>JALMGJ010000015.1:12882500-14345000 GCA_023362775.1 Charina bottae
CATATTTAATGTTAATAGAGTATACACAAATGTGGAATGTGTCTCTACATGGAGGGAAATAAGGTCAGGAGCCTGAAAGACAGAATTATAGCATCAGAAAGTTGATAGAATAAATCAAAACCAAGCCCACCATTTCCTCTTCATGTAACTCCTCCTGTAAGTTCTTACGAGAAGAGGCAATACCTGCTAATGGGCCACACCAACAGCTCGCGTTCAAATGAAATAGGAGGAAATGCCATGGAAGTGTCACACAGGCAGGTGCCTCAGGAAAAAAATTGCTACAAAGGGTCAGCATGCATCAAAAAGCCAATAGGAAGGGGGGGAAATGTAGACTCCTTGGAGCTGAACACAACTCCAGATAACTACATGGCTAAGTCCATGCATCAAGGAGAAAATCTATCTATGTGGTCGCTAGGACTTGAAAACGACTTGATGGCACATAATCAATCAAGTCCATGTAGTCTTCTTGGCAGCAATATCTGGAAATGGCTTGCCAAGGCCCCCATCTGAGATTTTTTAACCTCCTAATCTAATTTACAACCCAAGGATTTCTTGGTAGCCACCTAGCCAAGTATGAACCTTGTCTGGCCTGACCCTAGTTCTTTTTTTTTTTTTTAAGATCACCTTAGGTTGCCTATGTGGTGCTACCTACTGTTTCATACAAGGAAGAGAGAGACTCAACTTTCCAATATACCAAAAAAGAAGTATTTAAGTACATTTGTATTTTGGACAAAATAGGGATGGGATTATTGGGGCTGCATGTGTGAAGGTAAAAATTAGAGATGGGGACCAAACTTATTCCTCAGGTCTGTCTGCATTTGAGATTCTCTTTGGACTGTTCATGTCTTCAATATAGAAGGTGGTGTCTTTCTGAGTAAATTATTTCTGTGCAGTTGGCAATGCTGGTAGGTAATAATATAAAACCTTATTTTAATCTGGCTCAGGTGTTTTCCCACCTGTAGCAGTCACTCTTGCCTGGGTTCTCCCCAGTAGCCTCCTTTGCTTCCCATAATTTACGTCAACTCGAGGGAGGATACCACGGGATACATTCTCCCATAGGACTTGTTCAGGATGGAAAATGTGAGCAGTCAGGAAGGCTTCAGAAGAATGACAGAAAAATGCCACCCCCAGAGAAGTAGAGCCCTTGGCCTTCAGTGATCTAAATCTCTTCTTTTTCAAGGAAAGGAAACTTTTAAGAAATGGCAAGGCACAACATTGGTAGGCGTCACTCATGTCTAACATTTTGAATGGCTAGGGAAGAATGAATCCCAGTTCCAACCAGCACACCTAATCAGTCAAGACTCACCAACTGTCCTGGTTTGAGTGTAGAAATAACACGCTGAGGCTTGGAATCCAATCTCTAGTGTTTATTAAGCTCTTACTAACAGAAATCCAGCTAAACTGAAATGGCTTGAGGAAGCCCAGAGATAAAGTCCAGAATCTAAGGCGGGGCTTTCTTGAGGCGTTTGGGAGGTAAGGCTAAAGTTTCAGTACTACGCACGCGCTTCCCTTCCTGGAGGGAGCCCCCTCCACCGCTGCCCGTTATCTCCCTGACACCAACCTTGTGAAATAATCCCATTCCCAGAACTGTCTCCCACCATTTCCTCCCTGGCTTAATAAGATCTCACATCTCCTTCTCCTCCTCATTTATATAGGTGCACAACATGATAAAATAAGGTATAGCACATAATCTATGTTCATTATGAACTGGATCCCATACTCCCTGTACAATCAAAATTTCTATTGATTTCAAAAACAAGATGTACCACAGGATCAGACCTCTAGCAGACAGGCATTAATCAAATAAGGATCTTTCCCACAAGTTCTATTAATCAACTCCTGAACATCATAGCGTGACATAGTCTCTCAAGGAATGCTACGGAGCACAACTTATTAGGTAAAAAGCCGAACATTCAACTATTAATTTTCTTTTTGTTGGCACGTCATGACCTTCCCGGGTGCATCTTTCCACCAAAGGGCAGACCAACAGCATTCAACCCTGCTGTCCTTTCCAATTGAGATCTCAGAACTCTTGGAATCTGAATAATGAGTATCTGCAAATATATTGCAAGGTCTGCACTTGAGTGAAGGAGAGCAAGTCTCTTGCACCAACAAATCAGTCAGCAGTAACAAGAAAGCTTGAGTGATTTTTCTCCTCCCACCCCATTTTAGGCAATTCTATTCAGCTCAGTCAGCCCAGAAAGAGTATCATGAGTCAAATGTCTCTCCCAACACAGATGAAGGAACTTTCCCTAACTTGACTGAAAATAGAAGAAAGGTATTCAAATGTACGGGACAAAGCTTATACCCAAATAGGCTGTAGAATGTCAGGAGCGTCTACAGATGGAAAACAATTTACTCCTGCTTCTATCGAGTTGTGTTTCTTCCAATAGGCCTCTATAGCACATTCATTGTCCAAAGTTCTCAATCCTTTAGATCAGGGCTTTCCAAAGTTTTTCCCGCGGCGACACACCAACCGGTGTTGGTGTGTCGCCGCGGGAAAACCCGGAAGTGCGGCAGCGCGCAAAAACCCGGAAGCGCTGCTGCTGCTTCCGGGTTTTTCATGCTGCAATTGGTGTGTCGCCGCGGGAAAACCCGGAAGCGCTGATGATGATCAGCGCTTCCGGGTTGTGTGGCGACACACCAGACTCTGTGTGGCAACACACTTTTGTGTCGCGACACACAGTTTGGAAAGCTCTGCTTTAGATCTATATATTCAAACAGTCAAAAACTACCATGACTAGAATTGAGTACTCTTGGCTGTGTAGATTAGATTTCTATTCATATTTGTTGGAATCAAAGAAATCTCAGTGGATTTGTAAGATCTGCCAAAACGGACAACACCCTTAACTGTCTAACTTTCCCTGGTCTAAACTCCACACAAAAGAAACACTTTGTGAGATATGCATCTGAAACACAATGAATGTTTCTAAAAGTTACTTGCAAAAAAAGTCACATTTTAATAAGGAGCTTACATCAGGGAAAGTTGCATAAAAAACAGGCTTCTTTGGGGGAACTTACATTAGGAGTTTCATATAGTGGGGAAATCCTGCACAAAGCTTTAAGGAGGGTGAATGCAGTTTTTTTAAAAATATTTTTTATAAAATCTCAAATCTGACAGACCAGAATCCTGAATATCAAATAGACCAAAGTTGGTCTGATCTTCACATCCCCACTAATATAAAGAGCTTAAATACTCGTTCTCATTCACCTAGAGTTTTCACAAGTTCTTTTGTATTTAGGTTAGGGTTCAAGAAAAAGGCTCTTCCCCGCTGTTCCTGGCTGTTGGTGTCAAGCGAAATTAGGGTTTCACTTAATACTGTTAGGGAATGAAACCAAATTCTCCACCAGATTGGAGTAAGGAGACAATTCTTTAAAAAGTCACTTCTAAGGAAGTTTGGTTCACTATAAGTTGAAATTCTAAAACGTCTACAAGAAATAGAGAACAAGCTCCCTGCTCACCTCCAGAACATTAAAAATAAGAACAAAACTAAATCCTCATTGCACCCCAACTTCTCCAACCAATTCCTAGCTAGTGACATTGGGAGGGAGGTGTTGTTTTGAAGATTTTTTTCTATTGCTCTTGCTGAGAAGAAATAAGCTCTTTAACAGTTTAAGCAGAGTTTGTGGGACAAGGAATTCCATGTACAGGTCCACTGCCATTGAAAAGGTTCTCTTGACCATACACTGTACTCCAGAAGATGACAACACATAGAAGAGGATAACACTGAGAACTGACTGTGGTTGATTGTCAGGGAACTGAGTTTCGTAAAAGATGCCGGGAGTTTCCAACATCACTAGAAACAAAGGGCAAAGCAACCCTGAAAATAGCAGTGAAGAAATGCTGGTTTTAAAGAAACCTGATTTTTCTGCAGAACCTGATTTTTCTGAAAAATACCCACAACAGTTTCCACTTCCATTGTTCATAATTGTTCTGGAAGGTGCATTACTGAGGAATCAAAACAATAACAATTCTCAAAAATTACAGTGGGTTGTAGGGAACAATTAAACAACTCGTCTTATTCTCAGCAGGAAACAAGAGACTTAGCAAACACTGAATTAACATTTTTAATATTGCAAAGGGAAATTAATAAGCACCGATCTCAAAGGAGAAATGTCAGGCATTAGAACTGCTAGCAACAAGTATCTTGCTGTGAGTTGGAAGGTGACAGCAACATCCCCCAGCCAATATAGGTAGAATCAGATTGTGGGGGGAAGAAAAACGAGAGAAATCCTTTTTTCTGAAAAAGACCAGCCAAATTTTGAGTGTCTCCAACTGCCATCTAGCTAATAGCCACTCTATTATGCTACTTCAATTGAATCCCATAATGTTGTGATAATTTTTGTAACTTTAAGAACTCATGTTTGGCTCCTCCTCTTCCTCCCACCAATTACGCTGCGAGCGCAGCGTGCACCCATTGCCGGAGACAACCGTTCACACTCCGTACAGCTTCCTGGAGTGAATCACGATCCGTCACCGCACCAGAATCCCCGCTCGGACATCTCGCTTTTATGCCAGAGCCTTGCCATGCATTCCCGCCAAGCCTCACACCAGAGCCCTGCCTTATTGCCTCACCACGCGCCGTGCCAGAACCCAGCCCCGCAGCACAGCTGCACTTCAGGCCGGAACCTAGCCTTGCCGCCGCGCCCCATCCCATGCCAGAATCCTGTCCAGCCTTTGGGTCCAGCCTCGAGAAGGAACCTCGCCTTGCAGCTTCCACACCGTCTCGTGCCGGAACCTTGTCTTGCCTTCGCATCCAACCTCGAGCCGGAACCTCGTCCTGCAGTCGCCATGCCAAGCCTCTTACTGGAGCGATTCCCCACCGCATTGCCAAGTCTCGTGCCAGAGTCGCACACCACTGCCGCACCAAGCCTCACACCAGAGCCATTCCTCGCCGTAGCGCCAAGCCCCACATCGGAACCTTGCATAGCAGCCACGCAGCCATACTGGCCACCTGAACTCTGTGAGCACCTCGTGTCGCCTTGTTTCTCTAGATTTATTTTGTGTGTTTTAATTATAAATAAAGTTTACTTTATCCACACCTTCCTGCTTCAGGTCTTAGTCGGGACAGGACAAGCTGTAATTGTCACAGCCTGAATGAGCTCGTCAACAGCAGTTCTGAGGGATTTCAGTTCTTATCTAACCTCCTTCACATAAAATGAGGAGCCAATCCATTTCCTACAGATATAAAGCAGAAATAAGATCTCATATTAATTTAGCAACAGGGAATGGAATGCAGACACTCTAACCCTTCTTCAACTTCTTCAACTATATGGTTCCAAATCAGTTGGACTTCTACTCCCATGATCCCCATCCAATAGCTAGTTGGTTCAGAATTACAGGAATGTATCCAACACATCTGGAAGACACCATGTTGAAGAAGACTGCCTTAATTTTTAGTCCTTCTTCTGCTCCATGTCAATTACTGTGATTGCCATACTCCACTGCAATTAATATTAGGATATTTTAAAATATTCATTCAGTCCAGCAACATGTACTTTTCTTCAGTGGAAATTGCAGGTCCAAGATCAGAGAAGCAATAGATGGCAAAGGTGGACAGCACCGATCCAGATCAGGAGCTCAGCCCCTGCCATTCTCTGTGCTGGGAGATAAGAGCCCTTTCCCTCCATGCCATTATGGGAAAAGGGGGTAGCGACTGAGTTGAAGAGATGCTGAAAGCCAGATGGGAATCCTTTGAGGGCCATAACTATCCTATGAGCTAAAACATTTCTTTCTCTCCCTGGGGAAATCCATTAGCAAATTTCTCTGCTTACAAATTGGGTAGAGAGCTGTGAGAGCTAGAGTCACTAGATGGAGAAAGGAAGGATGCAGATTTCAAGAGAATAAAACCCGTTCTTACACTCAATCCTCATCTCTACCTCCTTTATTCCATAGGTATCCCCAAGCTGCTGGTCCTTGGGTTATGCTTCCTTAATGAAAACTCCTCTTCACCTGCCCTCCTTGAAAGACCCTCCATTCCAAAACGTTGAACAGCCCTTTAAGATCTTATTCTCCACTTGCTATTTGGTGTCTTATCAGTTCCTGTCTCTTTTCCTCCTTTGCCTGCTTGGTTTTTATTTCTTAAAATTAATCAAGCAAAAATCTGCAGTTACCCTCCAGAAGAATCTTTTTGCAGATAATTGCCAGAGATCCCACTCCATGATTAGAACATCTCATCTCCTGAACTCTTTCTGGGCTTAAAATATAGACAAGCCATGGTGTCAATGACTTGATATAACGCAGAGTTGACAGCCTCAAGTAAGACCTTTCCCCCTCCCCCCACGATGAAAATAAGGATTTATGCTGACATTGTGAAACGCTTTCCCTATCGCAGAGATGATTCTCCTGTCTGGCTCGGACTCAATATGCATTTCAGTTTTGATGTAAGGCTGTGAATCTAAATGCATTCTGTATGCCCTTTACACTGCATTGCATTGTTTTACTTCACTGCAATTCAGAGCTATGAAGAATCTGTAGAGGAAAAGTTGTAACTCCTTAAAAAAAAAAAGTAAAACAAAGATGATCCTTGAAGAGACCTATGTGCATATGTATACTATCTTCAGCATACATTAATTATGCAGAATATGCAGATGCTGAAAAAAAATATTCTGCAACATTTTTTGGTCCCATTGGGACTGACTATAGTTAGAGCCAGCCATTTCAGGTCATATTACTGGAGGGTGGCAACACGGCATAGCACAAGAGTGTTCTGTTCTAAATGACCTGTTTGCAACTCCTAAAGTAGCCTATTTGCAGTGTTGAAATAATATTCCATTGCCAGTCTAATCTGCTTTTCAACATAAAATGGAAGAAGTCACTGTCTTGTTCTTTGTCTCTAGCACAGAGCTTTCCAAACTTTTCATGTTGGTGACACACTTTTTAGACATGCATCATTTCGCGACACACTCTTACAGCAGGGCACAAGGCAGGCACTAGGACCTGCGCGGAATCACAGCAGGTTTGGAGGCAGCAGGGCACAAGGCAGGCACTAGGACCTGGGTGGAATCACAGCAGGTTTGGAGGCAGCCGGGAACAAGGCAGGCACTAGGACCTGCGTGGAATCCTGGCAGGGCAGGTTTGGAGGCAGCAGGGCACAAGGCAGGCACTAGGACTGGCGTGGAATCACAGCAGGTTTGGAGGCAGCCGGGAACAAGGCAGGCACTAGGACCTGCGTGGAATCCTGGCAGGGCAGGTTTGGAGGCAGCAAGGTACAAGGCAGGCACTAGGACCTGCGCAGAATCCTGGCAGGGCAGGTTTGGAGGCAGCAGCAGCTGCGACACACCCAGACACTGCAGCCGACACACTAACGTGTTGCGACACATAGTTTGGAAAGCTCTGCTCTAGCATATGGTGATAGACAAACCAGAAACCTTCAGAGTAACCACTTGCAATAATGTAAACTGTTGTGTGATTAGTTCTGCCAACTAGTTTCCACTGCTAAGATCCCTTTGGATAAACATTGGCCCTTAGTTCCTAGCAACACTCTCTAGGGTTGTGCAGCTTGGGCTAGACCCAGTCTGAATCTTCCATTTGGCTCATTGGACCAACTGAATTTGAATGTTAATTCCGATTTCTGGATCTATCTGATCTTTTGAATCTGTCAGATTAAGTCAGTTCAAAAAGTAATTTCAATTGAATACAAAAAAACTGTTCTGCCTGAAGAAAAGCCCACTGAAGAATCAGATCAGTTCAGACACAGCTGGTTCAGTTCAACTGTTTGATCCAAATCAAAAGATGATTTGATTGAATTGCCTTCAGACTGAGATCTCCTAACTGAACATTTTCACAGTCCTATGTTTATCTGATCTCACATCTGGACATCACTCATCATGCTCAGCAAAGTAGGGTTTGCTTAGATTTTGCTTAGCATGTTCTATGAACTCAGCCACCATGGTTTGTAAGCCATGGTTTATGGCTTCACACCGTGTGAAATCAGCTTCTAGTGTCTTATTTGACAAATCATTGCTCAGCATGGTATTGTATTGATCAAATTTCTACACTACTGCAAACTGAAGACTCTAAACTGTATCCACAGTATACAAAATAAATAAAATGCCTGTGGTAAATATTAATAATTAAAATCTACTAGGATCAAAAAATACAGTTAACAGTCAACCAACATGGTAACATCAACCCAACTGAACTACAAAAGCTTTCCAGAAGAGCTGTGTCTTAACCAACTTCCAGAATGCAGTCCAGGTAAGAAAAAGTCTCACCTCCATAAGCCAGGAGCCATAACAGAGAAACACCACCTCACTCCTTATTTTGCAGAAGTGGAGGACCACCCAGAGTTTCTCTCAGGATGCACATATAGGATAGGTCAATTCTGGCTGGAGAAGACAGCCCTGCAAGGATCTGATATGTAGAGTCACCTATTGTCTATGGCCTTTCTAGCTGACATGGGGCCCATGCCATTAGGTAAAGTGAAGCAGTACCTTGGATAGCAGTTTCTATGAGGCAGCAGTAAAGTATTACAGGTTGTCCTCATTTAGTGACAGCCTCATTTAGCAACTGCTTGCAGTTACAACAGTGATGAAAAAGTAACTTCACGACCAATCCTTGCATTTACGACCTTCACAGGTCTGCAAAGCAAAGGAAAGCTGAAGTCAGATCATAAGCACAGTGGCGGTTTCCCTTAGCAACTGCTTCGCTTAATGAATGAGTTGCCAGTCCCAAATGTGGTCACTAAACAAGGACTAGCTGTAAAGGAAAGAGCTGCAAGGCATGAAAATGGCCCGCTATCCTCTAAGTTGTCCTGCTGCCTTCAGGAGTAAAGAAAACACTGTCCAGGCCATCACCACCGAAGAGCAATAATACTGTCAGTTGACACCGTTTTGTATATCAAATAGGAAGAATAGCACCATCTTGTTTTTTACCTCAGGCAGAGAAGTATTTCAGACTGGCTTGCTTTCCCTGTTTAAGCTGTGAAACTCAGCCTTTCTATATACAATTTTGTAATGGCCTTGCAAAGGCTACCCATGTTCCAGGAAGCTGTGCCAGGATCCCAGAGTTTCATCAATTTGCCCCTCCCTGTTTTTCCCAGATCCAAGCTTCCAGACCTGAACCTTGGAGTTCAGGTCTGGAAGCTTGGATCTGGAGGTATTGCTCTCCCCACAGTAAGTGAATGTGAAATTGAAATTATTGGTTACATACAAGACACAATTTATATTCCCCATTTTAAAAAATCTCCTCTGTTTGCCACCTTGGTTAAGATCTCCTTTTGAATTTAAAGGATATTGATGGAAACTTAAGAAACTGCTCTCATGTATGTGTCCATCTCTCTCTCCATGGTTCACGGAAAAAGCTCTGCTTCTGTGAGGCTTTTTTGACAGGTAACAGCCTTGTGGTGAAAACCAGCAAACCCCACACAACTACATGGCTAAAACAAAACAAAACAAAACAAAAAACCCAGCAATGTATGCTAATCCTGAGAGCAAAAGAGGAAGAAACAGAGTATGGTTGCATTGATTTGGCAGGCTCTTCAGGTGGTAAGCAAATTTCTGCCAAACATCCAAGGCTCAGGTACATTTCCAAAAAGCAGACAACTCCTTATATGCCAGCAGAACTATTTTCTCTGTTAGATGTAGAATGGACAACCCGAAGTGTGCATGTCAGGATGAGCAGAGGGTCAAATCTGTCAAATCATCAGGTCATTGGTATTCTTATGGTAATATATTGTCCACCATTGCTGGGTCCTTTCTACAGAGCAATAGTGAATAGCTGGACGAATTAAACCTATCTAAAAAGAGAGCTCCTGACATAAAGAAAATGAGGGATGGAAGGATAGGAACATATACAGTACAGTATGTGCGTGTATGTTGCAGTACAGCTGAACACAATTTTTTTTCAGTAAAACAAAACAATAAAACAAGTTTTGTTGATCTCCTGGGTTCCCTCAGGTGGAACAGCAGTATATCAATAAAGTAAAATAAATAATAAACTTGGTCCAGAAAGCAGAAGGCATGAAGTGAATGTCTCTAATAGTTTCACTACACACCAGTGAAACAAAATTTCTGCTTAATTTCCATGGAGGAATTGCATTTATGTTGTAAGAGTGCCATCATTATGTGATAATTATAAATGTCCAATAGTCAGATGCAGGAGACGAGAGAAGAAGGGCTGTTGCTGCAAAGTACCCAAAAATATCTAGCTGCACTTGGAGGGAAGCTGAACTTGAAGCCAAGCAGATGTTTAACCTAACACAACCATTAACCACCAAGCTTTCCGGGTGAAACAGAAATATAAGTCATTCATACTGTCCTTTGGTATGTAAAATGTGCCAACACACGTCTGCTAATCAGTAAAACATAACTGGAGAGATTTGTTTAGACAGAGAGCAAATGAGTGGCCAGTGCATTGTGGTACACAGTGTCCTTTGCCCAAAGATCGGTTCACCAAAGTAGAAAAAGTTTAAAGCAACAATAAGCAACTTGTTTTCATGAGAGATAACCACCAGTAATCAATGACCTCTCAACCCCACCCCAGGGCCTTTTACAGGTAGTCCTTGACTTATGACAATAGGGACCAGAAAATTCATTGTTTAGCAGTGTGTTCATTAAGCGAGGCAATGCATGACCACAACCAATTTTACGACATTTTTTGCAGTGGTTGTTAAGCAAATCACACGATTCCCCATTGATTTTGCTTGTCAGAAGCCAGCTGGGAAGGTTGCAAATGGCGATCACGTGACCCTGGGATGCTGCAACCATCATAAATACATTGCTGGTTGCCAAGCACCCAAATTTTGATCATGTGACCGCAGGGACACTGTGACGGTTGTAAGTGCGAGGACTAGTCGTCACTTTTTTCAACAGTGCCGTAACTTCAAACAGCTGCTAAACAAACGGTCATAAGTCAAGGACTACATGTAATGCTGCTGGAGGTATTGCTCTCCCCACAGTAAGTGAATGTGAAATTGAAAGTATTGGTTACATACAAGACACAATTTATATTCCCCATTTTAAAAAATCTCCTCTGTTTGCCACCTTGGTTAAGATCTCCTTTTGAATTTAAAGGATATTGATGGAAACTTAAAAAACTGCTCTCATGTATGTGTCCATCTCTCTCTCCATGGTTCACGGAAAAAGCTCTGCTCCTGCTCATTGAATTCTGGGCTTCCCCTGAAACTCTACTTGGTTCTTGGTTGAACTTCCGGTGAGATGGCGACGCAGAAGTCTGCAAGTATGTGAGCGCCACCAGATAAAATTAAAATGTATATTATAAACAATAGGCAGGAGCTTAATTGAAGTATATAGTACTTGGTTCTCGAGCATGTGTTAAATTTTACATTTATAAGAACCCAGCCTTCACATACGGTTTCTATTTTGGTGCCTGGCAGCTCCTCCCAGCCATTGTTGTAGCCCATGAGCAAGTTAAGAGCAGCATCTTCTCTTAGTATCTCGTAGCTAATATATGCGATGTAAATTCTTAACACAACATACTAGCCCTTCTTCATCAATTTTCTACCAGTGACATGGTTACTTCAATTTTTTGTCTGGCAATATAATTCTAAATGCGTGCCATTTCCATTCATTTCAAAGCTGTGCTAAGTATGGATCTGAGAATGGCCTTCGCCCGTGAGCTTCTCTAACTGAATGCAATTATTACTGCTGTAACTATTAACAGTAAAGAAGCAACATTTCAATGCAATTTCAGAAAGCAGATTATAGTTAAAATCCGCTGAACAGAACATAACTAAATGGGGCTGTGTGTCTGCATGCGGGTCGGGTGGAGAAAACTGAAGAAGTGTTGGAATATCAACTATTAATTTTTTTTATGAGTTTCCCTTGTCATAGCCTGCATAGCCAAATATCTGTTTCCCCCTTCTGTGCTTTTTTAAAAACCAGAGCCAACTGCTGAGTGTTGTCTTCCCAAAAAGCTGCAATTGGTATTTGGAAGGCTGCAGAGAGACATACAGTTCTTTAATGGGGAGGGGGGGAAATCCCGTAATACAGCAGAATGTATTAGGACTTGACAGTGTGCACAAACACAAAAGCTGGTGCTTTGAAGGCGAGCATCAATTCATAACTCTTATTACCCTCCCACGAAAAAGCTTGACATGCAGGAAGCTCCTTGCTGTTGAGTTATGTGACATTCTTCTTGTTAAAGGCTTCTCTCCATGTGACCCAACATGGACTACGCAACCCAGAAGCTCTTTCTCAGGAGAAGTCTCTTAGATATAGGGTTGGATAGAATGCTGAAAGCCAACACAGGTTCTTCAACAGTAGCCAAGACACCAACACAGGTTCTTCAACCTGTGTAACCTTGAAGGCTTGCTTCTCTTTTTGGATACATATAACCTTGGAGGATGCACGGTACGATTTTCCTTGGCACTCTTTCATGGGAAGAAAAGGCAAACCACAAATAAGTATCAAGTTTATTTTGATTCAGAAACCATCTCTGAATCTTAAGGGATGTGTACTTGAGGGAAAACACTCTGCTAACAATTACAAAACAGAGCATAGCATTAAGTGCATGCCAGAGTAAGGTTTCTGGCATAAATATATCAGCAACCTGAGCTTGCTCTCTTGCTCCAAATGGCTTCCTCAGGAAAAGCTCCTTAATATTCCTAACAATGTAGTGGCATCTCCTTTCTTTAGTAACAGAAAACACAAAATTGGTCACTGCGTTGTAAACATTTGGTGCTTTCCTTCAGATATAAACCACAGGTCAAGAGTTCAAGCCCAAGGCACAAATGGGAATGTTGCATGTATCTGCAAATAGTTTGAGTGTCTGGGTTTGCTCAAAGTAAACTTGTTTTTTCTCTCCAACCTCCCCTGGTCTAACTTGCACGAAGTTAAGATTTCAAACACATCAATATCCAAGGAATCCCAAGCTGTCAGGTTTCGAGCAGGTTTACTTGCTAGATTGATGTCAGCCCTCCCAGGTAAACCAGACTGGAAACACAACGAGATGAGCTAATTCTACTT
Source organism: Charina bottae (assembly GCA_023362775.1). Lineage (NCBI taxonomy): Eukaryota > Metazoa > Chordata > Lepidosauria > Squamata > Charinaidae > Charina > Charina bottae. The sequence goes on from JALMGJ010000015.1 coordinate 12,895,431, forward strand.
TATTGTAAGGCTACATTAACAGAATCTAGCAAGTCTGAAAGTAGAAACCTCCCACCCTCCCTATTTACCGCCTGAGTATTTAGGGCGGGCCCTTCCTAGGTTTCTTTCTCTGGCCCTTACTCTGTTGCAGGCTCCTTTCTCTTTTATCTGATCGTTCCCTAGGTGGCATCTCTCCCCACCCCATCTTCCAAGGTCACCCTCACATTCCATCACAAAATCTCAAGTTTCAGCTGAAGACTGTGTTTTCTGCACTCCAATTTTTGTTTCAGTCCTGTCCACAAAACAACATCAAACTTAGCTATTAGAGGAAGATGGTCTATCCTGTACACCCAACCCTTCTAGCAATTTATCAGACATTAGTGCGTTGCAAAAACCCGACCTATATCCCATCAGGTTCATGGCAGTGGAATTCTGAACCTATCCTTGCTGCTGCATTATTTTTCAATCTTCATATAAATCATACATTCAATCAGCCAAGAACCAAATGACCAACAGTCGCATTTGAACTCACTTAAAAGCAGCCTCAGCATATAACAACTCTCCAGGTATCAGAGGATGATCAAATAAGCACACTCCAGAAAGCTGTGATTAAAACAAGGAACACGATCCAGCTAAGAAAGCTTTACAGCTATCAGAAGGGGGGTAAATATACGCGAGTGAAGAAATCAGAAAAGAATTTCCAGCTGCAGACCAACGTGCAGGCCTTTTGTGTCCTGAACCTGTCTGTAATCTGAAATCATAATATAAAGGATGCTTGAGGAATACACAATTCCCACTGGAATGTAGACGTTGAATGAAAGCAGAAGATGCAGGCAACCCACAACCAAAATGAACAGCTTGTGCAACTTAACAATCTCCTATAGTTGACCTTGTGACCACTTCAATCACTCTAGATCAGAGCTTTCCAAACTATGTGTCGGGACACGTTAGTGTGTCGGCTGCAGTGTCTGGGTGTGTCACGGCTGCTGCTGCCTCCTGGATTCCATGCAGGTCCTAGTGCCTGCCTTGTCCCTTGCTGCCTCCAAACCTGCTGTGATTCCGCACAGGTCCCAGTGCCTGCCTTGTGCCCTGCTGCCTCCAAACTGGCTGTGATTCCCGGCAGGTCCTAGTGCCTGCCTTGTGCCCTGCTGTAAGAGTGTGTCGCAAAATGATGCATGACTAAAAAGTGTGTCACCAACATGAAAAGTTTGGAAAGCTCTGCTCTAGATGACCGTGGAAAACACCTTCTTCCCCTTAGATGTTGTGAGCATCTCTTGTCTTTTTCCTGTTCTACATAAATGCAGATCTTCTTTCTAAACCTTCTTCAGCACCAACACGTTCCTCACCATTTGCACGGTAGCCAAGACACCAACCGAACGCTGAGAATCAAGTATTCCATTACGATAAATCATACTCAAAGGACATAAAACTGTTTATCTGTCATTCTAGATCACACGCTACAGACATACATTTTTGTTTCCCTGACTAAAAATCTCTATATGTATACACTGCCTAAATCAAAACCACCAAGTGGATTCAGAAACATTTTGTCAGGAGAAAAAAAAACTGTCGGTAAGCATTTTGGAGATGGGGTGGAGGTGGGGTGAAAATCAGATTGTTAAACTGCATTTTGTTCCCATTTATAAAATGCTACAGTTTGACACTGTCATACACTTGGAAATTTGAGGGCTGATAAATTGAAGGAAAGATTCCCAAGACTTGGCTTTTCAACGTTTTCCCAGCTCTGGTTGCAACAATAAAATGTGAAGTCTAGAACTCTACTGCCCTCCGCTGATCATTTTCATGCTTTAGCACTTCTGCATATTATTTTTCTTAATTAATTACCATGACTGGTTTTTCTCATCCCAGCACCTGGGATGCGGGGGAGGGGGGAGGGGGGAGAGAAGCACCCAAATGAAAATCGAAATGAAAGCTTATTTACAAAATATACGAACACGCTCTAAACCACTGGACTTTAAATAGTCAGAAATGTTCAGAGATAGATCTGAATGCCACTCTGCAGAATGGGAATCTGTCGCTGTGCAAAATCCAAAATAATAATTCCATATGCATTATCTCATGGCACAAGTTTGCTTGAAAATTTAATCAACTTCCATCTGATTTTAATCCTAAGATCTATCATTTGTAACTAATTGATTAAATTTTGCAGCATACCGTCTATCTTAATACAAGGGTTGCTGTTTAAACATTGTGCAAAGACCCAGATCCCTTAAGGAGTCCATAATGCTGGGAAAGGTGGAAAGAAAAAGAAGGCAACCAGCAACAAGGGGATGGGCTTGATCAGTGGCAATGACTGTGTCATTGGAAGACCTGAAGGGTCTTCTTGGAGAAGGTCTGTCTACGTGACGGCTAAGGGTTGATACTGGCTTGATAGCACATAATGGGACGCGGTGGCTCAGCGGGTTAAACCGCTGAGCTGTAGACTGCCGATCAGAAGGTCGGTAGTTCGAACCCCGCGCAACAAGGTGAGCTCTCGTTGCTAGTCCCAGCTCCTGTCAACCCAACAGTTCGAAAGCTTTGCAAGTAGATAAATGGGTACCACCTTAAGTGGGAAAATTTGCTGGCGTCCTGTCGGGAGTCGGTTCCACCGGAGGAAAAAGATCGGAGGAAAGATTGAATGGCGGCGGTGACGACAGACCTGGAAGTAACATCTACAGGACGTCAGCAGCCAGCTCAAGGCATCTTGGGATATGTAGTCCGGAGCCTTGGAAGAGTCGGTTCCCTTACCCCCTCTCCTTACGCGCGGGCACTGTATATGGTGAATTGTGTAATGGAATTGGAAAAATGTATATGTATGTAAGCCGCCTAGAGTCCTCCGTTAGGGAGGGGATAGGCGGGGTATAAATATCACAATAAATAAAAATAATCAACCCTGTTTCAAGTTCCCTGTTCTCCCCAAATAGAGAATTTCTCTCCCCCCACTTCCAGCTCCACTTTTCCACATTTCTTTTCCAAACAGCTCCCAGGAACTCATCCAAAGAATAGCCTCAGCTGCCAAGAAAGATGAATCTTCATGGGACTGACCAGTGGTACTTCTTCCTGATCTTTTTCCTTCTACCAGACTAGAGGTAGCTCCTTCCTGGCAGCCTTGGATTCCCTTCCTCAGAATTACAAAACATCAAGTAAGATTAAACTCAGATCTGAATCTATATTAAAGGAAATAGATATAAATGGAGCAGAGTATGGCTGACCTATCAAATAATGTATCTTGACTTCACATGATTCACAATTAAAGCAAGCTCCAAGAGAGACCAATGAAAACCCAGGGTGAACATACTGGATAGACAATTGAAGAATTCATCTTTACTCAAATGTCGCAGGAATTCCTTTCCTGCATACCGCCTTCAATGCAGGAAAATGTTGGTACATTGTAAGGTAATGATGAAAAGCAATGCAATAACACATGGGTTGTGTTCACCCATGATTAGTATATTTATTTATTTCCCATCTTCTTCCAGGAGCTCAAGGCCACATACAGGTAATCCTCACTTAACGATCACAATTGAGACTGGAATTTTGGTTGCTAAGCGAAGCGGTCATTAAGCAAATCCTACCCGATTTTATGACTTTTGTGGCGGTCATTCAGCAAATCATGATTGTTAAGCGAACCACATGGTCTTTAAGCGAATCACACAGTTCCCCATTGGTTTTGCTTGCCAGAAGCTGGCCGAGAAGGTCAAAAATTGTGATCGCATGACCACAGGATGCTGCGATGGTCATAAATGCGAACTGGTTGCCAAGCACCCAAATCATGATCACATGACCACAGGGACGCTGCAATGGTTGTAAGTGTGAGCGATGGTCATAAGTGTGAGTGCTGGTTGTAAGTCAGTTTTTTCAGCACCATCGTAAGTCTGAACTGTCACTAAATGAATGGTCATTAAGTGAGGACTACCTGTACATTGAACTCCCTCCTTCATTTTTTCCACCACAACCCTGTGAGGTAGGTTGGGCTGAGAGAGACCCGGCACAAACATTCAGGATAAATTCTCAGAACTTGCTAGGTTGACCCATGTCCCATTGTGTCACGTGAATAAAACTTTGGTGGAGAAACATCATTCATTAATCCTGTCTTCCACATTCTATTTTTTTTTAAACTTCCAGTTTTAAAATAAATGCAGCAGGCTTTTCCCCCCACACATATTAACACAATGGGGACAGCACTGTCAAGCTGCACGAAACATTTTTTTAAAAGGTGACACTTCAAATTAATGCCTGCAAACGTGCAGAACACTTCGAGAAAAATTAGGAACATAGCCATCATCAAAAAAGTGGCTGCAGTTGAAGGAGGTGCCACAACACTCTTAAAATAAAAGTGTTGGGCTTATTTATTTTTTAACTAGTTATTAAATGTTCAAAATACAGGCTCTGCTTACCACATTAGCAAGATGCCACCAGATTAAGCCGGATCTCTGCTGACTGTGTGGACAATACAAACACTAACTCAGCCCAACCCAGTGATAATCGAGAGTTCTTCCAAGTAAGTTCCTTGAGCCCATCCATCTATCTTGCCCATCCATCTATCTTGCCCATTGTCTTCCTCTTCTCCTTCCTTCAATCGTGTCAAGCATAGCAATTTTTTTCTAGTCCATCATCTGTTCACATCATACGCCCAAAGTGTATGAGTTGCAGGTTGTGGATCATCTCAAGGGAGCAATTAATCTTTATTTGTTCCACAATGGATTGATTGGCTCTTTTCCAGTCCACGGCACTAAGTAACTGTCTCCAAATCCATGATTCAAAGGCATCTATCTTCTTTCTCTCATTGTCCAGTTTTGACAGTTGCAGTTTACCACTGGAAAAACCATTGTTTCGACTGCTCTGATCTTTGTTGGCATAAAAATATCCTTATCCTTCATAATCTTGTCTAGGTTTATCATTGCTTTCTTTCCTAAGAATAATAGCCTCTTCTTCAGCATACTGTCCACCTTTATCTAGTCTTCCATCTACTACTTTCATTTCTCCACCATCAACTCTGAGTTCATTAAGTGTGATGGTTTACCTTTATCTTAACAATTAACATTAACAATTAACATTAACCCAGATTTTTCACTTTTCATGTTTACTTTCCTAATGAGCTTTAAATCTTCTTTACCTTCTACTAACTAATCAATTAGTGTAGTCTACATATCTCCAGTTGTTTGTGTCTCAACATCCAGTTTTCATCCCACCAATCACTTTTTCCAATCTTGCCATTTTATATTATGAATGTGTTGTATTATCTTATTATGCTAACTGTACAAATTAATAGTAAACCACTCTGCCTCCGAATCTTTATTCACTGTAAAGGTTCTTCAAAAGAATAACCAGATAATCCAGTACATCTGTCAGAACTCTGTCATGACCTCAGAGTCCTGCCATCAGCAGACGCGCACAGCATTGAAAGGGAAGGAGGCAACTGGTAAGAAGAGACAATAGATCCAGAACGAGAAGGGAAAGACAGCGATCAACCACGCCTCCACGAGAATGGACGCTTAAGCACCCATTGAAACTTACCCAATCGGACCATGGGAAAGTCCACGGTGGGGAGGGGGAGGGAGCCCAGCCAGAAGAGTTTAAATATCCAACCATACTTCCGTAAGTCATCCTTGTCTTTCTTCGTGTTTGCCATGTGTGCGCAATAAACCGTTTGCTTCCCAGCACGAGCGTCTTGCGTGTTACTCGGGAGAAACGTTCGCGACTCGCGTGAAGGGCACCTCACAACATCCAGAGTCTTTAACATATTCCAAATCTGGCTTCTTAAATGGGCTTGCTATTTCCATTACCCATCTTACGTTACTCATCTGAGCTAATGGCCCGCTGGTTTTTTGAAAATCTGCTTCATTTGGCATTTCTTTCCCCATGTACAGTTCTATCCCTTTTTTGTAACATCTTAAGCAAAACTTTCCTTGCATTAGGAATTTGTACATGCTTTTTTTTTTTTTTTTGCACCTCTATTCTTTGGGAAAGGTATACTGATGGATTTTTCGAGCTGTACCATTAAAAACAAGAAATGCCAAAGAGCAAAAAAAAAAAACCACCATACTGTAAAATTTCAGAATGGCATTAAAATTAGAGAGGAACACAACATTCTGAGGTATTAAAAGCCTGGCGATACAAAAGCAAGTATCACGCCCCACTGAATGCAAAAGAAAAAACTCAATGCATGAGTTTAGCTACAATGCTGATCCAGTCTAATTCACTGGCCAGAGGAATATGCTTCCAGGAATCACATCAAAGAGAGAGAATGAATTATAAATTATTGCAATGCGCTCTACATGGGGCTACCCTTGAAGAGTATCCGGAAGCTTCAGCTGGTGCAGAATGCAGCAGCGCGGGCAGTTATGGGTGCTACAAGATCAGCACACGTGACACCTCTGCTACGCGAGCCGCACTGGGTACCAGTCTGCTTCCAGGTCCAATTCAAGGTGTTGGTGATCACCTTTAAAGCCCTACATGGCATGGGGCCAGGGTATCTGAGGGACCGTCTCATCCCGATAACATCGGCCCGTCCCACCCGTTCATGCAGAGAGGGCGTGCTTCGGACCCCTTCAGCAAGAGAGTTTCATCTAGCGGGGTCCAGGAGGCGTGCCTTCTCTGTGATAGCGCCCGCATTATGGAACATCTTGCCCCCTCACTCCTGGCCTTCCAGAAGGCTCTTAAGACCTGGCTCTGCAGCCTGGCTTGGGACGACGGAGGTGGTAGTGCCTCTTGGGGTTGGTTGGCCCCATAGGATTGTGATCTAGACTACGGCTTCTAACCATCTTGGATTTTAATTATTCTTTTATTTGTTGCTGTTTAGTAATTTTTGTATAGATTTTAAAGTTTTATATGCTGTAAACTGCCCAGAGTCCCCTGTTTGGGGAGATGGGCGGGGATTGATTAAATAAATAAATAAATAAATAAATAAATAAATAAATAAATAAATAAAATAACCAACCAACCAACCAACCAACCAACCAACCTGGCTGCTAATACTAGAACCAAAAGGTGTAAATCTGGCCTCTTTGGCTCCTTCCTACAAGATAGATCTTCAGCTCTTACCAATACAGGTGGTCCTCGCTTATTGACCACAATTGGGACCTGCAACTCTGTCACTAAGCACTGCAGTCACTAAGCAAAAAATCACGTGACTGCACCAGACTTACGACATCACTTCTGCTTCCAACATTAAGCGAATCACCATGGACATTAAGCAAGACATCACATGACTGCAACTTGCTATTTCACTTCTGCGTTTTCCATTAATTCTGCTTGTTGGAAGCTCACAAATGGCAATCACATGACCGTGGGATGCTGCGAGGGTTGTAAATGTGCACTGGTTGCAAAGCACCCAAATGGCTATCACATGACCACAGGATGCAAGCTGTAAATGCAAGGATTGGTTGCAAAGCTTTTTTTCCTTTTTCAACCGTTGTAACTATAAACGGTTGCTGAACAAGGCAGTCAGTAAGTGAGGACTACCTGTAGTCTCCTTGCATTGAAGATCTGAAAGGGACATCACTTTCTGGTCTCATCCATCAGTCAAGCCACTAGCAACTGTTCCATCCATCCATCCATCCATCCATCCAGGGCTACCAATAGATTTCAAGCAAGAACCCCAGTGAAGAAAGAATCAGCCCAGCCTACACATGCCATTAATGACAAATTTATAACTCATTGCAGACTTAACACTGAATACAGAATTTTTTCCTCTTTCTTGATTTGTACAGTGACCAAGCCTCTCACTCTTTTAATTGGTGTGAGCTGCTTGAAAAGGCAAAAATAGTCTTGCAGGCTAAAAATGTGGCAGATAAATAAATCAGATCCTTGCCTTGATCCAGAATGGCCATGCCCTTGATGGATAAGGACTTCCACATTTGCAGATCAGACAAAGATGTATCTTTATAGGGTTCAAACTTGCCATATTTCTAAGAAAGCATGCTTTTGAATACCACTGTTGGGTGGAGAACACTGAGAAGACAACTCTTGTGCTCATATCCTGCTTGAGTTTCCCAGAGACATTTCATTCTTTAGCTTGACATTGAACTTGGGGTTGCTCTTTGCAAAGCTGGGCATGTAGATGCTACAATCATTGTTTCTGCACCAGGGAAGGGGCAAATTAGATCAACGTTGCAATTGCAGATCTTCTAAAGTGGTCCATTTGCAGCATGCCTTAGAAATTCAGAACCAGTGGATGATCATGATTAGATCCCAGCATTTGCATTATTGCATCAATCTCCTGCCTTTTCTTTGAGATCTCAAGGTTTTGTACGTGGGGCAAGCTCCCTTCTTTTTATCCCCTAACAGCAACCCTAAGACGTAGGTTGAGCTAAGACAGGGCAACTAGCCCAAAGTCATGTGGTAAGTACTGCGGTCAAGTAGGGGCTAGAATCTGGACCTCCTTGCAAGCACAACCATTTCAATAGAGGAATATATGTGTAGCTCAGGGTTGAACTGTGGAGTCCTTGGTGCTCTCTGAGCTTGGTTGCTTGCCTGCAGACGTTTCATGATGGTACCTAGTCAGGTAATGAAACATCTGCAAGCAAACAACCAAGCTCAAAGAGCACCAAGGACTCCAAAGCACAACCATTTTGCTAACTGGTTCCAAGGGGACAACAAAGATGCCCAATCTTTCTCAAGCCGGAGCACCACTCAGGAACTCCAGATGACATACTGGGAAGAGCATGTGTCACATTCCAAAACTGGAGAAAGGTCTGGACACAAGTTAAATGTGATTCCATTGACTGAATGTTTATATAATTAACATTCAACAAAACAATAGACCTCTAATACAATTGATTCCCATGTATTGAATCCTTTGACCCTTTTATCACAAGAAAAATGGCAATGTTTGTGGCAAACTGTGGAAGAACAGAGCAAGCTCTGTCCCAGGCTTGGTAGGGGTATATGTGCCACAGTATAGAATAGTCACCTCACAACTGCAATCCAAAATGTCCATGTTTAATTCAATTTTGTCCTAGGATTTTGCATGCATGTGGCTTTTCCGTGTAGCGAATATTTTTTTCCTTTCAAATGCATTTTGGAAAGCAGGAAAATTAATGCAGCTGCTTTGTTTAGCAGCCACTGCAACATAACAAACTTCCAAAGCATCTTTTATGCCAGTAACATCTCTGTTTGTGCATGGGCAACAATGATTAATGTCAACACATATCGAAGAATTGTGTTTGTTAATTAACTGCCACCATACAGCCACTAGGCAGAGTACGAAACATGGTGATTCGAATAGTTATTGTCTTCTCCCTTTAAAAATCCAGCATTTCCTGACAGTTTTATAAGTTCTACATATTGTTTTGCTTTAATCATTATCTCTGCACATTCCTCTGGCATTCAGGGACTTGCCTTATAAATGTAGAACCAAAAGGGGTTGTGAAAGAACAAGTATGAAAGGACATGAGAAGGAGTGTGCTAAACCATAATGTATATATGTATTCATATAATTTTTTTATTACTTCATGTAACTTGGAATACTTTTGTTATTTACATACATATTTCAGTATCTGTAAATTACCCAGAGTCTGCAGAAACTGAGGCAGTAGATAAGTTACACAAATCAGATGTGGTCTGTTTAACTTGGTCTTACTGTGTCATGTGAATTGAGGTTAGTAAATGGTACATGTATGGTATGTATGGTATGGTATGGTACATACTCACTGGAAAAGACCCTGATGCTGTGAAAGACTGAAGGCAAAAGGAGAAGGGGACGGCAGAGGATGGATGAGATGGTTAGATAGCATCACCGATGTAATGAACATGAATTTGAGTAAACTCCGGGTGACAGTGGAGGACAGAAAGGCCTGGCGTGCTATGGTCCATGAGATCACGAAGAGTCGGACACGACTAAACGACTGAACAACAACAAAAATGGTCCACCCAAGAGTAAATGTGTGAACCAGACTAACATATCTTATTCAGCAAATTATAATTAAAACATACATACCCTTCATACTAGACCCTTTTGGGTTAAGCAACGTTATGCAAAGCATGGCAAAAGAGTTGTGCTGGTTAATGACTGTTGTTGTTAGCAAAAGAGTGAGAAAAAGTAGGCAAAAGAAACTGAAACATAGCTAAAATTGGTTCTACCTGCCTAAGTTTTTCTATCCTTGTTTCCACCACATCCATACACTACTTCACACATTGACTCTTGTTCATTAGGCCTCTCGCATTCCCCTTTTTGAGGATCTCATCAGCTCCATTCAACCACTATTTGTTCAATATTTCTCATCCCCTTGACCCATTCACTCTTCCTTCACATATTTGCTTTACAATTCAATCCTCTTTCATTCTCTCTACATGTTCAAACCACCTCAGCATAATCTCTTTCATACTAATCGCCCACTTTCATATTCAAATTACATTCATTCAGCACCTATTCATTCTTGACCCTCTTGTTTTACAACATACAGTACACTTCTGAAATACCCCATTTGCACTGCATTCAGCTTGTGTTTCTCCTCACACCCCAAACCTGGGCAGAAGCACATTCTTATAGGCAATGATTTGTACTTCTTTCAAGCAATATTCATTCCTGGCACTACCACTTCCTTCCTACCAACATGGGAAGACCTTAAAATTTTCTCCATTTTGGCAGATGATGGAGGCTCCTATAAAGAAATGATATTTTTATCACTTTTTAAAACACTGAATGATACAGGAACAGACAGTGCCCTTCTTATACAGCCACCTCATTGGACCATCTAACCTAGTATGGTTAGGGGTGCATACTAACCTACTACTACTAATTGGCTTTCTGAGGTTTAAATCTTTCCCAATCTTATCTGGACTTTGAACCTGGGGCTTTCTGTGTACAAATCACTGATGTGGAGTCCTTGGTGGTCTCTGAGCTTGGTTGTTTGCTTGCAGACGTTTCATTACTCTATTAGGTAACATCATCAGCACAGTGATGATGTTACCTAGTCGGGTAATGAAACGTCTTCAAGCAAACAACCAAGCTCAGAGAGCACCAAGGACTTCACAGTTCAACCCTGAGCTACAGAGATTCTCTTTTCTACTAAAATCACTGATTAGCAGCAGTTTGGCAGGATACATTAAACATACATTAGCACTTATGGGGAGGGGGGAGAGATAAAGTAAAGCCAAGATTGCCTACCAAAGCTAACACCAATTTGCACCTTGCAATCTCACTTCAACAATTAGCTAATGACAGAGCCTTTCTTTGTTTCTAGCCTGATAAAAACAGCAGCTTCTGTCTCTCAGGTTGCTAATTACCTTACAGTTCCATCCAGAATGTGAAAGTGGAAATTTCCTTTGGATAGGACTGCAGCATGGGACTTGCCAACTGGAACAATAAATGAGGGGATCAGTAAACCTCTCAACATTGCTACTCTGCTGCTAAAGTTGAGAGATTGTCAAGTGTCAGAAGAACAGATGTGTACTCAGCTCATTTTAGATCTTCTCCCCATAAATGGTCCCAGACATTCTTCATGCTATACTGTTGTCTTGCCCTCCTTTTCAATTACTCTGGCAATTCTGATACAGTATGTGTTGGGGAGAGAAGGACTCCTTGCCATCCCTGAAAAAAGAAAAGGGACATACTCCAAGTGCGCAGACCTTTGTATTTTTAAACTCACTTAAATCTCACCACTATCATAGCTATCAGAGCCAATTTGGTGTAGTGGTTAAGGCAGTGGGGTAGAAAGCAGGAGACGGTGAGTTCTAGTCCCACCTTAGGCACGAAGCCAGCTGGGTGACCTTGGGCCAGTCACTCTCTCTCAGCCCTGGGAAGCAGGCAATGGCAAACCACTTCCAAAAATCCTTGCCAAGAAAACTGCAGGGGCTTGTCCAAGCAGTTTCTGAGAATCAGTCACAATTGAATGGATAAAAAAAGTCATAGCTACAAGAAAAAACAAGTTTATTCAGCTTCATTGATTTATTATGCAATTACCCCTTACTTGCCTTTCTGCCCTAAGCTAAAACCCTCAAATATTGTTATCTTCCTTTATACACCTGAGATTCTCCAAACCTTTGCTTCGGGTGCTAGTTCCTCTATCTTTTTCCAATACTGTCTTGTTAAGGTGCCTTGACCAAGGTAGGAACAGTATTTCAGGCACACCCCCATTATCGGTTTAAGGCAGAGTTCTCCTGTGTTGCCTGCTACCCAATTCCCTTTAACTTGTCACTCCAAAGTTGGAACTAGGACCTTCTGTGTACTTAGTAAAGATTCCCTTCCTTAGTCTTTGATCTAAGAAGAAACGAACTTTTTTCAGGCTCCTTCGTTCCCCTTTGTTGCCTGCTCCCCAGTTGTCAAACATCACCCAATCAAGTAGGATGGACCCACTTAGACAAGTCACAAGAAACCCAAGAACTTTGGATATGGAATCTTTATAGAGGAAAGTTAGGAAGCAATCATCAAAAGAATCTCGGCAACTGCTGTGTTTCAAGAACAAACCCTACACATAGAAAACAGTATTCAAAACCTCTTGTGTGTCTTCCTGTCCTAAGTAACAAACAATTTGTCTCCCTCTTTTAAGTAGGTTGGCTTATTTACATCTGTCCTTGATTTTTGCAACTATCAGATTTGTTCTGCTGTTCTTCACTGACTATGTCTCCCATACCAGTTTCGATTCTCTGCTCTTTCACTGATCATCTCTTGTCTCTCCTGGATGACTGATCCACCCCAATACTGGTGTGCTTGGTTTTCCAGCCTGATATCCTGAGTTATAATTGTTCTATATTTTTTCCCCTCCATGCTTGCATCCATCTTCCCTCCCATCCATTACCTACTTGAGCATCTACCCAGCACTTCTACTGAGTGGAATGCTTAGGGCTGGACCTTAAGTTCAAGGCAGTGGATGGGATCCAGCATTAGCAACTCAAAACCTACGACAGGACGCTCTAAGGCTCATGCTGGTCACTGCATAAAAAAAAATGTATTTCCTAGTTAGTAGTCAGTCATCTGGACAAGAACATATTTGCTGCGTCATCCCACTTTGAATATGTAATCATGTCCTATAACAAAGTGGTGCTTAAACCTGTGCAAAAGAGTATTATTGTCCAAGACAGTGACCTGTTTCATCACTAAAGTAATACCCAAAGCTGTCTAAAGGGAGAGGGCAAAATGCCATTAATCCCAAAAGGTATACATGAAATTGTGCACGGCTGCTTCCGTGCAACTCTCTCTCTCTCTCTGGGTCTCCAATTCAATTCCCATCATCCACTGTCCAGCACCAACCCAATTCTTTGATTCTTCATATCAAAGAAGCCATCTCAGATGGGTTCTGTTGTCCTTTATTTAGCCTGGTTGAGTTCACCATTTAAAGCAGGGATTCTTAATTTTTTTGTGCCATGGACCCCTACGAGAGTCCGGTGAAACCTACAGATGTCTTCTCAGAAAAACTGTATGTAAATGCATAAAATAAAATACACATAGATTGTATGACAAAATAAGCCAATGATACTCAAATATAGTTACCAAAATATTAAAAAAAATAACTAGCATGTGATATGTGCTTCTTTAGTAATCCATTAAAATCAGTAACAAGGAAATCTAAATTTCAGTTAGAGGTTACTGGAAAAAAAGGTGTAATTTTTCCCCCCATCGAAGTTTACAGACCTCCTGAAATATCCAATCGACCCCAGGTTAAGAACCCCTATTGAAGGGAACACATTACTGACTTAATGTTAAATGTTTATTTATTTTCTATCCCGCCTTTATTATTTTTATAAATAACTCAAGGTGGCAAACATACCTAATACTCCTTCTTCCTCCTATTTTCCCCACAACAACCACCCTGTGAGGTGAGTTGGGCTGAGACAGTGTGACTGGCCCAAAGTCACCCAGCCAGCTTTCATGCCTAAGGTGGGACTAGAACTCACGGTCTCCTGGTTTCTAGCCCAGCACCTTAACCACTTTCATCCATTATGCTGTCCATCTAAACAGAGGGCCTGATCAAGCCAAGCTGTTCTAATTTTGACTGTCTTTAGCAGTGTTAAATGAAGGGAGTAAGCATTGTGGATTTGCTCATAGCTGGCACTGTAGATCCATTTTCACTGAGCTCTTGAAGTCAGTGGAAATCATGCCGCTAAATCCTTCTTGGGGTTTAGAAACTCTGCAGCTTCCCATCATCTGAATTACTTTGGCTTTTTGCCAGTCATTTTAAATAAAGGCAAAGTGCTGAATACATTAGCACCATCGATTCTCGTGTTTCTTGTTTACCATGGAGGCTGTATGCATCATTTGCTTCAGCTGCATGCCTCTTTCCCCCTAAGATCTGCTTATTATGGATGCTAGTAAGACACTCAGCCAGACTAGCAGATACTGGTTTCCATAACTTTGCAAAACAGAACAGCCATCACTTAAGGCTTGCCTCTTAAACCACCAAAATCTGAAATGCCATGAGTTCTCTGCAGCCTGTAAACTCACAAACAGAATATGGCCTACCTTTGGCCACCAGGAGCTGATAAAACCTACCAAAGGATCAAAGCTTGTCAGGAGTCACAATGCAAAGAGCAAATAAAGAATTTGATGGAGCATGGATGGATTGCCTTTGATTGTTACAGCTGAACTATGACTTAAGTTTGTTTACTCCATGTATTCACTTTTCTGTTCTGTTCCATTAGGAATTGTAATTTGGCAGCAACTTTTAGAGGAGTTTTTGGAGGCTGCACAGATAGCAATCCTTTGCCATAAAGGTGAACTACAGGTAGTCCTCACTTAACAACCACAATTGGGACTGGAATTTAGGTTGCAAAGTGAAGCGGTCATTAAGCAAATCTGATGCAATTTTACGACCTTTTTGTGGCAGTCGTTAAGCGAATCAACGTGGGCATTAAGTGAACCACATGGTCATTAAGTGAATCATGTGGTTCCCCATTGATTTTGCTTGCCAGAAGCCAGCCAGCCAGGTCAAAAATGGCAATCACATGACTATGTGACACTGCAACGGTCATAAATGCGAACCAGTTGCCAAACATTCAAGTCGTGATTACGTGACCATGGGGATGCTGTGACAGTCATAAGTGTGAGGACTTGTAAGCCAATTTTTTCAGGACGTTGTAAGTCCGAAACATCACTAAACAAACGGTTGTTAAGCAAGGACTACCTGTAGTCTATTGCGTGGGCTGTAAAATTCCAAAGATGTCTGCTTCTGAACTACAACAAACTTGAAGATGCAACCCCTCAATACACTAGCAACAGTATTAAAATATTTGAAGATTTTCAGGCAGAAAGTGAAATGGCCTTGTTCTCGCAGGGAAGCTGATTTTGGAGGAACATTTTTTAAAAAGACCTCCTTACAGCTCAACAGTGGCCTCTCTCCAAGGGAGTTCAGCAAGGGGCTGGGTGGCCATTGATCAAGGGTGACAGAGTTGCATTCTGCCTTCTTGAAAGTGCATTGAGCAGTGGGAGGGCTGATCTCGATGGCCTCCAAGATCCATGGTTTATGTTCAGTGCTCAGGAAAAGAAATTTTTCCTTTTATGGAGATGCTCAAGAATTGTATCCTCTTAAAGGTAATTATACACCTTGCTATACATCATTCTCAGAATGATCTGGGAAGTTTTTTAGTATAAAACTATGTATCTTACATAGCTCTCCTTATTGTAATGCAACATACGCTGGGGGTAGGCTGGTCTTGAAAGGGCAGCTGTGAATATTAGCTTCACAATTTCTCTCTCAATGGAGATGCAAATGGGCAGGAGTGGGGATAAACGATGCACTCATCTCACAATCAGCCATGACGGGAGTTGTTTATGGCTTTGCATGTTACATGAACCCAGCTATTGTTGCTGATAAAGGTAAGTTTATAGCTTGGTGAGATGTGCAAACTCAATCAATTGTAGTTTATTCAATACCCCATGGCTTAGTGTGAATCCAGTTACTGTGTTCCTCCCTTTGTTACACAACTGTCCTCCCTCAATGCAGCAGATAGGAATGACTTTCAAAGAACATTACATAAGGGTATGGATTTATTCTCCTTAGCACCTGAGAGTAAGACAAGAACCAATGGATAGAGGTTTTACAGAGGGAGATCCAAACTTCCTGAAGTTGTGGTTGCTCTATCACCAGAGATTTTCAAGAAAAGATTGGCAGCCATTTGTTGGAGATGGTATAAGGATTCATACACCGGGCAAGGACTAAAGACCTCCAAGCTCTCTTTCCACCCTATGATTTTATGATTCTATGGCTTTATGAAACGTAGAGGGGAATTCATCAACACATCTGCCTGTGTACCTCAACATTTGTCACAATATCTCTGCCACCAACATGGTTTTTATTGTTAAGGTTCACTTCCTATTCCAAATATATTCTGCAGCACCACATGTTTATAATTCTCTGTAGGCTCTATTGGTCATTATCAGACCTACCTCCCATTACTACTGCTAAATGTTTCCATGAATCAAATGTATTATACTCATGACCAAGTCAGCTTGGTGAGCTGCTTCTATTATTCCTGAAATAGAGACAAAGGTGGCGAACAGACTGACAAGCACCAGTGAGATGTGTGCAAAGCAGAAAACTGTAGCTCACCTTTGATGTTTCGGCATTTGCATGCACACAATAATGAGCCCACTAATGGCATAGATAAACCATCAATCATTTTTAGTATGTCATCTTATTAGAGCCCAGGAGAGCTTGCTCACATCTACTGTATTGGAACGTTTGACCTTTCTTAATTTCAAGAGTCAGATTTAAGCTGCTTTGAGGGTTTTAAAATAAAGTACATTATCAATCGCACATCTCCGTATTAATATATTTTCAAGAGGTCAGAATGAACCATAGGAATTGTTTAACAGTGACACTTACCACAATCCTGTAAGGCTGCATTTGAGGAAAACAAAATCCTTACTGAACACACACATGCAGACAAATACACCACACCACATGTATTAAAATGTGTCCACTGGGAAAAACACATACCTGTATGAATTTTTGTACAAATTTGTTTCAGGGAATTCCCAAAGTATTGCAGAATTGAGCTAAAATCTACTTAGAAAAACAAACAATTAGGCAAGATTGAAATAAACCTGATTTACCCCACCTTGATAATTGTTTCTCCTCCTTGGCTACATCACCTAACAAATGCTCTTTGTGCAAGGAAATGTATTAGTGGAATTCCCTTAAAAATTAAACATATCACACAGCTTTTACCTTAAGGAAGAGCCACATTCTGCCAAAGGTTAAGGCCAATAAGCCAAAAATGTATGTTCATTCAATCATAAACCCATATTTCAATAACAAAACTTCTGTTAAATTTTCCTCTAAGGGATCTGGGGAAAAGAAATGCAATAGTTTGTGGAATTCTGTGAGGCACCATTTACGTATACTTCTAGTAAAGAATATCTGTAGCTCCAGGTTGAATTGTTGGGTTCTTCGTGCTCTCTAAGCATGGCTGCTTTCTTGTAGACATTTCATTACCCTGCTAGGTAACATCATCATCATCATCATCATTGGCGATCACTCGTAGCCGAGTAAGATTGTCTTCCAAAGGTAAACTTTTAACAGTGGATCCGTAAGTGGCTGTAAAGGCCAATTCTGGATCCGCACAACCTCCCACAATGAGGGCATAGGTTTCCGGGTGGGAGACGGTCATGATGAGGGTTTGCCTGACGTGCCTTCCTTTTAGCTCTTTTTTCCCTTTCGCGCTGTACTCGTGCTTCTTCAAAGTCCATAGCGCCATTAATAAAGGCTGACCTCCAATTGAAACGCTCATGAGTTAGGGCTTCCCAGTTCTCAATGCTGATATTACATTTTTTTAAATTAGCTTTGAGAGTGTCTTTGAATCTCTTTTGCTGTCCACCAATATTCCGTTTTCCATTCTTAAGTTGGGAGTAAAGTAGCTGCTTTGGAAGACGATGGTCAGGCATTCGAACAACATGACCGGTCCAGCGAAGTTGATGTTGGATGATCATTGTTTCAATGCTGGTGGTTTTCGCTTCTTCTAATATGCTAACATTAGTCCGCCTATCTTCCCAAGTAATTTGCAGAATTTTTCGGAGGCAGCGTTGATGGAATCTTTCAAGAAGTTGGAGGTGGCGTTTGTAGAGGGTCCATGTTTCACAGGCATACAGAAGGGTTGGTAGTACAATGGCTTTGTAAACAAGCATTTTGGTCTCCCTGCGAATGTCCCGATCCTCAAACACTGCTCAAATTACAGCTGGTGAGTGAATTCCTGCCTGTAGCACACAAGCAGAGGCTCTGTGTAACTTGATACCCGAGGCTAGCCAGCACACCATGTTTCACAGGTGTACAGAAGGGTTGGTAGTACAATGGCTCTGTAAACAAGCATTTTGGTCTCCCTGCGAATGTCCCGATCCTCAAACACTCTACGCTTCATTCGGGAGAAAGCTACACTCGCAGAGCTCAGGCGATGCTGAATTTCAGCGTCGATGTCGGCTTTTGTAGATAGATGGCTGCCGAGATAAGAAAAGTGGTCGACATTTTCTAGTGACACACCTTTAAGCTGGATTGATGGCGCTGC
The DNA here is from genome assembly GCA_023362775.1 of Charina bottae. Taxonomy (NCBI): domain Eukaryota; kingdom Metazoa; phylum Chordata; class Lepidosauria; order Squamata; family Charinaidae; genus Charina; species Charina bottae. The sequence continues at coordinate 12,913,848 of JALMGJ010000015.1, forward strand.
GGAGGGATTGGTTTGAACTTGCTGGTAAAGCACTTTGGTTTTTTTAATGTTAATCAAGAGGCCGAGCTTTTCATATGCTTCTGCAAAGATGTTTAGGATAGTTTGAAGATCTTCCTCGGAGTGTGCACAGACTACGTTATCATCAGCATATTGAAGTTCTATAACAGAAGTTGCAATTACCTTATTTTTTGCCTTCAGCCTACTAAGATTAAAAAGCTTTCCATCTGTTCGATATATAATTTCTACACCAGTAGGAAGTTTCTCTTCAACAAGGTGTATAATCATAGCGATGAAGATAGCGAATAAGGTTGGAGCAATAACACATCCCTGTTTAACGCCGGATTCCACTTTAAATGGATCTCTTTGAGAGCCATTGTTATTCAGGATTGTTGCCATCATGTCGTCATGGAGTAGCCGCAAGATGTTCACAAATTTATCAGGGCATCTGATTTTCAGAAGGATGGTCCAGAGAGCAGTACGATTTACAGTATCAAAAGCTTTAGTCAGATCAATAAACGCCATGTACAGAGGGCGGTTTTGCTCCTTGCATTTTTCTTGAAGCTGTCGTGCAGTGAAGATCATATCCACTGTTCCCCTGGAAGGGCGGAAGCCGTTTTGTGTTTCAGGGAGGATGTCTTCTGATACAGATAGGAGACGGTTTGCGATGATCTTTGCCAGGATTTTGCCTGCTGTGGCTAGAAGGGAGATGCCTCAATAGTTTCCACAGTCTGTTCTATCACCCTTTTTAAAGAGAGTGATAATTATGGCATCCCTAAAGTCTGCTGGAATCTCCTCCCTCATCCAGATTTTTTCGATGAGCTTATGAAGTTGTTGTGTAAGTTCAGGCCCGCCTTCTTTAAAGACTTCAGCAGGAATCCCATCAGGTCCACTAGCTTTGTTATTTTTCATTTGTTTAGTGGCTTTACAGACTTCCTCCAAACTAGGGGGTACTGCAAGCTCATCTCTTATTTGTTTTTGCGGGATTTGCAAGAAGACTTCATCAGCCACAGTAGAGTGACGATTAAGGAGATTGTAGTAATGCTCTTTCCAGCGCAGTCCGATAGACTATTTGTCCTTTAGAAGTTTAGCACCATCTACTGAGCATAAGGGATTTGTACCATGGTTTGTTGGTCCATAGATGGCCTTTATGGCATTAAAAAAGCCCCGTGCATCATGAGCATCTGCAAAATGTTGGGTTTCTTGGGCTTTTTTTATCCACCATATGTTCTTAAGTTCTCTAGTTCTTCTTTGGACTTCTGCCTTTGCACTGGCGTAGATTTTTTCTTAACGGCACAGTTAATATCTTTTTGCAGCCCTATTTAGGATCCACTCTGCTCACCCCATATGGGGAGGGGGCTAGAAAAGGTGCCCTAAACATAGTCTGCCTCATTTTCTCCCTGACTGGATTACCGAGACCAGTGGGGTCACCATCTAGTGGTTGTAAAAAACACATGAATTTTGGAACATGGAATATACGGACACTGCAAGACAATGGGGGAGATGGGCGGTTATAGAAATTGAATGAATAAATAAATAAGGATAGTGAACGACCTGAACATAGAACTGCCATTATTGCAAGGGAGCTAAGACGTTTTAATATTGATATAGCAGCACTCCAAGAAACTCGAAGAGCAGCAGAAGGACAGTTGAAGGAAGAAAAAGGAGGTTATACCTTCTTTTGGAAAGGACTGCCTGAACAAGAATGACGAATACATGGGGTAGGCTTTGCTATCAAAAATGACCTTGTGAAGCTCTTGGCAGAAGTTCCCACTGGGATTAACGAATGACTCTCAACTCTCCGAATAAAACTCGCCAAAAACCAACAGGCAACTATCCTAAGTGCTTACACACCAACACTAGATGCAGATGAGGATATCAAGGAAAAATTTTATACCCAGCTGGACACCATCTTATCAGAGATACCAAAGGAGGATAAAATTATCCTCCTGGGCGATTTCAATGCAAGAGTTGGGCGTGACTTTGATTTGTGGCCAGGGATCATTGGGAAAGAAGGAGTTGACAACAGCAACACGAATGGAATCTTACTTCTGACTAAATGTGCAGAGCATAACCTTGTCATTACTAACACACTCTTTCGCCAGAAAAATAAATTTAAAACATCATGGAAGCACCCATGGTCGAAGCACTGGCATCTTTTAGATTATGTAATTGTCTGTGCTAGAGATCGCCGTGATGTACTTCTCACCAGAGCCATGACGAGCGCCGATGACTGCTGGACAGACCATCGATTAATTTGATCCACGATGGCCATAAAGATTGTCCCTCATCGTAGGCTCCAAGGAAGAAAACCAAGGCATAAAATGAATACACTGGCCCTTCAAGATTCTATTAAACGAGCTTGCTTTCAATCAACTCTCAAGGAACATCTGCCTATGGAACTTCCTGAAAATGTTGAGGAACACTGGATTAAATTGAAGATTTCTATTATTTCAGCCTGTGAACAAACTATCGGATAACAAACTAAGAGACATCAGGACTGGTTTGATGAGAACGATAGTGAGACTGAACATATTATTGACAAGAAAAGGAAAGCCTTCCGGATAGGTAACATCATCAGTATAAGGAAGAGTGGTGTTTGTTGGCTGTTGTATATAGTAGCTTGCCCTGCCGGTCTTGGTTGGGGTGTGGTTTCTTCCATGATAGTTCTTTGATTAAGGGATCATTTATCTGATGCTCTTTCTTGGTTTTCTGGATATTGGTTGCTAGGTCAAACAGGCTCCAGTCTGTTGGTTTCCTTCCTTGACTTTTGGTTATATCTTTTAAATGGTATATAATGGGGTTTATCTCTGTGTCTATTAATGGCCGATTTGTCTGAGTGCCAATCTTCTAGGATTTCCCTAATACTTTTGGATTTGGCTTGACCTAAAATGTTAACAGATCATGATTTATTTAAAAAAATATTTCAAATTCGGGCAACTTCACATTAAAGAGGTAAGTTCCATTCTTTATTTTTAGTTTAAGAACACTGTTAATGCATATATACAGGCCTACCCATGAAACGGATATAATTTTGTAACTTCCAGCCTATATTTGAGCCTGAATGTGCAGGGGTTCCCCGAGCCCTGAAAAATATTTCAAGGGTTCCTCCAGGGTCAAAGGTTGAGAAAGGCTGGTCTAGAATATGGAGTAGCTTCCCATTCCCTCCTTCTGGGACATTTTAAACCTTACCCTCTAGAAATTTCCTGATATTCTCCCACCAACTACTAATGAAGTCTGACGTTGCTTAGTTTTCTTAAGATCAGCCAAGTGTCGCCATCTTCTGCAGCAGTTAATAAAGTAGCAAAATTACACCATGTTTCTTGACTGATTGGTTCTACTTTGCTTGCTTAATAAGATGGCGGGTTGTGCTAAATCTCTTAACATTCTACCTTTTTCTATTATCACGGGGAAAACAGTTAATGCAGAGGAAAGGTCACCTTCGTTCTTTGAAATAATTACCCAGGGCATTGTAGAAACTGCTTGATAGGATTTACAGATGGGATTATGCTTAAACAGCTACCTGCATAAAGGTATTAAACCAGATCCAATTCCATACTAAGGCAAGTACTAGATCTAACAAAAAAAAAACACCTTACAGAAAAAGCTAACATTATGCAGTTTTTATTAACTTGCAGGCCAGAAAACAAACACTTTAAGATTTTTACTTGTTCCCCATCCTCCTTTGTCTGTGCAAATGGATTTTCACTTTGATCCAAGTGTTCCAACTTTAAGAGCAATACATACCCGTTGTGGATGACTAAGATCCACCATGGCACCTTAGAGCAGGGTTTCTCAACCAGGGTTCCGTGGCACCCTAGGGTTCCACGAGAGGTCACTAGGGGTTCCCTGGGAGATCATGATTTATTTTAAAAAATTATTTCAAATTCGGGCAACTTCACATTAAAGAGGTAAGTTTCATTCTTTATTTTTAGTTTAAGAACACTGTTAATGCATATATACAGGCCTACCCGTGAAACGAATATAATAATTTTGTAACTTCCAGCCTATATTGGAGCCTGAACGTGCAGGGGTCCCCCGAGCCCCGAAAAATATTTCAAGGGTTCCTCCAGGGTCAAAAGGTTGAGAAAGGCTGGAAACCAGGAGACCATGAGTTCTTGTCCCGCCTTAGGCATGAAAGCCGGCTGGGTGACCTTGGGCCAGTCCCTGTCTCTCAGCCCTAGGAAGGAGCCAATGGGAAACCAGGAGACTGAGAGTTCTAGTCCCGCCTTAGGCTGCCTTAGAGACTACCTGGTGTGACATAAAATATCCTGCCACAAAATAGGGTAGCGGCTTATTTTAATATTCTTAAAATTATTTGGGTCTTACTCAAAGGAGCTTCTACTTATTGAAGTCAGATGCGAAGATTTAAACATGCAAAACAAAACCAAAAAAGAATGTGAAAGACCAAAAGCATTTAAAAACAAATTAAAGTCATTTAACCAGACAGCACTGTCCCGGGAGCAAGTACCCAAGTTGTATTCTACAGCCAGGGATGTCCACAGGGGTATCTATGGGAGTCAAAAACAAGTCAAAATGGCATCCACAATTGTGCCAAGTCCCACCCCTTTTTACATCATATAACACACGTAAAAAAGGGATGGGGCTTAAATTGCATTGTTGTATCCGCCGTCTTGACTTTTTTGAGTCCCAGAGAGTCCCAGTTCCATAGCTGGAACTGAGCTATCTTTGAGAAATGGGGTGAAAGTCAGAAATACTGTTTTCCCCATTCCAAGGGGACAAACAAGGCTAATTTACAGAATTTTCTAAAAAAAAAAAGAAAGTCATTCACTATTACTGTATATAGTGATGCATATCATTTCTCATCCCCCTGTCCCAATATACTGTAACTCCCATAATTTCTTCCCCAGCAGTGCTGATTTGAAGCTATTGGGAGTTGAACCTAGCAATATCCAATGCCAGTAGCGTCCTCGTTGCCTTATACCAGAGCTTTCCAAACTGTGTGTCGGGACACGTTAGTGTGTCGGCTGCAGTGTCTGGGTGTGTTGCGGCTGCTGCTGCCTCCGAGCCCTGCCAGGATTCCACGCAGGTCTTAGTGCCTGCCTTGTGCCCTGCTGTAAGAGTGTGTCGCAAAATGATGCCCTGCTGTAAGAGTGTGTCGTGAAATGATGCATGTCTAAAAAGTGTGTCACCAACATGAAAAGTTTGGAAACCTCTGCCTTATACACATACTACATCATCATTTGGGGCAATGGCTAGCTTATACAAATAGCTGAACAATTCACAGCCTGATGCTGTCCAGATGTTTAGAGTTTCAATTCACAATCTTTTGCCATTAACTATTCCAGATAGTGCTGAGCGCAGCTGAAATGCAAAAATGTTTCAGTGGGGTCAGTTACCTACCCTTACAATAGCCTCAGGGGCTCTGCATTAATACAAACATAGTCGTTGGGAGAGCTTGCAGTATATTTTCAGTCAGCAGATGGGGCTAAAATAGACAGATAATGGTAAGTTTTCTACAGTATTAAGGGTGTTGCAAATTGGGTACAGTAGTGATGGAGAGAAATGAAGTTTTTCCAGTGCTGCATCCAGTGCTTGTTATGTGCAAGCAATTGCAAGCTTTCAAAAGATACATTACAGGTCCAGGATCCTGTTAATCTTGCATACATCTTTTTTGAACAAGAAACATTCATACATATACATATAGTTATTTATAAAAATAATAAAGGCAGGATAAAAATTAAATATACATATATATATATATATATATATATATATATATATATATATATATATACATACATACATATATACACACATACACACACACACATACATACATACACACATATATATATATATATATATATACTGTGTGTGTGTGTGTATGTATATATATATATATATATATATATATATATATACACATACATACATACATACTGTATGTATGTATATGTATATATATATTTCAATTTATATATTCAACTCATACATTCAAAGTGTTGCATGATTATTTTTAGACAAGAGTTTGAAGCACAAAGGAATTACCCATCTCTTTTCAAATTAGATTTACTTTAGCCAAAAACAAAAATCCTAAATTGCTAATTCTATTACCCCATCTACACTTCCCAACACTATAAAGGAATAAACCACTATAAATGTGTTTATTATGACTGTGGCTGAGGAATCTGTATGGAGAGGCTAAAATGATACTGAAGACTCAAATGTGCTACAGGTACCTCTTGGGGGCCACCAGAATCCTTACTCCCTACTCAACTTTAATCTTGTAAAGGGGTCGGTGATCATCTTCAGAATCAGACTGCAGCCCAGGGTCTGACATTCGAGAATCACATCTGATAAGCTGCCAAAAATTGGTGGCCTAATTTCCTGCCATTCTGAGATGGGGAACAATCTCAATATAAACTTTGAAATAGGCTTAAGATCACAATTCCTGCCACAACAGTTGCTTTACAGTGGCACAGACTGATGCATATATTCCACTCTAAAATACCTTTGGTAGACTGAATCCCAGGCCTTGCTCAGCCTTTTATCTCTATCTCACAGATGGAGGAGAAAGAGGCTGAGATAAAATTAAAACAGTTTGCCTCAGGCCACCTCACAAGAATTAAAGGCAAACAAGATTATGTCCCGATTTACAGGTCAACCTCTCAGTTATTACGGAAAGCTTTGAGTTGGTGTAATGTCGGTCCTCAGACCTTTCAACTTTATGAAAGCTAAAGACCTGTTATGAAATGCATCCTCAGATTCAAAAATTTTATAACCTCTGCAGATTTCAACCAACTTACTCCTAACCATTTCACTTTCTTCACTAATTCACTAGATTCTGATTGTGTGGAATAATAATAATAATCCACTCAAGCAAACAGACCACTTCACCCATTTTCTTCCAAGGGCCATGATTTGGATATTTAAAAATAAATAAATACAGCCAAAGCCTGCTCACACTTTTGATGTCAGCATTCAGAAATGTATTTCTTTAACATGAAGAAACAATGGCACATCTGCAGCCAGGCAGGAAAAGCAAACAACAGGAAAGGATTTCAAGAGAATTGCTTTCCATCTGTGCTTTGAAGACAAAACGTTGGAAGAGACTTTAAAAGAAAAAACACACCTTAAAGCCTGCACCATAAAAACTGGACTATTTGAACCAGCATCTTGGGAATTTCCATGTGTTCTGTTCAAACCTTCATTTTAGCCTTTCAAAGCCAATTCTCTCCAGAATATCTCCCCTTACATAAACAATAGAAAATTCATAACCACCTATTAATTACAATCCACACTAAATGATTCAAGTCTTTGACAGAACTGAGCTTTGAACAATACATGATGCTGTGTACGTTCACTCAAAGCCATTTAAGGCTGTGACAGCAATTCCTAGAACATTAATAGAGCATTAAAACGGCAGTAATGGAAAAGCAGTTGAAGGCCCTGCAGCTGTTACTTAACTGAGTAGTCTGAGCAAAGAATTCCAAGATCTAGAATGAATTAACCCCACACACATGCTAAGATGACTTCTCTGCTCCACTTTCTAGAACTTCCCCATTGGTACAAATCATTTTGGAATTGCTGCCAATTTGACCCTCCCGCCATGTTAACTCATATCCCCATATTTTCATTACTAAATGCATTACAGCCAAACATACAATAACTGGCGTGATTTAGATGCTTCCACTTATTTACCACCCTCCCTCCAGGAGAAGGTCACAGCCGTAACTTACCATCAGCAAGGCTACAAAACATTGAAGGTTCCCCAATAAACCCACTTCTATTAGAATTTCAGTTTTGATGACAGTTGATATCACAGCTCTAACTCTAAAATACATTTAGGAATGTGAAAGGTGGGGCAAAGGCATGTGGAAAATGCTGAAGCAGATCAGGCACAAGGAGTCAAAGGGGTGCTCATCAAGCAAGGGTCCCTCTTCAATGTTTTCTGCCATCAGTGCATATTGATCAAGCTACAAACCAGGCATCGTGGCCTTCTTTCCCTTCTACAATCTCTATTGGGCTCACCAATTTTAGATGCAGGGGAAGCGATCCTCCAACTGTTTGACAAAGCAGTTACTACCAAATCCCCATTGTTGGCTACGGCCATCTCACCCAGAGCCAGTGACATCCCACACAATGCACGGCCAATGACACAATCTTTTGTCATAAATGATGGAACTGACAGCATTTTCTCCTGGTGGCTCCTCTCCTATCACTAATCCCATCTGCTGCCTTCTCTACATTTGAGGATAGGGAGTAGCTGATAAAGTCACAGCCTCTCATTTGGGGTTAAAGTATCTTCAGAAGAAACATGTTGGTGTATTATTCCTTGAGGGTAAGTCACAGCAATATAATCTTATTAAGTAAACACCTGCAAACTTTAAAAGGTCAGGCAGCATGTGACTCAGGCTGAAGAGTATATAAGAACCTGCTTGCCCCAACCCTGCTTACTCTGTTTCTTCCTGTTTGTTACTACTATCTGGTATGTGGATTTTGTAATACTTCCAGGGATCTGGAAGAAGACTGTGAATATCTGTTTGTATGAGTAACAAATATAACTGCAACTAACTTACTATGACTGGCGTCATTAATTGGTCTCTGTTGCCGATCGCTTTCTGATACTCTGTGTGTGCAGGAAAACACACTCTGCAACAAAACATACTAATTGCACTAAGTGCATTTGAATGAACATCCTCCCAAGATTAGAGCATTAAACATTAAAGTTATTCCATACTTTCCTTCTTGGGGTTCTGATCCACTCCCTGTTTCACTTACTGCACAATCAGAAAGATAAAACAACACACAGAGGATGTGAAGTTTTAAAGTTAGACATTGTAGATATCTAAACCAGGGTAAGTAACCAGATGTTTTCAATTTAGCTCACACCAGTCCCAGCCATCATAGTCAATGGCAAGGAAGTGTGGGAATGGTAGTGGAAAAGATTTAGAAGGCACCAGTTTACCTGCCTTAAAAGGTAAAGGTTCCCCCCGCACATTTGTGCAGTCGTGTCCGACTCTAGGGGCCAGTGTTCATCTCCATTTCTTAGCCGAAGAGCCAGCGTTGTCTGAAGACGCTTCCACGGTCATGTGGCCGGCATGACATGCGTGGAACGCTGTTACTTTCCCACCGAAGTGGTACCTATTCATCTACTTGCATTTGCATGCTTTCGAATTGCTAGGTTGGCAAGAACTGGAGCTAGTGCGGGAGCTCACTCCGTCACGTGGGGCTAGGGATTCGAACCTCCGAACTTGCAATCTTCCGATCGACAAGCCTGGCGTCTTACCTGCTGAGCCACCACGCCCCCTGCCTTAATTGAAAGGAAAATATGCTCTAGCTAGTACTTGGTAATTCTACTGATACAAATGAGAGGAAAAAAAGACTACCTAAGTTATTTCTTAATATTGCTTTCCTTATGCTTCAGCTGAAAATGAGGGATGACAGAAAAAAAGAGGTTCAGTATAATGCTATGAATAAAGCTGCCAACTGAGACTCAACAAAAGGCTACCCATATCTTGAGCCAGGCCTACCTCCCCTGTACTCTAGTTAAGATTTTCAGCTCCTAGAAATTGCATGTTATCCCACTCAGTATCCTGCACCTTGCTATTCATGGTTCTAAAGAAAGGAATCAATTTAATTACTTCATTATGATGCACCAAAGAGAACCAGTCTTAGTTTGTCATTTAAAGGTAAGATCTGCCAAGGTTGCTATTGCTTGCTCTTAACAATGTTCCATGCTTTCCTCACCTGATGAAAGCAAAGTTGTTGTTATAGTCTACCATGATTCTTAAAAATCATTGAGTAGAGATGACATTCACTGAATATATGATGTTGCCCTTAAAATTCCTAGAACAAAATATGGGTAGACTGCAGTTTTCAACTAAACATTCTTCTAACAGCCCAAACTTCAGCTCTCCTATCCAAGGAGACTCAAGCAAAGTCTAACAAACAAAGTTCAAGAACAAAAGAGCCACTTACAGCAGACTCAAAGTCCAGGGTTCAAAACAGTAGAGGCTGTCCCATACTTCCAGAAGACATAGATCCAAATATAGAGACAGGCCAAAGTTCAGACAGCACAAAAAACAGCTAAATTAACATATTAAACTCAAATCGCTTGCAGCATTTGTCTTCCACCCAAACTTAGCTGGTGCTTATTAACCATTAGGGTAAAATATTCTATTAAAAAAAAAACCTCTTGACTCTCAAGTGAGTCTTTACTCTAAGGTAGCCTTTCTCAACCTTTTGACCCTGGAGGAACCCTTGAAATATTTTTCAGGCATTGGGGAACCCCTACACATTCAGGCTCAAATACAGGCCGGAAGTTACAAAATTATTATATCCGTTTCATGGGATATAATTCCCATATATATTCTGTATATATGCATTAACAGTGTTCTTAAACTAAAAATAAAGAATGAAACTTACCTCTTTAATGTGAAGTTGCCCAAATTTGAAATAATTGTTTAAATAAATTGTGATCTCCCAGGGAACCCCTAGTGACCTCTTGTGGAACCCTAGGGTGCCACGGAACCCTGGTTGAGAAACCCTGCTCTAAGGAACTCAGCCTTGAAGGGTTGCACTATCACACCATTTTAGTGATTCTCTATCACTCAGCAGAGACTTTGGAGTTCTGAAGTAGCTTCAAGATCATGGTCCAGAGTTGCAGCTTCAAAAGAAGAAGAACCTGGCTTTGTCCCTGCTTCCCTATTAGGCCTTGCCCTGTGAGTGAGAGGCCACCCAAGGCCTCCATGTTCTCATTTAATTCTCACTCCCCTTTTAAAGAAGATTAACCTAAAAATTAAAGGCAAAACTGAAGTACTTTGGCCACATAATGAGAAGACAGGATACCCTGGAGAAGAAGCTGATGCTAGGGAAAGTGGAAGGCAAAAGGAAGAGGGGCCGACCAAGGGCAAGATGGATGGATGATATTCTGGAGGTGACGGACTCGACCGTGGGGGAGCTGGGGATGGTGACGGCCGACAGGAAGCTCTGGCGTGGGCTGGTCCATGAAGTCACGAAGAGTCGGAAGGGACTGAACGAATAAACAACAAAAACCTAAAAAGGCTGTGATATCTATTCTCCCAAGAGCTTCTGCACCATAATAGATCCTACATGTTTAAGTTATTTCTGTAAGATTCCTTCCCCACCAAATAAGGGCAATTTTAAAAAAAATGCTGGTCTGCATATCATACCCAATAAATCAGCATGTGAAGATGGTTACTGCTTTGAAGACAGCTGCTTTAAATCTGAAATTTATAACATCAGTTTAGCTAGATGAGCCAAGCTAACTCCATATTAACTCCAGGTTATCTGAGGGACTGCCTCATCCCCATTACATCATCCCATCCCACCTGATCTTGCAGAGAGGGCATGCTATGGACCCCCTCTGTGAAAGAATTCCATCTAGCGGGGTCTCGGACGCGAGCCTTCTCTGCAGCGGCACCTGCCCTGTGGAACATTCTCCCCCCAGAGATAAGACAGGCCCCCTCACTCCTGGACTTCAGGAAAAAATTAAAAACTTAGCTCTGTGATCTCGCCTGGGGCAAGAAGGAAAGTGGTCAAGCTTGGGGATGGCTGATTTCTTAGAGCCGCCTCAAATATTTTAAATATGTTTAGCTTCACTGTAAGAACCACCTGCCACTTGGATTTTATTGTATTTATATTTTTGTTGTTGTTTTTATTATATTTTAATGGTGTTGTGGCTGTGAACCTCCCAGAGTCCCTCCTTGAGGGGGAGATGGGCGGTCATAGAAATTTAATAAATAATAAATAATAAATAAATATTAAATATAAACTGATTTAATATTATTTTTTATTTTCCCCAAGGAAACCTGGGAAATGTAATTCTGTATAGGTAGAAAACAAACTTCATTAAATATCAATTCCCAGGACACTTTAGAGGAAATTATGAAAGTTCAAGTGATGTCATACAGACATACATTTGTGATACAGGTACTTAGCAAAAAATGTTTGGTGCTTTAAGGATTCCTTCCATTGGAGTTTCTGTCTCTGTTTTCATTGCATTTCATGAAAGAGAATTTGCTCTCCACATTTCTCTATTTCACTGCCCACAATTTGATTGAGAATATAAAGGCCACTAGTGAACCAACTCAAATTATATTTGTAAAGAAAAATACCGGTTCATGCTAACTCATAGCTAGTTTATCCTTTGAGTACATAGCAAATACCAAGAACTACTTTAAGTACTTCTGGTTTTTTTAAAAAAATTCCTGATTTTAGAGTCACTGCAGCCAATGCACTTTCTGCTTTCTGCCAAAATAAAAAAAAGCATGACTCCAAAAGCATATTTAAAAAAGAAAGCAACACATTTTGTGGAACAGGGGTCAGCGGCACAGTCCACCTTGGAATGATTGTGCATGCCATGTGTTTCCGTTCATTTATAGCCAGCCTGAAGCTTTGTATACAACAGACATCCTTCCCATAGATTTAAGAATTCCTATGAGTTTCTAACTGAATTGCTTTACAAAGGAAACAAGAAGTTTCTTTTGTCTCTGAAGCAGGGGTATCCGCAGGGTGTGGTTTTAAAAAATGGTGGCCGTGATGGTACAATTGAAGCTCCGGCCATTTTTTATGTGTGCTGCATGTTCACCGCCCATAAAAAATTGGCAAAACTTCAATGGCACAGTCATGACTGCCATCTTAACTTTTTTTTACCATACCGGCTGACGGTCCTGCTTCGGAAGTTTCCAAATGTTGGCAAGGCCATTGCAGTGATTCACCTTCAAAACTCAAAGTTAAGCATTCGTGTAGATCAGTGTTTCTCAACCTTGGCAACTTTAAGATGTGGGGACATCAACTCCCAGAATTCCCCAGCCCCATGGAACATTCTCCCTCCAGAGATCAGGATGGCCCCAACTCCACTGGCCTTTTGTAAAGCCCTAAAGACCTGGCTCTGTGCTTGGGCCTGAGGCCCTGAGTGCATGAAGCGTCCCATCATCTGCCTATCGGTTTTCTGGGCTGCTGTATATTTTAATTTTTCTATATGGATTTGTTTTATTTTTATTATGGTTTGCCACCCAGAGTCATTTTCTGTATAAATTGATTAAAGGAAGAAAGAAAATGTGCTATGTATTACGATTTCTTTGTAATTCTCTGTGACCTAGGGACTTCCCCATGAGGACTTGTAGCTGGTTCAAAAATAGTTCTGGATTTCTGTGACGGCATGAAGTCCACTACATTCAAGATTTATTTCTGGCTCAGCTGAGGTGTATTTGAAACCACAATAGAATTTGCCATTTCTTTGAAATGTGTGGCCCTAAGCCCATCTCTTCATTTTCAGGAAACCTGGCTGCACTGTCATGTCCCTGTTCCTAGGGTTCAGTTGTCTTTCAACAAGGAAGGTGGCTTAATGGCTCTGTAGATCCCCATCATAGGAACTCCCTGGATTATTTTGCTTGTAATTTATTTATTATTCGAATTTATCACCGCCCATCTCTACAACAGTAGACTCTGGGTGGTTTACAACAATATCATAAAAACAATTAAAACTTATACCACTAAAATCCACTAAAATAATAAATAGAAAAATCCAAAGATGGTAAGTTCTTAAAAGGAGGGTATTACTAAGCCAACCACCCCCAGGAGGAACTAGTAATGAAATAAATACACACCACATGATGTAAGAATGAAAATGAACGTTCTGATTTTCTATTTGCATGGAATGGGGGGTGGGGGTGTGAAAGGATTTTTGTTACTCCAAAAACTGAAGTAGGTGAAGTGGGCTAGGGATTAAATGATGTCCTTTTATCCCTATTATTAGCATTTTAAAGTCAGCAGGAGTGAAGACATTCATAGATCATCATCAAACTGCTGTTGAGGGACTGGGGAGTATAAATGATGGCAGTATGGAGTACATCTAGATATGCTTAAAAACTGTTCCATGTTTAGCCATTTGTGTCCATACATGAGTGAGTGAATCAGCATCAATCAGAAATGGGCTACCCATGTCCCTCTTGTCTTGAATTCCAATTCCCATCAGTTCAAGATAGCATGCCAAATGATCAGAGATTATGAAAATTGGAGTCCAATATCTGGAAGGCCACTAGTCCCCCACATCTGCTCATTCTAAAAAAAAAATCCACCACACTTAATTTGCCATACGTTAATTTTATGACATGATTTCTATGCCAACAGACTGCTATAGACACCATATAATTGTTGGGCATCTTTGCAATAACTGGGTGCACAATGGCCCTCTGTGTGTTGCTGTACTACAGTATTTCTCCTAACATCCCTCACTCTTAGGGCTGATGGAAATTAGTTCAGCAACGTCTTGAGGGAATTTAGAGCATAAACCTCCAGAAATGTACCAAAAATCTGGCAGTAAGCAGTTTGGAAAGCAGAAGAGGATTTACATATGATGATTGGTGAGTCTATTGTACTGCCAGTAAAAATCCATCTGAGTCAATATAAGTTTCATTCAAGCTCCAGAAATCTTGCAAGAGGGAAAGTTTATCAAGATGCAAACAATAAATTGCATTCCAGCACAAGAATGGAAATCAGCCTCCCGTATCATTCTAAGATAATGAACTCCTAATGACGTTCTCTAGGGACTTCTGATTTGCAGGTCCCCATGGATGCCATGAATGCCCCTTCAAATCCAATGGAAAAACTTCCATCAACGTGGAAGAATTGCAGGGCTGACGGTGGTGTGTTTCCCATACCTCTTTTGGATGGCCTAATGCCATCAATGGAAAATTGATGCCAGTGCAAAAGGGTGTAATGCAGATTTGGGCTGGAGTGTGAGTCAAATTATTTTATTTCTCCAACACCTACAACAGGGACCCAATCAGGTTGGGTTCCTACTATCAGCTCTTTCTTCTAACAACGAAAATTGTCAACTGCCGGAAAGTGATCTAATTTGGCCCAAAGCATTTGTTAGAAGAGCTCCAGTACCTGCTTGCTATAGAACACTCTTCACAGTAAAATCATTCACTGTCGTTTTCTTTTCTGTAACAACTCTCGTTACAGGAAACTGAAGTCAGGCTTACTCCAGGATAAAATTCACCAACAAAAAAGGGTAACGAAGTGGCTGGTGGAACTGCACGGCCTGCACTCAAGTTCCTGGCAATCATGAAAACATTTGCACAGATAGATTTTTCTTTCTGTTCTGGCTTACTTTTCGCAATGTGCTCTTCTTTTTTCTTCCTTTTTCTTCCTGTCCCTCTCACATGCAAAGAAAAATCAATCAATCAAAGAAAGCATATGTTTCAATTTCAGGACACTGCTGTGGCAGAGATCCTTGGAAACTGAGAGGTGGGGAGCTGACTAGCAGGTTACAGAAAGCAAACTCTGGACTCACCAGTTGATTGTCTTCAATCCCTGGAGCATTCAGGGACAGAGTCTCAAGACAAAAACAGACTCTTTGGAGCCTAAGGACTCCAAGCTAAAAACTCAAAGTAATGTTCAAAAGAAAATGCCCAATCAAAGAGGTAGTGATTTGGGTAGCAGCAGTTTGAAGCTTTCTCTTCTGCTCTCCCATCAACAGTCTTGATAACCTTCTAGCTTCAGTTGTGGGTTGTAAGCAGCTGCTTCCTTGTGTAATCTCTGACTTTCCAGCTTGAGGAACCAGCTTTCTCCTCTGCTTGGACAATAAGTTTCATCAAGGCAGGGCAGCATAAAAGGGGAGGATTTGTTTGTACAGACTACAGATAACCCAGCAGGTGCCTTGTTTCTAGGTTCCTCTTCGCTGACCTCTAGCATCTTCTCCTTCAACCAACTAGCCATTATGCTCAGCAGGCACCGAGTCTGCAAATACGTATTTCTTGCTGATGTGGCTTACTTACAAAGAGGCTGGGTTTTCCATTCACCACAATTGCCAGAGTGTAAAATCTAAATTTTAAAAAGGGTAACCACAAATAAAGTGTATCAGTAATAAAACAAAAATAATGTTACAGGGGTATTTATTTAGTATTTATTTTAAATACTTTATCCCATGCTTCTACTAAGATACACTCAAAAAGAATAACAAAACTAGTTTAAATATGTTTTTGAAATATAATTCTTAAAATCAAGAATTCACAAAATACAATATAGGCATTTAAAACCATGTAGGAAGGCTTAGTGGCTTCAATAACCCTGAAATTGATCTGAGGTGGCATTTTTGCTCCCAGTAAGGTCACCCATGCTGGTAAAGTTGTCATCTATCAGGACCCCAGAGGTGTACCTTTTCTGGAGCAGCACCTGTGCTCTGGAACAAAGTTCCAGAGTCAAAATATAAGCCTAATGCAAAGATCCAGTTTAGTATCTTAATTTACGAGAAAGAGAACCTAAGGAATTATGGGAAAAGATAAGGGACATTGTAAAAACTGAAGCAGGAAAAGAAATCCCCAAACTTTCAAAACAGAGTGGCTTTCTGAACAAGTTATCATGATAGCTAGATACCTAGAGCCAGTTTGGTCTAGTGGTTAAGGCAACGGGCTAGAAACCAGGAGTCTGAGTTCTAGTCCCGCCTTAGGCATGAAAGCTGGCTGGGTGTCCTCAGGCTAGTCCCTGTCTCTCAGCCTAGGAAGGAGCCAATGGGAAACCAGGAGACTGAGAGTTCTAGTCCCGCCTTAGGCACAAAGACGGCTGGGTGATCTTGGGCCAGTCCCTCTCTCTCAGCCCAAGTCACCTCACAGGGTTGTTGTTGTGGGGAAAATAGGAGGAGGAAGGAGTATTAGGTATATTCACCGCCTTGAGTTATTTATAAAAATAATAAAGTCAAGATAGAGAAAGAATAAACAAACAAACAAACAAACAAACAAATAAATAAATAAAATAGCTGGGGTAAGACTTAAACAGGTCTGTAAGATACTGTATCTTGGCCAAGAAAACACACAAATGCCAAAGAGTTGGATTCCTCTCTTTCTGAGTTTTCACAATCCACATTCTTAGCCTCTGTGCTTGGGTTGTATTTTTGTTAGCCAATGGCAAGAGTCCTGCCATCCTGTTCTCTACATCTCACTTGTTGAAAAGGTGATTAAGAGAATGACCCCAAGCGTTATCTCCTTCCTCCACTCTTCTCTTTGTAACATTAATAATATCAGAACAATAACAGGATGTACAGACTCAACAGAGGGGAAGGGCTGATTTCCCAGCTGTAGACCCCTTGGCAACAAGGAAGCTGATCACTCCCTGAATTGCTTCATGCAGTAAAATAACTGATTTTACTTTATCCAATATACTCCCATGACTTGATCCAGTGGGTGCTTAGAGAAGACTGCAATCAACAGAATCTTTTCAAATTGTGATAAAAACGAAGCCAGGTAAGAAACACAAGATTTTAGATTATTCTTAGATTTCTTAACCCTGTAATTGACAGCTGCGTTGCCTCTTTGCCAAAGTTGGGTGACCCAAATCACTCCTTAGGATATTTTGTAGGCCTGTTGCCAACCAACTTTCTGGATATTTTACTTCTGCTTTAGTTACCTTACCAGAGCCTCCTTAACTTTCACTGGATGCTCTCCGATTGAAAAAATGTATGAAAATAATATGAAGCTTTATTGTTTAAGATAAGAAACTTGATGCCAGTTGTTAATTGAAAGCCCAAATTGTCACACCCAAAACTTCAAATAAAAATTTAGGAAAACCTGTTTGGTTTTCTCTGATACTTTGCAGTGTTTTCATGAAAAGGGTTGCTGTATTTCTATGGCAGTAAACCAACTTAATACAGGGTGAAAGTTAGGAGTGGATTTTTTGTTATCTCTGAAATATGTGGCATAGGGAGGGTAGAAACAAGGCTTCACATAGTAACTTTTACATTTATTCCTTCCCCTATTTTCTCCACATTCCCATATATGGAGGGGAGATCATAGAAGACTGAAAAGACTCTTCTGTCATGCCAGGATGGTGATCCACTTTTGGAAGGCCATGCTGGCTATTTGTTTTACAAAAATCAGATACAAAGCCTTATATTTTGAATGTAGTCAGACATTCTCTTAGGGATGTTTTGACCTGGATTCCTTCACTGAGCTGGGAGTTACATTCAATGGCTGAAAAGGCCACTTCCAACTCTGGGATTCTGTGATTTCTAATTTCTGTGATTCTATGAGCTGAGCTTGATACTTTAGCCACTGAACAAAAAGTGCATTTATTGGTTCTGCAAGATTATGTATCTGGACTATATTCTTAAAAACCACCAAGGAATTGTCATGAAGTTTTTGTCATCCAGCAATGTCTAAACATGTCTGAATGGGAGCATACTTTGCACTCAGCAATTCACCAAAGCTATTCCTTGTTCTTATGAGAAGAATATTCCATTTTCCATGTTGACACTTTAAGGATGAGATTTGCAAGAGCTATCCTTGAGCATACGTATTCTACATGTTTCCTCAGTGTCACTGTTCTTACTTAGCAGGAGTCTGGTAGCACGTTTTCCGACACGTTTTATTAAAAGGCATAAGCTTTCGTGAGTTACAGCTCACCTCAGAAAGCTCTGTGGTATATGAAAAATTCATCAAAGACTCCACTTTGTACCTTCCAAGTCCTCATTTTCAAATGTTTCCCTCTCTTTTCTCCTTCTTCCACTCCATTTTTTTTTTCATGAGGAAAAAGCAAGCACAACAGCCTGATTCACACAACACTAAGCTATAATGTGCCTTGTTTGTCTTTGGTTAAGTGCCTTTTGTGGACACCAACATCTGGGGGTAAATCATGACTAATGGATTTCTGTGTTTGTGAAGTAACACTTATTCAGTAAGGAAAGTTTGATGAAATGGGTGAAACCACTCAAAATATTGCCTGCCCATTACAGTGTATTATGGGAAGAGGAGGAAGATGAAAGGAAAAAGGAATGATTCCATGTTGTAGACTCCATACTGTAGCATCTTATTGCCAATCCCCCTTATTTTATTTTATTTTATTTTATTTTATTTTATTTTATTTTATTTTATTTTATTATTTTATTTTATTTTATTATTTTATTTTATTTTATTTTATTTTATTTTATTTTATTTTATTTTATTTTATTTTATTGTTTGCTATAGGTTTTCATTTGGTGTGGCTCAGATTGGCTGCATTTGTGCAGTGGACTGGACACAAATTAGCTAATGGCATTTTAGTCCAGTATATTGTGGAATCCAACTTGTATGATCAGTTTACGGGTCATGGAAATCCAGACAATTAAATGATAAATACTTTCTGAGGACTCTGAAATAGCTGTGGAGATCTTGATTATTATTGTGTCTCATTTTTAATGATATGTTGTCAAAATACACAGGTTTGTGAGGAAAATAGCTTGGTTCCACCTGCTTAGATATAAGGCTAGACCCAGAAAGCGTGAGCTTCACGTCCACCGTCAGCCACCGAACCTCATTAGCTGACTGTGGCCCAGTCACTCTCTCTCACTCTAACCTGAGGTTATTGTTGTTTCGGGAAGAAGAAAATGTAAATCTAATGCAGAAAATGGACATCAATATTGAAAAACCCTCTTCAATGAAATGATTAAAGGCCCAGGAGCTTTATTTTCCTCTACATCTGGTCATGCTGTCTCAGATAAAATAAAAGCCAGACTCAGGGGAAATTCACCTAAACAATGAATGGCTTCGGAGGGATTTGCCAAAGTGGATAACCTCGTCTCATATCCTGCTTTTGTTTGAAACGAGTGTTGTAATGGAAAACAGGATATATATATATATATATATATATATATATATATATATATATATGGATTTGTATAGTCCTGATTTGTATAGTCCTTTAACCTTTAGAAACACTTTTTGATTGATTGCCTTTGCTGAATTGTAAGAACATCAGATATTGTTTGAAAGAGGGGGAAAACTCTTCTCTAGCTTCACTCCCCGAAATGAAAAAGAAGGCATACGTTGTTGCTTAAGTTAACTAATGCAATGCCCTTTCTAGCACTCTTCTCTGAGAACAAAGGAAGGGACGTCGGCTTGTAGTTGTACATTCTTCTCAAAACTGTTCTCCCAGAATGTCTATGAAGGTTCTCAGTCATCCAGGTGGAATTGTCTGTAGCTTGAATCATGTCAACTGGATTTCTATTTTCTCAGTGGAAACGTTTCGCTCCTTATCCAAGGAGCTTCTTCAGTCTGAGCAAAGTTAGTAAGGGAATCCTAAATATGTTTCTAGGTAGCTGTGTGACCTTACACCTGGGGCTAGGTCATGGTTATATTGAGATGTTATTTTAAGTCCTTTTATCATCTAAAGGAGGATTGTTAAGATCACCATGCTGCTGTTGAGCTTGTGAAATGGTCTTAATCTTCCTAGGCACAGAAGACAAAGCAGGGAGGAAGATGGGGGAGAGATTGTGCCTGAGGCCCCCACCTCTATTCAAGGAAGGATTTTCCAAGTTGGCATAAATGGATTCCTTTGAGAGAGGGGTCAAGGAATAAATAATAATATTATAACTGAATGGCAAACCAATCTAGGGCGTGCTTGGAAAGGTGCCCAGAAAAATGAGTAGATTTGCACAATGGTTCAAGAAAATGCATGCAGTATAACTTTCCACACACTCTTCTACTTCTTTCTTTTTTTGGCTAAGTTCGCAAGATTATATAAATGAGCTGAAAAGGACCGACAGGCAGGAGAATAAAAAACTGAGTGGGCCTAAAATGGAGAGAGAGGGAGAGAGAGAGAAATGGTAAACTATCCAGGAACTGCTTGAATATTCTGCATTCCATGAAGAAAGACGAAGTATAGTACAGTAGTGATAAAGTACTGCACGTTATAAATGAAGACTGGGGCAGGAATCGTCTCCAAAGCCTCACCCTTCAGGCAAATATTTTTCCCCTTGCCTTTCTATGAAAGGAAAGAGGCAATCCCTTAAAACTATGCCCAGAAAACATTCTGTTCATCAGGGTTTTATTTTATTTTTGCTTTTGGTAGCTGGAGAGAGGCCACGTATACCTAAAAGAACGGAATTGAGTTTGCCAGCTTATCAGCAATGACCTCCCAGCCCCCCAGCCCCACCCCAGCTTTTCAGTCTTAGTGCCAGCCTTTTGGACAGGCAATTTTTTTCTAGAAGGCATTTGAGGGGGTTGCCCAAACGAGCACAATCTTTTGGGCCGCACTTTCCCATAATACATTTTTGCAAGGGCTCTGTGAATTGCGGACTTCAGCACAAAATTCTGAAAAGTGCAGATTTGGGGCAGCACGTGCTTTCCTGTTTGCCTACTCTGGGGGAAGCATCCTGTATGGGCACGCTCAGAGCTCCTCCCAACCGCACCACTGAGGTCAATCTCTTCCCTGCCTGGCTTGCCATGAGAAACAGATGAGCACTAGAGTGTAGATCAGGCTAAATAGAAAGCAGGTTAAATACAGTTTAAAAGAAGAAAGAACTGCAATGATTACAAACCCAACATACCAACATTCTTAGCCCAGACCATGGGCATACTGTATCTGCACACACTTGGTGTCCCTATACCACCTACTTGGGTTTTGATTCCTGAAACCTATTAAATGGATCTCCTGATCATTATAAATTAGGCAAGAGTAAACTGAGTGAACTTGTACAAAAGTTCAGAACTATTGGGTTCAAATACCACACTGAACTGGCTCCTGAATTAATCGATTGGAGGGGGTTGGTTGGGGAATACACTCACGGTTGTGTAGTACACGGAGGATAAGCTAATCAAACCAGTTGAGTTCTCGTAGCACACCAAGCCACAAAAAATTAACTAAGGCTAAAACTAACTGAGTTAGCAAACTCAACAAAGGGAGCAGCCAGAACTTCAGCTGATTTCTTTAACACAGTACTTTCCAAATTCCCACCGTTGGCGACACACCAATGGCTGCGGCAGTGCACGCGGCCGCGGCGTGCACAGTGGCGGCAGCCTTGTGTTTTGCGCTAAAACCCAGAAGCGCTGATGGCGTGCCGCTGCCGTCGCCGGAGCCGCCGCACGGGCAGCGGCGACGCACCATCAGCACTTCTGGGTTTTGTCGCGACACACTACTGTGTCACGACACACAGTTTGGAAAGCTATGTCTTAAACATACTGTATACATGACTCCAGCTCATAAACTGCTTCTCCATGACTAGGCCTATGCTTTTAGAGCTCTGCCCTCAACCGTTGTCATATATTCTTCTATGTATGGGAGTAGGTAGGATTTGTTGCTAAGATGGATTTTCTGTGTCTTGCAGTTTTGAGTCTTACAAGGGATTTCCCACCTTGCAAACGGAAATGAAGGAATGAACTTTTATTACCTTGAAAAAATAGACATCCAATTAATGGTCACTGTTTCTCAGATTCATTCTTTTTCTATTAAACTCCTAGAAGGCAGTGACCAACTGGGAAGTGAAAAACAAACTCTGATCAATAGCTTGCTGAACAATATGGGGCCATGGTTTTTTTTAATAGCTCTATAGGATGGAAAAAGGGGCATGGTGGCTCAGCGGGTAAGACGCCAGGCTTGTCGATCGGAAGATTGCAAGTTTGGAGGTTCAAATCCCTAGCCCTGCATGCGGAGTGAGCTCCCGCACTAGCTCCAGCTCTTGCCAACCTAGCAATTTGAAAGCATGCAAATGCAAGTAGATGAATAGGTACCACTTCGGTGGGAAGGTAACAGCGTTCTGCGTGCGTCATGCCGGCCACATGACCGTGGAAGCGTCTTCGGACAACGCTGGCTCTTCGGCTAACAAACGGAGATGAGCACCGGCCCCTAGAGTCGGACACGACTGCACAACTGTGCGGGGGGAACCTTTACCTTTATAGGATGGAAAACATTTGAAATAATCTAAAGTACCCATCTTAACCTGATGCCCTCTAAATATGTTCAACTACAATCTGCATCATCCCCAGCCCGCCAAAGATACTGTAGCTCAATCCAACTGGAAGACACCAACTGGGAAAATCTGCCTACTTTGAAAGCAAAACTTTCCAAATTTTCTGCCAATTATGCAGATCTGGGCAGAAAAATTGCAGAAATAAAACTCCATTCATAAAGTTGTTAATACACTTATTATCTCCCTTAAGTCAAGCTCAACCCCTTCATATAGTTTTCTTGGCAACAATACAAAAATAGTTTACTATTGCCTTCTTCCTCTGGTATGTTTTTTTCAGATTACCAAAATGGTATTGATTTACAGTCATAACCCCATTTCTTATTTATTGTGTAGGTTGGTCTGAAACTAAACTCATTTGCTTTTTATTTGCTGACTTCTCCACTGAAAACTCCAGAAATTTAGCTATGTTGTGTTTGATTGCAATTATTCTTTGAAGGCAGTAGGTTGATTCTTATGATGGTTAAGGGCACTAAACTACACACTTTTTAATGCTATTTAGTTCTATGTTTACATAGCATAGAATATTGTCCCTAATCTACTTGTGAAACCTCTTCCTCTTGTGCTCTGTATAGAAATCAATATTTTGAATAAATTAGAAGCCACACAATGAAATATCTTTAGTGATTTTTTTCCCAGGAACAAGTGAACTTACTGGCAAAAGTAAGCTGAACCAGTAACTCAACCCCCCTCCCCAAAATTTAACTTAACCAGTATTTCAAGTGGCAGATTCTGCAACAGGCTTCTACAGGAGATCATCCTAGTTCTAGGCATAGAAGGGTGTTTGTGGTAGAAGAGGGCACTTGCCATAGATTTTTTAAAAACTTTGGAAAGCTTCAAGGTCCAAAGTATTTGGGTAACACAGAGAACCAAGTGCTAACAACAAAAGGCTTAGCATGATGGCATTAAATAATGTAATGGCAAAAGGAATTCAAATGTTCCCGTTGCAACTATTATACTGTATCTAATGATTGCAGAGTCTTCCTTCCATAAGAACTCCATAAAATTGGAGGGGAGGAAGGAAGCCAAGTTATTCCCCAGCAGAAGACATCCTAACCAATAGCCCTAAAATTTATATCAGAGATGGGCAATCTGAGAACTAATGATTCATGCAGCCTCTGACTCTTTCCATTTATTTACTTAGCAAAGTACATTTTAATGCAATAGAATGGGGGGGAAAGCATTCTGCATCTGACTGAATAAGTAATTGTATTTTTTAATTTTCATTCAATTGAATTGTAACAAAATGGATTCTAATTACATTTTGATTCCCAAGACTTTTTGGAATGCAGGGTATGATATATTACTCAAAAGCCAGGTGTGATTGTCAGCCCAGGGGGGAAAAATGGGCACCTGATTTAATTTCTTATAGATTTTATTATAATGTTTTGGGGGTTTTTTCCATACGAAAAATAATAAACAATGCAGTCTAATCCACTATCCTTTTCTAATCAACATTTCCAAAATATATTTCTATAGACTTTCTTTGTGTTTTTTAAATGTACTTGCAGGGGGGCGGGGGAGCCCTCTGAAAAGTATTTCTCTCGTTCACATCCACCCAGTTCACTTTTCTTGGAATTGTAGGAAACCCAAAGCTCTGGTGAAAGATCTGGGTTTTTGCCCAAATCTCATGACTGCATCATTTCTATCCTGCAGTAGGAAGAAGGGGGTGTCTAGAGATCTCTCTTTATATCCTTAGGAGTCACTTGCTCTAGTCAAGCCCTTGCCATCTGGAGGAAGTCAGCCATCTGGTCATTCTCCTCTCCTTCCTTAATCTCTAAACAACACAAGCCACGGAAATCTTGAATATTACCAAGCTTTAATTAAACTGTAGCTCACATCAGCAGGCTTGGAATCTCAGAATCCAGGTCCCACCCCATTTCCTCTGAAGGAATCTTGGCAAGTCTGGGAAGCAGTTGGAGCACAAATGCGTAACTCGTTCTTCTGTTTCCTTCAGAACATCATAGAATTGCTGACCACGTTCACAGAACTTCCTAAGCCATGTTGTCATCCAAACAGGGACACAGCTGAAAGGATGATAAAGGCAGAGACTCTTAATTATAGTCTAGAAGCATGGCTTATTTTATTTCAACTGTGGGTCCACTTGTCCTCCAAGTCCAGACTTATGGCTAGTGTATGATTAGACAATCATCAGTCTACTCAGAAAACAAGTTCGAGTTCAAGAATGAGAACAAAAGAATTAACTTTGTAGTGGGGAGTCTTCTGTTCCACTTTATTTTTCATCCATCCAGTATAACCATTTGGGTATAGAACAGTGGGAAGAATTAGCTTATCCCCTCTCCAACTCAAGCACAGTGGTTCCAACCACAGTGACTACCAGACACACACACAGTTCTTTAGTGTAATTATTTAGTTTTAGATAATTAAATATTTAAGGTGGCTCAGGATGTTAGCCAAGGAGCAGGAGGTCTGGCAAACTGCTGACAGCAGGTTTTTGCTGGGCCATCCAAGGTGTACACAAGTGAGTGGAAAGCTATTTTCGAAGACATCTATTCCAAGGTGTATATGATGGGGACAGGGGGCAATCCATCCTCTGCTAATAGAGGTCAAGGGAAGGAGAGATCACTATTTCCTGAGATAGCCTATTGCACTAATAAACAGTTTGCACTATTAGAACAGTCTTTTCCCATATGGTGTTCTCCAGATAAGTTGGTCTTCAAGTACAAGGATTCCCAACCTTCATGGCCAGCCATACTGGCTGGGAAGTATAGAACTTGAAGTCCAATTTATTTGGAGGGCAGAAGCATTTGCAGTGACAGTCACTGGATTCAAACTTTTGGGTGTGACATAGATAACAAAGCCCTGCCCTTTTTATGTGTGTGCAATGTTAAAAAGAGGCAGGGCCTTGATCACCTGGCTGTGCCCACCATTT
This sequence comes from Charina bottae, assembly GCA_023362775.1. NCBI lineage: Eukaryota > Metazoa > Chordata > Lepidosauria > Squamata > Charinaidae > Charina > Charina bottae. The sequence continues at coordinate 12,939,446 of JALMGJ010000015.1, forward strand.
GGAGTCAGTGGCTGTCACTGAAGGCACCAAGTTGGGGAATGCTGTGTTAGAAAATATCCTCAATGATCAGTCAACATTTATTTCCCAGCAGTTTCCAACCATCATTTCTAGTGCTGGCTGCTTTTTGTTTTGTTTTATCAAAGTTGCTTCAATTGCAAATTTTATTTTCTAGCTGCAGTGCTATACAGGGGCCTCTTTGGTCAAAGCAAACTCAAAGTCAGTGGAGATGCAAATCATTTGATCTCAGGAACAATCTAAGTCTTAGCAAATTGTTGGCCTTGCTCTCAATTATTACGAACTATAAAAGCTGCATATTTTGTAATTTCACTCCCCCAGAGCAATTATCTAGGCCAAGAACTCTGATTGGGAAAGCAATCTATTATTTAGCTGAATGTTTACAAAAATGGTTTTCTCTCAAATACTTAAAATCATAAGCCAGTGTATGATTTGGCAAGATACTGACATTCAGAGTTATACTTACTAACACGATTCCCCTGAGAGAGGGCTGTAGTAGAGATTTTAATTGGCTTACTCTTTATCACCCTTCCCCTGGGAACTGTGGTTCTGCAAGCTAGTAGAAATCTTGAATAGAATTGCCAATGTCCAAGTATAATTCCCAAGATTCTTTGGAGACACGGGCCATGAAGCAAAAGTCATATAAGATTTGGCTCAAATTAGCTGTGTTGTCAAAGTTCTTCACTGAATGTTGCAGACTCTTAACCTCTGGATCTTCTGTCCCTAAGAAGTAGGGCTTGTTAGTGGGCACTGGGTCAAGAGTAAGGGGTAAAGGTGAACATGTGCAATCATCTGGGTGAAGGGCTTTCACTCTATGCTCCTCTTCGGTATGAATCATACTTTCCCTCTATTTTTGAGGATTCACGTATGACTATTTTTTAAAAACCTTGGAAAATTAATTCAAACAGAGGACCAATACTCTAGATCAGGGGTCCCCAACCTGTGGGCTGTGGCCTGTTAGGAAGTGGGCCGCGGGGCTCCCACCTGCAAACCACACACCCCACCCCGGTCCGTGGAACAATTTTCTTCCACGACTGGTCCCTGGTGCCAAAAAGGTTGGGGACTACTGCTCTAGATCAAGTTTGGCATAAATATTTTCAATCCATGGTTGAGGTGGGGGAGAATGAGATCCTTCCAGCTGTCCACATTAAGCAGAGGAACGTTAATAGCCCTCTATGTAGAATTGTGTGTGTGGAAACTTCATCTACTCTAACAGGTTCTCTAACATCTACTCTATTAGGTACCATCAATCAATCAATCAATAGCCAGCCAACCAACCACTTGAGGTATTGTATTTTGCAAAATTACTGTTTCTGAACCTGTGTGGTGGACTTCTACAGAAAAGCTAGTAGCCAATGTTAGCGGCATTGTTTTCTGGTTATGCATTAAATTCACGCAAAGATATGAATAATTCCTTGCTTTTAAAATTAAAGCCCTGATGACACTGCACCATTTACCACAAGATATGGTGATGGCTACCAGTTTGGCTGGCTTCAAAAAAGGGTTGGACCAATTCATGGAAGTCCTTGGGGTCAATGGCTCTTAGTCTTAATGGCATTGTGACTACCTCTGGAGTCCATCTGCTGGGAAACTAGTAGGCTTCCTTGTGCAGTTGGCCGGCCACTCTGAGAACAGACTGCTGGATTAGATGGGCCAGGGGTCCAATTCATCAGGGCTGTATAGACTGTATAGACAATTCATTTGCCCATGGAACATCATGAAGGCAGCCTTATTCAGAAGACTGTTTAGGTCAACCCCACTTCGACATGCATACAAAAGGCTCCCTATGATTGTAAAATAATTTGTGAAAGCAAGCAAGCATCAGAAGTTGCTGTAGCATAAGTCCATCAGTGTTATCCAAAGTTTATGGGAATTCAGGCCCAAGACAGCTGGAGAACAAGAGGTTGGAGAATCCAGTCTAAATTGTGTATTCCCAATGGAAAAGATTGACAGCAACTCAGTGGTCCTCTTAAAAGCTCAGGTTCAGTTTCACTGGTTGCCAATTTATGTTTTTCACAAAAAAGAAACCAAAATTCCTGGAACTTTTCTGCAACCTAGGTACATTTCAAAAATGCAGAGCCCATCATTTTATAGACTGAACAAAAATGACCACTTCATCTGTTGCATTAAAAGTAAAGAGACCTAGAGACTTGCAAGACTAAAGAGATACCAGGAGCAGGTTTGGAATATAATTCACTGATTAAACACAGCAATACAGGTATCATTCTTTGTTGGTTGTATATGTCAGGTGTATTTCTTATTTTTATTAGGTTAGATGTTGTTGCTCATGGGTGGCATTGCTTAATTATTGCATTCCCAAATACCTGTAACAGGAATGGCATCCTCTGCGGTCAAGTATAGAAATACAAAGTTTTGGATGGCTAAAGATGTTGCTTCGATGGGCAATGAGGATCAGATTGTGTTTCTTCAATGCTCATTGAAGGTTATGCGATGTTTTGATGGGAGGTGGCAACTAGCTAATCAGACATTTCTATTATGGGGCCAGGAAAGAAATTATTTGGCTATTAGAACACAATAAGTAAAAATTAAATCAGACAGACTTCGATTCACCAGTTGTAATGGCTTTAAAAGGGGAATTGGACCAATTCATGGATGATAAAGCTCCCCACCATTACTTACCATAATTATGTTATCCTGGTTAATTACTTGGATAGGAGAATATCTATGAAATCTAAGTTGACCACTGTGAGAATGGAACTAGATAGGTGTGGACCAGATGGGTTTGTGTTCTTGAAAGAGTTCTAGTCCCGCCTTAGGCACGAAAGCCGGCTGGGTGACCCTGGGCCAGTCCCTGTCTCTCAGCCCTAGGAAGGAGCCAATGGCAAACCAGGAGACTGAGAGTTCTAGTCCTGCCTTAGGCCTGAAAGCCGGCTGGGTGACCTTGGGCCAGTCCCTGTCTCTCAGCCCTAGGAAGGAGCCAATGGCAAAGCAGGAGACTGAGAGTTCTAGTCCCGCCTTAGGCACGAAAGCCGGCTGCGTGACCTTGGGCCAGTCCCTGTCTCTCAGCCCTAGGAAGGAGCCAATGGCAAACCAGGAGACTGAGAGTTCTAGTCCTGCCTTAGGCATGAAAGCCGCCTGGGTGACCTTGGGCCAGTCCCTGTCTCTCAGCCCAACTCACCTCACAGGGTTGTTGTTATGGGGAAAATAGGAGGAGGAAGGAGTATTAGGTGTGTTTGCTGCCTTTAGTTATTTATAAAAATAATAAAGGCAGGATATCAAATAAATTAAGCAAATAAATAAATAAATAATATTTACTCTTCTATCATTGAGATGCACAGTGTGTGCAGATCCTCTTGTCCAGCAGACAGCCATACAGAATTCTAATTAAGGATCATGAACTAAGGCTTTTTCTTAACAGTTATGTCCTATTTCTGGCAATGTGGCTTGTTACCCTCTCTACCAACCATGCCAAAAGGTGTCTGTGAGAAGAACATTACAGGTTTCGTTTGATTAAAACATTTGGAATACACTGGCTTGAGGAGTGAGACCACACTTGCTTTAGATTCTGTTTAATCTTTCCAAAGCATTTTTCCCCTTCACTCATGAGGTGGTTGCAAGGTAGCCAAAAATGTATTGTCTGTAAAAGCGAGTCAAGTATCACTTTCTTTCAGTATTATTATTATTATTATTATTATTATTATTATTATTTGAGTTCATAAAACGAAGCCTATAGAATGGACTAGGATTTAAGAAGATTAGGGGTTTATTCTTTTATTCCTTTGTAAAATTGCACCAATTGCAGATATACTGCAAACTCCTCCCTCTCCATCATGTTCACATTATACTTTTGTGCCATCTTCCGGGCGGGGGGTGGGGGGAGAGGAAAGTTTGCAACTGGCACATTATAGAAGCCTACATGATGAGGTTTCTTCCCTGAGCACCTGAATGAATGAATATACTCCAATTCTAAGTCATGGACAGCAGATGAAGCAGGCAAGAGCAAGTGATGAAGCCTATAGAGCAAGCTTTGCACAAAGACAAGAATAGCATCATAGAGTTAAAAGCAAATGTTTATTCCCAGTGTACATTTAGTCTCTCAGATGAATGGCCACAAATGTATATCATAACTGCTAACCAAGATAAATTAGGCAAATTTTATAGTTGCATCATGGTTAGGGACAACTTCCAGAGAGACACAATTTAGGTTCTGCAACATCAGCTGCATTTATATCCTAATCATATAGTCTGTGGTTCTCTTTTGTGAGAAACAGAATACTGGACCTAACAACAGTCTTAAATTTAGTAGTTATTCATGTAAGTTTCCAGATGGAATTGATATCTGTCTGTCTGTCTGTCTGTCTGTCTGTCTGTCTATCTATCTATCATCTATCAATCATCTATCTATCTATCTATCTATCAAATTATATAGCCGCCCATCTCACAAAGCATGACTCTGGGCAGCATACAATACATAAAAACTATAAACATCATAAAACACTAAGTAAAAACAGAAAAACCAAAAAGATAAAAATCAAGATAGTGGGAAAGACAACCATCGCTTAACATCACACTAACATTAATAATAATTAATATATAATAATAATAATAATAATAATAATAATAATAATAATAACAACATTAACATCTTGCCGGCTCACCATGGGACCCCCAAAGTTGATGGGAAAACCACGTCTTGAGGTCTTTCCGGAAGGCAAGTAGGGATTGGACTGATCTCACCTCAGGGGGAATGACATTCCATAGGGCGGGGACCACAACAGAAAAGGCATGCTTCCTGGGTCGCACCAGATGTAGCTCCTCAGTAGATGGGACCCGTGGCATACCATTCCTACTCAACCTGATGGGACCGGTAGATGTAACCAGGAAGAGGCAGTCCCTTAAATAACCTGGTCCCATGCCATGTAGGGCTTTAAAGGTGAAAAACAGCACCTTGAATTGCACCCGGAAGCAGACTGGAAACCATGCAGCTCACGGAACAGAGACATTTTATTGTAAACTGCCCAGAGTTCCCCCTTTGGGGAAAGATGGGCGGTGATAGAAATTTAATAAATAAATAAAATAGAACATAACATGCACTATCCTAGGGACGCACATAACTGTCTATGCAGCCGCATTCTGCACCAGCTGAAGCTTCTGGATATTCAAGGGCAGCCCCATGTAAAGCACATTACAGTAATCCATTCTAGAGGTGACCAGGGCATGAGTAACTGTGAGTAGAGCCTATTATAGACTATTATCCTCGTAGACTATTATCCTCATAGTCACATGCACATACAAAAGATTAGGATTTCAATTGTGCAGTTGTAACTAAAATCTTGACTTTTTTTGATACACATGGACACTCAACACTGCTAGGTGAAACTTACATGCGCCATTTGTAAAGCTGCTTCTTGTCTATTAGTATCTGGTAAGAAAAGGCATGGCTCCTGAGATCTGAGTGAACATAGGGAAATCTCAAAAAAATTAATTATTATGCAAACATTACAATTTCCCCTTGAAAACCTCAAAAGGAGAGATACTGTTTAAGAGAAAAAGCTGATCCTTCAGTTTTGAAGTGAGACAATCTAAGAGACAAATTTATTTTATCTGGTGACACAAAGTCTACTCAAAGATTTGCCAGAGGAAGTGAAAATTGGGTGTTTGGGAACATGAAAAGAGAGAGAGATCAAGTCAGTTGAAACACACAAAGAAAACAGAGGCACTCTCTGATCTGGAACCTTGATAACAGGTTTATGCCATATATATTGATATACAGTATATTGACTAGAGGGGGCGCGGTGGCTCAGCGGTTAAGACGCCAGGCTTGTCGATCGGAAGATTGCAAGTTCGGAGGTTCGAGACCCTAGCCCTGCATGACGGAGTGAGCTCCCGCACTCACCCCAACTATTGCCAACCTAGCAATTCAAAAGCATGCAAATGCAAGTAGATAAATAGGTACCACTTCGGTGGGAAGGTTACAGCATTCTGTGTGCATCATGCCGGCCACATGACCGCGGAAGCGTCTTCGGACAGCGCCGGCTCTTCAGCGCGCCAGCTCTTCAGCTAAGAAACGGAGATGAGCACCGGCCCCTAGAGTCGGACACGACTGTGCAGGGGAACCTTTACCTTGCCAGAAAACTAAACTGAGGTTTTGAACCAATATCTCAAGAATCTTATGAAGTCAGCTATAGACCACTGTCCTCCAGGTAATCAATCTGTAGAAGAAGGAAGCCTTTCTTGCTCTCCTCCTTATGTGACAGTCAGCCAAAGAGTCTTTTTTGGTGACCCCTCTCTAGGAACTTCCTGCCCCAGAAAGAGGTCCTCCACTGCTTGTGTTCTGGAGGGCAATCAGGCTTTTCAGCCCACTTACGACAGGTATGAATATATTTTTCCCCTCTATTCTTAACCTTTTACCACATTTAGTATACATAACTCTGATCTCAACTACTTTAAATATTTGTTTGTTTGTTTGTTTGTTTGTTTATTGTATTTATATGGCTGCCCATCTCACGACAGTGACTCTGGGTGGCGTACAACAGTCCAATTAAAACAGTAAAGATATAAAGAAATTGTTTACCTAAAATCAGTATATAAAAACTACGAAAAACATTAAAATAATCAAAACAGAGCTAAAAACAGAAAGGAAATAATAGACAGAGGGAGGTTAACAATATGGGAGCCACCTCACAAGCTCACCCGTCCCCAGGGGCCCCCAGGCCTGCTGGCACAACCAGGTCTTGAGGGACCTCTGAAAGCTCAGGAAATACTGTATATTCTTTCCATTTGCACAAGTGTATCCATTAGTGCTGAAGGAGGAGAGTATTGCTGCAGGAATTATACTGTACCTGATAGATAGCAACAAAAGAACTGTATTAAGCAATAATAGCAGTATCTTGTGATTACTAACATTTAGATCAGTGCTTTCCAAAGTCCCGCCGTTGGTGACACACCAACGGTGGCGGTGCAGGGGTGCGCGTGGCGGAGTGCACGGCGGCGGCACGGTGGTGGCGGCGGCGTGCACGGCAGCAGTGGCAATGGCACCGGCAGCAACAGCAGCGGCCTCGTGTTTCGCACTAAAACCCGGAAGTGCTGATGGCGCGCCGCTGCCGCCATCACCAATGCCGCCACTGCCATCACCGTGCGCACCGCCGCAGGGACAGCGGCGACGCACCATCAGCACTTCCAGGTTTTGTCGCGACACACTAAAGTTATTTTTAGTTTAAGAACACTGTTAATGCATATATACAGGCCTACACATGAAACAAATATAATAATTTTGTAACTTCCGGCCTATATTTGAGCATGAAGGTGCAGGGGTTCCCCGAGGCCTGAAAAATATTCAAGGGTTCCTGCAGGGTCAAAAGGTTGAGAAAGGCTGCTCTATAGGGTTTACTCTTTCATCAGGTAAAAGTATCTGGCTAACCTCCTCTGCTAAGCTAAGTAGGGTTAGACTTGTTTAGCAATTGGATGGCAGACCATCAAAGAATTCCAAGGCTATAGGCTAGACTGGGAAGTCCAAAAATATCTTGGAAACAGCCTGGGACAAATCTTTTGTGTGCTGTTATCAAGAAAATTTAATGGTTGTGTTCATGTAGTCACCACACGGTTTTTGACTTTTTAAAAAACAGGGGTTTCCAAAATCATTGAACTACAAAGATGGCAAGCTGCTTTCACTTCCTCCTCCTCTTTTTCTTGATGCTGACTTCTTCTGATGTGTATGGAAACCATTCCTCAAAGTCAGTCACAGATGATAGCTTCCATAGGCGAATGAAGAGAGAGTGGATCTGGAATAAAATGCACATTTCTGAAGAGCAGAATGGGACTCTGCCTCATCATGTTGGAAAGGTATGCATGGATTTGGTAATGGTCAATTAACGGTCACCCACCCAAGGGGCACCTCAAGCAAATTCTTTGCAGGGAGAAGAACTTCCCTCTTCCCACTTGCCCAGCAAAGTCTATCAGGCAGAGATGCAGGAGCACCCATCTACGTACTTTCTGCAGAATTGAACATCGGCTTCCAAAAAGGAGCCACATCCCACAGAGTTTCCCTGGTGTTCTGAGATGCAGGAAGCAAATCTTCAGAAGCCCATGATTTCCAGGCTGTCATGGAATTTGATGTCTCATGAGACTTGAGAATGGCCCATTTCAATCTGACCCATCCCAGCTAAAGCAGAAAGCAAGAGAAACATGCATCTGCAGCCATTAAAATCAGCTGAACAAAAAGTTTTGCTCCAGTGATTTGCAGGTCACTGAGTAATTCTCAAAGGTACCACCCTAATGCAGATATTTCTGCATGTCCCAAGTCTCATAGATACCCCAAGGGGAGATGCATTTTCAAGTCAAACCTAATAAGATAATGTTATTAAATCTGGACCAAGACTTGAATATACTATTTATATTATGTTCAATAAGATATGTATTATATATTAAACTTTTTGTACAAAACTTTATGAAGCTTTATAAAACTATATAGTAGGAGTAGCAGTAATTTTATTTAGTATATGCTTATAACTAAGCACAGTACAGACATAGAATAAATTAACAATTGAAACAATATTACATTCAATTCATCATACTTTAAACTAAAAGAGATATTATATGTCATATTATAACATAACTTATAATAATAACCTCCAAACATTTAAATGTTAAGTAAGAATCTACTTTAAATCAACTTCCCTAAGGGGCCATGAAAAAGAAGCATTTTAGTGCTTTTTAAAGCTTTTGAAAAACTTCTTCTTAAACTTACAGTGGTGCTTAAAAGTTTGTGAACCCTTTTGAATTGTCAATATTTCTGCATAAATACGACCTAAAACATAATCTGTTCTCCACACAAGTCCTAAAACTAGATAAAGAGAACCCAATTAAACAAATGAGCCAAAAACATTATACTTGTTCATTGATTTATTGAGGAAAATTAATCCAAATTTGGGCCAGCAGCTAAATATTCTCTGGAAAACAGAGAAAGGATAAGTAGATTATTGATCCCAGAAATGGTAGAGGGGTGGCTGTAGATCTCAGGCAGGCAAAACTAGAAATCAGAGAACAATACAGAAAGCTGAGATGGGGTGGGGTGGAACTAAGAAACGTTAAAGAATGACAGTGGTGATGTTGATTTTTTTTATCATGTTGTCACATCTTTTAGATGTGAATTCTCACATAATTATGCATTCTAGATCACATCAACTGTCCAGAATCCCAATGCCAAGTATGTTCTTAAAGGGGAAGGTGCTGGGACTTTATTCAGAGTTGATGAATTTACTGGAGATGTATCTGTGAGTGAAACGCTGGACCGAGAGAAGAAAGCCGAATATGAGCTCACAGCTCTGATTTTTAATCGTCTTACCAATCATCAATTGGAGGATCCGTCCAAATTCCGCATCATTGTTCATGACATTAATGACAATGCCCCAGTATTTGTTCAAAAGGTGTTTAATGGTTCAGTGGCAGAAATGTCACCACTAGGTAAGCTTTTTACTTCTCCTTTTGAAGAAAGATTGTCTAAAATCTAGTAACACGTAGCTGAATAGGAGCATTGCTCCCTCAGTGAGAAAACAATATGAAATCTTTGCCTGGCTTCTTAATACTCGATACATGTAGAAACAGGAAAGCTCTAATCAATACTAGTCACATGGAACTAGTTGTGTGCAACAATGGATGACTCTGGGTAAAGATTGCTTCATCTCTATCTAGAGATGTGTTAATCTAGTTGTGGAGCCATATAAGCACAGGGATGGGCAGGAAAATATGTCAACTTGCACATTTGCATCAATAACTGTAATATATACAAAACTTTGGACCTGAATTTACTATCATCATTTTGACATTCCACAATGCCCCAGAAAAAACTCTGTAAGTGCATTCAGGAGTATCAATTAGCAACCTGCAGATGCCCCCAAAGATCATAATAGCCAGTAGAGATTCAAGCCAATGGGGAGGAGTCTCATGGCACCTTTTCAGACTAATACATTTTATTAAAAGGCATAAACTTTTGTAAGCTACAGCTCACTCCATCAGATGTGCTTACTAGCCTGAAAAGATACTACCAGATTCTACCAGACTCTTGTAGGAATTCTGGGATGGTAGTACCAGAACTCCACGCAGCTTCTTGTTAGTATAGAGCAGAGTAGAAGCGTTCCCATAAACTTGCACAAGGCTTAATCAGTTCAAAACACAAAATAAACACACGTCACACATTAATGTAAAGTTAGATAAAAAAAGAGTTTACAATTTTATTGTAACTCACAGTTCCTTAGTAGAAACGGTCCATGCGTGCGAGCAATCAGTTGTGATGTGACCCACATGCTTCTATAATGTGGCCCACCTGGATGGAAGTATGAGCAATGTGGCAGCAGCCATAGCTGGCCCAACCTCCTTGGTAGGAGATTCAAGCAGAAAGAGTGAAGAGAAGGGAACAGGAAACAGGAAACCGGGATTCAGCCCCTCCCACACAAAGCAAGTAAGATTAGGTTACAGCAGAGGCTGCCTCCTCCTTCATGCTTCTGTGAGACGTGCTTGGTTGAAACCTGATCTCTAGCAACTCTTTCTGATTTTTGACAACCATAGATGAACATGGATCTCCTCCTACAAAGCCAATGTGGAATAGAGCTGTATCTACAAAAGTGCAGTTCAAAATGGAGGGGTCACTTGCCATGTTAGAACAGAAGTCTCTAAAGTGTTCTTGCAATGACCTAGAAAAGGAGGAGGAAAAGGAAGGAATAGTAGCAGATGGAGAGAAGATCCAGGTTGATTCGAAGGAACCCTCTGGCAATAGTTGTATTTATATTGTCATTGCTACTCTTATTAGCCTTCTGTTGACACAAGAAGGTTCAAACAATTCAAATATACACATTATTTATCATTCTCTCTCTCTTTCTCTTTTTAGGAACATCTGTTACCAAAGTGACGGCTGTAGATTCTGATGACCCGACACTCCATGGTCATGCAGATGTTTTCTATGAAGTTACTAATGGCAAGAACTACTTCAGAATAGATAACTCAGGTATAGGGTCTGTAAATAAAGTTTGTACAAAAATAAGCCAACACAGCTATGACATTTTTCTGCTTGAGCAAAGAACAAAATGGCAGCTCTTCCATGTAGAAAAGATTGCTGAGTAGAACTGTTATTATTTAAATTAAGTTTTTAACTCAGCAGGTTGAGTCATACTTCAGGTCTGACAAAGGAAGAGCATTCCTTGTCATACCTGAGGCGACTGGCCAGATTTATGATCTATTTTAAATCATCTATTATGATTTATGATCTAAGTCCTGGAAACCTACTTGTTCTTTTCAAGACTTTTCAGCGTTCTTTCTCGTTTAAATGGATAGAATAACAGGCTTGTGTAAACCTAAAAAGTCCACCAAACTTCTTTCATTGAAAGCAAAAAATCCATTCTGGGATCTTTTTAACTAAAGAGCACTGGACAAAAATATTTTTAATAAATATATTCTAAGTAAAAGAATTGTGGCAATTTCAGGACAATTTTTTTAAACTCTATAGTTGAATCTATTGGTAAAAAATAGTGGAAGTGACAAGATAAACAAACACATATACTTTCTTTTTATTTTTAAGGAACCATCTACACAGCTGTGCCTGATTTGGACAGAGAACAGAAGGCTACATATACCATTCAGGTGAAAGCAAGGGATGGCAAAGGTCTACATGCTGAAGAATTGGGCACTGCTACCGTCATCATTAAATTAATTGATATCAATGACAATTTCCCAACATTCAAACAAAGTGAGTTTTGCAAAGTCGAAGGGCTGAATCTGAAAATGTTCTAACTTTATTTCTGCAGTGTCCAATTAACATATCATATAAAAATGCAATGCTTTATTATTGAAGAGGAACTGAACTTTGGAATGTTTTCAAATTCCTGGGTGATGGTTCAGATACCATAGAACTGTGGACTGGAAGAATGCAAGTCTCTCACATTGCATTCATCCATTCCTCCTCATGGAAAACTTTGTTGGGAATCATCATGTTTTTCAAACTGATTTTGTGGACATCTTTTTCAGAAAACTTCACTTTTGAAGTCCCTGAAAATGTCAGTTTAAATGGTGAAGTTGGTAGATTAAAAGTAGAGGACATCGATGAGCCAGAAAACAGGGATACCAAGTATAGCTTTCGCCAAGGGCATTACCAAGACACCTTTAAAATTATTGCAAATCGCTACACAAATGAAGGAATAATCCAACCTACAAAGGTATTATTTTTGAAGCTCAATTGATTTTGTGCCTTATGCTATTTACAAGCTGCCGTTTGGAAGTAGGTCCACTTGACGTTGTAAAGAGAAGAAAAGCAGACAAATTGTGGAATACATATTATAAAGAAAAAAGTAACATTCAAACATTATATTATTATTATTATTATTATTATTATTATTATTATTATTATTAACGCTGTTTAGCTGTTATAACTTAAAACATTTCTGGAGCCACACTAGTAAAGTTTCAATATGCAAGTGAGATGGCTGACTATTTAAATTCAATCAATCAATAAATAAGACTGACAAACAATATCAATTAAAACTGTTTGAAGCAGTTGAGTTTTCAAAGCCCTTTTAGTACAAAGAAGCTAATTGTAAGATAATTTCTTGCAAGGGAGTTCAAAAGAGTAAAGACCACTATATGGGGGTGGGAGTGTTCATCTTAGCTACATTTTTGTGTTTTCAATCAAATTTGAAACAAAATTGAATCAAAATTATTTATTATTTCTTTCTCTGATTTATATAGCCACCCATCCCACTTTTACAAGTGACTCTGGGCGGCTTGCAACAAGTTAAAACAGCAATAATAAATTTAATTTGTGACCTGGCTTCAGTGTTTTGAGCAGTGTGGCTCAAAGGTCATGTGGGTCTCAGCTCAAAAAAGTTGCCCCCCCAAAAAAAACAATATTAGCTTTGCCAATCAGTCTCCATTGCCTTTGTGAACTGAACATGTCTAAATTTTCATTTAGCCCTTGGACTTTGAAAAGATACCTATGTACAGGTTTGTGGTTGAAGCTACTGATGCAAATATCAACTATGCATATTCCACGCGGAAGAGTCCTGAGAGCATTGCAAGTGTAATTATCAAAGTTATTGATGTTGATGAACCTCCAGTTTTCACCCAGCCTTCCTATACATTCACTGTACAAGAAGAAGGTGAAATCAAGAAGTCTGTTGGATGTGTTTCTGCAAGTGACCCAGACAAAGCCAAGCGGAAGATAAGGTAATGGAAAGTGATATGATCACATCCTGAAGGTGCCTTCTGCATCTAAAAAATAAGCATAGAGATTCACTGCCATAACATGGCATTCAAGTGCATTTAACATCCTTTTTTATTTAATGCAAAGATCAGCAGCTTGGGAAGGCTGATTGTCAAGGTTACAGGAAGTTTGGAGAAGAAAATGTCTTGTTTCCCCTTCCTGCTTCATTGCTCAGGAGAACCACTACTCCGATGCCTCAATTTGCACTCAAAAAAGAATTCCCCTCATTGCCTCCAAACCATAGTTATAAACAGCCTTTGGTAGAATCATGTCAACTGGATTTCTATTTTCTCAGTGGAAACGTTTCGCTCCTTATCCAAGGAGCTTCTTCAGTCTGAGCAAAGTTAGTAAGGGAATCCTTAAATATGTTTCTAGGGTGGCTGTGTGACCTTGCACCTGGGGCTAGGTCATGGTTATTTTGAGATGTTATTTCTAAGAAATAAACTTAGATATAACGTAATATAATATATAATATAATACTATATATTATATATATACTGTATATATATAAATATAAATATATATATATATATATATATATATATATATATATATAAATATATAATATAATAAACTTAGAAATAACATCTCGGAATAACCATGACCTAGCCCCAGGTGCAAGGTCACCCAGCCACCTAGAAACATATTTAGGATTCCCTTACTAACTTTGCTCAGACTGAAGAAGCTCCTTGGATAAGGAGCGAAACGTTTCCACTGAGAAAATAGAAATCCAGTTGACATGATTCAAGCTACAGACAATTCCACCTGGATGACTGAGAACCTTCATAGACATAAGCCTTTGGTAGATCAGCTACTGCCACATCCAACTATCAGGAACCCAAAGCCACCGACCCCTGATCGATCACCCAATTAAATTTGGAGCCCTCGCCACAGGATCCCATCTTAGAATTTGTCGAAGAGTTGAATTGGAAGGGCGGTTCATGCTTTTCTTCTTTTGCCCTTTCAAAAAGGGCATTTATGTACAATTTGGAAAAGAAATGGAGGTGATATTCTCACATTCTGTTAGACTGGACAACAATGGGCTTAGGTAGTTCATAGCTCAGGGTGTTATGCCAAACAAAGCCACTGTCCTGGCACGTTTTGTGAATCAGACCATCACATTATGTCATCACATGGTCTATATTTCTTTCGGCATAACGTTTTGCGAGCTCTTTTGCTTTCTCATTGCAGGTTTAGCTTTCCTTGTCTTGTCTGGACTCAGCCATATAGTAACCCCATTCTTGGAGGCTCAGTAATATTAGATTGACTTTTTCTTTATACCCACCATAGTTACCGTATCCTAAGATCCACTTCTTTTGAAATAAGTACCAGCGGGTGCATTTTTGCCACAAAGCGTCTGGATAGAGAAGAAAACACCTGGCATAACATAACTGTAGCAGCCAATGAGCTGGACCAAAACAGTAAGTATTCTCCCGTATCATCTACAAGTTGATTGGTGTATCACCTCTGCTGTCTTTCAGGTCCTTTCAATTATAAATGGAATAAATAAATAGCAATAAACAATAGGATTGTGCAGCACTTTGGATTTGAAAAGCAAAGATGCATTCGACAGCGTAGCAGCACCCACCAAACAGCTATTGGCAGGTCCTTAAAGCAGACACACCTTTTCCTGGGAACACACTGCATCTGGTACATGGCAGATGCCCAAACATCTGGGACAAGTTGCAGTTGCTTGAAGGCATTGCAAACAGATGTTACATGACTGTATGCTTGTAAGCACATTTACCCCTTTGAATCTGAAGCACTGTACAGCCCTAATAAATAACTACCTGCTCTAAACATTGCAACTAATTGCCTGTCATTTGCAGTAAACAGGAAAATCCAACACTTGTTGAACCAGTTCTGAAGTAACTTCTAAATCAGCTATAAGCCAAGGACATAGTCTTGAGCGAGTTCAGTAGAGAAGTTTGCTTCATGGCAATTGACTAATAGGGAACACCAATAGGAGTTTTCTATTCTATTTCTAAAACAAGAACTTGTTTTAAATTAAATCAGATCACCTTCTCCTCGATATTATCAACAAGATCTGCAGTAACTCTCCAGGGTTTTGAAGCAGGAGTCATTCCTAGTCCAATATGGGGGCATGGAGTGAATAGAGATTGGGATGAATTGCTGTTTTTTTCACCCAAATATCTGAAGCTGTGCTGAAGGGCTTCATGTGAGATCTAGAACCATGCTTTTCCAGGGTTCTAGACCATGTGAATAGAGCCCTATGCAACCATGCAAAGAAATCTGTGTAGGTTGGGGATGGGGCCTTCCAACAAGGTTCCCCCATTCATTGTATTTACTTCTCATAGTGATATGGTCTGAACTGTGTTTGATTCTAATTGGTTTCAGGGCGGTATCCGGTTAATAAACCTGTGGTTTTTTTCTTGTTTCAGAAAAGGTAGTACCTAGATTAGAAACCCATGTACCAGTTTATATTAAAATTAAGGATATAAATGACAACGCCCCAGAATTTGCTTTTCCATACGACCCGCGTGTGTGTGAAAATGCTTCGCCAGGACAGGTAAAGTATCAGAAAAATCATTGCTCTTTCTACTTAGCTTCAGCACTCGACAGTTGAAGAAAGGACCCACTCCTTCCTCAGTTTGTCTCTTTGAAGAAACAAACTTTTAAAAGATCTCCAGTACCACTTATTCTTTAAGTGGCACAGCATAAAAGTTCAGTAGTTTTTGATATTAAAGAAAGAGTGTTAACCCTACTGCATTTTGACAGGCCCTATCAAGGGGACACATGGGCTAGTTGGTGTGGGCCTTGAGATCCAAAGGAGTCCCAAATTTAAATAAATGCTTATTTTTCTTGGAAAAAGTCAGTTTTATGCCTGTTTTTTATGCCTTATTTTGTTTCCATTTTTATTACATAATGGGTCTCAGAAGCTGAAAGCTGGACCTATTTGGATCTCTCAAAGGGCCTGCATTTTGAGGCAGTGCAATTCTAAGTGACCATTTTAGAAGTGGCTAAGGCTGGAATATAAGCAGGATATATAAAAAGCATGGGTTGGATCCTGAAGGAAGCTCAGATTATAGGACTTCACAGCTGGGACTTCATGACTATTCAGATACTTGACTTCTCATACTCAGTAACCAGCTCACAAGTCACTAAAGCATTGCTAGATAAAAGTTTTGTTGCAAACTAGAAAAAGTTGAGTCTATGCAGAAGATCAACTACAGCACTATAGAATTCAGAAATCCAGTTGTATCTAGATGGGGGGAGAGAGCACATTAGGACTGAAATCCTAATTCTCTTTCTTCTGCCATTTCAGGGTAATGGACTTTTCGCTGCTTTCTTCCCACACTGGTATTTGGAGGGCAGCTGTGCGCCATGTTTACATAATGGTCTTGTCTGATCCATGCCTCTTAGTTTCTTGCCTTGCCAGCTTCAATCCTGGTACTGAGAGACAAGAGTGTAAAAGAGTTATGCCCGTAGGGAAGATTCCCTCAAGTCTAGCTTGTCTGCTGGTGTCAATATATCCATGTAGTGTTCTTGGCAATAATATGGAAAAAGTTTGCCATTACCTTCTTCTAGGATAGTTTTTCAACTTCCCAGTATGGCTTACAGCTCTGAGGTTTTCAGCTGGTCTCCCGTCCAAGTATTAATCAGGTCTAACCCTGCTTAGTTTTCTAAGATCAACCAATGCTGATGCTAATGTCACACTTGTGGCATAGCTTCTCCTTAGTAGTCATCTGTGAGAAGTCTTCACAAAATGCGACATAGGTATTATTGAGTTTCCTGATATACAAGTACTTCATTATAGCTAGTTTATATATAATGCTAAACTCTAATGTGTTTATTTTATTTAGCTTTCACTTAGCATAGTGCATGAATTCAGTCAATGGTAGTTCATAAGTCATGATTTATGGTGTGATGCATTGTGTGGCTTCTGCCAATTATGGTTCATTAAACAAACCATGGTAAATGCAATATGTGTATCCAGTCTGCAGGCATATTTTTCCCTTTGATGTTCCATTCCTAGGTTTCCCTTCACAGAACTTATCACAGGAGTCATCTTCTGCTATCAATGCACTGATAGCTTGCAGGACATGATCACTCTTGGAAGAGAAATGTTACCCAGAGCAGAATTATTCAAAGGGGTTATTCAGGCTTTTGCTCACAAGGCCAAACCATGCCTTTGATAAGGGCAGTGCATTTGTTCAATAATCCCTATGGATTTGTTGAAAATAATGGAGTATATGACCTTTTTCTATTCATAAAGGTGATCACAAGACTTTCTGCCACGGACAAGGATGAAATGTCACCAGGCGTGAAATTCAAGTATTTCTTGACTTCTGAAGAGAGCAATTTTACCCTCATTGACAATCATGGTGCGTTTCTGTGGAGTACATGCAATGAGAAAAGAAAGCATAGTAGGGACGTCAAATAACCCTGTTACAAATGCAACAGGGTGAGAAACCTGCAGATGGCCTTCTAAGCTCCTTTCTTACAGCTCTCAGAGCAACCAAAATTTGACGCCAACTCATACATTTGGCAATATGTTGTTTAAGGTTGCTTGCAGGTTAACAGAACTAAACATCTAAACAGATCTGATAAGCTCCAAACGTTCCACTAACATAGATTACTGTTTAAAAAGGGATGGCACAACATTTTAGCCCTGTCTTCCTGGTATTCTCCATAGCTTACCCCGACCCCCTACAGCCCTGTTCATATTCCTGCATCATTGCCAGAAGAATGACAGCAATAAACAATTGCTCTGACATATTTTACAAGAAGGGATACAAGCATGTTTTGATAAATAAATGAACTCGTTGAAACACACCTTCGTGACAGTCTCAAAGTGGAAAGAAGACTTTGCATTTCTAATGCATTAACGCAGGGGCAGGCAACTTGTTTCCCCAACCAGCTGGAGAACCACAGATGTTGTCTCCAGAATGGGCAAGTCTGATTTGATTTTAGCCATGGGTGTAGGGGGAGACCTGCTGGGGTTTGAAAGTTGGGAATCGGAGAAGGGAGACCC
Organism: Charina bottae; assembly: GCA_023362775.1. Classification (NCBI taxonomy): domain Eukaryota; kingdom Metazoa; phylum Chordata; class Lepidosauria; order Squamata; family Charinaidae; genus Charina; species Charina bottae. The sequence goes on from JALMGJ010000015.1 coordinate 12,957,664, forward strand.
TGGGAGGCAATCCAATCCCATTTCCACCGTTAAAAATCTCCAACCTTCCATAATCATTCAGCCGAAATTTGGCAGCAGAACAGCCCAATTTGGTGGCAAAGTAGCCAAAACTTTCCATCCTTATTTTTCAAAGAAAACAAAACAAAATAAGATGTTGCCATGAAACTTCAAAGGCACAATCTCTGGTTGCTAAGGGCTGCAAATGAGGTATTGGAGACTGTAGCCAGCCTGCCAGTTGACCAGTTCTAAATTAAGAGGTTCCTAGAATGGGGATGCTCTCCTTCTACCCAAAAATTGTCTGAGTTCCATAAGTGGTTATTGGAGATGATATTATGTGCAATAGCTGAAAACCCTCTGAAACAGGGTTCTGCGAGAGATCACTAGGGGTTCCCTGGGAGATCACAATTTATTAAAAAAATTATTTCAAATTCAGGCAACTTCACATTAAAGAGGTACGTTTCATTCCTTATTTTTAGTTTAAGAACACCATTAATGCATATATATAGGCCTACACATGAAACAAATATAATAATTTTGTAACTTCCGGCCTAAATTTGAGCCTGAATGTGCAGGGGTTCCCTGAGGCCTGAAAAAAATTTTCAAGGGTTCCTCCAGGGTCAAACGGTTGAGAAAGGCTGCTCTGAAACCATCACTTTTTGATCATTTAACTGCACGCTGTTGCATTCCCCAGATAACACAGCAAATATCACCGTCAAGTTTGGACAGTTCAATCGAGAGCTAGTCAAAACTCATCTCTTCCCTATCATCATCTCCGACAATGGGGCACCACCGCAGACCAGCACAAACACCCTCACCATCCATGTCTGCAAATGCGACAAGGAAGGCGGTTTCACTCTTTGCGAAGAGCCAGCAAAGCTAGTGGGAGTCGGCCTCCAAGTATTGGTGGCTATCTTTGTCTGCATCTTCATCATCCTCGGTAAATCAATCTTTGTCTCTCTTCGCTTCTCCATTTCCACTTTGAATGGGCAGGGTGGAAGGGAACTTAACACAGAGAGCAACCAATGTGGTGGTGGTTTTCCTCCTCTCAAAATCAATTTGGCCTCATAAAAGCTGCCACAGAAGCAATAAACAGCAAGAGGGGTTTTTTTTTAATTGTTTTTAAATTACTGGCTAGCAGAGGCAATGCAGCTCTTTGCATTGTCTGAGCAAATAAAAATGCCTTAATGTGGTTTCAGAAAGTTTATGAAGACAGCGCCAATCAAACTTTCCTCCCAAAGCTATTCCTTAATCAAATTGCCAAAGGCTCTCCTCTTTGGTCATCCATAATGTACTAATCATGGCTCTCTCTTGAAACCCTTCACCGAGATACAGGTTGGAATAGAAGAAAATGCCCTCTGGTATTTGGCAATGCTGTTCTTAAAACAACTTAGCAATTTCTTAGAAGTTTTCTTCCCCTGCAAAAAAAAAAAAAAAGCTTCTGCTTTTTCCCTTACTGTCAGGGTACATGAGGATTCCTTTAGAATTTCTCCAGCTTTCTGAGTCTTTGAAGATGGGAGAGGAACACGGTGCTCCACTGCAGTTTCTTTCCATTCTTTCAAACTTCCTTGACAGCCCTCACTTCCCAAGCGGAAAATGGTTGGAGGTGAACTGAAGCCTGTGAACCTGGGTGGCTGCAGGTCACTGGAGAGAGACAGTGCCACGAAAGATCAGATATGCGCAGAAACTCCTGGGCAAGACACTACATTACATTCACATGAATATCCCAATGCTCTTCAGGAAGAAATGTCAAAATGAATTCTCTTTTACCAGAGGGAAGGAGAACCAGTAGAAAAATTGCAGAAGTATTAAAAGCATTTTTTAAAAATAGAACAAAACTCCATAAAGATGTTGCACCAGAGACAACTCACTTAGTCACCTTAAAATGGCTCACATGACATCCTGGCCCAGTGCCTGAGGAGAAAAAACAGGTCTTCAAGACTTTGCTGAAGGCTAGCAGGGTTGGGGTCATCCAAATCTCAAGGGGGATGCTGTCTGATAGGGCAGGGGTAGTGACAGAGCAGTCCCATCAGATGAAATTGCTAAGCCCTTGTATTTAAACCAAACTATTTCGTGTTTAAAGGTAAGCAACCACACTTGAGATTGGCCATGTGGAAGATATCTAATTCCCATCATAGCAAAAAGGCCTGGAAAGAATCAAGAAATTAAAGAATCAAAGAATCAAAATCATAAGAACAGGTTATGTTTTCTATTCATCTACATTTTCCCCCATGTTTTTTTTTTACAGCATTAAGTATGCTGCTGACAGTCTGGAGGAGAAGGCACAAGAAAGATCTAAGTGTTCTCAGGAAGAATGTAGAAGAAATCCATGAGCAGCTGGTGGCCTACGACGAAGAAGGAGGTGGTGAAATGGACACCACCAGTTACGACGTCTCAGTTCTCAATTCAGCCCGCCAGGGAGGCATAACATCCCCAAGGATTGCCTCATCTCGCAATTATCCCCAGGTACAAAAGATCCCTGAGACTGGCCCTTCAGGCATTGGAGAAATGGGCATTATGATTGAGATGAAAAAAGATGAAGCCGATAATGATGGAGATTTGTTGCCATATGACACCCTCCACATATATGGCTATGAAGGGGCCGAGTCTATTGCGGAATCTCTAAGCTCCCTGGGTTCAGGGTCCTCGGACTTGGATATTGATTATGATTTTCTCAATGATTGGGGTCCCAGATTTAAAATGCTGGCAGAGCTTTATGGGCTGGAACCTAATGGAGATCTGGCGTACTGAGGGTGGTCAATGGCAGATTATCCCAACCCTGTCCACAAACAATAAAACTGAAAGACTGTTCAGAAAGCAGAATCAACCAACTCTCACACAAAAAATCAGATTTTCATACATTTTCAGAGCAGATTGAGATAACCTATGTGAAAGAAGCTATAAACAAAATCAGGTCTGTAGATATTTTTTTTTAATGGAAATGCCATTGTACTGGGGAATTGAAAAATGTTTCTCCTTATATAGAAATCCAGTGTTTAAATGTTTTTTAAGTATTGTGATTCGTGCCTGTTATAAGAAAGCTTAGATGATGGCTTGCCTGTCCTGATTGTTGCAACTATTCTAATTAAATGTATTCTTAGTTACAATTTTTTACTGAATGAATTATCTCAACAGCCCTGTGATACTTATACATATTTGTTACTGGTGGTAATGAACAGCGTCTGAGCTCATGCAAAAGACTCAGGTCCCAAATCAAAGTCTCTACTAAACCCACCAGAAGACCATGTTTCCATCCACTTCCATATAATCACCCCAACCATTTGTAGTCAGAGCAGGCGTGGATGGAACAACAAGAACAACAAAAATCCCTCCCTAACATCAGTGCCATCAAAACCTATCCATTGTTTTAGATCTCAAATGTTCACTTTGACACCCGGCTACATGGTTTTTACTTAGACACCCATTTTTATTCATTAAAAAAGCTACATTTTCAAACACAGCTAAAGACATTCAGATGCTGCAAGAAACTATCCAAAGTGAACAGCCTTGTTAATTGTGAAACTATCTTAATTATGTTCTTCTTGTAGTTTACTTTTTCCTTACAGGTACTATAAAAAATAGGTACCACTTCGGTAGGTAGGTAACAGCGTTCTGCGCGCGTCATGCCGGCCACATGACCGCGGAAGCGTCTTCGGACAACGCTGGCTCTTCGGCTAAACAAACAGAGATGAGCACCGGCTCCCAGAGTCGGACACGACTGTGCAGGGGAAACCTTTACCTTTACTATAAAATGGGGTATTTTCTCATTAAGTTGTTGGCACTCGCAAATGTAAATAGCAGATACATTTCTGATCTGGCAGTTCCTGGAGGAAGATAGACCCTTCCCTAATAATGTGATCATTATCCTTTTTTTTCACTCTCTAGTCTGCTGAATAAGCCCCATGGCTTAACTTCTCGAGGTCATTCCCACATACCATTGCAGCAACAGAACTGGTGCTCCCACCAATTTAAATTATGTGAAATTAGAGGCATGACGTTGAGATGGGCGGCCATAGAAAATAAATAAATAAATGACCATCTAAAGAACAGTAAACCATGATTAGAGGCTAAAGGTAACTAAGAATACCACTGATAGTGACTGATCTGAACACAACAGTTTGCGTACAGCAGTTCGTTACATCACAGTATTGCTCCACAGCATCATTATTACTAATTGTGCATAAAATCACTCAGTCTGAATATTGAGAACTGATTTTTTTGAGGGGAGGAACAAATACAATGTTATATGTACCATGTGATATAAAGTCACATGGAACTCAATAGGACATACTTCTGAGAATAGATATATAGTGCGGGGCTGTCTTTTTTAATGTATTCCCCAAACTCCTGATTCCTATTGAAGAATGTATTTGTGTTTTCTGAAATATACCTGCTAACGAACATACTCTTTTATAATTAATATGCTTGATATGTAACCTTGGGATTATTACTTAGAACAAATGTAATGATTTTGCAAACAATTATCAAGATTTCAAGTGTCCTGTGGTTCATGTATTTTGTACTCTACTACACAGGTCCTAATTTCTGTTGTACCTCAATGATTTTTCACTGGATATAGTGTCATTTTCTATTTATGTTTTTTTTAATTACATAGAAACCAAAGTTAACTGTGTTTGTTCATCAGTAAAACGTTCAATCAAGCTTACAGGACTTTAAATGCACTTCGATCAACAAAGGCCTCTCCATACATCGGCTGGAACACCAGGATGGAGGAGTTGCCTATCTTCTCAGTAAACAATGGGGCTGAATCCTACCTGCCTATTATTCCTTATGATAAAGAGCTAGTGGCTCATCTTTTTGGTGCAAGTTGAAGTTTGGAGTCCTCCAATATTCCAGAGGAAGGAAGGTCCTGATACCCTCCTCCTTCTGCATTTCTTACAACTCTTCCCCAAAGAGCTGACATGATCCTTAGGATCTCTCCAGAAGTTGCCAGTGAACTGAAATGCTCCATGTGGCAGAAGAGGAGAGGGAAGTTATCAAATATTTGGGAAGTCATAATTTTAACTGTATTTAATTGATTTAGTTTCATTGCAATATGAACTAAAATGAAAATCTCATTCTTGCCTGCTTCCCCTAGGATTTGTTCTGTGGCCTTTGGCATGCCACCTCAAGACTGAGTGTGGCCCTTGGCCCAAGAAAAGTTGCACTTCCTGTTTGATGGCTTAGTACAGAAGAGGAAAAATTACCCCAAAGCCAACAGGCTTCCTAAGCAAAATATAGATATAAACCCTTGAATAGCTATTTAAAGCTCATCTCTCCCATCACCAATTCTTAAAGACACTGACTACCTTCCAAGATTTCCATCCATCCCATGATCTGGATGGAAAAAAATCAAGAGATTAGAACATTTCTTGAGCAACCATTGTTCTTCATTTAAGAGATGCTGTATGAAATGATACTATGAGGAGAGAAGTGCCAGGCTTATAGGCTAGTGGGGGGGGGGACATTCTAGAAGAAAGCACTTCCATATTGCCGCCAATAAACAGTCACAAATCAAGGTTGACTTGAGAGAATCTTTACTTGTTATCTTATGGAATAATTGCTGGCATCTGGCATCTTAGATAAGATAGATCAGATAAGAACTGCTGAATTAATCTTCATCTTGGGACACCTTCTAAAATAATCATTCGTTTCAGTAGACGCTGAAAGTCATTTTTCTTCTAAAACTGAAGGGAGAATTTAAAAGAAACACTTTCCTCACACACACTGAGGAAAGGCTGGCATTAGATCCAAGCAGGGACAGGCAATTTGCTAATCTCCCTTTTTCCCTTTTCCCCAAAACAAGGGAAGTCCCAGACCTTTGGTGGCTGCCTGAATTGAAAGTGATTTTTTCCCCCAAACACAAATCTCCCCCAGTTCTCTTTAGCAACATTAAGATGAAAGTGATCATCACAAGATTTCTAGCAAGTGAACTGTTTCCAAATTAGAACCAATATATCTAGGTGTACATTAGGATTGAGATTTTCTGAGTCTCTTTCTCACAGCTTTCTCATGTACTGGAGAGGAAGTAGATTTGATAAAAGTGGAGTCTGCAGCTCTGGCTTCTTTACATCACAGCTGTTTCAAACCATATTAGTCTGAGAGCCAACTCTTGCAGAATTAGCAGCAGAAAGAGAAGCCAAGCCAGGGATTTAATTATTTGTATTTATTTATTTATTTATTTATTCATTTTGTATGGCCGCCCATCTCAACCAGTGACTCTGGGCAGCGAACAAAATTAAAATAAAGTAAAAACAATTGTAACAATATAAAAATTAAAATACGTAGCAGCCGAGAATAAATCACCCATCATAATCACTGAATTCACCAAGAAACGGGTCCCTGCGCACACTCAGGGCCCTAGGCCCAGGCCCAGAGCCAGGTCTTTAGGGCCTTACGAAAGGCCAGCAGGATCGGGGCCATCCTGATCTCCAGAGGGAGAATGGTCCATAAGGTGGGTGCTACAGCAGGAAAGGCATGTCTTCTAGGCCCTGCCAAGCGGCATTCCTTAGCCCAGAGCTTTCCAAACTGTGTGTCGGGACACGTTAGTGTGTCGGCTGCAGTGTCTGGGTGTGTCGCGGCTGCTGCTGCCTCCGAGCCCTGCCAGGATTCCGCGCAGGTCCTAGTGCCTGCCTTGTGCCTTGCTGCTTCCAAACCTGCTGTGATTCCGTGCAGGTCCTAGTGTCTGCCTTGTGTCCTGCTGTAAGAGCGTGTCGCGAAATGATGCCCTGCTGTAAGAGTGTGTCGCGAAATGATGCATGTCTAAAAAGTGTGTCACCAATATGAAAAGTTTGGAAAGCTCTGCCTTAGCCGATGGGACCCGAAGAATGCCCACCCTGCCTGACCGGATTGGACGGGTAGAGACAACTGGGGAGAGACGATCCCTCAAGTAATCCGGTCCCAAGCCTGGAAGGGCTTTAAAGGTGACAACCAGAACCACAATGGCAACCAATGCAGCTCACGGAGAGTGGCGTTACATGTGCCGAATAACTGACACCATTTACTACCCCTTCTGTCACATTCTGCAACAGTTGAAGCTTCCAAATGCTCAAGGGCAGCCCCATGTAGAGCACATTGCAGTAGTCCAGATGGTAGGCCCCAAGGGCATGAGTGACAGCAAGCAATCAAACAATTAAGTCAAACAAGCCATGATTTCTTTATCTCCCAGACTGGATTGACCATATTTAGATTTATGGTCATTGACCATAATAAAGCATAGAATGGAATATTTTAAGTATAATAATTTCCACTTTAAACATATATTTATATATATCTATGTATAACGTATAATTGCCTTCTTTTGCAAACTTTCGTCCTTTTTCGTTCAGATATCCTCTTTTCCAGAGTCCCACGCTAAAGGGAAGCTTGTAAAAAGAAACCCTCTGGAGCATCCCTTTTCTACTTAATTCTCCCCCTGCTCCATTACTTTAACATAAGTCAAAAAGTTCAAAATCATCAGTTCCCTGAGTAATCCATCAAAAATGCCCTTTTAAGGGAGCCTTCAGAACTGTCTCAGCGGGTAAGATGCCAGGCTTGTCGATCGGAAGTTCGGAGGTTCGAATCCCTAGCCCTGCGTGCGGAGTGAGCTCCCGCACTAGCTCCAGCTCTTGCCAACCTAGCAATTCGAAAGTATGCAAATGCAAGTAGATGAATAGGTACCACTTTGGTGGGTAGGTAACAGCGTTCCACGCGCGTCATGCAGCCACATGACCGTGGAAGCGTCTTCGGACAACGCTGGCTCTTCGGCTAACAAACGGAGATGAGCACCGGCCCCTAGAGTCGGACACGACTGCACAAATGTGCGGGGGGAACCTTTACCTTTACCTCAGAACTGTCAGCAATTTTGCAGGATAATGAAACTGAACACCAGATGGTGCTCAGCTCCAGAAACAATATGCTTAAAGTTGACTGCCGGTCCACATTTTCTTGCTTCTTCCTTTTACGTAGTTTGAATAGACAGTATTCTATTCTTTACCCAATCCAGATGTGTCGGGTTCCACGTTTCAGAATTTCACAGCCCCTGTAGATTTTAGCCATGTGGGAAGCTGCAGATTGGCACCCACCCATGCTCTCTTGGCATTAGATGATTTCACAGCTCTTATTTGCAGTCCCTGAATCTTGATCTGCATGTGGAGTAGAATGCGGTTGGAATGAAGTGATAGACCGGAGATGGACTGCAGAAAGCAGAGGAGGAATTCTATCTGCGTTCCAGCATCTGGGTGGGGGTTATCCGAAGGAGGGCAGGAGATTTGCCCGTCAAGAGTTATTATTGCAAATTACAGATTGGGCTAGAATAGTTCTTCCTAATGTGATAGTTTTCTACTTGCAGGTTTTTTTAAAAAAAAGAAAAGAAAACATTTGAAAATGGCACTATGCCCATAGAATATATAGACATGTAGACGATCTTGGGAGCTTTGTGGCACATAATCATTTGCTATACATCCCATTTTAGGTCATCAGAAATGATTGGACCTTTTGGTCTATAAACAAATGTAACTTTCTGGAGGAAAAGGTAAAAACAAAACAGTTACAGTTTGAGGAATGAAGGGACTGTGTCGGATGGGGTCCAATTTTTTTTTCCCGTTTGCTGACATACTTCAAAACAAGGTGACACATCCAGAATGTCCTCTTTCATAGACCAAAATGCAGTCTGAATGCCAATAGAGATGCCAGCATAACATCACAGGACACTATCTTGGCATCCCTTTAAAACCTACAAAATAGTTGTAAATGGTTCCTAAGACAAGGCCTGCCGTAACATCATCATGGCCATCAGATTCCTGCCTTACACCAAAAAGCGGGAGTCTGAGAGCAAATTTTATTGGAAGGCATAAACTTTCATGAGCAGTATCAGATGCATATCTTCTGATTTTTAGATATCGTAGAGCAATGTATCTCAACCTCAGCAACTTTAAGATGGATGGACTTCAACTCCCAGAATTCCCCCACCCATCTTAAAGTTGATGAGGTTGAGAAACACTGTTGTAGACAGCAATCCTCCCTACAATGTCTGCTTCACCCCACTGATCAGAGTAAAGATGGAGGCTATCCGTGCTAGTTTTCTCCAGCCCAAAAGGAAATTCCTCTTGTTGAGGTTGAGCTTCATCCAAAGTCACTCCAGGCCTATCCACATTGCATTAATTGTACCTACCCTGAGGAAGGCTGGGAAATGTTTCCAGGGCATAAAGGGGGCTACAAAGCACATATGCCTCCCACCAGTGGTGTTCTTTTCTACTCCCTTAAAATCTCTCTTGGATGGGTATCCAAGGATGCAAAGATGTATTGGTTAACCCAGTTTTATGATTCATCATGTCATCTCTGCTTTAGCTCTGCATGTGAGAAGCACTCTGGAACTTTTTTTTAAAGTATATTATCTGTCAGAGGGGGTGCAATGGCTCAGTGGTTAAGACGCCAGGCTTGTCAATCGGAAGGTCGGCAGTTCGAGACCCGAGTGCCGCGTGACAGAGTGAGCTCCCGCACTCACCCCAGCTCTTGCCAACCTAGCAACTCGAAAGCATGCAAATGCAAGTAGATGAATAGGTACCACTTCAGTGGGATGGTAACAGCGTTCCACGTGCATCATGACGGCCACATGACCGCGGAAGCGTCTTCGGACAACGCTGGCTCTTCGGCTAACAAACGGAGATGAGCACCGGCCCCTAGGGTTGGACACGACTGTGCAGGGGAAAACCTTTACCTTTACCTATATTATCTGTCACTGAACTACAACCTTTTCATCTTGCATTAGTGTATATACCTTGACCTTCAAGAGCATCTCACAGTTCCTCTGCCTTTGGGATGTGATTTCGGGATCTACAGCTACACACTGGCCATTCCCAAACCCTAAAAAGAGAAGCAAAGGGGGGGGGGGGAAACTTAGGGACTTTATTGGCAGGCCCTTGTGGGATTCTGCATCCCATTCCAGAATGTGGAAGGAAAGGAATAGTCAGCTCTGCAACAATCGCCTTCAGAATTATTTTTACTCCACCTCTTTTGAAAATCCCCTTTGCTAAACTGGAAGTCCGGGTCCCTGAGAGACTAACATGTTCTTGCTTTAAAATATGCCTAGAATTTCGGGTGAATAAGAGCTAAGGCTGCTCTCCAACAGGGTAAACTTGAGTTTATTTATTTATTTATTATTTATTTGTCCTATTTATACCCCGCCTATCCCCTCCCTACTGGAGGACTCTAGGCGGCTTACAACATTACATATCCAATCAATTATACATCGTTATTACAATTACAATTTTTACCGCGCGAAGGGAGAGAGGAAGGGAACCGGCTCTTCAGCTGCAGGCATTGGACTGCAAGTCCCAGAATGCCTCGCTCCGCGCCGGCTGCTGACGTCCAGGAAGCTGGTATCTCCGGATCCGTCGTCCTCCGCCGCCATCACTGCTCTCCAGATCTTCCCGGATCGAGGACGACCCTCCGCTGGACGCCCGCAAATTGCCCCACGAGTGGTACCCATTTATCTACTTGCTATATTAGCTTTCGAATCGCTGGGTTGGCAGAGAGCTAGGGCTAGTGACGAGAGCTCACCTCGTCACGCGGTTTCGAACTGCCAACCTTATGGTCGGCAGTCTAACGGCTCAGCGGTTTAACCCGCTGAGCCACCGCGCCCCCATAATTTATTTAGTTTATTTCAATTCAAAGAGCAATGACAAAGTTGATGTTTTACACATGAGAAGTTGAGGTCCATCTTGTCCGTTCACCACATGTGTTTTGAACTGTGGAAGCACTGGATGAAAATAAGCAGCCTAGGAGGGGTATCTACCAACTCAGGATAATTGCGCACCGGATGAGTCTATCCCATTAGCTATTGTACAGTGCTACAATAAATCAGTTGCTCTTGGAGGAAAAGGTGGGCAGCTTATGGCTCTTGAGCTAATCCCAAAAGTGCTTTGTATGAGATCAATTCAAACATCTGCCAAGGATGAGCTGTCCCTTCCCAGCAGCCTTGGAAGTGGGGGAGGGAGAAAAAAGGAAGAGAGAGAGAGAGAAAGAAGGCAGTTACACAGAAAGAAAGGGAGCAGGCACACTTCCTTGTCTCTGCCTCTTGATCTATTATCCTCTAGGGACTGAGGTTCTTCTCCCCACTCCTATTTTAAGGTATCAGAAGACTCTATAATTCCACTGCAGCAACTGGCACAGTTTCCTCTTGACACATGATTTCTTGGTCCCATTATCACAGCTTTAAACTCTTTTTTTCTCACTGACCAGGTTTAGCTGTCACTAAGCTACGTATATGAATCCCTAAAGCTACAGTTTACAGACTACAATGGTTGGGACTACATTCTCACAGATCCTGGTCTGAGGGATATTGCAGGCCAAAAAAAAAATCAAATGAAGCTTAATTAATTTTTTTTGCAGTGTAATGAACAGGCATTTAGACATGCTACCTTCTCCAAGGGTAAAACTCTTGATGGACCAGTTCACATTGGAATACAGATGGAGTATTTATATTTAGAATTTTTGGGTGAGGTTGGAGAACTCATGCTCTATTTAGCACATCTACAGTTGTTAATATTAAAATCAATTAAACATTCTTGTCTTAAAAGATCTGAGCAATGGTCAGTATCAATCAAAATAGGGATGAAGGTCTTTTTCCTCTTAAGGGGAATTAACACATTGACACAGGTGGAAAGTCAACCAAGGCCTACAATTAATCCACTGAGAAAATAGATATCCAGTTGATACGATTCAAGCTACAGACAATTCCACCTGGATGACTGAGAACCTTCATAGACATATTGCCTACAATTAATGCAATGCAATTGCTCTGTTCCATTATTTAGCTGATAATTCCCTTGGTTTTTGTTTAACATGTCTTCTTAACTGGGAAGCAGAACAATGGGGCTTATTCAATGAGAGGGCAGTGAGTGGGTTCACACAATGCATTTAACCCAGTCAATGAAAAACCTGGCTGACAGATTAGCACAAAATGCTATGCTTGGTTAGGGTTAACCAAGGTTAGGACTTTATATAGCTTAGCCCAGGGGTCGGCAAACTTTTTTATGCCAGGAGCCATTTTGACATTTATAATATTTATAACTTCACTCAAGGGCCAGGGGGCGGGGTTTGCGGGCGGGAGCCAATCGCGTGGAAGGGGGTGGGGTTTGCGGGCAGGAGCCAATCACGTTGAAGGGGCGGGGTTTGCGGGCAGGAGCCAATTGCACGTACTGGGGGCAGGGTTTGTGGGCGGGAACCTTGAAAACAATTTTGGGTGGCAAAATGTAGCTGCAGCTCCCCACCCTACCCCACCCCACCCCACCCCACCCCACCCGCCACCAGGATTGTATAATCTCCGAGTTAATTGCTCGGAGACAAGTCCGCTTCCCTGATCTTCTCCTCTGCCTGTCCTTCGCTCCCTTACAGCGCCTTGGAGACAAAGCCTCCCACAATCTGCTCCTTTCCTGATTGCAACCAGGGATCTTCTTCCCCGCCCCCTCGGCCAGCTCCTCTGTGCCTTCGGAATCTTTGCGGGGGGGGGGGATCCACAGATGCCACCCAGGTTTGCGTTCTGCTCTCGACCAGCCCGCTTTTGTGTTTGAGTCTCTGCCCGGGGGTAGCTGAGATGGGGAAAACTCCAGTACCTGAAACTGGGGGGCGAGGCGAGGTGCAGCCCCAGGAACGGGGAGGATCCGATCGGGGACGTGGCTCCTTTCTCTCTCTTCGCCATTCTCCCTCTCCATGCAAGCGAGGGGGGGCAGAGGGAAGGAGAAGGGGAGGCTGTTGATGCTGGCTGGCAGGCCGGTAGGCGGGCAGGGCGAAGGGAGTGTTCACAGCCAGGCAGCGATTAGTTACCGGAGCGGGCGCGGATGGTGGCGGTGGAGTGGAACCCTCTCCCGGGGCTGCTCCCGCAGATGGCTCTGACTTAGTTGAGCGGGGAGCGGAGGGGAACGATTGGTGGGCTCGGCGTCTGCGCAGTGGGGGAAATGTTGGCCGAGGTGTGGCTGGCTTTGTCCGCTTGTTTCTTCGCCGCGCTGCTGGCTCTGCGAGCACCGCCGCTGAAAGCTCCGCCCGTGGCTCTCTCGCTCAACCTCGCCGGGCTCTTTCAGGACCTGATCCGGTACGGGAAGACCAAGACCGCCTGTGGGCAGCGCCCTGCCCTTCTGCAGACGTTTGATGTTCCCAAGAGAACCCGCACAAGAGCCACACTCAAGGGTCCAAAGAGCCGCATGTGGCTCGTGAGCCGCAGTTCCCGACCCTTGGCTTAGCCCTATGTAAAACCCAGCCCGTTTCATTAGTTTATGGTTCAGCATAGCCCAGTTCATTAACTGGGTTAAGCATGATGTGTGAACATAGCGAGAGAGACTAGTGAAACAAAAAATTAAGTCCGAAAGCTAAATATTTCAGCTTCCTCGCTCTTCAGTTGTTTGATGACTGAACAACACACTATTTCCAATGTGGAAAATGTGTGTTATGTTTTCTGCCATTTCATCCCATTCCTCTATACATGCACATTCCCACCTGGCACTTTGATGCCCCCCCAGCCCAAAGAAGCATATGCTAGCATCTGCATTTCACCCATCTCTGTAAACCTTAAGGAATTAAACATGTGTGTAATTCAGCTATCACTGATTTGCCATTCCAGTTCTAAAATTTCACCAACTCAATCAATAAAGTTCTGCTAAAAACATGTAACACATGACCATTCAGTTTCATGTAGGAACCAATTAATACTCTGCCATAGAGATGGTCTTTCTTGAGAGGCGAGTTTGGTTTTCATTGTTGGATTTTCTTTATACAATTTCTTAGAAAGAGGACCCAGAAGACGAAGAACAACATGGGATCTTGAAAAACTGGAAAGACTTTTTAAATCCCATTTTATTAAATGGACATGCATCCAATTGGGTATGTTACAAAATGTAGAACTGAGGACTACTATAATGACCAATGCTCAATAATTCAATTAATAATTAAGTAATAATTCAAGTAATCTTTTAGAAAAAACACCAAGGGGCTTCTTCCCAACCGAGAATGGCTGTCTTCCCGATATATTTTAAGAGTACAAGTCCCATAATTCAGAAAGTGATATACTTGGCATCCTAGGAGACAGTTATCCAAAGTTCTTCCTGATTTAATAAAGATTTTGATCAGGGTTTCTCAAACTGGCAACTTTAAGATGTGTGGACTTCAACTCCCAGAATTCTCCAGCATGGCTAGGGAATTTTGGGAGTTGAATTCCACACATCTTAAAGTTGCCAAGTTTGAGAAACACTGATTTAGATTAATTAGTCTTATTGATTCATCCATTCATTTATCCTTTTAATTGTGTTTTTATATTGTTGGACTCCCAAGAAAGATGTTGAAGTCTACATTTACCTACATTGTATGTTTTAATCAACTCATCAACAACAAAAGGTGTAGGCAACAGCTATTTTGTGAAAGGCAGCTATCATCAGGTAATTCCCCCCGTCTGTATTTTATTTCCAGATATATGTTGAATTAAAGGGAAGGAAAAATAAGATCCTTTGCCATGCATATGATTAAGTGGCTCTGGAGGGCCTTGACTCCTCATGGCTACTACGGAATCCACTCTATATCCTGAAATACATGATAGACAGCAATCACGGGTCGCTTTTCTGTGAAATGGGCGGCTATACAAATTTTATCAATCAATCAATAAAATAAATAAACCATTTTTGTTGTTTATTCGTTCAGTCGCTTCCGACTCTTCATGACTTCATGGACCAGCCCACGCCAGAGCGTCCTGTCGGCCGTCGCCATCCCCAGCTCCCCCACGGTCGAGTCCGTCACCTCCAGAATACCATCCATCCATCTTGCCCTTGGTCGGCCCCTCTTCCTTTTGCCTTCCACTTTCCCTAGCATCTTCTCCAGGGTATCCTCTCTTCTCATTATGTGGCCAAAGTACTTCAGTTTTGCCTTTACAATCCTTCCCTCAAGTGAGCAGTCTGGCTGTATTTCCTGGAGTATGGACTGGTTTGATCTTCTTGCAGTCCAAGGCACTCTCAGAATTTTCCTCCAACACCACAGTTCAAAAGCATCTATCTTCCTTCGCTCAGCCTTCCTTATGGTCCAGCTCTCACAGCCATAGGTTACTACAGGGAATACCATTGCTTTAACTATGTGGAGCTTTGTTGTCAGTGTGATGTCTCTGCTCTTAACTATTTTATCGAGATTTGTCATTGCTCTCCTCCCAAGAAGTAGACGTCTTCTGATTTCCTGGCTGCAGTCAGTGTCTGCAGTAATCTTTGTGCCTAGAAATATCTTTGTCCAAAAAGCTGGCAAGACTGGCCCGCCTTGGGTTAGCAACCCTCAGGGTATTACTATGGCTAGGACGACCATTCTGAGCATCACCGTGCAAGAGCCTCTTCTTGGGCGTCCAATCCACAGGGCAGTGGGGCGTCTGCCATCAGTTGCAGGAGGATCTTCCTTGCCATCAATGAAAGAGAAACAGTCGCTACCTCAATCGGCCAGGTCTAAAGAGCGCAAAGAAAAGAAACCGGAGGCTTTCGGAAGGCCCTTCCCATCACCCATTCTATTCCCACCCCCCAAGAAAAGGATTCGCACGTGGCCCTAAACCCGAGCCCACCCAATGCCCGGGTTCAGCTAACGCGTGAAGAGCCAAAGCAGCCGCAATCCAGCTTTAGGATCGAGCCCCGGCCACCTCTACCAGGCGTCGCTGCCGTCTTCCAGAGGCCGTCCGGTTTGGACAGGCGGGGGGGGGGGGGGGAGAGGTTGGCAGGGTGCCGCCTGCCCCGCCCGCGCCCGCTTCCTTTGTTCCCTCCAGCTCAGCAAGCGGGCTGGGGGCAGCGCGGCGCTGGGCGGCTCGGGCCGCGGCCGAGCCCCCTCCCGTGGCGCGCCCCGACGGCTCTCCGCCTCCCCGGCCGCTGCGTCACGGCTGGCCGTCCCAGGAGCACCTGCCCGGCTGCCAGCCGTCTGGGCGTCCGCCGCAGCCGCCGGCCTGGCGCTCCCCTGCCGCCGCCTTCTCCCGCCGCTGTTCTGGCCCGCGATCGAGGCGCTCTGGAAGCCCGCATGGAGAGCACGGCCTCTTGCTGGATGCGCTCCGGTAAGGGGCGGGCGGGCGAAGGCGGGCGTGTCGTGTGGCTGCTTCGCCCCCCCCCCCCCCGCTGCCGCTCCCTTATTGAGGCGCTGGATGACAACTCCCCGGGAGGGGGAGGACGGGGGAGGGTGTAGCCCCGGCTGGAGAAGGACGGTGGCTTCCGACTCTCCCCGCTCGTTCTCCGGGATCTAGTCCCGCCCCGGGAGGATGGCTTGGATTTCCAGCGGGCGCCCCCAGGACTTATTCCCGGAGTCGCTGTTTTAAAAGAAGCGAAAGCGTTTGCTCCACGTGCCTCCGCGGGGGCGGGGGGGGGGGGTGCTAAGCGCTCCCGTCTGCGAGTGCCACCTCCCGGGGACCAGCGGGAAGCCTCGATGCTCTGCCAGGCTTAAAAGCGGAGAAGTCTTTAGGGTGGGGTGGGGCACTTCGCTGCTCCCTTTGTCTCGCTCGAGCGGAGGGGCGGCTCATCTCCTCTGCACGAGGAAAGCTGGTGGTGGGCGCGCGTGCGTGCGTGCGTGCGCGTCCACCTGTGCGTGTGCAATAGCCTGCCGCGGTCCTTGTTAATTGGCTTGCGGACCTCCCCGCGGAAACATCTGGGGGAGAGAAAAAAAGTCCGGGCAGAGTCTGTTAGGCTAAACATGCCTCCGGCGCTCTTGCGGCGAAAGCCATCTCTGTGGTCCGAGGAGGTCAGCCGCGGGGGGGAAACTTCGGAATCATGGAGAGCACATTGCACGTATGTATGCAGACGGGGGTGGGGTGGGGGCGGGGGAAGTTTCCACTCTCTTTCTTCTCCATCCCTGGCAAGGAAGACAATGCAGGAACCAAACCGGATTTCGCTTTCTCACTTTCACTTTCTTTGATGGAAAGTAAGGGCTGAAGTTGGAGAGGCAGAAACCAGAAGAGCCGGAGTGGGACAAAACTACGTGTGAACATGGAGCAGATGTCTTCCAGTCTCAAGGGTGGAAAAAGAACAGCCCAGAAGATGGGAGGAAAAAAGCTTAAGATTTAATCCCTGGAGCTGGCGCATATATATATATATATATATATATAAAAAAAAATTGGTTTCTGGGTTGGGCAGCAAGCAGATCTTCTGCATGTACATGGCTTCTGGTCTGCAATATAACAACCTCTCTAACCGGGTGGAATGCTTGAAGTTTCTGTGGCTCTCTCTTTCCCACAGTGTGGAGTTTCTGGAAGTGGAAAGATCTACTGCTGCGCCTGGTCTGAGGTCTGACAGTAAAGGGGAAGAAAGATTGGGGAAATATTTACATGTTAATCCCTGCCTGGTGTTTGGATACACAGCAAACAGATGCCAGAAGGCAAACAGAACTAACTTGGCCTAAAATGAATGGATTTTTATTTTTTGGAAAGGGTTATTTTGGTCGTTAGTGCTGACCTTCTAGCCAAATTCAGCTACCCAAGGCAGCCTATCAAGATTCAGAATATCAAACCTTGGGAACAAATTAGTGGTATGTAATCATCTTTAATTGCCAACCTAGCAATTCGAAAGCATGCAAATGCAAGTAGATGAATAGGTACCACTTCGGTGGGTAGGTAACAGCGTTCCGCGTGCGTCATGCGGCCACATGACCGTGGAAGCGTCTTCGGACAACACTGGCTCTTCGGCTAAGAAACGGAGATGAGCACCGGCCCCTAGAGTTGGACACAACTGCACAAATGTGCAGGGGAACCTTTACCTTTACCTTTTTAATCATCTTTAAAGCCGAATGGAAGCAGGTATTTATTCTGCAAGTGTGGACCATTTTGGTAGATGTTGCTCCACTGACAAAAGGTTTCAGGAAAAGAGATGAGTGCGCTTGTGAGGATGGACAAACCTAGGCTCACTTTCTCGTGTTCCTAATGTCTGGACCCATTTCCTGGTCAGTTTGCAAATTTGGAAAGGGGGCAGTTGAATGGATGTTCTGTCCATTTCTTTCAATAGTTGTATTGCACTTTTCCTGAATACTTTCTTTTAAAATATGCATTGTTGTGGCACTTTTCATTAATATTACTATACTTAAAAAAAACCCTGGGCATTCAGACAAGGTGAAATTGAGGTCAAGTGTTAATTCCCTTTTGCACGTGGATTTGGGGTATGCAAATTGGATAAATCCATGCAGGTTTGTTTTGAAGTACAAAAGATTTATCTTGAGGCAAACCAGAGATCCATCTTGGCTCAGTGTTTTTAATCTGATTGCCAGCCAATCTCCAGAGTTTCAAATCAGAGTCTTTTTTTAGTCCTGTCTGGACCTACCTGAACATTTCTATCTGCAAAGCAAGTGTTCTCTGAGATGTGGTGCTTCCCTTTCAAGGTTTCTAGAGACCAGAAAGTGGTATATGTTTCTTATTGAAAGAGGAACCTTTCCAAAAAACCCTTTTCGTGAATAGCTGGATTTTATTTCTCCTTGCTGAAGTGAGTATATTGTGAATTCCCAAAATCTGGCTAGTAAATTAAGTGGGTGTACTTCAACAATGTTATGTACTACTAATTAATATCTGCCAGGCTTGTCGATTGGAAGATCACAAGTTCGGAGGTTCGAATCCCTAGCCTCGCGTGATGGAGTGAGCTCCCGCACTAGCCCCAGCTCTTGCCAACCTAGCAATTCGAAAGCATGCAAATGCAAGTAGATGAATAGGTACCACTTCGGTGGGAAGGTAACAGCGTTCCGCGCATGTCATGCCGGCCACATGACCGCGGAAGCGTCTTCGGACAACGCTGGCTCTTCGGCTAACAAACGGAGATGAGCACCGGCCCCTAGAGTCGGACACGACTGCACAAATGTGCGGGGGGTACCTTTACCTTTACCTTACACAAATAAAAACAAAGTATTAAAAACCCAACTCTCTCTCTTTCTCTCCCTCCCTCCCTTTTTTCTCCTTAGTTCTTTTCTTCCACTTTTCTCTTCTTCTGGGAACTGCTGTCCAAATTAGAACCAGCAGCAGTTATTCCAGTCTGTGTAAGTATTGTGCCAAAGTTTAAAAGTTTGTTTAGTTTTTATTGGGTGGGGTGGTTCTGCTTTAATGGCAAGATCTTGCCCCCAGAGTTGAGACAGATCCCCTCCCTCCCGACCTTTAGGAAAGAACTGAAGACCTGGTTCTGCCGCCTGGCATGGGAGGGAGGAAACATAGTTCCTCATGGGGGTGGTTAATCCCTTAATTTTATAATGCCCTTCTTTTATTAATATTGTCTCCCACTTGGATTTTATAACCATTTATTATATTAATTGTATAAACTGTTGGTTTTCTATTTCATATTTCATATTTTTATTTAATCTATTTTATTGTAAACCGCCCAGAGTTCCCCATTGGGGGAGATGGGCGGTTATATAAATGAAATAAAATATAAATAAATAAATAAATAAATAAAGAAAGAAAGAAAGAAAGAAAGAAAGAAAGAAAGAAAGAAAGAAAGAAAGAAAGATATGATAATGGTTTTCAAGAAAGATCCCCATGTAAAGACTCCTCTGTCAAAGGAAAAAACTAGCTGAGGAATGAAGTACATTCCCATAACTATTTGTGGGAATTTGAGCTGAAGCTACAGAGTGAATATGTTCATTTAGGGTAAGAGAAAAATTCAATTGCTTCTCCTGCAATTGAAATATATTCAGATGTGTACAACTCTTGAGCATGTGTCACTGCTTAAAGAAAGCAACTGCATTGCTTATGTATGCCTATTCAAAAGTAGTTTTCTTGAGCTGAGAATAAGTCTTCCTTGTGCCCAAGTGTTATTAAAAGGACAAAAATCCAACTCTCCATAGTGCCTCTTCTCTGGCATCAGTACAGCTGGCCCCTGCCAGGGTCACTTTGTCTACAAAGCGATCTATGACCGCTCATAGGAGCTGAAGCTAAAGAGGGCAGAGGTGGCAGAAATATTTATGTTACACCCATCCAAAGCTTGATTGCAACATGGCAGAGCCCATTGCAGATGCGATCAGGCCGATGTGATTCTTTCCACTAAATCTTGTTAACCCTGCTCCCGTGTGGATCCAGCCATGGATCTGTTCTCTTTGAAGATAGCCAGCTTCCCATTTCTATAGTTATTTTAATTGAAAGAATATGTTAAAAAGTGAAAGGTTTAAAAGATTGGCAGTTTGATGGGCACTATATTGATAGAAAGGTCTACTTACTATCTAATACAGTGTTTCTCAACCTTGGCAACTTTAAGATGTGTAGACTTCAACTCCCAGAATTCTGGGAGTTGAAGTCTATACATCTTAAGGTTGCCAAAGTTGAGAAACACTGATCTAATATTTGCAAATGCACCCCCTCCCTTGTAGCTCTCCAGGTCCTGAACAGCTAATTTCTTGTGTTTTCTTGACCTTCCTGTGCTAGCCACTCCCCTGTTTTGATACCCTCCTTTTTCAGTTGTTTTCTGCTTCAGGAACTAATTCCAGCAGGGTTCTCTATGGCAGGGGTCCCCAACCTGTGGGCCACAGCCCGCTAGTGGGCTGCAGCCGGTTAGGAAGTGGGCCGCGGGGCTCCCGCCTGCAAACCCTGCCCCCCCCGATGTGCATGATTGGCTCCCGCCTGCAAACCCCGCCCCCTGGTACGCGCAATTGGCTCCCGCCTGCAAACCCCGCCCCCCAGTGTGCGCGATTGGCTCCCACCTGCAAAAAAAACCCTGGTCCATGGAAAAATTGTCTTCCACGACCGGTCCCTGGTGCCAAAAAGGTTGGGGACCGCTGCTCTAGGGACATTCCTATGAGAACTTCAAAGTCTCAGACATGAAAAGTGGAATGGACCGACTGATCCTTTCTTCCAAATGTATGAACTGGACCTTAGTCACCCAATATACTAAGCTGCTGGTGCATTTAGATGTCAATATGCAAGCTGGAATGTAATGCATGTATAGCCTTCGCCCATGTGAATAAAGAAATTGTAGTGTGATTCCTGGTTCAACATACATACTGTGGGATGACTTGGGAAGGCCCATCACATACTCAGATTCATCCCTTCTTATCTTCAATTTTCTTAATCCTCTCCTCTTTTGCCTGGTTCCTATTTTTTTTTCTTCTGTTGCTCCTCCTGCAATTGAAATATATTCAGCTGCCATAAGTAACTACTGAATGGCACCAGTAACATCACGGGTACTGTGGTGCCCGGTTCTCCATGCAGTTCTGGGCTTGTGCTCAAAATCTTTTTCCCTGTACATTTTGTTTTAATTTAGTTTGTTCTGAAGTTGTAATTCACGTTTGGCCTATCCCCAAAACATGATCAATTGAAAGTGACCTGGTTTTGCCTTCCCTGCAGCAAAACTCTTCTGCTAAAAATATAGTGAATTGTTATTACAAAGCAAAAACGATGTTGGTTATTGTAATCTTACAGTTTTTCTGAAAATATGTCTGTAGGCCCACAAGATACCATTTACAAAGAGATGTTAAATTTTAGGCACCAGACACTATGTCATCTCACACTTTCCCTCCCCCTCAAAAGAATTAAAATGGCCCACATTTTTGCAAGATTGACTCGCAAGTATCTTGTGGGATCTCATCTGGGAAGGTTGAGAGTCTTGTTCGGAGCAATCCTTCCCCCTGAACTTTGCAAATAGAAAGAAAGATTGTATTCCCCAAATGTTTCTTGTGGATTGCACTGGATTGCATTTCTCCAGGTCCATCATAGCATTATGGGTCAAATCTAGTGAAGAAGTGAAGGCCTGTGCATGTAGTTACTATTATTATTTTTTAATAGATGGCTGTTTGTGATGCGATGCAATGTGATGCTGTTTGAGAACTAGCTAGGTGTTACTTGTCTCCTAGTCAACCTGTATTCCATGCAAGCATCCAATTTGAGTAGGTGGGAAGTGAGTTGAGACCGAAGCACAGTGCTGTTCCTAAAACAGCATCAGTCCTCCCCCCCCCCCCCCAAAGCATCAGCTTTTATACCTCTCTAAGGATGCTTTTGCAGCCTACTTACAAACTGTTTCTCTGTCTGCCCAGATTAAAAACTGTTGCCGGGTAGGGGATAAGGATTTGAGGTGCACGGAAAGGAGAGGCATGGAAATACCCCAGATGTCTGAACCTTCTGCAGAAATGTCTAAATCAGAGCTTTCCAAACTGTGTGTCACGACACAAAAGTGTGTCGCCACACACAGTCTGGTGTGTTGCCACACAACCCGGAAGCGCTGATCATCATCAGCGCTTCCGGGTTTTCCTGTGGCGACACACCAACGGCGGCACGCAAAAACCGAAAGCAGCAGCAGCGCTTCCGGGTTTTTGCGCGCTGCCGCAACGGCGGCACTTCCAGGTTTTCCCGCGGCGACACACCAACGGCGGTTGGTGTGTCGCCATGGGAAAACTTTGGAAAGCCCTGGTCTAAATATTATTTTGCAGCTAATAACGTTATAGAGCCAGTTTGGTCTAGTGGTTAAGGCAACGGGCTAGAAACCAGGAGACTGTGAGTTCTAGTCCCGCCTTAGGCATGGAAGCCGGCTGGGTGACCTTGGGCCAGTCCCTGTCTCTTAGCCCTAGGAAGGAGCCAATGGCAAACCAGGA
Source organism: Charina bottae (assembly GCA_023362775.1). NCBI lineage: Eukaryota > Metazoa > Chordata > Lepidosauria > Squamata > Charinaidae > Charina > Charina bottae. The sequence goes on from JALMGJ010000015.1 coordinate 12,980,176, forward strand.
GACTGAGAGTTCTAGTCCCGCCTTAGGCATGAAGCCAGCTGGGTGACCTTGGGCCAGTCACTTTCTCTCAAACCACTTCTGAAATCTTGCTAAGAAAACTGCAGGGACTTGTCCAGGCAGTCGTCAGGAGTCAACACTGACTCGAAAGATAAACACTGTAGATAGAAATAGCTAATTACTTAGCAGGGAGAGGGTTTCATGCTAGTAAGGGAAACGTCCCTGTTACTAAAATTAAACTTTTAGTCAGGCAACTGATGATTTACGTCCTCCAAGAACACTATCCACTGCATGCTAAAAGTACAAAAGCCCCCCGAATTATCTCCTTACAGGTCTTGCACAAAACTGCTGCCAGGTGTGTACGTGCTTTCTAAGACGTATGTGCTGTCAGAGTGGGTGATGCTGAGAAATGGAAGGGGGTCACAAGCATTTTCTGCTGGAGCAGCAGCATAGAGAATTGTAAATCATGAACCATTATGCTAACTAGCATGGGCCTTTGGCTATCAAAAAAAATGACACAAAAAGATCAGCTTAAACATGTTGCAGAGCTAACCAGATAACAAATCTAAGCACCCCCCTTCTGTCCATCAGGATATAGATGGGGCTGTCCTCTCTCTCCCCCACTTGACTTTGTGGAAGAGTGGCTTTCCAGTAATTAGGGGAGAGACAGATCTGGGGATGGAGGACAATCAATTGAAATGCATGATGCAAGCTGGTCAACATTTGGCAGGATCTGAATCTGTTAGCAGGGCATTAGACTGTACAATGTCAGCTACAATCCTAAATATACTTAATACGGAGAATGCACCATTGAATATATACTTCTAAACAGGTATTCCCAACCTTTTCAGGCCATGGCCCCTTCTGAAAGTTTGAGAACGTGTGATGGGCAATCTCACAAAATGGCACCACAGGCTTGCTTATTCGTAAAATGGCTGCCATTGAGGATAGGGCCAGTCACAAAATCCTTTTATCAGAAATCAAACTGATAAGGGTGTTCCCTTCCTCCTCCTACCTTCCTACAGCTCTCTATCATCCCGCAGCTTGATAGAGCAGTGTTTCTCAACCTTGGCAGCTTGAAGATGTGTGAACTTCAACTCCCAGAAGTGGGTTCCCATGTTGAAGTCCACACATCTTCAGGCTGCCAAGGTTGAGAAACACTATAATCTAGATTTAATTCATTGTTCAAAAATTGAATCATGATTATGAAATTGAAGAAAGTTGTAGAATTTCTATAGCCTGGCTTTTTCTTTACTTCTCCTCTTTTAAATGTAGTATTAGATATAATTTAGATATGTTTTTCATGTGAATTTTTTTTAGATTTGTTTAGTCAATAAGGTGATTTTTTTAAAAAAGTTGTTCTCTAGGTTTTTAAATCTTTTTTCCCATGGTGTTTTTCCCTTAAATAGCTTAGCATAGAGGGTTGTTTTCACGATATTGGATGGATGGATGGACGGACAGATGGACAGGCAGACAGGTGGCTATGTTTCTTCTTTAAAGCATGCTGTTCTTTATACAACTGTCCTATAGTTATATAATCATAAAGCTACACACACACACACACACACACACACACACACACACACACACACATATATATATATATATATATATATATATATATATATTGCTACAAAATAATAACTTTTTTTTCATTTTCCAAGAAATGTTAATTGTAACGCCTTTAAAGTTGAATAAATATTATCTTTAAAAAAGACCTGCGGTTTGGTGTAGGGGGTAAGAAAGACTTTGCTTCAATCCTTTCCATTTACTCAAGAGTAAGAGCATTTAAACTCTAGGAGGAGGCGCTGCGTCTAAATAAAAAGGAACACGATTATGCTGAATATCTTCAAGACCCTTGCGTCAGTCTGTTTGTATTATCTCATAGTGCATCTGTGTATATTTCCTTGGATCCCAATGGCACCATGATAAGAGATAATAGAGGCAACACATACATTCTCTCTGCTGCCTTTATAGCAAAATAAACTGTTAGCTCCCCATCAGACCTCCCAAGCTGAAGCTGCTGAAGGCTCTTTGGGCATGCTGCCTTCCCACCACAAGAAGCATTAGCAAGACTGAGCAAGCTTCTCTGTAAACTCCGAGACAACCAGGGCTGGGAGCAAAGTGGGTTGCTGGCACCCTTTCCACCTGGGGCTTTAGGGAATTAGCCAGACAGCACACAGATCAAAGACTCTGCACATTCTGGCCCTAATCGTATGGCAAAGCCCACTCTCAGGAATCTGTTGAGATGTGAGATCTGCCCCTTGCAGTGTAGAGGATCATAGGGAAAAGGGGGTCAACTTCAAAATTAATACACCTTTGTTTCAGGTATATATTTTTCCACCAACATCCCACAACATCTGGAAGGCACTAGGTTGGGGAAGGCTGATTTGAAGGAGTTTGAAATGCTCGGGCTTGAATGGCTTAATCTTACCATGAACAATGTATTGAATGTCACAGAATGGTTTTGCAATCGTAAAGCTCCTTCATGGCATTCCTTCTTGGCCAGGATGTGCAGACATCCATCCAACAGTGGAAGAGAAGAGAGGAGAGATGGCGGAAAGGAATAGATATCATTTCAATAAACATAGAATTAACTTTTACTTCAGGACTATATTAGCTCCCGTCAACTGAGAAAGGAAGAGTATACCTGATCATTTATTGCTCTTGGATACCATATAAAAACCAAGCCTTGAGTCCTCAAGAAATCTGGGCTCTTGCTGATGCACGTGTTGTCCTGCTTGATATCGACCTAAATCATTTTTTTAATTTCTCCCTCTCCCTCCTTTTATTTTTTTAGATGAAAAGACCTTCCTGCCTTGCAGAAAAGAAGAACTTCAGTGCAGGAATGGCTTCTGCTTGATGAATTGGCTTCTTTGCCATTACAGGAAGGACTGTGGCAAAGAGCGTGTCTCCATCACAGTGACGTGTTCAGGTGAATGACCTTTGGGTGCCTCAGGCATGTTTCACACATGGCCATTCAGCTGGGATGTCTGTGGCTCCTGCTCTTTGCTGCTACCTATCACAGGATGGAGTTGTGTTGTGGAGTTGGGTGGCTATGCTCAGAATGATGTCAACCTTTATCGAGCTGTTTCTTGAGTATTTTGTAGGAGTTGAGGAGAACATTAAAGAGAAGCAAAGTCCTACTTTCAGAACACTGCAGAGGGATCGTATTCTAATCCACATCCAAAGTCCCCTGCATAAGGAAAACTAGGCAATTGGGGATAAATTTTCCAGATTAACCTCACCTTTCCCAAAACATGCTAGCTGTCTATGAGCAGGGAGATTTGGGTAAGAAAACAATCAGGCCCCATCAGTAGCAAAAAATCCAAATATGCCTCAAATTAAGCTACATTTAGTGAGTTTTCAAACCATGAAGAGTTAAAAAAAAGTATGCATAAGGATCTGTGTCTTTGCAGGAAGGCATGTCCAGGAGGTTAAACATTTGGGAGTACTTTCACAAATGAGGCATATTAAGAGTGGGTACTCAAGGTCACTTAATGCAAATTAATTACCTCTTAATGGTATTTAATTATTCCATCTTACTTGCAGTTAAGAGTAGTGGAATTTTAAATGAGGGCTTATTGGTCGAGGGAAATAATATGTTAGCAACGGTGAAGTTACAAATGTGGTGTGTCGTGTCTTCTGTACTTAGCAATATAGAGAACAGAATTTTGACCTTGGGTAAGAGCATTTTTCCTCTATGGAGGTGCATAGATAGAAGGCAACGTGTAAGGCAGCACAGCAACACAGTCAGTTTGAATGTCTGTCACATAAGATTTGACTCTTTAAGTTGGATTATTACTTTGTGACAGATTTCCTCTTCCTTGGGAACAAACACAACTTTCACAACATTCATTGTGGATTGCCAGTTGATATTGTTGACCTGAGGAAAGTAATCTCCAGTCCAAAAGGGTTTTATGGTACCTTAAACAATCCTTTCCCAATTTGAATGTCCTCCAAATAGGTGAACTTCAATTCCCAGAATATCTAGGAAATTGAAGTACAGGAAATATCTAGGGAATTCTGTGGGTTGATCCACTGATCCGGAGGGTATCCAGGCTGGGAAAGATTGCCCTAAAGCAGAGCTTTCCAAACTTTCGTGTTGGTGACACCCTTTTTAGACATGCATCATTTCGCGACACACTCTTACAGCAAGGCACAAGGCAGGCACTAGGACCTGCGTGGAATCACAGCAGGTTTGGAGGCAGCAGGGCACAAGGCAGGCACTAGGACCTGCGTGGAATCCTGGCAGGGCTCGGAGGCGGCAGCAGCAGCCGTGACACACCCAGACACTGCAGCTGACACACTAACATGTCCCGACACACAGTTTGGAAAGCTCTGCCCTAAAGACTTAGCAACTTTAGTATATACCATAAGCATTCATGCAGTCAAGTCCTGTTCATCACATATGTTTGCATCAAGTGCATGGATACATATGTACAAATTTATAAGGACAAAGAAATTGTGAAGGGTCTTAGAATGTAAACAAGTTAAATCTCTAACAATTCCATTAAATCTCAGGTTATGCAAAATGAAGACCACAGACTTTCACAGAAACAATAATTGATTATAGTGCATAATGTTTCTTGCAAATGAGCATTACTCAGACTGGAGAGAGTGCCTATTCCTAACAATAGTGTTAATAGACAAAAAGTCATAATCGGAGTTGCCACAAAAGCATCAATGCAACTGTGGGAAATGCAAATGCTGGGTGAAGTCATTTTTGCAAAACTTCCAGAAGTACATTTTAATGTGTAGAATGTATTAATAACCTGCTTCTTTGTTATTTCCATCTCCTATTGGCTTTTGAGAGATGTTTGGTGAATGCTGTATCATTGTAGATCATAGGAAAAGTATCTTAGAGGCAAGATAAAATCCTTTCTCTGTACAGCGTTTTTGGACTGACTATGTGTCATGGTTATTGTTTAGATTCGGTTGTTCCCTGAAGTTTTTAAAAATGTATTTATCCATTTATATCCTGCCTTTCTACTCAAACTGAACATTAAGGTAGCATGGGATTCATTACTTCATTGCCTTCAGCTAGAGGTGAAATAGGATCATAGCATTATACAAATGAAAAGGGCCATTTAGGTCAAATCCACACTTCAGGAAATCCAAATTAAAGCATCTCCAGCTAGTATCTGTCCAGCCTCTACTTGAGCATATCTAGTAAAAGGAAGCTAACTGGTTACACTATCAGTCTGCTGTTACTATTGAGAAGGTTTTCCTAAAATTCTATCAGAATCTCCTTCCCAGAACTTATTCTGTGTCTTGAATTATGGGACAACAGAGACGAAGTCTCAACCTTTTTCTATATGACAACCTCTCTGGCATTTGAAAAGCAATATCAAATCCCCTCTCCCCTTCTCTTCAAGGCTAAATATACCCAGTCAAAGCGAATATTTGTAGCTCAAGATTGAACTGTGGAGTCCTTGGTGCTCTCTGAGACTTGTTGTTTTCTTGCAGATGTTTCATTGCCAGACTAGGCAACATCTTCAGTGCACTGCAAGAAAACAGCAAGGCTCAGAGAGCACCAAGGACTCCACAAATATACCCAGTTCCGCCCAGTGTTTTCCCCAAGACTTAATTTCTTGTCTTTTGATTGTTCTCATTGCTCTTCTCTGAATTGGGTCCAGCTTCTCTCAATTGTCGTTGAAATTTAGCACCCAAGCTTAGTCAGGGTGAACTGATTAATTTAGAATTTAGAAGCTCTACATCTGTTGATGCAGCTTAAAATTGCATTTGCTTTTTTTTTTTTGGCAGTCATTTCTCACTGCTGACTCCACAATTCCAGGATCCTTTTCATATCTAGTAAATACTGAGTGAGGTATCCCTCATCCTTCACTTGAGCTTTTGATTTCTTTTTCGTAAGTGGAGAATTTGGAAAAGTACTCAGCATTGTACAAACACACGCACAAGTATTTATAAATAATGTGATGGCGGAGAGTTTACACGATGGAAAAAAGCTAGTTTTATCGAAATAGTGTGGTTGCCAAGAGATTCTGTCATCCCTGCTAGAAACACTGCATAATGAGAAGTGACTTCCAGCCAAACACTCAATAATGAGGAGCAGCTTCAGGCCAAATAACATGCATTTATAAATGTTACTTATAAAGAGTGGGGAAGGAAGAGACTAAGTATTAACAACATTAATACAACATTACAATACTAAACATACTCTCAGAAACTATTTTTTATAGTAATTTTATTAAAAAGTACAATTATATACTCTCAGAAACTATACAGGTAGTCCTCGCTTAATGACCACAATTGGGACCAGAATTTTGGTTGCTAAGCAAATTGGTCATTAAGCGAATCTGATCCAATCTTATGACCTTTTTTGTGGTGGTTGTTATGTGAATTACCACGGGCATTAAGCGAACCATGTGGTCGTTAAGCAAATCATGCAGTTGCTTGCCAGAAGCTGGCCAGGAAGGTCGAAAATGGTGATCATGTGACCAGGGGACACTGCGCTGGTCATAAATGCGAACCGGTTGCCAAGCACACAAATTGTGATCACGTGACCATGAGGATTCTGCAACGGTCATAAGTGAGGACTGGCTGTAAGTTTCGAATGGTCTTGCAAAGAAAGTGGTGGGATATGGCAGTGACCTAAACAGAAACTCCATTATCTAAAGCAATTTATTTCAGAAGACTAGCTAATAAGGACCACCACCAAGGAAAGACTACCATGCTTTGAATTAATTTTATGAAATCCTAAGTCTCATGTGATTGACTAGTGTTGGATACTGAACCCTAGCCTAGATATATATTGACCTGATTTAAGCTGGCAGTTCTTATCTTCATCTTCTGTAGTGCAATCCACACTTTCAGGTATAAACCAATTTCAACGGCCTGCACTATAAAAGAGGCTCCTCAACCTTTTATCTTGAACTCATTCCTTTTAAAACAGAGCGTTTTATACTTGGATAATGCAGGAATTGATAAGCCAGGAGTCCTTGTCTTTTCAGGAAGTTTGACAGCAGGTCAATAGGCATTCTCATAAAGGAGGTTTCCACATTCACAGGATGGTTGTTCCAGTGGCTGTGGTCATTCCATGTCATCCTTCAGAAAGCTTTTTAGTATTCTGGATTACTTTACCTGTTGTTCTTTTTTTTAAAAACAGCAACCTGGGCCAATGGACATAGTTGCAAACAAAGCAGGTGGCTGAAATCACTGGTCATTTAAATTTTCTAAAAATATTTATTTCCATTACTGGAAATTATTATATTATTACTGGAAATAAGGAAAATGCTGTAAATGGCCATTGAGCTTTGCAGAACATCAGCTTACTAATTAATGTCTTTTTTTCTTTAAGTGTGGTGGGCAGGCATCCTATCAGAGACCTGCGAGGGATACATCGGTGTTCACTGGCATCATTTTTAAGAGCTTTGCATTGGTCAGAAGGGGTTCCATGAATGAAAAAAATGTTGCTAGGAGTGTTTTGGCAGAACATCACATTAACTGCCTAATGACAAAATCAACCAGGAAGTGATTTACAAATTACCTCTAGTCTGCTGAGTCATTAATGCCTAACCTAATATCCTGAATTCTTTAATGGCTGAAGGAAAGGAAATGATGAGAATGTTTTTTTGTTTGTTTTTTGTTCTGGCTTTTTAAAGGAAGCTGGTCTCCACAGCATCTGTTCAGAAAGAATTCTTTGTGCCTATCCGCTATAATGGATGTGTTTCAAGGGAAGCAATTCAGGAAGGCAGAATTGCCAAGAGAGTTTATTAGGTGGAAATTGAGAGTGATAACTGCTGATGAAAACAAAAACAGCAACTCTGATAGGATAATGTTATTCTAAGGGTAAAATACTAGTAGAAACAGGGTTTTTACAGTGTTACGGCTGTGTTAACACAACATGCTAACTTTGGTTAGCTTTACTCATAGTACCAATCAAATAGAACAACATAACTAAAGAACTTACAAGAAAACTTGGGCATCTCACAGAGGAGAGCAAATACTCTATCAACTCCCCACTACAGTGCCTCCAGAAAATCAAAGACCTAAAAATAGATGAAGATGAAATTATGGTGTCATTTGATGTCACTGCACTCTTTACATCCATAGACCCAGCACTAGCAATTGAATCCATGGCAGCAGTTCTACGCAACACACCCGACCTAACCAGATACACTAAGATCAAAATACCCAGAATCATGGACCTCATCAACCTCTTCCTTGCCACCTACTTTCAGTTTGATGGACAAATATACCAAGAAATCAAAGGAACACCTATGGGATCACCACTCTCAGGACTCATAGCAGAGATTGTAATGCAACGTCTAGAAAGGATAGCACTCCCACGCATACAACCCAAAGTATGGATCCAGTATGTAGATGACACCTTCGTCATAATAAAAAAGGAACAACTGGAGGAAACACATAAAACCATCAACAACATCTTCAAAGGAATAAAATTCACAACGGAAGAAGAAAACAATAGCACACTACCCTTCTTGGACATCCTCATCAGTAGAGGAAACAATAGCATTCTAGAAACACAAGTCTACTGGAAATCTACCCACACTAACCAAATGCTCCACTACCTAAGCAATAACCCAACCTCCCACAAGAGGAGCTGTGTAAGAACACTATTCAGACGAGCACAAACACACTGCAGCAACCCAGAACACCAGAAAAAGAAAACAGACCACTAATATAGCATCTTCCAGCGAAATGGATACCCACGCAACTTTATCAAAAAGTGCCTGACCACTCAACCCACCACAGCAAAACCAACAGAAGCTATGAAAAGGATTACACTGCCATACATCAGAAACATCTCAGAAACTACTAATAGACTGTTACAACCACATGGCATCACTGTAGCACATAAACCAACCAAAACCCTTCAGAACATTGTAAGTAACCCAAAAGACCCAGTAGCCCCAGAAGAAAAAACAGGAGTTATCTACAACATACAGTGTAAGGACTGTAGCAGCCACTATGTAGGACAGACCGGCAGAAGACTAGCAGAACGCATCCACGAACACCAACTAACAGTCAGAAGACATGATGAAAACTCCTTAATCTCACAACACATGGACAGACTCAACCATACTTTCAACTGGGAAACTGTGAGCATCTTAAAGCAAGCCAAATCCAAAAATGCTAGAGAATTCCTGGAAGCTTAGCACTCAGACAAAGCAACCATCAACAGACACATAGAGGTAAACAACATTTACATACCATTCATAAGAGACAATAGAAAAGCCAGAAGACCAGAATACCTCCTTGCCAGCAATCAACACCCAGATATGCAAAGATTAACACCAGGATTAGCACCAGAGGAACAATCAAACAGCACAATGTACCCTAATCAAGGAACTATTAACTCAGTCAGTCAACCAAGCAGCAAACAACAGCCCAATCAAGGAACTCCTAAGGGGAGAACAACACCCCCACCAACACAAGCAGGACAAGCCCTGGTATATAAACAGAGAGCAAGTCCCACTCCCTTTTCACACTGAAGATGTTGCCTAGTCTAGCAATGAAATGTCTGCAAGAAAACAACAAGGCTCAGAGAGCACCAAGGTCTCCACAGTTTACTCATAGTGTCTGTGTGTGGGTCTGTGTGGCTTATGTTGTTTCAATATAGCTGTGAAGTGGGTAAAGTCAGAAACAAAGGGCCTGGTTCATTTCCATAAGAGTACACAGGGGCCAACCACTTCTCCTGCTGAGAATAAGCAGTTCCTCACCCAGTATGACATGAAAATGAGAGAGATATAATTTGGACCTTGGGCCAGGTAGGTAGGTAGATAGGATGGCTTGAATTATAGAGTTTATCGCTTTTCTGTGTTGCTTTCTTGCATTTGTGTCCTTGTCTCAGGCCATGAACCTTCTAGTTCTACTCTCAGTCAAAATGAAGTATATAATATGTGCTCCTCTGGTTACCATGGTTCAGTGTCTGGTGTAAACTCGGAAAATGGATTAATTCAGTAACCAAAATAAGCACATCATGTTGGTCTCAGTAGGTGGCCTCTTCCTGCTGGTGGTCTCCATTTTGGGAGAGGAACAGCCAGGTTAAGCTAAGTATATGAGCCCTAATTCATATGGGGGCAGAAAACTAGTTGAAAGGCTTTGAACAAATGGGCAATTTATTAGTGGAATTTTAGATCAAGAGGGTTTATTTGTTATTAAAAAGGTATGGGTCATCTCTCGATGGAACTTCCAAAACTGTTTTCAGAAGATAACACGTATACAAAATATATAACAACATGTTAAAGAATGGAGGAAAGCCACCAAAATCCAATCAATAGTAAAACCAACATTTTGACTCTGACAACATCAAGTGAGAGCCTTGATACATTTAGGATATCACTGTCCCAGCCAAAAGGAAGAGTGGAATAAGTTGGCTAAACGCAGTGGGTGTGGAATTAAGCCAGTTCAGCACCTTGGACAGTTCTGCATTGACCTATAACCTGCCAGTTCAACCAGTCAATGTCTCAGCAGGTGGCAGCCCCCAGTCAACTTTGGCTGTGCTCGGAAACTAAGTAGGGCTGGGCTGGGCTGAGCTTGGTTTCTATTTGGATGGGAGATTGCCAGGGCTACAGGCTAGAGCAGAGCTTTCCAAACTGTTTATCACGACATGTTAGTGTGTCGGCTGCAGTGTCTGGGTGTGTCGCGGCTGCTGCTGCCTCCGAGCCCTGCCAGGATTCTGCGCAGGTCCTAGTGCCTGCCTTGTGCCTTGCTGCCTCCAAACCTGCCCTGCCAGGATTCTGTGCAGGTCCTAGTGCCTGCCTTGTGCCCTGCTGTAAGAGTGTGTCGCGAAATGATGCATGTCTAAAAAGTGTGTCACCAACATGAAAAGTTTGGAAAGCTCCGGGCTAGAGAGAGAAGTTTTAAAAAATCCCAGAGGAAGATAATGCTAAACCACTCCTGTAATAACTGCCAGGAAAGGTTTAGTGGACAAGTCCATAAAATTAACCAGGAGCTTTAACTCTCCTGTGATTTTGTCTCTCCACTTTTTCTCCATGTTAATGTTCTACACACACCCCTTTATCCCTCAGATTTGGAGTTATAGGGAGAATTCACCCATCACCATTGCCTATTTCACTTTCTACTCTGGAGGTAGTCTTCATTCAGAGAATGAATGAAGAGTTCCACATGTGACTTCTGGGAATTGAGCCCCAGCACATCTGGAAGAAGCCAACTTGAGAAGAAAGTTCTAGCATATATTCCCTTTGCTATTTTCTTATTTATAAAGAGTCTTTTAACATAAGAGCTCATTTAAGAAAACTTAATTATCTTAATTTGCAGGCCATATCACATCTCATTTTGTTGTGCTGGAGCTCATATCTCCAAATTTGGAAATTTGCACTGTGACAAATCTGATTTTAGAAGAATTCTAAATGTTGCCTGCCCTGTAATTTGGCATAAATTGTCTGCTTCGTCTGTCCAAGAAATGACCCCACTTGGTTGTTTCAAGAAGAGCCATAACAGCAGTATTTCCTGGAATTGGCTCCTTTGAGCCTCTGCTGATGAGAGTAGAACATTTTTTTTTAATTTCTGCTGGCCATCTGCAGCTTGACCACGCTTATCTTTTCATTAAGCATTTGATTGAAAAGCTGAGGATGAAAATTGCACTTGAACCGGGAACAGGTTGATATGAAGGAAATGTGAAAGCTAATCTCAGAAGGATCCTGGCAACAACAACAACAGGGTTGTTGAGGTCATTAGAACTGTCAGGTCGCATTGGGCCCAGGTAGTATGAGCACGTCTGCAAAGCTGGGACCTCATGTTACAATTTGCTTGTGCTTGTTTATTAAATTAACTGATACCCTGCCCGTCCGTCCAAGAATGGCATTTGAGACAGCCTACGGTGAGGTTTAGCTTGCTACATTTATCATTCTATTATAATGATATGTATATCTCCCCCAGCAAGCTTTATTATCGCCGCCTTAGTTTCTCCCAACCCACTCAATATTCTGGCCAACAATTAAGTAACGTGGAGTCCACAAGCACCAGCACGCTGCCTTCCCTCCCTGACTGTTGCTTTTTAAAGATACTTTTAACTTCAAAATGAAGTAAAAAGTTGACAGCCTCCAGCTTCATGTTTTATTTGTCACAATGCCTTTGGATGTCAGAAACGTCTCACTGGCAAGAGGATCATTTGTCTTTTGGTACATATTTTTTTATTATTTAGGAACGTAGATGTTGAGTGTCTGGCCATACTTACCATGGTATTTCTTTTTGAACAGGTGGGGGGGGGTGTATGTGTGTGTGCATGCCTTCCAGTTATTATTGACTTGTGGCAATTGCCTGGACTAGTCCCTGCAGTGTTCTTGGCAAGATTTTTGGAAGTGGTTTTCCATTGCCTCCTTCCTAGGGCTGAGAGAGAGGGACTGGCCCAAGGTCACCCAGCTGGCTTTGTGCCCAAGGCGGGACTAGACCTCACGGTCTCCCAGTTTCTAGCCTGATGCCTTAACCACTACACCAAACTGGCTCTTTTGAACAGATAAAGCTCCCAAAATAGCCATATTGTGAGTGTGCCAACTAAATGCTCTCAAACTTTGAAAAGAGTTTCTTCTCCCTTCTCTAACCACTACACCCATTTATTTACCCATTTCCTTCTGCCTGCCAAACATTGCTTGTTTTCCTGGTACTGTGCTAAGAGACAATTTGAGTATAAACCCTCTTTTTGTCTCTCTCTAATTCACTCTCAATGCAGCGTTTTCTTTCAAATACAAGAGAATTTTTTCCTTCTCTTATGCTTTACTGTTTTGTTTAAAATCTAGCCCAAAGTAGAGTTTCAAAAATGTTGCGTTAGTACAAGATACCTATAGCTCCTGGAACATGGAGTTCTTTTCTTGGCCGTTCAAGTTCATCTTGCTGGGGTTTTGGCAAACAAATTCCCCTGAGCATTGAGACCGAGGTCAAATGCAGAGTGGTTTAGCTCCTCGAAAGTGAAGGTTATTTCGGGCATCTGCCAGTGGAAATCAGTAAATGTTGAGGGCAAGCATAAATGCTTAACCTCTAATGTCTGGCAAAGGAAATTCTTGATCTAAGATCGTCACCAACTTTTCTGAGTAACGTTAGCTGCTGAAGTTTTGCCATTTTTACAGCAGGCAAACCAAGCAATGCTCCTCTCAAAACAGAAACTGAGATGGAGGTTAATGTGCAAAAAATAATGCAAACCCTACTAAGAAAAATGCCAAAGACCCAATTCCAACTCAGTTGGAGAAGATGAAGAAAAAAGACATTCTGCAACCTTATTTTTTGGCTCCTTTTTAAAAAGTGTTTCATCTATGGAGTATTCATAAGATTTTCTTATGAAGTTTTGTTCTCAACTGTGAAATGCTAGCCATTTTCATCTCGTTCTTGCCTCAGATGGTGGGAACCAGGGTTGTCAATTACCAGCAACTCTGGCACCAAAGTTACTCCTGCACTAAGCTGTGGCATGGTTGGTTTGGTTTGGAATTGGCAAGTTGTGTTTGAAAACATGGTTTAGGACTTAGTGTTAAATCAATCCACTGTGGGTTAATCAACAAATCAACGGTAACCATGGCTTAGCCCGATGTACAAATACAGCTACTGTTTGTGTTACAATACGGTAGAATAATCTTTTTGGAAACAATAGATCAGTAAAATTAGTAAAAATTAGTAAAATTAGAGAGCCAGATTTGTCTAGTGGTTAAGGCACCAGGCTAGAAACCAGGAGCCTGTGAGTTCTACTCCCGCCTTAGGCATGAAAGCCAGCTGGGTGACCTTGGGCCAGTCCCTGTCTCTCAGCCCTAGGAAGGAGCCAATGGCAAACCAGGAGACAGAGAGTTCTAGTCCTGCCTTAGGCATGAAAGCCGGCTGGGTGACCTTGGGCCAGTCCCTGTCTCTCAGCCTAGGAAGTAGACAATGGCAAACCAGGAGACTGAGAGTTCTAGTCCTGCCTTAGGCACGAAAGCCGGCTGGTTGACCTTGGGCCAGTCCCTGTCTCTCAGCCTAGGAAGTAGACAATGGCAAACCAGGAGACAGAGAGTTCTAGTCCTGCCTTAGGCATGAAAGCCGGCTGGTTGACCTTGGGCCAGTCCCTGTCTCTCAGCCTAGGAAGTAGACAATGGCAAACCAGGAGACAGAGAGTTCTAGTCCTGCCTTAGGCACGAAAGCCGGCTGGGTGACCTTGGGCCAGTCCCTGTCTCTCAGCCTAGGAAGGAGCCAATGGCAAACCAGGAGACAGAGAGTTCTAGTCCTGCCTTAGGCATGAAAGCCGGCTGGTTGACCTTGGGCCAGTCCCTGTCTCTCAGCCTAGGAAGTAGACAATGGCAAACCAGGAGACTGAGAGTTCTAGTCCTGCCTTAGGCACGAAAGCCGGCTGGGAGACCTTGGGCCAGTCCCTGTCTCTCAGCCTAGGAAGGAGCCAATGGCAAACCAGGAGACAGAGAGTTCTAGTCCCGCCTTAGGCATGAAAGCCAGCTGGGTGACCTTGGGCCAGTCCCTGTCTCTCAGCCCTAGGAAGGAGCCAATGGGAAACCAGGAGAGAGTTCTAGTCCCGCCTTAGGCGTGAAAGCGGCTGGGTGACCTTGGGCCAGTCCCTGTCTCTCAGTGCAACTCACCTCACAGGGTTGTTGTGGGGAAAGGAGGAGGAGGAAGGAGTATTAGCTATGTTGGCCGCCTTGTGTTATTTATAAAAATAATAAAGGCGGGATAGAAAATAAATAAATTAATAAATAAAAGCCTCCTGTACCCTCCCCTACCCCAAGAGCAGTTCTTGCCTCAAGATGTAGGTTGCTGTGGCCAGTCCACCAGTAAAAGAGAGGCATGTCTTTATTTCAAGATGATGAATCAAATGAATAAACCTCTTGCCAGATTAGGGTTGGCTTGGTAACATCACCTGCAATACGATCCGGCTGTATGTATTTTTATATATATTTGAAAGAAGTAGAGCAGGTTGTTAAAAAAACTTGGCTGGCTCATATTTGGGGCTCATTTATTTTTAGAACAAGTTAAATGTGTTAAAGGGAAAAACACAGCAGCCGCTATGAGCCAGAATGATATTTCGGCATCACAAATATTATCCAGTTCCAGACGTTGGTGGAAACGTTGAAGGAAACTGAGGTCAACAATGGACATGATACATTGGCTAATGATGGAAATGATATATTGGCTGTGTTAGCAGCAGCAGCAGCAGCATGGAATCACAAGAGTGGTCCAGCAGAGACCATGGCATTACCTGCGATAGAGCAGGTAGGCAGAGAAGCAACAGCAGCTGGGGATGTAGTCAAGACAGCAATTGGTTTGTTTTTGTCTGCTTGCTTGTTTTTCTTTTTACTAGCAAACCTTGCAGGGTGTGTGTGGACTGGGTCAGGAAAGTTAAAATGGTAGCCACGACTACACGATTGAAGCCCCGCCCCCTTCGCTCATACAAGAGACATAAAAATGGGGCAGGGCTTCAATCCTGATTGTAATGGCCCTCTTGATCACCCCTGCTGCTGTGCCTTCAGCAGTTGCATGACGGGGATTGTAGTCCTCTTTAGAATTCAGTGAAACCTTGATTTAGTGGACTAATTGAGGGGAAGGTGTGTCTGTTATTTCCGGTTGTGTCTGTTCAATACCAAAGTATCTGATTTTTGTCATGACATCAACTGCCACAGATGTCATAAAATTAAGATAACGTAACTAGCATATCTGGACTACTTCAAGTGCAATAGACTTGTCCATTATTTTGGGAGGGGGGGGGAGGGCTTGACTGGGTGGAAATCTGATCCCTTGCATTTGAAGTCCACTAAATGGAAGTCCCTTAAATTGAAATTTTGCTGTATATTAGTAAAAAAAAAAATGAAGCACAACAAGAGTAGCTAGTGACTGATCATACATAGCTGGTGGGCAATCTTCACTTATTTGGAGACAGGTTGTTCAAGCCCGTGAAGACTCCAAACCGATCTGAAGCTCAGTACGGGAGTGGGCCACCTGTGGCTTTCCAGATGTTGCTGAACTTCAGCTCCCAGAAGCCCCCATGCATCAGCATGGCTGAGAGCAAGGAATGCTGGGAATAGGAACTCAGCAACATCTACACAGCCACAGATACCCGTCTCTGAAGAATAGCACCCTCTGGGTATACACTGCCATCTTTCTTCTTTGAGGACTGCTTCCACGTTCTGCAGAGCTTCTCCACCTTCCAGATTCCATTAAAGTCCATCTCTGTCTCTTTTCTTTGCTGCTGGATGAGTCTGACCTCCCTCAAATGGATTTCTCCATTATTGAGTTATAGTGCTCTCAACCCATCCTTGAACCAGCAAAAAACTATACCAGGAAAAACTGGGCTGTCCCCATTGCCAGTTCCTCTCCTGCCTCTGTTGTCTCGGTTCCCCGTCATTTCCAATCACTGACTTCCCTCCAGAGTAATGGGTGACAATGTTTAACAGATATTATACATCCTGAGGCTGTCCTGGAATGTTGTTAGAATATGGTAAAAATACTGCCGCTTGGTACAGCTCCAAATGACTTGAGGGTTTCATTCATGGGCCTGGGGAGAAGGTGAAAGCAACATCATGGGGACAACGTCACATAGCCAGGGCGTGTTTGTGCTGTGGTTTAAGTGCAAGTGAGGACAGGCCTTCAAGAGTGATAGCAACCACTCCGTGCAAGGATGGTGTGAAGCAGCCAAACTGCAGACCTGCAAAATACAAGAAGGTGGACAGAAAGGATGCATCAGGGACAAAAAGGGGAGGGGAGGGAGGAGGAGGGAAAAGCAAGCTCAATTGCCAAGCCTTAAGAGTTTAGCTACTTTTACCATGATTGTAGGGTTCTCTGGCAGATGCAGAATTTAAAGCCCTGATGGGGACGGTGAGAATGTTTTTCCTCCATTCTTGGTAACATCCCTGGCAAATGCAGAAAGAGAAGCATTGCATTGGTTTTAATTGTATTTCACCTAAATTCAGTTTTGAGTTGAGGTGGAGATAGATTTTATATAATTTAGGGAAATGTGAATATAGTTCTTCAATAGACAGACAGACAGATGATAGATTCACATTTTCCTAAATGTTGCTTACAGTTCACTTATCATACCTACCAAGATATGCTCAGCAGAGGAACTGGACACATTAGGAGAAATAGTTTGTAAAAGGGTTTCAAGATCAGAAGACAGCAACCAATTGAAAATGGGCACGTCTTACACACACACACACACACGATTTTAAGAAAGAAGATAAAAACTAATACAAACTACTATAAAGTGAGAAGAAGAAAAAAGAAATCAAAGAGCTAAAAGTGCAAGGAAGAAAAAAAGGAAAATAGAAAAAGAAAAAAAATATAAAGAAGTAGCTTCCAATCTTCTTTGCAGCAGTTATAAGAACAATTATAACTTTACCTCTTACTCTATGGTTACAGCATAACTCTTTTCTATTATCTATCCTGTCTAATCATCAAAACCATAAGTCATAAGTTCATTCTCTTCTGTTTTCCGCAAAAAGTCCATAAGGGGTTTCCAGTCAGCAATAAACATAGATATTGTCTTTTCTCTAATCAAAGAAGTCAATTCAGCCATCTCAGCAAGCTCATCTTCACCAACCATTCCTCCATAGTGAGTAGTGCCAAATCTTTCCATCTTTGTGTATACAATAATCTCGCTGCAGGAAAATGGGCAAGTCTTAAGACCAATTTCAACCGAAAAAACTACCTTAACTGGATTCACACACTGTACGTAGACATGGTATGGTTGTTTTGGAACTGGCTTCACATGTGATAACTCACCCGCTTGTGGTTTGTTCAGCTGACCATGGTCACAGCTTAGCACAATGTGAGAACCCATGCAGTGGGGGTGTTCAGCTAAAAGCTTCAGCTATAACATGCTATAAGGTGCTGTGCTTGGTTTTACCTTCATGGCTTGTGTGAATACAGCCATCACGGTTTGTGAACCATGGTTTATGGTGTAGAGCTTGGTGCAGACTCAGTCAACTCAGTGCTTAGTGAACAAGCCTCGATGCAACATGCTAGGAACCTAGCCATTTTGGCCTGTAAACCCAGTCTTACCATAATAGTTGAATTCAGGCCAGTTGCTTACTCAGTCATCCATGGCTTAGTGCAGTACCAGGAGCTGGGCCTTGATTAGGAATATGCATTCTGGCAAGCCTGAGAATACTGAAGCCCCATCCCAGTTAATGCAATGGTTTGCTGCTGGAGAAAGCAGGCAGCAGAGCAGCAGTATATACCACATGCTGGCTTCCCACCCAAGCAATTTCATTCCCTGCAGTGGAATTTATCATGTTGATAAAACAGATTGGTGGTCTGAAGAATGGGAAGCCTGTATGGATTTACCTGCTAATTTGAAATAGCACATTTACAAGTGGCTGTGACATCAGTGTAATGTCCTAAAGGCACAAATATCTGAAACAATTTATTTCTAGCCCCCTTTTCCTGCCACATATTCTTTGCTTCTGACGTTCTTAGTGTGCAGGTCAGTAGTGATCCAATCTGATTCCTTCTGACTCTTTAATAAGAATGTCAGTGCGTAAGGCAGAGGCTGTTACCAGATGGCTGCAGCAAAAAATAAAAGGCAGCGTCAGCTGTTGAAAAGGACAGGCCAGCATTTTGCCTTGAAGGAGAAACGTCCAAAAATCCTCGTAGATTTGTGGGCCCATTTAATATTTCTGAATGCACCAAGACCACCTTTGTTACTGTTGCATGGGTATTTGAGTACAGGAACTTGCAACAACAGCACACTTTCAGTTGTATATTGAGGTTGGTCACTGCATGCATAAAGGCACTGAGAAGTCACCAGAGAGCCCTTGATTCACATATCAGCCTAAGCTATAATGTGGTATAGGGGCTTAGTATGACGCGTGAATCCACCATTGTGATTTGCAAATTGTGGTTTTTAGTTTTGTGGTGATGCACAAAGCCAGCCAGAGTGATGTGTAATCTGGAGTGTATGGCTTAACATAATGTGTGAACCCAGCAACTGCCTCTTAGCCAAAATGGAGCTAATAACTGAGATGAGTTACTGGAGATCAGTGGGAATTGCATGCTTGCAATTAGGCAACCTAGTTCAACTATAAAACTGTAAGGAGAACTCAACCCATGTCATGATGGGAACCAGAAGTTTTTCATTCATGGTAATGTTGTTGGACCTTAACTCCCATCAGTTCCAGCCAACATATCCCAGTGATCATGGATGAAGAGAGTTGTAGCCCAGCAATAGTCCTGATTGTTGGTTGTGTTGACTGAAGTTGATGGGATGTTCTCCATTCACCTGTAAACCACAAAGCTTTACCTGGCAATATAAATTTGAAACTGGCTGCTTTGTAGGATCTATTCAACTGTCTCTATCTCTCTGTCTCACTGCTACATAGAAATCCACCTGAACCATAGCAACTTCAGCGAGATTACTCACTACACAGAAACCAGCAGAGACACTATTATGCTGGATTCCTCAGTGCTTGTGGCTGGGGTAGTCATCGGAGTGGTCCTGTTTCTGTCCTGTGTGGCCATCCTGATTGGCAGCCTGCGAAAAAATCAGTGCTTTCGACATCTTCAGCTGTGGAGGGATGCCAGCTACAGTAAGAGAGTTTTCTGTAATTTCTTTTTCTTTTTTCTTTTTAATGGTATCTTCAAAATTAGGAGCTCAATAACAGGATGCAAATATTTCCAACCTTCCCTTCCATAGCCCTACTTCATCCTCTGTTATTCCTGATCCTAGGGAGAGGAAGCTTTCTGGATGTCACTGGGCTAAAACCCAGGTATCAATGGTAAGAGATGCTGGGAATTCAGCAACCCAGGAGACCCAAACGTTCCCCATTTCTGCTCTAAGGTCAACATATGGACCTTTTGCTTTGTTCAGCACACCCACACTGCTACTGTTTTTTACTCCCCAAATACTTAGAAGCAAAGCAGATTGTCAATCTTTCAATTTTTATGGCTGCCTAACTTACAGATTGCACCTCTGGGTGGCTGTCCTGTTCTTAAAACCAAGAACAAAACGAGCAACATAAATAAGAGTACAAGAAAAAAATATAGTAGAAACCAAGGTCAACCCACAATCTCCCCCATTCCAATGCTTACAGATGGGCTCACCCAATTCCCTGCCTGGGGGGGAAGTCAGGTCTTCAAGGCTGTCCAGAAGGCCAGTAGGGTCAGGGTTATCTGGATCTTGGGATAGCCTATTCCAAAGGGTAGGTGCTGCAACAGAAAAGGCACACCTCCTGGTCCCACCGTTTTATAGATGGAGCAAGTCCACCTGGTTGGACCTCATGGAGCAGGCAGAAAGAATCAGAGAAAGGTAGTCCCTCAAGTATCTCGCCCTTGCCATGAAGGGCTTTATAGGTGGTAACAGCACCTGGACGCCTACTGGGAGCAATGCAGCTCGCAAAGCGGTGGTGTTAACATGGGCCTACCGTGGTACCTGGTAGGTAAAGGTAAAGGTTCCCCCCGCACATTTGTGCAGTCGTGTCCGACTCTAGGGGCTGGTGCTCATCTCCGCTTCTTAGCCGAAGAGCCAGCATTGTCCGAAGACGCTTCCACGGTCATGTGGCTGCATGACGCGCGCGGAACGCTGTTACCTACCCACCAAAGTGGTACCTATTCATCTACTTGCATTTGCATGCTTTCAAATTGCTAGGTTGGCAAGAGCTGGAGCTAGTGCGGGAGCTCACTCCGCACACAGGGCTAGGGATTCGAACCTCCGAACTTGCAATCTTCTGATCGACAAGCCTGGCGTCTTACCCACTGAGCCACCACGCCCCTTGTGGTACCTGGTACCCCTGCATAATTACCTGGACCTCTGCATTCTGGACTAGTTGCAGCTTTGGGGTGGTCTTCCAGGACATCCCTATTTGGGGTGCATTGCAGTAGTCCAACCAGGAGGTGACCAAAGTATGAGTGACCATGAATAGGGTTAAGGACACCATGAAAAACAATTCAACTAACTGGAAAGCAAGCACAAAAGAAGACATCTAACTGGTGTCCTTCGTTCCCATCTATACCCAAAAACTAAATGCATTTTTTCCAGCACTTTACAGGCTTGTCTAAGACTGTAATAAAGTCTATACTACGCTATGCTATGTTATGCTATGTCTGGCACTTCTCAAGAATATCTTAGCAGTTGCTATGAGAGAGAGCTACCAAGCCGTCAGATCTCTCCCTCTGCTCAGTTTAAGACTACATTCCTGGATACATCCAAAGTATTTCTGAGTTAGAACTTCCAAGGTTCTCTCTCTCCAACTCTTGTTTAATCCATCCTATGGAACTGTGCTAGCATTACTTTTCTTTTTCCCAGCTCCAGACTGTTTCTCCTACGGTGGTTCAGTAGGAGAGCTAAGATCCAGCTGCACTGAGGAATTCCCACCAACATTTTATTTCAGCTCTTACATGGAGGCACTCTCCCAGGCCAACATCACACACCCTGACTCGCCACCACGGTACATTTCTTTTGTATATATATTATTCTCATGTTTATATTAATTGCTGATGATCAATTTAACTGCTCTAGCTCTTAAATTCAAGGCAGTTTGTGTCAGCTTTTCTAATGATTACCCAGAGTTGACCATGGATATTAACTCAATTTGCAAATCCCATTTCAACTTGGTTACTGAATCAACCCATGTTCTGGGTTCACACAGTACACTGAATTATAAATTAGCCAAACCATGGGTTCACACAACTATGCTACTGAAAAGGATCCTCAGTAAGATAAAAATTAAACAAGTTTAGCATGTTGTGCAAAAGCAGCCATTAGATCAGAGCTTTCCAAACTGTGTGTCGCGACACAAAAGTGTGTCGCCACACACAGCGTGGTGTGTCGCCACACCACCCGGAAGCGGCGGCGCGCGCGTGCACGGCGGCAGCGGCGCGGCTTCCGCGTTTTAGCGGAGGCTGCCGCCGCTGCCGCCACCGTGCACACACGCGCCACCGCACGCCCCCCCGCGCCGCCACCATGCGCGCGCGCGCCGCCTCAAGCCCCCCCGTGCCGCCACCGTGCACGTGCACCCCCCCCGTGCCGCTGCCGCGCGCGCGCACGCCAGCACCGCACTGCCGCCGCCGCTGTTGATGTGTCGCCAGCGGCGGCACTTTGGAAAGCCCTGCATTAGATGTTTAACTGAAATTGTAAAGGATTAGGTGGAATTAACAGGGTTCATTCAGAAAGTCATCTGAAGCCTCTGATTAAAGGAATTACATAGGAATAGCCATATACTAAAACCACTGACCCATATATCCCAAACCCCTTTTGGTCTCTGAACTCTTTTCTGTTGTCTGCCCTCTCTGAATAACTTCATCAAAAATTATAACAAGTGTCCAAGAATCAGCAGCTTGATTTCCCACCAATTTCCAGATTTAACACACATGCCCCAAAAACAAAACAAAAAACCATGTAGACACATTTGAAACTTTATAATAAGTTGCAAAGAGTTGCTACTGTGAGATTGGTGGCTGTACCAATCAAATGAATGAATGAATGAATGAATGAATGAATGAATGAATGAATGAATGAATGTATTGTATGTGCATGCATAATGCTGTATTCAATCTTTCTCTAATTAAAAAGGTTTCTACGTAAGGTTGACAAAGACCTTCGCCTTAAGTTTTTTGTTTAGAGACGTACTATCGGTTGTAGAAGATACATGGATTAGATCATCCAAATAATATGACTTGGTCTAAGCTAATTTCATGTGCACAGTTAGTTTGATTGCAAAAAAAGTGTGAGAGGAACAACACTGGAGAAGAAATTTGTTTAAACCAAAGTTGGTATCGATTTTTCTCCCTTTTGAAATGTAGCATTAATATTAGACTGTTATTCCTGCTTACCTAAAAAAGGGGCGTGGTGGCTTAGCGGATAAGACGCCAGGCTTGTCGATCGGAAGATCGCAAGTTCGGAGGTTCGAATCCCTAGCCCCGCGTGACAGAGTGAGCTCCCGCACTCACCCCAGCTCTTGACAACCTAGCAATTCGAAAGCATGCAAATGCAAGTAGATTAATAGGTACCACTTCGGTGGGATGGTAACAGCGTTCCGCGCGTGTCATGCCGGCCACATGACGGTGGAAGCGTCTTCGGACAACGCTGGCTCTTCGGCTAACAAACGGAGATGAGCACCAGCCCCTAGAGTCGGACACGACTGCACAAATGTGCAGGGGGAACCTTTACCTTTACTTTTTTACCTATGTGCATGCATACATTTTCCACTTGTTTGATGTCGTGTGATCAGTTCACCTTCCTGAGCTTTTAAGACACAAAAGACCACCAGCCTGTCAGAGATGGAGGGCATAAGACTTACTTACCACAGTCAGAAACAAATTTGCAAGCCCTGTTTCCAAAGCAAGGCATGGATGGGTATCTGGCTTCTCATTCAAAGAAGGGGGACTTTGTGCAGCACAGGCATAAGAACAAGTCCAAATTCCATAAATAGGGTTTGATCATGCAAAACCACAGCCACGGGAATGGAGCTGAGATGTTGGGTGAGACTGTCTTTGTGTATTTGTGTAAGACTTTTATTACCCAGGTGTGGTATGTTATTTCCCACCCATATATGAGTGGGTGGTCATGATGGATGGATGGATGGATGGATGGATGGATGGATGGATGGATGGATATTCCCTCATTATGGCTTTCTAACTTTCCTTCAGTTAAATCTTTCTTTCTTTCATTCTTAAGACCTTGCCTAATTAGATCCAGTCCTGCCTGCAGCTTGAAGCCTGGCAGAAGGAGAGGCATGGTCAATCCTCCATCCTCTTCATATTCTTTGGTGTAGAAGTGAGGATGCCTTGTCTCTTCTCAAGTAGTTTTTTTTTATTTAAGCAGTACTTAATTCCAGTAATTTGTAGAGTCTACTACGCTCTGTTCACAAGGGGTGAAACATACAGATTTTCTCCCACTAACTTAATTACAGGAGGCAAAATCAACTCCTGGCAGGAGGCCCACAAATCAGGGCTTCTTACAACCTTTCCACCCTCTTCCTGCAGCCTAAGTGGGAAGCTGTTTGGCCATCTGCTTAAGTGATAAGAGTATCTAGAAAGTACAGCCTTTGTTTCTACCAGCTGGCATTCTCCTAAGTCCTCCAGGCAAGGTTGCCAACTGCCAGCTCCAGTAATCTTCCAAGTTTCACCCTTTCTCACCCTCTTCTCCCAAACCACCTTCCTCTTTCCTTCCCCCATTCATTCTATGGCACTGATTATTCCTCAATTTTCCATCTACCTTTTCCTTTTCCAGCTGCTAAGCCATCAACGTTGTTCTGTTGAAAGGTGAGCATCCCCCTTTAGCTGCAGTGTTTTTCCTCCTCTGTAACATGCTAGCCTAGATCCAAATCCAGTGTATTGAAGACCCTGATATGTAACGGTTCTCTAAAGCTTCAGACTGGCCTTCTTCCAACCAGCTGTGGATCTTGGAGATGAAACCTGCCATCTGTGGTATGAGATTGAATCAAGACCCTCAGTTTTCTTCAACTCCCTCCATTTACTTTAGTACCCCACATGCTGAGCTTATGTCTATGCAAAAGGAAATCCCACTGAGATCCAAGAGGCTTACTCCAAGGTTATTGGGTACAAGACCGCATGCCTGAATGAGCTACAGCAGAGCTTTCCAAACTTTTCATGTTGGTGACACAGTTTTTAGACATGCATCATTTCGTGACACACTGTTACAGCAGGGCATCATTTCACGACACACTCTTACAGCAGGGCACAAGGCAGGCACTAGGACCTGCACGGAATCCTGGCAGGGCAGGTTTGGAGGCAGCAAGGCACAAGGCAGGCACTAGGACCTGCGTGGAATCACAGCAGGTTTGGAGGCAGCAGCAGCCAGGACACACCCAGGCACTGCAGCCGACACACTAATGTGTCCCGACACACAGTTTGGAAAGCTCTGAGCTACAGTGACCCCTTTATGGCATGCAGACGTCTGAGAGAAGCTCCCTTTGATAGATTCCAGGTTGTTTCTTTTCTTCTGTGTTACAACAGTATGTCTGGATTATAGATGTTCTTACTTGTTTTGCTCTGTAATAGTCCCAAGTTAAGGAGTGTGAAAAACGGAGCTTGTAGAGTACAGTAGAGAATCAGTAGAAAGAGTAATTGAGGACAAAAATCTTTGCACACGTTATTCCACTGTTTTGCTCCTTTCCAGAGAGTTAAAGGTGGCTAACAATCATTAAATACAAAATACACTATTAGGCACATTTAATAAAAGGATATATAAAATATCCATCCAACAGTCGTATCTTAAGCTTCCTAAGTATTAAAAACAAGGAGCAAGAATTCATGTAGCTAATTTGGGGCTGGCGGACATATTTGGAATTCTGAAAATAGGTCATGGCTCTCTCAAACATGACCAACCATCTATTTAGCCAAAGACAATTTTTTAAAAGAAAACTTTATTAAAGTTTCAAAGTACAGATAAAATACAAAATATAGAAAAGATTGACGAACGAACTAAAAGAAAAAAGACAAACTAAAAAAGTGCAGAAATAATTAGAAGTACAAAGAAAGTGACTTCCGACCCACGCCAACACAGATATAAACGCAAATAAATAAAACATTAATTTCTTTCTCTAAACCAAACCTTGAGAAACATTATTTCTATAAGCAATAACAATTTAGCCAAAGACAAATCGTTGGGGTCATGTCTCCGTACTTCCCTCCAGTTTCCAGAAGACTATCCCTCAGCTTACATTGCCTTTTACTCCAGAATGAGGGACATCTATCAAACCCAACCCTGAGATTCAACCATCCATCATTTAGATTTTCTAAGAAAGTCTATGGGGCTTATGGAGAATCCAGAGACATTTTTAGAAATAAAAGTGATACTAGAAAGCTGGCCAGCTTCCCATGTCATTTTTGAACTTAAAATAATAGTTTCAAAGTTTAAATAGTTTTTAAAGCCATAAAATGACCTGCGCCCAGTGTCATTAGAATGATTGTAGGAGGGAAAGGAAAGAGAGGGATGTCAGCAGGTTTGGAGAGAATAAAATCTTTTCTATGTATGTATTCCCCTAGGACAGTGTTTCTCAACCTTGGCAACTTTAAGACGTGTGGACTTTCCCAGCTGGCTGGGGAATTCTGGGAGTTGAAGTCCACACATCTTAAAATTGCCAAGGTTGAGAAACACTGCTGTAGAAGAATTATTTTCAGAAGGACTCCTATTCTGTTGCAGCTGAGATTCATGACGGTATTGCAGTGTTGTTGGGTGTTTTTGCTCCACTGAACCATGACCAGTTCTTGAAATGGAATTGCATCTAATGAGAGGGGAGGGGCATACATAGATTTTTAAATTTATTTTTGTCCAGAATCAGATACAAATTGAGGTTCTTGCCAACGCTTGCCCTGAGCAACAAACATGCCCAGTAAAGTTTATATCATGCGAAAGGGGCCTTCAGGAATTCTGGGATTTGCATCCCCCATCATCTGGAGGGCCCCAGTTTGGGGAAAGGGCATAGGGGTCAAACCAGGCAGCCATGACAGCCAAGCAAAAAATTAGCACCTGGGACCGAATCTTCTGAGAATCGATTAACTTGCATTCCTGACCCACGAAGCTGAAGTGAGTCACATTTTTGGTGGGTGCCTGTTTTTCATTTAAAATTTTGAAGGCTATCCAGGGCAGAAGTACTATTTATATACAATTCTAATTAGGACATTAATTTATGAAAGATGCCTTCGGAATGTTAATAATTTAATTGCTTTGATGCCTGAGCTGCAGAAATCTCATTTACGACTAAATGTGATTATCTCTCAAAATGTATCCCTAACCGGTTCTCATACGAGTTTTAAGCAAAACACGACAGATTTCATTGGGGTTTTCTTTTCTTTGTTTTTCTTTCTGCTTTCCTTAATCGTGATCCTGCCAAGGCACTCAGACGGAACCACGCTAGTCAATTTTCCTTGAAACAGTAAATCAATAGTAATATCCATAAATATCTCACTCTTAATGGATTTCCTGGGGACCCAAATTCACTGGAAACATGTCAGATCCATTTTAGAGCTAGTATTTTAGAAAGAGCAGATACGGAGTAAAAAAATAATAATATGCAGACAGACTCTATTTGGCTGCCCTGTGTAATAGCTTAGGGTTTGTTTGTTTGTTTGTTTGTCTGTTTATTTATTTGGTAAATTTATAGGTCACCCATCTCATACACATGACTCTGGGCGGCTCACAATTAACATAGAATAAAAAAGAATAAAAACAACCAGAGTTAAAAACAACAAAAATATCATTCAAATAGCAGCCAAGAAGACTCTCAACCACAGACATGCTATGTTATGTATTATTTCAGTTAATATAATCGATGGTGGATGGGGTCTGCATTTAAATAGCAGCCCTCTCTCCTTGACATTAAGAGCGGCACCTTCGTTTAATGCTTCCTGCTCCTTGAAAAAGAACCATTCTGTTTAGGAAAGTGATGATTTCAGACAGTATAAAACATACTTGACCTCCTACTTCACCTGCTGCATCAGTTGGTTTCAATTTTATTACCTCTCATTTCCCTTTGGAATGGATGTCTGTCTGCTATTGTTCTGAATTAATTGATAGCCCTGAATAGTACGAGAGCATGAAAGGGAGGGGTGTCCGTGTTGTGGGGAGGACAGGGGGGATCTGCAAGATGGCGGGCAGACTGTTGTGATGGAAGTCTTTTTGTACACACAAAGGCTTCATTTGTGAGGTTGTGCCTGCCAACTTGCAGGTTTTGACACCCAGCTCCCCATGGATGATGCCCCTGAAAAGGACAGAATAAATAATTTTGTGTAAAAATAGACAGATACGTTTAATTGCTTTCAAGGGGTTATTCCCCTTTCCTTCACTTTTGTTCCTAAGGCCACCCTTCCATGAAACCCATATTGTGGGTTTCTTTTTTTTAAAAAAAGTAGATGCTGCCTAGTTTAGAAGAAATAACTCACTGTTGTTGGGAAAAGCAACATTGTGCAAAGCAGAGCAAGAGGCAATAAAAGAAATTAAAGGCAGGAGATATGAGAAAAG
This sequence comes from Charina bottae, assembly GCA_023362775.1. Taxonomy (NCBI): domain Eukaryota; kingdom Metazoa; phylum Chordata; class Lepidosauria; order Squamata; family Charinaidae; genus Charina; species Charina bottae. The sequence continues at coordinate 13,008,062 of JALMGJ010000015.1, forward strand.
GAAAGGAAATACAGGTAGTCCTCGACTTATGACAATTCGGAGTGGAACTTCCATTGCTAAGCAAGGCAGTCGTTAAGTGAGTCACGCCCAATTTTACGACCTTTTCTGCCATGGTCATTATGTGAATCCAGCTTCCCCCATTGACATTGCTTGTCAGAAGCCAGCTGTGAAGGTTGCAAAAGGCGATCACATGACTCCGGGATGCTGCAACCATCGTAAGTAGATGCCGTTTGCCAAGCACCTGAATTTTGATCATCTGACTGCAGGGACACGGCAACGGTCGTAAGTGCAAGGACCAGTCGTAAATCACTTTTTTTAGCGCCATGGTAACTTCGAACGGTCGCTAAACGAATGGTCGTAAGTCAAGAACTACCTATAGAGCTGAATCTACTATATACTAACACCATTCACTAGACCTTTTTAACCTTGCACACCATCCTTCCACTACACCCAACACCAATTTACTGTATATATTGCCTTTTTTTTCCTTTAAACATCTCACCTCCTCCTTTTTGAAGATTTCATTAACTCCCTCCTGCTGAAACTTTCTCCATCTTCCCCTTCCTCTCCACCCGTTCACTCTTTCTTCTGTATTTGTTTTGCTGTTTGATGCTTCATTTTCTCTATACAACTAAACCATCCCAAAGAACCTCTTTTGTACAGCTATATATGAGGGGCAGAGCTAAGCAGCGGCTTTGCTTTCTTTCAGATACGATGAGTGCGTTGGGCCTGGAGCAGCGCAAATCTATCTCCCCACCGAGGACCCTCCCCCTTATTCTCTGATAGACCCTTGTCGGCAGAATGATGTGGCTATAAACAGTCCCTCGGAAGAAAGGGGATCCACCAGAACGACCATGGGAAGGGATCCTGAGGATTTGGGTAGGTCACAGGACCTGCATCAGCCTTCCATCTCCTGGCCATCATCATTCCCAACAGACGCTGCCCCTCCGTACGAGGTCGTCGCGCGCGAACAGAACGTTCCTCTGCTGCAAATCCCACCGGCTCTACTGAAAGACTCGGCAGACCACCATCAGACACTGTTCAACAGAATAATGTAAACCAATTACCCCAGGGAGACATCGGAAGGAAACGTTCAAGCTGACGGCAGGGTGATCACCTGGAAAGATGAATTGGTCACCCACCCACCTATGTACTTGCAACAAAACTTTTCTCTTTTTCTACTCGGAACAGGGCTAGGCTGGGTTGGTTTTGGAGATACGGGTTTTGTTTTGTTAGTAGAACATTTTTGAAAGTTTGCCTGTCTATGTCTTTTGCACTGTTTCCTCCCCCACCCTGAACATTTAAAACACTCTTTCTCAACCTTGGCCACTTTAAGATGTGTGGACTTCAACTCCCAGAACTCCCCAGCCAGCCTTGCTGGCTGCGGAATTCTGGGAGTTGAAGTCCACACATCTTAAAGTGGCCAAGGTTGAGAAACACTGATTTAAAACAATAAAAGCAATGCTAGGGAAAGCAGGCCTCTCCAAAGCATTTTAAAATGTCTCTTGCTCACCCAGAGGCATAGGGAACTTTCAATCCTTGTTGGGCCTTCCCTGGTTTTTGGGGAAAAGGGAATATTTTTTAAAAAAATATTTTAAGCACCGCTTGTAAGTGGTAGGCATAAATAACAGAGGAATGGATTCTTTGTAACTTTTGAGAAAATGTGGATTGGGTTTACAAAACACACTAGGCTAAATCCAGGAGGCTGTGAGTTCTAGTCCCGCCGTAGGCATGAAAGCTGGCTGGGTGACCTTGGGCCAGTCACTCTCTCTCAGCCCAACTCACCTCACAGGGTGGTTGTTGTGGGGAAAATAGGAGGAGGAAGGAGTATTTGGTATGTTCGCCGCCTTGAGTTATTTATAAAAATAATAAAGGCGGGATAAAAAAAATAATAAAATAAAATGTAGGCTGGCTCAGCGTGGTATGGGAAAATAGCCATCCTCAAGCCAACCAGTCTGTCGATCAACACTACCTACCTCGCAGGATAGTTGGGAAGCTAGTAAAATAGGGAGAAGGCCATCTATGTTGCTCTGAGGTCTGTGGAGTGAGTTCACGATGATGACGATGATTCAATTTATGTACCAAAATATAATGATTCTCCAACTAATAATGGTTATCCACCACAGGTTTTCAGAGAAGGAATCTCGGAGTATCTCAGATCATTCATTTGTTTACGAGAAGCCGATTTTTCTGAGCTGTAACTCTGGATTCTAGAAACTAGTTTGCTTATCTCCTTCCATGGTGTTTTGCAAGCAGGAAGCAAAAGAGTTGTTTTGCTGTGCCTTTAGGACTAAAATCTCTGCTTCAGTTCTCGCTGGGTTGCTACTATATTGTTGTTTTGCTGCTGCTGCTGCTGCTGCTGTTTCTGTCCTACAAAACATCCTGCTATTCATCATTAGAGAGTTTTAACCTGAGTATTTTCTCAGCTTTTACAAAATCATATTCTTGCCTATCCTGCTCTGGCCATTCCTTTGCCCTCTCCCACTGAGCCCAATTTCAGTTCCTTAAGGCTGGGCTGTCCAACCTAAGTCCAGCTGCCTTGGAAAATGTTGGCCGTGGCCGCCAGAAGTCCTCCAAAACTTTCTATCCAAACTTTGTGTGTGTGTGTGTGTGTGTGTGTTTTAATTTGACAGAAGGGGAAAATGGCACACCGGGGAAGTACAGGTAGTCCTCGCTTAATGACCACAATTGGGACCGGAATTTTGGTTGCTAAGCGAAGCAGTTATTAAGCGAATCTGACCCGATTTTACGACTTTTTTTGTGGTGGTCATTAAGTGAATCACTGTGGGCATTAAGCGAACCATGTGGTTGTTAAGCGAATCAAGTGGTTCCCCATTGATTTTGCTTGCCAGAAGCTGGCTGGGAAGGTTGAAAATGGTGACCACATGACCATGTGACACTGGAACGGTCATAAATGCGAACTGGTTGCCAAGTGCCCAAATCATGATCACGTGACCACAGGGACGCTGTGACGGTTGTCAGTTTTTTCAGCACCGTTATAAGTCTGAACCATCATTAAACAAATGGTCATTAAGCGAGGACTACCATAGGGGCACGATGGCTCAGTGGGTAAGACGCCAGGCTTGTAGATCGGAAAGTCGCAAGTTCGGAGGTTCGAATCCCTAGTCCCGCGTGACGGAGTGAGCTCCCACACTCGCCCCAGCTCTTGCCAACCTAGCAATTCGAAAGCATGCAAATGCAAGTAGATGAATAGGTACCACTTTGGTGGGTAGGTAACAGTGTTCCGCGCGCGTCATGCCGGCCACATGACCGTGGAAGCGTCTTCGGACAACGCTGGCTCTTCGGCTAACAAACGGAGATGAGCACCGGCCCCTAGAGTCGGACACGACTGTGCAGGGGAAACCTTTACCTTTACCTTACCTGTAAACATAAACTCCATGCCATTATATTTAACTAAACCTTTCAATCAAGTCAAATTTTGTTTTCGTCCTACCCCATTTATTTTTGGAAGCGCAATCACCAAAGATGGAAGTGTGGCCCTTAGCCTGACATAGGATGCTCATTCCTCGCTACAGCCCCAATGCACTAGGTCTCTACGTCTTCCCCCTTGTAGCCACTTCCTGTTTGACAAGGGTAAGCGAGCAAGCAGTGATCACAAGCAGGAATTGCCGGGATGTGCAAAACCCTCCCCTAGAATTCTCATCAATGACAAGAGAATTCTTGGCAAGTTCAATAATGATGCTGAAAGTCACTAAAAAGGTAGACGTCAAGATGACCTGGAGAGTTACATCTGAAAATTCCAGATGTGAACCTGATTTTTAAAAATCTCTAATTCTTATTTTTAATATTTTTTCATTCCTTCTTGACTTCATTCATTGTACTATATGTTGACTTTTCTCAGAACCCCAGGGTTCTCCCCTAAATGCATTCCCACAACAGCAACCCTAGGGAATGGGTTGGGCTGAGGGTGATTGGCCTAGAATTACCCTGCCAAATCTCTGGTCAAGGGGGGATTGAATGTGGGCCTCCCCAGCCCAAAGGTCTGAACCATTACACTGGCATAGCTCTTCCCATCTGTTTTCAGTCCCATTCTTCCTACACATCGTAGTAAGAGTCTAATATACCTTGTTTTGCCCTGTTTGTCTTTTAGCAACCTTTAGGAATGTAGCAGCAGAAAGGTGGCATCTGCCTCTGAATACAGAAGGCTACATACTGTAAAGCATGGGATTCACTTAACAATTAAATGCAAAAACAAAAAACACCAGTCTGTGATGATTCTTTATGCAGCATTAACATAAGGAGAATTGTACTTCATGCCACTATTTAAATGACAGATATTTGATTGTATAATGCAGAGCTTTCCAAACTTTTCATGTTGGTGACACACTTTTTAGACATGCATCATTTCGCGACACACTCTTACAGCAGGGCACAAGGCAGGCACTAGGACCTGCGCGGAATCCTGGCAGGGCAGGTTTGGAGGCAGCCAGGCACAAGGCAGGCACTAGGACCTGCGTGGAATCCTGGCAGGGCATGTTTGGAGGCAGCCAGGCACAAGGCAGGCACTAGGACCTGTGCGGAATCCTGGCAGGGCAGGTTTGGAGGCAGCCAGGCACAAGGCAGGCACTAGGACCTGTGCGGAATCCTGGCAGGGCAGGTTTGGAGGCAGCCAGGCACAAGGCAGGCACTAGGACCTGCGCGGAATCCTGGCAGGGCTCGGTGGCAGCAGCAGCCGCGACACACCCAGACACTGCAGCCGACACACTAACGTGTCCCGACACACAGTTTGGAAAGCTCTGGTATAATGATTCCAGAGAGAAGAACAAAAAAAATACATGGATAGCTTTTATACATGAAACCAGCCTCTTTGGGGTTAGAAATATTCTAGCAATTCAAATTCACATGGAATAACTCTTCGGCCAAATCTTAAATACTGAATGATTCAAAAGCTTGCTCTATATTTCTTATTATATGTAATTGGATGTTCCAAAAGTTAACAGGTTATTCCAAAGCTCAGTCCTTGGCTTGTATCCATGCTAGACATTATACATCATGTATTATACATTATACATAAAATACTAACATTATAAACGGCCTCCTGACATGAAAACATACTTTCACATTGTATGAAACAGAATTCACAAGATGTTTGCATTTTGCTTATTTGAAGTCATCATTTATCCGTAATGTTTCGGAGTGTTTTTTTTTAACCCTTCCACAACTTATGGAGGTGCCAGCAGTTCTAGGAAAAGTTCAGCAGCATTTTTTGACGTTGTGCATCACAACCAAGTTATGGAAAGTGATGCCTTTAGAGGTCTCATAAGAGTAACTGGGGTTTTTTTTAGATTTTTTTATCCTGCCTTTATTATTATTTATAAATAACTCAAGGCGGCGAACATACCTAATACTCCTTCCTCCTATTTTCCCCACAACAACCCTGTGAGGTGAGTTGGGCTGAGAGTGAGTGACTGGCCCAAGGTCACCCAGCCGGCTTTCATGCCTAAGGCGGGACTAGAACTCTCAGACTCCTGGTTTGCCATTGGCTCCTTCCTAGGGCTGGGAGAGAGTGACTGGCCCAAGGTCACCCAGCCGGCTTTCATGCCTAAGGCGGGTCTAGAACTCACAGACTCCTGGTTTGCCATTGGCTCCTTCCTAGGGCTGGGAGAGAGGGACTGGCCCAAGGTCACCCAGCCGGCTTTCATGCCTAAGGCGGGACTAGAACTCTGAGTCTCCTGGTTTGCCATTGCCTCCTTCCTAGGGCTGAGAGACAGGGACTGGCCCAAGGTCACCCAGCCGGCTTTCATGCCTAAGGCGGGACTAGAACTCTCAGTCTCCTGGTTTGCCATTGGCTCCTTCCTAGGGCTGGGAGAGAGTGACTGGCCCAAGGTCACCCAGCCGGCTTAGCCACTAGACCAGTGTTTCTCAACCTTGTGGACTTGAAGATGTGTGGACTTCAACTCCAGCATGGCTGGCTGGGGAATTCTGGGAATTCTTGAAGTCCACACATCTTCAAGTTGACAAGGTTGAGAAACACTGCATCAGACCTAACTGGCTCTCAATCAATGTTCCAAACACCTACGAATCTAGGAAGAGTTTGCCGGATCGGCCAAGCGCTCAGCTAATCCGGCATTCTAGGTCCCAGAATGGCATATAGAGATAACCCCAAAATACTGGACTCACGGGGTTGCATTTTAACTGGCTTCCCAGCTCTGAAAGAAGAGCGCCGCTCTATCAGCGCGCACTTCGACTGGCCCCGCTCCAGGCGTGGGCGTCGGGGCGAGTGTCCCATGGCTTAGCCGGCTGCACCGACACGTAAAAACCACCAGCCATCACGCATGGTGGCACTTCTTGAGTTGAATGCCCGCAGCTGGCCACGCCAGTCTCCTCCGGGCTGCGTTTGAGCGCAACTTCCCTCTTTCCTCCGGCTTCACTTTTGCTTTGCCGCACCGCCCATTTCCCGGTTCCAGGCGAGCCCGAAGTGAAAGCAACGAACGCCCAACTTTTTGCACCGCTTTGAGCGACAGCAGGCGCAACCACTGGCATCGCGGGTAGGGCAACTACCAGGCCAATGGCGGCCTCCTTCGCCGCTGCCCCCGCCCCCGAGAGCCAAAATAGGCCGAACGTGTGAGCCGCCGCTTCCGTGTCTTGGGAAGCTGGTTAAAGCGCTGCGGGCTTCCCCATTTGTCGGCTCTGCTTAAGCGCGGCGCCAGGTCAGGAAAGTCCCGCGGAGGCCAAAATGAGGAGCTCCCCGTCGGCGGGCGCGCTGCGCGAAGTTTTGCGAGACTACCTGGCTTTCTACCGCGCCAACTGGGCGGAAGGGAAACTTCGCCTTTGCAACGAAGCGCCGCTGAAAAGCCGAGCGGGGCGCCTGCGGGTCTCCGACGCGGGCAAGTGGGACGTGGGCGCGATCGCGGAGACCTGCTGGAGGATGCGCGGCGAGCGCGAGGGAGGCTCCGTCTTCCAAAAACTGAGCCAGGCCTTCGGCTACCTGGAGCTGCTGTGTGTCAACCTTTTCCTCTCGCCCTGGAGGAAGGAAATCAAGTCGCTGAAGGTAAAGCGGGGCTGAGCCGGAAGGAAGCAGCGCGCGGCAGGCTCGCCTCGGGGAAGGGAGCTCCCCGGTGGGTTTGGCCACTTTACCTGCCGTCCCTCCAGGAACCCAAGGCGGAGAAGGTTGCCTCTTGAGCCCCCCTCTGCCCTGGAAAGATTCCGTGTGCTCTGAAACTTAGCAACTGGCTCATGGAACTGAAGAGTCATGGTTTCATTCATGATTTATAGTCTGTCTGGCTAGCTCGATAAGTCAGCTTTATTCCTTGATTGCAAAATGAAGTATTTTGCTTTTTACCATTAACAATAAATGAAGAAGAAGAGGTCACTATCATTTGAAACAAAGAGCCTCAGAGTGTGAAAAAGGAATGATAGAAACCGGAAACAAATTAAAATGTAATTTAATTCAAAAATGTAAAGGGCCTGTTTCCAGTCATGACAATGCTGGAAAGGTGGTGTTCCCACCCAGTCTTCCCCCACCTGGTGCCCCCCCCCCAGATTTGTTAGATTTGAACTCCCATTAAGTACTTTATTAATCTCATATAAGTGCTCAGAAAGCCTATGATAACAAGAATATTCCAGCCTTGGTTCCACTAAATCCTGCTGAGATAATGTGCCATATCCCTTAAAGATGCTAAGATCTACTCATCATGTTGCCTGATTCCTGTCCAATAATAGATATCCCAAAGGCCAGATTACATCTCAGGTAAAGAGGTAACAGAGGACATAAAATGGAGGGTCAGCAGGAAGGAAGGTTTCTAAAACCAGTATGGTTCTTTGGGGCCAGCCAGTATGAGTCCTTGATTGTTGCTTAACATGCTTGAAGTCTGAATTCTTCTGTTGATTGTATCCCCAAAGAAGGACCTCAACCCATAATTTCTCAGAATGGTACTATATTAAGTTTTCTCCATGCTGACGTTTCCTGATGTTGTTTTCTCATTCTCTCCAGACTTTTACAGGAAACTTTGTGTACTATATAAAGTCCGTTCTTCCAGAAAGTGTAGTAGAACAACTGCTGTCAGAAATTGGCTATGTTGCCACCACTGCCACTGAATATTCACTGGTCAGAAAACTAAAGGAGGAAGAAGCGGAACGCACTGCGTTTGAAATATTCCTTGCAAGAATTGAATGCGAAGACCTTCTTGAAATTGCAGGAGACATGAAAGACAGTAACCTGGCTGAAATTCTACAGAAGAGGGCCCAAAATCATTGTCTTCCTTGCGTTGACCGAGATAAAAAGCAGGAAATCTCACAAAGAAAAGATTATGTGACAATCGGAGAAAGCAACGGGACACCAAATCCTGGAATGGCATACTTGAGCCACAGCCAACGTGCCTTCAAAGAGCAGGAAAAGATGGAGCCTGGAAACGACATTGGTCTCCGATGCTCTACAACAGAGACTCGGCCAGCTGCTTCCAAACAGACTCCTGAGCAGGACATGAACCAAAACCAAGCGGGGGGAACCTCAACACACTCCTGTATCAAAAGCATGGACAGTGAGGACTTTCTGATTAAGTACAGTGACATTGTCATTGGGCAAAAGCCTCTCCATTTTTCCACCCCCTCTATGAGAGCAACCAAAGAGGAGACCTGGCTTACTGAAACAAGGCTGGGCCTACCAGCCAGTGGGGCAGAATCACTCCCTCTTCTGCCTTCTGATGAAAGTGGACCTCAAGCCTTAGCCATCCTCAGTGACTCTACTGTGGTAAGCAAAACGCCTTATGACTACCAGGCTCAAGACTCTTGTCAAAAGACGATTGAATCAAAGATCTGCGATGCGATGAAGTGTCTGAGCCTTCATGGGCCAGATACAATTGACGAACCCAAAGAACTGAAAGGCAGCATGGTGCATCAGCCACCTCAGTCCTCTGGTGACTTAGCCTTGATGTTAGATAAGAAGCCAAAGAACAAGGAAGACTGCGTAGAGAGGTTAATGTATCCTGTGGAAGAAACAGCACATCCAGGGTCTGCAAGGAGACAGAGTGTCGTTGAAGAACTTTATCGTCCTGGGATGAAATTTGCAGACCTGCCCCGCAGAGAAAGTTACAGCATGGACCTCTATTCATCAGATCACTTCAATAACATCAGTGGATGCAAATATCCCACACCTGGTCCAAGTTATGGCAGACATCTAGATGATGTTCCAAGTGTGTGTGAAGCAGAAGGGTATTTTAAGCATGCTGGAGAACCACCTATTTCAACTTGTCCCGTTCCCTCTGAGGCTCAGTACTGTGGTGACATTCCAGCATGTATTCAGTGTAGGCGAGAAGGATGTCCTCTCCACTCATCTTTGGCAGACTTTGATACTCGTGTGGTGCATATGAATGTACCGAGCCTAGGAGGTTATGTTGTTGTTAACAAAGAGAACTAAAAAGTCAGTCCCTGGGAACTTGGGATTAACAAGTCAGGATTTATTGAGTTGCAGCTACAGCAAGATTGGTCGTAGGGTCTCTAAGAGCATCAGGGTGTCTACCAGATCCCTGCCCTTCACTATCATCAAATGGTGAAATCTTGCAAGAGGTTATCCTGTCATATTTCATAGGACTTCAAAAGTGCTCAGCTAAGATCTCAGGAGATTTTTAGCATTCTCTTACTGTGAGATCATTGAAAGCATATTACAATTTTAAGATTTTTATTTTAGTTTTTGCATCACTGTGTGAAGGCACCCACAGGGTAGAAAAAAATCACCATCCCTTCAAGGGCACCCATGTCCTTTTTCATCCACTTATGCAGCTCCAACCATTCTCCTCTGGATATGCCTTCTCTCTGCCCATGGCTTAATGGTTAGCAGGCAGGCTAGAGAGGGGTACACACAGTGGGGGGAACATGAGTGCCCCGTTCTTCCTTTTTGTAGTTCTCCAACCTTTTATGCAATTCTTAAGTGCCTGAAAGTTTTCCAGGATAAAGAACCAGGACTAAGAAGCTGTAGAGATAAGCAATGCTTTGCTGAAGTTTCTCTGAGCGTTTTCTGTTCTTCCCACCAAATTCAATTTTAATCAAAGAAATGTTAATCATGAGCTTTAAGATACAAGATGACAGGTAGTCCTCATTTAGCAACCACGATGGCTAAATTACGACTGCAAAGGTCATAAGTGCGAGGATTGGTCGCAAACTTTTTCATCACCGTTGTAACTGTGAACAGTCACTGTCTGAGGCAGTCGCTAAACAAGACCTACCTTTATAAGCAAAAGTTACTGATTTTGATTTGGCTGGATCCTGAATACTGTAAGTCCATAATAGGCAGCTTCATAAATACATGAACCATGGTACTTTTGTAACATTTTTAATGTTATTTGTTACTTTATATACAATTGTTTTTAATATATGAAAGATATCCAGAAAAATAGAATATCAAAGGGATTTGCATAGCTGTTTGCTGTTGATTAGTTCACTGTTACATCTTTCTGTTAGACTCCTTGCAATATAACAGGTTGACTAGACTACAAGATAAAGGATAATGTAAGCTTTTTCTGTACTGAAATATAACCAAAAATAATTTGAGAGAAAACAAAGAACCCAAAAATTTTGGTATGATTATCATTATTATTATTTAAGAAAAAGCATTTTGGACTCAGTTGATCCAGCAGGGAAATCTGAGGGAGGGGGAAAGCATTTAAATTGTAGTATGTTGTCTGCTCCAGCAAAAAAAAAAAAAAAAAAAAGACAACAGATGAAAATGAAAAAATCATTTCTTTTGAATCTCCCATAAAAAGCCATTTGGATCCAAAACATGTTGGGCAATGCTAAACTTATTTCTCCTTTTGGCTTTTTCTCTCTCTCTCTCTCGGCTTCTTCTGGGCTTGTGGATAAATGTTTTGTCCCCTCCATGGTCAATCAACTAGATTTCAAAAAAGACTATCCAAAAAATGTAGTCTTGTGATGATGAACTAAAATAATCAAACAGCCCACATACTATGCGTACTGAAGTGCCAATACATTCAGTGGTCTGTCAAGCACATTTCAGTGGACATATTTTCAACATCTAGTGAAGGAACACACGTGAAAATGTTCGATGATTTCACACCGTATCTTTTGACTCCGTTCTTGGTTATTAATTCTAATCCTGTTACTCCAACTCATTTTGTGCTCCCCTGCCAGCAGGGCTGAGCTGAGGAACCTGTTGGACTTCAATTCCCACCTGCTTCAGCTAACATGACCAATATTGGGGGAATATGGGACTTGGGGTCTTAATTGGAGGGGTGCAGGTTTCTCACCCCTGCAAGAAAGAAGCCTAAGAAAACCAGTACAAACTGAAGTTGAACATTACCCACTCACTCATTGTCACAAGCGGCTGACACTCGGGGTTCAGAACGCGGACTGCTTATAAGTAATGCCCAAAAAGCCAAGGTAGAAAAATTTCCTGTGAAATATTTTTGTTTCTGCTTTAAAACTACTTTTTCTGGAATTTAAAAAAAATGTTCTTGAATTGTCTTTGTTTAGTTTAGAACATTCTTCCACCATCACACCCCAAATTGTAAGCCATCTTTTCTTGGGGGTGCTTACACAGAAAGAGCCAGTTTGGTGTGGTGGTTTAAGGTACCAAGCTAGAAACCAGGAGACTGCTGAGTTCTGGTCCAGCCTTCGGCACGAAGCCGGCTGGGTGACCTTGGGCCAGTCCCTGTCTCTCATCCCTAGGAAGGAGCCAATGGCAAACCAGGAGACAGAGTTCTAGTCCCGCCTTAGGCATGAAAGCCGGCTGGGCGACCTTGGGCCAGTCTCTCTCAGCCCTAGGAAGCAGGCAACGGCAAGCCACTTCTGGAAAATCTTGCCAAGAAAACTGCAGGGACTAGCCCAGGTAGTTGCTAGGAATCAACACTGACTCAAAGGCATACAGTATATGCGCGTACACACACAAAAACCTTACACAAAGGCTGGAAGAAAAACCCATAGGAAGATAATAGCATAGTTTTCTGTTTCAGTGTTCGGACTGAACATGCTGTATCCTCAAAGTCTTACTGTAGGCTTGCATAAAGTAAGAGTCCACTGCCAAATGACTTTTTCCTATCGAGCCCTCAAGAGAGTACTATACAAAATCATTTGTGAACCTATATTGCAGTTATTTCAAAATTCCTCTTTCACAACTGGAGTGAGGCCAATTGTGGAGTCTGAAAAGGTTTTGATGATGACCATATTTAATATTTGGTGGGAAAATTGGTAAGATTGCAGTGTTCCCATTGTATCTTGACATAGATCAAATCACTGGCAATAACTTAATATATTAAAGACTTTTAATGTATGCTTATATTTTAATATCACTATGCAGCTCAATTAGAGAATAATTGAATCAGATGTTAATTTTCTGCCAGTAACTTTTTAACATTGCCCATTTAAATAAGAGATGCAACCATCTCTTCCATCTTAGAATTCAGTGTCCCAAGGAGAATATGCTAAGTAACAGGTTGACAGTTGTTCTCTTTAATTGGAGTAAGTATTTGAGACAATAACCCATGAGACATTTTTAATGAAGTAGTAAGGAAAGGAATGATAATTGTCTTGGAATCACATCTGCTGTTCTTACCCTGGTTAACTGCAGTTTTAATAAATAGTCAAGAGTTTCTTTCTACAACATGCTGAACAGAAAGTTCCACACTCATCTCATACAACCATTTGTACAAAAAGGTTTTTTTGTAAGGAACTGAGCAAAATCACATTCTCTTCAGTGCAAATATGTACCTTCCCACACATGTTCTATTCCAGAACCAAAACTTATACCCATCTTCCCATCTCAGTTCAGGGCAACATTTTAGCCCAGACTAGGGAACAGCTAAGGGCAGATGTAAAAGACATGCATGCTCTTCATCATTGATCTACAACTCACATAAGTCGTAAGATCCAGCGTGATTGTTGTTTAAACCCAACTCTTAATATCAAATACGAAATTCTATAAAGGAATAATTCCAAATAAACTGACTTTTAGGGAATATAAAGTAAACCGGAGTTCTCAAACCAGGGTTGGGGGCTGGACCACATGCACTCCCATCCTGCCTGGACATGGCCATGCAGGTGACTCAGGTCCTGGGGTCATCTGATGGCCTTTGTGCTCACTGGTCAAAGCATCACCCAAGGTACTTTTGCTGGTCTCACTTTCTCCCTCTCCCAACAGCAGCTCTTCCTGATGGTTTCCTGGAGGGCATCAGCCCACAATTGTGCCTCTTCGTACAGGAAGACACCACCTCACAAGTGCTTGGGCTGCCTAAAGGCTCAATGTGGGGACCCCTGAGAAGTATCTGCCCTTGGAAGAGGGGAAGGGCGAGAGGCAAAAATATCTGGATACCAGTTGGGTTGCCTTGGGTGGTGCTCAGGAGTGGGTCAGGGCCATCAAACGTGGGCCCCAGGAATGAATTCTGACCACCACCACCCAGCTTTGGGTGTCAACACAATACAGTCCACCATCTGTCTGCTGCTTTACCTGTTTCATATAATTTAAGCAATTTATGTCTTCCTGGATGGAAAAGAGCTGGACTATCCCATACTGTATAAACGTAACGTGTGCAATGAGTATGTACTGGTACTAAGCCTGGCCAGTTGTTTTCTTTGTCACCCCTCCTCTATAAAAACTCCTTTTTTAAAAAATAAATAAGATTTAAATGTGATTGTATCTGAGGCAGGCTCTCTCAGAAAGCGAGCTATGCATTTGCTAACTCCAAACAGCAGCATCTGTTTGGAGAGAAGATGAGAAGTAAGTAACAAGAGAAATAATTAAGCCACAGCTACACATTTAATTCTGATTCTCTTCATAGTTCTCCTTCATTTGTGAATCTCTCTGTTCTCACTAGCAGCGTAAGTGCAAGCTCATAAAAACAGAAGGGCTGCTGTGAAAGAGAAGAAAGAGCCACACCTTATGTGTACGTATTTACTCCCTTGTAGATGATTCTTATACTTCACTCCTCAAGGGGAGGGGGAGTCCAAAAGCAGGGAAGGGGCTGAAGATGGGGAGGGGATTCAGAGGCATGTGCTGAATCCAGCTATTCCCAAGACCAGGCTGCAGTCGGTGGGTCATCTTGCATGGAGCTGGTAGGCGCTCTCAGCAATTCGGTCATTCCAGCTCTTGGACAACTCCGCAAAGCTTCCCAGAATGCCCTCAAGTTTCCAAGCCCACCAATCACGCTGCTTGCAGGAGCCAAGCCTACCGCTCTCTCCGACTTGCGCTACCACCTGGGAAGTTGTTTTGGGGAACAGCGCCTCGTCCACAGTAAGACAGCTAATTCTACAGACGGCGTTGCGTGTTGTCCAGCATTAAGATTTGGTCCTGATTCTCTTCGTATTTGTCCATCATTTCCTGCAGGTCATCATCCGCCTGCAGCACCTTAAAAAAGACCCAAGTGATCAAATACTAAAGCACATCTCTGAAAAAATCTATGGATGATGCAATATCTAAGTCTGGAATTGGGATTGTGTGCTAGACAAGCCAACATTCATGAGCTTGCTCTGAATCAGGATTTGTTCTTGGCTTACAAATTCCGGCTTGTTTGGGGTATGTATCCATCATTCTTTGCTCATATGGCACGCAAAAAACTTCCTTTCCTCAAAGCAGATGGCTACCTGCACTAACAGCTCATTCACACTGTGGTTTATTCAATCAGGACTGTTGGCCTTAAAAGCGTTGTTTGGTTTTAGCATATCATGTAAATGCAACCAATTATAGTTCATATAATAAGCTATGTTTTTTTTAAAAAAGGGCAATGTATAAAGCCCAGCCAAGACATGTGACCTCAACTAACAACATTTTTAGTAGTATTTTATACAGGCGTAAATGCTGCAACACAGCAGCGTGTGTACGCATATCAATTTTACACCTCTGTCTAACTCCCGCACTACCATATTTTATTTATTTATTTATTTTATTTTATTTATTGAATTTCTATAACCGCCCATCTCCCCCTCAAGGAGGGACTCTGGGCGGTTCACAGCATAATATCAATAAAATATAATAAAAACAAAAATACAATAAAAAAAAACAATAAAATCCAAGTGGTAGGTAGTTCTTACAGTGACGTTAAATATATTTAAAATATTTTAGATATTTAAGGTGGCTCTAGGGAATCAGCCATCCCCAGGCTTGACCACTTTCCTTTTTGACCCAGGTGAGATCACAGAGCCAGGTTTTTAATTTTTTCCTGAAATCCAGGAGTGAGGGGGCCTGTCTTATCCCTAGTGGGAGGATGTTCCATAGGGCAGGTGCTGCTGCAGAGAAGGTTCGCCTCCGGGACCCCACTCGATGGAACTCTTTCATAGAAGGGGTCCACAGCATGCCCTCTCTGCAAGATCGGGTGGGACGGGATGATGTAATGGGGATGAGGCGGTCCCTCAGATAACCTGGTCCCGTGCCATGTAGGGCTTTAAAGGTGATAACCAACACCTTGAATTGGACCCGGAAGCAATCTGGTACCCAATGCAGCTCACGGAGCAGAGGTGTTATGTGTGACGATCTTGGTGCACCTAAAACTGCCCGTGCAGCCGCATTCTGCACCAGCTGTAGCCTCTGGATATTCTTCAAGGGTAGCCCCATGTAGTGTGTGTTACAGTAGTCTATATGGGAGACAACCAGGGTATGAGTGACCGTTCGAAGGGCCTCTCAGTCAAGGAAAGGAAATATTTTATGCCAGTATCAGGTACGGCAACCAAAAAGAATAGATCTTCAAGCTTTATAAAGGTCCTGGAAAAGGAAATGGTTTAAGTGCCTTTTTTAAAGCTCAGGAAAGGTAAAAGTAAAGGTTCCCCCCGCATATTTGTGCAGTCGTGTCCGACTCTAGGGGCCAGTGATCATCTCCGTTTCTTAGCCGAATAGCCAGCGTTGTCCGAAGATGCTTCTGCGGTCATGTGGCCAGCGTGACGCGCGCAGAACGCTGTTACCTTCCCACCGAAGTGGTACCTATTCATCTACTTGCATTTGCATGCTTTCGAATTGCTAGGTTGGCAAGAGCCGGGGCGAGTGCGGGAGCTCCCTCCGTCACGCGGGTCTCGGGTCTTGAACCTCCGAACTTGCAATCTTCCGATCAACAAGCCTGGCGTTTTACCCACTGAGCCACCACACCCCTGCCAAAAGCTCAGGAAATTTTACCCCAAATGTAGTTCAGAGGGGGAGACAATTACAAAGAGTAGGAGCTAGATGGAAGAGGGATCAAACGAGAGGTGATTGCTTGCCCAAACAAGCCTAGCACAAAGAAACACGAATTGCAATCAAATTATTCAAATAACAGGATGTTTCTGCATGAAGTTTAGCACCAGCAGTTTGAACACTCCTGAAGACCAGTCAGCAGAAGGAAGAAATGGGGGTAAACTGGGAAAGGTCCAGCACTGCATAGACCATGCTAGTTTGGACCTCAATTAACAGAGAAGTAGGTCAGAAAGACCTGCCCTCAAACCATTACAATAAGCCAAACCAGGCACACCAAGCATGGATCAACTGCTTGGCCACCTTAACCGCAAGAAATGGTCAAGCTCTCCAGACAGTCTCTTTTAAAACACCGTGGCAAATTGACAGCTTCTCATATTTGCTAGAAAGAACCATGTTGCTGAAATCCAGTCTGTCTGTCTGCTGACTGTAACACCACTATTAAAATGTCTCCCTTTCTTGCGGAAAGTTTATTGTAAGTCGAAGAAGCATTCGAAGATAGTCAATGTTGGGTGTGACCAGATGGAGAGCAAGAGTTTTTCCTACAAACGTAATAAAAGTTGTGCACCTGTACAGACCCCCTTTTCCTGCCTTGGCCAAACTATTAGAATAACCATGAATATATACTTACAAGCACAGGAGAAGGGACTTTGAACAATGTTTGCTTAATGAGCCAGTCTTCATAAAGTTGATGAATAGCTTCTAAATATTCCTGTCCAGAGGAGGGGGAGGAGAAAGAGGAATGATTGGTTTTCTTTTCTTTCTTTTTCAGTAGAACCAAAAGTACTTTGATTAATTATGATTCATGTTCTCTAGATACGAAATGTAGAATACTTGCAATTACTGCCAAATATCTGATGTAGTAAGTTGCAACAGGGCAACCAGGTGGACATTCAGCACCTCTTCAGGCAGAGGCACAATTGGGATCTTTTAATTGAGCAAGGAATTCAAATCAATGACCTAAAGCAGCGTTTCTCAACCTCAGCAACTTTAAGATGTGTGGACTTCAATTCCCAGAATTCCCCAGGCAGCATGGAAAGGACTCTTCCTGTTCTGTGACTTGCTGTCAATAGGCAGGGAACAACACCCAAACATCACAGGGACAATATGTCGATGAAGGTTCTCAGTCATCCAGGTGGAATTGTCTGTAGCTTGAATCATGTCAACTGGATTTCTATTTTCTCAGTGGAAACGTGGAGAAACCATCTCAACCCAAACCAGATCTGCCATCTTCTGGACCTGTGTCTCAACACCACTTATTTCTCATACAGAGGTGACTTTTACAGACAAAAACACGGCTGTGCCATGGGTTCTCCTGTGTCACCCATTGTGGCCAATTTATACATGGAAGAAGTGGAGAAGAAAGCACTCAACACATTCCAGGGAACGGTGCCCACCCACTGGTTCAGGTATGTGGATGACACCTGGGTTAAAATCAAGGCCCAGGAAGTACAGGCCTTCGCGGACCATATAAACACCATAGATGCCAACATTAGGTTCACCAGAGAAGACACCAAGGACAACAGACTGGCATTCCTAGACTGTGAAGTCCTCATTGGGACCGGTGGCAAGCTAGAAATAGGGATCTACAGGAAACCCACACACACAGATCAATATCTGATGTTTGACTCCCACCATCCACTACAGCACAAACTAGGAGTCATCAGGACATTGTCACACAGAGCAGAAACCATCCCCACCTCCATGGATTCCAAAAAGAATGAAAATCAGCACCTGAGAACAGCTCTGAAGGCCTGTGGATATCCAAATTGGGCCTTCATTAAATCTAAGTCTACCAGACCTAAAACAGCGACAGACAGGGCTGAGACTCAGAGTAAACGGAAGAACCTGGTCATTCCTTACATGGCTGGCGTGTCTGAAAAGATAAAAAGGATATTTGGCAAACACCACATACCTGTATATTTCAAACCCACCAACACACTGAGACAGAGGCTTGTACACCCCAAAGATCAAATTCCAAAACACAAGAAAAGCAATGTAGTGTATGCAATCCAGTGCAGTGAGGAGTGCTCTGAGCTCTACATTGGAGAAACCAAACAACCTTTGTACAGGAGGATGGCCCAACACAGGAGGAACAACACCACAGGACCAGAGTCAGCAGTTTACCTTCATCTAAAGGAAAAAGGACACTCATTTGAGGACATTAATGTTCACATTTTAGACAGGGAAGATAAGTGGTTTGAAAGAGGGGTCAAGGAATCAATTTATGCCAACTTGGAAAATCCTTCTTTGAATAGAGGTGGGGGCCTCAGGCACAATCTTTCCCCTATTTTCCTTCCTGCTTTGTCTTCTGTGCCTAGGAAGATTAAGACCATTTCGCAATCTCAACAACAGCAAGGTAATCTTAACGATCCTCCTTTGGATGATAAAGGGACTTGGAAATAAACATCTCAAATAACCATGACCTAGCCCCAGGTGCAAGGTCACACAGCCACCCTAGAAACATATTTAAGGATTCCCTTACAAACTTTGCTCAGACTGAAGAAGCTTCTTGGATAAGGAGCGAAACGTTTCCACTGAGAAAATAGAAATCCAGTTGACATGATTCAAGCTACAGATCACAGGGACAACTTTAGCAAAGAATCTGCTTTCTGCTAATCATAGAATGCATCTTCTTCAGCTATATCCAGAACAGACCACAATGACATCAAAATGATGGTATGTGGATCAGGGTATCAAGGCACAAACACCACACTCACTTCAGGACATCTGACGGAAGTACTGAAGTTGCATCATTTGTGTGATGACATTATCATGCATGTGTTGACATTTGGCCTCCCCATCCCCACTGGATGCCTGTGACCCTCTTATTACGGGACTGAAGTCTTTCCTTTCTGCTTCCAACCAGCCAAGTTGTAATCTTTCAAAAAGTTGAAAGACGACCTTCTTACCAGGGGAATGACCTTTTCCTCTTCCCTGCACCTCCTCTTGAGTCTCTGGTAACACATGCTAGGAGAGGTCTGTAGATAAACTGCATTAAAAAAATTATAGTTTTAAACTGTTAAGTATGCAAGACTGCTTCAATCATTTCAGAAGTATTTTAACTCAGAAACAGAGGTGATTCAACCCTGAAAGAATTCCAAAATTGTCACAGCAGCCTGTTAGAATGTGAAACAGCTACCCATTTGAAACCGCATTTCCCATTCAAAATGTTTGGCACACCAAAATGAACTGAATATTCTTGAGGATCCATCCAGTTTTTGAAAGCTTGGAGGGAAATTATAGCTACAGGAATCTATTCGCTACTCAAGGAAAAAAATCCCAAAGTGATAAATATCTCAGCTTAGAGTACATTTATGTAATCAACTGCTAAGTATATAACATGAAAACTACTGGAAGAAGCCCTTAATGCAACTGTAGACTAAAGGTGAATTTATTCTAGATTTTCAACTATCAAAGGAAAAAAAGAATTTGGAGCTAAAAGGTTAATCTTCTTTACACACAAAAACACAAAAGCATCTACTTTATTAAACAGAAAAAGAAAAAGCACAATTTTACATATGATGTTTAATCCAGCTTTCCCTCACCTAGTTCCCCCGTATATGTTGAAGTTCAACTCCCTTAATTCATAGTGATTAAAGAAGTATGGACATTGAAATCCAAACTATCTGGTGGGTATCATGTTGGAGACCCTTGTTCATAAGACCCAAATTTCCAAAGTTGTCCCTAATGATTAGTAGCCATGAAACCTCCCCACCCCTGAAGAATCAATGGAGGTGTTTGTTACCTATCAGATCAACTGACACATTCATGTTCTTGAGGATCCAGTCAAACCATTCAGTCAGGATGATGTAATCTACTTCTGGCATTTTCCCACTACAACAAATACAGGAGAATTATCTGAGGAGGCACGCAGTGGTACAACTCAAATAAAAAAGATTGTCAACAGTTCTGTTAGTCATCTTCATACTATTAACCAGCGACTGGTAATCTTTCTCTGCATCATCACACAATGACGTACATTGGCCAAAACCTCTCTAAAATAATCACCAAGATCTCATACCTGATTGTCAAAGTCTCAGATAAGGTATCATGAGATTTTATCAGTGCGTCTTATCAGTGTGTCTGTGGCTTTGTCTGTGTGATTTGTGGGTGCATACAGGTAGTCCTCACTTAAAGATGGTATTTGGGACGAGCAACTCCGTCACTAAGCAATGTGGTTGTAAAGCGCAATGTCACATGACCACACCAACTTACGACAGCAGTTGCGGCAGTCCCAGTTGCCATCGTCCATCGTTAGGTGAATCCTGCGCAGTCGCAGCGGTCACGTAATCGCCATTTACAACCTCCTGCCGGCTTCCCCATTAACTTCACTTGTCGGAAGCCGACAGGGAAGGTCGCAAATGGCGATCACCTGACCACGTGACCCTGCAACATTGTAACTGCGAGCCGGTTACCAAGCACCCAAATCGCAAACACGTGACCACGGGGACATTGCGACGGCCACAACTACAAGGACCTGTCGTAAGTCCCCCTCGTTCAGTGCCGTTGTAACTTCAAACGGTCACTGAACAAGTGGTCGTTCAATGAGGACTACCTGTATAGGTGGTCAGAGGCACCTTTAAGAGCTTGGTGGGTATCCATGGCACCATGATGTCAATCCCGCCAGATAAGGATTCCTTTGACTCCACACAGACCATGCAGTTTTCTGGGCAACAATATGGAAGTAGTTTGCTTTCTCCTGGGATTCTTTTTTTTTTAGCTTCCCAGTTTAGCCCCCCACCCTGGAATGCTCTTCTCCAAGTACTAAGCAGACACATTCTTGCTCGGCTTTTTTTGAGATCAGCAACATCTGCTATTTTCTGCCACCTTTGGAAGGCAGCTAACGTCTCCCTTAAGTCAAGCTCAACTCCTGGTGTCTTCATAGATACATCCTTGTCATATATTTATTTGTCAGATAAATACCATCCTTTCGTCTCTTATTCTCTGTTTAGTTGGGTTTTATATATCTCTTATACTTTTTAATGTATTTATTGTTTTTTAACCATTGCACGCCACCCAGAGTCGCTTGGAAAAGTGAGATGGGCGGCTAATAAATCGAGAAAATAATAAATAAATATTTCGCAGCAGTACGGAAGCAATTCACCATTCTCTTCCTCGGGGGTATATTCTCGACTTCCCAGTCTACCCAACAATCCTGATATTTTCTAGTTGTCGTCCATTCAAGTTGAAGGCTGTCCTTACTTATCTTTGGGAATCAATGAATATATTTTCCCCTCACCTCTGTAGATTTCCACCTCAACTACAATCAAGCCAAAATATTACACTTGATCTTAGCCAAAAGGCCGAGAAGCTCAGCGGTTAAGACGCCAATTCTAAATTGAGCCAAAATATTTTAATGTAATATATCTGATGTATCTATTTTCAGTAATCATTTACTGGAACTACTTCAACGTTCGTATGAATCAGCTCTGTGTTGCCTGATTACTACACATAACCAGGGACTGTATGCAGGAGAGCACATGGAATTCCATGCAGGTAAGTCAAATGCTTTCACTAGCCTTCTTCTCCATCATAGCTAACCTGAGCATATGGCGTATAACTGTGGCTTGCTTATTTATAGTGCAGTTTTAAATAATAGAAAAGAAAACAAGATTCAAGATTTAATGAATACAAGATTAATTTTATAAAACTAGTGCATAGTTTTTTATTATGTTTTTAGTGCATAGTGCATCCATCCCAACAATTATCAATTATCAAGGCTTCTAAATTGCATCCAATATGCACACATACAAAAACAGTAACTTTCTTCAAAGCCATACACGTATAGAAATATAGCAATCAGAAAGATAATGCTACATCATTTTTCTGCAGCAATTTGGACAAAAGAGAACCAAAGGGCATTTTTGTACCATCACATCTGCACCTTTGCTCAAGAGACTCTGTAGCAGAGATGCCACCTTGTGGATTAACAAATTGCTTCTCCTTTTCCTCCAATATTTCAGAGCAGAAGTCTAGTTGGGCTGTATGTTTATTCCTTTATTTAGAGTGCAAAAATAATGTGGAGACAAACTGAAAATATATTGTAAGACAAATCACAGCAGCCAGTGTGCCTTAGTTAAGTTGGTGTGCAACTGACAATTTGCAGGTAATTTGGCTCTGCTCCTGATAACAAGCTATTACAGAATGAACTAAAAGCAACATTTCAAAATGTAAATATGAAGCCACTCTTTTAAAAGCAAGCTTTGTACTGTACCTGCGATATAGGTTCTCCACAAAAATGTATTTTGCACTGTGAATTGACCTCTCCATCATTCTTATGGGAGAAATCTGCAAATTAAATGTCAAAAGCCATTTAGAAGGGTGGATGGGTTGGACACTCAGATGGTTGGCTATCCAAGGGGGGGTTTAGTTGTTCTGCAACATCCTTAGATCCACTGGACTACAGATTCTTTGTGGAAAGGGGATAGCCCTTATTTATTTCCTTAAACTTTGTTTAACGTCAGCAAGGCCATTATGAAACCACCAACTTCGTTAGATTTCAATCCCACCTCTTGTTCAGGAACTCAAACTACACAATGCTCCCTCCTCCTATTTTTCCCCACATCGACAAGCCAGGGAGGTAGGCTGAAGTGAAGGTGACTGACCCAAAATCACCCATTCAGCGTCCATGGCAGAGACTGGATTTGAACCAGGGTCTCCCATTACCTGTCCAGGATCTTAACTATTATGGCACACCGGCTCTTAATGTTAATATTAGGATGCTCGTACTAGATTATAACAGGGTAGAGAACTTGCAGCCAGAGGATCAGAAGCGCATCTTGACCCACTTGGTCAACTCTGCCCATTTTGGTTCTGTCCACCACTGGAATGCAGACCTCAAGGGAAAGCATGAAAGCCTGTATCTGTCTTTTACAGAGGAACAGAAGTGTTTCAAAGCCATGGCTATCCCAAGAGTTTACAACTTAAATTCCGTTAGTGGAAGGGGCAACAAGGGAGAGAGATGAGTAAATTCAAATTGCATACAGTCTTTCTCCAGTCCAGAATGAAAACTCTGCTATTAAAAGGAACACTCGGCTTGAAGACATACCATTGGTCTTGTATGCAGGTCCAACATAGTCAACTGCACATAAGTCTGTAGTGTCATCCCCCACCGTGTTGCATCTTGATACATTAAGCCCTGGCATTGGGGGTAAAAAAAATTAGGACTGTACTCAGTTTGTTAATAAGAATAGAATAGAATAGAATAGAATAAGAACTAGAACTAGAACTAGAACATACAACAAATTACTGCAGTATAAAGTACGGGAGCATATACAGTTCGAAATGCTGATTGAATTTCATTCAATTTGTTCCAAATGCTGATTCAATTTCATTGAATTTCTTCTTCCCAATGGGCAGGGCCTACTGAGCATGTTGAGTTCTCAATGGGACACTGGCCACCAAGGAAAGTTGGCGATTCATACCTTCCTCTGGGCCTAAATGCATTTTGGCTTCAAAAGGACCAGCACTTAGGAGAAAGGAGACCACTATTTTCAGAAAAGAAGGTTTAAAAATTATTACCAAATTATGAAGGGTAAATAGAACATATGCTGTCTTGGAACACTTTATTCTAATCTAGTGAGTCGTATAAAACACCCTTATTATAAAGAAACCTACCCATTTGTTAAGATCGCTTCACTCTTGAACTTAGACAGAAAATGAAGACATGAGATAAGGGTAGTTCAGATTTAGTTTCTCACCACAACTCAAGGGCATTCAAACAGTTAAAACAATTTCAGTAGAAAAGAAGTCCAGGGCTTCATTCTGGCAAACTTACCAGAGGGTTATGACCATGGATATTCCTCCATTTAGATACTGGTTCTGGCAATACCTGGGTTGGAAAAAATTTTAAAAAATCAGTGCAATACAGAAAGTTTCAGTCCACTTCTCTGAAGCCTAGACTAGAGAAACAACCAAGAAATGTGAAAGATTAGCAGCTGGTACCCTCAGACAGATGTGGGCATGGTGGCTCAGCAGGTAAGACGCCAGGCTTGTCGATCGCAAGTTTGGAGGTTCAAATCCCTAGCCCTGCGTGTGGAGTGAGCTCCCGCACTAGCTCCAGCTCTTGCCAACCTAGCAATTCGAAAGCATGCAAATGCAAGTAGATGAATAGGTACCACTTCGGTGGGATGGTAACAGCGTTCCGCATGCGTCATGCCAGCCACATGACCGCGGAAGCGTCTTCGGACAGCTCTGGCTCTTCAGCTAAGAAACGGAGATGAGCACCGGCCCCTAGAGTCGGACACGACTGCACAAATGTGCGGGGGGAACCTTTACCTTACCTACCCTCAGACAGATAGCTTGCAAAGTATGTAAGCATCTATACAGCCCACTGCCTTGCCAAAGACAAATATATTTTGCCCTTAGGAAGATTCTCCTAAGATTCTCTTATGCTCTTTCACTAGCATGTGGATGGAAAAAGAAAAAAAATGAATACAATACATACATATACTCCCAGGTTTGTGATATTTTCATTAGCTTCGTTTTTGTCCCTGTTTTGTGTTTCTATTTAATTCTGCAATGTTTAAGGGGGTTTTTGGTCTTGATTTTTTTTCGTTTGATAAAAAGAAAAACCCAGAAACAGATTTTTTTTGTTGTTGCTTAAGTTTCTGAACAACCACAGCCAGTCCTTGTCAATCCCTCCACCACTATCTTGTAAAAGAGCTGGAGAGACTTAACACAAGGACCCTTTGTGGTGAGCCAAGCTGATATTGGTCAGTTTCCGAAGTGTTGCAGTGATACACATCTTCTGAAATTGACATACCGTGGCACCAAGATGGGTTTAAACCAGGTTCAGTCTACCAGTTAGCAATTCATTCTGCTTTTTCCAAGGACGGGCTTATATTATGGAGCAAAATGCTACAGAAATTGTAGCAGCCCCCCCCCCTGCTTTCTTATAGTTTATAAAGTTCAAGCATATTTTCACCAAGGCTTTTCAGGTGCTATGCATTTTGTGGAGTTGAGTTTTATGAATAAATCATTTTATTATGTTTTTGTAATCTGCCACGAGGTATTGGAAGTAAGTGTCATATAAAGTAGTTATGGGGGAGGGACAGCAACTGTTCTGGAAATTTCACCAAGACGTGATCCTTATATATCCGATAAATTTCCAGGTAGGGAGTGCGATTTCTATTTAATACTACTTCTTTCGGACAAGGACTCAAAAATATCCTCCCAAGTTGCCCAGTTTTGTGCTACCATCTGCACGACACGCCGCACCATTACTTAGGTTTAGAATTTCTTAAAATGGTACTTTATTTCAATTTATTTTAGTATTTTTATTCTTGATTAATTTTAGATCCTATCATACTTGTTGTTTTTCTGTTTTATATATATATATATATATATATATATATATGTGTGTGTGTGTGTGTGTGTGCGCGCGCGCGTGCGCGTGCGCAAAATTGTTACTACTAGATATTTTGATTATATCTGGCCTTAGGGCTATAATAAACTTGATTTGATTTGATTCAAAGGAACTGTAGGGGAAAAATACTTTATACCGCAGGAATTTCACTGAACATGTGAAGTGCAATCCTGACCATATTTGTTTACATCCACATGACACACACTTAGCTTTTTATGAAAAAACTCACGAATTTAACAGAACCCACAATGCCTCACCTCAATGCCAGTGTTTTTAGCAAAATAATCCAGGCAAGTTGTTTTCCCGCTAGCAATATTCCCCTCAATGCAGATCTGATGAAAACAGAAAGAAAGAACGAAATCCTGGTTTAAGACTGGTACTAGATGAAATGACAGCAGGCAAGCAAGCTCACAGGTGATGCTCAAATTCTGCAGAAAGTTGGGACCTGTCTTTCTCTCAATTAGGAAAATCCACAGGACTTTTTTTTTCTCTTTCTACGTAAGTTAAAAACAGTCCCCCCCAAACCCACATTCTAAATCACCAATTAGTCATGTGACATAGTTTAAGCCATCTTATAGGTGTGCACAGTGTCTTTATATTTATTTATTTATTTATTTATTTTATATTTCAAATCTAGCTACCACCCATCTCACTCAAAGAGCGACTCTGGGCGGTTTACAATAAAACCAGGATAAAACCAGAAAAAATAATCATTAAAATACAATACAATAAAGCCATATTCTTAAACAAAAATATAATCCAAGATAGGGGTGTTTAAAAGGTCTTATATACTTGAATCCTCTGCTGAAAGAATATCATCTTCTACTATGCTGTAGAGAGCCATGGAATGGGCTTGAGGGAAATATTCAGAAGCTGTTACAGAAACAACAAGGGCAGAAGCATTCCTTAAGCCTTAGGAAAGGTGAAAGTATTAGGAAGGGACTCAGCTGACTCCTTCGTGACTCCCTGGGGCAGTGTTTCTCAACCTTGGCAACTTGAAGATGTGTGGACTTCAACTCCCAGAATTCCCCAGCCAGCATGGCTGGCTAGGGAATTCTGGGACTTGAAGTCCACGCATCTTCAGGTTGCCAAGGTTGAGAAACACTGCCCTGGGGTATAAGAGGGAGGGGAGGAAAAACACAACCCAACTTGCAAGATTCTGTTACTATAGCGCCCTACTTCAATAAAGCTTAGTTCTAGTCTGCTTGTGGAATCAGTTTCCCGGTCTGGATAAACTCGAAGAATTGATGCATGCATCCAATATCATATAAGAATGGTGGCACAAAATCCATGCTGTCTTGTTCTAAATCAAGAGAATGTGCATGAACTATCAGTTCCAGGTGTGAAGTTACTTCAATTAGGGTTTCAATAGCGGACTTCACATATCCTCCCCATCGATAAACTGTACACTCCAAGTCTTTTAAAAATACTACACATATATTATTATTCCTCTCCTTTATTACGCACGGTACCACACAAAAAAAAAAAAATTGTAAGTTTGCATTCAGAAATGCAGAGATCATTTTTTCATCACTGTCTTGTTAAACATTTTGCAATAATTTCTCATGCACAGAGCTTTGCTGTCATTAATGCAGTATATGGGAACTTCATACTTACAACTGTCTTCCTTTCTCCCCCGTTTGCCTGGTGCTTATCTTTAAAACAAAACAAAGGCATTAATTTGGAAGAATAATTCGTGCTGGCAATAAGTTGAGATATTAGTGGTACTACAAAGGAAAGGGCAATATAGTATAAAGGTTAAAGCAGCATCTCCTAAAATGGTGTCTTTTGATCTGGGAGGTATAATCCCAACACATCTAGGTGTTAAACTGGAAAAGGTTAGCGTATCCAACTAAAGAAAACCTGCTTCAAATCCTCATTTAGATGACACTGTAGGACAGTGTTTCTCAACCTTAGCAACTTTAAGATGTGTGGACTTCAAGTCCCAGAATTCCCCAGCCAGCCATGTTGAAACCCACACATTTTAAAATTGCTAAGGTTGAGAAACACTGCTTGGTAGGAGAGCGTTAGTCTACAGTGGCAAAAAGTCAGAAGGAATCTGATAGCACCTTTTCCAACTAACAAATTGCTGCACAAAAGCTGATGGCTAATCATGCAGTGAAGCTACAGAAGACTATTTAGGGAGCAGGAAGAGATAGAAAATCAAGGAGAGAGGTTTATCTATGGTAACTGCAGTGAGGATATTATATGCACAAATGTGGAAGATTTCAGATATACCAATAATGGAGGAATGGGTTGTGAAGATGGCTGAGTTTGCAGAAATGGCTAAATTGACTTGTTTGATAAAGGAGGGCACTACAACTACTTTTATAAAAGACTGGGGACCCTTTATGGACCTTTTGCTAAAAATGGTTTAAAATGAACTGGTGATTTTGGGATTGATTGATTAAAAAGGTTTGTTTATGGGAAGAAGGGAACTATGATATGCAATATGGGAGGGTGGAGATGGCAATTGCTATGTTTGCAACTGCTACAAAGACGACTGGAAGTCCCTAGATATCTTTCTTTTTCTTTTTTGTTATCCTTCACTTTGTCTTTTACCTTTTTATAATTTATTTTTCTATTTCTTCTTCAATATTTCTGTCATTTTTTAAATCTTTGTAAAATCTTTTCATAAAAATTATTCCAAAAGAAAATCAAGGGGAGAGGAAAGGAGGTTAAACAGCCTTGCTGGAATCCTGATCAACAGTACGCAGCATGCTCACTGCAGAATTTAATTGCAGGGCCTGCAATCAATGTGACTTAATTTGCCCCTTACAAGTATCACACATCACACTAAGCCATTAGATGGTTTGGTTGGTAAATAGGATGTGCAACCCCAGCCAATGCAAACTATACTTAAAAGGTATGAGTCCCTTGGACTGCAAGTAGGTCAAACCAGTCAATCCTAAAGGAAATCAACCCTGACTGCTCACTGGAAGGACAGATGCTGAAGCTGAAGCTCAAATACTTTGGCCACCTAATGCGAAGAGAGGACTCACTGGAAAAGACCCTGATGCTGGGAAAGACTGAAGGCAAAGGGAGAAGGGGACGGCAGAGGATGAGATGGTTAGATAGCATCACCGATGTAATGAACATGAATTTGAGTAAACTCCGAGAGACAGTGGAGGACAGGAAGGCCTGGCGTGCTATGGTCCATGAGGTCACGAAGAGTCGGACACGACTAAATGACTGAACAACAACAAAATTGTAGCCCAATGTGTGAAAGAAAAAGTCAAACATCTTTGCCTTGCTGGAGAAAGAGAAAAGGAAGGGAAAGGCAACACAAGGCTAGTGTGTATGCAGGTGCCACCCACACACCTGCACAGCACTCGGTCCTCCCCACAGCGGGTGCAGACGCAGGAGACACTGTGGCACAGGAAGGATGTGGGAAAGGCCGAGACGGTGCAACAGGACCTGGAGTCTCTTGCATCAGAGCAAGGCCTCCTGGGACCCCTGGCGTATTTACCCAGGAAAGAAGAATAGCAAAGAGCACAGACTAGACCAAGCTCAATGTTATAACTAGCAGATGATTCAAACAGGCAGGGAAACTCTATTCAGGACAGTTGACCAGAAATACCAATTGCGGGGGGGGGGGGGGGGCGCACTGGCTTGGCTTGATGTATGAACCACAATTTCTCCAGATCAGCCCCCTCCATTCAGACGTAGGCTAAGCTGAAAGCAAGTGCCTGTCCCCAGTCCAGAGGAAAGAGACTCACATCGCCATCTAGTCTGCCATTCAACTCTTAAGTCCAGCCTTAAGTTTTTTTTTTTTATGTTTATAAATTTTATTAAGATTTTAAAATACATAGTTAAAAGTTAGAAACGAAAAAAGAAATAGAAATACAAAATAAAGAAAAAGTGTAGTAAAGCAATAGAAAGAAAAAGATATGAAAAATAGGTAACTTCCAATCTATCTCTGTTAACTTAGATAAAAAAATCTGCCCTAAATGTTGGTTTTTCATACGATAGAAATAATTCTTTGTCTAATATGCTCTTTTGTATTTAATCTACTCTTCAAAACCCCATGTAAGCTTCGCCCCACCTGCATTTCGCAAATAGTCCATCAATGGTTTCCACTCTTTGAGATAGTGATAACTTGAATTTTCTTTCAATAAAAAAGTCAATTTATCATTTTCTGCCATGTCCATCAATTTTAACATCCACTCTTGTACTGTTGGTAGAGTCTGAGTTTTCCAAAATTGTGCATAAAGAAGTCTTGCTGCTGTCATCATATATTGTATAAGCCTTAAGGGTTTTTTTTAAAAAAAGAACCAAATATTTATCTCCTAGAAGGATTTTTAAAAGATGACCTCAACTCAAACTCAATTCCGCTGATTGCACCCGGGTGGTTTTCTTGGCAGCATTATGGAAGTGGCGTGGCATTGTGGTTTGTTTTTTTTTACTTCCTAGTCTTGTCTACAGCCATAAGATTCCCAGACAGTTTCCCATCTAGGTATCAATTCCGGCTCCTTAGCTTCCAAGAACAAAGTTAGGAAAAAGTGTTACTATGGAAAAATCAGTATAACTCTATGTAGTCAGGAACAAATCTGAGTGAATGCAGGAACCATGGCCTGGATTGGAATCTCTTAACATCTGGGTTTCACTTAAATTACAAATCTAAGGAGGAACAATGCAAGGGAGAATTTCCAGTGAATTTATCTTATTAGCCTTTTGCAACAAATACTTTGCAACATTATGGGGTGCAGGGGTTCAGCTGTTGGGGTAGAAGGGGGAACACCTCTGTTCTGGTCCACCCTCAGCCACAGAAGCTCCCTTGGTGACTTCGGGCCAGCCACTCTCCCTCAGTCCTGCCTACCTCACAGGGTTGTTGTGGGCAAAAACAGTAGGAGGGAGCATTACCAATGCCACCTTGAGCTCCTGAATTAATTGCGGGATTTGAATCTCATAAACACAACAGAAACTGGTGGCACTTTCACAATTAATACATTTATCATGCTTTTGTGCGTCACAAGCCACTTCATCAAAGCCGAGCTATCAAACCCCCCCCCAAAAAAAAGCTGAAACAGTAAAGCTGTTTCTCTTGAAAATGCCCCAACTCTTCGTCGTAATAGCTTAAATTTAAGCTTTCCAGCTCAAGCAACACTAAACACTCCATCCGTTCCTTTAATGAATTAATTAAACCCAGGCGATTTACGATTCAATTTCATTTCCACGTGATTTTAGAATTTTCAAGGGACGTTCAACAAAGGAGAGGCGGATCTCGGAGCCAAGCCGGATCGCACGAAAGGCGCAGCAGCCCAGCAACCTCTGCAGCCCCCGCGCCCCCCGCCCCGGCAAGGACCCAAGCCGGACCGGACGTACAAGAGGCGCGCGGAGAAGAACCGGCCAGGCGGCAGCGTGGATCCCTCGGCGGCTCAGGGGGACGAAGCTCCGGGAGACCGGCTTTGCAGCGGCAGGAGCACAAAGCAGGCCCAGCCACCCGGAGGTGCAAGCCAGCCAGCCAGGGCCGGTGGCGGAGCGATTGCACCAACCACATCGCCCATGTCCGGACGTGACTGACTCCTGCAGGAACCGGAGAGTGGCCGCGCTGCGAAGGAAGGAACCCAGGCCAGCGACCCGCTTCCTTCCGCCGCTCCAGCAGCTGCGCTCGCCGACACCGCTTTTCCTGGGCGTGATTCTAGCTAGCAGCTGCGTTTCGCAACGGGGAGAAGGGCAGGCGCGCGGCTGCGCCTGCGCGTCAGCCGACCGCAGCGCCCCAGATTTGCAGGGGGTGCTGGGAGTTGTAGTTCAAGCCTGCTGTCTGTAGCTTGAATCATGTCAACTGGATTTCTATTTTCTAAGTGGAAACGTTTCGCTCCTTATCCAAGGAGCTTCTTCAGTCTGAGCAAAGTTGGTAAGGGAATCCTAAATATGTTTCTAGGTAGCTGTGTAACTTTGCTCAGACTGAAGAAGCTCCTTGGATAAGGAGCGAAACGTTTCCACTGAGAAAATAGAAATCCAGTTGACATGATTCAAGCTACAGACAATTCCACCTGGATGACTGAGAACCTTCATAGACATACTTCAAGCCTGCTGGCCTGGAGAGCAACGGAAGGTGCAGGCTGAAAAGACAGAAAGACCTTTCCTTCATCAGCTGCATTCAGGCGGGCTCAGTTCAGTTCAAGACTTTGCATCTAGCGTTCGCACAATACGCTGAGCTTTTGGTTAGGGCTTTTTGACGTGGGCGAGCTCAGCCCGCTTGCTCACCGAATGATTCGGCGTATTGAATTAGCCCAGAAAAAAAGGTGAATTTGGTAAGCGTGTTAAGTGGTGGCTTGGGGGCTAGCTGCTTTCTTTCAACCCAGCCTTCCTCACGCGGTTGATTTGGAAGGGATAAAAATGAGTGTCTGCGAAGGTAAACCAAGGTGTCAATGAAATAAGTAATAAAAAATAATATTCAGGTTCACAAAGATGCTAAAATCAAGTTAGTCGCATTATAGCTTAGGGTGATGGATTTGTTAACCCAGTTATGGATTGTGCAAAAGTATTTTATTTATTATTTATTTTATTAAATTTATGTTACCGCCCATCTCCCCCAGCGGGGACCCTGGGCGGTGCACAATAAAATAGAATTAAAAGAAATATAAAATTACAACAATACATAATATGAATTCCAAGGGTAAAATGTTAAAATAAGATACTGGGAGGCTTCAAGGGACCAATTTTGCAGAGAATGAAGGGTGGGAACACCTGGACACGGAAATGTTGTGGACTGGAACTCACACCCTTACTGCCAAACATGTTGACTATTGCAATGCGCTCTAGGTTGGGGCTCAGAAGCTCTAATCCACGCACAGTGTGGTGGCCAGACTGCTAATGGGCCCTACCGATGATTGTAGGCTAATGCCACTTTGCAGTCACTGCACTGGTCCCCAGTCCCCTCCAGGCCCAAATAAAAATATGGGTTATGGAAACGGCATGCTGCTTTGTGCAGCCTGCTGGCATTTTTTGACAACTCAACCAATTCACTGCCACCAAATGTCACACCGGCTAATTTTTCATAGCCACTTCTTCTCCGAAAGACAGGCTGCCAAGGGCCTCCAGGCCTCGCCGACACTGCCAGCTCCGTCACTGCCTCTGCCTTACTAGCCACCAAACAGCTGGTTGGCGTGCCAGCTCTTCCTTTATGGACGGAGATGATTTCTTCTTTTATATGTACAATTTTTATTGAAAGTTTTAAGAGCAATAATAAGAACTAATACAAATTAAAATAGAACAGAGAAAATGGAAAGGAGAGAAATAAAAGAAAAAGCTAAAAGTGCAGTAAGAAAAAATGTAGAAGTAGAAAAAAAGAAGTAAGATATAAGGAAATATATAAAGAAGTGGCTTCCAATATTCTTTGCAGCAGTTATAAGTACAATTATATTTTAACCTCTCTAAAGTTACATCATGACTCTCTCCTTTCTATAATCCATCCTGTCTAATCATCAAAATCACAAGTTTGGGGTTTTTTCATTTTTACACAAAAAGTCCACAAGGGGTAAATGTAGACGTTGTCCTTTCTCTAATCAAATTATTCTGCCTTGCTAGCCACCAAACAGCTGATTGGCGTGCCAGCAATTCCTTTGTAGCCGGTGATGATCTCTCACGTTTCAGTGGGGCCTTTCCACTCTACGGGTTGTGCCAGCCTGCCCTCCATGGTGCAACTCCAGGTTACCTTAGGAACTGCCAAAGTGATTCCACCCATCTTCTAGGACAGAGCTTTCCAAACTTTTCATGTTGGCGACACACTTTTTAGACATGCATCATTTCGCGACACACTCTTACAGCAGGGCATCATTTCGCGACACACTCTTACAGCAGCGCACAAGGCAGGCACTAGGTCCTGCTTGGAATCCTGGCAGGGCAGATTTGGAGGCAGCAGCAGCCGCGACACACCCAGACACTGCAGCCGACACACTAACGTGTCCCGACACACAGTTTGGAAAGCTCTGTTCTAGGAGCATGGGGAGGGGTCTTGCTTAATTGCCCACTCTCTTCCATTGCCATGGAAACCAAGACCAGAAATATTTGATATAAATTGCAGATTTGAAGAAGAAAATTCCTGACGGCAGGAGTAGTAGTAGAATGGAACAGTTTGCCCATGGAGGTTGTGGGTCCTCCATCTCTGGAGGTTTTGGCAGTTGAATTGGTTTTCCAACGATTGTGAGAGGGAAAAGGGATGTGGGGCAGAAGGCAGATCTTCTCAGCAGCTGCCCCAGCATTGTGGGACATGCTACCCCCTAAATAAAACTCACCCCTTTCCTCTTGGCATTCTAGAAAACCCTGAAAACTCCCTTTGACACTGGCATTTTACCTGACTGATGGGAACCAGGCAGCCATTTTTGACTATACAATGTTGAGCTTTTCTACAGATCATTCTTTTGTTTCAGAGTCAACTGATTGGGTAGTATAAACATTGTGTAAATAAACAAACAATTGGAACAAATGTCCACAAAATTCAGAAGTCACATAAAACAATTCCAGGTGAAAGATTTAAACAAATGCACAACTGCTAATGATAACAGTCAAGAAGCCACAATTGAGATTTGAGTCTAAGCCAGTGTTTCTCAACCTTGGCAACTTTAAGGTGTGTGGACTTCCAACTCCCAGAATTCCCTAGCATGGCTGGCTGGGGAATTCTGGGAGTTGAAGTCCACAAATCTTCAGGTTGCCAAGGCTGAAAAACACTGGTCTAAGCAAAGAGAATCAACGATAAGATAAAAGAGAAGCTACTTTTATCTGACAGCTGTAAGTGAGAAGGTTTTTGCTAAATGATTTCCTGTGGTAATACCGGAATTCCTTTAGCAAAGCTAGTCATAGCTCTACAGCGGAAAAAGATTGGCGAAGCAATACTGGTACAAGCCCTGATGGTGCACTGTGCCATTAATCATGGCTTGCAGGCCACGTGAACTGCATTTGTATGCAACCCTTCTGAAGCCCAAACTAAACACACCTGCCTTAGTTTCAGCATAAAAAATGAACCTAGCCAGTGTAATCTGTAAGCCACACTTTGTGGTTTAATGTGCAGGAATGAGGCTTGTTTGACCTACAATTACTTCTTTGCTCAATAAATTGTAAGTCACCCAGACATGGCGGCTATATAAATGGATTAAATAAATAAATGAAAAACCACTTGTGAACTGACATCTCCAGCATCTTTGTAGAAGAAACATTTCCCTTTGTCACTTCGAAAATAATGTTTGCATCTGGAATATATCATCCTCGCTCTTTAGTTAACCAAGGACACCTTTTTAATGGATCCCAAAGTCTCTTGCTAATAAATCTGACCTATGCCATTATATTTAAATAAAAGAGCACCACAAATAAGCATCCATAAAGGATCCCAGCAGCAATGCATTACTTATTTATACTTTCATTTATTATAATTCAATCCTGGCAGCTGTCCAGGGGGCTCAAAGGAACTCCCAGGCTCCCTGTCCCACAGCCCTGCCTATCCAGGGTTACATTAACCATGGTTTATTCAACCCCTCCAACTTTCCCAGCTCCCAGGTTATGAAGAAACTGAAACCAAGGGTCCATTTTCACAGGAGGCAAAAACGTGGGCTGGTTTGTGGCTTTCTTCCTCACGAGCCCCCTGCAAGGTAGACCATCCAGGGAGACAGAGAGAGATGCTCAAGTCCACCTTGGGGTCATTTATCTCCCCATTTCCCCCGCCCCCATCTTCCTCCTCACAACCCCCCCTGCGAGGTAGGCTGCCCTGAAAAGAGAGGGAGGGGCGGCTCAACTCTCCCCCGTTCTGTCTCCATTTCCATCCCCCACCCCACCCCGAGGGGCGTGCCCCGTTCGAGGCTCCCAACAGCCCGGCCAAGTAGGACCGGCCCGGGGGGGGGCCTGGAGGCTCGCTCGTTCCTCCGCCCGTCAACCGACGACCCTTCCGGCAACGCCCGCCCGCCGCTTCGCCTCCTCTTCGGCCGCCATGGCGAAGGTGGAAGTGGACCGCGAGTTCCCGCGCTCCGTGGGGGGCATTCTCAAGGGAGCCCGCATGGTAGGTCGCGGCGAGCGGGGGGAGACCTCAGGGTAGAGGGGCCCTCTGAGCTTGTGCAGAGCGCCTTCCTCCCCCAGCCCCACGCGCTCCCAGAGCTGGATTCCCCGGACCGGGGAGGGGGGCTGGCCGTGGCTGAGGCTCCCCTGCTCCTCTTTCTCCTTCTCCTCCTTTTGTTCGCCTCCTCCTCAATCTCCTTTCTCCTTCTCTCTCCTTCTCCTCTGTTTCATTCTTTCGCCTTTTCTTTCCCCTTTCTTCCTTTCTTTTCTCCTTTTTTCTCCATCCTCCTTTCTTCTTTTCTTTCTCCTCCATCTTTTTCCTTTTCCCTTTTCCTCCATCTCTTCTCTTCTTCTCCATTTCTTTTCTCCATCTCCTCCTTTCTTCTTCTTTCTCCTTCTCCATCTTTTTCCTTTTCTCTTTTCCTCCTTCTCTTCTCTCCTCTTCTCTCCTCTCCTCTCCTCTCCTTCTCCATTTCTTTTCTCCTCCTCCTTTCTTCTTTCTCCTTCTTCTCCGTCTCCGTCTCCTCTTCTTTCTCCTTTTCTTTTTCCTCCTCCTCCTTCTAAATGTCCTAGAAATTAAGTCCCTCCCAAATAACTTTTTTAGGGGTGTGGTGGCTCAGCCGGTAAGACGCAGTGACGGAGTGAGCTCCCACACTTGCCCCAGCTCTTGCCAACCTAGCAATTGGAAAGCATGCAAATGCAGGTAGATTAATAGGTACCACTTCGGTGGGTAGGTAACAGCGTTCCGCGTGCATCATGCCGGCCACATGATCGCAGAAGTGTCTTTGGACAACGCTGGCTCTTCGGCTAACAAACGGAGATGAGCACCGGCCCCTAGAGTCGGGACATGACTACACAACTGTGCGGGGGGAAACTTTTTCTTGTTGTTCAGTCGTTTAGTCGTGTCCGACTCTTCATGACCTCATGGACCATAGCACGCCAGGCCTTCCTGTCCTCCACTGTCACCCGGAGTTTACTCAAATTCATGTTCATTACATCGGTGATGCTATCTAACCATCTCAGCCTCTGCTGTCCCCTTCTCCTTTTGCCTTCAGTCTTTCCCACCATCAGGGTCTTTTCCAGTGAGTCCTCTCTTCGCATTAGGTGGCCAAAGTATCTGAGCTTCAGCTTCAGGATCTGTCCTTCCAATGAGCAGTCAGGGTTGATTTCCTTTAGGATTGACTGGTTTGACCTCCTTGCAGTCCCTTACCTTTTTTTAAAAATAACTTTTATAGTCATGACCAGGGCAGTGTCTGTGTTCACACAACACAGTAGCTGAATGGAATGGCTTTCCTACACACGTCTATATTGTATCTGTGAGAAATATATATTATACTATATGAAATACTGTATATAACGTGCATGTGTGTGAAATAGAACAAAATGGCAGTTATTCCCAGTGTTAAGCAGTGGTTTAGGAAATGGGTAACCTATCGTTTTTTGAAAAAGTAATTCCCTTTTTGTTTTCCTTTCCTATGTTGTTGTTGTCTTTGGGGCTTTTGTTTTTGTGTATCTTTTAAAACTTGCTATGAAATAAAATTAAAAAGGGAATAAACAGAAAAAAAACAACAGTGATCAAGCAGTCAAAAGAGAAATTGATACCTAATAACGAACTAAAACTGAAGGAAAAAGAAGGAAAAAAGGATTCATACAATATTAATATGTTTGGTTGTACGTCGCCCAGAGTCACGTTTAGTGAGATGAGTGGCTATACAAATTTACTAAATCAATAAAATAAATATAGAATGAGCTCATTCCCTTAACATATGCTTACATTTAGACTTTACAGAAACATATTGCTCCATTTTCTCATTATTATAAGATATTTCAAAAATCCAGTGTCTGACTTTCTGGGCCCTGAACCATTCATAATCACTCATAACCTCTGGGTTCACACACTATCTCTACCCCAGGAAGAAACTAACTAAGGTTCAACAAGCCATATTGTGGACAGACAGTTGCTAGGTTTGTAACTGAGTTGGCACGTTGTATGAATAGTCACAGTTTCCCTGATCCATACAGCGGTTGTCCAGGGGGAAGACTGGCCATCGGGGATGCATTTTAAATCTACCTTTTCCAACCAGGCACCTTCCAGGTTTATTGGACTACAGCACCCATCCTCCTTAGCCACAGGAAGGAGAAAAAGACTATCGCAACACAGCAGGGTAGAGGCTAGGTTGTTTGAAGAAATCTGTTTCCAGTGTTTTGTGTGGTTTCTACGGTGATGTGAAATGGTGGTTCTCTTCCGGGTACACACCTTGCATTCTGGAGGCCCTTTAACAATTTCAAACCGATTAGAAAATGCTAGCAAGGAAGCCTTTCATTCCTTTTTCATGCTGTAACTGTGTTCTTTTTCTGTTCTTTAAAGTCCGTTTCTCTCTCTCTCTCTCTCTCTGCATAAATGTACACACACACCTGCTGTGTTCATCTAAAGACTTAACAGCTCCACTTTCATAACATTGTAAATTCTAACCTTGGCTGGTTTGTGTGTGTGCATTAGTGTATTTTATGCAAATCCATCTTATTTTTGATTCAGTGATCATGCAAACTAGAAAGTGAATTAATTCAATAACGAAATAAAGAACAAAATGTAAACCCAGCCACTATTACATCATACCCCTCAGCAAAGTTAACTTCCCTTTATTATTTAACTTTTTGTGCCTTGTTTTGGCTGCTTGTTTTGATCAACAAAATCAAAGTGTGAAGTCTCTAAACTCTTGGGCTGTTGCTGCTGCTGCCACTTAGGTGTGTTTCACATGGAGACTCGTGTGCAAGACACTCTTTGTCTTTCTTGCCACATCCCTCGTCTGTTTTGGCTAAAATTCTAAAGAAACAAATACCACATTTTGAAGGTACGCGTTTCTTTTGGTGGAGTTTCTTAGCTTCGCGTTTTATTATTTTAATAAATCAAACAGAAAGTTTGGCAGTCTGATGTCTTTGCAGGATGTCTTGTAAACTATTTTTTTCTTCCTTGCAGATTGTAGCTTTTATGGCAACCATCACTTTTGCTGTTAGAAGATCTCACGAAGCTTTCCTAGCCCTTGTGATCATGGAACTTGTCATTACCTTTTTATTCTATTTACTTTATCTGCTGAAGTTGCATAATAAGCTAAAATTCATGTTTTGGCCTTTGGCTGTAAGTATAATTTTGTACAAACAAGTGCTTTGGGTACACATTCGTAGCTAATGTGAAAGGCAGATGTCAGACTAATACTTAATGTATCCAGTTATATTCCTGGAAAAATAGGCTAATTATAAAAAGATTTCCACTCTTTTGTAGTTTTATTTTTTTTTCTTTTTTCTTTTTTTTTGTATATCTTTATTCTTTTACATAATAATAATACATAAGAAAACAATATCTAACATAACATAACATAAAATGACATAGCATTACATAAATGACAACATTTAGGTTACATTTTTAAATTAAATACGACGTCAACCCTCTTCCAAAACAACCTTTCATTTCAACTCACGTACTTACTTAGGCTTCCCTTCTCTCTTCTACCTTCTCAAACTCTAACATCACTTAACATTACCTTTTAACATAACTAAAAAACTTCCTCTCTTACAAACATAACCTATCTTAATCTCCTCTCCTTTTAACCTTCTTTCCCCCTCTTCTCTCTACTCTCTTTTCCATCTCCTCTTCCTACTCTTACCTTCTCTACACCCTAATCCCCCTAATCCCCTTTTACTCTCCCTTCTTTTTCACTTATTCTACACTCTACCCTAAAAAAAAAGAAAAGAAAACGACTACCAAACAGGACTTCCTACTTTCTCACCATCATTTCCTTCAACTATTTAGAAATAATCTCTATCATATTTAATTTTTATTTATTTATTTACATTAAATTCCCAATTGGACTTTTTGAGTCTTTTCTATAAATTTATAGAAAGGGCTCCAACATAAACTGTATTTTATTTCCAACAAGAGCTGGTGAGATTCACTAGGGATCACTTGGTGGACTCAAGAGAAGAGCCACACACACTGTCCTTTACCGGACAGCACAGTGCCTTAGACCTGGAGAGACTGTTCTTGGCTTTCTTTTTCAGGATGCTTTCAATTCACTGGTGGCAGCACTGTTTCTCCTCATTGTGGGCCTGTGTGCAACATTAATAAAGACCATCAAGGAGACATTAATTGGAGGTGTAAGTAAGAGCATCTGTACTAGCAGTATGGTGTGAAAATCGATAGGGCATGTCCTGGAGGGTCTCGGTGGGCCAGGACTCGAGAGCAGGTTTTTGTCCTTACAATAGGTCAGCCTTTCTCAACTTTTTGACCCAGTGCAGCTGGCTGGGGAATTCTGGGAGTTGAAATCCACCTATCTTAAAGTTGCCATGGTTGAGAAATGCCGCTGTAGACTATTAAGAACTTCACAGTTTAGCTGGCAAAGTCAAGGGAAGTGGAAGCAGATGCGATAGATGGAGGAGAGAGAATAGGGATTGGGGGGTGAGAAATTAGAATTACTTTTGTAGAATATGAGGTGGAACTTTTTTCCCCTTATTTCTTACTGTACATATATATTTAAATAGAAGTCTCACAAAAATAAATTCTGATCTACAGGAGTTGCTCTAAACTAGCCTTTAGATGTTAATCGTGATTCATTTTCTTTTTGTGTGGAATCTGAACCACATTCTTGTTTTCCCTTTTTTGCAGGTATTCTGTTTGCTGCTTTGCATTCTTTGTATAACAGATGCTGCTTTAATCCTGAAAAAAGTTTCTTTTAATAGGTCATAGTAGGAAGGGGTGGTATCCAAAGCTAAAATGGCCAATCGAGCCAAATAAATTATATAGAACAGCCATCCTGAATGTAGTTTCATCCAGATATGCTGGACTACAGCTCCCATCATCCACAACCAACACACAAAATACCAGGAGGTCATCAGGTTGGGAAAAGCTGTTACAATCCATTTTAAAAGCCTGGTTTGCTCTTTGCTGTCTGTCACATTTTCTTGGTATTCCCTAAAAGCTTTAGGC
Organism: Charina bottae; assembly: GCA_023362775.1. NCBI lineage: Eukaryota > Metazoa > Chordata > Lepidosauria > Squamata > Charinaidae > Charina > Charina bottae. Next base: position 13,048,520 of record JALMGJ010000015.1, read on the forward strand.
TCCAGTTCAGCCAGTCAAGCTTTATTAAATCCTATTGATTTCAAGAGGCAAAATTAAGCAGATGTTTAACCCTATCAAATTACATGTGATTTAACTTGAATACTTAGTTCATCTATTTAGCAGCAGGAGCAACCGTTGATAAAAATGTCTTGTGTTTTATAAAATAGCTGTTTTTGCCAGTGTAACATTAAAAATGATTATGGGGTATATCTTCTTGAACCAGTTTGTATTAAATTTTAATGTTTTTAATTAAAAAGGTTTACCTGCAATAATATTAGAGCCCCTAGTGTTTATTGTTTGCATTTTCCCCACTCAGAATTTTTTAAAAAAACTTTAACCTTTTAACAAAATGCGATCTTAAAGAGCCACCATCATTGACTATGCTGCTTGTAATAGCAGAGTAGCTGGGTTCACACAATGTGCTGGGCTAATATGGGGCTGGTTCAGTGAACCCAGGCCTTGTAGTTAATTGTTCAGCCTCTGGCTATTAATCAGTTAGCATGTTGCGCAAACACACACACACCCAGGACATGGCAAATCCCTCTTAGCAGAGCACTCAAGAAGATTAAGTGTAATATCAGACAGAACCTTTTAGACCAGAGCTTTCCAAACTTTTCATGTTGGTGACACACTTTTTAGACATGCATCATTTTGCGACACTCTTACAGCAGGGCACAAGGCAGGCACTAGGACCTGTGCAGAATCCTGGCAGGGCAGGTTTGGAGGCAGCAAGGCACAAGGCAGGCACTAGGACCTGCCTGGAAGCCAGGAGGCAGCAGCCGCCGTGACACACCCAGACACTGCAGCTGACACACTAATGTGTCCCGACACACAGTTTGGAAAGCCCTGTTTTAGACTATTATCTGACAGTGCAGAGTGGAGATGTAGACACAAGTAACATGGTATTCCACCTCTTAATAAAATTAATCAAGTCCATGCACTGAATTCCTTGGGGCAAAACCACACCATATGCATTGTTTTGGTTCCTAATCCTAATTCAACTTTTTGGGTAGCTTGTGTTGTAGAAAAGCATATACCCCATTCTGGACGATAGTGTTGCAATTAGGTTTGCGGGAGGGGGAAATCACATTCCGGCATGAAGCTCAACTGTTGGGTGTGCCAAACAAGCAAGCTTCAGACATAAGGGGCTCGCTTCTCCTTTTCTTCCTGCACCACAATGAGATGATCTGAAGATTTTTGTTTAAACTGTACATGGCTTTTTATGTGCACCAGGATAAACTAAAGTGCAGTTTGTCCAAATAAGACCAATCTATAGTTTCTGATCCTGATTTGTTAAGATAAACCAGGGATGAGGAATTGTTGGCTTATAGGCTACATGCAACCCACCAAGCCTTCATCTCAGTATTTCTCAACCATGGCAACACTAAGATGGGTGGACTTCAACTCCCAGAATTCCCCAGACAGCATGCTTTCTGGGGAATTCTGGAAGTTGAAGTCCATCCATCTTAGTGTTGCCAAGGTTGAGAAACGCTGCTTCATCTGGTGTAAATTCTTCCAGTGGACCAGTCTTCTCTCTTCCATTATACCACATGCCGTTATTCCCCAACCCCGTGCCCTCTTAGCGATTAAAAAACAGAAAAAAATTCTTTGAAGCCTTTTCTGTTGTTGTTTTTTAATGAAAACATTGAACTATGTCATTATGTTGTGTTTTTAACTAATACCTAAAATTATTAAGGTGTGGAAGCTTAAAGTGGAACTACAAGGGAAAATGGAATCATATGTGAAAGGTAGAGCCTCTTTCAATATAGGCAAACTTAGGGCTTTCAAAAGACCTTGAGAACGATAAAGAAAAAGATCAGAAATAGAAACTGGCCATAGTGATAGTACTTCAGAAAAAGAAATGAGACTAAACATTTTATGTGGCAAAATGTCTATTTTTGAACCTTAATCACCTTTCTGAAAGTTTTATATAGTAGAGGCAAAAGCTAGGACATATAACTTGATTAATTTTCTGCTTTCAGCACTTCTTGCTTGCCTAAACAGGCAACAGTGAAGACAAACTACATTCCTTAGAGCTTGTAGCTCCATTTGCAACAAACAATAAGAACATCTAAAATGAAATTAAAAACATTCACAATTTTTGTCTGAAACTTTTCAGTTTTATATATCAAGCAAGCAAAGCAGTATAAATTATACATGTTTATAAAGTGATGGATGACTTTATAAAGGTTGTTAAACATTTGTTTCCCCCTGAAATTCCTTCTGCCAGAAATTCCAGAAAAGCTTGCTTATGACTTCCAGATATACTAGAATAGCAACTCCTAAAATTCCCTGCTAAATTTGAGTAGGATTTCTGAAAACTGCAATCCTAATTCATCCGGAGGCCGTTCCTATAGCATCCTCTTACTAATAGCTTAAGCAAGGGAGGGAAGTGACATAATTTAACTATTTCAAAACAAAGCAGGTGAAAATGTTCCCCGACTCCAGAGCAAAAAAAGAAAAAGCATTTGGTCCACGTTCTTGAGAACTTCACTGATCCTCGGTAGTTTTCTGAAGTCTTTCTCCTGATGCTTTATCTTTAAATATATTTACTATCTGTTTCTTTATTACAGTGTTTCTCAATCTCAGCAACTTGTGTGGACTTCAACTCCCAGAATTCTTTGCTGGCTGGGGAATTCTGGGGGTTGAAGTCCACACATCTTAAAGCCGCCAAGGTTGAGAAACACTGATTCAGCGGAATAAACCTGGCTTTCTGCGCATCAGCAATTTGCACGCGTGAGCTGAAGAACCGCAACGCACCACCGAACAGATGATTAGCTTTCACACGAACATGATAACGCGGGCTCGCTCAGGGCGCTGAGTCATAACGCGGTTTCTTTATGGGACTCACCCGCTAGGACTCAAAAATCCCACCAACCGCGATTGGCCAACAAACTAGGGCTTCGCGCGCCGCGAGGACCTCACTGCCGCGCGCAGCGGGCTCGCAACCCGATCCACAGCAGCTGCTCCTGGGGTTGGGCGCCACCCAGCGCCAGTTCCCGAAGCGGAGCCCGCACTCGGTTCAATTCAAGCGCCGAAGGAAGGAGGCGGAGCCGAGGGCGCAGCGCCCAGACGAGACAGCGAGGCCCCCCGCCGCCTCCCCCTGCCCCGACCCGGATTGGTGGCCGCTTGCAAAGACGGTGCGGATTTCCCCGATTTCCGTAGCATTTCCGTTTTCCTCCTCCCGAGACCCAGCATTGAAAAAACCCACCCCCTCGGGGCTGCATCGATCGGCGCTTCTTGCAAACTCGACGGCGGCGCGTCCCGGAGCCGCTTCCCTCTTCTGCAGGCGAAGGGTCCTGAGCATGGAGCGCTCCGAAGGAGAAGACCCCGATCCGGCCGTGGCGCCGCCGGGGACTCGCCTGCTTCTGGCCTTCAAGGCGTTCGTGAGCTCCCGCAAAGGGCTGTTGCTGCTGTCCCAGGCGGTAAGGGCGCGGGCGTGGTGCGGGGGTGGGTGCGGGGAGGACTGTGTTCCACATTGCAAAGTTCAGACAAGGGAACAGATCGGGTGGGGAAGGGAGGCCGAGGAGGGTGAGCCCATATCTGGCAGAGAAGGGGAGAAGCCCTTCCCAGCCGCTCCGTTCGGACGACCCCTTCTGCAGGAACCGTGCCCCAAGGGGGAACTCGTGACCTCCTGAGCCATTGCCCGCCGCGGGGTCTTGCCAAAGCAGGAATGACTGCAAACGGCTCGCTTCGTTGAGGAACCGGGGATCAGCCTTCCCCAAAGATAGACCTGCCACGCCCCCCAGCGGAGCCTCTGCACGTTGCATACCCGCGAGGGAAGGCGGAGGGGGCGCCCCACGACACGCTGAACTGCAACGTCACCAGCCCCGGTCTAGCGACGAGTGCAATTAGTTTGCCGCTTATTGAGTTGGTTCCCACAACACGTGTAAGCCAAACCTGAGTTAATCAGGATTAACTGAATGAAAGCACCAAAAGGGGTATACTTCTGAAGATAGTAGTTATGTAGGGGAAACAGCAACTTCTGGACTCTGCAGGATGATGGACGGAATCAGGAGCTGAGGCCATGAAAGAGAGAACCGTGACCGATAGGACGAGGAGGAGGAAAACTGCAGGAAGACTCTAGTATGGTCACAGAAGTTCAGAATCTTTTACTAGTTCTACATTGTCCTAAACCATGGCTTGCTTGACTCTAGTTTATTGGAAAAGGTACACTGGCTGAGCTTGCACAACAGACAAAACCAAGTCCAGGCAAACCACATTACGCCAAGTGTGACATGTTGGTGTCAGCTCTCGTCCCCTAATGTTACACCTAAAGTAAGATTACTGCAGCTTGCCCTGTCCCTCTTCAGACCCGACAACCAATGAGGTTATGAACCTGGCTTGCTAAAGCAAAGCATACAGGTAGTCCTCACTTAACGATCACAACTGAGACCGGAATTTCAGTTGCTAAGCAAAGCGCTCATTAAGCAAATCCAACCCGATTTTATGACTTTTGAGGCGGTCATTAAGGGAATCACGTGGTTCCCCATTGATTTTGCTGCCAGAAGCCGGCCAGGAAGGTTGAAAATGGCGATCACGTGACCACAGCATGCTGTGGCGGTCATAAATGCGAACTGGTTGCCAAGCGCCCAAATCGTGATCACATGACCGCGGGGATGCTGCGACGGTCATAAGTGTGAGCACTGGTTGTAAGTTGGTTTTTTCAGTACCATTGTAAATCTGAACTGTCACTAAATGAATGGTCATTAAGTGAGGACTATCTAGGTAATATTGATTCTAAGATTCTGTAGAGATTAGGATTTGCAAAAATCCAACCAATTCCCATCAGCATTTATTGTTTTGCCCTTTTATCCTGCTTTCTCTCTAAGAGATGAAGGAGATGTACGTGGTAGGAACCCCCACATTTTATCACCCCAGCAGCCACCATGGAGCGGAGGTCAGGCTTTGTTGAACTCGAACCCCCTAATCCAAGCCTGAAACCATTCAGTGCTACTCTGGCTACATAATAGAGAATGTCTGTCTCTCCTCTTCTTTCTGTCTTTTTTTCCCCATCTTCTTCTCTGTGGCAACTCAGTAGTAGAGACTACTTCCAGCTAGGAAGGGGGAAAAGGTTGAATAAGAGCTTTCATGGAAGACTGTTTTCCATAACTTGGTAACCTGAGCATTCCTCGCTTTGTTCCGTAGCAGGAAAGAATTCTGCCTTTGAGTCAGATGTGCTAGAGAATAAATCATTCCAAAAGGCAGGCTTTGGGAGTGTCACCAGCAGGGGCAACCCAAGAAACCGCTACTGGCTGGGCATCATGGGGGTTGTGGTTCCACACATCCAGAAGATGAAGCCTGGGGAAGATTCCTGTGTAGCGTGGCCACCATCAGACCCTGGATGGGATGCCTCTTGTTTTTAAGGGTTGCTAGCATAGTAGAGGAACTGGTTTGAGCAGAAGGATGGGAAATTTGGAAGAGACACCAAGTTGGGCTCTTTGAAAAGACAGGGAGACTGCAGAGAAAGAAAGGGAAAGTTTCGCAGGGAAGACCAGATACTTACCAGACTCTTATTCAGCAGGAGGTAACGCGCAGTGATCTATATGTACAATGACCATGCACCCTTTCTTATAAAGGACAGTCCTTTATTTCAGAAAGCTGTCCTTTAGATTTATTCAATTTAATTTCTTTTTGGTTTTGCTCTTGAATTTTCCTTTGTAAAGCAAAGTTATAAACATGAACCATTTTTTAAAATCCTTATGAACCTCTTTCAGATTTGCCCCCTTTTCCAGCTTTGTCCTTCTTTCCAAGAAAATATGGTCACTGTATCTATATGCCATCTTGCCTGAGGATGCTGTAACCGGAAAGAGCAGGTTGGAGAATCTCACCTGTAGTTCATTGAAGTCCATCCTCTCTTATTTTGTTAGTTAGAAACCTACTTGACTTCGTTGCCTCTGTTTCCCCCGTGTGTTCAATAAATGCTGTTTGTACTTTTTCCTCTCCTCCTCTCTACAATTTATTAACTTTCCTATTTTTCCCTTCCTTTCAGGAAATGCAGAGAGGCTATAACATCATATTTGGGGCTGTGGCTTTCTTCCCCCACCTGTCCTACAACGGTTGGAATTTCCTAAAAAAAATGTACTGGCAGGAAAAGGGGGGCTGTGGTAGATGAATCAGCTTGCACATCCGTTGATTAATTGATCAGGGTCAATTTTAATCACCTAGGGCAAATTCAAATCAGTGGGGCTGAGAATCGGATGAAGGCCATTTGCTGGTTAGGTGTGTTTGTGGATACGCAAAAGTACAATTTTTGCTTTGTGTTTTCAAGATTTGATTCTTGAAATGTTATGGCAGGAATGAGCAAACAAAATTATGTGGATTTTCTTTCTATCAGAGAGCCAAAAGTTCTCTTTAGTGGCAGTGACAACGCTGGCTCTTCGGCTAACGAACGGAGATGAGCACCAGCCCCTAGAGTCGGACTTGACTGTGCAGGGGAAACCTTTACCTTTTTATTAAGGTTCAGAAAATATACACATTTAAATGCTTTCTGTTAAAATACTGGTGATGATTTGATATCACTGCCTTAAACAAACCGTGTTTCCCAATCCAGATTTAATGGCTCAGCTCACCTTGTTTTAGCTCTGGTTGAATTAACCATGACTGGGTAGGTTTTGCAATGCTATAAACCACGGTTTTTAAATTCCAGTGTTGGGTTTACATGGCCCCAAGTAGGATGCCACATTTGGGCTTAGCGGGTCGTGTGAACTCAGCCAAGGACCTTTTTCAGGCTGTCTGGCCCTTTGCCCACCCCCAGCACACACTGCTTGAAAAATCTTGCCTTGACTTTAAAGGCAATTTGCCACATTCACTTTGGGAGGAACAGCAGGATGCTTCCTGCTCTCCCAGCCATAGCAAGTCTATAAAGTGACAGTAATTTCATTTCATGCTCTGCATCCCCAAATGGGGATTAGAGATGACAATAGGATGAAATCGGAGTTCGGTACTGAATTAAGTTGGGCTTCACTTTGGGGCTATCAGCAGCCCATTGCAGGCTTTCCCTGAAGATAAATCTCTGCTAGATTTCCAAAAAAGCATGGGGTGTGTGTAATTTTATTTTATTTTATTATTTTTTAATGGGCAAGTCTACCCTCCTCCGTTGTTACAGGTTGATACTGCTTGCTTGCAAAGCCTTCCTGGATTTAAAAAAAGATAGAGGAACTGCTGTGTAGCCTGAGACTTGCTATTCCTTTGCAGAGTTCTCTTATTTCACAGCCAGGCTGAAGTTCCCAGTGGTCTCTTTTGCAGCAGGCTCCCTTGCAGAAGCTAAAGGAATAGGAAGTGGTATCCACCAGCCCCCCTGACACAGCTTGAGTTTAATTTTTTAGGAGTCCTTTAACTTAAAAATTAAACAGAGCTGGCAGGCAGCAAAGCACAGTGCAGCTTCCTGCACTGTCTTTATATCCAAGAATGTCTCTGGACCTCTAAGTGGGTAGTTTGTGACTGGCCACATCCTCCACAGCAGCTGTTTTGCGAATGGGGAAGCTTCCCTGGAAGCAGGGTTGTGAAAGTGTCCACTGTGGGCTCTCAACATTTAGATGTGCCCATCATCCCTCATATAAAACCAAGGTTGCTGTTCAGGCCGTAAAGCATCCAAAATCTTTATAAGGGCAACTCGCAAAAATTAGCACATAGGGTTTCACGTCCTCAAGAACTTTGCCGGGTGAGATGCTGACCCCAAAGGTGAAAGAAGTAGTCTTCAAGGGCTAATGCTGAAGAAGCAACAAGTTGCAGCCTTAAAAGGAATCGGGGGGAAGTTACGGAGGTTTTATTTTTTTAATGCCTTCAAGTCAGTCTTGACACCTGGTGGCTACATGGACAAGTCCATTACGTTTTCTTGGCACCATTTTTTGGAAGAGGTTTGCCCTCGCCTTCTTCCTAGGGCTCAGAGAAGGAGACTGGCCCCAAGTCACCCAGCTGGCTTCCATTCCTGTGGCAGGACTGGGGCTCATGGTCTCCTGAGTTCTAGTCCAGCACCTTTAAGCACGATTAACTAAATATCCTTAAAAGAAATTGAAGAGCCATTCAAGAAAATTCTGATGGTGCAGCAAACTTGATAGCTGTCAGTGTGTAGGGTGGGAGGGTGGTTGGATCTGCAGGAACACTGGGCCCAATGGGCTCTAACAGACCCTCTACATTATGACCACACCTGCTCATAGCTAACCGCCACGCTCTCCCATTTGTATCCTCCAGGCTCTCTCCTTTATCATCCTCATCTGTTACATCGCCTCGACAGCTGCAGCTTTCATGATGGTACCTTTACTGACATTTCTACTTGCTTTGTGCTTTTTTGTTTCGTATTCCCTGAAGCTTGATGAGAAGTTCCGAGGCATCTATTGGCTTTTGGTGGTAAGTAGCTGTATGGGGTTGACTGGAGTCTATGATGTGGTTAGTAGATGGGCTGGTAGTGGTTTCTCTATAGAATAACCAAAGACGGGGAAGGAGGACAGGAGACTGAATGGTATCAATTCAAAGCATGTTGAGGTTGTGACTCCACCATCTCCAGACAACCTGATGATGGGTAATTGAGGCCCAGCACATCTGGAGAGAGGGCGCATCTGCCTTTTTGTGTAGTTACTACCTTGAGAACTATTCCTGGAACCTGAAACACACAACACAAAGCCCTCCATGGCTGGGGTCAGATACTCCTTTACATTCCACCAGTGGCTTTTTAGCAAGCTGCTCTCGCAGTCTGCTTTCTGAATGAGAGGGTGGCCTTGCCTGGTGGTGAAGCTGGTTGTGATATTGAAAGACAGCCAGATCTTGCCTAAGAGCTTCCTTGTTCTCCACAATGGCCACAAGGGGATGCTGGCCTTCCAGAGAGACTTGTTTTGCAAAACAAAACGGGGGGGGGGGAATGCATCACTGCCATTGAGTTTTGTTCCACCCCAGTTGTTCATTATTTTCCGCCAGCCATCTAATTTACCATCAAAGACAGCAGCGTCATAACTCAGATATATAATAACTAAGATATTAACCTATCTGAGCTCTGTAATCAAAATGCCAGTGCAGTAGTCAACATCTCCACTAGAAAAAAAAAGCTCAAATCAGATTTTCTGCAGGCTATATACATTTGCCTACCTTCCTTGTGCAGGAAAGGAAAAAGAGTGTTAAACGTCTGTTTACTGCAAATATAGTCATTGAATTAACATATTTTGGTGATCCCTTTCTGGCCATCAAAGAATCTGCAGCCTCTGAGGACAAGTCTGATTCCTGTTGGTTGAAGGAATAGAAGATCTTATGTTGTGCTCCAGCCAAGGCATTGCTGCTCCATCTCATAAGTGCTGGGCACATGGCCCTCGAAAATTAAAGGAGGCTGTTACAAAATAGCTTGTCCCAGCAAAGAGCAAGAAAGTCTTCACCAGATCCTGCTGGCTGGTAGGATTTGTCAGGAGTTACGATTTTGAAATATCTAGAGCACACCAGGTTGGCGAAGGCTGGCCAGGAGCAGACTTATTGGGGAAGCTGTAGACTTCTAGATATGGCTGAACAGCTGCCAGGATCCCTAATACTTGATCACTACTGGCTTGGTCTGGATGGAAACTAGTTCAGCAGCAAGTGAAGGGCCACAGATTTCCCTCTGAAACCTCTCTTAAGGACAGCTCTGCATGTAACATGTTCATTTATCTTCTTCATGGTCTCCTGTCTGGTTACATTTATTCTGCAGGATTTTTTGTGTGGAATTATTGCTGCTATTATATATTTTGCCATCTCAATTGCTGCTGTTTCAAAATATTCGGACACGGCATCGAAGGCGGCAGGGGTAAGTTTTTGTTTCTGAGTAGAACTTTGCATATGTGTTTGCACAATATTTTCCCTCCCCACCAGTTAAATTCACAGACCTGTTGTGTTTCCTTTTTGCAATTCTATTTCTGTCTAAACCTATTGATTAGTGCTAATGGAAATTCCTTTTCACCCTTTATTGCTCAACATCACTGGTAATTTTTGGGAGAGAGGGTTCATAATTTCCTTTAGCTATGATTTCCCCCACACTTTCTTATGTAACAGCTCTTTTTTAAACCTGTCATTGATATCAATGGAAGTTCTTCTTTTTTTAATACTGTACTTTTTTCAACTCATTGCTACATGGAGGAATATGCGAAGAGATTTGGGAGATTCTTTCTTCTATAAGCTCTCCCAGCACTGAGTTAAAGCATGGTAAAAAGTTTCCATTGACACCGATAAAGCTTTCTTTAAAAATCCAAATGCTTCAGGGAGCTGGAATTACAGATGCAAAAGATCTCATAAAGAAGGATACACTTCTAAGACCATTCACACAAACACATACAACACCTGAAAAAGCAACAGTATACTTTTCTTTTGCTTCCTAATTTATTATCCATGTATTTATCCAACTGATAGCCCCTTTTCTCCTCTAGGAAGGATTCAAGGCCTCAATCTCATGCCAACATGAACTGAACAGTCAGGATTGCTTTTAGTCGAGGGATCCAGCCTTAGTTTGACCAGATGTAGTTATAAAACGTTGTCAGATACTCTCTTGAATCTTGCTCTGCTTCCATAGGAAAGCTGTAAGCATTTGAATGTATTCTTCACTTTGGAGATGAGTGGTAGAGAGGGCAATCAAGACCAGAAATGGAGACATGGGGGCAGGGGGCTGAATTCTGTTATTTCTACCCATTATAGTTCTTTTCCTCCCATCCATATTTTAAGAACTCATCATGTTTTCAGTATCTCCCCCATCTTGACCTTCAGGTATTTGGCTTTATCGCTACGATCGTCTACTGTGCCTACGTCTATTTCACCTTTAACAGCCTGGCAACATTTCTGAAGCAAGGAGATTCCTCCAATACCCCCCAGCCACAGAAATCAGAAAGTAGGTTTGAACTGTTCTTGCATTGCTGCCCAACCACGCTTGCATATTTAGAGTTGCAAAGTGCAGAGTTTCAGTGCAATCTTGCTAACGAATTATTTGGTCTAGTTTGTTCTGGCTGGGGAATTCTGGGAGTTGAAGTCCACACATCTTAAAGTTGCCAAGTTTGAAAAATACTGCTCTAGTTTAATGTAAATGAAAAAATACAGTTCATATGGTTACTCCCCATTTATTAGTTGTCCTCTACTATTACATTAAAAAAACTCATTCCCTATTTTTATTATGACAATTATTCTTCACGTCAATTCTTTTCAGATGACTCAGATTCGGATTCCGACTGAAGCACAATATCTTGATGAGTGGCAGAACGTCAGTGGAAAAAGAACAAGGAATGTTTTGAGTATTTTAACCTTTTCAGTGAACTTTACAAATGGGTATGACTACAAATGGGATCACCAAAATCATGCTGGAAATATTATCTCTATAATTTACCCAGGAAAACTTGATCTGTTGCTGTTGAGCCTCATTCAGCATTGCAGTACACTTTTCCAGCCAAATCCTTTATGAACAGACTCCATATGTTATCAGAGGCGTATATAGGTAGTCCTCAACTTACGACCACAATAAGAACTGGAAAATTCATCGTTAAGCAGTGTGGTCATTAAGCGAGGCATCACGTGACTGTGCCCAATTTTACGACATTTTTGCGGCAGTTGTTAAGTGAATCACATCATTAAGTGAATTGTGCAGTTCCCCATTGATTTTGCTTGTCAGAAGCCAGCTGGGAAGGTTGAAAATGGCGATCATGTGACCCCAGGGCGCTGCAACCATCGTAAATACATGCCAGTTGCCAAACGCCTGAATTTTGATCACATGACCGTGGGGATGCTGCAACGGTCATAAGTGCCAGGACCGGTTGTCACTTTTTTCAGTGCCATCGTAACTTCGAATGGTCATAAGTCAAGGACTACCTGTTTAGAAGTCATTACATCAGACAAGCATGGAGTTTCTTCAGTAGTAGACATAGAATCCTGATCAAGCTTACAAACTTTAATAGCTCTTTTTAAAAGTTTTCTATTTATACTGAGATTTTTGTTCTTGAATTGCTTAACTGTTAGGAGGTATTGGTCTTTGTTCTTGCTTTTAAAACTTAGATCCAATTTAAACTCAGGGCAAATTCAGCAATAATGAAAATAAATTTAAATCCCTGATAAAACCAAGTCTGTAGGAAAAGTTGATCAGTGTACCGGTGAAAGCAATTCTCAGTCTTCTGTATGTTAAGTCCCACCCATCACTCTATCAAAGAATCTGTCTTAACATGGTAGAAACAAAAACACTTCTCCATTTACAGGTATTCAGTTACCTTTTATGATAAGTTTTAAAGGATGGAAATTTCAGTGATTTGCCCTGTGTCACATCTGTGACTTAGTTGAGAACAACTACATTAAAGCACTCAAGGGCTTTTCAAACTTTTAAGTAAGATGCTTCTTTAAAAGTAAGCTGCTTGAAATAATTATGTTCCTAGACATACCAGCCCATGTTACAGATCATTCCTCAAGGAAGATATAAATGTAATGAAGGCGCTCTCTCACAACTTTTCTGATTGCCCACCTAGCTTCATGAAACCAGAGATACCAAAGCCTGGATAGTGATCACACAATGCCTAGGCCTTTGATAGCCACACCAGTAATTATGAGGAATAGTGGGCTGTAGAAAACTATGGGAGATACAGTGGTACTTTTCGGAAGAGAAGATAAGGCACACATGTTCTCTTGATCCAAAACTAGAATTTCCAAATGGATTCTCAGGAAGTAGTATGATGTGTGAACTGGCATACAATTCCTGCTGCTTCTACTTTTTTCTCCCATATGTACAGGTAGTCCTTACTTAACAACTGCCCTGTTTAGCAACCATTCGAAGTTACGACAGCACTGAAAAAGTAACTTTGCGACCAGTCCTCGCACTTAAAATCATTGCAGTGTCCCTGTGGTCAGGTGATCGACATTCGGGCACTTCGCAACCAGCAGGCGTTTACGAATATTGCAGCATCCCGCGGTCATGTAATCACCATTTGCGCACTTCACAGCCAGCTTCCGACAAGCAGAGTCAATGGAGAAGCTGGCAGTAAAATCGCAAGTCATGGTTACATGATGTCTCGCTCAATGACTGCAGCAGAAGTGAAGTCATAAGTCCGTCACAGTCACGTGATATCTCGCCTAACAACTGCGTTGCTTAGCGACAGAGTTGCCGGTCCCAATTGTGGTTGTTAAGTGAGGACTACCTGTAATCTATTGAAGGAAACTATAATGCAATATATCATTAAAGGTAAAGGTTCCCCCTGCACATTTGTGCAGTCGTGTCCGACTCTAGGGGCTGGTGCTCATCTCCGTTTGTTAGCCGAAGAGCCAGCGTTGTCCGAAGACACTTCCACGGTCATGTGGCCGCATGACGCGCGCAGAACGCTGTTACCCTCCCACCAAAGTGGTACCTATTCATCTACTTGCATTTGCATGCTTTTGAATTGCTATGTTGGCAAGAGCTGGGGTGAGTGCGGGAGCTCACTCTGCACACAGGACTAGGGATTCGAACCTCCGAACTTGCAGTCAACAAGCCTGGCGTCTTACCCGCTGAGCCACCACATTACACAGTATTTAATATGTTTAGTCCCAAATTGCATTAGTTTTGTAGGTAGGTACAGTTATCAAGACAAAGCAAACATGTCTTGTCTTTTGATAAATCCTGCGGGCAGGTCCTAGCAATAAGAGAATGAAGGACCCAGAGGGCTGGGTCCTGAACTGGGTTAACACAACAGTTTAGCTGTGTTTGAGGACATGTGCCTCTGGAATTACCCTGCTGAGCATTTTACTGTCTCTGTTTCTTTTTATATAGGCATTTGCATGTGGTTTAATCTGTGATTCTTTAATTGAATGTAACCTAGTGCATGTCAAATGGAACAGGGAATGCATTTTGGAACTGTACTGAAGTAAATCTGTAGCGGTATTTCATTTTTTTTAAGGTTTTCATCAGCTTTCACACTGTTTAAATATCTGCAGTATCTGGAAAGATGTAGGCATTTCAGATGTGAGAAAAATCATAATGGGCTATTCATAACTCCATTAATAGCTTTTATATATATTTTTTCCAAAGCAGATCTTTCAGGGAAACCATTCAGCCTTTTTCTTGTTTGAAATAATCTTTAGAGACATATTTTGGTCTGTAATTCAGATGTCTTGGTAACAGCGGGATTCAAGACCTAAATAATGTGCAAAATCACAGGGGACAAACATTTTTGATGGGGGGGGGGGAGGATACTAGTTGATCAAAAACGATCTCCAAAAACTAACATTTGATTATGAAACTTGAACTTTCCAGAAATGGAAAGATAACCTGAGAAAAGGTATCCAGTATTTCATTGGCTGGCATGTAATGTAAATGTATCTGTGGAAATCAGTGCTAATAGAAACATAAAAATGAAGGCTATTAAGTCATAAATTATTTGTCTGTTTCTTAAATAACATCTCTGGAATATAATTTCACCTATAAAAATTTACTTCAGGAATTTGTATACTGACAAGGATGCTTGACATAAATTTGGGTTAAATGTCAGGTTGTGCCTAACAGATTAGGCATCAGATCAGATTAAGACTAACAGATTAGAAACAGTATAAAAGGAAACATATGCAGAAGTCACTTCAGCTATACAAAATAAGCAGCTTAGTTCCATTGTATTTCCTTGCATGATTCAGATAGACATGCTACTTATAAACTGATTTAGAAATGGGTTAGTGATTTGATTATGTGAATCTTATGCTATCCGAATTTTGTAATCTTTTGATACTATGTTAGCCTGTTTTAACTGTAACTGTATTTTATAAAAAGAAAGATACATTTGCCTCAAGTAATTATTTACTGTGCAATTGAATCCCCAAAATATCCGCATCAAGATAAGAAGATTGATGGTATACTTCAAACCCTTTTAGGGTGTCCGTAATTGGTAAAGTAATGACTTAGCTTTAAAAAAAAGTTTATATTAGGCACTTTTTACATATAGAGAAATTACTAACAGTGGAAAGGGTTGCATGAGAGGTAAACAATTATTTACACATTAAGGCTGAGCAATTCACTCAGAGGACACCCCTCCGAACCTTCTGCTTGGAGTATCAAGGTGGTTCCATCTCTCAAGGCAGCTGCTACTCTTAAGAGATTTTCCTAGTTATTTGAACAGGCACATGCAAATACGTTAAGACTCTTCTACCAGCTATTTTTTGGTTTCCCAAAGAAAGTCAAACCCTCATTAGAAATATTGGGCAGGTTTCTTAGATAGAATGGAACAATTGAGCATAAGTTACCCAAGGGGTGGACAGTCAAAAAGTGAAGACTTTTATTCCTACCCATTTATTAAATCCTTTACAATGATTCCATATGAGATTAGTATTCAGAAAGCTTATGATTTTTCCTACATACAAAAATACAGGTTTTTTAAAAAAAACAATGAAAATAGATAAGTACCATGAGAATTTTATCGAGTTCAATATCCTGGTGTATCAAAAAAAAAAAACGTTAAAAATAGTAGAGATCAAAAGGCAGAAGGATAGCCATGTTAAATTGTACATTACACAGAATAAATCATGCCAATATACAAAGCAAAAACTGATAAAATACACCACATACGAATAAATTTAAAAACAATAACTGACCAAGCAGCAATTTGGTGATTGCCTTCAGTTAAGTAAAAATCATTACAGTCCTTCATCTTGAAGTTTATAAATGTAGAGTAATATTGGAAATTAAAAGTGCATGGCATACAACTGCTATTTGTCTTCATGAAAGTTTGGAATGGTTATATATCTTATTCACAGAACAAATAGAATTCCTCATATATGGAATGTCAGAGAGTGTTTTTGTGCAGGGAGAAACTTTTTCTGCACTCAGGTTTTTTCTTGGTACTAAAGCAAAAGGCCGAACAGATTGTCTGAAACCACAGGAACCTTGTGAAATACGGTTAACTCTGCTCTGGGATGACTAATGTAGTGTTTCTCCACCTCAGCAACTTTTAAGGTGAGTGGACTTCAACTCCCAGAATTCCTCAGCCAGCTTAAAGTTGCTGAGATGGAGAAACACTGGACTAATGGATTACTACAGACTGCACTGTTTGCCACCCACATTTACTATGCTGAGGAGATCTAAATTACAACTACCAGATTCCTGAACTGGCCAATCAAATTATCAACATTTAGACTACACAGGGGCACTGGTAGTCACCAGGTTTATTCATGTGTTCTTGAAGCAGCCTGATAGCAGCTTCTGAAGTATTTGTAATAACAATTAGAAGGTATGAAACCATGTTGGTCGAGCAATGTAGGTCCATCCCAGGCCATTCAAATGATGTTTCTGATCAAGCCTGTGTGGACCACATTAGAAAATGTTCCCAGTACTGCAGTGCTCAGAATGTGATGTCAATCTAGACCAGCGTTTCTCGACCTTGGCCACTTGACAATGTGTGGACTTCAACTCACAGAATTCCCCAGCCAGCATGGCTGGCTGGGGAATTCTGGGAGTTGAACTCTACACATCAAGTGGCCAAGGTCGAGAAACATTGTTCTAGACAGCAAAGTAAAAGATTCTGATGGAAAATTATGTGCTAGCCACATGATCTTGAGATATGATTTTCTTAGTGAAAGGATGTTGTGATTTTCTGGTAAATAAAACTTTGAAAACGAACTATTCTGATACAATATAGGTTACATTGGAAGTCCTTGGTTTAAAGCTGATTCAGCTCATCAGCACCAGGGCTTGCACCAAGTTTGTAACTGAAACCATTTTCAAGCTTTAGTTCTAATTATATTTACCATAGCTTAAATCCACAGCATTAAACAACCTTACGTTATTTTTTTGTACGAACTGCTGGTATAGTAGCTCTAAGCATATGATTGCAATAGTCGTTTGGGGGAAAAACCATTTAAGTCCATGGGACTTGATTCTAATAGTGTTTCATGCTATATAACCAAGCCTTTCTAACCCTTTCTGTTCTTAATAGGAATGTTTATTTCACAATATCCAACAATTTAGACGATACTTTAAATATAGTTTCACACTGGAAAGAAAGGAGAAAACTGAAGTCATTGTCCTTAACCAAAGTACTGGCTAATTGAAAATCTTATTAACTAACACAATTTTTACAAGTAATTTTGAGCTTCCTGTAATTGTTTCTAACTGAAACGAGTTCAGAAGGAAGGCTGCAATAACAACTTTCTGGTTTTAACGTGTATAGTAAGTCACTGTTGGAAAATAAATCCACTTTTGATTTCTGAGATAGAAATACATGGGTCAGAAACGTATCATGTAAGACAGCCAATTTAGAGAATTTTTTGGTCACAAGAGCTTGATTTGTGAAACAGGTCTAGAACACAATGCCAATTAATAAAAGAATAGGGACAGATCATCACACATTGGAGTGGGTATTGAAACAATCCAACACTGTTTTTCAGAAAAGGTAAAAAAAAATCAAGTGCAACCTTGGTGTATATTTGAAAGCATTTTAAATTAAGGAAGAAATTCTCTACCTACTGGTGCTCCTCGTTTCATAATATCACTTGGGCTGCCCCAGGAATTGACAATTGCATCTTTGCTGCCTGTTTCAACTTGGTCCCAGTCAACCAAAATCCACATCATTTTTAATACAAATTCTCTAGACCTACCAAAAGGCTTACATTGCATGCTAAAAAGATTAGACTTTGGTTATGGCAATGCAATGGGGTGTATTTTTCAACTTCTACCAGGAAAGCAGAGGCTATAAAGAAGCCTGAGGAATCCATTAAGGCTGGTGTTTTAACAGAACTAAAAATAAAAAGTACAGTGTGTTTAGCAATTCATGGTTATAAAAATAGTGTTTGTATGAAGGATCTCTGAGAAGTGTTAATGCCATTCACACACAAATGATATTCATACAAAGGCACCCTAGCCAAACTGGGACAATACAATGAACAATAAATATACAGTTTACCATCTCATTATCGTATTATATCTCAATTTCATAAACTTCAATATATACAAATAGGTTCTATCCACAATAATGCAGAAGAGAATTATCCACATAAGACAATTTAAGTGCATCTTTTATTCTAGGTTGAGTAAGTCTATGGGATTATCAGAGTCACTAAAACAGGTAACCAAATCAAGACACTCACTTCCTGACATGATCTGCACTTTTTCATCTCAAAGTGCTCTAACAGCAATGCATAGATGTCCAGGAGTACCCATATATATTCCAGTCCCAAATATGAACAGTGGACAGAGATAATACGTAATAAAATGTAAGGATTTCTTACAATCTGAGTTATTCTACCTCTAAGCAGGCTCTGTTTACAGTACTTAGGGTTCTTATACTCCACAATAGAAGACTTCTTGACAGAAATGAGATAGGACTCACAATGCACTCTTAAGATACTTTTATTTTATCCCAAATCAAACATCACTGAATTCATTTAAGTAGCCACATCAACTTTCCCTACCTTGGTGTCTTTCTGATATGTTGACCATGCTGGCTGAGTATTCTGGAGTTGTTCTCAACACATGGAAATGGCCCTCAATTTGGGGAGAAGATTCTTGGAAGGGACTGAAGCTTAAGAAAAATGAATGATTTGCTGGCAGAACTGCCCACTCACAGCTTGTACATAGGGCCAGGCAGTTTAACAAGGGAAGAAGCTTTCTAATCAAGGGGAACCAGAAATAGGGATTTTGTTTTCAGTTGCACCCTTTCTAGTATCAAATCAATATTGTAAATAAGGCAAAACTACTCCAAAACATTAGCTTGCTAGAAATATTATAAATATGATTTTTAAAACATTATTCCCTTCTACCCATTTATTTCTGTGGCTCAGAAGCCATCTGAATTAAATTACTACAGAAGTGAACTGTATTTTCCAAAATCAATTGCAGCTGTCAAGAGAAGGGATAGGAATAGGTTTCACTCCAACTTCTTAGTTTTCATCTACAGGTTATTAGCATGGCTGTAAAGCCTTAGCTAAATACTGTAAGCCACAACTGTAATGATCTGGATGTTGCCTTGGGTCCTTACATCTTCACAATTAACTACAAAATAAAACCTGACAACAGCCATTAAAATACACTGAGCAACTTTTTCCATGAAAAGCATGGATAATTAACACTGAAAATGCAAAGTTCTGTCTCATAAAAATTAAACAGTACTGTTTTTTAAACCTAATCTGTTTTTTTCCTAGTTTAAAACCACATATTCTTAAAATGGGAAAGAGCCAATTAAGCCCCCGTCATTGCTAAAAAGTATATGGCCATCCTTCCAGAACATTAATCATATTTTTATAAACATTACTTGATATTACCAGAGAGACGTAGCCTAGGTAAATGATTTCCAACTTCCATCCAAGATGGAATGTGATATCTAAAGGAGCTTTAGAAAACAAATCAAGGTTATGTTGCTTCTCTTGACATCAGCAAAGTTGTGGTGGGGTACATTCCTAATGCAGCTCTAATACCAACAATTTAGTTGAACTGTTGATCACATGGAATGAAAACAAATTATTATACTAGGATAGACAAACATTACTTCTTCTCTATATTTGCTTTTGTAATATTGTTTGACAAAGATTTCCAGATAACTGGTTTTTTGGTTGGTCCTCTTACTTATTTGTGGATTATGGACTTTGCCCTCATGAATTAATACAGCTATAATAGATTTTTATATACACATACAGACTTCCAACGCTTATCATTTCTGATAATAGCAAAGACAAATTTGGTATTTAAGCCTCCCAAGGCAATTTAATGCACCTTTCTCCTACACTATAACTTTAAAATGTCTATTCTTTTAGTTGAGTGTCACTCTAGTATACATCATATTCATATTCCTAAGCACAGCTGCAATGCATGTTACAGAGGATGGGTTCCTACTTAAATTACAAACATTGAATGAAAAGTAATGCCTTCAGTGGTGAGTTCCTAACAGATGGCACTACCTACGTATTAGAAATTTATTGTTTAGCATCTGTTCTTCCACTTCAATTGGTGGCAAATTACTGTGAGAAAAAGTTGTGTTGCTATTGTTCATGAAATGGAAGCTTGCAATGGGAACTGGTCAGTGCTCCTTAAGCAATGCACTGATTGAATTTTTGACTGCCAAAGGAGTCAAATGCAAGTTGTTTATGGTGATGACTATGCTGACCCAAGAACTGTTCGTCACTGGGCAAAAAAAATGTAAAGATGTTGAATTGGGAAGAGCTGACTTGTATGAACAAATGACTAATTTTGATATATATAAATAAACAAGAATGAAGTGCACAACTTGTGACCGCAAGAGTGTCACATAAGAAAGGTTGATGAACTATTAAGAACAATCAGCAAATCAAACTGAAACTGCTGTCAACCTTGGCATTTCGCAGGATCATGTATAGTAGGTCACAGTACTGATGTTCTCCTGTATCAATAGGTTTGTGCATGATGGGTTTCTTGCTTACTGATGGCAGAAATGAAAGAATCAAAACTTGAAATTTGGCTGTCACACTATGAGAATGAAGGTGAGGAATTTCTTCACAGCATCGATGAAACATGGGCTCATAATTGCCACCCAGAAACTAAGCATCACTATGGAACACCATCGCAAAGTGTAGAGGAGCACAGAAATTACATTGGAGAAGGTCTGGGGTGACCGCTAGTAGAGTTTAGCCTAGGAAAACAAGAAAGGATGAGAAAGAAACTAAAAATTGCCCTGCCTTGACTCTCTTTGACATAAGAGGGAGCGAAGGGGAAACCCTGTCAGGCTTTCAAGATTCTGTTACTATAACCTCTATCAATGGAGCAGAGTCCTAGTATTTCTTGCGGTATCTGTTTCCTGACCTGGCCTACCTCAAAGGGTTGATACAAGGTTCATGTACGAAAGAAAAAAAAATCAAAACTTGGGCTTCAGCAAGAAAACCCATGGTTACCGTTTTTGGGAACGCAAATGGTGTTATTCACATAAATTTCCTTGAACCTGGCGGCGCTATTAATTGAGCCCTACGTTGCAAAACTCAAAACTTGAAACAATAATTAAGCAGAGCTTGTAAGCGCAATAAGGAAATTTGCTGCAACATAACAATGCTATGCTTCGTACCTCATGAGCCACCCAAAGGGCAATTGTGAAGTTGAATCTCAGCATCTTACCCCATCCACCACACAGCCCAGACTTGGTGCCATGTGACTTCTTCCCATAATTGAAGGAATTGAAATGATCAAGGATTATTTTCTTGTTTCGTGTATTAAAATATCGCTATTCAAACTAAAGTTATAGAGGTGGAGGCATTACTTTTCATTCAACCTCATATGTTTAGCAGCAGAACAAAAGAGAAAGGGCTAAATTGGTTTATTCAACTAAGTAATTTGGAATTAGAACACAAGCTGAATTTTAAAGGCTTTTAAGAACATAATCTGCCGTTTGTAAGTTCTTGCCATTTCGTATCATATAAAATTCATTTTTGGAATTTTACTGGCAGGAGCAAAGGGGAATCCAGGCAACATCTTTGACTTGAAACTTTCCTGCATTTTCCTGCAATTACTTCCTTTACTTACCATCTACTGAGAGAAAAACGAAATTGCTATACAACATCACATGTTTTGCTTACTTTTTTGAATAGCAATTGCTCCACCAGCAGGTCATAATTCAAGCTGGTTTTAGCTCTTCTGTTTCAAAGGCAGTTTACCATACAGCTTGAATAAATACCAAAGATTTCTTACACGTGTGCAATTATGCACATGACTCTTGAGATCCTGCCCTTTTCATCTAATATTATGTCTTGCCCTTTCCCAAGGATTCACTTAAAGACAAAGCTTCACTACAGTCACAAATGTTGCAGGAAGTTAGTTTACAGCCAAAGCATCCTAACGTTGGCCAGTCAAAACTACTTTTCAGGATGTCTTCATTTCATATTATCAAAGGATATCATGAACTAAACCACCTCTTTTTATAATAAATAACCACCTTCATGCCAAACCATACGCAGATTTCCAATCTAAACAATTTGGTCCCAATCATTTTGAAGCACAAATTAGAAGCTCGCATTCACTTGAACATATAAAGATAATTTTTCAGAAAGCCCCTTTTTAAAAAGCATTTTGAATGTCATGGCCTACAGCTTCCATTACTCAGAAGAGCATGACTGAAGCTGGGAACAAGGAAGGATCAATTCATCTGAAGGATAACCTGCTGGATAATCCTGCATTAACCATTTCAGAATATTTATAAGGTCCCCCGCGTGCGCACACACATCCCAATAGCTACTGTCCATAATGCCGGTATAAAATTATGAAATTCAACCCCATCATATGCAGAACTGGAAGCATCGTTAAACAAAAAACAAAAAACCAAGGGTATTTCTAAAGACATCACCAACAAACCTGCTCTGCAAACAGTCCAAAAGGAAAAACGAAGAGTTTGTAGGAACCCAAATGAGAGAATAAATGCAAACTGTTTCCAAGCTAACTCATCATAGCTCACAAAATCCATTAAGGTCACTAGGTTATTCTAGAACCATAGAAACAGTATTCAGGCAACTTTTTAAAAATCAGACAAACTGAATACATTCTTGTCATGTTGTGTAAATCAACCTTGGCAGTGTAATGTTGTCCCATTACACAATTCTGAATGAAGTTCTCATCCAAAAAGCCAAAAATCAGTGTAAAAGTGTGTCAAAAGATTCTGGGATCAGTACTAAAAAGTTTTTCTATACATACTATAGTCACCAAGTGCAGTCACTTGAACCTGTACATTTTAATTAAATGCTTAGCAAGCAGTTTTAAGAGGATTATCCTGTTAGCATATTCCACAATGAAAGGTGTCAAGCCTAATATAGAGAATACCTCCTCTGGAATAAATGTGGTATGTTTGGCACACTAAACTATGTACCCATCCTGGTAATGAGCAGATTTCAGTTCATTCATTGGTGCTACACTGCAGCCAATCTGAGGAGCTACAGAACGCATCAGCTCTCAGTCATGATTGTACAATAGAGCAAAATTATTTGTTTTCTTAACCATATTTTAAAGAACATACTGAACCATCCAAGCTTTTCTAGGTGTTACCAGAACTGCACATAATCTGTAAAACCTTACGGAAACCATATTCTTCAACGAATTATGCTTACTGTATGTGTGCACCCACAGAATCTATGCAGAAGGCTAGATTTCTCTGCATGCACCTCACTTTCTAGGAGAGCCTATCCATTTCCATAGCTCAAGGACTTTTTTTAAAAATTAAGATGGTTATTAGGATTCTTCACAAACGCTGATGCTGAGATCCCACATATCACCATGTGGCTGCCAGACGTTTTGTTAGAGCCTTTTTATTCACATAAGAAAGCTAAAGGTAATGGAATTAGGAGCTCAGATAAGTTTTAAGAGAATGTAGATATCTGTGCAATAAGTATGAAGGATCCCCAATACCATCCATACAGGAAACACACATCTTACAACATTCAGTAAACATTACCATCCTACCTTCTGGCCTTACCAAGTATAACCAAGCACTAAATGGGCTAGGAGAGAGAGAACTTATACTAGGGTTCCCCCAAAGAATATCCTCCTGCAGTTTTGGATTACAACTCCCATCAGCTCTACCTACTATAGCCAATTATCAGGGATAATGAGTCCAAGTCATCTGGAAGGCATCAGATTGGAGAAGGCTGATCTACACCATAATTAAGGAAACATTTCAGACATTTGGACAAATGGGTATCAAATTCTATTGACTTACATACTGTATTAATCTTGTGGTAGCCATTAAAGACTGGATGCAAGGGACACAAAGCATAAGGCTACGGAGAACCAAATGACTGGTTCCAAACTCCTGACCGACAAGAATGCATTATTCTCCCTTTCAGGAAAGATGGAGAGAAAACTGGAGTGTTATAAAATGGTATGTAAACTAAACAAACCTTATAATTGTTATCATGGCTATGTTCACTGACAAAAATTAGTCTTAATCTGTATTTCAAACATTTTGTATACCTGATCTGACACCAAGAAAGTTACTATTTAAGTACCTCCAACTAAATAACAGCCTAGCTTAGAAATATGTATCACCCTAATTTGGACAATAAACATTTGCAGCCAAACCAATTAAGTTCTCAGGATAATTACACCATTTCAGAAACACTGCAATCCACGGACACAAAACAAACGTTCTTAAACCCTGACCACAATGAGGTTTTCCTGTAGCTGAACATATAAGGAAAAAAGTTTCACTGTCTACATATTTAGATAAACAACCCCAACGTCAACTTTGTATTTCTTTCAAAGTAGAAAAGGGAATGAATGTTAACAGATGATGGTATTAAATGCCAAATATTAAATTGTAGCCACAAATGGAGTGTGCTTGGTGTTTTCTTTGTAGTCAAAATCCTTAGTTAATGTTACCTGATCCTCCAGCTAAACGTCTGATATAGCTGGCTGCCTGTTGTAGAGACCCAATGAAACTGTAGGAGTGCAAGATCAAAAGTAACCTGGCAAACTTGTTAGGAACTGTATGCAGCAGTTTCATAATCCAATACCCAATTTATATTCTTGCTATCTTTCACCTCAGTGCATGATGCCGAACGTCAAAATTATGTTTCAAAAGTACAATCTATTGCTAGCATTAATTCCAGTTTTTCATCTGGATGTTAGAAATATGCACCACTTTCTCCACTCTATTGTATCCCCATCCTCCATATTGATGGGCAAAAATTTTGCAATTGTCATTATAGGCTTCGTATAATTGCTTCTTAATCTGCCTCCTTCTCTTTGTACGTGCAGGTGTTCTTGGCCACCCCATTCTCCTTTATTGCCTGTAAAAACTATCGTCAGCATCTTCTTTTCTTTTTTTAAAAAAAAAGGTCCGCAGGCTTTTTTAAATCTTCTTTGGGGAATTCCCTTTTTCACCCATCCAGACGTTGAATCTCTGGGCGGTTATCTACTTCTCTGGATTCTGTCCGAGCACGCGTATAGTCACTGGTCTGTCGTGTGTTTGGCTGTCCATTGGTATTTCTCCAATTTTTAACTGCTAAAAATGAATTCACAGCATAGACTGCAGTGGCCAAAAACCCAAATATCTAAAAAGAGAAAGAGAACGTTTGTAATAAATTGTGTGTTGTTGTTGTTTCAGATAAAAAGGCAGCTGTTTTTTTTTTGTCTTTAATACTGGTGTCCTGTTTAAAGGACAAACTATAATCTTTATCACACAAAATGCATTCACATAGAATGCTTCTTAAAACTTCTTTGAACCCAAGCCAGAAATAATAAGCCTGCACTTTCAGTTGGGTAAGTACTTAATTGTTTACTTTTGGGGATTTTTTTTTACCCTATTGGTGTCTTTAACATGAGGAGATCAACAGGCACCTGAAAATACAGTATATCCCAAATATTTTCAAGTAATGCTACAGGATAGCCATTTATCCATCCATGTGGTTTTTGAGCTGAAGCCCAGCTCCATAAAAGAAAGTAAAACTGTCCCTCGAGCATGTGATGACCCCAGTCTCATGTCCTCTAGATTCTTGTGATAGAAGCCCCAGAATTCTGCAGGCAAAAATTATACAATTGTAGCTCCAAAAGCAGCAGATTAGCTTATACCATAAGATTGCTAAATTATTTTGTGAAATAGAACCCCCATTAGCTAAAGCATCAATACACCAACTGCAAATCTGTTGGCTTGCAGCCCCTTCCTAGAACCCCTTCAAGGATTGCTGCTGAATCATGCTTTTTAATCTATAACACAAAGGAATAATTATTAAATGCATGGAGAGTGATTATTAACTTTAAACAGTGTGGTATGTGGCATGTCACTCAAAGGCAAAGTGCGGTTTTTCACATACCCCCCCCCAAAAAAGGCTGCAAACCCCTGATCTAATCCGAAAAAAAGCTTGCCATGATTTTCACTTTATGGCAATTTAAAAATCTTTGTTATTAAACTGTATGTTTAAAAAGAAAGCCAAACGTGATGGATTATTTATACTTCATTAACTTGAAACAGTCAAATATATCAGCATGATTGTAGTAGCCAGCGTAAAGGCAACCATTTTTGTTTGTTGATGTTCTAACTTCAAACAATATTGGTTGTCTTCATGCTGATTTCTATATGACAAGAGAGATTATTATTAAAACACACTAAATTGAAAATTCTAAACAACAGCATAAATTAATCTGGGTCGGAGTTCCCTGTTGAAAGTTGATTGAGAGAAGACACACATTTTTCATCTTTTCTACAAGAGAATGAAAATAAATCAATGTTTTCTTACCACAGCTGCAATTTCTGCACCTTTTTTATGGTTTAAAGCTGCAAGTACTACAGATGCAATGAAGAAGAAGAAAGTGCAGATTCCAGTATTGACCAAATCCTATAAAAGCAAAATTATAGATATTATATCTTAGTGATAACATGGACTGAGTGGATGAAGCAGAACAGTTTGCATGCAATTTCTTTCTATAAAATTGCAACACTACTGAAAATGACATTATGCACCCCAGTGAATAATTGCTGCATTATAGTCAACAAAAAGAATAGTTAATTTATAAAACAAGGAAAATTTCCACTAACTTTTTTTTTCATTCCAAGTGATGAAACATTGTACAAGTTGTCTATCCACCAAACCCACTGTTCATTCTTCCACCCACAAAAATATTCTATAACTTAAAGATAGATAGATAGATAGATAGATAGATAGATAGACAGACAGACAGACAGACAGACAGACAGACAGACAGACAGACAGACAGATAGATAGATAGATAGATCGCTCTAAAAAACTATCTGTATGCCTGCCACATATCTCATACTGTATTACATGATACAGGATCTCTGTAAAATGCTAGCTCTGTTTGTGTGACATAGTTTTAGCATAAAGGAACATTTCTCTATATACTGGAGAAGTCTTTTTAAAGTATTGTTCATCCCTGAAACAACAAATCATTCAGTAACTCCTGCAATTCTGTTTCAGAGACTTCCTATTTAGCAATGAAGCTCAAATGATTTTAAGCTCACTGAATTCCCAACTGTATAATTAGCATGCTGTTATGGACATTATTATAATTCTAAGGAATTACAGATAATTCTTGTTAGAAACTTGTTAGATGCTTTATAGGCTTGCCAATACACTCAAAATGAAAAAAAAGAAAGAAAGGCACATTATCCATTTAATTTCATCATAGTTTTCACAGGACTTGCACAGGCACCTAGCCAATATACTTGATGTTCCAGTTAAAGAATAGTGGGAATACATTCTGTATGTCTATTACAGAAGTATGCCAAAAGATTCAGATTCAGGCTAGCCTGAATATTCTTTTCTAAAAAGAACCTCTTCCCATCCCACCGCTTTACTTGCTATTTCAGAAACTGACCATCGAGCAAGGAATATATTTGAAGTCATTTGGGATATATTCTAGTTTCTATATCTTCCATATGACTTGGTTCTATATCTTCCATATGACTTCCATATGATTTCTCCTGTAGTGTCATTTGCTTGAAAGGTATGGTAGCATTTCTGGCACACAATTTTGCCTTCTCTTCTAAATCTTTTTTATTTCTAACATATTTGTTTTTCTAATTATCATCTCCTTATGCATTCTTATATCAAATATTTCCAAGTTTTAAAGTCATAAGATTAACTAGTGTTTCAAGTCAGAAATACACAGAATACTTAAATAGCTTAGTTGCAGACGAAATACATAAATTCTTCTCTTTCTAGATGGGTGAAGAAAACAAAATGTCCTGTCTTTATTTCACACACAAAATGAAGGAAAGTAGAAATCTGAAAAACAAGCCATTTTCTCTTTCAGGAACCCTGTAATTTTGAGATGTAAAGAAAAGGTATTTGGTTACACTGGTATATATATATATCCATCCCCCCATATCCCTTTGGTATTTGCTATGAGGGCATTCATATAATTTATCTCAATACATTAATTATGCAAAGGATAGAACTGCTACAATTAATTTTTCAGGCAAAAAGGTCAGATGACAAAATTTGTAACTTGGGTGGGGAGAGATGGACTAAGCTGATCGTGCAGTACACAAAATATTTTAAAACTCAACAGACTCCCTGATTTTCTTGTATGCTAGGCAATTATGGGTCTTGTGTTTTTGTTAGACACAAGCCAAGAGCAAGCAGATTTAGCCAAAACCAGAATATAATGGCACAAGTTTCTACTTGGAACTACCCTCTATATTCCCCTACACAAAAGCTATTTGAAGTTCTACTGAGAAAGACAAAGAAGTGTTCAGTAAATCAATTGTAATAAAGACGTCAGATGTGAAAAAGTGACTTCTGCTACCTTTCAACAACCTTTGCATGAGATGTCTTGTCCCAATCTATCAACCTAAGGACTGAAACAGGCAGGGCAGATATCAGCACTGCTCAGACCAGACAGAACCACTGTGTATACACAGAGCAGGTGCCTTCCAGTCTCAAGGCTGGGAAAAGAACAGCCAAAAAGCTGTTGACTCAATAAATGAAAGGAAAAGGTTTCCAATTTAAGTCCTGGGGCTGCAATATATATAGAATTTTATTTCTGTGTTCTGCAGCAGGCAGATATTCT
This sequence comes from Charina bottae, assembly GCA_023362775.1. NCBI lineage: Eukaryota > Metazoa > Chordata > Lepidosauria > Squamata > Charinaidae > Charina > Charina bottae. Next base: position 13,076,925 of record JALMGJ010000015.1, read on the forward strand.
GCATATGTATGGCTTCTTTCTGTCTGCAATAAAACCACCTATCTAGCATGATTCTGTTCTTATCTATTTCTTTAACGGGAGGGTAGAAACGTATAGTATAGTAGTGCCAGGCCCGAAGCCTGACAATCCTAGGTTCTGAGTTAACTGTTTGTTAGGTAACTTCAGAACGCTCTAAAATATGGATACCTCCCCCTCCAAAAAAAAACATTTTTTTCAAGGAAAAAAAATGCTCTGCACATAAAACAGTTTACTTCTTTTATTCCAGTTTTCACGCCTTCTACTTTTCATGCCTAGACCAGCCTCACTCTTGCCAAACCAATGCTCTCATTCTCAGACCTCTCAAAATTAATTTATTGCAACAGTGATATTAAATGCTATGACTTCTCTTAGCCCTCTCTTTGTCACAAATACAGTACTTGCTTCAATCACTTTCTAGTCTTTCTTGAGCCTTATTTAAACTGTAAATCTTTTGAAGAGAAACAAGCACCATTTTATGTTTTGTACAGTACACTGTTTGTACTAAATATTAAATTGCAGTAATCATGATGGCTAGTGTTGGGGTGAAATATGACTTTTTTCCATCCATTTTTTCTACCTCTGCTGAATGATCCCATGCTAAGACACACTGCAGTAACATTTAGCCAAATCTGTGCTTGTCCAAATCTCAGAAACTGAAGCATTCCTTCGTCATTTCCAATTATTTGAAACAGGTCCATTCTAACCAGTCACTAGGTGGAGAAGAAGATGACTCTATACCAATTGCAATTACATTAAATATTTTGGGTATTTGCAATAGATTAAAACAAGTATTTATGAGTGAACATAAACTCATCCTAAAAATGCTTTCACATGTCCATTACATTCCTTGAGACTATTTGCATACATTCTTGTACTGTAGAGCTATGTTTGTTAAGTAACACAAAGGAGTTTCCACTGTTGTTGTTTAACCAATTATCATAGGAAAACTAAACATAGTTTTAGTCTGAAAGATGACCTGTCCACTTATTCCTTCGATACATAGTTCTTAACTCTTTCCAGCATAGCACAACTAAGTCATTTGCATGCTTCACCTTCGATAAGCGACGCTTTTGAAAAATAATTTAAAAGGCATGTAATTCCCCAATATGAAAACAGAAGCACTGCTGCCAAAAATAGTATTCTACTACATTTCTTTCTTTATGCAGAAACATATATTTATCAAAAAACTTAAGACAAACAGAGAGAACCCCAAAATACAGTGTTGTGATTAATGATTAGTGATCACTGCCACTGAACAGCTGATGCCTACAAAAATTGTTGCAACACATAATTTTTATTCTTCATGAGTTCTCAGCACAGATGCAACACTGAGGGTGACATTTATTCTAAAATGGAGGGGGGGGGGAAATCACTGGCTTATCAGTGCATTATCATGTGCATTCCAACTTGCCAAACTCTCATTAATACAATTAGCAAGCCTGGGAGAGGACAAGTGAAGGGGAAAAAACAAATTATGGGTGATATAGTAAAGTTAAGAGAAATCTCCTGAAAGTTAGCCTATATTTCAGGCTATTTTTTTAAGTACAGGAGTAGCACTAAAAGAAGGTCATAACCTTACTGCTCCAAGAAGGTGGGACAGAAAATGAATTAAAATCTACTTCCACACTGAGAAAAATAGATCAATTCCAAAATGTAGCTCCATTATAGATTAGTATCTATTAATAGTTATTGGTTTACAGAGCTGATTCACACAATTCGCATTGCATTCTAATACCAAGTATCAATATTAAGTGGTTAGAAAACTTCAAAGTGCTTTCCTCAGTCATGAGCAACTAAAAATGCATTAAAGAAAACCCTGCCTTATGCAGGAGGGAAAATGCTGTCAGACACAATTTCAGCTTTATATACTTTAACATACAATATTTCATAACATATATTACACCAGCAGGGATCCACACCGAATATAAAGTCCTCTACTTGGTGCGCACAGCTCCAGTAAGATCTCAAGTTTCTGTATGAGGCAATCAGAGTTTAAAATCTAAACTTCGCATGTTTATTCAGCTATTTTTGTAAAGTAAAGGTTTGGATGGGAACTTACTGTAATGTTCCAGTTGATCTGTGGTATCCTTGCATGGAGATTTAGACTGAACATAAGCAATAGAACTCCAGTAACTACTGATGCACTGCAGCTGACAAATTCAAAGAAATAAAGTCCTTCACAAGGGGAACATTCCATGATGGTCTCTATACAGATGAAGGAAATCAAAGCCAAGACCTAAGATGTGAAAAACAGGAAAATAGTATTGTAACATTTTGAATATAGTCACAAATAATCCTAAAACATTCATTGGGAAGTTGATACTTTAAGACTGTGCAGGACAACTTCAGTAAGACTCATGATTTAAAATAAGAATTCAATACAAGATATACCAAAGCTAGTTTGCTACTATAGTACTGAAATCTTAAGGCACACTCATCTACAACTTACTGGATAAATGATAGTATGTACTAGAAATCTGGAAATAGCACTTGGAAGAACAGCAATGACCAGCATAAATAACATCTGGAAGAATAAAGATATCAGCCTCCCAACCAAATGCAGACTAGTTAATACGATCATATTTCCAATAGCCATGTATGGTTGTGAAACTTGGACTTTGAGGAAGGCAGATAGGAGAAAGATAGATGCATTCAAATTGTGGTGCTGGAGACGACTACTGTGCATCTCATGGACAGCAAAGATTACCAACAAGTAAGTCCTAGACAGTCAAACCAAAAATATCCTTGGAAGCCAAGATCACCAAACAAAAACTGTCATACTTCGGTCATGTTATACAAGCCAACTCACTCGAAAAGACAATTATGCTGGGACTGATCAGTGGTAAAAGAAGAAGGGGCCGCCCTAGGACTCACTGGCTTGACACCATCTGAAGGGACACTGGAATGACTTTGATGGAACTAAAGGAAGCTGTAAGAGATAGAAAGGCATGGAAAGCATTGATCCACAAAGTGACTGAGAGTCGGACACGACTGAACGGATAGACAGACTGGAAATCTATTAAATGACCCTATTGGGGAATCTACAAAATGCTTCCAAATATAATTCAATGCAAAGAGCCTTAACCAATAATTCTGTTAGTGAAATGTGTTCTCTTGCAAAGTTCCCAAACACCTTGAACATTTATGAAATTTAAGGAGGATGCAGACATCATAATCTCCTTTTTGTAACTCTGTGTTTTCCCATGGCTTCTTTTTTTCTTTTCATAGAAAACTTATGGAGGAAGAGTTCCCTGAAGTCTGGTATCTCCTCAGTATTCTCTTTGATAAAAAAGATGGATTGGACAGCCTTCCTCACTTGGTTGTCAAAATAAGGTATAATCTGATTTTTATACTAGAAGAACAATGTAAAATCATTTCTAAGAAGGTGTTCCTAAACTTTTTGCTATCACACCTCCCTTTAGTGTAATCTTAATGTATGTACCTCCACTAAAAATCCAAACACCAAAATGAACACAAATGATTAATGAAAACAATGCAACGAAACTTTGGAAAAGTGGATTTATTGTAACAATGTACAACTAAAAGGTTCTTTACACCTCCCCTGGATTCTGTCTGCACCTCCCCAAGGGAGGCACACCGTTTGGGAAACCCTGTTCTAAGGGACATAAGCAGTGCTGTATCCAGTAACACTTTTCTAATTACTACCGACAGAAAAAAATACCTCATTTAAAGGATAAACTTGGATTACTGAGATTTTACTTTTCAGACAATTTTTTTTAAATTACTGAATCCTAAACATAGAGAAAACAGACAATTGTCATTGATCCATTTCCTGTTTTTCTATCTTGGACTGAGGTCAGTAGTCAAGGTACAAGAGGCATTAATTTTCATATTTTAGCCATAGTTACCTACTATTAAATTGGCATCACCATAATGAGCACTTAAGCCAGAGGTACACAACCTGAGATCCCCCAAGTGTCTTGGGTGCAGTTATCATCAAGTTGCTATCCAGCTGTTATTGAAGTAAAATATTGCAGGGAAATATTATTAAATGCATGATAGCATTTGAGAGAAATAATTACACATATTTAATTTTAATTAAATATAATAGTATTAAACGAAACCAAATTTAGCTTTTCTTCTTGCTTACCCACTAGTTTTATAGTAGAGTTCCCAATATGCTACTCAAAGGACAAGTCCAAATCTCCGCCCTGAAAAAATTTGGCATCCTTGACTTCAATCCTGTATCCCTCATTTGCTTTCATGCCACTTTGCCCACGGGAAGCAAAACTTTACATGAATTCACCAACTCACAGTCAAGAACCACAGGACTTTTCCTGACTTAAGCAATCTGCCAAATGCAAGAATGATACACCCAATCGTAATCTATCCCATTAAACTCCATGGAAACAAGACCTAGGACAGAAGTTAAAGGACAGAGAGGATCTCAGGCAGATAGAGCAGTTATTCTTATTTTTTTTATATTTATTTATTTATTATTGTATTTATACCCCGCCTATCCCCTCCCTAACGGAGGACTCTAGGCGGCTTACATACATCTTCATACATCATTATACATTATACATTATTTCATTAACCGCGCGCCAAGGGAGGGGGTAGGGGAACTGACTCTTCTCTTATAACATGGCCAGCACAGTTTTAAAACATATATAATAAATCAGGAACAGCCAAACAACAGCCCTTCAGATCTGGAATATTAATCTGATAAACTGCCGCCAGAATAGTCCATTTTCAGGGATCGTAAGATTTGTATCTGACACATACAAATCTGGAAGACATAAGATTATTATAATTGTTATGAATGATCACACAAACTTTCTAACTAGTTTATTTACTTATTTCAATTTATATAGATGCCCACCTCACTTAAGTGACTCTGGGGGGCTCACAAGTTAAAAAAACAGTAACAAATTTGTATAAATAAATTAAAACAATTAAAACAATTAACCGAAAACATAAAAGCATGGGAAAGTGCCAACTTACAACTCGCGGACAATATAACCATCTTGCGGGCTCTCCACATCCGTGGGGTCCCCAGGCCTGATGGCACAGTCATCTCTTCAGGGACTTCCTAAAGGCCAGGAAGGTTTGGGCCAATCTAACCTCTAACCAATTTTACCCTGTTCATGCTAATTATCAAGGCATTTGGGTCATGCAAAGAAAGGGACCTACTGCTGAAATAACCCCAGCCCTGTTGCGAAACAAAACTGGTGGTACAGAATAAAATGTGGGATTGGCTGCAAAATTCCCCCCGTTTCAGTTCTTCAAGAGCCAATGAGTTCTTTTTTAACTATAGTGGATCAAAGAACAGCAGCCAAAAAAAACTCCCCAAATATTTTGTCCTATTGCAAAGGACACTGCAGCACATATTTTTGAACTTGGGAATTGGCCCCGCACTCCACCAAAACAAGAAAGAAAGAAAATGAATTGTAGCAGCACCAGATCCATTTTGGCAAATCATCTTAACGAAGTATTACTGTCAACATCTGAGAAAAATGAAGAGAATGCACTGAAGTATAAATTTAACCTCAACAGAAGTTTTCATAAGGAAAAAGAATGCTACCATTACATTTTCCCTATTTAGTTGGCTGCATTTTATCTTTTGATAAATTGGGCAATAAAAGCAGTAAAAAAGCCTCCATCATGATGGGTTTAAAAAAAAGCCTTCCTGTTTATCTGAGGGGGCCCATAAAAAGATTTATTGTGTGTGGTTCAATGACATAATTTCTCGTGATTGTGAAAAACCACCAAATAATCAACTTTTTTTCCTACTTATGAATATTCATGATCTTTGAGCAAAAACTTTAACAGGACTTTATCCTGTAACATGCTAAAGGTGATAATATAACAGTATAGGGAGGGAGAGGGGGAGAGAAAATTGCCTTTAGAACTCCCCAAATATATCTTAACATCAAATCTCTCACTTGTACTCAGGTTTAGATGTATTATTCTGATTTAACTTGGCTAACACTAAGTAGGCCTCATTCCTTATAAGAAGGATGCATTTTCTATATTGAAGAGCACAAAAACGTGTATTTTCAATAATATGACTATCAGTGAAGTACTGAACTTCCAAAAGGAAACTCTCTTTTCATTGAAGTACTTGATGATTAATTTCCCATGCATACTTTATGTATTGAACTCTCCTTTTTATGTTCTACCTGCAGAGTCCTCCACCATGTACATGGGTTCCTAGGATATAATGTAGTTAGGTCTTACCATGCAGCCTTCCCCAACTTGGCACCCCTTAAAGTTGTCACTCTGTATGAGAGTTCTAGGAGCTGTAGTCACAATAGATCTGGAGGGCTCCAACTTGGGGAAGTCCATAACAAGAGGTCTAAGCCTTCCACACATTCTGAAAGAAAACCCTATTTTCCTCATCTGAGAAATATGGCACTTTCAGGGGAAGCATGTCTACTGTTTGCAATGCAGTTACAGTGTGAAATTTTATCAGCAAAAACGCTAAGGCACTGAATCAAGTTAAAGGAAATGCAGATAGGGATGCCACATAAAACAGCTTGTATGTGTGTGTATGTATATATATATATATATATATATATATATATATATATATACACACACACACACACACACACACACACACACCCTCAAAAAAATAAAGGGAACACTGAAACAACACAATGTAAGTCCAAGTCAATCACACTTCTGTGAAATCAAACTGTCCACTTAGGTAGCAACACTGATTGACAATCAATTTCACATGCTGTTGTGCACATGGAATAGACAACAGGCGGAAAGCATAGGCAGTTAGCAAGACATCCCCAATAAAGGAGTGGATCTGCAGGTGGTGACCACAGACCACTTCTCAGTTCCTATGCTTTCTGGCTGATGGTTTGGTCACTTTTGAATGCTGGCGGTGCTTCCACTCTAGTGGTAGCATGAGACGGAGTCTACAACCCACACAAGTGGCTCAGGTAGTGCAGCTCATCCAGGATGGCACATCAATGCGAGCTGTGGCAAGAAGGTTTGCTGTGTCTCCATGTCCAGAGCATGGAGGCGCTACCAGGAGACAGGTCAGTACATCAGGAGACATGGAGGAGGCCGTAGGAGGGCAACAACCCAGCAGCAGGACCGCTACCTCCACCTTTGTGCAAGGAGGGACAGGAGGAGCACTGCCAGAGCCCTGCAAAATGACCTCCAGTGGGCCACAAATGTGCGTGTGGCTGCTCAAACGGTCAGAAACAGACTCCATGAGGGTGGTATGAGGGCCCGACGTCCACGGGTGGGGGTTGTGCTTACAGCCCAACACCGTGCAGGACGTTTGGCATTTGCCAGAGAACACCAAGATTGGCAACTTCGCCACTGGTGCCCTGTGCTCTTCATAGATGAAAGCAGGTTCACACTGAGCACATGTGACAGACGTGACAGGGTCTGGAGACGCCGTGGAGAACGTTCTGCTGCCTGCAACATCCTCCAGCATGACCGGTTTGGCAGTGAGTCAGTAATGGTGTGGGGTGGCATTTCTTTAGGGGGCCGCACAGCCCTCCATGTGCTCGCCAGAGGTAGCCTGACTGCCATTAGGTACCGAGATGAGATCCTCAGACCCCTTGTGAGACCATATGCTGGTGCGGTTGGCCCTGGGTTCCTCCTAATGCAAGACAATGCTAGACCTCATGTGGCTGGAGTGTGCCAGCAGTTCCTGCAAGACGAAGGCATTGATGCTATGGACTGGCCCGCCCGTTCCCCAGACCTGAATCCAATTGAGCACATCTGGGACATCATGTCTCGCTCCATCCACCAACGCCACGTTGCACCACAGACTGTCCAGGAGTTGGGGGATGCTTTAGTCCAGGTGTGGGAGGAGATCCCTCAGGAGACCATCCGCCAACTCATCAGGAGCATGCCCAGGCGTTGTAGGGAGGTCATACAGGCACATGGAGGCCACACACACTACTGAGCCTCATTTTGACTTGTTTTAAGGACATTACATCAACGTTGGATCAGCCTGTAGTGTTCTTTTCCACTTTAATTTTTGAGTGTAACTCCACATCCAGACCTCCAGGGGTTGCTTACATTTGATTTCCATTGCTTTTTGTGTGATTTTGTTGTCAGCACATTCAACTATGTAATGAACAAAGTAATTAATACAAATATTTCATTCATTCAGATCTAGGATGTCTTATTTCAGTGTTCCCTTTATTTTTTTGAGCAGCTTATTTATATATATATATGTATATATATATGTATATATATATATATATATATATATATATATATATATATACATACATACATACATACATACATACATACACATACACACACACACACACACACACACACACACACAGACACATACAGACACACAGACACACAGACACACAGACACATGTTTCAGAATATGTGCCATATAGGGGTGCTTGCTGGGATGTACTTAGTAAGTTGGATACCCTCTGATTTTACTTTTCATCAACAACAAAATTAGCAACCATTTACAAAGCGAGATTTATATAATGAAACAATGTAATTCAGCGGTCCCCAACATTTTCGGCACCAGGGACAGGTGGAAGAAATTTTTTCCATGGACCGGGGGGGCGGGGTTTGCAGGCGGGAGCCAATCACGCACACCAGGGGGCGGGGTTTGCAGGCAGGAACCAATCGCGCACACCGGGGGCGGGGTAATCGCACACACCAGGGGGGTTTGCAGGCGGGAGCCCTACGGCTCACTTCCTAACAGGCCACGGCCCACTCAAAGAGCTGGCAATGATCAAAGAGCTGGCAATGTAGAGTGCCTGTGATCTCTCCTAGATACATTCTATGAATTACATCAGGGGTCCCCAACCTGTGGGCCACGGCCCACAGGTTAGATCACAGGCACTCTACATTGCCAGCTCTTTGATCCCACAGAACTGATCTGTGGAATCAGAGCTTTCCTGGATGAAGAGTGGTCTCTCCCAGACTCTCCTGTGTCAACCCCAAACCCCGCACTAAACCCTCGCTCTGAGCCCATGTTTAAAAATAGCCTGAGAAAGCTGAGAGGTGTGAAGCTGTGGTGGTGAGATGAAGTGTGAACTCCCTACTTCTCCTGCCACCCTTCCCGCCCTGGCAGCCCGGTATGGTAAGGTAGCCAGAGAATCTGGGAGAAACTATTCTCTACCCAACAGGTCTTTGATGTGCAGAATTAGAAGTCTACTAGATAAAGAGTTGTCTCTTCCCACTTTTCTGACACTGTCTCCTGCTTCGTTGGGCAGTTACTGCCATCCCATGGACCAATAAAACTCCCGTTTTACCGAACAGCCTACGTCTATCTGGGGGATAGGTCTGCCAAAATTCACCTCCTCACTCAACTCCAGCCCAGCCCATGTCAGAGAAAGTGACTGGCAGTTATTTTTCTCATTTTTCTATTGAGTGGATGGGAAACAAAGCCAGGCAAATTGACCAATCACTTTCCAGAAGGTCCGACTCTGAAACTTTAAGGACAACGCCACCCACCAGCCTCATGACTAAGGCAAAATAGTGCTTAGCAGTCAGGATAGCAAATGTGATGCTACCAGACTTTACTGCCAGCTCCAGGACTGGTGGATTGTCTGGCTGTGCTCACAGTTACACTGAAACAGGGCTGGAACCCTCCAAATATTTTGAACTTCAACTCCCGCCAACTTTGACAGCAGTGACAAGAAATGGTACAGTTCTATTAAAAACATCTGGAGGATGTGGTTAGGTTGTGTATTCCCAGTCCAAACACAACAAGCACCTCCTTGCAGCCACTCGGAAGGGGACTGGGAAGCTCACATGTCTAAGACACACTGCTGTGGTTAATGATTACGGTGCTGGACTATGACCAAGGAGACTCGTGTTCAAGTCTACCAGCAGCCACAGAAACTCACTGGGTGACTTGGGGCCAGGTCTAATCTACCTCAGTGTTCTTGTGAGGATAAAATTGGAGAACAGAATACCATGTACAGAGCTAGGACCTCCTAGTACAAATGTGGGTGATTGCCACATCTCAGAAACTGAAACTTATTTTTATGTAATTTTATTGTATTTTACATCTAATTTTAGTTTTGTTAATAAATATAAGTGTATATATTTTTATTGTGGTGTTCTCTGGCCTATTTATTTATTTATCGTATGGCACATTCACATTGCATTACAATAAAAAACATAGAGCATAATAAATATGAAATATAAAATATAGACAGGAAAATTACGAATGTATGTCTAGGTTACAAATATAGTTTTTTGCTTCAGTTGTCACAGCCAAGAAATCAGCAAAGTCTCCACTGTAGGCTCGGTTTTGACACCCTGATTTACCTTAATATCCAAATGAAATCAGAATAAAGAAAAAGCAAGTCCCATTTTGAATTAAAAGCTTTCATTTCAAACAGCAGACTTATTTAAGATTTGTCAAAGTATCTATCAAGTATCCAACTACCAGTGCCAGAATGCAAGAATTTTAATAAGGAAATAATCAGGAGCACAGCGTGACCTAAAAGGAAGCCACTAGAATAAGAATGTTAACAACTCAAATAAAAATATTCACAATCTCGGGAATCCCAAATCTTCAATCTGATCGCTCTCTTAGATGCCATGCTTTAAAAAACAAAACAGTCTTGACATACTGAAAAAGTAGGAATATAAAAAAATAAAACTGCTAGCCACAACACTAAGAATATAGTCAGTTCTACCAAAAAAAAAAAAAAAAAACAAATAAGCAAGCACTTTAAGTTGCACCACCATTTCTAATGCCAACTCTAAAAGCAATTTGAAATTGAAAGCATTAGGCCAAAGAAAGGAACAAAAATTAAATTGATGAAGGCAAACTAGAAATGTTTGGCTTCCTAGAGATTTTGCTTTTTTCTGGTGATCTCTTCCAACACAAATATCGGCTGGATTTCATGCTTCAATTAATGTTTCATCATTTAAAAAACAAACATTACTTTCCAAAAATAAGTGTAAACACAGGACCAGGCCAGAAATTCCATAAAACAATTAGAAGAGTTGTGTTTTTTTTAAAAAAACAACTCAATATTATCCTTGTATTTTCAGTAAGTGTATCAGCAGTTCAAATGAAATGCAATACACCTCACATGTGCACTTCTTTGTTCAGAAGTATTTAGCTTAGTTAAGCACCAGAATCATTGCTGTAAAGACATTTAGTTTTAAAATATGAGTAGGCAGAGTGTAAATCCATAATAACTTTCACCAGGAGTACGAGCTTCCAAATAAGTACACTAAGAACAAGAAGCCCACAAACTGCATCCAAAGAGCATTTTTGGTCTCCTTCCTCTCCTAAGGGATAAACAGCTGCAAAGATAAGCCAACAAACAACTGACTGTCCAGGTTTAAAATGATTCAGCCTCAGGATGAACAGATGAAAGTGAACAAAGTCTGCAATTCTAAATGATGGCACATGAAACCAAGCTCAGGTAATTACAGAGCCCTGATTAGGTGGGAAATGCAGCACAAAGATAGCTCAACAACATAATAGGAAACCAACCATACTGAGCTTCACTTAGGGTTGAACTATGACAGCACTCACACAACATGGAAATTACTTTTTAAAAAGTTCTGCTATGCTGAATATAGTAATAAGACTCCTGATGTCTGCTGTTGGAACACAGCTGCAGAAAGGGAGGCATAAAAATCCAGTCTGGTCTAGTGGTTAAGGCAACGGGCTAGAAACCAGGAGACTGAGACTTGAATCATGTCAACTGGATTTCTATTTTCTTAGTGGAAACGTTTCGCTCCTTATCCAAGGAGCTTCTTCAGTCTGAGCAAAGTTGGTAAGGGAATCCTAAATATGTTCCTAGGTAGCTGTGTGACCTTACACCTGGGGCTAGGTCATGGTTATATTGAGATGTAATTTTTAAGTCCTTTTATCATCTAATGGAGGGTCGTTAAAATCACCATGCTGCTGTTGAGCTACTGAAATGGTCTTAATCTTCCTAGGCACAGAAGACAACACGGGGAGGAAGATGGGGGAGAGTTTGTGCCTGAGGCCCCCACCTCTATTCAAGGAAGGATTTTCCAAGTTGGCATAAATGGATTCCTTGACCCCTCTCTCAAACCACCTATCTTCTCTGTCTAAAATGTGAACATTAATGTCCTCAAATGAGTGTCCTTTTTCTTTTAGATGAAGATAAACTGCTGACTCTGGTCCTGTGGTGTTATTTCTCCTGTGTTGGGCCATCCTCCTGTACATAGGTTGTTTGGTTTCTCCAATGTAGAGTTCAGAGCACTCCTCACTGCACTGGATTGCATAAACTACATTGCTTTTCTTATGTTTTGGAGTTTGATCTTTGGGGTGTACAAGCCTCTGTCTCAGTGTGTTGGTGGGTTTGAAATATACAGGTATGTGGTGTTTGCCAAATATCCGTTTTATCTTTTCAGACACGCCAGCCATGTAGGGAATGACCAGGTTCTTTCGTTTACTCTGAGTCTCAGCCCTATCTGTCGCTGTTTTAGGTCTGGTAGATTTAGATTTGGTGAAGGCCCAATTTGGATATCCACAGGCCTTCAGAGCTGTTCTCAGGTGCTGATTTTCATTCTTTTTGGAATCCATGGAGGTGGGGATGGTTTCTGCTCTGTGTGACAATGTCCTGATGACTCCTAGTTTGTGCTGCAGTGGATGGTGGGAGTCAAACATCAGATATTGATCTGTGTGTGTGGGTTTCCTGTAGATCCCTATTTCTAGCTTGCCACCGGTCCCAATGAGGACTTCACAGTCTAGGAATGCCAGTCTGTTGTCCTTGGTGTCTTCTCTGGTGAACCTAATGTTGGCATCTATGGTGTTTATATGGTCCGTGAAGGCCTGTACTTCCTGGGTTGAGGAGGAAGGGGTATTTGGTATGTTCACCGCCTTGAGTTATTTATAAAAATAATAAAGGCGGGATAGAAAATAAATAAATAAAATAAAAATCAAAGACTCAAGCCATGGCAAATTATTTAAGTCTATCAGCATGTTTAGAATTTTGCAACCAACTTGGGGGAATTTTCACAGTTTGTTTTTCCCCATCATATCCTCTAGCCCCCACCCCAGTGTTATATACCACTCCCCAGCTCACCTTTCACTTTTTTTCTGGGCACAAAACTTTTTTAAAAATCTTTTAAAAAGTCAGCAAGGGCAGGTAGACCTGTTGGACATTAAGGGACATGTCCATGGGCACACTGGTACCCACAGGCACCACACTGTCTATCTTTGACTCAGGTTATGAGTTTCTCTTTTGTTTTATGGCATTCCTCTGTATGAAAAAGGTCAATCTGAAATATTCTGTTCTCTGTGCTTGAGGCCTGAGCTATAGCTTCAACAATGTAAGCAAAGCTTACAATATTCTCCTCTAAAAAACTATACATAAATTAGCAGACTTGGCATGTTCAAAAATCATATTTAAATAAGGAAAAGGTGTGAAAAAATCATTCATTTATTTTACAGAATGTCTATCCACCACTACTCCATTCCCAACAGACACTGGGGGTAAACAGTAGAACAAAACAATACAATTAAAATGAAGTATAACTAAATACAGTAAAATTCCTATCCAAAATCATCATGGAATCCCATCCAGCTTCGGCCGAAGACATGATGGAATAAAATCACTTGAATCTGCGTGAGAAAAGCCATGTTCTTCATATTTTTCACACAGATAGATCACTTCTGTAAAACATGAATTGTTATATCCATTATCGCTTATGCCTTTCAAGACTTGTTAAGCTTTTACTGTACTGTAACAAAATATTCTGACTTTTGAAGAATACAGATTCTTCCTCCCCAACTTCTCACACTGGTGCAACAACACTGAAATCAAAGGCATTTTTTCCTTTGAGGGTTCTCAAAGTAATTAATTCTGCTTAGTTGTAAACATGTCCAGGGGGCATTATAAGATGATGTGTCATAATTTGAAGATTCAAGTTCTTAATTACATAGCTACCAATCTACAGAAGCATCACATCTCAAAAGTCAAAAGCAATAAATAATTGCATCTTCTACCAAGCTCAGCTGTTGACTACATAGCATCAATTAAAAACAAAGTAATTAAGGACAATTAAATAGGTTACAAAAATGACTGTGCCGCAAGAAGATGGAGTGACAGCAAAAGAAGAGGAAGCTATGCACTAGACTAGGCCAACTAAAAGAAAAAAGTTAAATATAGCCCTTCAGTTAGGAAATGAGAAGGAGCATTGAAACTTGCCAAATAATATATGAAAGGCTCTTTCCAGACAGACATTTTAGCATGTAATTTGTTTAGAGAAATTTCACAGAAGATCCAGATAACATCAGCATATTTTAGTCATCCTCTCATCTTTTATCTCCCTTTTATTCTTTTATTTTTTCTTAATGAGAATCATCCACTGTCAGAAAGCCTCATCACAAAAGCACAATTCTCCATATATATGGCTGTGATGGATGGGGAATGAGGGGGAGGAAGACCCAGCACTGACACTCATCATTCTTCTCCAAGGTGCACTAATTGCTATGAGTATGTGTGTAGGTGTTTCACACGTTCAAGCTAGCATATTTAAAAATACTACGATTTTGAATTATTTTCTGCGCTTTGTCTCTACCTACCTTTTCAGTTTCCTGATTCAAAACAGAAAAAAACATTTTCCTTCATTTGTAAAAAAAATTGGACAATCTAATTCTAAAGTGGTGTTCTTTACAGAAATAGTATGTTCCTGCATAATCATGACACCACTGATTTTGAACAGGGAAAAGAAGTATTCAAAGCAGAACCAAATTTTAGTTCATGTTCATTAGGCACACCTTTTTAATGTAATAATTTGCTTTCACTTACCCCATAAATCTTATCAAAAGTGCCAGTTTCCTCAAGGGAATGAATGAGGAAGGAGATAGAAAAGAAGCAAAGGAGGAGAAACATCCAAGAACACCCCGTTATGATCCACCCACTGATGTAAATGCATGTTGCATTCTTTCTCTGCAGTACAGCACTTAATAGGAACAAATTCTCTAAGAATTTCACAAGCAACTCCCCCAAATGGAAAAGAATAATATGGAAAAAAATGTATGCCTTGAAAACAAAGACAAAAAGGTTTAAGCACCCAGACACTATCTAATTGCCACAGAGTGAACAGACACCAGGGTAGAAGTCTAAAAATTCAGACATGCATGCTGTGAGAAGGGTGAAAGAAATTGTAACAGTGGGGTTGCAGGAGATGAAACAAAAGCAAACTCTAAAGAGGTTGTGAAGAAGAGAATAGGAACCTTAGTTTCTGTGGGCTTCTGTCTGTGGGATATACCCTTAGGAACATTAAGCACATTCAAAGTGGTCTGAACTGTCATTCTCTTTCCCCAAAATAAATACCTTAGGACAGGGCTTTCCAAACTTTTCCCGTGGCGACACATCAATGGTGGCGCATGAGAAAACCCGGAATACTTTCAGATTTTCGCGCGCCGCAGCGGTGTCTTTGTGTGCCGTGCGAAAACCCGGAAGCGCTGATGGCCCGCTACCGCCGCACGCAGGAGCAGCACGCCATCAGCGCTTCCGCGTTTTGACGCGACACACACCTGGGCCCCGCAGGCGACACAGTATTGTGTCGCGACACACAGTTTGGAAAGCTGTGCCTTAGGACATAGCAGAGAAATATTCAAAGCTTTTTTCATGACACATGTTTATCCTTGCTATTCTTTCTCGTTATTTTTCTTCTCTGCCAGTTTCCCAACATAGCATTCCCTGCATACATCAGTAAGCATAACAATGTACACTTTTTATTATTTATAAAATCCCTCTATCTCACCTCCTGGTAAGATAATCCCACATTACTCCCCAGTATACACCATCAAGAGACAATAAAATAAACAGGCATCAAATAAGGTTTTAAAAAGCAACCTTCCACTGTCTCATCCTAATACAGGGTCCCCCATATTAAGACGTCTGTGGCTAAAAACAGTTTTCACTTTACACAAAAAAGTACCAATACCAGTCCAAGCACAAAGAGAAGAAATATTCCAAAGAAAGAATGCATTCCATCACCAAGAAGGTCAAACTTGGTTGAGTAATAATATAACCAGAGGGGCCTCTAGAACCAACTATCACAGGGATAATAGTTAACTAAATTCTAAGCGGTTTAAGGTGATTGTACATCAAAATCAACACCCTCCCTAGCTCAGTGACAAACAGGCAGCTACAGCACATTTTTAAGAACCAGTGTGATACGTTTTTAAATAATCAAACCAATCAACATATATCCTGACCAACTGTTGATTTGAACTAAAAAAGCGAAACAGAAATAGAGGTGACTGTGTTAAATTACTGTACAAATACAGTGAACAGATGAACACTATAAACAGAATGTATGCATAGATGGGTGGAGTTGGGCATAAATACAAAATGGTCTGTTACAGTGAAAAGTAGCATTAATAATCTATTTCTTGCCTTACTTGCTCAATGGTTCCAGCTAATATTCCTACAACCTCGTAAAGAATTTCAGATATCCTAGCTATGCTAGGCCACCTTTTCACATTTTTAATTTACACAATTTATACCAACTAGCTCAACCCATGAAGCTTACTCTCAAATTTCAAACAATGCAAACAGGAAAGCCAAAACATACAGTATTAAATGTAACAAAGCTGAAAAATACAACAACTATGAGCAATTGCTAAACATATGCAACAACTATATATTTCAAAGGCTGCAGTAAATAAATGTGCTTTTATGCAAGGCATTGATTTTAACTGTTAAAGCTCTAAATGGCTATTTTGTTGGCTCTACGTGGCCAACAGTCCAAAACACCATAGAATAAAAGAAAAATCTTCAAAAATAATAGAATAGTCCGCTATATCAAAACAATGCAAAAAAGAAAATATACAGCATCATGCATTTTACGGGGTTGCCCAATTATTAAAATCTGTACGAAAAGTCCCTTTGAGGGCCTCCCAGTCACAGACACTCCGCCTGAATCTGCAACTGGCCCCCACTCTGACCACTTCAAAATGCTTTAGCATATCCCTTAGATTTCTGTAAGTATTTAGGAAGGAAAATGTTTTTTTATGGGCATAATTTTAAAACATTTTATGTGCAAGTTATTGTTTTAGAATTGTTGTTCCCGCCCTAACAGTTTTCAGAAATACTCCAAAAAGTATTATGTAGTGTTGTCTTAAAATCTCCAATACAATCAACTAAATAAATGTGCTCAGGAGAGCACTTACAAGGGCATGGCATTTAAAAGCATTAGCACAAGCTTGTCTATAGTAGTCTGATTTCTGAGAATGGGAGTAGGCTACTTGGTGCTCTCCAAATATTTTGGATTACAATTTCCATAATCTTATGAAGGCTGAAGTTGAAAACATGGTGGACACAAGTTCTCCTGCCTCAAAACTAGGTAAGTACCAATTATAACAAAAGCATGCAGAAGCAACATATTATAAGAACATCATTCCTACAAAGACAATGATCCAGCTGTTCTTTTTAACTCTTTCACTTATTCCAATGCTGAATCAATCATATTGGAAATTGCAGACAGTACTGAATCCACTAAAAAGAGGTAGAGAGAGGTTATACTCATAAAGAGAATATAGTTCTTGTCTGTTCCTTCAACAGGGGCTTCAATAAAGGATTTGCTGAGAAACTTGGCCTCGCATAGTTAACACGAGTACAGTATGTGCCTTTCCATAGTTCCCATTAAGAAGAGTTCCTTTTAAGTGTACAGAATGCATACTTCAAAATCAAACCAAGGAGGAGGATTCTACTTATTTGTAGTTAAAAGACCGTGCAAATGAGACAATGACAATGAGAATACCTTGCCAGCCGAAGTAGCCATGACCTGGACTGTTTCCATCACACACACACACACACACACACACAGGGCAAAGAAGGAAAAACTCTGGCAAATTACTTCAGTATGTTCAATACTGACAATAGTATTCTTCTACCAAATAACCTGTAGCTAACAGTTCAAAACAGGCACCCACTGGCACTACCTATAGAACACAACTTGCTTTAAGGAACTTACACTAAGAGAATGACACTGGTAAGAGCATAGAACTCCTGAACTACTCCAATATTAGCTGTTGGCTGTAATTTGGACAGAACCAGGATATTTCAACTTTTTTTATAGAACAATTCAAAAAATTACCTTCTAGCCTTGGTTGAAACAAAGCCACACAAATGTGTTTCAAATTATGCCCCAAAAGAACAAATTTTCCACTGTCTGAATTTTTAAAAAACATTTCACATTCCCTAAAGCGCCAAAGCTTCCCACACTGTGTTTAAACCGCCTGCCAATAATGTGTCACCGAGCACCCTGAAGTGCAACACCACCATATATATATTGTACCACCATATATTCACAGAGGGGTGGGGGCCTCAAGTAAATATTTTCCAAAAGAACCCAAGTTCCACCAAATTGAACAAATGGGAGATGAAACTGCTATTTGCAATTATGCACAAAACTGCAAATGAATCTAAAGAACAGAAAGTTATGTGGAAAACATGACCTTTGTCCAAACACTACAGCAATCAACTGTAACTAGAATATCTATGTACATTTCTTATATCCTACTGTGTCCTGTTGTAAGCAGCAAAGCTTTTCTTGTGCCTGAAAAATTTCAGTATCAAGTTTACTGTTCAGAATTGAAGTCCTATACTCTAAATTAGCTAAGAGGTGCAATTTAGCTTAGATAAGCTAACTTGAACATTGAGACATTATATACATTTGTTGTAATATATTTAACTACAAAACATCAGAAGCTCCAAAATGTTGTTTTAAAAAAGCAGTCACAAAGCCTAATATTTTATAGTTTCCATGGTCAATCGAGCAAACACGTATAAATATCTGCTGAATGTGCATGATTCAGGCAGTTTGCATGATTTTGTAACACACAGAAGACATACATATGTATCTGTATTGTAAAAGAGTTAGAAAAGCAAAGTACTGAAGATAAGGAAACAGAACATGTGAACAGTCAAAAGGGTATTGATGGAAAGCACGAGAATGATTCAGAAATGGACTCATAAAAAATATCATAATCTCTAATCAATGGAATTCTCACAAATAAGCTTTCTACGTTCAGCTACCATCAAACGTCAGAAAATAACTTTAAACTTTAGAACTTTAATGTAAATAAATATTACTGGGGGAAGATATTATCAAGAAACGAGTTACAAAATTAACTCTACCAATAAAGCTCTTTAGCCTTGTAACATAAAAAACAACACAATTGCTCATGTGTCATTTGATCATGTAAGCTAATTACTGAAAATATCTGTGCTTCCCTTTTTGTCTTATAATAATAGCCCAATAACTGTGATTTTAAAATACAGTAATACATAAACACCTATCTTGAATTATGTTCATCTCACATTTTGCTTGTTAATTTTTTACTGTGGGTTTGAGTTTAGACAAAACACACAGAAATGACTTTAAAATCTCAAATGGCAGTCCAAGCCCAGACTAATGTTAAATGTTAGCATTACAGTTGTACATGACAGCTCTTCCAATCAGAAATGATCCCCAAATTGTTTTGAAGTGATTGCAAAGTTAGCATTTTTTAAAACATTCAGACTAATAAATCAGGGACCCAAGGAAGATCAAAATGTGACTTGTGATCATCTTGTGATCACTGAATTCAAATAAAAACAGAACTACATGTATCAGGGTGACATATTTACTTGAATGCCACACAACACAAATTAATTAACAAGCACTTTCTTGTTAAATCACAACAAAATCTAGTTCTAGTAACCAGTGTGGTATGAGCTATTTCCCACTGGTGAGATTTTGTTGCATTCTTAGAACAGAAATAGAAAGAAATGACTACATGGACATAGTTCCTTCCCATATAATCATACTAGGTGCCTTTCCCATGCTAGACAAATTCCACTGATCACCCAGAATTTTTTCCATGTCTCATAAAGCTGCCTCTGGAAAATACATCCTTAAAAGTCCTCTGGTTAAATGCATAAAATATGCAGAAATTCAGGTCATCCTGACATAAATAGATGGGAACATCAAGTTTGCAGTCTTGTTCATTAAAAATGCTGCTGGAAACTTCTAATTCAGATTCATGGTAAAAAGTTTGCCATTACATCTCTATGCAGCAAAGTATGATTTGTGTACACCAAGCTCAAGCCCAAACTATGATTTGCTGCTGTCTCAGAATATTCCAGTCATGGAGTACAAAGGAAGGCTGGAACATGTAAGCCCAAGTCACAACTGTTTATGCACATAATGCTAAATCATGGCTCAACTGTAGTAAAGCACAATGTTGTGTCCCTGAGATTTGTATCTCTGTTCTTGAAATGCCATTAAAAACACTTAACTAGGATATCAGAACTGGAGTGTTCAAACATAGAGATAAGAACAGTGGCACCTAAGCAACAAACACAAAAGAAACTCCAGCCAGACCAAGGTCAGTGAACAACTTAGTCCACACCCATTTTCTTTTCCCAATTTGGCCATTCACAATAGATATAGGATGGGGGCATACGTCAAAGATGTTAAGATATAAATCTCAGATACCAATGAAAAATGAAAGCTATTAAGACATCAACAAACTAGCAGTCAAGGCAGAAAAAGAAAATCAAATACAGTACAGTACATTCAACATACAATATCACATCAGATACTTTTCAAGTTTAATAGTCTAGGCTGGTAGCTATTTCTGTGGCTACACCTTATGCCAGAGCTTTCCAAACTCTTCATGTTGGTGACACACTTTTTAGACATGCATCATTTCGCGACACACTCTTACAGCAGGGCATCATTTCGCGACACGCTCTTACAGCAGGACACAAGGCAGACACTAGGACCTGCACGGAATCACAGCAGGTTTGGAAGCAGCAAGGCACAAGGCAGGCACTAGGACCTGCACGGAATCCTGGCAGGGCTCGGAGGCAGCAGCAGCAGCTGCAACACACCCAGACACTGCAGCCGACACACTAACGTGTCCTGACACAGAGTTTGGAAAGCTCTGCCTTATGCTATCAAAAACAATCTACAATAAATCACTTTGTGGGTTTTCAAACATACTTCTGCTGCTCTCACTGACATATGTATTATGTGGAAGTTAGTACTGTACACCAGTTTCAACACCTCCACCCCACCCAAACTACAAGCTTATTTTGCCTTCTACCTTCACATTTAAATAGAATTAAAGATGCTGCTCCTCAATTGTTTGGGGCAGGAGGAATTGAAAGGTGAGTTTTGGGATATTTTAATTTTAGACCAACTTTTAGTGCTTTTACGTGTTGTTGTAGTACGGTACAGCAACTTTCGTATAAGTTTTTCATCAATTTTCTAAAAGTGTTTTGAGGAATTTTGTAGACCAAATGGGATATAAAACTTCTAAATACATAAACAGGAGTCACCTGAGTAATATGAGATGACAGTTGTTAAAGTTAGAGACAAAAAACACAAAAGATAACACATTGTTCATATTTCTCTAACACAGTAGAAACCACATTTTCTATGTATTTCCAATTTCACATATTTCCATTCCAAATGAAACAGTCATGGAGACCAAAAGACCCACGTATTTCAGTGTTGCAATGCTATACAGCTTATCTCTCCTGGCCTTTACACTCCTGGCCTTTCGGAAGGCCCTTAAGACCTGGCTCTGCCGCCTGGCCTGGGACAACGGAGGTGGTAGTGCCTCCTGGGGTTGGCTGGCCCCGTAGCAATAAGTCCTATGCTACGGTCTCCAATCCATCTGGGATTCTATTTTATTTTATTTTATATTTTATTTATTTTTATACATTTTCTACTTGTATGGTTTTAAATATTTTAAATTTTTAAGTCTTGATTATTGTAACCCGCCCAGAGTCCCTTGTATGGGAGATGGGCGGGGAATAAATTAAATAAATAAAATAAAAAAAATAAATAAATAAAAATAAATATCTGGGGTAGGTTTTCTTATGCATAAAAAGACTTCTGAGTTAATAAACATAGGATTGTGCTACATGAAATTACCTAGTTTTGGGGAGCAGACACTTTTGTATGCCAAAATATAAGCACTTTCTTGGTTATATTATGCAAACTGAAACAAAGGCATGAATAGACCTATCAGCTAAATCAAAATGAGGAAAAGACATTGCAAACACACTTACTAGGAACACACCTTGAGGCAAGAGATAAGGGGTCAGAAAAGGACATCTTATCTCCTACTTTCCCCCCCCTAGTTACAAAGAATGACCTTGCAAAACTGGATAAAGGTACAGAATGTCACCTGTTGCCAAAATGCTCCCTAATTAAACAGAACCAAACCTGAAAAGAAATACTGGTGAAACTATAGGAACGAAGAATGAAGAAAGGAAAATGGATCATTTCCATAAAGTTTTCTTTAGGGGGAAAAAAATAACAGGCACCAGGGAGACAAATAAAAGAAATGCCAGTATCCTCAGCAAAATATACAGATTCCCATAACCTTAAAGTAGTTGTTCATAAAAAGGACAGGGGAGCATGAAGAGAAAAAGAAAAGTAATATGCTATATATAATCCCTTTTTCCCCTCTCCAAAGATCTTCAAATGGAATATGATTTCCTCCAAATCCCAGCTCCGATAGGCTTGGGCACAACCAACAAAAGAACCCTTGCAATTCTACAGATTTGTGGCAGAAGCTTTTGTAGATTAGGATACTTCATCCTCTGCAGACTGACCACCTCACCCATACTGATGGGCCGGAGAAAAGACACAGAAACAGTTAGGTGAAAATACATGGACTGTATTCTCTACATGTGTTAATTGTTGGACTCCACTATTTAAGAGAGTCTTATCCAAAACGATACCCTCCCATAGCACCGGCCAACAATTTCACACACACTCCAAAAACACAGCAGAGGCTATTCTTGCTACAAAGGATGGGAAGTGTAAACACAGGGGAAGGATGATCTCCATAATTTCTTCCCCCTTCGGGACATCCACAGTTATAGCATATCTCTGCCAAATGATGAAGGGTACCACCCATGCTACCAAGCTAAAAGGGCCCAGCAATCCACTCCTTGGTCAGAAGGAATCCGGCTAACACTTTAGGATGCCCTGCAATGTGCCCATTCCTTTCCATCTGTTGCGACAGACCAAAAGGGCTGATAAGCCAGACATCTGGAGCCTTCAAGGCCATTTCATAACAACAGCGGGGGCCACCGAAGCAATGGGTGGCCCAGGTGGAAAAAAGGAAAGAAGAGACCAGCAGTCTTTCCCCAAGCAGGCGCCCTCCAGGTACCTTGGACCTGAACACCCATCATCATCATCAACCTCCACAACCCCCATGTCACAGAAGAGGCTCTTAGGCTCCAGATGTTCCTAGGAAATAATGTAAACAGAGCAGGAGCACAAAAGGTTGAAGCAACATATGGAAGTCGCCATCAAGTCAGTTCTTGGGAAGGGGGCAAGGGGGGGGGAATAGAAGAATGGGGAGACCACCAGAGAGGGGGACCACCACCACCACCCGGCTGGGGCCCTCCTGCTGGACCTTGGAAGCCAATCTCCCCTTCGCAGGCCAGGAAAGGGGGTCTCGCCGGACACCAGCTGGAGGGGAGGCTGGGGGAGAAGAAAGGAGGGGGGCAGAAGGTGTCCTCGCCTGCCCCGCTGGGGAGAAGGCGGCGGCGGCGGCGGCGCCCGGCGGCTCAGGGCATACCCACCACCTGGGCGATCTTGAGGCGGCCGAAGGGGCCGCGCAGGTAGTCGAGATCGCAGCGGAGGCCGCGCAGCCCGTGGCGCTGGCTGACGGGCTCGGTGGTGGGCTGGTAGGGGCTGCTGGCGCCGGAGATCATGGAGGTGCTGGACGCCTCGCCGTCGAAGCCCTCCAGGTCCTCGGGGCTCCTCATGGCAAGCGGGGGGGTCGCGGCCCGGGAACTTCGCTTCACGCGGCGGCTGCGGCGGCGGAGGACGGCGGCGCCGCTGAGGAGCAGGAGCGCGGCGCAGCAGGCGGCAGCGGCATGTCGGTCCCCGGAGCGCGGCGGACCTCCCCGGCCCCGTCCCGCCCCGCCGGCGTGTCCCGCGGCCGCGTCGTCCCCGCCTCAGCAGCCTCGCGCGCCCCCCGGCGCCGCTTCCCGCCTGGCCGCCTCTTCGCCCTCAGCCGCTCCCGCCCGGCCGCTGCTCCTCCCGCTCGGCGGCGGAAAGGGAGGGCGGAGGCGGGGAGGAGCCCGCTCTGCGGCGCAGGCACCAAGCGGCCGAGGCGGCAGCCCCGCGGGAAGCGCCCCCGGGCGCGGAACCCCGGCTGGGGAGCGCCTGCCTGTCCGACCGGCGGGTCTGCGGGCGCGAATCCTCGGCGGCCGGAGGGGGACGGGAGAAGGGAGAGCGCCGCCGTTCAACAGGTAAAGCGGGGGTTCCGAAAGGGAAGGGGCGCGTCACGGCCTGGGCGGGGAAGTTTCTCCTGTGGAAGAGTGAGCGAGCGCCCGGTTACAGCGGAGGGAGGGGGGCGGCGCAGGGAAGATGATCCCAAGGCCAGACAACTGGAAGCCCCATCATCATCATCATCATCATCATCATCATCATCATCATCATCGATTTACTATGTGCCATCAAGCCGTTCTCAACTCTTAGCGACCACATAGATTTCCAATGATGATGATGATGATGATGATGAGCCATCAAGGCGTTCTCAACTCTTAACCCATGTAGATTTCCTCCAATAATAATAATTATAATAGATTATGTGCCATCAAGTCATTCTCAACTCTTAAAAAGGCAAAGGTTCCCCCCGCACATTTGTGCAGTCATGTCCGACTCTAGGGGCCGGTGCTCATCTCCGTTTGTTAGCAGAAGAGCCAGCGTTGTCCGAAGATGCTTCCACGGTCATGTCGGCATGTTGCACGCAGAACGCTGTTACCATCCCACCAAAGTGGTACCTATTTATCTTCTTGCCTTTGCATGCTTTCGGATTGCTAGGTTGGCAAGAGATGGGGCGAGCTCTGGAGCTCACTCCATCAAGCGGGACTAGGGATTCGAACCTCCAAACTTGCGATCTTCCTGGCGTCTTACCCTCTGAGCCACCACGCCCCCTCTCAACTCTTAGTGACATTATTCTCCATGAATAATATTGTCCATGGATGATGATGATGATGATGATGATGATGATGATGATGGGAATCTCTGTGATTGCTAAGAGTCGATGACTTGATGGCACATATTCTATTATTATTATTATTAATATGTGGCTCAGCGGGTAAGACGCCAGGCTTGTCGATCGGAAGATGGAAGATCGCAAGTTCGGAGGTTCGAATCCCTAGCCCTGTGTGCGGAGTGAGCTCCCGCACTCGCCCCAGCTCTTGCCAACCTAGCAATTTGAAAGCATGCAAATGCAAGTAGATTAATACCCACTTCGGTGGGTAGGTAACAGCGTTCCGTGCGCGTCATGCAGCCACATGACCGTGGAAGTGTCTTCGGACAACGCTGGCTCTTTGGCTAACAAACGGAGATGAGCACCGGCCCCTAGACTCAGACACGACTGCACAAATGTGCGGGGGGAACCTTTACCTTTACCTAATCTACAATTAGACTCACAGTCAAAGACCACTGAAAACTTAATAATTCAAGTAAGCCAAGGACCTTAGAATTATTAAGGTAGCATCTGAGGATATAGGCAATTCCATGCAGGGTATTTTTTAAAAAAAATTAGGGTGTTCAGGTCCAGTAAATTCAAAATTTCCAAATATCAAGGGTGTCCTTTAGATATTGCTCCAAGGGCTCCAGTCACAATTGGCATAACAGCAGATTTCTTTTTCCATAAGCATTCAACTTCGATTTGCAAGTCCCGGTATTTTGTCATTTTTTCGGATTGCTTTTCCTCAATCCTAGCATCACCCGGTCGATAGCAACATCAGTGAACTAGACTTTCTTCTTTTCAATGACTGTTATGTCAGGCATGTTATGAACAAGGTGCCTGTCTGTTTGGATTTTAAAGTCCCGTAAGATCTTAACCCACTCATTTTCCAAAACCTTCTCAGCTTGATGGTCCCAGTGGTTCTTGCTACATTCAAATCCAAACCTCTGGCAAAGTTTCCAATGAATAATTTTGGCAACTCGGTCATGATGCTGCTTATAGTAAGTTTGTGAAATTTTAGTGCAGCCACTGATCAATTGATCAGTCAATTGTTTCATCCTTTTCACTACAAAGGCAACATTTACTGTTGTTTGTTACATGATGAAATAATTATTATTTGTGTAATATATCTCAGCAGACCACAGCTGATTTTGAAAACGAGGAAAGGTGAATACTTCAGTGGGTGGCCACTGACATTTGTAACCAAGGTCTGTAGGCTACCAAGTATAGCTTCCATAAACTTGAAAAGGTGGCTGGTTTGGGATCAGAGAACACAAGGACGGGTTTTGCGTGTGCTAAACCAAAAGCAGATGAATCGCGTTCCAATTATTGTGTGCATAAACCTAGCCACAGGATGGCAGTCTGTCCATGGCCAAAACCAAGTTTGTATCACATCCACAAATTCCAGCACTGAAGGAGAAACATTCCTAGACTTCATTCCTGGGTGTCTGGTTAAAGTGCTAGAAAATTAGAAATTCCTCTGGTTTTAAGTATTGCCATTTTCTTCAAGGGCTGACGCAGATTCTACACATTGATTTCAGGCTAACTTCAAAGCATCATATACAGTAGCAGGATTACATAAACAAGTACAACGTACCCCTTTAACTCCTATTTTGGAAACTATTTTATGTTGAACATTTTGCATGATCTTGTTTTTTTTCGCAATGTATGGACTATATGCTATCCCCCAAATTGAGAAAGGCCCATCCTCGTCAAATACCATGATTGATGTCATATTCACTGATATGGTCTGGGTTATATTTTCCTTTTTCTCAGGCAAAAGTTTAGATAAGAATAAAAGCAGATATGGGCTGCTAGTAAAATAATTTGTTTTTCCTTTAAAGCAAGATATTTTTGGCAAGCCAACCTTTCCAGCTCCCTCAGTTCAAAACAAAAAGCATATGTTATATTTTCACAATTTTGAGAGGAAACTAATGATATCTGCATTAAAACCAAAGGAATAAATTAAGCACCTTTTTTATTAGCAGCAGAAAATCAGGTCAAGGTATTTTAAAATGTGGGTTTTTAAATCCATAGATGATAATGTTGCAACAAGGTGGTGAGAAAATCTACAAAAATAGTTCTTGCAGCTGGATGTTGAAATGAGATGAAAGCACGTAAATGATGCAAGACTGAGGTAAGAGATATCCCTTCACAGGGATTAAAAAATGCACAATTTAAAGAAATTTCCTAGCTTTTTTTCTGCTGCTTGAACTTTCATTAAGGCCATTTGTATTAAATTGCAGAAGAAATTTCACTGCTCACTTTTAATTGCCATAATTCTGCTTTTAATTATGTTAACCATTTAAAGTGCTTTTTTAAAAAAAATTGCTCGTTTTTAAAAAAGTGCTCATTTTTTAAATTAAAAAAAAAAGCAAGAAACATTTAAAATAAGTAATATTGGAAAAGGCCTCAAACCCTTACATTGGTTAATTAAAAAGAAAGGCAGGCATCTCTCTCCTTTTGTTATTTGGAATGCCTGGTTGTTTGGAATCCCATAGAGCCCAAGAGCTATCTTAAGAGGGAAACTGGTGAGTTGCCAACATATTTTGATCCAAAGAGGATCTTAGCTCAGCAGCAAAATACACATTTTGCATGCAATAACATCTAAATGCAATCCCTGGCATCTTCCTGAACAACTGAGAAAGTGTACGGAGATGTTGGAGAGACCTAATTCTGAGCCAGCCAGGTCAATACTCTGGCAGTAAATGAAGTTTCCTGTATTTCTGAAACAAGATTACAAGCCAAGTTGTTGTTGTTTTGCATCAGTACAGCTGAATGGACCTGTTCATTCTGCATGCTGGAGCCAAAAATTTATGAGGAATAGGATTGCATTCACAATATGGGAGGTATCTTATAAAGATCTTTTAGGCACTACAGTCTTCATGGTAAGTTCACCAATGATGACACACATATAAAGAGGAATTACTTTTTCAAATTCAAATTAACCTCTAGAAGCCAGAAGGAAGATAAAGCTGTAATACAATCAGTTCATTTAGCCTAGTGAAATCGGATTTGAATAAACAGTAGAAACACAAACAGAAATATAGGTAAGATAAAGTCAAGGTGAAACTGGTTATTTGAGGAACTATGTTCTATATGAACCTTCTTTCATCTCTTCTTGCAAGGTTTTGTTCTATAATTCACTGGAGTTGGAAAGGGAACTGGTTGGGCCTTTTCCATGAAGCAGCTGGCTTGTGCACTTCCTCTCCTGGGAAACTGGACTAGCCTCTTCCTTAATGCCTTTCCAGGGATTGGCTAACCTTTTTTGTTGTCAGTCCTTGGACTCGATTTGCAATTTAGGTTCCCTTGCTGTGGAGTTCATTTTAGCAGGCTCAAGGTTGAGCACCGTTTTTACTGTCAGATTTTGTATCTTCTACCTTAGATGTTTTGATGCCGTGCGTTTCGTTACCTTTTGCTTTCAGCTAAAATCACAAACCACCTTACAAGCTGTGCCCAAAAGTAGCATAAAGTACCTCCATAAATAACATTCGTAGAGATTGGGGTCAGAGAGGATATGGTAGCACAATCTAATGCACGCTTGGCTGGCTGGGGAATTCTGGGAGTTGAAGTCCACACATCTTAAAGTTGCCAAGTTTGAGAAACACTGGTCAAATGTCTGTAGCTTGAATCATGTCAACTGGATTTCTATTTTCTCGGTGGAAACGTTTCGCTCCTTATCCAAGGAGCTTCTTCAGTCTGAGCAAAGTTAGTAAGGGAATCCTAAATATGTTTCTAGAAACATATTTAGGATTCCCTTACTAACTTTGCTCAGACTGAAGAAGCTCCTTGGATAAGGAGCGAAACGTTTCCACTGAGAAAATAGAAATCCAGTTGACATGATTCAAGCTACAGACAATTCCACCTGGATGACTGAGAACCTTCATAGACACACTGGTCAAATGTGTTGAAAGGATGTCCCAAATAGCTCAGTGGCATGACAATATTGGGCCAGTATTGTATCAACCTTCCCCAAATAAACAGAACGAGCTACCGAGATATACTAAATTCAATAAATAAAGCAGATCAGATCTGTTGTAGTTTTGTTTTGTTTTGTTTTATTGATTTGATTTGATTTATATAGCCAGCCATCTTATGAGACTCTGGGCAGCTCACACAATTAAATAACAAAAAAAACAATAAACAGTTACAAATAAACTAAAATAAAGAACATTAAAAATCCAATTAAGAGTTTAAAACCATTTTACCTTTCTCTCCATGGGGGTAGGCTCTCTATCCTAGGGAGCTGCGCATATGTTTTATCAATCTGCATTCAACTGCCAATTTTATTTTTGAAAAAAACAGGATTCATAGCAATGCAATGAAGGTTGAAACGATGCTCAATAAACAGATGGCTTATGCTGCTAATGGCTGTGGTAGCTTCTCATTACTGTACCTTGATTAGAATAAAGCTTCTCTTTAAATGCGCAGCCTCTCTGAACAGATTGATTCTCTCCCCAACAACTTGCTTTAAGAGAAATTGCTGGCAGCTGATGAGTGCACATGGAATATTGACTGTATATTATGAATGCCACCTCAAACAGCAGGGAGGGGGGGAAGATGCCTATTAAGAATGGCTGCCCTGGTGACTGGTGGCTAGTGACAAAACAGGAAATAATTGGAAGACAAACTCTCAAAAAAGCAACAGGTTACAAATACCTACCATTCTTATTTTCTAAGGAGGTTTAAAGAGTTCAGACCTATTTTAAGGGGTGTGGCAGAGATGATCTTTACCAAAATTTATATGCTGCCTACTCTTCAAATTCTAGGCAGCTTACAGCATATGAGTAAAATATTAAGAGAGTAGAATGGATACTGGACTCCAATCTTAAGCCCCGATATTAAGATTCCAAAGCAATGTTTATAGTGAATTACTGTTCACGTAAATTGCTGAGTATACTTTCATTCAGACAGAACATCTTTGCACTGCAGTTTTCCATTCAGAATGTTTGCTTTAGGAATGATGCATACCCTAGAAATAGGAGTTTTGGACATTTAGAAGTCTATGAAGCTATCACTCACCCATCTAGGTTCAGCACATTATAGGACTGTAGCTTGCAATCTGACCATCAAGGAAGCTGCACGAGTTTCCCATTCTTGGTCTATCTTTGGGGGCTTAAAGTTGGAAATGGGATCTGGGGGACTGTAGGAACACACAGTTACATTCCCAGCTTTAAACCCTCCTTCCAAGTCCCGAAATCGTGCCATTGAAAGTTAGCAACAAAATGACTTATAGTAGTGTAATTTTGGATGGGATTTAAGAATAGCAATGGAAACTTCTTGCTTCCCCAAAATCTGCCATCCTATCCTTATTTGGGGGGAGGGAAGAGGGATCACATGGCTGAAGAATTTGGCTAAAGAATTCATTTGGCTAAAGAATTTCAGCCACTGGGGTCCATGCTATCTGTATATTGCTCATCCCTGGTAAGCTGAACAACTCTGCCTCTCCAGGATTTCAGAGTGTTTTCTCAGTTGTTCTGCTGCTTAGCTACAGTCCATTCGACGTTCTCAGCAAGAGAGAACAAAATTTACCTGCCATAAGAAAAGGCTGATCAGTCTAGCCACATTTCTGTATCTAGAGTTCGAAACTTCATTTGCTTCAAACCCTCTTTCTTCAAAGTGGCCCACTTTGCAAACAAAAAAGGTGAGTCAACACAGGCAAGCCGTCTTGGTTGGTGTTTATTGAAGCCGTTAAAGACAGTCCTCATTTTCGCCAGCACTAGAAAGCAAGGTTCCACAGGACTGCACCTGGTTAAAGCCATACAACTGGACTAAGGGTTGTGCTGGATACATCTGCAGTTTCCATTGAAAAGTTAAAAACATCAATAAACTGAATACAGGAGAGTGAACTTTCATTTACAGCATGGGTATGGTTAAGTTCAGTCACTTTCAATGTAGTTAAATTAAATAAAACACATACAAGTTCTGTTCAGTTTAAACAGGTTTTAAAATGCCAATAGAAGTGCAAACTTAAAAATCAAGCAGCATAAACAGAATTTTGATGGCGGGCCAATCCTTACTGATTTATATTTGCCTTATCTTCAAGTCCAATATATTATTACTTTAGTTTAAACATGAACAGTAGATGCAATAATTATATGCAATATAAATATAGCCATGTAATGATTCTAACAGTCTTCCATAAAAGTGAATCCTGAAAATAAAGTTAATTGTAGTTTTAAAACATAAAGGCTGTTTTGCATTTTGGACTTTGGTTCCAATGCTTGAGAACACCAGAAAAGACAACTGTGCAGCTTTCCAAAGTTTCTAGACTTTGGCAACTGACAAACACTACATCACTTACAGTTTCCTTCTTTTGAAAAACTAGGAGCATTCACTTGCAAAGTGGAAGAGTCAGGGTGGGGGCATTCAAAATTCTGTTGGAGTCCCAGTGATCTTTTGTACAACTTGAAAGTAATGGGCTATTGGCCTTGACTCATTTTTAACAGATCCAACATTCATTGTATGCAAATAAAAAATCCTGTTGTCTATAGCTTTCATTACTAAGTAAATTATCTCTGTGCACGATAAAAAACTTTAATAAGGGCATTCGGGCTTTGAAACCTAACTAGTGCTACAGAAGATTAGGAAATAATCTGTTGTGTCCCTCTCTACAAAGTTTGATTTTAAGGTTTTATTCTCCAGAACTCAAAGATACCATCAGGCTGCCATAATCATCCTGGGAGCAGCCAACCTATCAAAAAATTGGTTGCTGTTAAATTCCATCGGCTAGACCCAAGCATGAACTCAATCATCCCAATATACTCACTGGCTCTACATGTATACATGGCACCAAAACTGCAGCTACTGAATAGTATATCCTTAAAGGTGCTGCCATAAGGACAGATTGAATCTCTATTACTGGGATGGCACAAGGCTGCAGTTGCATAATAGCAAAGTCTATGCTGGATTGTAATGGCAGCCAAAACACAAACCAAACCCCCTGATCACAACTTCTCAGTTTAAGATCCAGGTCATAATGGACATAACTGAGTTTTATAATGTACTTAAACATGTATTGTTAAAAAAATGTAACTGACATAAGTAAACATACTTTTATGTTAATGCAAGTAAATACTCTTAGTTTTCTATATAGTGTTAGACAGACTTACAAAAACAAAGAGAAATGGCCTCTCTCTATAACACAGGGGTTGCAATTACATCCAGTAATGTGTTAGTGGTCAATTCATTTTGTATATATAACAATATATATAGATATATAGATATATAAATATTAGGGTCGTTCTATTCAGAAACAAGATTTAACGTAACACACAAACCTTTATCAATAAAAAGTAAACTCTGCATAATTCATATGGTGGTATATCCCTCCAATGTGTTGCTTACAAACAAGTTGGGTACAAATAAGGTAGTGTTTTTCCGTCAAATAGATCATACAGAAACTCAAAAGTGCCATTTCAGTTAACTGTGGGAGTCTTGCTCAAAGTGGCTACTGAGCAGCAACAAGGGTCAACCGTAAAAATTATTTCCACTCTGAAAAGGCAACACTGAAGGGGTAAAACACAAATGTACAGTAATGAAGTCATACAACTCTACATTTCATCTGGGAATTCCTACAACCCATTGTTTAGTCCAATCTGGAACAAGAATTTTGGAGGCTACCAAAACTCACCATAGGGGTTTAAAGCCTTAAGGCAGAATTCAGTGTTGACCTTTGCAATTAACTCTTGGATACAAAAGGAAGATTTGCATTCTATTTCATTACAGAGAAATGATATGTCACTCATTTCTCTTAACAGGCCGGATGGTTGGTATTAAAAAAACAAAACAAAGCAAAACTTATCAGGAAAAAAAAGGATGCAAAATTAAACCCTGCTATCAAAGTTACTGAGTCAAAATAAAAATCAAACAGATGCTGTTTGTACAATAGTGCACAAAAGGTTCAAGCACCTTCTAGAAGACACATCTCACACTGTGCCAGGCACTTGGTCTGAACAAGTCTCTCCCCATGTCAGTTACGACAAAAAGAGCGTCCACCGTATTTTATGTATCTTCTTATTAGAACTGAAAAAAATGCCATAGGAAGAGCTCCCATGATGCTCATGTTTAGTGTGTTTCCCAATTGTAAAGGCATTTATTTTTTCCGACATGATTATATGATTTACATCCAACGTGCTTTTCACTTCTATTGATCAGCTCTTGCATTTATCCTTTCAAAACACTGCATTTTGTACACTCATCATCGAACCAACATTCGGCTACGTTGCACCCTCTACAAACACAAGGACGCATTTTGTGGCCAACTCGAGTTAACTTGGAAAAAGAGGACTTCACGCTTCCTCCGTGCCAGCAGCCGCCAGTGGTTTTCAGCAGGAACTCCACCTCTCCCTTCTGTGCGCTTCTCCCTATTGCTTGCAACCAAATAAGAGAACTGCCCTATTTAAACTCTAAAATGGTTATCTTAAAACAGAGGAAATTTATACGCAAAACTTCCTGAATGTGCATGTGACACTGGGACAAGCCAATGAAGGTTAAATTTCATTTCCCCAAGAAAAAACGGATAGCATCTGCCACAGCAGGAAGCTCCTGGTGTTATCAGGTCAATGTACATCGCTATTTGGTCATTTACATATGGAGGTTCAAGGATTCTCAAGCTTCGTTCTCTGTCAGAGAGGAGTTGGCTGTTACCATCGAGTCTGGTTTGCGAGTCATCCTGTCCAGCTCTTCTTGAACATTCGTCAAAACAGTTTTTTGCCCTATCAAAAAGGAAGACAGAGTACATTTATGCCAAACATCAGCCCTAGATGTTCCTGCTTTTCAAGTCCCACAATTTGTTGAAAGTTCAACTATCAGCCAGAACCTGACAACCACAGAGGGGCTTCTCTTTCCCTTGCATGGTAGGTCTTTTTGAATTTCTAAGCTTAATGGTCAGGATTTTCTCTGTTTGAATCACTGCAAATTTCTTTCAGAGGCATTCTAACCTGGAAAGCAGATAAACATCCGGAACACAAGTACAGGTAATCCTTGACTTACGACCATTCTTTTAGCGACCGTCTGAAGTTCCGACGGCACTGAAAAAAAGTGACTTGCGACTGGTCCTCACACTTACAACCATTGCAGCGTCCCCGCAGTCACATGATCAAAATTCAGGCACTTGGCAACTGGCTTGTATTTACAATGGCTGCAGTGCCCTGGGGTCATGTGATCGCCATTTGCGACCTTCTCAGCCGGCTTCCGACAAACAAAACCAATGGGGATAGCCAGATTCACTTAATGACCATGTGATTCACTTACCAGCTGTGGTTATTCACTTAATGACCGCAGCAAAAAGGTCATAAAATTGAGCACGGTCACGTGATGCAACCGCATTGCTTAGCGACAGAAGTTCCAGTCCCAATTGTGGTCATAAGTCAAGGACTACCTGTATTAATTAAAATCCTTGCTCAAACTGCAATGGCCTGGCTAAAGAGGAAGGTCTTGACTCCTTTCCTAAAAGTGGACAGTATGGAGGTAACACAGTCCCAAAGGAATATGTTCCATAGCAACATAAGACCTCTCCTTTTCTTTTCTCAAGTAATTTTATTAAAGATTATAATTACAATAGTAAAAACTAATACAAACTAAAGATAGAAAAAATAGAAATAAAAAGTGCAAAGAGAAAAAAATAAGACATAAAGAATAGAAAGAGAAAAGAAAAGCAAGAATAAAGAAAGAAAAAAGGAATATATAAAGAGAAGAAAAGACCTTCTCTCCTGTGCCAACCAAATGCACCTCAGAACGGGAGTTCATCTTTAAAAGGCCTCTACATTGGTATCAAGAGAGGTGGTCTCTTAAGAGAGTCAGAGCCTAAGTTATGTAGAGCTTTCAAGGTGAACCCAACACTTAAACTGGGCCAGAGAAACAGCTGGCAACCACCGCAGATCTTTTAACATGGCCATAACATGCTCCCGGAATTGTGTACCAGTTAGCAATCTAGTTGCCGCATTTTACATTAACTGAAGATTCCAAACACTCGAGAATAATGTTCCTCTTCAAGATGGGCTACTCTTGGCCAAACTTTGCTCTGGTTTCAATACAACAAAGGGCAGGCAAGTTGTCGAACTCCCGATGTTACTGAACTACATCTCACAGCATCTATGGGAAATTACACCCAATGATGCTAGGCTGTACTTCAATCTGGAGCACTGCAGGTTGTCTACATCTGCAGTATGATCTCAGCCGAATGGGCTGAGATTACCCCCGTCTCCAAGCAAAAAATGGATGAATCTGAACAAAACTAAGGGATCAAGTGTGCATGTTGCTGTCTCTCCTCAACTCACAAAGCTGGGAATATTTCTTCAACCATGTTTCAGCTTCATAAAAAAAAAAGTTCAACATTACATTCAAAGCAAGATAGCACTGTGGGAGGTGGGTTCTTAGCACTGTTGGAGATGGGTTCTGTGGGGTAGAGTTGCTGGTTTAAGATATGCATTCTGGTGTTTTTTAACACAAGCCAAACCAATTCAAACCATGGATCACAAAGCATTACATGAAAATCAGCCCAGCTAAATTAGGAAAAACGGCTTCTTTTGGACAGTACCTGATTTTTTGGTTGTGCTCTGCACTCCTCCTGCACCAGGACTCCCAGGAGAACCCGTCTTTTTACTCAAGAGGCTATTGAAGAAACTGGCTAGCACACCTTCGCTTGCAGCATTATCTAAGTAGAAAGAGGCAAACATTGAAAACATGTAAAGGTGGGATACTGACCCTTAAAGAAAAATGGCTTTCAAAAGAGAAACTAAGAAATAAAGAGAAAACCAAGATACTGATATCTTTCTGATGTCAAATAAATTAATATGGAAAACAATGTGTACATCTGTGTGTGTGTGTTTGTATGTGTGTGTAAGCAACATTTGTATATTACCAACTACATATGGACTTTGAGCAGTTTACATAAATTCAACAATGATCTTCTCATTCTCCTCCTTCCCATTTTCCCCACTTGGTTGCAGGGTCCTTTTCTTTTTGCCCTGGACTCACCAAGTTCTTGCAGAAAAGCCATCAGTGCATGACGCAACAAGATGGTATTTTTCAGCCAACTTGCTGCAAGGACTGATGCTGATTTGGGCTGAGGAGGAAGTAACTGGCCCAAGGTCACCCAGCTGGCTTCCAGGCCTAAGGGAGGTCTAGAACCCGGGTCTCCTATCTACTACTAGTCCAGCATCTTAACCACTAGACCATACAGGCTTTCAAATTCAGCAGACAATAAAACCATAACATCTTCATTAAAGCATACTATTTTGCTATAGTTTAAGTAGTAAGTGTATATGCATGTAAGTAAAGTAAGCTTAGGTACTTTTGGGGGGGGGGGGGCAGTCTGCTGCCTTTTCTAGCTATAGATCCACTACTTTTCCAAAAACATCTTCGGCTTTTTAAAATGTTTTAATTTTCTTGCTTGGGCATGGATTTATTATGAACATAGACCTCCAATTATTAAATCCCATATCCAATAAAGAATAGAAAAGGGTGCAGAGTTTGGTGTGTTTTTTTATGCTATAATTTAAAAAACCATAATTTTTTATAATTACATTTAATAGACTCTGCAACAATTTTTTACAATGGCAAGTTTCATTAATTGTGCCTGCTAATTCTCCACGCTGCAGCTCACCAACAAATGTCCCACTCCTGTGTGTATACCAGACAGACTATCAAACGGCTAGGCCCGGGGAAAGTTCAGAACCAACGGAAACAAACTTTCTCAGGTGAACACGTACTTTTAATAGCTGGATCTGGTTTCTTGACGGATGCTATCGGAGAGGCACTGGGCACAGCAGCGGGGCCTGTCCTGCCTTGCGGTCGGGGGGAGCCAGAAGGCCCGCGAGCAGGAGATTCCTGAATAACAGAAGGCAACAGGATGTGGTTTATTTAAGTCCTCTTTTTTATACCATCTCCCTGTGTTATGATTCTTGAAAGCTGTGTACAACAACAAATTGAAGCAAACAACAGAATACAAAATTCACTGGTGCAATCAACTGCTCATACACTGGAGCCCATCTGCCAAGCAACTTCATATTAATAAATAAATAAATAAAATAAAATAAAATATTCCCAAGACACTCACTTGTGGATTACTTTTTATACTATTCTTCTCTCTTATTTGATTATACTGCCTTATCTTGGAATATAACAAATGTTAACTATGTACTTACAGAAGCTCTGGTAGGGGTTGCAGGCTGCTTAGCAAGGAACGACTGAAAGAAAAGTAACAGCCTTGTCAACTGATTATCCAAAGCACTGCAATACACCATTACATTTTAGAAAGTTTTTTTTTCCCCTACTGAGAGTTTGTATTGTTAAAGAGGAAAGGTGACATAGCTGTAACTCATGGAGGCACAATGCACAGCCCTCCGGATGTTTCTGAACACAACTCCAGCCAGCATGGTCAACAGTGAAGGAAACTGGTAGATGCAGTTCAACAACATCTGGGTGACTGAATATTGTGCACCTATGTTATATATGTCCAATGCCTACAAAAGCCTACAAATGAGCAGTATTTCTAATAATAAGGGTCCCTCCTTGTGGGGGAGATGGGCGGGATATAAATGTAATAAATAAAATAAAATAAAATAAAATAAAATAAAATAAATATTAAAACTCAAAGCCAGCCCAAGGAAACAGCTCGCCTACAAACTAGAGAAGCCCAGTGTGACAGGACACAGGATCTTCTTCATTATATCAGAGCACTGCAATTGTTTGAGAGATAGCCAAGATGCAAAGTAGAGAAAGCTATATTTTGGTTCTGTGTAAGCTCAGGGAATTGTATATTTCAATTTTATGAGCTTTAAAAAAGGTAAAGGTTCCCCCCGCACATTTGTGCAGTCGTGTCTGACTCTAGGGGCCGGTGCTCATCTCCGTTTGTTAGCCAAAGAGCCAGCGTTGTCTGAAGATGCTTCCGCGGTCATGTGGCCGGCATGACGCGCGCGGAACGCTGTTACCTTCCCACCGAAGTGGTACCTATTCATCTACTTGCATTTGCATGCTTTCGAATTGCTAGGTTGGCAAGAGCTGGGACTAGTGCGGGAGCTCACTCCGTCACGCGGGGCTAGGGATTTGAATCTCCGAACTTGCAGTCTTCCGATCGACAAGCCTGGTGTCTTACCCGCTGAGCCACCACGCCCCTTTTATGAGCTTTACCTGCCAGGAAACTAAGCTAACAGTTTTCTGCAACTGTGATCAGAAGGGGCTGCAGGGGCTACAAAAAAGGGGGAAGATTAGGGGGCTGCATTGAGACCTAAAGCCTCATGTTACGCACACACGTTTTAAAATATCCTAAGCACCAGAGACAAGCAAAAGCAGAACATTTTTGTCACTTACCTGCTGCTTCATCAGAAAGACCTGTTCATCTTCTGCTGCAAGTTCTTTATCATGAACTAACTGACAAGGGGAATGAAAAGAAAACAAGGTTTTCTCACAAGCAGATGTTCAGATATCTCGAATTATCTCCATTAAGAGCAGTCACATGGGGTGGGGGAATTACTATACTCCTTGGCATCTGGTGCAATAAATGTAAGCAGCGTATGTGTGTGTGGATGTGCACGCCTGTTGGGATCTTAGAAAAAATACACAAGGAAAGGAGCAATACACAAGGATGTTCCTCCCACCAACACAAATTTAGCCCTGCAGCCAGCAAACTGTGATGTAAAGTGTGGAAACTGCAGAACGTGGGGAGTCACATGGAAATTTCTGGCCATGATAAGACCTTCCCTTCCACTTCCTTTCTTACCATGGTGTTTTGGAGAAATGGGGTAATGGAGGATTTTAATTTCAGCGGGATTTCATAGAGAAATCCTGCTGAACAGTAACTCTGGCCTGGGATCAACACAGATAAGCAGGCTTGGAGATGGTCTGTGGACATTTCAGCGAGATCTCTGCATCTCCTCATTTTTTGTGCAAAGAAAGGGGTGGCACGTTGCGCTATTCTGGGAAAGCCCTTTTCTCTCTCCACATACAAAAGAAGCAGAGGGGCTTCTCCTACTGCACAGAGGGATTGTCTTTCTCCACTCAGGTACAACTAAGGAGCAATCACTTCCTTGAGCTGATGCCATAGGGACTCCCTGTAGGGATTACCTCCCACCTCTGGATGCGCATCAGCATTTTTAAACCATTCAGACACAAGCAGCAACAGCCTGCACACGTTAGATCCTGATCGGCTACAAAGAGGCTGCCAGGCCGATAAACTTACACAATTTAGAAGGAAGCATCATCTGGATTCCTCCTGCAAAATTCCGTGCCTGAGGCAGGGGAAACGTACATTAAATGCCTTCTCAGAACCACTCTATGACTCAGAACACTCTTCCACTCATGATTAATTGGATCCAAGCCATTTTATTCTGGCCTTTTCCACACCAAAATACAACTCATTCCCTGGGGTGAAAAGTAGCATTCTCTTTTTTATCAATGTTCTTTGTTAGTTCAACTGAGTTCCAATAAGCATTTCTCAAAGTATTTCATAAGTGAACCGTTAGCAAACTAACTACTCCAAATTACTGATGCCAAACCAAAGATTCAACACCCTTACTGTGGTCTAAAATACGGAGCTCACCTTTCTTACAGGTGGTTTTATGATGAAGTCTTCATATGCATCTTCTGGTTTCACTGTTGTGAAATTCTCATGCAGAATTGCAATTTTCTTTTCATTGTCCCAACCAGCAGGTCTAGAGGAAGAAATACCACTCATGCAAGCACATCCTTTTTCAGAAATGCATTTTGAAAATAAATGTGTGGCTTGCTTGCCTTTCATTCCCCTTGAAAAGAGGCAATTGTATTGTAGATTAACCTGGGATAGACAATTTATTTGGTGGGTAGGGAGGAGAGGAGGACTGCAGTGAATACATTTATTACACAAATTAAACACACGGGCTGAACCAAGAGGTTCTGGGAACTGGGAAAAGTTTTATTTTATGATTAAATGAATGAAACTGATTTCAGTGCTTATCACCATAATGGGAAATCACACCACCCTCCTTTGAAATCCAATAAGATTGTCAAAGGAGATTCTGGAAATCAGCAAGAAAAGGGAATTCAGAGACTGGGTGCACTCCTCAAAATAGCAAACGGCATGAAGATGAAATGCTAACCAGAAAAGCCCAATCCCAGGAAGTTACACAAGTCTACACAGAGCAGGAAACTACATATCTTTCCCAAAGTGGTGCTCTTCAATTATTATAGGACTACAGCATCTAGAATCCCCATCCAGACAATATTACTCAAGTCTGATTTCCATTAGGGTTGAGACAGACACTTTGCATCTTTTCTGTTTCATCTACCCCCAGCCAGGAAAACGTGCTCCAGTTAAACTAGCCTTTTGGCGATTCTCACTTTGCCCTTCAACTTACATAAAAACTGCATCCTTTTCTACCACTAAGGCAGGGGTGGTAAAGTGAAAGCCGTATTTTTTATGTACAATGTACTTATATAACAAGTCAAGGTTCTTCTCCTCCTTAACAGATGTATAGATCAAGGCTGCTCCATCTATTCATTTCATTTAAGGAAAATTCCGAGCATAGTAGTGAATTTCAAGTGCTAAACATACATGTAAGTTTCTCAAAATTAAGTACCTATTTCTAAATGATTTATTTATTTAGTTGCTAAATTTACATCCTGCCTTTATCTCAGAAATTCAACACAGTGTATTGTTCCTTCCTCCTTCAGCAACAGCTGATCATGGTCACCTTGGTCACTGTCCAACACCTTACCACTACACCACATATTTATTTACCCTGTATTGATGACAGAATGGGCCCAAATATTAATGGTTTGAAATGGCCTATCTATTTAATTGTAAGCCCAAGAAAAGAAGACAGGAGGGGGAGAGGAGGAATTACAATACAGAAATGAACATAATGTTAAAAGTTTTGAAAGTCAAAAATTATTACAAGGCTAAAAACATAGGAAGTTTAAAGAAATACAACAATTCCTAAAGGAGCCATATTGTTTCGTAGCAAAATTAGTTTATTAGTTTAAACATAATTCACCAATTAACTAATTGTACTTGCAGCATAATTCTATAAATGTGGACACCAAGAAAGCTCC
Source organism: Charina bottae (assembly GCA_023362775.1). NCBI lineage: Eukaryota > Metazoa > Chordata > Lepidosauria > Squamata > Charinaidae > Charina > Charina bottae. The sequence continues at coordinate 13,117,918 of JALMGJ010000015.1, forward strand.
ACTTAAGAGCAGACAGTAGCATGCTATCCTGGCATGTAGGATCAATGAAAGCAGCAGGATTTCTCTCGGAGTCAACTTTCATGAGATTGTCCTGTTGATTGCAAGATACAGAAAATCTAAAACTTGTGCTAATTTACCAGCCATTACTGGAAATGCAAAATCTCACCATAATCAAGAGAATGGAAAATGCTGGCCTTTGTGGTTTGAAGTTTAAATATGTGCTACAGTAAATGAAACACAGTAGAGGTGACTGTTTTTCAATAGTGGGAACAAAACAAACTAAAAGAACAGAATTAGATTAATATAAAACATTGTTTGAATTTCTAAAGTACCACTTTAATATACCACTTCAGCTTAAGAAAAAGGATACACTGCAAGCAGAATCTACGAATATGCGACTGAATGAAATCAAAGTGTTCTTCCCTGTAGTCATGCTCTTTTTCTAATACACTCATTGCATCACACTGAAAAAAAATTCAAAGAAATCTCAAGAGTTCTGAAAAACTGCTATATAGCAAAATGAGTGCAGAACACACAGACTTTTGCGTTAAATCAATATTCAGAGCAAATTTTGAAGCTATTAAGGGAAAAGCTTCAATTGTATTTATTCATTTAGTCAATTCCTATAGCTGCCCAATCAACATGCAACTCAGGGCAGTGTACACAAATAAAAACACACAATAACTGTCCCAAATAATAATTAAAAAAAACATGTTGTACCCAAGGTAGCTTCATCCAAACAAAACCAATTCAGAAAAAATCCAGATGGGCACAAAACTTCCCAACCCAGTGCCTGGCTTCTGAAAAGCAGCTAGGGCTGGGGCATCCAAATCTGAGGCGGAATGCTGTGGCAGAGAAGGCAAGTCTCCTGGGTCCCACCAGATTACACTGCTTAAGCGACAGGACCTGGAGCATGCCCACCCTGTCAGATGTTATCACAAAAAGTTGGGGAAATCTTCCTTTTAAAAGACAGAAACACACAAAGTTCATAAGTATCATATGCCCCAATACAAATTTAGGCCTGCAGCAAAGACATCAAGTTATATAAAAATGCATCTTCTTAGATCAGATTGCTATTTGTCACACTTCAACTACAGGCGTATAAATTTAGAACAGAGATCTCCTGTGACTTTGAATATTTGGCAGATTAATCTAAAATTAGAATATACAAAAGGGAAGCCTGAAGAAAAAGAAAGCAGAAAAATAGAGAGAGGGAGGGAGGGAGGGAGGGACTAAAACCATCTTCCCCGCAATTGAGATTTCATTCTTTGAAGTAAAATTCCAGTGTGTAAAGTGGGCATTCAAGCTTACCTTTGTGCAAACTACCACCACAGGGATCCCAAGATTGTGAGTCAGCACATTCTCTCCGAGGGGTAAAGCAACATTCTCTTCATCTTGCCCAGATGGACCTCTTCTTTGTGGGGATCCTTGATAACCTTCTTCGGGTTCTACATATTCTTGAAAAACCTTCACAACTACAGCAAAACATATACATATGTATTTTTAAAAAATGTATTTTATGTTAAAAACCAGGCATTGTTTCAAATGTTATTTTTAAAAAGCAAGCATTCTTTGAAATTAAACAAAGAGCAAAAATTAGGACAAAGCACCTGCTATATAAAAGCTACTTGTAAATAAGTTGAAAGACACCATCAAAAATTTTCTCAGAATACATTTTTAAAAAAATATGTTTTCCAGTTATGCCACTTCATCTTCCAGGTCTTCAAGAACACTTCACCCCATAATTTAAAAGGTTTTTTTTAAAAAAATGTTTTTCAAAAAACATTTATGTACCTCATTCTGAAACTCCAAAGTTTCATTATTTTAGGGCTTTGTCAATAACTACTACAGATAGCTAAATAAAGAAGCTGTCTCTCTCCCTGGGTTTCTGTAAGAGGAAACCCTGGAAGATTTCAGCGTATAAAAAATTCAAAGGACCTGAAGAGCAGAAAACAAGGCTTCTTTTTGATAGGTTTTCAGAAACTTTACTCCTAGGTTTTATACTTAATATCCCAATGGCTGCAGGTATTTTTCAGGTTGGTAGATACTACAGTTCCAAAAATACCACCCTCCCTCTTTAATGAGATCTTTTACCAAAGTGTAAGAATATCTTGCCTTAGGGGAAAAAATGCCCAAAATATCGAGTGCAACATCAAACGGTGCTGAAAATTTATTATAACTCCATCAGCACAAATGGAGTACCTTAGTCACTGAAATCCATTTCTATGGAGTTTTAGCTCAATCTATCCTTGAAGGCTGCTGGGAGCCAAGTCAAATTTTTCTTTGCCAGCAACCAAAGAAAGTCAAACAGTTGTAGCAAACCAAATGGTTTCATCTCTAAACTGCTAAACACTGAAAAAACGGGTATTTTTTTAAAAAAAAAACCTGTTCACAACTGCATTTAGTTAGTTAGTTAGTTAGTTAGTTAGTTAGTTAGTTAGTGCACCACCTGACACCTAGCAACTCTGGGGTGGTTAGGGTGAAAAACCCAAAGCTTTCACTTATGGGAAGACTTGCTCCAGCTGTTTTACATGGCTGCTTCCTTACCTAACATAACAAAGAGAGCCAGTTTGGTCTAGTGCAAGGGTCGGCAAACTTTTTGAGCCGAGAGCCATTTTGGTATGCTCGTGCACATTTTTAAGTGCTCGAGAGCCAGGGGGCGGGGTTTGCGGGCGGGGGCCAATCGCGTGGAAGGGGGCGAGGTTTGCGGGCAGGAGCCAATCGCGTGGAAGGGGGCGGGGTTTGGGGGCGGGATCCAATCGCGTGGAAGGGGCGGGGTTTGGGGGCGGGATCCAATCGTGTGGAAGGGCTGCGCTGCGCTTGGCCGGCCACCCCGGTCCTCGCTCACCTTCCATGGCCGGTCCTCGCGGGCTGCCGGCGACGCTCCCGTCCCCCTGCACCCCAGCTCTCCAAGGCCGGGGCCACCCTCTCTGCCGCTCCCTTCGACGGAGGAGGGACCGGCGTGCCTTGGGAGCTGCTGCTGGTGGCATGTCTGGGCGAGGCGCGCGGGCGAAGCTGCCCGTCTGGCACTTGGGCGCTCCCGAGCCTCTTCCCTTCTCCCTCGCCACGTTCGGGCGTTGAGGCCAGGCAAAGCCGGGCGGTCGCGCAGGGGCGAGGCGAGGAGTCCCGCTCCTGCGCCTACCGCCACATCCGTCCGTTCCCGGCCTCTCTCCCCATATCCGGCGGGTGCCCATGCCAGAATCCCCGCGACCCGGAGGCAGCGACTGCTTGGAGGGCCCCAGCGAGAAGAGGCGCGTGATCCCCGGTGGATCCCTTCGAGGGGCCGCGGGGCTTCCCCGCTTTCCTCCCAAGGAGGCCTCGACGGCGCACCCTCCCGCCCCATCAATCCCCCCACCCCACCGTTGGGCGTCAGAGGCTGAAAGGATGTGGCAGGAACGGCCCTGGAAAGCGGGGCCTGCGGAGCGCCACCTTTGGGGAGGAGGGTCCAGCCGGCGAGCAATGGCGGCACCGGAGTTTTCGCCGGAGCGCTGTCTGTCGGGAGAGAAAAGCAGCCACCGCACAGGCCCGCTTAAAAAACCACCACCCCGAAACCGCTTTCGAGCCGCCTCTCCGGAGGGTCCCTGCGGTCCCGCCGGGTGCACCCCCCCACCCCGCCGTTCGGCGTCCTCTCCCCCCGCTAACCCGAGCCCTGCGGCGGCCGGGGGAAGCCGAGCCAGGCGGGGGTGCAGCGGGCCCAGCGGCGCGCTGAGGGCGAAGAGCCGCCTGCTCTCCCCTTGGCCGCCTCCGGTCGCTACAGTCGCCCCGCCGGAACGGAGCCTGGCTTGGCTCCCCCGGCCACCGCAGGGCTCGGGTTAGCGGGGGGAGAGGACACCGAACGGCGGGGTGGGGGGGTGCACCCGGCGGGACCGCAGGGACCCTCCGGAGAGGCGGCTCGAAAGCGGTTTCGGGGTGGTGGTTTTTTAAGCGGGCCTGTGCGGTGGCTGCTTTTCTCTCCCCACAGACAGCGCGGGCGGGCGGGTCCTCTGGAAGGAGGCCGGCCGGAGTTCTGCTTGCAGCGGACGAGTTGCTGCTGGGCCGAGCAGATGCTTTTGAGACCTAACGGCGGGGTTACATCGGGACCGAGTCCGGCCTATCCCCGGTCTGTGTCGCGTTAATGCCGCCCCCTTTCCCACCTGGGAGTCCAGCTTGCAGCGCAAACGGCAGTCGCTTACTGAGCGAGTGCATTTTAAAATCTGCTTAACCACCACCACCCCCCGCACTTCTCCCTCTTTGAAAAAGGAAGGCCGGAAAAGCGCAGTTTCAGTCTTGCGTTAAAGGGAGAAGCTGCCCTTAATGACAAGGATATTCAAGTTGGAGAAACCTCGCGGGATGGGCGGAATCGCTACACAAGCCACACGCCCCATTTCGTTCCTCCTTCCCTATCGCTTAATTGCCAGGCGCTCCTCCGCTGGAAACCCCACGCTGTCTGTCGGGAGATAAAAACAGCCACCGCACAGGGGGGGGGTTAAGCAGATTTTAAAATGCACTCGCTCAGTAAGCGACTGCCGTTTGCGCTGCAAGCTGGCCTCCCAGGTGGGAAAGGGGGCGGCATTAACGCGACACAGACCGGGGATAGGCCGGACTCGGTCCCGATGTAACCCCGCCGTTAGGTCTCAAAAGCATCTGCTCGGCCCAGCAGCAACTCGTCCGCTGCAAGCAGAACTCCGGCCGGCCTCCTTCCAGAGGACCCGCCCGCCCGCGCTGTCAGAGGCTGAAAGGATGTGGCAGGAACGGCCCTGGAAAGCGGGGCCTGCGGAGCGCCACCTTTGGGGAGGAGGGTCCAGCCGGCGAGCAATGGCGGCACCGGAGTTTTCGCCGGAGCGCTGTCTGTCGGGAGAGAAAAGCAGCCACCGCACAGGCCCGCTTAAAAAACCACCACCCCGAAACCGCTTTCGAGCCGCCTCTCCGGAGGGTCCCTGCGGTCCCGCCGGGTGCACCCCCCCCACCCCGCCGTTCGGCGTCCTCTCCCCCCGCTAACCCGAGCCCTGCGGTGGCCGGGGGAGCCAAGCCAGGCTCCGTTCCGGCGGGGCGATTGTAGCGACTCGGGTTAGCGGGGGGAGAGGACGCCAAAAGCGGTTTCGGGGTGGTTGTTTTTTAAGCGGGCCTGTGCGGTGGCTGCTTTTATCTCCCGACAGACAGCGTGGGGTTTCCAGCGGAGGAGCGCCTGGCAATTAAGCGATAGGGAAGGAGGAACGAAATGGGGCATGTGGCTTGTGTAGCGATTCCGCCCATCCCGCGAGGTTTCTCCAACTTGAATATCCTTGTCATTAAGGGCAGCTTCTCCCTTTAACGCAAGACTGAAACTGCGCTTTTCCGGCCTTCCTTTTTCAAAGAGGGAGAAGTGCGGGGGGGGGGGTGTTAAGCAGATTTTAAAATGCACTCGCTCAGTAAGCGACTGCCGTTTGCGCTGCAAGCTGGCCTCCCAGGTGGGAAAGGGGGCGGCATTAACGCGACACAGACCGGGGATAGGCCGGACTCGGTCCCGATGTAACCCCGCCGTTAGGTCTCAAAAGCATCTGCTCGGCCCAGCAGCAACTCGTCCGCTGCAAGCAGAACTCCGGCCGGCCTCCTTCCAGAGGACCCGCCCGCCCGCGCTGTCTGTGGGGAGAGAAAAGCAGCCACCGCACAGGCCCGCTTAAAAAACCACCACCCCGAAACCGCTTTCGAGCCGCCTCTCCGGAGGGTCCCTGCGGTCCCGCCGGGTGCACCCCCCCACCCCGCCGTTCGGTGTCCTCTCCCCCCGCTAACCCGAGCCCTGCGGTGGCCGGGGGAGCCAAGCCAGGCTCCGTTCCGGCGGGGCGACTGTAGCGACCGGAGGCGGCCAAGGGGAGAGCAGGCGGCTCTTCACCCTCAGTGCGCCGCTGGGCCCGCTGCACCCCCGCCTGGCTCGGCTTCCCCCGGCCGCCGCAGGGCTCGGGTTAGCGGGGGGAGAGGACGCCGAACGGCGGGGTGGGGGGTGCACCCGGCGGGACCGCAGGGACCCTCCGGAGAGGCGGCTCGAAAGCGGTTTCGGGGTGGTGATTTTTTAAGCGGGCCTGTGCGGTGGCTGCTTTTCTCTCCCGACAGACAGCGCTCCGGCGAAAACTCCGGTGCCGCCATTGCTCGCCGGCTGGACCCTCCTCCCCAAAGGTGGCGCTCTGCAGGCCCCGCTTTCCAGGGCCGTTCCTGCCACATCCTTTCAGCCTCTGACGCCCAACGGTGGGGTGGGGGGATTGATGGGGCGGGAGGGTGCGCCGTCGAGGCCTCCTTGGGAGGAAAGCGGGGAAGCCCCGCGGCCCCTCGAAGGGATCCACCGGGGATCACGCGCCTCTTCTCGCTGGGGCCCTCCGAGCAGTCGCTGCCTCCGGGTCGCGGGGATTCTGGCATGGGCACCCGCCGGATATGGGGAGAGAGGCCGGGAACGGACGGATGTGGCGGTAGGCGCAGGAGCGGGACTCCTCGCCTCACCCCTGCGCAACCGCCCGGCTTTGCCTGGCCTCAACGCCCGAACGTGGCGAGGGAGAAGGGAAGAGGCTCGGGAGCGCCCAAGTGCCAGACGGGCAGCTCCGCCCGCGCGCCTCGCCCAGACATGCCGCCAGCAGCAGCTCCCAAGGCACGCCGGTCCCTCCTCCGTCGAAGGGAGCGGCAGAGAGCCCCGCGGGCTGTGCGCGAGGTGTGGGCGGCTGCGGGTGGCCCCGGCCTTGGAGAGCGAGAGCGAGAGCGCGTAAGAGCGTAAGAGTTTGGGGGCGGGATCCAATCACGTGGAAGGGGCGGGGGTGAGTTCAGCTGCGGAAGAGCCACACTCAAGGGGCCAAAGAGCCGCATGTGGCTCGCGAGCCGCCATTTCCGACCCTTGGTCTAGTGGTTAAGGCAGGGCTTTCCAAAGTGCTGCCGCTGGCAACACACCAGTGGCAGCGGCGGCGCGCGCACACGGCGACGGGGGGCTTGTGGCGGCGCGCGCACACACAGTGGCGGCGTGGGGGGCGTGCAGCGGCGCGGGGGCGTGCGGCGGCGCACGCGTGCATGGCGGCCGCCGTGCACACGCGCCGCCGCTTCCGGGTGGAACTTTTGTGTCGCGACACAGAGTTTGAAAAGCTCTGGGTTAAGGCAACGGGCTAGAAACCGGGAGACCGAGAGTTCTAGTCCCGCCTGAGGCATGAAAGCCGGCTGGGTGACCTTGGGCCAGTCACTCTCTCTCAGCCCAACTCACCTCACAGGGTGGTTGTTGTGGGGAAAACAGGAGGGGGAAGGAGTATTAGGTATGTTCGCCGCCTTGAGTTATTTATAAAAAATAATAAAGGCGGGATAGAAAATAAATAAATAAATAAATAAATCCTTCTACAGGGAAATAGCACAGCACGGCTTTTCTTCTTGCATTTTTCAACAGCTTACTTTGGAAACTTCTATTTCAGCCAAGGTACAGATACACAACAATGACTACCACATCCAGGGAAGACATAGAAATGACTGGGCATTTTGCGAAATTCCAGAAGCAGACACTTTTTCACTAACAGACATGGTCATTTAAGTTTCCATACAGATATGGAATGATACAATCCACAGCACATACTTCTTGGCAGAAGAAAGGGATTCTTTTATCCACTGTATTTTGAATTATTTATGGGTTTAGTGGAACTCACATGATACAGCTTCGGAAGCCAAAAGGATTTTTTCCACCAATGGCTTAACATGAGCTAAGTGGCACATTGAGGCCCGAGGTGTTTGTGACAAGTAGTGGAAGATGCTTGCCAGAATACATTTCTTGAAAAGGATGATGGTGCCCAAATGTTTGGAATAGAAATTCTGATGACACACTCACACTGTCATTCTAACAAGACCTGATATTTTAGAAAATGCTTTTATAATGACGACTGAATTTCCATCACCTTCAGTTCCTCTCTGGCTGACAGACCACCAGAAGTCCATAGCCCAATTGCTTTTCTATAAATCAACCGTTATTATGATCATCATTATATTACATATACACTTGTCATAAACAAAGAAAAAACTGGTTATTTGAAAATGCTGCTGCTATTTGATTTTGGACACTGGCTTTCTACCAAGTCCATGCCACACACAAGGTTTCCTTCACTGCAGTCCTCAAGGTACAGTGCAAGTGCCATTCAATTCAATGCGCATTGCAAGAGGAGTGCTCTAGGGACTGAGAATTCATCATTTTGCCTTTGAAATAATTCTCAGAAATACAATCTATAAGTTATATCAATCAGTAAGTTGGTACTCAGTGTATTCTACTGTTAAAATTCTTTCATCTTCAACAGCAATTTTTAAAAAACCTGTAAACAAACCGACCAAGTGACTTCACAGGTTGCATTTTTAACAACCATTTCATTCTGCCTGAATTGCAGTACAGATAGTCCTCGCTTAACAACCACAATTGGGACCCCACAATTCCATCGCTAAGCGATGTGGTCGTTAAGCGAAACACCATGTGACCGTGACTTTTGATTTTACTGCTGGCTTCTCCATTAGCTCTGCTGGTTAGAAGCCAGCTGTAAAGCACACAAATGGCGAACATGTGACCAGGGGGATGCTGTGATGCTCATAAATGTGAGAACCAGTCATAAAGTTACTTTTCCAGCACCATCGCTAAACAGGGCAGTCATTAAGCGAGGACTACCTGTACTTACTTTTCAAACACATACAGGCAAACTAAACACAGAGCAATGGCAGTAATAATTACATTTTACAAAAGTCAAATTAGTTGCAAAACAGCCAGAATACACCATTAGAAGAGGAGAGTCATTTTGCAGTATCTCTAAAACTAAGACTTTATACCTGCATTGGTATGCATGTGATAAAACGTGTGGTGAAAACAGTTCCAGATACCACTTGCTGTTTTCTCCAATACAGTAAACCTCACAGCTCTTTGCTGATGCAACTTCTTTGGCTTTTACAAATATTCTACGGTCAGTTTAAAGAGGCTAAGTGCTTTTTACTATACTGCTAACCCACGCTGTAAAAACACTTTGTAATTATAAAGCTTGGGAAGCAGTCCACACTGTTAAATGGTAGTCTTTAGGAACGTAACTACTTTCTCGAGGAGCAGCAGCATCGTGGTTACTCAGCAAAATGACCAGAGAATAAGCTCACCTGAAGAGCGCCCACTTTACTAATACAGAGACAGAGCAGCCTGAAAATACTTTAATTGGGCTTTGCACAAGAGCTGCCAAGAATCCATATTGGAACAAATAAATGTCTGCAGGAGCAGATTTTGCACAAATTAAAGCACGAAGCCCAGCAAGGCAAACAGGGAAGGGAAAATGAGGATTAAGTCTAAATTTAGTATTAGGCAAACATCAACTCACACTTGACTATCAGCAGTGGAAGATGACTACCTGGAAAATCAGGGTAAAAACACGGAATCTTGGTACCAGCTTTGTATGACTTCCCTCTGTCACAACTGAGAAAAACAATTTCTCTTCCATCCCAACAAAAGCAGCTCTTGGGAGTATCATTCCATGATACCCTTTTTCTCAAATATTTCTAAAAGGGAAGTGGCAACTTGAAAGCTTGCGCTAACTTAAGATATTTAGTTCTATATAATGTTTTTCTTACAAGTCACACAACTCCTGAGACTCAATCCTGCTTAGAACAAATCCACTTCATCAACAAGGCAACTTTGTAATGACTAACTGAAGAACCATCACTATCAAATGTTCTACTCTGTGCACAATCAAATCTGGATCTAACCCAATATGCCTCATTCCTAGAGTAAACCTCAGCAATGTTAATTTAAACACTCACATAAACTACCCTACCTATATCAGCCCAACCCTTATCTAACTGTACTGTAAAAGGAATAGTAGTGTTATTTATTTACAAGCCTAGTTTCCCCAGATGACAAATTCTTCATTAGACGAACAGGTAAAGATTACAGGCCCTGTCACAAAATCCACATAATTAGCAATACTGTTTAACACAAAGAGACTCAACCACAAGCTGCAGGCAGACAGGCAGGGTGGACAGTGCTTAGTTGGTGGACCTCTGGCCTTACTCAACACAGTTATGGGCTCTCTTCTGAGTAAAGTGCACAGACATTAAAGAAATGTCAGCCTCATGTAACTTACATTGTTGCTCCATGTCTCTCATTTCCTCCGGGGGGATTTTCAGTTTATCAATATGTTCACGCAAGACACTTGCCCATTTTTGTAAGGATTCCAGAATAGTCCATGGCCTAGACATATCTGCCACAAAGATTACGAGGGTCTCTTGCAACGATTCTGCTGAGACGGCAAACTTCAAGAGACCTTTGTGATACAAATCGCCATCAAGAATCCAAACATTACAGCGGGTCTGATCTGCAAAGAGGACAATTCCTTTTTAGTAAGAAATCCTTCTCACCATTAAAGGATATAGCACTATTAACATAGTTGGCACTTACTCCTTCTAAAGCACCAAGTACACACACAGCACTACATATTATACAACTCTACTGCAAGGGAGACTACAAGCAAGAATTCAGTATCAGAGAGGTAGAGAAAGAGGAGAGACACAGAGGCTGAGCAAGCAAGAGAATGTGCGTTACTGCAGACGTTCTTCCATAAAAATACTAGGGTGGCCTTTCCAAATTGGTAAGGATAGATAAATATGCTGGTTTCATTGTTTCATTTTTCTTACTTCAGGTTTATTGCCACAATTTGCATCACTTTGAATACATTCTCAACAACACACTAATGTTCAGAAGTTCTATGACCATTTCTCCAATACCGGTATTTTTCCTAATTGATGGATTTTTGCAAGAAATGTTCCCTAAACGTTGTGCCTTTATATGTTATTTTGAATAACATATGCATTTGGAGGCAGACATCTTCCTCATGTACATTTTTATATACTTTGTGACTAGAGAATTGCATCACAAAATTCAGAAAACCACAACTATTTATGCATAATTATGTTTCAATTTAAGTAAGTCTGGGAAGTTAAATTAGGTCAGCTTGTGTAAAGATTTCTCCACAAGTCAATCCATTATGGTCACAGAAGACAAGGGTGATCCGGAGTGTATCAGATTTGGAAATGATGCAGTACAGAGCCTCTTTCAAAGGTGAGTTCTGAGGACAAGTTTAGAAAAAATAGGGCAGCTGAAGCATTCTGACAGACAATTCTAAATATATGGGGCAGAAAGGATAAAAGGATCAAGTAATTCCGAACACAGTGAAGCTGGATGAGTAAATGTCACAGACGGATGTTTCAGGTTGTAAGAAGGGAGGAACAAGGAGATCAGGAGAATGGCCGTGGAGGATTCTGAAAAATGTATACAGGACAGAGGAATGGATGGAAACCAGAATGGGGACTTAAATGGAAGGTGGAGGTGGTAAGTTCCACAACAAAACACTAACAGAGATGATGATGATGACGACGACATCATGATGAGACAATAAAAGGTAGAATGTCGTAACAGATAATTAAGGACCATATTTTGTGATGGGAATAGTATGTCTTGCTAATTGCCTGAACATGGGGGCCAAAGGAAAGAGAGTGAACATGATGTAAAGAAACAAAGAAACTTTGATATAATTAAACTTCTGTCTTAAATAATATTAAATAAGATTAATTACATTCCACAACCCAACAGTGTCTGTGAGGTGAGCTGGCCTTGAACTTTACGCAAAAGAAATGTGGGTAAAACAAAGACTTTACCATCTCTGTCTTCATCATGGACATTTAGGTACAGGTATTCCAACCCTCTTCCTTTCTTGCCATGCTCTGCTCCTTGGATTTTGGTCAGCAGGGTTGTTTTGCCCGAACCATCATCACCTGCCAGTATATTTGCAGGGAAGAGAAGAGACAGGAAGAAGCTAATCTTTAACAGAAAAAAAGTCGTGCCTTTGAATTGACAAGTTGTATGTACCTTTACAGGAGCTGAAGAAACATTTCACTTTACAGAACAGCTAAATAAAGCGAGACCCCTTTATGGTGCCAGTCTGATGTACGCTTCTTCTCCCACTTTCTAACTTAAGTTAAATATCAATTACCTTTCATTTTCCTCTTCAAAAAGGGAACATTATTTCTCTAAAAGAAAAACCATTTGAAAAAAATTCATTAAGCCTGTAACAGGCACCAAAGGCCTTATGTCACAAAATATACAATACCGAAGCCTGCCCGGCATATATTCAGTCTCTCGAGGCTTTCAACAAAATTAAATGGCTTTTCTTTCATCGGTTAACCTTACAGGAGAACCAAAAGCCTTCCCAGCTATTCACATACTTACCAAAGACAAGAATATTTTTGCCTGATGGTAACTTAGACCTGGACCGGGTGGAGACTTCACTCAATATTGAGAACCTGCATTGAAGTAACATCCTTTTTAGTCAAGAATGAAAGATGACACAAATCAAGGGAACATGATCAATGACAAAGGAACAGAAGTGAAGGTTCCCATCCTTTAAAAAACTGAATAAAGCAGCTTTATTTCTTTTTTCTTTTCTTTTCCTCTCTCTCTCTCTCTCTCTCTCTCTTTTTGCTTTCTATGGCTTTCATGTGTTCAAACATGTTAAGCCTTATAATACCAGACTATTAAACCATAAAACCTTTTAGACAAATTGAGGGAAAGCCTACCTTCTATGAACTAGAGTTGGAACAGTACTAGGATTTTGACAATGAACCAGCAGTATAATATTACGTTTTCTGAGATCAACCATTATAAACATGTCACAACGTGAAATGGGTGGCTATATAAATTTAATAAATAAACAAATCAGAACTTAAAGGTTATTCATTGCATATATTATGGAAGGTTGTTTCCCACCAGACTTGGGTACCAGAAAGTCATTTCAAAAGCATGACCCTGCTTTTTGCAGGAAATCACCTATTCTGTGATAAAGAATCTGACTCTGCAGTGTTTCAATTCTTAAGTGAAATTATTGTGATAGTAAACAAAAGATGGTATTTATTACTCCCAGACATGTGTTTTGCATAGTTAACTATCTAGAAACACTCTAAATATAGTACATAGACCAACAGGGCTTATTCTCACTGTCTGACATATTTTAGAGTATTCTTTCACAACAGATTACAGTTGTGAGTCACAATACGAAACAAAACAAAGCTAGAGTTAAGAGCTTCTCTTAATATAAAATATATTTAGAAGGATTCAGAATACATGCTATTTTATAGCCATGGTTAGCACATATTCAATTTTCTTCCCTTCCATCACCAATCATTACAAAGGGGACTATCCATGAAAATAAAGGGACTATCCACAGACAAAATAAGAAAATACCATAACTGATTTACTGAAACCAAATGGAAAGCAACATCAGCCAAGCATCCTACAATAACACTAGATAGGGGACACTTCTTATTTTGAAGAGAAGTCCAAGCAGAAAGGTCAGACGCAACTGCCATGCCAACGCTCCAGCAGTCAGCCTACTTTGCATAGGATTAAGGCTCCGGCTATTTAGGGTGAGATCTCTGGCGCATCCACCCCGACCGCACAGGCTCTCAACCCCTACACAGAGACCCGAGCCTCCCGTTTTAGTATATTATAGTAGCTTAGAACAGCGGCCGCCAGGCAGGCCAGATTCAAGCTGCCAAGGAGCGCCCTTCACCCTGGGCCGGCCCTGCATCCCCAAGGGGAGGGAAGGTGCAGCGCCAGAAGCCCCGGCTCGGGCAGAGGATTCCCCCAGGCGCAAATCACCTGCCCCAACCCAGGGCCCTCCAAGCGAGGTGGACAGCAGCGGGGGATGGGTGTGGTTGTCACATCCACCTGGCGGGCTCAGGCCGGGGGAGGCTGCCGCGCACCGCTGCCTGTGCAGGGAGGGCAGGGCTGGCTAGCCGGGAGCAGCCCTTCCGCCCTCCTGGCAGGGCAGCTCCCCCGTGGCTCAGCGGCACGAGGCGCCCCTCCCAAGGGCGGAGGACGCCGAGCCACCTCGCCCCGGGGAAGAGTGCCCGGGAAAATCGGGGGCGACGGGGTGCAGGGGCAAAGAGGCCGCCCGGGGCGCCCTTCGCTAAAGCCGGGCCTCCGCGACAGCCCACGGCCAGCCCGGCGAAGCCGAGTCCCACCTGAGAGGGAAAATATGCAACTCCCTCCCCGCGCCAAGCATCCCGAAATCCACTCCGCGCAGTCGGAAGCCTCCGCCCGGCCCGGCTGCTCACCAGAGGCTCTGGCCTTCCTCCTCTTCGCTAGGGAGGTCTGCAGCCAAGGGCCCGTCCGGCTCCAGCAGCTTCTTCTCTGCCAACACCGGCGCCATCTTGCCAACGGCAGCCGCCACAAAGAGTGACCTCATCCGCCCAGGCTCCGCCGAGAGGACCCCGACTTTCCCACACGCTCTGTTAAGGACCCCGCCTGTCCTGGCTGGTGCCTGATCTTTGCCTCCCTATTGGAATACTTTTCCGACGCTCGACGCTCGTTCGTCGCTTCATCAGCAGAGTGGCTTTGGAGAAGTACAGCAGCCATACGCAGAGTGGCTTTGGAGGGGTCAAGTTTTGCCCACGGGAGGCTGATCCACTCCTTTCAGTCAGGCAGTTCTGAGGACACCACCAGCAGCGGATTTTCGCTGGACGATGAGTTCAAGATTTTCGGGCCGCCGCCCAGAGTTTGCGCCAATTAGGGACCCCTAGCGCCGGCAAGGAGCACTGCAGGTTCGTTGGCTACGCCCGAATGTTTCCAGCACAATACAGGAGTGCAGATGAATAGCTCAGCTTGGCCCCGCCCCTTTCTCATCACAGCTCAAGGAGGATGCCGAGCTTGCGGGAGGCATGCGGTGTCACGCCGTTTTATAACAGCGCGAGATGCAAGGCTGAATCCCACGCTGAGCCAAGAGCAGTGGTGTGAAACGCCCAAATAGTTTGAAGGACCGCAAAAGCAGAGAGCGAGCGCACGTTTAAAGCATAATGGTCTAGTGGTTAAGGCAATGGACTAGAAACCAGGATACTGAGAATTCTAGTCCCGCCTTAGGCATGAAAGCCGGCTGGGTGACCTTGGACTAGTCACTCTCTCTCAGCCCTAGGAAGGAGCCAATGGGAAACCAGGAGATTGAGAGTTCTAGTCCCGCCTTAGGCATGAAAGCCGGCTGGGTGACCTTGAGCCAGTCCCTGTCTCTCAGCCCTAGGAAGGAGCCAATGGCAAAAGCAGGAGACTGAAAGTTCTAGTCCCGCCTTAGGCATGAAAGCCGGCTGGGTGACCTTGGGCCAGTCACTCTCTCTCAGCTCTAGGAAGGAGCCAATGGCAAACCAGGAGACTGAGAGTTCTAGTCCCGCCTTAGCCATGGAAGCCGGCTGGGTGACCTTATGCCAGCCCTGTCTTTCAGCCGTGGAAAGGAGCCAATGGGAAACCAGGAGACTGAGAGTTCTAGTCCCGCCTTAGGCATGAAAGCCGGCTGGGTGACCTTGGGCCAGTCACTCTCTCTCAGCTCTAGGAAGGAGCCAATGGCAAACCAGGAGACTGAGAGTTCTAGTCCCGCCTTAGGCATGGAAGCCGGCTGGGTGACCTTATGCCAGCCCTGTCTCTCAGCCCTAGGAAGGAGCCAATGGGAAACCAGGAGACTGAGAGTTCCAGTCCCGCCTTAGGCATGAAAGCCGGCTGGGTGACCTCGGGCCAGTCCCTCTCTTCCAGCTCACCTCACAGGGTTGTTGTGGGGAAAGGAGGAAGGAGTATTAGGTATGTTCACTGCCTTGAGTTATTTATAAAAATAATAATAAAGGCAGGATAGAAATAAATAAATAAATAAATAAATAAATAAATAAATAAATAAATAATAAACTTTAGCCGTCATGGTAATAGCTGCTCCTTAGTCATTCTTTTCATATTTATTTCTACAAATGTTGTCATATTACATGCTTCTTTAAAAGACAATGTGATCATTTTGATTTATACAGTATCAATATGCAACATAAACACACTGGGCAAGTAGTAGCATATCTTCAAAATTAAGCGTTGGTGGAAAGAGCCTCTCACACGTACAATCCCCAGATGTAAACGGAGCTGCCAAAGTCATACATTTTGAGCAACATACATTCAGTTTATGTTATACATCAGTTTCACTGAGGTTGGGTATTTCTGCTCTTTTCATTGTTCTGTAAAAGAGAAAATGACACAAAGATAAACATATGAATCTTGTATCGATTACTCATTGCCTCCAGTATGGCTGTAGGGCTGAAGTAATCAGGAAAGGGATACGACTAGCTTTGACTGTTTCCCCCATCACCACCTGATCATATTTCTTAGTCCTTCTAAGCTGATTTACCCAACTAGCTATTAACTTTAAGGTGTCTAGCTCAAAAAAATGTATTATTCAGGATTAAATTACAATTCTTTTACCAAACCCTGGACCCCTTGGGATGGTCTACTATGGGAAGATTATGAACTCCAAACTGCACTCAGAAATGGATCCGAAGCTATTAACTGTAACGTGATATAGTGCCAGCATCTTATCCAAGATGTGCGTTAATAATGATTTCAGGGCCAAATCCTGGACTGAGTTTGGCCATGCTAATTTATGCTTGGATATCTTGATCCAGTACCTCAGAGTTACGGTACCAGTTTTAGCCAATGAAAGCTGCATCCTCCAGTGACAAAACTGAATCTAAACACCTACAGGCTGAAAATGGAAGTCTTACGGAAAATATGAACGATCCATAAACATGAGACTTTTCATAGAGGCCTCCAGGGCTGCCAAATGTGGGTAAACCAAACTATCAAACAACGGTCATTTGCCACTTCTGCCATTTTTGAGCAGAAAGTACGACAGTTGCATTAAATTTCTAAAAAGTATAGTATAAAAGTTTTGGGGGATAAAAATTTCTCTCCAAAAATATCCCAGAAGCCAAGGGACTTTGGCTCTGGGCTACAGAGGTTCTGCCTGATTATGTCGTCATATCACTGAAGAGGAAGTGGGGAGATTTTAGACCTGCTATAATTCTACTTTGTACTGTACTAGTTCTCTAAAACTCTAGTAGAGCTCAAGGGAAAGATTTTTTTGTTTAGTTTTTCAGTTCCAACCTAATGTTCCAACTTTCATTTTCATATACGTCTCACATGGGTTCTCTTCCTCTTTATCAAGTGGATGTTATTAAACCAAGATGAACCACATGAAACATGAAACCAGCTACTGACACTGCAGTATTAACCAAGAAGAGAGGAAATTGTGGACGTCCAGATTCTGCTGGAAATCGTAACTCAGCAACATCTGGAGGCCAGGGGTTCCCCATCTCTGCAGATAAATCACTTCCATTTTTAAAATGTTACTAGTTAGTATCTTTATTGCAGTCACTGACCAGCTTTTTATCCCATTTTTGTAAAAGGGTTAGAGCTCAAATTAAGATCCAGAGACATTTTCTAGATGGATGCAATGGCAGCTGAGTCTACCAACTGATGTTACTTTTCAGCATTTTGGGAGGTATTGCTACCAGAGGCTTTCCTATTTTTTAATTAATTAGTTAAACAATTTCCAGAGGAGAGATTGGGGACCAGGGGGAATACTGTTTAAAAACTAAACTCAAAACTAAAAGCTATCACCATGACTGTCTGTAGCTTGAATCATGTCAACTGGATTTCTATTTTCTCAGTGGAAACGTTTCGCTCCTTATCCAAGGAGCTTCTTCAGTCTGAGCAAAGTTAGTAAGGGAACTTTGCTCAGACTGAAGAAGCTCCTTGGATAAGGAGCGAAACGTTTCTACTGAGAAAATAGAAATCCAGTTGACATGATTCAAGCTACAGACAATTCCACCTGGATGACTGAGAACCTTCATAGACATATCACCATGACTCCAATTGCAATGTACATCTATCAAATCAAATTTCAGGATTTTTTTTTAGTGTATACATAGAGTTAAACTTTGCTTCAGGGGTACAAACATCTATGTAAATTACTTCATGCTTGATCCTCTTTAGTTCCAAACTAAGCTTTTCATTTAGCAGGACTGCATTCTGAAACATCTGTGGGCTCTTCCCACTAAAGAGTCACAAGCATGACAGTTGCATAGCCTTCTCTGAAATGCAAGAGGACAATCTTATTCCACTAAAAGAGTAAATACTCATGGTTAGCTCAATGTTTCTCTCATTCACTCACCCCACGTAGAAAACAGCTACAAAAACAGAAATACCTGTAACTTGCGGTATTTCTTAGCAAGATCGACATTTGTCCGTCCTTTCTGAAACGGGTAGGCCCATAAAATTGAATTCCAATGATGCCCCATTTTCCTTACACCTTCCAAAAGATATTTTATTTCTTCTGATGTAAAATCTTTCCTGATTCTCCGTCTCCTTTTTTTCAAAGTTGTTGCAGGCCTATTTGACAGATGAGTTTCGGTATTCTGCAAAGTTAATTAAAACAGCACACCAAGTTTCAGTATAAGCCCTAAGAACACTGTATCAGGTGTTCAGATTTATAGCCAGATATTAATACACAAAATGTTGGTATTCAGGTGGCCGTACCTCATCTTCAAATGGATGGTTTTCACTCAGGTCCTGGTCTTGAAGACTATAATTCTGTTCCATTGTTTGGTTCTTTGAATATGCATCCCATTGAAGATTTGCTGTTTGAAACAAAGTATTATTTGCTTATTCAGAATTTCTGAAAATTACCAAAAGAGTGGGGTAAACTAGATATTACTACAAGGGATAATGTTGCCTTGGCACACCTAACTCTTTCCCAGCTGTTGAGCTTCTCTTGCAAAAGAATCTCTGGACATCATGGTTACCACTATTATATGTAGAAGTATTCTTGTTAGATATAATATATCTTTTCAACTTCCTTTTATATTGCATCTCAGATTCTAGAATAATTTTGTGTTGTTCACATAGATGTTGACAAGATTGCAGAGTCTTGCTAAAATTTCGGCTGTTTAAGGAAAGTCCTCCTGTTCTACAACCTGAAAAATATAATATTATAGAAATAAAATGTTACAGATACAGGACATTAAACTACTTAATATTTCAGATTTATTTTCTGTTTAAACACATTGTGATAAATGCATCACTAAACTTAGAAAATGCTTATTGGAAAATGTTCAATAGATCTAGCACAGATATCCTATAACTGGCCAAAAATACAAAATTATGAAAAAAAGACTTCCTTTGCATGAGTTTTCAAAAGGTGCAATAAAAACTTGCAATTTTAATTTTAAAATATACTTGAAGTTTGCAAAAGAAAGAAGGAATTTATGGGGTAAACCTAACTCACAGATGGGCTTGTAGAATTGTCCTGCAGGCCATTATATCCTCACAGAAAAGCCAAAATAGGACTTTTCTGCTAGGCAAGGAAGGAGCCAAGTTATACAACAGCAAACACCCCAGACGAGGGCATGATATTGATACGTAGCCAGACCAGATTGAGGGCAGTCCCAGAAAATAATTCTCATTATCCATGACCTCTTGCTACATCCACATTGATATGACTAATATTAGGAATGTTGGCTCAAACCTCCTGACAATTTTGGCCACTTTGGATTGGCTGGCTGGCTGAAATCCTACCTGGGGTGTCATTACTGTTGAACTCAGTGGGACTTCCTTCCAAACAGAAAATCCTATGCGCATCCTTAAAATAAGTTTTTAGAAAATTACCTGAACACCTGAGTTCTCTTATTTTAGCAGGAACAGTCAGAACATGGCCCACCCCTCTGCTTGGGCTGCTTGGATATTGTAGCTCTTTGAAAAATAAAGTATCTATGTGAAATGCATTGATAAATGGATGTATTTACTTTTATATATTGCCAATGTATTTAAAAAGAATTAGACTGAAATACTGTAATACACGCCAAAATACATAAAAACTAGTTGCCAACTAACATTCCCAGATTAAACTTTTGATCTATTAATTTAATCATTAACTCAGATATACTAGTTTTCTTTGTATGATACAGCAACATAGGGCTTGTATTGATAATATTTAGCTTAAAAATTTATTCTAGTCCTTCAAAAGATTGTTAAAAAGTATTAAAATCATATTTTCAATGTAAAGCAAACTTACTATTGATGTAATTCTACACATATTCTACACATGCTAGCACTTAGCCATTTTGAGTAGCATATCACAGCATGTAGCTATGTCCCTTTTTGTCATCCATATAAAAGAATATTATTTATAAAAATCAAATTGAAAATAGAGTAATATTTAGATAAATTATATCTACCTGTACTTTGAAACTTTTGGGTTGGGCTTTTTACTACAAAATCTGGTCTCTTAAAAAAGCATTCACTGAAAAGATTAAAAGAATATTATTGAGAATTTTAGTTTGGAGATTTCATTGACAGATGCCTCAAAAGTACTTCAATTTTTCATACTGCACTGCTAACTGAGGAACATACAGTGTCCGGTCATGGGTGTCCACAGCTTCGTTTGTCAAATGATAAAAGCAATATTGCACTTTTGTGCCACAAACTTCATCTCTTTTGAACATGCATACAACACCATGACACACATACCAAATGGGCAGGGCTTGCGTTGTGACAGCACAATACTGCTTTTGTCAGACTGACCAATTTGACGACCCCAGAAGATGATACTGTGCATATTTCACATTCAGACACAAATTTGGAAGATTTCCCCACCCTATGATTTATCTATATCATGCTTCAGAAAAAATTACTAGAATAGCATACATAGTTCCTGTATGTGGCATTATCCAGAAGTCATGAATTAGTATGACAGATGCAAGTTGATTTCTAACTTTGAAAGAAACATTTTGATAACAGTAAAGCTTCCTGTACAATTTAGGATGGAATTCTAGACCATTCAGAATTCATCACAAAACTTCAGAAGGAATTAGATACTATAAGTGGACCTTTGTAACTTAAAATAACTGGATCTAAGCATAGCTAAATCTGGAAGCAACCCAATACTACATTTTCATTTGAAAATCTGATTTACAATTAAGATCAAAGTAGCAAGCCAGTTTTATACAGAAGATCCTAGGTACAGTACCTTGCTTCAGCATCACCTTTTCTAAAATCACGAAAACTGTTTTTATTTGTAATGTAGGCTTCATTTATGCTGGGTGTTGTCATTTTTTCAGTTGCATGAAGATTATTATGATCATTTTGAGTGAGTAAAGCATCCGTTGAATTCCTATTGGCAGGCTTCAATTGTTCTATCCTGGAAGAACTATTTTCAAATTTAGAAGTATTCTGCACATTAGTAATAACATTTTGTAGTGGGCGCTTCACTTCTGAATATATTTTGCCGTTATTAGAGGGCTGCTTGCTGGAATTCGTTTGAAGATGTTTGGTCATAGCCTGCAGAAACTTGTTTTGAGGGATATCATCATCAATTAATACTTCTCTTCTGACATTTTCCTACGTTCAAAAACAGCAGTGAAAGGAAACAAATGCATAGAAAGAAAACAAAGCTGTAGGACAGGACCAGGTCCAACATGATTGTAGGTGTTAAACAGAACAAAACAAGCATTACACCTTCTGCTTGACTATAAAAACAACAGGAAAGCCAGTGAGAAACTGATCTCAAGAAAGCTCAATAATATGGATTACTATTTGGATGTAACCCATTAAATTAGTATCATGACTGAATAATTTCCCCAGCAGCTACTGCTTTCAAGAAATCAAACCTATATGTAAAACAACACTCAAAATAGCTAGAAGGGACCATCAAGCACTGACAGGGGAATGGAATTTCACTGTGTTCATTTTTAAAATGCAAACGAGCATAGCATGTTGAGTTATTATTAATTCCAAGAACTGAAAGACTGGAATAAAAAAATACAACCAGATTCTACCGAGAATGTCAGAAGAGGCTGTTATGTGTGCATGGTGCCTGCACAGAATGATCTCCTGGCTTTTGCTAGTACTGGAGAAGACCCATGCAGCAATCCCCACATCCTTCCCACCAGCACTTCCGACAGGCACAGGCCTGCACCTTCGGGCTCTGCCAAGCGAGATGGAGGAAACCACATGAAGCCCTCTGAGTAAAAATGCACTCCATCACAGCATAAAGCACCTCATCCAGGTGACCACAAAGAAGATGCCACTCCTCTGTACAGTATTGTTCTGCTAATTTGCTCTTGGGGAGTAAAGATTGCAATATCAGGTGCCATGCTGTCACAGCAGAATGCTACCCCTATCGCTATATAGACAGATAAAAATGCCTTTGCTGTAATTCCCAGCAAATTGAAGAAATGAAAGGTCAAGGTAGTAAGATGCAGTGATGCCTAAATTGTAGACATATTGTTTATATAAATAGGATATATATACAGTATATATATACAGTATGTATGTGTGTATGTATGCATGTATGTATGTATGTATGTGTGTGTGTGTGTATATATATATATATATATATATGTATGTATGTGTGTGTATATATATATATATATATATATATATATATACATACATACATACATACATACTGTATATATAAATTATATGTTTATATAACTATATTAATAGTAATTTATAGGAGTTTTCATTCTTCATTTATAAATTATATAATGCCATTTTGCTCACATATATAAAATCTCCCTATTTTTCTGATTTTGACAGATTTCCTCAACTACTACTGAGAGAGAGAGAAGGAAAAAACCTCTTGATGCTCATTTTCAAGGCCTTTGATTCTGTATAAAATTTCTTTTGCTTCATTCCAGTAATCTTCAAGAATCCTTTCTTCATTCTGCAAATATACTTCCAATTTACTTCTTTCATCCACTTGGAATGAATGCTGACTTGTCTTCACTGACAATTTTTCAGCTTGTGAAAAAGAATAGAAATAATCATGTTTCACAGAAATAAAGATATGTATTTTGCACTAAAGACTTAAGATATTACAGTCCCCCCCAATGTGTAACATATTTAAGATATGATTTCTATCGAAGAAATTCTTTTATTCACACAAGAAACCACCTAAATGTCCAAAATACATGGCCTGTTTAATAGCAGTTTCTTGCTCCAGACATCTTAGGGTGAAATCATCTTGCTCAAACATTATTGATTAGTATTTCTTTTTATATGTTATTGTTCAAAAAGTGTTTTAGCACAGCATAAAACAACTGAGGGTCACAGCTTTCAGTACCACTAGGAAACATTTAGAAACATTTGCTAATTTATAACACTAATTAAATATAAACTGATTTTGCAACAGCTTCCAATACAATAACCTGAATATAGCTCTTATATCCTACGGTGGCCAGGCAAGTGACTATTTAGAAGCATGCCTAGGTGATTTTAAATACAGAAATCAAAATAACGATAATCTTACTGATCTGTTTGCAGTTTTGCAACACAAAGGTAGCAGCTTTATTTAGTTCTTCATCCTGCGTTTCAGTTAGTGCTTGAATCATAAGTGGAAGGCCATTGTTCTTAACCAGAGTATATTGGTTTTCCTCTAAAAAAAATCAGCTGCAGTAAACATATTTGTCCAAACTGTACAATTAGATAAGATCATCTGAAAACATCTTTCCAAGAAAAAGCAATTGATTCTGAGTTTTCAGCACAACTTGGCTTACTCAGGAATATCTGACCTCATTTACTTGAAACCTCAAGCCACCAATAAGATCTAAAATTTAAATTCACATCTTGCTATCACTGTCAACTTACTATCAGCAGTTGATTGTTAGGATATATTATAAACTCAAGAATATATGTTAGATTAGAACTACCATAGCTATCCAGAAAAAAAGCCAATTCTAAACTTATTCTAAAAGACAGTCACAGGATGCACACATCAAATAAACCATAATTTTAAGGTGTTTTGTGAACCACCACATTGTAGTTTGTAATCACAGTTTATGGCTTAATATGTCCACAAGTCTAGCCATTTATAGTTTATTCAATAATAGCCATTTATAAGTTTATTCATAATTATTATGATTCCACAATTTGTAAAACTAACTAAACACCTAAACACAATTCCTAGGTATTGTGAAATCCTGTTTGCATTTGCTCCGAAGTTATCTCTCAGGTCAATGCATGCACAATTGAAATTTGCCACATTTAGGGAGCAAAGTTCTATTAAATTGTTGGAATAACTTCATATGTATATTTTATTGGGCTTACATCACTTGGAACTTGGAATATTTTATTTTGGCTGATTTTCCCATTTAGATGAAAGCTAAATGCAACTTCAAAAATCAATTATAGATTACTCTACCAATATCAGGTTTGGTCGTTCTTATTTATTATTATAAATTACGTGTTGAAATTCTAATGCAGTCTGTACCTCAATGCAGCATTCACTACCCATAAATGAATGAATGAATGAGAATCCTACCACAGACTTCTGTACAATGTCCAAGAGTAAGTATAATGCTGAATTGTTCTCCTGAATCCAAAGTGTTGTAAGAAAGCAGTTTCAGTAGATTAGGCACAAAGTTATACCTTGGTAATTGAATGCCAACAGCAGCTATCAATACAAAACAATTTAAAAGAAAAACATGCCTCTTTAGGCATGCAATACAATGAAAGCATATACAAAGCTGTACATTTAGGGGGCGTGGTGGCTCAGCGGGTAAGACGCCAGGCTTCTCGATAAGAAGGTTGCAAGTTTGGAGGTTCAAATCCCTAGCCCCGCATGACGGAGTGAGCTCCCACACTCACCCCAGCTCTTGCCAACCTAGCAATTCGAAAGCACGCAAATGCAAGTAGATTAATAGGTACCACTTCGGTGGGATGGTAACAGTGTTCCGCGCGCATCATGCCGGCCACATGACCGCGGAAGCGTCTTCGGACAACGCTGGCTCTTCGGCTAACAAACGGAGATGAGCACCGGCCCCTAGAGTCGGACACGACTGCACAAATGTGCGGGGGGAACCTTTACCTTTTTACATTTAGGAGAACCTTCTGCATCATTGCTTCCAGTTATCTCAAACCTTCTCTCTAGATCAAATTTTACTATCTGGGCACAGTAGCCATGATAAAGACTTGGATATGAGATGTGAAAATACACTGAAGGAGATCTGGGCAACTTTCAGCTCTCTTACCCTTCTTACAGTATTTCTAATGTAGCTGAAAGTCTTTCAATCACATTTGCAATTGTTTCAGAGGAGGTCAGAAGGCAAGGCAGATCTTAGTAATAAGATCAATGAATCATCTGCTAATATCGCATTCTATCAGATATGTCAGATAAGACAATGAATTGAATATAAACCCACACATACACAGAACACATTATGTAATTAACAGTAAGTTTACAAATAGAAACTACTTACAGTTATCAGCAATACAGGCATCCAAAGTTTTTGTCACCACTACAGCAAGTTTTACATTTGTATTGTTCCCAAATGAACCATGTATCAGTTTGACAAGAAGCTCATCCAAAACAGCTAATCCACCAATAGAAATTAAAAAATTCTGCATTCGTGCTTGAAAAAAATCCCAAACAATAAACAATTACCAGCTTGCTTTAAGACAAACATGTATAGACTTAATTACATTTGTTTTCAAGATTTGGAGAGTGGAACATTTTTTAATTGGTTCTTTATAATTATGTTAAAGCAGACAAATAAAACAAACACCTAGCTAACCAAAAAACCCCAGAGGAATCTCAAATAAACTCAATACCACTAGATTCAAAACCCTCCCTTGTAACTGAGCTAGATGAACAAGTTCAAAATGTGAAGCAGATGTACACAAAACTAGATTATTCTATAGTTTTACATAGAAGGTTCATAAAACAAGTACAGCAGAAACTGTAAGAAATAATGATGTTCTCACATAACCTTAAATCAAGATTTCTAAATCATGTTTTTCTGAACAACTCATAATGTTTGGTTTGTACAACGCATCAAATCATGTCTTTTGTAGTCTTTAAATCTCTTTTTGCTACTTTAAGTCCCCTCTAATTGAATTGCCAAATTTTGGATTCCACTATTTTGAGAAAGGAAATAGAAACTGTAGCATAAACTTAAAACAGACCTAATAAAACAAAGAAAAATCACACAATTAAAAAAAGGAAAATATATCCCAGCCTTGCCGCATACACACCACACCACATTGCTCACTTCACATCATCACTTTGCTTATTGCAAACTTAGGCTGACCATATTTATAAGTAAATATAAATGTGACAAATAATTAAATAAATAAATATCTCCTTGAGACAAAAACGGGACATTGGGATGGCAAAACGGGACAGGGTCTTATGTAATATTCCGTATTCATGAAAAAGACAGGGGTCCCCGCCCCCCAATCCGCGCGATTGGCTCCCGCCTGCAAACCACGGCCTCCTTTGCTGCACGCTGATAAGGCGGGAGGGCTTCCTCTTCCGGGCTCCCTCCAATCAGCAGCTCCGGCTCGGATCCTCCTTCCGCGCCATTCCCGCCAGGTTTAAAAAAGAGGACAAAATTGAGATTTTTATCAAAACGACGGGACGGTTGAAAAAATGCTAAAAAAACAGGACTGTCCCATTCAAAACGGGACGTATGGTCAGCCTATGCAAACTTCATCCTCTCAAAAGCCACCTAAACGGAAACAAATCACATTAGAGTTTGTGTCATGCATCCGGTCACTCTGTCTCTTTTTTCCCCATTTATGAATGATATTTTATTCCATAGAGTGAACATTATCATACAGAGTGAACTATTAGATACTTACAATTATTTGCAACAGTGAGCCCAATGAATGAACATATTGGACGAACTATTTCAGGCTTCATACAACTTTGTAGCCAGTCTTTTGCATGTGGAAAAACCAAACTGCAAGCTTTCTGATTTTCCTCTGGAGGTGAACAAAATATGCTTTGAAAATTAGTCATCTGTCATCCCATCCCTCCTATATTTACTATAAAAAATAAGAAAAGCAAATGCTTGATAAACAAAGTAATTACCATTCTGAGGATTGTTGACACATGCACAAAGATTACTACAAACTGAAGACCACAGATGATACTGATCAATTTTATGATCCAAAAGGTTCATGTGAGATTCTGAAGGAATTGCTCTGTTAGAGAAAATAGATGGCATATAATGAAAACAGTCATTTTTGCTTATAAAAAATTACTTGAGTAATTGAAATTTTTTGTTAGTTTACCTAAATAATTGTAGGAGAATATCAAGGCATCCAGATTCTCTCACATACGTTTGTCCACTCTCTATATTTTTAAATAGCATTTAAAAAAATTAAATAGAACACTTCAGATATCAAGCAACTAATAACTCAATGAAATCTAATCAGTGTTTACAAATTTTCCGTATTTTACCTAAAACAAGCCAGGATTCCTGACTCATCCCGGGGTGCTATTAATGAGTCATGTTTGTATGTTGTATTATGTCTATTCTCTTTTTTGTCAGAACAAGTAAAACTGATCAAACATTTATAATTTATTCTGGATCTCACTAGGAATTACAACCCGACAATAAAATGGGTTAATTTACTGCCAATACCTTATGTAGATTAGCCAGTTTTTGCCAGAATTATTTATGTCTAAATTATATCTGGAGAACTTCCAAACAGTCTTTGGGTCAGTTCAGAATCAGTTCCAGACCATCTGAACTTAGGATATCAGCAGCGTCCACGATTTGAGTTAATATATTGCTGGTTCGGCTGTAGTGTCTTTGAAATGTCAAGAAAATGGGTAGCTTTGCTTGAAATACTGTGGCTGTGTGCTTCTGGTCAGTCTGTCTTCCCTATTGGTGAAAACATTTCCTTCACCCACGTTCTGCCTCTTTTCTCTCCCACCTACTTATAACACTCTTCTCATAATTTTGAGATTGGCTGAAGGGAAGGTCACATTCAAACGTCTTTGAAGGGACTGAGGTGTGGACAGAGCAATACGTAGTGCGGACATGGCTCAGGATCAGACTATTGTAACACACTTTACAAGAGACTGCTTTGAAGGCTGTTCAGAGCTTCAACTTATATTTAATGGAGCTGGTCAATTACTTGTGGGAGAAGGCAGATAATGGTAGTATATATTATCGAACTATCCTGGTTCCCACTGTATTTAAAGGCTCCACAGATGCTGATTATGACATAAAGCCCTAAGCAGCTTGAGATCAGGTAAGCTGGTGCATCATCTGAAGCTATTTAAATCTGCCCAGATTTTACAACTGGCAAAGAAGTTCTGTTCATGTGTTCACTGACCTAGTACATTAGCAAGTCAGAGACTTTTTCTGGAACTAATTCTCGTGGGGTTGAATGGCTTCCTCTGCTTGCTTTTAAATAGGGCCTGATCTGGCTATTTTAATTGAGTGACTGCTGGTCTATAGATGAGCAATTTTAATGATGCTGCCAATTCTATCCTTTGGTACTTTTTCATTTTTTATATTATAGATATTTTATTGCTGTACTTTTTTAATTGTGTAAACTGTCTTAAGGAAGTTTTTTGCCCAGAAAAGCAGGTTATAAATTACATCAAATGAGTGAATTTGTTCTGTAGCAGTAGTAAATTAATTATTCTCCAATTACTAAATGCAACAGACAGAAGATAAAAACAGTGAATACTATAACATACTATATACACATGTATGCAATATTATATTATATTTGTATAAGTTATAGTATATAATAGTCCAAAATACTATAAACATGTATGCACAGACTATGTACTTGAAGTTTCATTGGCAGTAAACCCTGAATCCTAATTTCTTATATGTAAATTGGCTATTCAGTAGCAAATCTGGATTTGTTACTGAATTATTTTATAGGAACAGAAGGTATATTTATACAGTACTATATTTTACCTTAAATTATATGTTTAGGGCTTTCTTTCTAAAATTAATTAAATAATATCAGGCCATTTAGGTTCCAGTAACTAATTTAATAACTGGGATGCAAAGGTCTGTTTGTTAATTTATACACTTTATACAATTTAAGCTACAGGTAGTCCTTGTTTAACCATTCATTTAGTGACTGTTCGAAGTTACAATGGGGCTGAAAAAAGTGATTTATGACCGGTCCTCACATTTATGACCATCACAGCCCCCCGTGGTCGCATTATCGCCATTTGCAACCTTCCCAGCCAGCTTCCGACAAGGAAAGTCAATGGGGAAGCCAGCAGGAGGTCGCAAATCACAGTCACATGATGTTAACTACTGCAGGTGATTCGCTTAATAACTGCAACCAGGACTGCCAGAACTGCTATCACTAAGTGGGGTGGTCACATGGTTTCATTTAACGACCGCTTTGCTTAGTGACAGGGTTGCCGGTCCCAATTAGGGTCGTTAAGTGCGGACTTATATGTGTTTGAACAATTTCTTGATATGTGGAGGGCTAAAATCTTACTGTTATTTGAAACCAGCACCAGTAAGACATAAACAGACATTCTTTTCAAATTCATACTAGAATCCTTATTAGTTAAAAACATACGAAGATCCTCAAATAATTCAGCTGTGCATAACGTCTGCTGGCAGAACACTGAAAAAAATAAATATATTGTTAATAAGACTATATTGTACTGCATTAATTGATCAAATACAATTGAATTTTCTGATACCTATGTATAATTGAGCAAATATAGTGACTATAATCACTATTGTTACCTACCTAATGGAACTTACTTTTCAGAAATATGGGTAGAACTACATTATAATTGTAGCTTTGGGAGCATAAAATGTTTCAATTTATTCAAGTGCCAAAATTTTACCCTATTTTTAATTGAAACTTACTCTGCAGTAAGTGTCTTTAGAGTTGTAATCTAAAATCACAACCTTATACACACTCAGTTGAGAGTAGTTCTAAGTCGATAGGATTGTACTCTAAGAGTGTTCTCAGTGACATTTAGGAGCTTATTTTGATGGGGGTTCAAGCAACTTCATAGCAACCATGACTCTAACAGTATTTATTTTATTTATGCATCTCGTTATTAATATTTGCAGAATCACTTATGTTATGAGCTTAAAGGTGCTTTGATATTAAGTCAGCCAGAACTCTCCATGATAAACTATTTTCACAGCATTCACTAAGGATTTATGTTCTCTTCTTTTCCTTCTGTAGAAAACAGAAGCCAGCGTTTAAACATCTGATGGCTGTTAAAATATAGCTGGCTCACCATTTTCTGCCACTCCACCAGAGCTACTGTTACATGGAGATTTCCTTAGTAAAGTGATTTTTCAGGTGATCAGATTCTAGATAGCTACTGTAAAGTATTTTAAAAATTCACATTTTATTTTACTGACCTGCAAAAATAGATCAATAAAAACAAAGCATTCTGTAAAGAGCATGAAAAGAATGATACAATGAAATGAGAATGAAATTGTGTCTTACCATTGTTCTCAGCTAAACCTCCTAATGTAAATAACGCAGCTTCCTTAACCAAACTGTGCGCTTGTGACTTTGCAAGATTACACACAAACGTCAAACCACCTATTTCTCTAAAGTAATCACAGGCAGCACCTGTAGCAAAAACAGACCCGGTGAACAATAGATGATGTTTTAAAATACATTATTTCCATACTAATAACCCTAAAGAGCAAAACAAGCACAATACAGCTACAATTGTAAAATTCAACGGCTTACTGTTTTGTTGACAAACTGTATAAATAGTAACCAAGGCTTCTTTTTGAGAAGCTGGATGGTCCATTTGATACTTAAGACACTCAAGGAGTAAATTCAGATCAGTTTTCATATCTGGAAGGATAAAACAAAGATTTCAGAAAATTTAGATTTTCCTTTTTTTAAAAGTTGGTAATTAATGGCTAGAATCTCGCCATCCATGATAATCAATTGCACTAATGTTAAGGCTTCCATCAATATTCCAAAAAATTACAAGGTAGTGTATTTACTAAGTAGAAATATTTTTACTATTTTAATAAATGGGAATTGCTGTTCTTAATTCATGTCTTTATCTATGTGGAAGTTTGAACTTACTTGCCTTTACATTCACAAATACCAGGAAAAATAACTCTTTCCAGAATCATGGGTACACAGAGCAGATTTAGTACCAGCCTTTAATAAATGGTGGATTATTATTGTTATTATATTTTTATCGCACCTTTTTTATATATAACTCAAGGCGGCAAACATACCTAATACCTATTTCTAAACCAGAAAATATTTAATAAAACATATCCAAAGTTGACTACTGCATTAATCTTTTATCATAATAAAGATTGTATTTGATAGCTGACCATATTTAACATGCAGGCATATATATTACAAAAAAGAAAAGCAATTAAGTACAATAGACCCATTCTGAGCACCCAAACATGGGCATTCTTTCACATAATCCTAACACAAAGAAATACATAAATTCTTGAGTGCTTGAGCACTGTTGCAGAGATTAATGGGTCAAATGACCAAAATAGTTTTAGAGTCAAGAAGAGAAGATAAAAAACAGAAACCTTTTACCTATTTCACATAAAGAAAACACAAAAGATTTAAACCCCCTTTTTAAAAAAATACTATAGGTACAGGCTACTCTCTAGTATCCAAGTTGGATTTAAAGGGAACACAGAAGCACACCTGCTAATTCTATTGTACAGAAAGAAGCCCAAATATCCAGGTGCTTTTTAATTCTGACAGGTACAGTAGGTAGCTGCACTAATAATGAAAGGACTGAAGCACCATTGGCTCAGCTGTGGAGCAATTCAGAAGCTAATTGATCATGTGACCCTTTCAGAGTTTTGAAGGTGATTGCAGTGAAGTTGACTGCAAGTTGTCTCCAAACGGGTTCTTGAAGGTTTGGGGAAGGAAAATGAAAGGAAGCTAAGGGGAAGCTTAGACATTCTACACTCTAGGCTACAATGCCTTCTCCATCCTTTAAAAAAAAAGTTTAAAACTTTGAGTGTTTTTTTTTCCTTAAAGGTAGCTGTGATATTGGCATTCTGCTTCATAGCCAAAACTCTGCAACCCACCATTTTTGTGAATAGACAGAAGCAGCTTCCTTTTTTCCTTTTGTTCCCAAACAAAGCAAAAACTCATTTTTTCATCAAGAAGGGCACTATGAAATACAGCCTCAGTGTCATAAGATCCCCTACTAACAAAAAAGCTACTGTTTTTTTTTAAATTACTGTTACAATCCCCCCAAAGAATAAAATGAAATTTAAAAATAATAACATCAAATATGAAAATAAAATATTTTGGTTAGTTTTTATCAAATAAGAGAATAAAACTAAATATTTATGAAATATATTTTTCTTATTTTGTTCTATTATTTAATTGTTTAAATTTCCAATGGGCCTATGCACTAGATCCACAGTAATGTGGTACAAAACTATATTAAAATGCTGCAATATTTTTACTCTTGCCTTGAGATATTGACAGATGCTTCCTGAAAATCTCTACATTCCCTTCTTGACCATCATAGTAATTGGCCTCAAAATTACTAAATAATGTATAAAATACATATTATTTGTCTAAGGAAGAAATGGGTGCACAAGGCAAAACTAGATGTGAAATAAGAGCATGTAACACCACATTTCTTTTAGTATTAAACTGTACTCAAGAAATCTCCTTTTTCTTTTTTTTCTTCCCCCCTTCCCTTTTTTTTTCTTTTCCTTTTAAATATATACATACCATTCTATGTTTTATTTTGCTATTTGTTATAGTTGATTGGATCATAATTGTCATAATCCCAACAAACCCCAGCAGGGCTTCAGCAAGTATTAGACATAATATAAGTTAGCATAGCTTTAAAGTCTTGTAGTGTTTTACAAATCCTAGTATTACATGTCCTTTTAAAGTTATCTATCTTAGTTATCTATAGCATTTAGATTATTGATTGTAAAATTGATTGCAATTTTATAGATCTCTCTCCAATTTTGTATTCCTGTACTTTGTAATTTTACTAATTTTATTTTTACCTTATCTTATTTTAGCAATATGATTTTTCTTTTTCTATTTTAGAGTGACTGTTATTAGTTTTATGCTGGTCTATGACTGAAAATAAATAAAAGAATACATACATACATACTGTACTCAAGAAATATTATTGTAATAATTTTAAGAGGTTTATATATCATATCATATTTTATATATGATATTTTACTTTTTATAAAGACTTATATGTGATAGAATATTAGTCATGATAATAAGAGCGTATTTAAATTCGATTAAGGGGCTCACCCACATTGTGATCTGACTGTATTTTAATATTCAATTGGAACTTGTAATTTAACTTATAATTTTAAAACTATTTTAAATCAGATGGTGCATATTGTAAGGCTCAATGAGTATACCTTCGTAGAATTGTATCTTGTACTGGTCAGTGACCATAACAAACTAGAATGGATACTGTACTAAAGAAATATTATTTTCCATTAAATGAAGGTCTTTGTTCTGTCCAATTAACCAAATACAATTTCTTCAAAATTTCCCAAAGGAAAACTGTAAAGGCTAAGTACAAACAAGATGCATTTGTGCATGTGTGTATATGCCAATCTTACCACATTTGATTTTCTTATCTTTTCCATTTTCCATTTTGACTGTATTTTTTCTCAGCTTTTATCTGGAATGGAGGAGAAAGAAAAAAAACACAAGTACTTTCTTAATTAGAAAAAAAGCTTTCTTTTAGAAAAAAAAATTATGCAAAGCATATTCAGTTCACTAAACTCTTACCCTTTTGTATCCTAGTTCTCACTATAGGATACAAAATTAAATATCCAACAATTCAGCTGCAACAGGCATTTCTACCAATAAACTCTTGAAAAAGATTTTTTAAAAATTATTTGCTCAACTCAATGTACAGTTTTTGAGCCATGTTGCAAGTCTAATCCATCCGTGTATAACATTTTTGGGATAATTCTCTTAAATGTAATTCACATAGAATGCCAGTGGATGATCTGAATGTAACTGCAGAGCTGATAATCCAAAACAAATATAGTCTTGCCATATAGACCGTCTTTATCAGAAAGGGGCTCCATCTTCTTTTTTTGAATATGTGTGACTTAAATATTCAAAGAAACCAGCAAAGTAAACCCAACCAGCTATGAAGATTTAATCATATGATCTTACACATATCCGCAAATTAACCATCTATACTTGTTAACCAGGCTTTGGGTCTTAGCTTATCATGTGAACCCAGTCATAAGGTTGTTTCATTTTAGTGTGTTACATGAACAACATGTGATTGATGGCTTTCCATAATGTGTAAAGAAGTCAGCACCTTGCAATCAAACCTACTCCACAGTCCTCTGGGGAAGTTTACCCTAGAATAAATATATTAGTTTTTAGGAGGCGAGATCCATGAGTCACTATTTTCCTTACAACAGACTACAAAGCTACTTCTTCTGGAAACTGGGGACCATGGGATTTGTAGGAAAGGGACAGCGCATCACAACTATATTTATCTGTTGGAAGAAGAGTAGGAGTCAGATCGAAGGGTTGGGATAGTGAGCTAAAGATGGAGAAGCCCAAGTCCAGATTCCCCTCAGAGGAGGTGGGGATGGGGTTCACATATTAACATGAACCACATCAGTGGGTCTTGCATCTCAGATGCAAGGGGCGTCCATGGGCAGGGGTCAAAAAAGAGTAGCTTTAGAGCAGGGTTTACAAAACACACAGGCTGGGTCTGGCGTGTCTGCAGGGTGTGGTCCAAAAAGTCAAGATGGCAGCATAAGAATCAGATGGAGCTTCGAGTGCACTGTTGGGGCCGCCATCTTGACTTTTTGGACCACACCCTGCAGACACCCCTGGGCTGTCTAATAATAAACTAAGCCCAAACCAAGCAAACCATGTTATGACATAATGTGACATATGAATCCAGTTTATGGGGCCTGTCGGCCCTCCTTAACTGAAAACTTCTTCCCAGTTATTTGGAGGATAAAATTCAGGGTCAGAGCCATATGCCTTTCCCACTGGAAACGATATAGTCGGTTCAATACTAGCCTGTAAAAACAGGATGAGACTCAATTGATCATGAGAATAATATCTGCAACTAGAATTTAAGGCCCTGGCCCAGAGTTTCTCTCATGCCATTCAATTAGTTGTGCAAAACGCTGCGCTCTCCTGAAATGGTCACAAATAAGTGCGGCCCAGCCCCGAAAAGACATCTCTCTGTACTCCAAAGGAGAGTCTTATCATCTTTCTTCCAAATAGTGTCTTCTTTTATTCAGGTCTTCAAGGCAGTGGGTTATTTTGAAGGGCCGGTTTGTACCGAATCTATTTAGAATAAATGTGTCTCTGCCTCTCACATACAGAAACTTCTCTCTCCCGCCAATCTGCCCATGTTGTTCAATTACAGCCTGCCCCAGGTAAATTGGGACTACAACTCCCAGCATTCTTAGCTCAGAGACCACTGCTCAGCTGGTTGGGGGGGATGCCAAGCCCAGAAAGCAAGTGAAATGGCTGCCTGGGCTGAAAAAGCCTCTTGGGTGATGGGAAAGCTGTGAGCCATCAATCCACATTTCCAGCATTAGCCACCTTGGTGCGGCCCCTGCCAGTCTGAACACCTTGCCTCTTCCTTGCTTCCGTTTAAATTTTGTGCAGGCTTTTCCTGTGGGGGGGGGGGGGGAGCAATGATGGCAGACCCTTTTCCCACCTAAGGAATGGCTGCCTGTGAGGGAACAAGCAGGCTGTCTGGGATGTTTCCCTGGGGCCATCTTCCCCACCCTGCACCAACTGGGGTGAGGCTGTGACTCTGCCTCCTGTAATTTTTTTTTAGATTTTTTTATCCCACCTTTATTAATTTTATAAATAACTCAAAGCGGGCAACTCTTTCCTCCTCCCATTTTCCTCCCAGCCTCTCTCTTCCTCAGTCTTTGACATCAAGGCCTTGCTGTTAGCATTACAAATTTCAAGTTTTTCAAGTAATTCTTCCACTGGGAACCTCCAAATGGGGATTCTGCCCCTTAGGACCTCAAAAAAACATGCTGACACCGCTCACCGGCTGGATCGTGAGCAAGCGATAAAGGGGAAGCTGCAGATGACGTCCTCTAGACCTTAACGAGCCTTGCAGCCACATAAATCACTTCTCAGATTGGATTTGAGGGTCATCTTAGTGGCAGGAAAGTCATTTCATCTCTGGTTTTGAGCGTGGAAAGCAAGGCGGCCTAATGAAAGCCGGCTGGGTGGCCTTGGGCCAGTCACTCTCTCTCAGCCCAACTCACCTCACAGGGTTGTTGTTGTGGGGAAAATAGGAGGAGGAAGGAGTATTAGGCATGTTCGCCGCCCTGAGTTATTTATAAAAATAATAAAGGCGGGATAAAAATTAATTAAATAAATAAAATCTGTCCTTGGGCCAAGTACACACCACCCAGCCTGATTTAAATAGAGATACCACATATATTGACTTGTATTTGAAGAATGACATTTATGAGTAACCATGACTTTATGAGTAAACATGACTTAATTCTACAGGTGTGAACCATGGTTCACCTATTTTTTTCCTCTTTAAGAATAATTTGAAACAATTATTCTTAAGTTCTTTCACGAAATGGTTTGTCTGCCAATTTCAAGACTGACTCCAGGATTGATAAGTAACCATTAAGGAACATTTTAACAAGCCGAGTTTCAATCGTATTAGCCAACACATTTGTCTAATACGATTCATTTCATGAACTGGATGCCACAAATATGCTGGACGACTTCATATCGTCAAGTAGTTTGCTTCTGTTTTTTATGGCAGTGAGAATCCAAATAAAATGTTTTTAAAAAGTATTTAATCTGCCTTGGGATTCCATGGATCCACTGAAGCAATTCACAACCATCTTAAACTGAGGTACATTTCTTTTACAAATGACCCACGATGTTCTTCTGAAGATAGCTTACAAACAATTGCTTGTTTTCTTAAATATAAATACAACTTGCATGACCCATTTAAAAAGTTTGCTATTGCATGTAAGCCAGAACACTGTGTGACAAATCATGGATTATTTTTAATCCATTCTTTTCCAAAATGTTTTACATTTTCTTAATGGTTTAAGGACACATCAGTAATATTGAGAAGAACACTGCATATTACACTGAGTTGGATCTAGAGTTCAGACCAACAACATTCTACAGACTGTGGAGGAAAAACTGGGCAGTGTTTTTTGTCAGCTCCATCCCACTGCAGCCAAATATCCCCCAAAAGCTGCTACAAGCATTGCAAAAGCCTCCAGAACAATGTGTAAGAGGGCACTGGTGTCAGCAATGGAAAGGAGAAATCAGTTAAAAATTGTTTCCTTCTTCTTCACCAGTTAAGTTTCAGTGGACCCCCCGTCCTCTTTGTGAACCAATCTTTTCATGGGGAAGTATATCTGTAGGCTGCAAGAAACTGTCTGTTATTCAAGAGCATCTAACACAGTTTATGCTTAGTACTACGGTACATTTGCTTCAAGAAGTTATCTATTTAGCACAATATTTAAAAACACTTTCCTGAGTCCTGTAGGCAAGTGAATGTGTGTCACCAACGACGGGAGTTTGGAAAGCACTGTGCTAACATACAAAATATGGAGAATCAGTGTAGGTAATTTGTTCGCATTTTTAAGAAGCCATAGTTTCCATGTTCCAGTGTCTTTTATTAAAATGCAAGATACATTCTTTATTACAATTTGAAAGAATTTAGAACGACAAAATAATACAAAGATAGGAACTGGCATTATACATCCTTTTCAGCAATACTTTAACAGAACAGAATGCAAATCAAAAGCAGTTACAGGTTCCAACAATGTAGTGGGTTAGTTTACAGCTTGAATGTTGCTGAGGTCTGCGACATGCCATTGTAAATGTAGGTGTTATTAAATATTACAAATTGCCTGGTAACAATTTTCACCACTTCCTGAGCAGCAGCTCCTGTAAAACAGCCAAGGAATGGTAATAAATAAAAAACAAATTAAAAATATATGACACAATTGACACCACATTCACAAGCCAATTTATTTAAACCCAAACACCTATTTTCTTGCTTTTTACTTTTTCTTCACTTGCTACCTTACATCAATGAGTAGAAACAGAGCATGGACACTCTCATGGTTGACTCAGCTCAGTGGCAAATTGCATTTTTCCCATGTTCAATCTCTGGCAGCTTCAGTCAAAAAATTCTGGATGTTGGAAAATATCTTTACCAGAGACACTGGGAACTGCTATCCATCAGTATAGTTTTAGTTGTGGGCTTCAGGGATTACAAAGCTCAAAACAGTGCCAGTATGAAAGAGTGTGTCTCCCAGCACAAGCTTGTCCATAATCTGAATTTGTCAGTTGAGACCCCTTATTCAGCCTATCATCAACAAGAGAAGTGAGGTAATAGGTACTGGAAACTTTGGTTACCAACTTTGTTCCCTAAGAAATGTATGGTAGTGTCCTTCCTTATTTTCTTTAGCAGCTTGTTAAGGCAACATTATTCTGCTGAGCTTCCAACAGTACACGTCAGTCTCAGATTTTATTGTTATCTGTGACTTTTACTGCAATCAAGGTTTTTTTAATGTTTCAAGCTTCCATTGAGTGGAAATGTAATTAATACATCAAATAAACAATAATGGCTTGAACTAAAGGGTAACACAGCTTATGTTCAGAAAAATATATTTGAGAAAAATTAACTGCACTGTAGTCTTATATCAATGATATGAATAAATATCAGTGTGGTATTTCATACTCAAAGTTCATCTTAGTTGATTCTCCCAATTAAAATTCAAACAGGGCAATCTAATCTGAGGAGTTTTATGTGCTTCTAAGATTTGCCACAAAAGAATACTGGCTGTAGTGTACAGCTTACATGTTTAATATCTCAGTGCATGTACCGTATTTTCCGGCGTATAAGACGACTGGGCGTATAAGACGACCCCCAACTTTTCCATTTAAAATATAGAGTTTGGGATATACGCCGGAAAATACGGTACTCGCCGTTTGGCTCCACGACGGGCTCCAAAGTCGCCCACAACGTTTCCTACCAGGCTTCCCGAAACGCGACCAATTCTGGGGCCCCGCTCCATTTAAAGCGCGGCTGGGAGGGGAAGGCGAGGCGCCCGTTGAGCGTTGTGGGCGACTTTGGAGCCTGTCGTGGAGCCACTGCGTTTTGCCTCCTCCCTTCCCAAGGCTGCTCCGAGGGAACGGAGCTCGCTCCCCCCTCCCCGCGTTTCTCCCGCGCTCGTCCTCCTGCTCTTCCCTGGGGGCTGCGTTCCGGCGAGCGGCTGCACTTGGCCAGGAGAGGTCTTAAACGGCGAATACCGTATTTTCCGGCGTATAAGACGACCCCCGACTTTTGAGAAGATTTTCCTGGGTTAAAAAGTCGTCTTATACGCCGGAAAATACGGTAACAAAATATACTAACTATAGAGTACAAACTAGTATGCGTTTTATTGCACATGTATAAACTTTGGAAATAATTTTAAATATCAAACCCGTTTTTACCATGGCAAAGGGAATTATATCAGTATAATGAATACTTACTACCTCTAATTCAACGTAATGTGCAATTCTAAGATATTAGCATAACAGACATGAGAATTCAAAGTTGTACCAATGTACACTAAATCTTTTTGCATGTAAATTGGCTTGTAGTTCAATTTGGACACATAAAAATAACAAACTTTTTACCTCCTAGAAATGCTGCTATGGTGTGTGGCTCAGCAGCTCCGTATCGACAACTACAAAAGGAAAGTAACAACAGTTGCCATATTTATATCATAAGAAGATCTTGGAAAATATCTTTGTCATTTATATAACACTTACAATTCATGGACATAATCATCTTTGACTGTTACA
Organism: Charina bottae; assembly: GCA_023362775.1. Taxonomy (NCBI): domain Eukaryota; kingdom Metazoa; phylum Chordata; class Lepidosauria; order Squamata; family Charinaidae; genus Charina; species Charina bottae. The sequence goes on from JALMGJ010000015.1 coordinate 13,157,360, forward strand.
GGCAGTCCATATTCCTGAAGAAAACTGTTAAGGCAAGATTTCAGTTTTCCAATATCATCCTCCACTTGATAGTTATAAACTCCTAAAAAAAAGTTGTGATTATTATAGACAGAGCTAACACTTCAGTGCAAGTAAATGAAGTATAATTTTGTTAGAGAAGACAATAATTCTCTAGCCCCATGTAAAGATATACTAAAGCAGAAAAGTAAAGGTAAAAGTTTTAGTAAGGATTTGTCAAATATACACAATTATAATGATATATAAACATTAAAACTTCAATCTGTGATACATTTATGAATTTGACCAGAGTGCTATTAAATCTACATGACAGAAAGTATACATTTTTATCTCAGAAAGTATATGAAATATTGAAAACAATTTTACCTGGGTATCTACCATTGTGTTTAAAGAATCTGTCCACAGCTCGTAACATTAAGTACAGCACCATTTCACTATCTGGATTATCCATATGGGAAGCTTTAAGTAGCAAAAGAACAACATGTAAATTGCTAACAATCAAGAGAATATTGTTAAAGTCTTAAGATCAACTTAATTAAGTACAGGTTTCCTATTTCTCAACTTATCACATAGCACATTCCATCTGCAGTGAGAATGTTTCCATATTATATCTAAAGCAACAGCTCCTCCCATCTATTCTCTGCATACACCCTCTGTCACTTACAGTATAGGTTTATAGGTAAGGACTGAACATATAATCAATCTACATGGCAGGAGATTAAAAGCTTCTCCTCCACCACATATATAAGGCAAACCACTTGGGAGTTAAATACATGAGATGCCTCAAGTGTCGAACAGCAAGCAAATGCAGTAGATTCTAATACAGGGTGTAGATGTCTCTCACAGAGAAACCTTATAAAAAGACGTCCTACACAGCTGTGCCAAACATATGAGGGAGAAGGGCAAAACCAGGCATAGCCATCTTACGAACAGTGACTTCAGAAAGAGTTCCAGCTAATTGCATCAAGCAGCAGCACTCCTATAATACAGGGCAGGCCACCTGTACCCTCCGGATATTTTGAGCTACAATTGCCACGATCTTTTGATATTCACCATGATGGCTGGGACTAATGGGAACTGAGGTCCAAAACACCTGGAAGGTACTGAATTCCCTACTTTCTTTGTCCTTCAAATCAAGCACAACCCGATTATATCACGTCCAAGTAGTCGTCTTGGCAAAGGATTGCAAGAGGCTTGCCGCTGCCTTCTTGCAGGAAATTTTTTGACTTCCCAGTCGAACCTAAAACCCAGGTATTTCCTGGGAGTCTTCCATCCAAGTATTAATCAGACCTGAGCCGCTTCAAGCTCAGACAAGATATTGGGGTTGTGCTGCCACAAATGAACAAAATTATATGTGGAGTGCTGCCAGAGTTGCATCCTTTTAAAATCCAAGCTGCTTTGCTTTTTGGAACTGCACACAATGCTAATACTGCAGGATTCTCCAAGAACGAATGTATTTTTCCTATTTGGGATATTTGCATATTACTATGTTCAGAACTATTCTTCGTAATACCATAATTCATATTATTGCAATATCAAAGTATCACAAAAGATATGTAGCCTTCTGTGATCTTTTCATGAAAATATTATTAAACGTGCATGGGGAGGATGAGAAAAACATTTAATTGGTTAGTCAAAGATCTATAGGCAAATTAAACTGTACTTAATTAGGCTCACAGTCTGTAATGGTTTCTGTGCTCTTTGTATGGTCAACCATAACTTATGCCAATACCTACCAGCTAGCTTAGAAGTCTGTTTTCCATAAATACACCTTATTCTGGTTTCTAAATTATACAATCTACATAACTATCAAAACAACTTGAGTTCCTTAGTAAACATTAATTGCTTGTGTGATATTTGAGACTTCCCTTAAGACTTATCTTTCTTATTTCTGCTCAAATTTTTAAAATATGTCTACTTAGTTAATAAAATGCCATTAATTTATTCACCTAGTGACTGATTCAAATGTTGCACATGTACAGTATTTTATTTTATCAATATGATTTTATATCTTTATTTTATCGGAACTGTTGTTATATGCTGGTCTATGACCGAAATAAAAAATTGATTGATTGACAGTAAGAGTATTTTATTAAACAGTAAAAAAAAACCTACATGTACGATCCATCACTACAGCTTTCCATTCACAGCACACACAAATTCAAAGTTTCTTTGTGGATCACATATTTTCCTTGCAACTAAAATCTTGTCTCTACATTAAAGCAAAAGTGAAGAAAGCAGAAACATGGCTATCTGTCTTCCATATCAAAGAGGCCTTAATTTCCATATTTGATCTGTACATGAAAGCACCACAAAAGGACACAATAAAACATTGGGAAATCTGCTTACTTATCTCATCCTTATTTGAAGTATTCAGTCCATATTCTTCAGAAAGAGATCTACAACGTACTACTCGAAGAAATGCTGAGTTACTGCCTAAACACAAAATACCAAGGAGAGTTGGAAAATGGGAAGAGAGTAAGTACTTTAAATATAAAGATACATCTTCATGATTAATTCCTACAACCTACAAGAGACAGTTATGTCATTCTTGCAATTACATTCCTTATAAGATAGTATTCAAAAATTTGCCATTAAATTTGAAGTACAAGATTTAAAATTTTCTATAAAGTTCTCAACTATCGCTTTTAGTTATACAGTAGCAAAGCCAGTTTTTTTAATGTTCTTCCTGCATGATTAAGGCTAATTAGGAAAGGAGCAATCCAAAAAATTCAGTTTGGGTATATCATTAAACGATGGATGATTCCTTGTTTAGCCTATTCCATTAGTAGGAGCAGTCAAGTGGAAGCAACTGAACAGAATTCCTTAAAACTTAGTCTTATTAATGTGATGTAAGAAAAATGAAATACTTACAAAGCAATTTTAATTCTTTTTGAGAAATGGATTCTGGTGCCTGTGAAGCAAAATGCAAAGCTGTTTTTGTAAAGTTAGAATGCCTACTCTCTAGTACAACTGTTTTCTAAATTCCTGTTATAGAATTTGATTTAACCATTTATTCAGTTGGGGTCGCACACCTGGACAATCATAATTTTACGTATATCTATCTTCTACACTTCCACGTTTCTGGAATCAATCATGGTAAGGAATGAACGGCTATATGGGATTTCAGGCTGCCTCTCCTGTCCCCCCTCCTTAATTTATAAAAAGCCGATTTTCTTTTGAATTCCTAGAATTCAATAATTGTTATTACCCCTAAGTGGAGTGTCTTAATTATAGAATTCAATAGTTCAAATATCCATGTTTCATAAATCCACATATAATTTGGAAAAAAAGGCATGGTAGCTAAAGGATTCTGCGAGTTCACAACCCTTTTCCAGTGGCAATTGTTTCCAGTACCAGCTAAAGCATAGAAGAGTTTAGGAATGGAGCGAAACGGACTTAGTAACACATGTCCTCTGCTAATGAAAGGCTTCCACCGAGAAAAATAATTAGGTTCTTTCACTAATTATCCTCTCTTTCTTTCCTAAATTTCACCAAATCTTCCCTTTTCCTACATGAAAAGTTAAAACATTTAGTTGTCAGTTATGGCAATACTTACAAAACACACTGCTAGCATTACAGAAGCAGCTGTTTTTTTTAGTAGTTTCTATTCTTCCCCATACTTATGTTCCATCACAAGGCATCTATGTGATCCAATGTTTTTTTGACTATTTGCAGCACAACTAGGCCCATTAATCAAATATAAATTTGTGAGCAAGCCTACAGGTACTCCTCACTTAATGACCATTTGTTTACTGATAGTTCAGACTTACAACGGTGTTGAAAAAAAACGACTTACAACTGGTGCTCACACTTAGAACTGTCGCAGCATCCCCGCGGTCACGTGATCACAATTTGGGTGCTTGGCAACTGATTCACATTTATGAACGTCGCAGCATCCTATGGTCATGTGATCACCATTTTCAACCTTCCCAGCCGGCTTCTGGCAAGCAAAATCAATGGGGAACCGCGTGATTCGCTTAACAACCACAGTGATTTGCTTAATGACCGCCGCAAAAAAGGTTGTAAAATCAGGCTGGATTCACTTAATGACCGCTTCGCTTAGCAACCGAAATTTCGGTCTCAATTGTGGTTGTTAAGCAAGGACTACCTGTAATGATGATGAAGGTTCTCAGTCATCCAGGTGGAATTGTCTGTAGCTTGAATCATGTCAACTGGATTTCTATTTTCTCAGTGGAAACGTTTCGCCCCTTATCCAAGAAGCTTCTTCAGTCTGAGCAAAGTTCTGCCATCTTCTGGACCTGTGTCTCAACACCACTTATTTCTCATACAGAGGTGACTTTTACAGACAAAAACACGGCTGTGCCATGGGTTCTCCTGTGTCACCCATTGTGGCCAATTTATACATGGAAGAAGTGGAGAAGAAAGCACTCAACACATTCCAGGGAACAGCGCCCACCCACTGGTTCACGTATGTGGATGACACCTGGGTTAAAATCAAGGCCCAGGAAGTACAGGCCTTCACGGACCATATAAACACCATAGATGCCAACATTAGGTTCACCAGAGAAGACACCAAGGACAACAGACTGGCATTCCTAGACTGTGAAGTCCTCATTGGGACCGGTGGCAAGCTAGAAATAGGGATCTACAGGAAACCCACACACAAAGATCAATATCTGATGTCTGACTCCCACCATCCACTACAGCACAAACTAGGAGTCATCAGGACATTGTCACACAGAGCAGAAACCATCCTCACCTCCATAGATTCCAAAAAGAATGAAAATCAGCACCTGAGAACAGCTCTGAAGGCCTGTGGATATCCAAATTGGGCCTTCACTAAATCTAAGTCTACCAGACCTAAAACAGCGACAGACAGGGCTGAGACTCAGAGTAAACGGAAGAACCTGGTCATTCCTTACATGGCTGGCGTGTCTGAAAAGATAAAAAGGATATTTGGCAAACACCACATACCTGTATATTTCAAACCCACCAACACACTGAGACAGAGGCTTGTACACCCCAAAGATCAAACTCCAAAACGCAAGAAAAGCAATGTAGTGTATGCAATCCAGTGCAGTGAGGAGTGCTCTGAGCTCTACATTGGAGAAACCAAACAACCTTTGTACAGGAGGATGGCCCAACACAGGAGGAGCAACACCACAGGACCAGAGTCAGCAGTTTACCTTCATCTAAAGGAAAAAGGACACTCATTTGAGGACATTAATGTTCACATTTTAGACAGGGAAGATAAGTGGTTTGAAAGGGGGGTCAAGGAATCCATTTATGCCAACTTGGAAAATCCTTCTTTGAATAGAGGTGGGGGCCTCAGGCACAATCTTTCCCCTATTTTCCTTCCTGCTTTGTCTTCTGTGCCTAGGAAGATTAAGACCATTTCGCAATCTCAACAACAGCAAGGTAATCTTAACGATCCTCCTTTGGATGATAAAGGGACTTAGAAATAAACATCTCAAATAACCATGACCTAGCCCCAGGTGCAAGGTCACACAGCCACCCTAGAAACATATTTAAGGATTCCCTTACAAACTTTGCTCAGACTGAAGAAGCTCCTTGGATAAGGGGCGAAATGTTTCCACTGAGAAAATAGAAATCCAGTTGACATGATTCAAGCTACAGACTACCTGTAATGAATTCTTTGGACTGAGCCACTACAAAATAATTTATTTAACTCCATGTTAGGAAAGAGCAGAGAATGAAAATTGTATTTTCTACTAACTCACCTTGCCAACTGACTGCAACAGCTTTGCAGCATAATTAGCCACAGCATCGGCATCTTTCTTGGCTTTATCACGGTATCTTAAAAAAATAAAATCCTAAAAATAAATTTCAGCAAATCTAATCCAAAAATCAATAGGCTTCAGGTACATGAATATTCACACTTTAATTAGCAGTAACAAATGAACGCAAAGCCAATTGTATTTTCGTTACAATGGGTTATTTATACTGAAGCGTGCAAAATAGTAAGTGTTATCAATATTTTTATATTCAAGTTGGAATTCTCTGGGGAGAAAAACTAGGAATATGAGAAATTGTAATTAGATAAAATCCAATCTTGTCATTCCCCCAAATGAGTAAAGTGGAGTTCCAAGAAAGGGACTGAGGAAGTGATTTTCTTTTTATTCCTATCAAACCCCCGTACTACTTCTTCCCCTGATGTTTTCAAGGGACCCCCAAATCTCTAGATCTGAGGAGTCATGGCAGGTATGTAGAGGAATTACAAACAGCATACCCCTTACTTCTTTTTCCAGTAGCACTGGAACTCTACTAAGCACAAATCTGGAGACAACCCACTAAAAATTATCACTCTTGTATACTGCCTCTGCTTAGATGCATGCATATACCTGCAGGGAGAGAAGCAGAAAGCTTTTTCCGTTGTGATTTTGAGTTACTATTTTTACTATGAATTAAACACAGTTTTTGATACATTTAGAGATATTGGGCTTCAAAACTTTGCCATCAGTTTAAGGCAGAGCTTTCCAAACTTTTCATGTTGGTGACACACTTTTTAGACATGCATCACTTCGCGACACACTCTTACAGCAGGGCATCATTTCGCGACCCACTCTTACAGCAGGGCAGAAGGCAGGCACTAGGACCTGCGTGGAATCACAGCAGGTTTGGGGGCAGCAAGGCACAAAGCAGGCACTAGGACCTGCGTGGAATCCTGGCAGGGCTCAGAGGCAGCAGCAGCTGCGACACACCCAAACACTGCAGCCGACACACTAACGTGTCCCGACACACAGTTTGGAAAGCTCTGGTTTAAGGGCACAGTGATATCAAAGTTGAAACCATGCCAAAATAAGGAGCTGATAAAGTCACATTGAAAATGTCTGCAGAAAACATTTGTTTTGAAGGGTTGCTCAATGCTAATATAAAACTAAACAATTATAAAAAAGTACTTACATATTTTGCAATTTGATAAATTTATTCGAATCTGCTATCATATCTGGAATTGTACCCCTGACAGGTAAATTTCCTTGACCTTCTTTGCCCACAAATTCTTTTACCGCTCGAGCCAGAATCCAAAAAGGTGGAGTCTAAGAACATAGAAGAACAAAACAAGTCAAAGCTAAAACCAATATTGACTTCTTTTATTCAGAGAACCAGAATATTGAACATTAATTCAAGCGATTTGTATTTACTACCTGCTGTGAGAGATTGATACAACGATCATCACTGAAAATCTCTTCAATACAACTTGGTACCTAAAAGCCAAATTTAACAAAATATTTGTTTCCACAGTTTTTTCCATTAGGAATTCAGTCATTATGCAACTAAAAGATCTGATAGGAGATAGAGACTTTTCTTTACCTTAGTAGCAATTACAGCTGTGTTTACATTTTTAATAGCTTCTTCAAAGTTTTCTTCATCTTCTAGAATTCCATTTTCATTCTTTAAAATTCCTAGGAAGAAATGAAGAAGACTTTATTAACTAGGAAATAGGTGGTAAACAGACATTCTTTACTTCTTTTGAATTCATATTAATATGCAGGGATTTTTTAAAGTAAGTTAATGATATTGTATGCCACTAAAGCAGAATTAGGATGCATATTTACATGTATCTTTAAATAAAGCCCACAGAAACATAACATTGCAATAAGAGAGACAGATAAGATTGCCAAAAACTCTCACTTGGTATTACCTTGCCTAATCATCTCACGGAAGGCTTCCTTTTCCTTGTAGTTCTTAGGTATCTGACCATTGTTCTAAATATAAATATCATAGATTTGAATTTTATGAAACTATGTATTAAGGCAAATAAAAGTTAGTTCAAATGAAGTAACAAGGAAATGATACCTGAATATTATAACTGTGTTTATATGCAAGGGAAATCATTATTCTTTAGTATTCAATGCTGATCAGAAAGAAACAAATGTGCTTACCCATTCTGCTCCTGCAAATAAGAGCAACTGAACGAACAGAATGTTTGTCAATGGTTTATCTATCATTATATGTGAATGTGGCTTGGTTTTGTCATAAGTCAAGAACAAATGTGCCTTAAAAGTCTACTTTATTATGTAGTGAAGTTTATTGTTGTAACCACAGGTCATAACATAAGAATTCAATAAAATACAATAACATTAAAACAAGCCAGAATTCCCGTTTTACATATAATGCTAACCAAATCATAGATAGCTGCGCCTGCTAGCAGATGGTTGAAGCAAGAATATATAAAGTGGAGCACATCAGACTGTTAACTTGTTCATATTTAAGCCCAAATGTTTAAGCCAGAGTGTACCAGTGAGTTAGAGACAAGATTAATCAAGTTTAGCGTAAATCTCTGCAATCTATGGAACAAGCTGTGACTAATTTAAGCCCCATTCATTTCAAAGGATCTGCACTAAACATGACTCAGTGTACATCAGATTTTTAAAATTTCCATATATATACCTATATAGATATGAAGAGACAGATATATATTATCTCTCACACACCATGTTGCTAGTTTAAACAAAGCACTCCTGGTGGCTTATATTTTAAAAACATTACTTAAAAACTAGTAACAAGCTTAGCAGCAGGATCTTATATTAAAAAAAAGACATACAGTTAAACATGATATAAACATGGGCACAATCCACCCACATGGGGTATAGAAGGTGAACACAACCCCCTTCTCTACAATGCCCCCATGCACTGCCTGCAAATGGGTTTCTGTGCTCCAGTGAGTTGCGGCGGAGAGAGAATGGGGAAGAAGAGGGCTTTACTGAAGTCTGTCGGGCTTCACTTAACTACAACAGGCCCAAGTTAAGACTTCCAAAAGTTCATCTGAATGGCATTAGATGGGCTTGATATCTAGCTACAATCCAGTCTCACCTATAGTTTGCCTGTGACTTCAACAGCACGCAAACAGCCTGTGAGCAAGACTGCAGCATATGAAAGCACCTAAGCCCCTTTGGAGGACTTCTCCCAGTTCTGCAGCAGAAAGCATGGGTAACGTAAGTGAGACTCCTACTACCACCAAGGTATCCACATACCTCATTACACCATTTTTCTAGATACTGGGATACAATCACAATCCATGGAATGTGGCTGTGTTCCTGCAAATGCAAAATTAAAGCAAGTATAGCAAAATAAAGAAACCAACTAAAATAACGCAATTCTAAAGTTGGAAAGCAGGGTTGTTGGGAAGTAGTGTTGCTGTACAAACTCAATTCATAATGCAACAAAAAAATAGGTAAATAAACAGAATTGCCTTCAGTAACAGCCATTATAAAATAATTGTTGAATAACCCGTTCACTTTGTGTGATAGATCTAAAGAATTTAAACAGTTTCCTCAGCTCTGCAGGTTTCCATTTGATTCTGAAAATCCAGTTAAAAGTAGGGATTCACAGTTATATGTTGGAAAGTCTCAACAGAGCCAAATATAGCCATGTACCTGAAAGAAATTCAAAGCATTTTAGATACTTCTGAATTATTTAAACTTCTTGGCTGGCTGGCTGCATCTTGAAATTATGCTGGAAGTATATCGAGAAGGCAAGTCTGTAATAATGGAGTTGGTTCAAAAAGCATGCTTGGATTTGCTTTTTCCTAGAACAGACTTCACCCTGTCCTGTATGAATTTCTATGTAAGTTCAATAAGCCATTCAACATAACAAAATCAGATTTGACATATAACAGGTGAATCCACTGACAATCTTTAAATCAAGCCCCATTTTCTTCTTTGAAAAGAATGTCCTTTGTATGTAGTAAATGTAGCATAAAACGGAGTTCTAGAACAAATTCAGGAACCATCTCTAAAGCCTGTATGCACATACTGAGGAGTAGGCCAAGTCTGTACCAACCTTTTTTTCCATATGCTCTAAACTGTAAGACTGAACGTGTTCTCTCAGCTCTGGAAATGGATTGTCCAGTCTCAAATCATCCAATGCGTTATCTGGGTGAGATTCTACAACTATTGAAACATTAAGCAATGTTTTAATTTTGAAGCCAAAGCTGAAGATAGCATTATTGCTACAGTTTGTGGATCCCATCAATTTTTGCTACTATTATTATGAGAGATGTTATTATGTAAGCTGCCCTTGGAGGGCTTTTGTTCAGAAGGATGACCTCAAAATATTCTGACCTCAAAACACAATTCAATGATTATACATGGATTTGTAAACAATATGACCTTCCCTGGCGATTTAACATTGCATCTAGAGGTGATAACATACAATGTAAAATCCCTAGGAAAAACAGCATACTACAAGGAGTATTTCAAGTCAGTTTTCAAATTATAATTTGGAACTGATTACATTTTCTGTCTCACAAGTTACTAGGCTAATTTAAAGAATTAGCTAATCTATTCTTTATAAAACAAATCTATTACATCTATTTAGGATGTAGCTCCCTAAAACAAGCCACATGAAATTAAAAGACAGTAATCAATACAGAAACTTTGCTACTTACCATTTTAATAAATGGTTGCATATACAGGATAATCTTTAATCACTAAATATTTTATCTGGATGTTCTTTAACAATGGAATGTTCTTTAATCACTAAATATCTTACCTGGATGTTCTTTAATAACAATTCTCATATATCCTATTAGTCCATAAGTCCTACAAATTAAGAGGGGGATGTTGTAATTCCAGAGGACATCAGCTAGCCTGAGCAGCGTACTGAAAAACAAAAGATGTACAGGAAAAATCAAAGAACAATGAACAGAAAATACACAGCCACTAGAATCCACCAGCAAATATTTCTTCAGTGTATAGCACATCTATAGGTAGTTCTCATACTTCAACAAGCTCTTGAACAAGCAAGAATATCTTGTTACTGAGGTCCTTTAGCTCATAACATTCTAGTGTTTTATTTATTTATTTAAACAATTTATAATTTTATATTGTATATAAAACAGCAATTCTTTGGAAGACATGTTACATCTGGATGGCAAGACAGGACGGAATCACACTTACAAAACCAAGAAGGTTGCTAAATTGTTATCAATAGCTATAGCTGTTAGAAACTGTCTGGTTCCTTCTTCATGCTATTAACTGTTAGTTGCTGAACGCTTTAGGATTTTCTTGTAATTTTTAAAATTTTCTCTTATAGTTATTGTATTGTATGCTGGTCTTGTATTGTGTTTGGTCTTGGACCGTAAATAAATTTTGATTGACTGATCACACAAGTTCAACAGAATTTCTCAAATACACTCTATATGATTTACCAACACAAAGTGCTAAGCAATATTTTTCCTCTAGCTGTAACAGTACACAATCTGCAACAGGGGAGGAAAACCAGCCAAAGATAGAAAAAGAAAGGTCTTAATTTCTCCACTGCAAATTATAACCCTACTCTTTTTCACTGACCAAGCAGCTCAGATTCCTGGAATACTTCAACTTTGTTTATCGATCCTCCGAGAAGATAGGAAGATTCAAAGGGTATAAAGGGCAGAGTTATGTACCTTTTCCAGTCTCATGTGTACCTGCTCAGAACCTTCGCTGCAGAAGTTCCTATACTGAACTGGTAGGTCTGAATATAAGTAGAACTCCATGCAACTGCAAATCCCACTTTATCATTGCCTGTAATCATGCAGAAGCTGGGTTCCCACATTATACGAACCAACAACTTACTGAATGAAGTCCAATAGCTGGGTATGGACACAGATCTAAACCATAAACCATGTTTTATAAACCATATAATAGTTGAATTCATACAATGCAACAAGCCAAAACCCAACACACATCATGATTTAGTGCACTGTGTGAATCAGTAAAAGGACTGTACTTGTCTTCAAGCAAACACATGCAAAATTCCCATTCAGCCATTCTGATAGAACATCCCACTGACAACTTTTGACCTTCCTGTATTATGAAGATATAAAAAAGAAGCTTGTCTGATTCACACACACAATTACAAAGCCAATGGTGTATTGGAATGACAAGAGATGGACGATGAGACCACACATCACGTTAAATCAAATATTATTTGTTTGGTTTTGACTTGGTATAATGTGTGAACCCAGACACTATGGCTTAATAAACCATGTTTGAATTGAGGCAGCAACAGAGCAAGTAAAGCAGGGCTTTCCAAAGTTTTCCTGCGGCGACACACCAACCGCCGTTGGTGTGTCGCCGCGGGAAAACCAGGAAGTGCCGCGGTTGTGGCAGCGCGCAAAAACCCAGAAGCGCTGCTTCCGCTTTTGGATTTTTGTGTGCCGCCGTTGGTGTGTCGCCGCAGGAAAACCCGGAAGTGCTGATGATGATCAGCGCTTCCGGGTTGTGTGGCGACACACCAGACTGTGTGTGGCGACACACTTTTGTGTCGCCACACACAGTTTGGAAAGCTCTGAAGTAAAGGATAAAGAAAAATAACCAGTTACGGAGATTATGTGCTGAAAATAAAAACATACAATTTCCATTTTTAAAAAATGAATGTGAAATAAAACATGTGTATTTAAAGTCAATAATATCAATTTCATTCCAGCTTACCTTTCTGGGAGTTGAGTTGCAATCACTACATTAAACCGACAGAAAAAGGAAGGATCATTGTCGAGAAGTTTATCTGGATTCTTGAGAAAACATAAAAAACATCCATCTGTATTGCAGCATAAAGCAATCAATATAAAAGGATTCAAAATTAAAATGTCCTTCCCTAGCTCAGTGCAATTCTTCATGAACTGCAAATTTATTTCTTTATTTATTTTTCAAATTTAGCAACCGCCCATCTCCCCCAGAAAAGGGGGACTCTGGGCAGTTTACAATAGGAAACACATTAAAACAATAAGTATAAATACATCTAAAAATATAAGTATACAATTACCAAATATAAATATAAAAAGAATAAATATAAAATCCAAGTGGCCATAAAAGATCTAATTCAGCGAGGAGAGCTCTAAGGCACCAGCCACCCCCAAGAATAACTACTCCCCTTCTCACCCCAAGCAAGACGGCAGAGCCAAGTCTTCAGGTTCTTCCGGAAGGTACAATTATATAAACTCAAACTTTTTCCCCTTCTAAGTGGCACCTCATGCTACAGACAGTTCAGTTCTGTCCATCTGTCCCCTTCAACTGGCATACATCACCTACATAGGTGAGACAAGAGTCTCTTCAACGAAGACTATTCTAGCTTGGCTATTATTAAATTCACATTAGACATTAATATGATGGATTTTGATGAACATACTAACCACTGCAAAAGCAGACTGTTATAGGAGTGAATTCATGTTGCTTATGATATCAAATCACATACATCTTAAATGGGATTTGTTGCTTGAAGTGAGAAAAAGGATGTTTTTTGATATGAGCCTACACTAGAGCAAGATTTGGTATTCTATTATTGTGTATTGTAGTAATACGTAACTTAGTCTTACATACTTTTCCGACTTGTTAGCACATTAATGTGTGTAAAAATGTTTAATGCAAACCTCTTCCACAAAATTTCCAAAGACATCATTATTAAATTCTTGCAGCAGTTCTGTGGCGCACTGTGCTCGATTCTGTTTAAAAACAATAAGCAGATGTGTTACATTGCTATGACTGACATAAACAGATTTAAAATTTTATCCTGAAAGGTGAGAATATAAATATTCAAAAAAAATAATAATAATAAAATTACTATATTTAAATGAACTTGCTGAAATTGATGGAACTTAAGCCAGCCATAAGTAAGTCCTACTGGTTTGAACTAGCCTATTTCAAATACACCTCAATCTGGATCCAAATCAGATATCGCACAATAAAGGTAAAGGTTCCCCCCGCACATTTGTGCAGTCGTGTCTGACTCTAGGGGCCGGTGCTCATCTCTGTTTGTTAGCTGAAGAGCCAGCATTGTCCGAAGACACTTCCACGGTCATGTGTCTGGCATGACGCATGCGGAACGCTGTTACCATCTCACCGAAGTGGTACCTATTAATCTACTTGCATTTGCATGCTTTCGAATTGCTAGGTTGGCAAGAGCTGGAGCTAGTGCAGGAGCTCACTCCGCACACAGGGCTAGGGATTTGAACCTCCAAACTTGTGATCTTCCGATCGACAAGCCTGGCGTCTTACCCGCTGAGCCACCACGCCCCTTTTATTGCACAATAAATGGACACAAAATTGTGTTGCATGTTACATTTCCAAACTAAGAATTTCTGGGTAGATGTAATTTGAGACAGCTTACTACATTCAGATATGAATAAAAATGCTTTAATAAAGATGAATGGGAACATATCAGGGGAAGTCCTAAGGCTACTACTTTTGAAAACAGACACGTGTGATTTGAGGTGTATCAGAAAATGTCCAGCAATGAACACAGAAGGGCACACAACTTATGCAATAGGGAACAAAAAGCTGCTTCAAGTTTTGTTCAGAAGAACACTCTCCTTTGCAAATGCAGATGGACAGATCTTCATTGTGAATGAACTAATCAGAACAAATCATTTGTAAAAGATTTCATGTGCTCCTTCTTAAGCAACCTGCTTATTTGTATTAAAGCTGTGTCATAGAAGTACATGTATTTAGGCTCCAACATATATTTACTTAGGAATAAGTCTCACAAAGGGGATCACTTCTCTATAGAAATGTAGGCTATATATGTTTATTATGAAAGGGAAAGGAAAAAAAACATTTCATTGAATGGATCCTATGCACTACATAATCACTCACATAAATAAACACATTTAGTATTTCCTTACTTGACCAATATTGCTTCTTTGAAGGAAGAAGCTAAAAGAGAAGAAATAATTCCTTTAGAATTTTATTATAATTACAATTTCTGAAAGTAAAACTATGTGGACAATTCACCCCATAGAAAATCTCGATTACATTTTTCCTCTCTAAAATCTTCCAATATTTTAAATACTTGCTTGAAATCAATACACTTGAATATGTTGTCTTGTTTGTAGATTCACATAAATAAAACCTACAGTTCCATTTACAAAACCAGAGTGTTTCAGGTTTAGTCTACACAGATCTCTATGTTATTCAAAGATGTACAACTTAACATCCCACTTGTCTTTACCATGCCATTAAAATGGTGTCAAAGAATGAGGTGAACAGTGGCATATGAATATTGACTAAGGTTCAACATGGATATGTTCTGAAATAATCAGCAAGGGTTCACATATCAATGCAAACTATATTTACAGCAGCAAGAAAGCATTTCACATCTTTTTGCTCCATATTCCCACCGAAAGAGTTTGAAATTGACCTAAAATTATCTTTTTCTTTTATCCATTCAATCGTGTCCAATTCTCGGAGACTGCCTGGACAAGTCCCTGCAGTTTTCTTGGCAACGTTTTTCAGAAGTGGTTTGCCATTGCCTCCTTCCTAGGGATGAGAGAGGGTGACTGGCCCAAGGTCACCCAGCTGGCTTTGTGTCTGAGGCAGGACTAGAACTCTCAGTCTCCCAGTTTCTGGCCTGATGCCTTAACCGCTACACTAAACTGGCTCTTGTGTCTTTGTTTTTACCAACCTTAAAACATCGAAAATAAACAGAGAACACTATGAGTCTATCAATACTCCCTCCAGTTAAACAATATGAAAGTGCAAAAAATGGCACTCAATCTACTGTAGTTCATGGAGTAACTGGGGGAAAAAAACCTTACCTCCAATCCACATACTGTAAGTAATCAGAATCCCCTATTCATGTTCTCAGTATATGCTGTGTGTATCTGTTTATCATTTAGAAAAGACAAACAAGCCTTTTACAAGAGGAACCTATGCAGCAGCAAACATGTCATTCTTTCTCCTTCTATGTAAAAGGCACTGAAAGCGCTGAAGCCAACAGGATAGCAAGCTGGCATTTTTGCAGTTAGGTGCTTTTTCATCATAGCTGTAACCTTAATTTTATGTTATCACAGCTGGGGTGCATCTGAGCTGCTTGACCATTGGCCACCCTTTTCGGACACACTCACCCAAGCAAAAGCAAACAGGGATGAAATATTTGTAGAAAACACATTACCTGTTTCCAACATCTTCCCCAGTGACTTGATTCCCATCTACGATTGTAAATGATCCAACACCTTAAAGAAAAAACCAAGTTAGTCATCACACTAAACTACAACTTGACGGGGGCAAAATTACAGCTTGTAAAAGTCATTTGTACCTGGTAGAACTAGGTTTTTGAGGACTTCTGTTCCTGTGGCTGTTGCAGTTATCACACAAACGTGGGCAGATTCTAAAGCCTCTTGTCCATGATCACCCCATAACCTGCAACATGAAGGCGGAAATACAAAGATGATTTCTAATACCAAGGAATTAGAGCAGTGTTTCTCAACCTTGACAACTTTAAGATGTGTGGCCTTCAACTCCCAGCACTCTATACATGAATATATATGCATGTATAAAATATGCACATATAAACAGATCTGCATATATAAAATATGTATTCTTATTCTTATCTCTGGAATGGATGGATGAATAAATAAACAAACGAGGATTCCGGAAATAAGAATTCAAGGCAGCCCGGCCACCGGGCCAATGAATGGCCATCCTCCGTCTGGCGGATACGGGCGACCGGGAGCCCCAGGAACCGGAGAACAGCCCACTGCCCCGTGGCCGGGAGGCTCAGGGTAGAGGAGAGGAGGAAAAGGGGCCTTGCACCAGAGGAGCCGGGCCAAAAGGAGCCGCGGAAGCTGCACACCGCGGGCGCCCCAAGGCAGAGGCTCTCCGCCCGCCTTCCTCCTCCTCCTCCTCCTCGGCCCCGCTGCCTGAAGCGCCCGGAACCGCAGCAAAGAGAGCCCTCCTTCCCCTCAGCTCAGCCGGACCCCGCCGACTTCTCCTCGCCTCAGCTGCCGGTCGTAGCGCTGCTCCTTCAGGCTGAGCCGGCTCGACACCGCCGCTCGCCCTGACGCCATGACTCCCGTCCGCCGCTCGGCCTCCTGCGCTTCCGCCCGCCGCCGGGGAGGGCGCCCGAGCGCGCAGCGTCTGCGCCTGCGCGGCCACCGGTCCGCCGCCTGGGCTTCCCAGCCAGCCGGGGCGTTGGTGGGGCGCCCGAGCCGCAGGCGAGAACCTGACAGGGACGGCCGTTCTGCAGAGTGAGCCGAAGGGCTGCGGGCTGCCCTCTGAAATGCCGAAGATGGGTTAGGCTAGGACCGTCGAGCATCGGAAATAATTGCGGTCGTTTCCTTTCTGGCAGCCCGGAGCTGATCGTGAGAAGCTAAACCCGCTTAGATTCGGAAGGGAGAGTGCCAGGCTAAACTGGGAAAACAAACCCAGATCAGAAGAGGGAAGTGGCAAACCCCTTCTGCATTTGGGGCACGGTGGTATGCATGTAATCCCTCGGAGCCCAACTCTGCTTGGGGGCATCTTCCTGTCTTAAGTTGAGTAAGTCTAACGTTCCTCCACTTCAGCCATTACTACTTAGTATGAGTTGGGTGGGAGAAGGCACAGGGGTACAATATGGAAGTTAGATGTAAATGCACATCATTAACTCCCAGTAGATTGGTTTTAACATTTAAGAAAAGCTTCTGGAAGCAATTGTAGTTGCAGACATGGCAGGGATGAAACTTTTCTACAGGTAGTCCTCGTTTAGCGACCACAATTGGGACCAGCAACTTGGTTGCTAAACGAAGCAGTCACTAAGTGAAACCATGACTGTGCTTATGATCTTACTTCAGCGTTCCTTTGCTTTACAGACCTGCGAAGGTCATAAATGCGAGGATTGGTCGTAAAGTTACTTTTTCATCACCGTTGTAACTGAACGGTTGCTAAACGAGGACTACCTGCACTGTTACTTTCCTTCAAAACACTGATTCTACAGTGTCTTCCCCACCCCAATCCTGGTGCCCAGTTACAAACTGTATTTTAGGTTTGGAACCTGAGATAACACAAAAGTATTGAAGACTTGTGCTTCCCATCCTCATGTTTTTACAGAGGCATGTCCCATGAAGTTCCCTGAGATTTGCTGCTAGGTAAATATGCATGAGAAGATCGCTGTAATGCTTTATAATGGAGAAGAGATTGATAGCAAGGAAGTACTTCCTCTTTCCCAACTTTCTTATCTGATGTCCCTTTTTCCCTCCTTCCTGCATGAATGTTCTGCTACCTAGGACATTCTTCCTCTTTTTCCAGTTTTAACAAGGCTTTAAATATTTGACACTCTGCTGGTTGAAATCAAAAGGACAACATTGTTCCTGGTGATTTCCCCTGGTCAGATTTTATTTATTTATTTATTTGTCATATGTACTTAATCAATCAGAACTTTATGGATCGTGCTCTTAATGTCAGTCTTCCCCAACTGGATTTGATGATGGCTATGGAAGGTAATCCAAACATCTGCAGAGCATCTGGTCAGGGAAGGTGGCTTTCAAGTGTTTAGCTATCTTTGCTTTACTTACTTACTTACTTACTTACAGAACATACATGGCTACTCTCTCATATAATGATCCTAGGCAGCTCACAACAACCAATAAAAACAGAGGTAAAAGCAAAAGCACCCTTCCCACCAGGCGCCAGACCTTCAGACAGCCTCCCAGCTCAATCCCAAGCTTGAGGGAAGAGCCAGGTCTTCATGGCCTTCTGGAAGGCTAAAAGGGTCGGGATCTCCCAGGTGGGAGGCGATTCCAAAGGGCTGGGGTGGCTCCCGAGAAGGCGCGTTTCCAAGGTCCCACCTTGCTAAAACAAGGCTATTCTGGAATGTGACTACCCGGACACAGTATGGATCCACTGTCTTGGATTCCATACACAAAGAAAGGTGGGTTCCAAAAGCATTTAACAAGGAGGGGGAAAGATTGATGCTGCCCGAAGCAGGTAAGTTTGGTGAATGTTCTAACCCAAACTTTCCTGTCCAAATCAGATCAGACAAATTAATGGACCTAGCATCAGAACACACATATTATTACAACTCTAGAACATAGTACGGTGTAAACAAATACTCATGAGGCTTAAAATGTAGTCTGGGGGGAAAAAGGCAAATCAATAAAATACAGATAACATAATGAACTTAAATCGACCTGGTTCCTGCATCATACAAAGCCATAATGTGCCTTTTTTTGGTTTTGGCTTAGCATGTTGGATGAACCAAGCCACACCATGGCTGAAGCAAACCATGGCTAATTGGCATACCCAGCCTTAACTCTGTGCTGTGTGTGTTATTTTGAGATGTTAATTCCAGGATTACTGTGTAATGATAGATATATGTAATTGTTTATAATGATAAGTTTTAAAATATTGTGTTCACTGCTTCAAGGTATCATTCTTGATATGGGAAGCAGTATAAACATCAATTAAATAGAACATTTATTTTGGGGGTGGCATTTGTCTATAATTTCAGGTATATAACTCATAATAAAGAAGTAGCTCATATAACTTTCTTTAGAGCATAACATGAACAAGTATTCTTACAGTAGCTCAGACAGTATCATGAATTTCAGAGTAAACTAAAAGGAGAGACACAAAGATAAGATGCTGTTTCAGAAATGTTTCAGAAATGAAGAGAAAGAATTTTCAAGTAGAGCATATTTATCACAATGTGGTGAAATTCTTCCACTGTAATCCTGTTGAAAGGAATGAGCCTGTGTAACTCTTAATTTGTATGTTGTACTAAGCCATGATTAACCATGGTTTATTGAATCAACCACAGCAGCAGGGATTGAGCAACTTCATGGGCTGAGGACCATACTTGGCATAGAGTGGTGTGCTAAACTAATGAACTGCACTTTAAAAATTAGGGTAAATGCATATTTGTAATTGCTGTTAAAATTAATTAAAGTTAGTAAGATGCTCTTTGGTCATGTATTTAATCATTTTCTATCCCATTAAAACAGAGCTTTCCAAACTTTTCATGTTGGTGACACACTTTTTAGACATGCATCATTTTGCGACACACTCTTACAGCAGGGCATCATTTCTCAACACATTCTTACAGCAGGGCACAAGGCAGACACTAGGACCTGTGCAGAATCACAGCAGGTTTGGAGGCAGCAAGGCACAAGGCAGGCACTAGGACCTGCACGGAATCCTGGCAGGGCAGGTTTGGAGGCAGCAAGACACAAGGCAGGCACTAGAACCTGCGTGGAAGCCAGGAGGCAGCAGCAGCCACGACACACCCAGACACTGCAGCTGACACACTAATGTGTCCCGACATACAGTTTGGAAAGCTCTGCATTAAAAACTGTGTTAATAGCTCAATGTAGGCCATGCCAAAAGCATTCAGAGCAGCCTCAGATTGTGCACCTCTGGACTAAAACATATACGTTGCTTTACTAACTAGACAAGTGTTCCCACACATATATTTCAGAATTGGCTGCTGAAATGGTGTTTCTCATTAACCGATCCAGTGATAAAGTGTTTTATGACAGGTTACTCTTCACTAAGAGATAATAACATAGGAGGAACTAAATTCACATTACTGATCCTGTTCAAGGACAATATTATGTGTGTGCTGTGGAGACTAATTTGTCCTTGAATGGAGCAGTGATGAGAATTTAGTCCATAAAGTATGTGTGCATGTGTATACACACACAACCTTTGCAAGGTTCGGGCAACTAGCACCTTTGTTTTTAGGAGATGCTTCAAGTCAAAGAAAGTTCACAGATGTCCTGAAAGATGTAACACCCATTCAGAAGGTCCAAAAGACTGAACATACAGTCTACATTCGCATATTGCATGTAATCCATACTTTGATGAAGATGCAATTGGCTTGGTGTACGTGTAATGCTATGTAAGGGGCATGGTGGCTCAGCGGGTAAGACGCCAGGCTTGTCGATTGGAAGATCGCAAGTTCGGAGGTTTGAGACCCAAGTGCCGTGTGGAGTGAGCTCCCGCACTCGCCCCAGCTCTTGCCAACCTAGCAATTTGAAAGCATGCAAATCCAAGTAGATTAATAGGTACCACTTTGGTGGGTAGGTAACAGCGTTCCGTGTGCGTCATGCTGGCCACATGACCGTGGAAGCGTCTTCGGACAACGCTGGCTCTTCAGCTAACAAACGGAGATGAGCACCACCCCTAGAGTCGGACACGACTGCACAAATGTGCGAGGGGAACCTTTACCTTTACCTTTTTACATGTAATGCTAACCCATGAAGTCTATTTATTGTACAACATAAATTTCACTATTATGGCTGGCTTACACTACTCATTAAAGCAAAAGCAAAACAATCCCACGGTTGGTTTAGCCTGCTCTGTTAACTCAGCCAGCAGTCTTCTGACACTTAAAACAGCAGCTTTTATTATGCCATAATCCCATGTGAATTTATAAAATGGGCCATGGTTCAGAAAGGTTCATACTATAATAAATGTGTTAATCTTTCAAATGGTGCAAAATATTGGCTTGGGTTATAGCAAATTCAAAAATGTGTTTCCCGTGCTAATTAATATGCACTATCTACTAACCCTTCATTCCATAAGGACAAATAAATTAGAATTCCCCATTCTAATCCCAATGTGTTTTGAATCCCAAATGTGTTTTGAGCAATGGCAAAGTCCTTGCTTCTGCTCTCAAACTGGCTTTAAATTCAGCAGAACAATTAATCACCTTAGGATAATCAGCCCATCCGTAAGACTACTTCAGAGCTAAGATGTACCAATCAGACGCACCAAAGTCTCTCTCATGTCCCATGCTGCCCTTGCTGATGGGCCTCTTACAGACAACCTGAAGAATGACGTATGTAATCTCTACATGAAAGAAAAATGCAGTGGTTTCTCTTTTCCTGGGACACACACACACACACACACACACACACAATAATTCTAGTTGTGCAAAGTGGATTTAGGATAAAAAATTGCTGCTGTCTCTTTAAGAGCCTAACACTGTCCTGCAAGTGAGCTATTATAAGGGCAGGTAAGATGAAGCTCTTGGATTAAATGATCTGGCAGCCAGGCAGAAGGAAGCAATCTACATCATGACAGGCCATAACTGCTGGGGATACGGGCAGAAAGATGGTAGGTGACGTGCACAACCCCTTCCCTTCTGTTTTCTATGCGTCCCGTCTTCCTTCTACTCAATATAGTGGTATTATACTGCTTGGGTTCATGCCTAGGTCCCGCCACCATCAGGCAATATGCAAACAGGCAATTAAAGGGTTAGCTTTTAAGCAGCTTTTACATTATTGCTGTGTGTGTGTGTGTGTATATATATATATATATATTATATATATATTATATATACTATATACATATACATATACATATACACACACATATACATATACATATACACACATATATATGTGTATATGTGTGTGTGTGTGTGTGTGTGTGTGTGTATGTATGTATGTATGTATGTATGTATCTATCTGTGGGACACTCCTGCTTGTTTGGTTCTTTTATTAGGAAAAAAAAGTTCCTAGGCTGTAGTCCCACTGCGTTTTGTTGCTGAACTGGGGTCCTTTCTGCTGGCCTTTCCAAACAACCCATTAAAAAGATGCTTGCAAGAAGTGCTGATCCAAGATCATTCTGTATGCAAAGTAAGCCAGGGAAGAGAAGCAGGTAGAACATGGGTGCTCCAACACTGATCAGGGAATAGGTCACCTTTTAAAAATAAGGACTTGGAAACAAATGGTCCCCAAAGCAGTTTGGCACAGAAGAGGTGGATAAGTGGGCTGGCTCTACCCCTAGTCGTAAGGAGGCAGCTGCTTCAGGTGGGAGATGGCAGGAAGGTGATGGAGGAGTAACCATATCTGATGCCTTCAGGGGCAATTGAGGATGCTGACCCATCATCCAGGGTTGAAGAAAGATTTCAGTCAGTCCCGTTGAGTTCTGTATGCAGACTTGTTCTTTGCGGCTTATCTCAGGCAGCAAAATGTCACAACGGCCAGTTGCGTGAGGGTGGGAGAAGATCGTCTGCCTCGTTTAATTTCCTTTTCAGGGCTATGCAAGCACATCTGCTATCAAGCCACGTTCAAAAGCTGACAACTTTCCTAAGGAAGCGGCTGAGCATCTCAGAGCATTCCATGCAGATTGTCCCCAAACAAGGCTCTTAGGTGACAAGGCCTTTTGCTTGGGATCTTGGAAAGGCCCTTCAGCCAGAGCAAGGCATGAATAACATGTCCACACATACCCGTGCACAAAACCTAGATTATCTGTAAGCCTGCAATCATAAATTTGTTCACAGTAGATCTAAGTTAGCCTTTGAATATCACTGTCTGGGTGGACCTTCATCCAGGACCTCTTCTTCCTCTTATCAAGATGGAAGTCTCAGGCAGAAGCCCCTGGACCCCAGAAAGAAGGCAGATCAGAGCCCTCCTGGTTTGTTTGGGGAGGCTGAAACCCATCCCTAACCAGGCAAAAAAGACAATGGTTCTAGTAAACCTAATGGTTGTTTTATTTATTTATTTTATTTATTTATTTATTTTCTATCCTGCCTTTATTATTTTTATAAATAACTCAGGGCGGCGAAAATACCTAATACTCCTTCCTCCTCCTATTTTTCCCACAACAACCCTGTGAGGTGAGTTGGGCTGAAAGAGAGTGACTGGCCGGCTTTCATGCCTAAGGCGGGACTAGAACTCTCAGTCTCCTGGTTTGCCGTTGGCTCCTTCCTAGGGCTAAGAAAGAGTGATTGGCCCAAGGTCACCCAGCCGGCTTTCATGCCTAAGGCGGGACTAGAACTCTCAGTCTCCTGGTTTGCCATTGGCTCCTTCCTAGGGCTGAGAGACAGGGACTGGCCCAAGGTCACCCAGCCGGCTTTCATGCCTAAGTCGGGACCAGAACTCACAGTCTCCTGGTTTCTAGCCCATTGCCTTAACCACTAGACCAAACTGGCTCTCTAGTTTATAAGTGAGCATTTTGCCTTGATGGATTGCATGTTGTTAGATTTGTTTCTCTGTTTAAAAATCACGATCAATTTTATCAGATGTAATCACTAACAACTTTATTGCTTGCTCTCTGAACAAGCAGAAGTCAGATTGTGCCTGAAAAGTAGGTGCTGTTCATCATGATCTGACTTTTAAACAATGCTGATCTCCCTCCACAAATCTTTCCTATCTCCTGCCCCAAATCCAAAACTTTTAACAGGAAATGCCAGGATTTGCGCCTGTGACCTTTTGCATGCTAACCATCCTCCTCCTGAATGTGCATTCTTTCGCTAAAGTGACCTCCTCAGCAAAAGAGCTTTCTGCTAATGTGTCAACTTTAAATTAATAGGACTCCAAAACTGTAGGGGAGGAAGAAACAATTTCTACGATTTTGAAAGACACGCTTAAAATAACTCTTTCTTTCTCCCCAAAGGACCTTCTCTCTGGCACGAGTCCTATCCCATTGCCCAAGGCAGCCATCAGTCTCCGATTGATATCATCCCCACGCAAGCTATCTATGACCCCAGTTTGAAGCCTCTCAATATTTCCTATGAATCAGGTTCATCTCTTGACGTTTCCAACAATGGGCATTCAGTCATGGTGGACTTCAAGGATGTTGATGATAAAACAGGTGAGCAGAGCTTATTGATTTTAGTACCTCTAACTCCCTCTAGCTCGCTACACAAGATATAATCTATGACAACCATAAGATGCAAAATGAACCAAAGAAACATAGAGTTACGTTCCAGTCAATGGCTACATTCTGTGCATTAGTTCCTTCTGAATGGCCCTAAAGATGGAATGGATTTCTGAATGATCCTTGGGAGGCGCTCAGTGACTGCTCCTTAAGCAAAAAGGTGATTTTTCTAGCTGCACAAAATCAGATGCAGCTCCTGTGGGTGCATTACATTTCATTTCTAGATGGAGTCTCAAGGGCACCACAAGAGCAGGATTTGAGGGCAGGGGTCCAGAGTCTTGCTCAACACAGAGTAGGACGGGTCTTAAACGCAGTATATATCAATCAATCAATCACAGTTTATTGATTAGCCCTTAAAGGTAAAGGTTCCCCCCGCACATTTGTGCAGCCGTGTCCGACTCTAGGGGCCGGTGCTCATCTCCGTTTCTTAGCCGAAGAGCCAGCGTTGTCCGAAGACGCTTCCACGGTCATGTGGCCGGCATGACACACACGGAACGCTGTTACCTACCAACCGAAGTGGTACCTATTAATCTACTTGCATTTGCATGCTTTCGAATTGCTAGGTTGGCAAGAGCTGGGGCGAGTGCGGGAGCTCACTCCGCACGCAGGGCTAGGGATTCGAACCTCCGAACTTGCGATCTTCCGATCGACAAGCCTGGCGTCTTACCCACTGAGCCACCAAGGCCATATCAAAGTAGATAACTTTTGCTGATTGTGTTTGTGAATGTTCAGGAAGTATTTACTTTCCAATCATATTGATTTATTCGTTCAATTTGTATAGCTGCCCATCTCGCATATGCTTTTCTAGGTGGTTCACACAGTTAACCCCTCCCCAATACAAATAAATAATCAAACAATAAAACACAAAAAGCCATTAAAACACATTAAAAATTAAAACCATTAAAAGCCTAAAAAACTTAATAATGCCATGGTGAAAAATCCTCCTGTGTGTTATTCTCCCAGTTCTTGTTAAATCCAATAAAGGAGAATTCACAGGGGTGTCCACAGGGAAGGTGTCAAAAAAGTCAACGTTTGGCCAGAACTACTGTATGTGGCGCACATAAGAAAGGGATGGGGCTTTGGATGCATGGTTGTGACTACCATCTTGACTTTTTGGACTCCCCTCCCCATGGACACCCCTGCTTCCCCAAATTTCCTTCCAAGGAGAAGGTAATTTTTGTGAAGTTCTCATGGCTGGAGTTTAACCCCCTTGTTCAAGTGAGGAAATGGCCCAGTAAAGTGTGGGAATGCCACCTGTTGCCTTGTACAATCATCTCTCCAGTGGACTGCTACCATCCCGTTGGATTCCCCCCGTTTCAATACATCCCAAATAAAATAAGATGAGGGAAGTCCTCCCGTATTTCTTTTCTTCAGATTGGGAGGTGGGGCCAGCCAAAGAGGCTTTAGAATGATGGGAAAATGAATCACGGCAAATGATAGCAGAGTTGCACCCTCCACTACCTCCAGTAGCCTCAAAAACATGCCAAGATCAATTGGAAAGACATTCTCAAGCGTCCTGAGAATGAGCTAATACATCAAAAACCTCTTCTGCAAGGAAGTAATTGCAGAACTCAGTACAGCATTAGGCCTTAGTGCCCCTGAAGGGACCGAAATGAATGGCTTCACACGGATTTCAACAAGTATGTTCCAGCCCCGGCAGTTAAATAATTTTGGACTTTGGAATCGGGCATCTTGCAGTGAGGGCTTCTGTAGATGATCCTGGGTGTTACTCCATTTGCTTCCAAATATGGTAAGAAAGGGTTGCAGTGTTTATGGCTTGTGATGTGAAACTAGACGATTGTTACATACTCAACAAACCCTGGTTAAGCAAACTGGCTTAATGTGATATGTGAGCCAATCAAGGAGTTTTGGAGCTTAGGGCTGAGAGGAAAGGACTTTACCTCATGGGTCTCTCTGGGGTTTTGGAGGCAAAACCTGCCATTTTGAAGGAGGACTATTTTTGCCTGCACTTGTACTCTGCTGTGTGTTGTAAATAAAACTGTAGATGTAGAGAGTGTCCAGTCTTCCCTTACAGACAGGAAACAAAACTCTTATTGTAATCCCTTCAATTTCTCATTTTTGTTTTGTTTTGTGCCTTCAAGTCAGTTTTTGACTCCTGGTGACTGCCTGGACTGGTCCCTGCAGTTTTCTTGGCAAGGTTTTTCAGAAGTGGTTTGCCATTGCCTCCTTCCTAGGGCTGAGAGAGAGGGACTGGCCCAAGGTCACCCAGCTGGCTTCGTGCCTAAGGAGGGACTAGAACTCACAGTCTCCTGGTTTGCCATTGCCTCCTTCCTAGGGCTGAGAGAGAGGGACTGGCCCAAGGTCACACAGCTGGCTTCGTGCCTAAGGAGGGACTAGAACTCACAGTCTCCCGGTTTCTAGCCTGGTGCCTTAACCACTACACCAACTGCCCTTTTATCCTCTGCCTTTGGACAGTGAAGGTGGGAAGAAAGGAATGTATGATTGTTGCCATTCTGATGGAACTTCTTTCAATTTCTGTTTTCCTTTTGGGTTCCAGCTGTCAGTGGAGGCCCCTTGGAAAATCCTTATAGGCTGAAACAATTCCATTTTCATTGGGGGACAAGCCAGAATTCTGGATCTGAACATACCATTAATGGGAAATCTTTTCCTTGCGAGGTGAGTCATTTTATAAACATTGACAGAGCAAAGCTGTGCACAAAAGAAAGCATAGAGGAGATGGAGCATCTATGGACATCCCACATGTAGCCAGAAATTGCTGAACGATCTCCAGATTTTCAGAAGCAAAGCTTTATGCCCAGTGTGGATGTATGATAACCTAAAAATAACGTTCTGTATAAAAATAAACCTATAGGCTTGTTTTTTGATCATATGTTGTTCTATCAGAGAACAGATTTTAGCAAGAATGTGAAAAACAGCAAATAGCTAATTAAAGAAGTTCATTTCAATTAACGAGTAAAATTTCACACCACACATTAAGTTATGCTTTGCTTCTCCGTGGTTTATTGACTAAGCGACAGTTGGCTGGGTTCACACATGCTTATTCATAAACTATGATTTGGAAACTACAGTGGCTAGGTACACTTAATACATTAAGCCACATGCAAACAAACTCCATTAATGATTTAATACATTGTCAGACCCCAGCCTCTCTTCCCTGAATCCTTTTTGTATCTTGTTTTCTTAGGGCTTCCTTTTCCATACAATGTTAGTATTCTGCAAATCTTGCTGCGTCCAGGAGCTGTTCCTTTATTCTTCCTCTATGTGGATCCTGCAGCTACAAAAAGGTTTATCATTTGGAGAGGGATATAGATTGGAAAGTGATCCTTGGTGAGCACTGAAAACCGGTGCCAGTCACTGATCTAAGCTCATATTTTTAGATCACCTATGTGGATCTCTAGACACTCCTCTATAGATGGGGTTTCTTTAGCATATTTGGCCTTGGCTGACTTACCTGGTAAAAATACGGCTGTCTGCCAACTTTATTGGATCTTCCTAGAAACTCAGACAACTTCCTTTTCTGAACAAAGCAATACATTCAGCTCACCTACTCGATGTGGTCAGCCACTAGAAGAACAAGATATTGTCTGTTTATGTTTGGAATAATGATGTTTGCTTGATTCTGCCCCCAAGCTCCATTTAGTTCACTGGAATGCCAAGAAATACACGACGTTTGGAGAAGCTGCAGCAGCCCCAGGTGGCTTGGCAGTGCTTGGCGTATTTTTAGAGGTGAGCGCCATGGTACCCGCTGTATGTGTTATATGCCTATCACCCATCAGCGCATCCCATACAGCACCTGAGGTCACACCTTTCCTATGCCATAATGTGATTTGTTTGGTTTTCTCAATATTTTTTTATTTTTATTTTATTTATTTTCTATCCTGCCTTTGTTATTTTTATAAATAACTCAAGGCGGCGAACATACCTAATACTCCTTCCTCCTCCTATTTTCCCCACAACAACAACCCTGTGAGGTGAGTTGGGCTGAGAGAGAGGGACTGGCCCAAGGTCACCCAGCCGGCTTTCATGACTAAGGTGGGACTAGAACTCTCAGTCTCCTGGTTTCTAGCCCAGCACCTTAACCACTAGACCAAAGTGGCACTAGACCAAACTATGTTAAGTAAAGCCAGCCATACTGGTTTGTAAATCCTGGTTTACGGCTTGCATTGAGTGAAAAACCATATTGCAGTTTCTTCAGCAAACCGTCATTAAGCACACAGCTTAATACAGTCGGTGAACAGTGTCAGTGTAAGAGGACATACAACTGCAAGGCTATGAATTAGGAGGAGTCAAGTAGCACATTTCCGACTGACAAATTTTATTAAAAGGTGGAATGCAGCTCACAAAATTGTATGCCTTTTAATAAAATTTGTTACAGGTAGACCTTGCTTAACGACCACAATTGGGATCAGAATTTCAGTCGCTAAGTGATGCGGTTGTTAAACAAATCCGACCTGATTTTACAACCATTTTTGCAGCAAGCAATGCAGTCATTAAGCGAATCACACAGTTTCCCATTGATTTTGCTTGCCGGAAGCCGGCTGGGAAGGTTGAAAATGGCGATCATGTGGCCGCGGGATGCTGAGACAGTTGTAAATATAAACTGGTTGCCAAGCGCCCAAATCATGATCATGTGACTGTGGGGATGCTGTGACGGTTGTAAGTGCGAGGACCGGATGCAAGTCGGGTTTTAGCGCCATCGTAAGTCTGAACCGTTGCTAAACGAACCATCATTAAGCGAGGACTACCTGTAGGCAGAAAAGGTGCTACCAGATTCCTCCTGATTTTTTGCCCCCATCGACTAACACGGCTCTCCTGCTGCAATGTCTGCAATGCTATGAGTTTCTCTATGTGCAGACATGAACAGGCTTTCCATCTTGAAAGTTTCAGGAGGCAATCAAGTCTGAAAGGATATTCTATTCTTTATTTGATTGATTGAATAATTGATTTGATTTGATTGATATTCCACCATTTTTGTAGGGTACAACTCAAAGCAGGGTACATATTGCTCTCTCCTCCTATTTTCACCACAAGAGCAACTCTGGGAGTATGTTGGGCTGAGAGGGGGGGTGCCAAAAAAGTGGGCTTGTGCAAGGGGAATCTCAATGATGTTAGCTAGTGGCATTATGCAGGCCCCTAGGGAAGTCGTTCCAGGCACAAGGAAAGGAAAAAGGAAGGTGTGGTGGATCATGACTTCCCCCCTTTTATTGTAGCATTACGGTGTTTCTAAAAAGCTGAATGGTTTCAAGGGTAGTGGGCGGAGCAGGGGAGAAGTCTACAAGCCATAGACAGAAGATCATTATTAACTTGCTCTGTATTGTGATTGCCTTTGCTTTCAAATTCTTCCTCCTCTGGCCTTTTAAACATTTAGGTTGGGAAAGAACATGCTTCTATGAACAGACTGACTGATGCCTTCTATATGGTCAAATTTAAAGTAAGTTTTCAAAGTAGAATACTCCTGAATTATATGGACATGAACATTAAGATTATTTCTTCTTGGGTTTTTTTTTAATGCAAATGAGTTTTGAGTGTCTGTTATTTTCACCCTTCTTTTATGGACATTTCGAACCAGTGGTTAGATGTTACTTGGGCTTAGACGTGGAGAAAGAAGTTTTAATACAGAAAAGAAAGAGGTTAGGAACGCCACTGATACAGATAGAGAAATGCAACTTGTTTAAACTTCTGTGAACAATCAAGAATATACATTGGCAGGATCCAATGCTGAGTCTGGGTTTTAAATTTTTTTTTTCCTAGCCAGGTGCTCTGTGCAGTCCAGGACATCCAAAAATAAGATGTGCATGCCAATATCATCATACAGATGCCATGACTTAAGAATTTGTATCAGACACCAGGATGCAAGCACGTATGTTGTCATTGGCATGATAACAGCATCATGCACATCTCATCAGTTTGGCATCATTGCAGTTTATTGCAGACACTGCTGGCTAATCTTGTCTACCAATTCTGTTTACCTTATCTATCACTGTGGAAACTTAAAAAACATCAAAGTCTTTTTTTAGCCAGCTAGTTGCTAATTGTATAAATCTATCTCATCTAATGTATTGTCGAAGGCTTTCACGGCCGGAGTTCGATGGCTGTTGTGGATCTTCCGGGCTGTGTGGCCGTGTTCTGGAAGTTGTGGTTCCTAACGTTTCGCCAGCTTCTGTGGCCAGCATCTTCAGAGGGCAGGAGCACAGACAGAAGCGAACTCTCTGTGCCCAGGTAGAGACACCTACCTGGGCACAGAGATTTCGCTTCTGTCTGTGCTCCTGCCCTCTGAAGATGCTGGCCACAGATGCTGGCGAAACCTGGGCACAGAGATTTCGCTTCTGTCTGTGCTCCTGCCCTCTGAAGATGCTGGCCACAGATGCTGGCGAAACCTGGGCACAGAGATTTCGCTTCTGTCTGTGCTCCTGCCCTCTGAAGATGCTGGCCACAGATGCTGGCGAAACCTGGGCACAGAGATTTCGCTTCTGTCTGTGCTCCTGCCCTCTGAAGATGCTGGCCACAGATGCTGGCGAAACCTGGGCACAGAGATTTCGCTTCTGTCTGTGCTCCTGCCCTCTGAAGATGCTGGCCACAGATGCTGGCGAAACCTGGGCACAGAGATTTCGCTTCTGTCTGTGCTCCTGCCCTCTGAAGATGCTGGCCAGAGATGCTGGCGAAACGTTAGGAACCACAACTTCCAGAACACGGCCACACAGCCCGGAAGACCCACAACAGCTATCTCATCTAACTTGCTTTTGAACTGGGAAGTAACAGCTTCTTCTAGGACTAAAGAAACAATCACTTTGTGCAACACAACATTTACTGGTGATGTTCACTGCCTCTGAGTAAACAGGCTCACTACTACAGACTAGTGACCCACCTTTAAACCTAGTGCAGGGTGGGAAGAACTTGGATAGCTGAGGGTTTGATTTAACATTTTGGAAGAATCAAGAGCTGCACTGGCGTGGGGGCGGGTTGTGTTACACTGCACTTTGGGATGTGCTTTGACATGTGTGCTACATTAATCCACAATAAACCTAATTACACTATAGTTTTCATGTATTTTCTACCTCAAAATGAAAGAAAAACACGTCCGTTTTCATCATTTGTTGACTTATTTCTTCAACATCATTCTGCTCCAAACTCCAGCCCCTGTAGGAAGTCCAGGAAGATACTGTGTTCAATAGTATTGAGCACTCTGAGAGCAGGACCAATGGGACTGTACTCGCTCCATCCAGATCCTGCTGCAGATCATCAACAATGGTGACCAATGCCATTCTGTCCCAGGCCTAGGCCTAGGCCTGCAACATCACTGGAAGGGATCCAGATAATCCGTTTCTTCCAGGATCCTCTGTAGACAAACCCCAACCACTTTCTCAACAGCCTTCCCCTCAAAGAGGAGGTTGGAATCGAGTCAGAAGTTCTCCAGAACTTCTGGGTTGAAGGAGAGTTTCTTCAGGAGGGTGCATACCACTGTCTCCTACAAGGCATCATGACTTAATGTAATGGTCTGATTCAAACAGCATGCTGAGATAAATGGCTGAGTTTCCACTATATGTTGAAGCACAAGCTACCAACTCTATTTTGACCTAGTCTAGTATATTATGTGAACTTACCTTCAGGTCCTTTTCAGGATGTTGCTGACCTCTTGGGACATGACAGCCATTACCTGAAGTATCTTTAAAAGAAGACAATGTCCTTGGAGGACTATGTGGAAGACAGGTCATGTCAGAAGCTATTGGTTATGATGTAAAGCCCAAGTGAGCAACAGCCAACAATTATAAAATCGAAGTTCTTGGTTTATTGTACTTAAACAACATCAAAAGACCTTGACAAGCCATTGACTATATTTGCAGTTGCTTCCTCTGTGGTGTTCCTCCTCTGTCTGTCTTTTTGCTTTGATTCGTTTTGCTAAACTCATGAAAAACAAAATAAAGTACAAGCATCAGTTTCAAGATAGTTCAAATTGTACTGAAGCTCAACATCTAACTTTACAACAGAATTTCAATGCACCTGATATATGGTAGAGAAGAAAGGGAGAAAAAAGAAATTATGTCAAAATATAATAAAATAACTCAAGGGAATTTGATCAGATGGCTTAGAAATCCTCTTCCTTATCCCTGTCTCAAAATAGTACCAACCACATTATCGTATTCCTTCCTGGTACAATTCTAAAGTAGCTTTAGGAGTTTTCCTTCCACCATCCTTCCTCAGTGCTACTTCTAAGGAGGAAGTAGATTTGGATAGGTGCTTCAGAGCTCATGGGGGTTGGGACATAGCACCCATCTGAAACTGTTTAAAGCAGCCGCATCTTTTCCTGGGATTGTGCACAATCCTGAAAAAGGACACGGCTGTTCTATGGAGCTCAGACGGATGCTATGTTTGTGGCCCTGCATTCTCCAAAGCACATTTATGGAATCAAATCCAAAACACTGCACAACCCTTGTATATACTAGAAAGATTAAGTTTTGTGGTAACAAGAAGAAGGAATATTGTGTTCATGTCCTACTGATGGACATCCTAGAAATTTTAGATTGAATCCAGATTTAATGCCCTTGGAGGTAACCTGTGGAAATCAGTTGTGCTTAACTGAATTATGGAAATTAATCCCAATGAAAATGTGCAAGAGGTAACATTTATGGAAGTGTGCATGTCTGTATGTTTATTTTGGTGCTGTCCTGCAGATTTTCTGCACCTTCAAGTGTTCTCTTAGCTGTATCATCATAATACAAAACTGATACCTCTTGCACTGATGTTTTATTTGGAGCCTGGATGTGGGTTATATTACATTACCCATGCAAAAAAAAACCCAACTTTTCCTAACTTTTATGAAATTCCTTTAAGCTTTCAGAGCAAAAAAAAAATATTACAGTGGGTTTCTGGTAAGGAATCTGTTGTTTTTTCTTAGATCATCCCATATCACAGATCCATTTTGTGTCTCTCTGTTTCTTTCTATTCATCTGTCTATTGACCAGTTAAACACTGCCACAACTTTTAGTTCTGAGCAATGCTTTTTTTTGGGGGGGGGTGTTGTTCTCATGTTTGTTTTTGGTAGTTTCCAAGAAGTTTTGTAAAACCATTTTCGTTTGCATCTTTAATTGTCTCTTTTAATTTTTACAAGATCCCTAGTGTCAAATAACATGTTCTCCTCCCTGCTGAAACTTCTCATAGGGAACAAAAGCTGAGTTCAAAGCTTTCAACCCGAGCACCCTTCTTCCTCCCTGCCTCAGTTATTGGACATATCCTGGATCTTTGACAACACCGCCTCTCAACGAGAGTGTAACCTGGATAGTGCTGAAGGAAGCTATCCCAGTATCAGAGAAACAGGTAAATCTTGAGGGTGAGTGAGTGTTGAGAATGTAGTTGCCCCATGTTTACGGAAAATATTCTTCCAAATAGTTATCAGGAGAAAATGCTCTATTTAAAAACAAAAACAAAAAACAGTTAAATTCTTTTGGAAATGCACTTTTTAAATCCCTTTCAGCAACCAAGCTACAAAGGATTTGGGTATCCCATCCAGATAAATTGATATTTTCCTCCAGGATATTTTTAATTATCATCATTTTGGAGAAGGATATATAGGGTGTGTCCATTGTATGTGTTGGGAGGGAGGTCCATTTAAAATCAGCAGGAAATTACACTGCTAATATTTGTTGATTTTTCTGCCAAATCAGAGTAATGTGGTTCTAAAGAGTTCTGTGACATTCAAAAAGGGAGTTGCCCAGTTTTGCCTGTTTGAAAACATTCTTTATAAAGATTGAAAACAAAAAATAATGCAAAGAAGAAAACAGGACCTTGAAGTTGCCCACCAACAGTTAATATCTGCAGAATGAACTGAATGGACATGTGCTTCATTTGGCCAGTTTTTTGTTTTTTTTTTACTGTGGCTGAGATGGATTGCATTTCTGTTAAATTATTCTCATTTCTAAATGTAATCTATGAAAAAATGTCTTTTAAGCATCAGGCAAGGGCCTACTTTTTGATTGTCATAAGCTGTTCTATGTTGTGTTTTCAGTAATATTGTTTACCTCTTTAACTCCTTAGGTCTTATATAAATTTCTTTTGTTGTTGTTGTTGCTATTGTTATATCTTCGTTTTAAAATCATTGTGTATACATTGCACTAACGTATAGTCTTTTTTGTATGTGTTGGGATGTTACGATCTTTTAATTTTTTTTAATCAAATTCTGCAAATTGGTTGCAAAAAACCAAATATCACTGGATGAATAATCTAGTCATGAGTATTACTGGATGAATAAAGTGAAATAAAGAAATGATGAAAGTGCTACGTTTTCACTATTATTATTTGCTCGTAAGCATGTTCACAGGCTGCGTTTCTAAGCTGTAATGCTGTTTCATGTACATTTACAGATGGAGAAATTCAGAACTCTCCTTTTTACAACAGAGGAAGATGAAAAGATCTCGATGGTGAATAATTTTCGGCCCCCTCAGCCTCTTAAGGGAAGGGTTGTTCGTGCATCCTTCAAGGTGTAAGAAGAATAGATGGAAAGAAGAAGGCAGAACATGCAGAGAGTTTCTAAATCAGCAAACATAAGACTCTGATTTTCATCCTGGGCTTTAAAATGCCACAGCAAGGAGACTGCAGGACATCTATTGAGTTTGACATGATTCCAAACTCAAGATAACTTGTGAAGCATCCATACCACTCCAGATGTTTTCCTTCCTTCCTTCCTTCCTTCCTTCCTTCCTTCCTTCCTTCCTTCCTTCCTTCCTTCCTTCCTTCCTTGATACAGCCGTTATTTTATTACCATGTTCCTGAAGGAACACTGGGGTTTTTTTGTTCCTTATTTTGTCTAGGAAAAATGTTTCGATTGCAATGAAATGCAAATCCCTGACATAAATATTAAGATATTTATATTTGGGCAGAACCAAGCGTATCTCTACTTTTTTAATCTCTACTTTTCCTCTTTTTGTCTTGTAAATAAGACTTCTGATCTTTAATCATAATGAAGATTTGATGATTGATCCCCCCTGCAGGTGCCCTATTCTTGTTCCTTGCCTATTGTACCCACTTTTGGTTACCTCTTTCATTTCCCTTCCCTTCCTAGAGCATTTATCCCCTTTTATCACCTCTCAAATCTTTTTTATTTGCCTGCCTTTTCTTCTGAAAGGAGAGAATGTAGACATAAGGTTTTTTGCATCTTAAAATCTGTGCAAGCTTCTAGTCCTCAAAGTTGCAAAGTAGTTTGAAAATATGTGAGCATAATTGAGGAAATAGTGCCTTCATCAGAATGTCTGAAAGTCACTTCAAAGGTGAAATGCTCCTTTTTAATTTCAGCCAGGCTCGTCCTCCTGCAAATCCTCCCTCCCTTTCTCCCTCCTCACACTCAACAGGCATTTTGTGGGAACCCACAAACTTTTTCTGAACTGTTGAAAATTGTGAAAAAGTGGTCTCCGAGCCTCCTAGCTTGTCTGTGATGTGCATGGGGTTATGTAAGGACCGGCATTTCAGAGAACTGAGATTCCTATCGTTTTATGTTCACGTCACCTGTCACCGACCATAGAAAAATAGTTGGATAATTTAGGAAACCAGAATGAAAAGTCCTGCAGTATTTCTCCCTGAAAATTAATGGAGGGAAATATTTTTTCACAGCCTTCAACAGTAGCTGTCCTCCGATGTGCTCTTATAGCCAGAAAGCCTAAAATAAGCAATCGAAAGTTGTGCTTGACTAAAGCCATCAATACTTCATTGCTTTGCCTGAACTTCAATGTCCTTCATGCTGTATTTTTCTGCTTCAGACAATCCTCTTTGAAGTTGTTTGCCAAGGGTAGAGAACCTGCAGTCCTTCAAAAATGCTGCTGACTTAAAACTCCAACTTGGCCCTAACCAGCATGGATAATAGAGAGGGATGATGTCAGCTAGTTTAATACTATCCGGGGAGCCAGCCACTCATTCCAGGCCTTTGCAGACCTAGATTCACGCATCACACCAAGCTGTGATGGGCTCAACCATGTTTTCTTGAATAAGCTCCAATATGCTGAGTCTACACATTGCCTTAAGCTCTAACCAAACCAACCCAGCCACTGACTAATGGAGGTTCTTCAAGATTTGCAGCAGGAACCTGTTTTCCATCTCTACAGTAATGCTAGTGATTTAACCTGAGACTCTCTCCAAACAGGACATGTAATCTGCCAACAAGCAGCTGACCTCAGTTCATCTTCAACCACTTCTTGTCTTCAGGTTTTAGGACAATTTATCACTCCTGTCATTGGTCCTGCTCATATATTGGTAGCAAGTATACATATAGCGTGTGGCTCAGCGGGTAAGACGCCAGGCTTGTCGATCAGAAGATCGCAAGTTCGGAGGTTCGAATCCCTAGCCCCGTGTGACGGAGTGAGCTCCGGCACTAGCCCCAGCTCTTGCCAACCCAGCAATTCGAAAGCATGCAAATGCAAGTAGATAAATAGGTACCACTTCGGTGGGTAGGAAACAGCGTTCCGCGCACATCATGCCGGCCACATGACCACGGAAGCGTCTTCGGACAGCGCTGGCTCTTCGGCTAAGAAACGGAGATGAGCACCGGCCCCTAGAGTCGGACACGACTGCACAAATGTGCGGCGGGAATCTTTACCTTTATACATATATTAAGGGAAGAAAATCCACCTGGTGGCCTTGATTAACAGACACATTCAACTCCGTAGGACTCAGTTCTGGGTAAATGAGGCAGAAGATCCTACTGGAAATGGGCTGGCTTTTCTCACTAGCTGAAGAGGCTGAAAAACACTGCTTAGAAGCCATGTTTTAGAGGCAACATATTTTGGCAGGCAGAATCCACATTTATTTTTGGGGAAGTCAAAAGCCACAGCAGGCAGAGTGGGAAGAGTGGCATCACACCCATGGATGAGGACAGGATGTCCTGCTTTTGCTGAGGGTTAGTGAGAAAGGGATAAAAAGGTAAAGGTTCCCCCCGCACATTTGTGCAGTCGTGTCCGACTCTAGGGGCCGGTGTGCTCATCTCCGTTTGTTAGCCGAAGAGCCAGCATTGTCCAAAGACGCTTCCACGGTCATGTGGCCGCATGACACGCATGGAACGCTCTTACCCACCCACCGAAGTGGTACCTATTCATCTACTTGCATTTGCATGCTTTCGAATTGCTAGGTTGGCAAGAGCTGGGGCGAGTGCGGGAGCTCACTCCGCACGCAGGGCTAGGGATTCGAACCTCCGAACTTGCGATCTTCCGATCAACAAGCCTGGCGTCTTACCCGCTGAGCCACCTAGGTGTAATTCTTTGTTTGTTTGTTTGTTTCCAACGAAGTTAACCTTCTTTGCGGGCTTCTCCTTCAGTCTTGGAGATTTCAGCTTCAAAATGGTGGGAAATTGCTCTCCTCATTTCTGGAATTGTGGCCTGAGGAAGCTTCTGGAGACCACAAAAGGAGGTTCAGAGGTTATATGAGACCCTGGGATCTCCATTTGCCCAGGTCTCCTTTATTTTTTAAAAATAAATTTTGTTAAAAGTTTTAAAGAGAACATCAAAACTAACACACACACCCAGGTCTCCTTTACAAGAATATAGAGCATTCCAAATGCATCTTTATTGGAAAATCAACAAAAAATACTCACTTGACAGTGCAAAGATGATGATGATGATGATTCATAGTGATAGCTGGACTCTTGTAATGCTTGAGATTAAATCAGAAGCTGGCTTTTTAAACCAACTGGTTCTCCAGAGTTATATTCCTTCATCTTCTGAAGATTATAACTGAAAGCATCCACAGGGTGTCACCCGACATCTTTAAAGAAAGGGCCTCTGTGCCAGAGTTATTTTTTTCTTCTTTTGAATGCATTTTGTTGTTTCCTCTAAATATTCATTTTAGGCTGTTACACAGAAGAGGAGCCAAGAAACCTACTGACATTTAAAAGGTGGAAGAGGGGAAGAACAAGTATGAAGTGTGATGGAAAAACCCCAGCCTCCCATTTGGAGAGGTTTGCAGCTGAAATCGTGGCAAACTTTCACCTGGATTTTTCCATCACGGCCGCCAACATCCTCTTTCTTTCCTTCCGCTCAAAACCAAACCAAACCAAACCAAACCAAACCAAACCAAACCAAACCAAACCAAAGATGGACTTTCTGGTTTTGGGTCCACCTGAAATCCAAACAATATGCTCCGCTTTGACGTTTAAAGGAGCAGCCTAGCCCGTCCGATCCGCAGGGAGCGGGGCCGGGGAAGCTGGCTTTTACAGCGCCTTGCAAGGCGCTTGAAACGTTTGGGGAACCCGGGAGTAGCTCGCGCGCTCCTCTGCCTCGTGCAACGTCTGAATCCGCCTGCTGCCCGCAGTCAGTGGAGCTGACCCTTCAGGCGGCAAGTTGCAGTGCATGATGCGCTTCGGGAGCCGCCCCAGGCGAGGCCACCCGAGGACAGGCGAGGCTGGCAGAGAGGGCAGACGGCGGGTCGTAGCCAGGCGGAGCGGAGGCTTCCCGCGGCTCGGGGGACAGCGCTCGGTTGTCCCTTCTCCAGCCCAGAAGACAAGCTGGTCTGCACGCCGCTCTGGAGAACGCGGGTAGGCGTGCGCACGTGGATCCCCGACCCTTCCGTGTTGCAAGCTGCGCTCCTGGGGGTTTTACTAGGAGGGGAAATACGGCCCTGATGGCTGGGCGTGGGGTTAGGTTTGAGCTGGGGTGCAAACCGACTTCATCCAGGTTTGTTGAGGAAACAATGGCTAAGTCGGCGTGGGAGGGGGGACCCCGCCCCCGTTTCGTTGGAAGGCTCCTGGGTCAAGCACCTCCCCACTGGAAACGACCGGTGGGGGGGTTATTCTCGAGGCAGCGTGTTTGGGGTTGGGCTCGTTGTCACTTCCCGTATAGGAGGGGAGGAGCGCCGCGCCTCGCCTCCGGGCAACCCACACGGCTCCGGTTGCTCAGCAGGCAGGCAGACCCGACACGAGAGGTACGTCTTTTTCATAGTCTTCTTGGTTGCACGGGCGTGGACGCTTAGCTTTGAGAATACGTGGGGCCGCTTTACTTGCTGGGGCTGCGCGAATCCAAAAGGACCTGGGCCCGAGCACTTCTAAAACACCCGTTCACACGTTCTAAGAAACCCTCCCGGCGGGTTCTGCTCCGCTCGGAAGTCTCCGAGTTCTCGGGAGACAGTGCTGAGGCTGCAAACCTCCGAACGGCCGCTAGGGGGCAGCAGGCCTAACGAGGTCGCAGCAGCGCGGGGCGTGACTCTGCCCACCGCCGCCACTCAGCTCCTTGATCGCCCTCTCACGCCTCTCGCCGCAGCCAATGGCTGTGCATTCCAGAGGCGGAGCCAAGCTTCTATTGAAGCCTCGCTTTGCCTTGTGATACTGTAGTTTTGTCGGGCCGCTTCTTATGGGCGCCGCAAACCAGGATGTATTAATTGTACGGGGGAGAGAAGCGGGTTTTATCTTTTCGGCGGAGGTTTCAGTATGCAGGAAGTCAGCAGGTGAAAACCCTACAGGGTTGGTTTGTTTGTTTTGGCGTGGATTATTTCTTTATCTGTTGTGTTTCTCTATAGACTTTGAAAGGGAGTGTCATGTAAACGTGATCAGCCATTAATTGCTGCAGATCGGATCGACGCTGGTTCTAAAACGGAGCTGGGTTCAAGAATTAACAAAGTACTTCCAAGGTGGGGCCTCTCACCTTTAATGCTTAGGTCCCAACTTGCCATTTTTGTTGCTATTAAATTTTATTTATTAATATTAAATTATATTTTGTTGCTCTTAAAGGTGCAACAACAAATCTGGCGCAGCAGAGATTTTTTTTTTAAAAGACTTTGCATTCTGCAGAGAAGATTTTTTTAAAAGAGGCTTTGCATTCCATTTTCCTTTAAAAAAATTAATGGAAGTTTTTCAACAGAATTAAAAACAGTACAATGTTGAATTAAGGAAGAATAAAGAAATTTGATAAGAAAGTGAAAAAGAAACATAGAAAAAGAAATAGAAAAGAAAAGATTCTAAAGAATCTTCCAACATTTTCCAAAGTTGTGAAATTTGAAGGTAGCAGGGCATTTGCTAGAGGGTTTTTTTTTTTATCTCTTGCACACGTTGGGAATGGATTTACAAAGTGGCCGTTCTTATAGGGTGTAAGTTTAGTAGACGAACCGTTTCTCTCTATATTTGTTAACTTGTCATGGAATAAGGAGTGTGGTATGTTCCAGAGCTGTGCATGCATTGCGTGTGATTTGAAACAAGTGGAGCTTGTGCACAGCAGCTGTCTGCTATTCATGAAAACAGACAGGCCTGTTTGGGAGCTTCCGCCGGACCCTGAAAAAAGAAGGCACTGCTTTAATGACCTAGTCATTAAAGTAGCACATCAACTTATTGCAGCTTGCTACATACTTTTAAAGCAGAGCTTTCCAAACTTTTCACGTTGGCGACACACACCGGTGGGGCAGCGCTGATTGGCGGGGGTGCCGCTTCTTTCCGTTCCCCCATCAGCACTTCTGGGGTTTTGCGCGACACACCAGGACAACGCAGGCGACACAGTAGTGTGTCGTGACACACATTTTGGAAAGCTATGTTTTAAAGGCTTGTGTAAAAGGTCAGCGCCATAATATGTTCCCAATTATCAGTGTTACCTTCTCTTGTGTTCTGTTTTTGCTGGCTGACCTTTTGGACCATGCAAACATGGTCAATACACTTCTAACAACATCACAAAAGCAAAGTCAATCAACCCCAACCCTCAGCCACAACCACTGTTACCAGGTTCTAAAATAACGTTCCCGGGGCTCTGACCTCTTACTCAAACAGCATAAAGTTTAGTTTGATGTGCCCATGTGTGGACAAAACGCGATGCCTTATTAACTTGACTTAGGCTTTTTTTATTTAGGTTTTTTTTATTTAGGTATTTTTATTTAGGTTTTTTTTATTTAGGTTTTTTTTATTTAGGCTTTTTTTTTTGCTGGGCTGGGCTGAGCACCAGTGGTGTTGAGCTGCACATTGTATTTTTCGCTGAGGTTGTGAAGCAGTTATTCGAAGGGAATGACACAGGTGTAGTTGTAGGGTGGAAAGTTGCTTCTTTAAACCCGAGATTTGTAGCATGGTAAAAGAGAGAGGCTTTAATATTCAGGTTTAAAACAAGTGTTTGTGTAACAGGTTCTGCAGCTGATTGGAGCTATAAGTCAAGGAAAAGGTATTTCAGCATGATATGGGAAGCCAAACCTGGAAGGCAGTATGCACCCACTACTTTTGTCATAACAATTTCTTATTGTGTGGCATGCACTGTCATATTTTTGTGCATTGTAGTGGAATCCTTCTTCTATGCAAGGAAAAAAGTATTTGGGGATAGCAAACATCATCTGATGGTCAGGAACATATTGTGAATACATCAGAATTTATAGTTAAGGGGGAATAACGGCTTTCTTTTGTGAGCCCTGACAATTGGCATGTTTCTGTCTCTTTAAAATCTTACTACATTGATTTTTCAACAGGTCTTTGTGAAGGACATCTGCCCTGGTAATACTTGGAGAAAGCAAAAACATGAACGGTTAACAAGGTAAATAACTTTGAAATGTTTAATACTTTCTTGTTTTTTTGTTTGGTTTGTTTCTATAAATAGAAGAAACTGTACTGATTGTAATTTGGAAGAACGGAGTACAATGGAAGGGAAGAAGGGAGTCGGTGTGAAAAAGAGAGCATTAAAGAACAAGCAAATGTGATTTGAAAAATTTGGCAGGTTTTCTAGCACAAACAAAGGGAAGATGACAGAAACACATCAGGAAAGTGGAAGTAATTGTTGTATTTGTGAAAAGGAAACTTCACAACTTCTGTTTTTAATGAGAAAGTGGAGAATGGATCTTGCCTGTATTATACATAGATTAAATGTATAATTACTAAACAATCCATGGGCTGAAAGACAAACTAGTCAGTCCTGAACTAAGTAAAGACAGGTTGAGTTTTTGATTAGCAGACAGAAATTTGCATACTTTGGACATGTGGTGCAAGTAGATGACTAGAAAAAATAATTTATACATCATAAGTTCCATACAAGTAACAGAAGGGGAAGATAAGTGGACAGATAGCAAGCATTTGTCCATGCAATGACCAGGAATCATGTCCAGCTCAGTACCAACTAAAAACTAGATTAAATTTACAGGCATACATATTGCCAAGAGTTGACATGCAATGTAGTGTTTCTGCTTTTAAATTAATAAGTCCTGCCATTTTAACTTGTAAACCATAATTTATGACTTAGCAAGTTGTTATAAACTTGGCCAATTGTGGGTTACTCCATAAACATGGATTAGCACACTGTACTGATGCAGCTGTAATCTTGGGGTAAATAGTCAGAAACAGCTACGGAGACATTAGCTCCCTAACATATGTAAAAAAGCAAAAACAGAGAGGGTGCCAAATGATTGAATAACCCAGGACTTCTGTATGACTGTTATATTGACTGTGAATTGTTCATTCACCGCCTTTTCTTCCTCCACATGTCTCAAGCAGAAGTTGTCTCATGACCCAGCTGCCCCACTTGCGAAACCAGACCAGGAGCCCTACTTTTGAGGCTGGTGGGGGTCAGAAACCCGACAGCTAACATTACTCCATATTATCTATGTTAATTAAACATTTTTTATATCCTGCCATTTAGGAGAGCTATCCTCCCAAAGCAATTTGCAAGCAGTATAAATAACGGTCAATAAAAATGCAATGGATGTTATTGAAAAATCAACTGATGAACAACAGCATCTTTGCTACCGGGGCAGTTGATGGTTATTGTGATTTTGGGCAGGGCCATGAGGGAGAAGAATCTGGTTGAGCTGGTTTGTTGCCTCCCTGCCTCTCTTCCAGGATCCTTCCCAAGGGCAGAGGGAGATAATAGATCTTGGGTGGAGGTGAAGGGAGCAGCCTGTCTTTCCCCCTCTATTTTGCATCAGGTTTGGGCAAAGCTACCTTGAGTTGCAGCATTAAAATTGGGGATTCGTTCTGCACCTCGTGAGTTATGTATTTACATACGTGGATTTGCACATCATGAGCTGCTGAGAAGACACAGCACTGTCTGAACCCACGCCTGGAATCGGAAGCAGCCTTAAGTAGATCTGGAACCTTGATTCCTCCGGCCCAGTTTTATGATGCGGGTTGAGTTTACAAATTGTGCTAACCCATGTCGGGTGTCAAGTTCCTCTGAGATGGGAGGAACTCTTAGAGGAATTTAGCTCTGGCCTTGAGTAGGAAGAGGGAGAGGGAAGACAGTTACTCAGCCCTGGGAAAGTAGAAAGTGTGAGAAAGAGACTGTATTGTCCTTCAAAAGGGGAAGTTTAGAACAGGCTTTCAAGATTCTCTTACATACCCTACGGCTATAAGATAGTCCTGGATTTCTTGCCGTTTGTTCCTTGACCCTGCCCACCTTGAAGGGGGCAGTAAACTCCCCAGTTACATGGACAAGCACAGCTAGGAACTCTTGTCATTCAGGAAAGAAGACCCTCTCTGAGCAAATGTGAGAGATGGCACAAAGTTTATAGCCACTCCTACTTCAAACCTTCAAGCTCCTTAGCCCCTCTCTCTCTTCCCACGCTCCCTTGAACCACAGTTGAAAATGGCTGCATGTTGACATTCTCTGCATTCCAGCTCTTAGCATCTTCCTGAGAAACTCCAGCCTCTAACAGGACCCTGACAGAGAGAGCTGCTGGATGGACCAGGCTGGGGTGGGGTATCGTTTCAGGCTTCCCCTTCTTTCTTCTCACAGCTTTCTGTATCAGTGTAATTTTTCCACCTCTTTTCTCTTTTTTTGGCCATCACAGTCAGCTTTTCAGTATGGAGAAGCTTATATTGAAATAACTCTTCTATCTTAACTCAGTACTTTTCATTCAAGGCAGGAAAGCTATCAATTTGTCTAACCCAGTGTTTCTCAACCTTGGCAACTTTCAGATGTGTGGACTTCAACTCCCAGAATTCCCCAGCTAACAAGGTTGGCTGGGGAATTCTGGGAATTGAAGTCCACACATCTGAAAGTTGCCAAGGTTGAGAAACACTGGTTTAATCATTCCAAACCCTGAACCCTATTTTGCATGGTGTCCCCTGCACAATTCCTCACTCCCACCCAGGTCCTAAGTCATGCTTGTTGATGAAGCCACTTGGCTTGGCTCCCATTGCACTAAATCCGAATCCATGCTTTACCAGTGATAGTTCACACAACCAACTGAATCAGAACCAACCAAAATACAGGCTGGCTTAGGGCAATGTGTGAACCAGGCCTCTGACAAGGAAAGGCTCTCCAGAGTTTTAGGAAACAATTATCCAGTTTGGGGTGAAGACTTAAATTTGAGACCTTCTGTTGGCAAGCCAGTGTAGTTCTACTGAGATTCAGGCATTTCCTGATGAGCTAGGTTAATAAATCACTTGGAAGGTTGGATAAAAGAGAACAAGCACAAGTCACTAGTCGTGTATCTCCAGACATTTATTTCTTTGGAAATGCTCATGTCCTTTGTTTTCATATCTCCTTATGGTTTCATAGTTCTTAATAACAGAGTTCAAAAGCCAAGCTCAGCTGTTACCTAGGAG
This sequence comes from Charina bottae, assembly GCA_023362775.1. NCBI lineage: Eukaryota > Metazoa > Chordata > Lepidosauria > Squamata > Charinaidae > Charina > Charina bottae. The sequence goes on from JALMGJ010000015.1 coordinate 13,202,153, forward strand.
ATGGCCATAATTAGATTGTTGGAGGATATTTTGGCAGTCGGGGTGGGGATAACTTTTTCTCCCTGAAGAACATCTGTAGAAGGTCTAAGGACAAATAGTCCTCACTGGACTTGTTTAACTCAATGGTATAGAACAGTAAAACATTGCATTGTGTGTGTATGTACACAAGATGGAATGCTCTTTGTTGGGTTAACGTCCATCAAGGTAAGAATGTTTCCAAAACATGCAAGTTGTCTTTCGCTCACTACTGAGCGTGTTTACTCAGAAACAAGTCCTGTTGACTTCAGCGGGCCTGATTTCCTCCCAAAAGAATGTACATTAAATTGCAATTGAAGAGAAGCAGGTAGCAATGTACAATGCTACCTTACTTGCTCATTGGACCTCTATTGCACTAGCCATGAGGATTAAACACAGTTTTTGCTCCTCACTTGGGACGTTACAAAATAGATTTCTTAAATCTCAGAGTTTTGCAAGATGTGACTGTAACATACATCTGATTTTCCATACATTTATAGCTATTTAAGAGAAGAAGTCAGAAGTCTTTCATTGGGTAAGAACTCTGCAAAGCATTGGGTGATGCAGGTTCATTAATTGTAAAAAAGCACATTCTGTTGAAATAACCTTACAAAATTAACCCAGATGAGCAGTCATGTTAAATGGTCACTGAAAATAAGAGATGATGTCGAAGTAAATGGTTTTTGCTATCTTGGTGTCTGAACACATTCCAGCAGTGCCTAAAGTTGGCAATTTTGAAATCTACCTATGTTGTGCTGGTCCAGAGATCAGCAAACCTTTTAGGCAATGGGTATCCACAATGTATAGTGGCTTGCTATGCCTCTTACTTAAAAATAAAATTGAAAGCTGTCAAGATCACCGAATGTCATAAGATTTCAGCTACCGTACTCCTGAGATATTGTCGGCCCTTTGAGATAGTCCAGAGAAGAAGCACAAACCATGACTACTAACACTACCTTTATTGTAAAGTTAGAGTAACAGAATCTTGCAAGTCTGAAAGCACCTCTCCCCTCCTTTACTTTTACTTTCCAGAAAACTAGGGAGGATCCCTTCGGAGACACTTCCCACTTCCCTTTTCCTTCTGTGGGCTGAGATACCTTTTGCATGATAGTTGTCCAGGCTGTGGCTCTTCCTCCTGTCTCCCAAGGTCATTCCCACAGACCATTACGTACAAATATGACGTGAGAACACCCAAAACCTCACAAGATCTAGCAATCTCAGTCTCAAAAGATTTCTGCCACTGCCATTTTTTGAAAATTTAAAAATACTGAATTTTGCAGGGCTGTACAGGCTATTTAGGGATACTGCAATTATGAAGGTGTCCTGCTGCTGACCCCTGCTAGAGTCCAGACATATTGTTTGATTCCTTCTACGTGAATGTTGCCAGAATGATGACTGTAAGCTTCCTGTGCACACTAAATTATTATTTAGAACAATTATAAGCTATTATAATTTATCTTTGGGAGCTTCTTGGTACAAGGTAATTTGGAAAATCAACGCCATGCTGTAGAAATTGTGCGGTCTTCATGTTTTCTCCTTTAATTATGTTTTTTTTTTTACTTGTAGACTTTCCAAAACGTGCTGATTTGAAGGCTAAGGAATCTTATGATGGGCATTATGCCTTCTTGGATTGTTATTTCAAGGTCTACTGTTGCCACTTTGCCTGGAAGAGGACGCCTATATTCCAAATACGTTCTGACCCAGAATCGAGTAGCATGGAAGAGTTTGTTGGCCAGAGGTCGTTCAAATTGGTTTCCAGCAGGCTGCAGTTGCAACGTCAATCATATTTTCCCTCTGAGAAAAGCCTTCCGACATACCTCCACAGAGGAAGAAGACTTCTCTTTCCATTTGACGCCATCACAGATCAATGAGGTCTTAAGGGCAAGCGAGTTGTCCTACACCGTCCCTGAATTTGATGGGAAGAACCCCAGCTCAGTATTGAAATTCGAGTCCAACCACCTGGGGGCCAACGTGCCCATCGAAGACCGCCGAAGTGCTGCAACCTGTTTGCAGACAAGAGGAATGATGTTCGGTGTCTTTGATGGCCATGCTGGCTATGCCTGTGCTCAGTCGGTTAGCGAGAGGCTGTTTTCTTACCTGGCTGTTTCTCTTCTGTCTCGGCAAACGCTGGAAGAGATTGAATTGGCCATGGAGTCTATGAAACCGGTTCTGCCTATTCTTCAGTGGCACAAGCACCCCAATGACAGCTTCTTCCATGAGGTGGCCTCCCTTTACCTGGAGCAGCTCAGAGTTTATTGGCAAGACTTACTGAACCCGGACACAGAACTTGGACTAACCATGGAAGAAGCTTTGATCGGTGCTTTTAAAAGGCTGGACTCAGACATATCACTGGAAGTCCAGGCACCTTCCAAAAACGAACTGCTGAAAAATATAGCTCTTCAAGTGGCTTTCTCGGGTGCAACTGCGTGCGTAGCTCATGTCGATCAGATTCATTTGCACGTTGCAAATGCTGGGGACTGCAGAGTGATCCTGGGAGTTGAGAACGCCAATGGCACGTGGTCGGCCTTACCCCTTACACGAGATCACAATGCTTTCAATGAATCCGAAATCTTGCGGTTAAAAAGGGAGCACCCAGCTTCTGAAGGGGACACTCTCGTTATGAACAACAGGTTGCTGGGAGTCCTCATGCCCTCCAGAGCTTTTGGAGACGTCATGTTCAAGTGGAGTCAGGAGCTGCGGCAGAGTGTCCTTAAAAACCACTGCAACCTGGAGGGTTTAAACATTTATGAGTATGTCCCTCCCTGTTACCATACACCCCCTTACTTAACTGCTGAGCCAGAGGTCACTTACCACAAAATCAGGAGGCAGGATAAATTCTTAGTTCTTGCTTCTGATGGCCTGTGGGACATGCTGAGTAACGAAGAGGTGGTCCAGCTGATTGCAAGCCATACAATTGCAGCTGATGTCCAGAAAACCCAGCTTGCTTTTAAGAAACCAGCCAGTCTGGGGTATGTGCAAAACCTGCTGCTTCAGAGAAAGGCCCGGACTGTCCAGCCTTGTGACCAGAACGTGGCGACCCACCTTATCCGACACGCCATTGGCACTAATGACTATGGGGAGATAGACCAGGAAAAGCTTATGGCAATGTTGACTCTTCCTGATGATTTGGCACGCATGTATAGGGATGATATCACTGTTACAGTGGTCTATTTTAATTCAGATGTAATTGACAGATACTACCAAGAGGATGAAGAAGGAGCCCACTAGAGGCATATGAATTTTGGGGGTCAGAAGGGTTCATTTCAAATTCCTAGAAATGCTCTCGCACGGGAGCCCCTACCCATAACATCTCTGTCCTGGCTTCGAGAAACTGAGTTTAGCGCGCTCTCAGCCTTGAATTCCTGTAAAAAAAATCAATGCATTTTTGTAAAATTATTTGGGGGCAATAATTTGATTTTAGTGGAATACTTGGGTTTTGTAGCAAATCGGGTGCCTGGGAGGAGGTGGTGCTAGTTGTTTAATGGGAAACCTAAAATACGTAGCTAGAGATGGGTGGTCTCTGAGCCGCTTGTGATGATCCACATGTCTAAAATAGATTGGAATGGCCAAACGTTCTTTCCCTCTATGAGCTCTCCAAAATTGTCATCGGTGAAAAGGTTGCATGCAGGGGAGAGATGAATTATCTTATTCTAGGTGCGTTTCTGAGATCAATTTGGGCTGCGGTGGGGTTGGGGATTCCAATCCACATAACCTGAGTTGTACTGTAATGCAGAGAAGCTGCTCAAAATAGGAAGCTACTCTGAGCCTCTCAAAGAATTATGGATTGTATCCAACAGGGACCTTCTGCCAGGAGAATGTCCACCTCTGCTGGGTCAAGTTCCCCAGCCCCTGGAGTTCCTTAGGATACAACTGTTTTCATAGGACTGTGGAGGGTCATTGAAACGCTTCCCCGAATGCAAATTCATTCCTGCAGGGCTGAATTTTGTTTTCTGCTCACAAGGCACTAGCAGAGATTCTCAATTGCTTCATCCTATTGTGTAAATAGGGAAGGTTGTTGTGGGTTTTCCGGGCTGTGCGGCTGTGTTCTGGCAGTTTTGGTTCCTAACGTTTCGCCAGTAGCTGTGGCTGGCATCTTCAGAGGACAGGAGCACAGCTAGAAGATTCTCTCTGTGCCCAAGTGGAGGGTGTGTGTTCCTGCTGGTGTTTATAGCTGCTGAGAGGGTATATGTCTTCTGTGGCTCATTTACAAGAGATTAGGAGAGGGGTTTTTGGTGGTGATTAGGGTATAATCACCAGCTTATAATATATAGTATAATTCCAGCTATAAACACCAGCAGGAACACACACCCTCCACTTGGGCACAGAGAGAATCTTCTAGCTGTGCTCCTGTCCTCTGAAGATGCCAGCCACAGCGACTGGTGAAACGTTAGGAGCCAAAACTGCCAGAACACGGCCACACAGCCCGGAAAACCCACAACAACCACCGGATTCCGGCCGTGAAAGCCTTCGACGATACATCAATAGGGAAGGTTTCTTTCAGCTATTTAAACAGAATGTCCAATGTGATCAGCTTTCCTCTTAGCTTTCTGCTTGAAGCCCAGCAACCTCTTTTCTTTTCTCATTGGACTCTACTACTGTTCATATGCTGCATTAATTGCTGCTTGAATAGATAGTAGATAGGACTTCAGGGATTTCAAACCCTTGTTGATTGCTTCTGCTACCATAGCAAGTCTTACGTGAGTGCCTCTTGTCTTTAAAAAAAAGCCTCAAAAAGGATTACTATTTGTAGCTGTACTGCATTGAAAGGCAATTGGAAGATGTTTTAAAATGCAAAGAGATAAGGATATATATGCATCCTTGGATCGTCGCACAATGTTGAAAATGAATGGCTTTGATTTCCTAGGAATGGACAAATATTGTGCTTTTTATTTACTTTGGATGTTTTTTAAAAAAAACTTGACTAACATTCTGTTTGAAAGCTGGACAGAAATGAATATGTATATGGTACCAGTCACGTATGAGTAATGCATTGTGTTGATGACTGTTCTCTGAAAAAGATTAGCGTTTTATAATAGTACACGTTACTCACTGTCTGAATCGTGATTTTAGGGAAGTCTGCAATGCTGTATTTCATTTCCATTGAATAGTTTGCTGAATTATACTTTACATTCTTAAGATAAAGGTATGGTTCCAACTCAGCATAAAAACCAAACAGCTGTCTTGTATTGACAGACAGTGGAATTTTCCATTAGGTGAGTTTCAGAGCTTTTTGAAGGACACATCTGATAGTAGATGTTTTGTGACTAACGCCCAGGGAATTAAAGTCTTCAAATGACAGGAAGGAAGGAGTGGGTGGATGGGGCAACTGAATGAAGCTAGGATGGTTGATTAGATTTGATGTAAATAAGAGAAGCCTTTTATCTCCTCTTTCAGTTCCAAGAATGTTGTGGTCTGCAACTTACAGAAAAGGGGAAGAAATTGGTTAAGAAGAACTGAGTAGTAGGAAGTAAAAAAAAAACCTTGCAATATATTGTGCTTAAAGAATTGGAAAGGGGAAAAAAGACTTTTGTTAAATTTTGGATTAGAAAAACAAAAAGGGCTAATCATTCTGCTAGCAGCTTAAGCAAAACTTTTATGTATGCTTTGGAGTACAAGTGAATCTTAACCATAAAATATTGCTTAATACAGGAACCCATCAAGGTCCTGCATTTTATAGTTAATGTTGCTAAGTGTTATTGGACTGCATCAAATGTGCAGAACAGTCTCTTTTAGCAGAGGGAGATTCCAGCGGGTTGCTAGAGCAGCCTGTACTTTGTCCTTGAACAAGGCTTTTCTTTGACCATCCATTGTCCACCATCAAGCTAATAGACTGGGTGTCATTATTCAAGCAAGTGGAACGTAACAAGTAATAAAGGTAACATGTCTTTTCTTTAACAAGACTTGTTAGCAATTACTGCTTTAAAAATCATGCTTAATTTTTTATTGTCAACAGCTGATGGCAAAAACAGATAGTCTTGACAATTTTCGAACAGATAGGCAAATAATATTTTGGACGATGTCCATTCTTATTGTAGCTATTTTGCTAATTGCTTTCACTTTCATATGTAGTAGGAGTTGACTACTTCTGGATCCCCAAGTACAGTACCAGGATTTGCCTTGTATTTCAGGTACCCTGGGCTTATCCTAATCTGTAAAGATTGAAGACTTTGTTTTGGTTCCTTGTCTATTAAATCTTCCTTGCTTTCTGCCGTATCTGATCTCTTTATTCAGAGCAATTTTGTTTAATGTACTTTTCACTTTGATTATTTCAATCTCTTTATGTGCTTTTATTGGCTCCCTCCTGATCCTTCCTTTTCCAGTTGTCCTTAAGGGTCCTGACTGTACCTCATCCTTCAATTTTCCTCGTGGCCTTTCTTGCTCCATCCATTTTGCAGGTGTTCTTATACAGTTGAGTTTTCTCTTCTCGCCCTAGGTTCAATCACCCATCAGCGCTCTTTGTCCAAAGAACTTTCCTCAAACCTGCCTTAGCAAAACAATTCCAAAAAGGAGAGGAAGTATCTCTGAGCTGTCCTGCTCAATGTCCTTGAAATTGAAGGTTGCTTCCGATACCTTAATCATGCAAAAAACTGCAAATACCTATTTGTTCATTTTGTTATTAATTTATTTTACACACAAAAGCCCCCCCCCAAAAAAAATACCTATTTGATAGATTCTCAACTAGAGAGATACTGAGATTGAACCTGGGAATGTATGCACACACAGCCATGTGATCTACCAGAGACCTATTAAATGTCAACTCAATTTAGGTGCTCAATGCTATCTTACCATTTTATAAATCGTTCCCCACTTTACACTTACAGTCTCTACATTCCTGTTCTACATAGGTTACAGTGCATCCAATTGTGTAGAGCACTGTTTCTCACCCTTGGCAACTTGAAGATGTGTGGACTTCAACTCCCAGAATTCCCCAGCCAGCCATGTCCACATGTCTTCAAGTTGCCAAGGTTGAGAAACACTGGTGTAGAGTGTATTCTCCGGATCAAGGCTATCGTTTCTGGGCTGTATAGTTTAATAGTGGTTAAGGTGCTGGGCTAGAAACCAGGAGTCTTGAGTTCTAGTCCTGCCTTAGGCATGAAAGCCGGCTGGGTGGCCTTGGGCCAATCACTCTCTCAGCCCAACTCACCTCACAGGGTTGCTGTTGTGGGGAAAATAGGAGGAGGAAGGAGTATTTGGTATGTTTGCCGCCTTGAGTTATTTATAAAAAAAATAAAGGCAGGATAATAAATAAATAAATAATATTGCTGAATAAAATATCCTAGAGCCTTAGAAGTTCAGTAATGTTAGTAGACCCTTATTTTGTTTAGAATAGACAAATATATCCGTGAATATCAAAGTATCAATGATAACAAAGCAGTTGGAGTGATCTTTTAAGACCAATCTCCAGAACAATGCAGGGTCTCGTGGCAAGATGTCTGTGCTGTATGGTTAATTTCAGAGGAGTTTTCCAGAATGTTGTCCATTTTGAAGCTGGTCTGTGGCTGAGTTAAATACAGTTCAACGATTTATGTAAAAAGGATCAGTAATGTCTAGAAATTATCTTTATAGAATGTGGTTGCAATATAACATGTATCTGCTTCAAGAGGAAGCCTATTTATTTGTGCATAATGTTAATTTAACACAGTACTTCAAGCATTTTTATTGAGATGAAGAGAACATTTATTACGTGTATATACTTTTAAAAATATGTTCAAACCTTTGTGTTTTTTTTAAAGCTTATTGTACTTGGGAATAAAGGCATGAAGTTAGGATGAATGAAAGGGTAAGAAGCCAGTTTGGCTGTTTTTCTTACTTGCAAAATACACACTGGTTGTATGCCTGGAATGAATTAATATGAAGCACTAAATCAGGTGGTCTGCTTCATTTGCAGACTGAACTTTAAAAAAGAACTTTGAGTAACCGAAGAGGAGGGTTTGGCTATGCAGAGTGGGGCCTTTTTTTTCATGAATATACCATCCTTGTGATTTACTAAGGTTGCTGCATCCTGGTTCTATCATAGTCTTTGAACACTTTTCAAGGGAACCCCTTCCATACCACAGGGCCATAAAATCTAAATAAGTGCTTTCTCTTGCGAAAGACTATTCAGTTATATCATGATTGTCCTTCAAGACTCTTCTATACATCCTGAATCTTGAAAGAGATATACAGTATACAGGTAGTCCTCGTTTAGCGACAATTGGGACCAGCAGCTCGATCATTAAGCGAAGCAGTCACTAAGTGAAACCGTGACTGTGCTTATAATCTGACTTCAGGTTTTCTTTGCTTTACAGACCTGCGAAGGTCATAAATGCAAGGATTGGTTGCAAAGTTACTTTATCATCACTGTCGTAACTGTGAACAGTTGCTGTCTGAGGCATTCACTAAACAACTACCTGTATAAGCATTATATACCATCAATCTGTCAACTGCCTTACTCATGGAACATATGTCCTGCCCTCCCAATTTGTCCTGGCACTCTTTTCCCTCAAAATTCAAACTTTCTTTTATGGTTCCTTGGCTTCTGTGTATTGCTAAGCATAATGTCCTTCAAAGTGTCTATCCATTTTCACTGCAAGATGCTGCTAAAGAAAAAAAAATCCACTATATATGTAAGCAGGGAAAAATTAAACCAGGACATTTTCTATAGAAAGTCTCAGAACTGACAACATCTGGTCAACCTTGTCTGGGGGTCAGGCCTGGTTAGCACTTGGATTGGAATGCTGCAGGAACACCAGGGCTGTAAAGTAGAGTGGCAAATTGGGCGGGGGTGTGTGGTGAGGCTGCGGCAAACCAATTCCATATTCCTTTGGGGAAGTGTCCACGAAGTCACCAGAAATACGGTTCAACTTGAAGGATCAATGATATAAGCAAGGAGATTCAACCCAGAATGCTTTTTATACAGACTGTGTGACACTAATAAGGAGGGGTTAAAATAAATGAGTTGATAAAATCACTTTGTGAAATGGGCTAGAGAACAAGCAATTGGCCAAGGGGAGAACCATAGATGGGAAGGAAGAGGAATAAATAAGTGGATAAGTGAAGGCAGAATGGCTGGTTTAGCCCCCTGTCAAATGGTTCAGCTGACAGGTCACAATGCAGCCATGTTCTATGCTTGTTACTGTTTCTGAATGCAGGTCTAGCACTGTTCTGAAAGAGTGCTAAACTCGTGTCCAATAGCTTGGCTGACTGGTCACAGACATAGAGGAGGAAGCCAGTGGTAAGTGAGCTTCATCCTTCACTAGTTCTGCCTGGACGTAACTGTTGGCGGTGAGTGGCTGTGGCCTGCAGCATCCAGAAGCAGCCTATGTGGAATAGGTAAAATGGCACTTTCCTGCCAAAGTAATAAAAAAGTAAAAAGTACAGCCATGTGAAATTCCTTGTCAGAAAAAGAAGTCGAAAACATAATGAAGCAGCAGATCACACCAACAGGCTCACTCTTAGGATGTTTCTCTTAACATTTAGCCAAGAACTGCTCTTTTGTTCTTTTCATTGGCCCAGTTCCAGTCCTGCTCTCTGCAGCATCGGAGGAGACCTGCTTCAACTTCTCAGTGATAACATTTGGGCTAAGACAGCTTTTTCTCTTGTTCAGGAGGAGATTGTTGGGAGCTGCTCAAGAGAAGTTCTACTGGCTCAAGCCAAGGGTATACCAGGTTCAACATCCAGTTTCCATCGCGGATCAGGAATCGGCCTGATTCCGCTGGACCCCACCAGCAGAACATGGATACATTGGACTTCCATTACAGCGGCCAACATCCAGAGCCATCCTGCTTCTACCTAGACAGAGGGTTGGGTTCAACCTGGCTTCCAACCCTAAACCTGACAAAATTCGCTCCCTGAGCCAGTGTTTCTCAACCTTGGCAACTTTAAGATACTGTACGTGGACGTCAACTGCCAGAATTCCCCAGCCAGCCTGGCTGGGGAATTCTGGCAGTTGACGTCCACGTATCTTAAAGTTGCCCAGGTTGAGAAACACTGAGCGAACCTTGAAGAGGGCATAGCAAGGATCTGCCACAAGATGTCACTCTTGACTTTGGCATGGCAAAATCTCAGGCAACCGTAGCGAGGATAACCGTTCTTTGGGACCAATTCACTTTTTCCTTTCAGTCCTAGACCAAAATTTTGCGAGTTAAATGGTGAAAAGTTCATGCTGCTGTACATACACGTTCCAGTCTCTGGGTGCACTAAAACTCCAAGAGAAACCGAGCCCGCTTTTATTGGCTATCTTCACTACATGCAGCCAAGTATTTGGAGGAACAAGTAGGAGCAAAACAATGTTGTGGAATGCTGGTGAGTGCAAATGTTTCTTGTTTCCTTTTCTAATTCAGCCCCTTTTTTCTTATGTTCCTGGCAGTTCAACTAATAAGCTCAGTTTATGAATTTTTCGTCTTATGTAACCATTTTTTGCCCGAGGAAACTCTGGTTGTAAACAGTGCCAATTGACCCGCCAACTGGTATTTGCTTCCCTCTCAATTTGAACAGTTTTAAAATAACTGGTGCCTAAAATAACATTGGCTCCTCTTCTGCTTTTGCAAAAGGGAGTCTTTATACATCTTGAATGGCTGCATCCTTTGGAGAGCTTTTACTTTTTCTCCATTTCTTGCCACCGTATGGGGATCGGTAAAGATTGCAAGAAGTCCTTAGCTTTTCCTTAAAAAGGTAACATCTCCTTCAGGTTGAGCCCAGCTTCTGATGATCAGGTAGTGTACAGCAGCAAGACAGAAATTGTTGGCCATTGCATTCTTTCAAGGTGCTTTTTTCAACTTCCTAGTCTAATCTACAGCCCTAGGATTTTCTGCTGGTGTCCCATCCAAGTATTGACCAGTCCTGATTCTACTGAGCCTAGACAAGGTCAAGCAACGCTACCATGCCTAGAGGGCTATTCATTACTTGGGAACCATGTCTCTCACCTTGCAGAATCCCACATGACAATGTGGCTCCACTAATTAAGAACTAGAGATCACTGTTGCTGCAACATGGCATGCATCTCTTGTGATCAAGAGGGAAAGGGATGAGGAAACAAGAAGATGCAGAACAGCGGGAACCCATTATCTGCAACTGATTGCCATAGGCACCGAAGGAGGAGGCTGCAATCTCAAGCAGGGTATTGGATAAACACATTTCTAGAGTCACAGTCGTGCTAAGCTCTATTAGATCTTGCTTGATTTTGGCTTAGCATGCCAATGTGGCTTGTAAATCAGTTTATTATTTAGCATGCTGAGTAAATCCAGGCAATTCCATCTTAATCCAAAAGCCATGGATCAAACTACAGTATGGCTTCCTGCATGGTGTGGAGTCAGCCAGGTGGTTTTATTCAGTAAGTTACAGTTAAGCAAGCATGAACATGAAAAACTTGCACAAGCAAAACAGCAAGAGAACATTCTGGTCTTTGGATGAAACTGCTCAAATGAACTTTCCTAAAACCCTTGTGAGTGCAACCAGTTGGATGACTGGTTGTTGCAACATAAACGGAAGCATCTGAGCAAAATTCCAGGTTGCTAGTGCAGTATAACTTGGATGGTACTTTCTGTGGAATCAACACAGGACTCAAAACAAAAATAATCACGGCTGACTGCAGTGTTTATTGATCCAGTACGCCAGAGCTTCCCAAACTCTGTGTAGTGACATGTTAATGTGTCGGCTGCAGTGTGTAGGTGTGTCACGCGAACGTAACTAGAAACCTGAGTTGGACGCTCAGAGCCTCAAGCGCCTCGCTGTTGCTGCTGCCTCCGAGCCCTGTCAAGATTCCGCGCAGGTCCTAGTGCCTGCCTTGTGCCCTGCTGTAAGAGGGGAGCTCTGTCCAAGCCTTGCCCTGCTGTAAAAGGGAACTCTGTTTTCATAAGATACGTTGTGTCCCCATACATTTCGCTATTACAATTTATGTATGTGTCCATATCTCTTATAAGTTAGTTTAACCTCCAGTTTGCTAGTAAGACTGAATTACTGTGTCGCAAAACAATGCATGTCTAAAAAGTGTGTCACCAACATGAAAAGTCTGGAAAGCTCTGCAGTACGCACTGGGGGGGTTCTCACCAAGATGGTGGGTGCCTCCCCTGCAGACAAAAGAAATGCACTGGTATTTATACACTACAGAAAAGGAAATGATGTAAGCATACATATTCATAGGATGATGCAGGCATACATCTCAAGTTACTTTCTGCCCTACTTATCTACTCTGAAGAAAGCCATTGTCTTAGTGGGAAGAAGGGAGGGAGCAAACTTCTTGAATACTGGGATTCGTAGGTTGCTATAGGAATGTCCTGATAGAAGTTAGCAAAAGCTGCAGAAGCTGGTGTGAAATAGCTTCCAAGGTGGTTGCCACATACCTTTATGTTTCAATTTGGTTTAAACAGGACCATTCATCAGAAAACTTAATTTTTCTCACATTACTTGCCTTTTTCCAAAATCAAGTGAACTGGGCTCCAGGCTGGTCTATTTGCTTCGGCTCCTGAGGCAGGAAATCCCGCAAGGACCTCTGCCCAGGAGTTACAAAATAATCAAAATAAAGGAAATAACTAACAACCTGTTTCCCTTCCAAGCTGCCAACGCCAGCTGTTGAGATATCCTTTGCAAAATTCCATATTTGTCCAAAAGAAAACTCACAACTGACTGTGTAGATAGCAAAGGGAGGCTGTTGGCTAGCAAGACTTCCAAATGTTAGGATCAACGCAGTCCAGTGCTTTAGAGTTTCATATCTCCTTCCCCAGGATTTGGTGAACTGTTAGGATAAGGAATCTGCAGAGAGAAAGAAAAGGAGGTAGACAGCATAAGACCTACATGCAAAACAAAATGTTTTCCGCACTGCGAGTTTAAAAATATTTTGTTTTATTTTGGGTCACAGCTTTCACTACAGCTTATGCTTGACATTTTCAGTTGGTGAGAAGGCATGCTGCATGGAATAAATTAAAGGAGAAATTAATGCAGAGCAACCAGAATACCCAGAGAGGTGAACTAATATGTTATAAGTTATTTAAGTTATAATCCTGTGCACTTGGATTTTGAAAACCTGCTGCCTGCTGCATCCATAAGAATATGCTGTGCTTGTTTCCACCACCACCACGCCACCCGCCAGCCCCCCAGAAAAGGAATGCCTAACAGAGCAACAAGACAGTTAAGGGAGGTGGGGGAGGGATTTGCGAGTCCAGGGGGGAGGGGAAATGTGAGAAAGAGACTCAGAGTAACTCTGCCTTAATTACCCTAGGTATAGGAGGAAAGCTATGGCAAACCTAGACAGCATATTAAAAAGCAGAGACATCACCTTGCCGACAAAGGTCCGAATAGTTAAAGCTATGGTTTTTCCAGTAGTAATGTATGGCTGTGAGAGTTGGACCATAAGGAAGGCTGAGCGCCGAAGAATTGATGCTTTCGAACTGTGGTGCTGGAGAAGACTCTTGAGAGTCCCCTGGACTGCAAGGAGGTCAAATCAGTCAATCCTAAAGGAAATCAACCCTGACTGTTCATTGGAAGGACAGATGCTGAAGCTGAAGCTCAAATACTTTGGCCACCTAATGCGAAGAGAGGACTCACTGGAAAAGACCCTGATGCTGGGAAAGACTGAAGGCAAAAGGAGAAGGGGACGGCAGAGGATGAGATGGTTAGATAGCATCATCGATGTGATGAACATGAACTTGAGTAAACTCCGGGAGACAGTGGAGGACAGGAAGGCCTGGCGTGCTATGGTCCATGAGGTCACGAAGAGTCGGACACAACTAAACGACTGAACAACAACAACAACAAAAATAAAGGAGCCAGCTTGGTGTAGTGATTAAGGCATCAGGCTAGAAACTGGGAGACTGTGAGTTCTATTCCCGCCTTAGGCACGAAGCCAGCTGGGTGACCTTGGGCCAGTCCCTCCCTCTCAGCCCTAGAAAGTAGGCAAAGGCAAAGCACTTCTGAAATCTTGCCAAGAAATCTGCAGGGAGTCACCAGTAGTCAACACTGATTCAAAGAAACCTAAATAAATAAATACATAGATTTTATTTTTATTTATTTATAATTCCATTTATATAACTGCCCCATCTCCCCTGAAGGGGACTCTGGGCGGTTTACAGTCAATAATTAAAATAAGTAAAAATACAATACAATACATATAAATACAAATAAATTAAAAATAAAATCCAAGAAGGGAATATAATTGTTCTTAAAAGGGCTCTATGGGACCAGCCATCCCCAGGAGGAGCTGTTACCCTTCCCATCCCAGGTGAGGCGGCAGAACCAGGTCTTTAAGTTCTTCCGGAAGGCCGGGAGCAATGGGGCCTGCCTCACCTCTGGGGGTAGAATGTTCCAAAGGGCGGGCATCACCACAGAGAAGGCCCGCCTTCTGGACCCCGTCAAGTGAAACTCCCTTACCGATGGGGTCCGCAGCATGCCCTCTCTGCATGACCAAGTGGGACGGTTCGATGTTATGGGGATGAGACGGTCCCTTGGGTAGCCTGGTCCCATGCCATGGAGGGCTTTAAAGGTAATAACCAACACCTTGAATTGGACCCGGAAGCACACTGGCACCCAGTGCAGCCGGCGCAGCAGAGGTGTCACATGTGCTGATCTTGGGGCACCAATAACTGCACGCGCAGCTGCATTCTGGACCAGTTGCAGCTTCCGGATACTCTTCAAGGGTAGCCCCATGTAGAGCGCATTGCAATAGTCTATGTGGGAGACGACCAGGGCATGAGTGACTGTACGGAGGGCATCCTGATCCAGGAAAGGGCGTAACTGGCGCACATTCATACATAAGTAAGCTGTGCGGGGGAATTACTTTGAGAGGCTCCCAAAATTCTGTTATATTACCTTACTAGCAATAAAGATCTTTCCAGAAATCCAAGTGGCTCTTGTTTCCTGAATATGCCGGCATCACATGGTGTCAGGGAGATAACTGGTGAAGAAGGAGGGGGCTCCCTCCAGGGGGATAAACGCATACGCAGTACTGAATCGCTTTGCTTTCATCGCAAGAGGCTGAAGAAGGCACCGCCCTAATTTCTTGGGCCCTTTCTCTGAGCATTACTAGTTCATTTTAGTTTAGCTGGATTCCATCTAGCAGAGTAGACCAATAAAACACTAGAGCCTGTACACCAAGTCTCAGTGTGTTCCTTCACTTGAAGTCAGGAGACATGGCTTGACAAGTACCCAAGTCTTCCATGAGATCTCACAAGAAGTTCTGATTTTATTTTTCTGCAGGGGAGAAAGGTGTGCAAGTTTAGAAAACGTTGCCATGGTCTATATACTCACCTGGAAATCAGCACCAATGGACTTAAACCGATTTACATACGAATCAACATAATGCGTTCGTTTTCTGTGAACAATTGAGTAGAATTGTTCTACTCAGCAGGGACAGCAGTTAGCTGACCTTGGCTGATTTGGGAAAGCTGAGTAGAGTTGGTCCTGGTGAATAGGTTGATGGGAGACACTAGGAAAACACTGAAGTGTAGGCCAAACTGGAAAATGTGTGTACATATGTGTGTGCAGGTAGTCCAGAAGAAGGTAATAGCCAATAGTTCCTGTCTTGTTTTTTTTTAAAAAAACCTATGTGTCCATCAGGGGTCAAACTGACTCAAGGAAGATTTGACTGATCATGAAGGAACCTGTAGACCTTTCATTTTATTTTCCCAATAAAAGAGGAGGGAAATATTCTTTAAAATAAACCCTGAATGTTCTGAACAGGTAGATAGGCAAATAGGAGAGGCATGGGGAATGGGAGTGGGAGTCGCTCCCAAGCTACAATCCTGCCTTACATAGACTGTCGTTTTCTTGGGACTGCAAAAAGGGATCCGGATTAGCGCCTAGCAAGGGACGGTACATACCTTTGTTTTTAAACTCTGGTCCTCCATCCCCTTCGTTTTCCTTGTGATGTTTCATGTTACTTCATTTACTTCAAAATTCAGCTCGCTCTCCTTAATGCAGTGTTTCTCAACCTTGGGAATTTTAAGATGTGTGGCCTTCAACTCCTAGAATTCTAGGAGTTGAAGGCCACACATCTTAAAGTTCCCAAGGTTGAGAGACACTGCCTTAATGTATTTGGTTCCAGGGCTCCCCCCCCCCACTTCTATTAAGATCACGACTTTTGTTCTAAATTGCTGTCCTGAAGGTATCACCAGAAGAACACATCTTAGGTTACATTGCCAGCTTAATGTAATACAATTTAAAGTGGATTCTCCTTCCAGCTTTTCGCAGACCTTCTCTTGCTACTTTCATTGCCGGCTTCTAATGAGTACTTCCGATGGCTCCCCCTGCTGATTCATCTTTTATTCATCCTGCCAACGAAGAAGGAACACAAACAGAAGGTAATTCATGTTGGAAAGCAAGCTGGGAAAAAAAAGTCCTGCTTCCAAATTAACAGCCTTTGGTTCCGTCCTGTTTACTGTTTTTCTGCTGTTTAAATCGCAGAAGAGCAAAGAAAAAAAAGTTTTTTTAAGATGCTGAAAAGTCACTACAGGAAGTTTACAAAACCAAGGGGCTCCAGGATGCATTGCAAGCATCAAGGGGAAAAAGAGTGGGCGGTTTTAATCTATGCGTATGCTGCTGTTTAAAATTAGAGCATGAGATTTGTATTAGACAACAACAATAATAATAATACATCAAATCATTAACTGTTTCCAATCGAAGAAAACTGTTTGCTGTTCATTCATGACAACTAAATCCTTCCTAATGAATGAGGCAGGGGAGGCAGAGAAAAAACAGACAGAACGCTGGAAGACAGGAAAGATTACAAACGATAGACAATGAAGTCTGCTCCCACCCCCAAAAACATCTGGTTTCAACTCTAATCAATCAACCTCATCAAGTTAATCTCCAATTCAATCAGTTCCACAGTCTAGCTAGAAAACTTGCTTGTTTTCACCATTGGTTATTTGCAAGAGAGAGCGAGAGAGAATAAAATTGGACTCACTTTTAATCAGATAATGGATTTTCAGAGAAAATTAAAAAAAAGATGGAAGACGTATTCAGAACGCAGAGAAGGGTTCTAATTAGGTTATGACAAGATCTGGTCGCCAGTAAGATTTTATGAAAATGGCAGGGCCATTGCACATCTGCAAAGCCTTGGCTGACAGCAGTCCTAGTGTCATGTGCAAATTGGCACACGCTGGTTTAATGCCATGCCGCTGCGCCATGATCTCTTATGGCTGGGTAGCACTTTGGATTGGAAGGGGAACCAAATGTGCAGGGTCGCAGAGGAGAGCCACATGACCCTGGAAAAGATACTACAGCAATAAAAGACGTAGTGATATTCATTTGCTGGCAGTGGTCTCCCCAGGATGTAGTAAAAGAAGTCAAAATGGCAGCCATGATAGAAAATACTGAAGTATAATTTAGTGGTGGATCCCTTTTAGTGGCCATGGGGACCACACTTACTCTCTCCCTAGAGTATTTCCCTCTGAGATATTTCTGCATTTGGCCAAATGTTAGGGTTCCCTTGAGCTGAACAAATGCTCTTATGCAAGGATGGACCACTTATAGCCATCAGCATTCAGAGAGCTGAGACTGAATATAACATTATTCTTTCTAGATATCAGTACTCCTTAAGTTTCCGCTTTTGTGGCTACACTCACTGCGTCTGAGTTTTCTATTTAAAAAGTAATTGGATAGGCTTGTATTTCCACTCAGCTACAAACTCAAAGGAATGGCTATTTCCACCAACCTTTTGTTTGATGCCATTTCAATTCTCAACATTTTTTTTAAATCATTAATCATAAATGAACAAGGATTACTTTTCCTTTTTCAGTGTCGGTATCGTCTTTACATTTGCTAACCAAACTCATTATAAGTTATTTTTGAACACAGTAAGGCTTTGTGATGAGATGCATTCATTCTTGGGAGGGACGAATGCCTATATATAGAAGCGATGGACCATTTAAGAACAAAATCTCATCTCATTATGATCACTTAAAAAAAAGTACAGCATGATGATTCTCCTTGGCAAAAGCCTGGCATCTACAGTATATATTCAGGGAAATCTGAGAGCAGGTGTTAGGGATGGAAGCCTTTCCAACCATTTACTTGCCAAAAATCCCCAACAAGAATCCACAATTTTTCCAGAATGAAGGCCACCCCTTGGGCTGATACTCCCAAAAGTTGGAGGCAAGGCTAAGATAAAACCTAAATTTGATTTCATTGCATTTCCATTTAATTAAAATTAATAATAATTAACCTAGTTATTTTCCAATCATGTATTTGTATTATTATAGACAGCCAGTTTGGTCTAGTGGTTAAAGGCACCAGGCTAGAAACTGGGAGACTGTGAGTTCTAGCCCTGCTTTAGGCACAAAGCCAGCTGGGTGACCTTGGGCCAGTCGCTCTCTCTCAGCCCTAGGAAGGAGGTAATGGCAAACCACTTCTGAAAAACCTTGCCAAGAAAACTGGAGAGATTTGTCCAGGCAGTCTCTGAGAATCAGACACAATTGAATAGATTTTTAAAAAATTGAATTACAGCCTACAAATCAAATGCTGACCTATCCCTATATGTATATGCATTTCTCTCCCCCTCTCTCTCTCTCTGTGTGTGTGTGTGTGTGTGTGTGTGTGTGTGTATGTATGTATGTATGTATGTATACCTGCAGGTGTGTATATATGTAAATCAGGGCTTTCCAAAGTGCCGCCGCTGGCGACACACTAGTAGTGGCGGCGGCGGTGGCAGTGCGGCGGCGGCATGCGCGTGCATGGCGGTGGCACGGGGGGGGCGTGCGGCGGCGCGCGCATGCATGGTGGCGGCACGGGGGGTCGTGCGGTGGCGTGTGCATGGCGGCGGCAGCGTCTGCCGCCGTGCACACGCGCACCGCCGCTTCCGGGTGGTGTGGCGACACACCACGCTGTGCGTGGTGACACACTTTTGTGTCGCGACACACAGTTTGGAAAGCTCTGATGTAAATAATAAATAAAAGGAAGCAAGATTATATTGCTGGAAAACCAAGCCACTGCATTGCCAGTATATGCACAATAATGAAGAAAAGCAGATCAAAATCTAACATGGTTGTGGTTGAAATCTGAAATAATTTAAAAAGAAATGGAGGGAACAAACATGACAGCTTAGGATAAGCCTTGCAAAGCAATGCCACCAAAGCCAAAACTGAACATATTTCTGACAATGCCAAATGCCGATTATGTAAAAGCAAGATAAAACTGTAGCATATCTCATTAGTGGCTGTAGTAAAATTGTTCAGAGTATTACAATGCCATGAGAAGGCTGCAAACATTATCCATTTAAATTTATGTCGAAAATTTAGCTTCATTGTTCGGAAAAACGATTGGGGCTTTAGGCCTGAAAAGGTTTAGCAAAATGAGGCAATAAAATGTTTCGTGTTTTCCAAATTCATACTGACAGTCACTTAGAACAGAATGCACCAGATATTACGGTTATAGAAAGAAAAAGTTGTGGTTCATTGAGGTGGCAGTAGCTGGAGACACTCAAGCTGATGAAAAACAACTGGAGAAAATAAAATATAGCGATTAACAAATTGAGCTTGAAAGATTGTAGAGATAAACATTCATTGTTATAGCAACTGTAACTCAAACTCATACTGCAACACCAAAAGGAGTCACCAAGAATTTGGAAAGTTAAAACTTACTGGACTTGACACCACTAATTTTGCAAGACTTCTCTTCTTGGAACAGCATACATTTACCATAATGCCTTCATGCCTCTTAGGTTTTTGTCAAAGATCCAAACCATTGGAATCAACACCTACTCGATTAGACTGCGATATTCATTTGGACAAAAATAATGATGATAATGATAATAGTAACTATAACGTTCAAGTGGTTTGTAGAAAGGAAAGTGGCAAAGTCACCGACTCATCTTTCCCTTAAAACACCTGTTAGGGTGGCTGAATCCACAAGTTATGGTGAGGCAGAGCAGATCAGCCATAAGCTCTACAGCAGTGTTTTTCCAACTTGGCAACTTTAAGATGTGTGGGCTTCAACTCTCAGAATTCCCCAGCATGCTGACATGCTCTACAGCAGAGCTTTCCAAACTGTGTGTCGCGACACAAAAGTGTGTCGCCACACACAGCGTGGTGTGTCACCACACCACCCGGAAGCGGCGGCGCGTGTGTGCACAGCGGCAGCAGCAGCGGCGCGGGATCAGTGCTTCCGCGTTTTAGCAGAGGCTGCCGCCGCCGCCGCTGCCACCATGCGCGCGCACACCACCGCACGCCCCCCGCGCCGCCGCCGTGTGCATGCGCACCGCCGCACGCCCCCCCGCGCCACCGCTGTGCACGCACCCACCGCCGCCGCCCCGCCGCCGCTGATGTGTCACCAGCGGCGGCACTTTGGAAAGCCCTGCTCTACAGAATCACAGAAAAGAAAAGACTTTATTGCAGTTTCAATACATCATAGCTGATCCAGCAGTAAATTAGCTCAGCTCTCAAACAAGCCAATGCTGTGGGGTCATAGAGGTATGGTTGTGTTCCTTGTGTCGAAGTGCCCTAAATGTAACTTCTGAGCAAGGAACACTCTGCACCACTGTGTTTTATAGCATTGTTTGTCTTTTCAGCACCAGCAGCAGAGGTCTTGACTCTTTCGGGTTTCCCTCTGGACCAAGCCATCTCTATCGTTGAAGATGAAAGTTTACCCTAAAGTTCTTGCTCTAAAGTAAACAAGACAGTGGAACAGAACAATTAATAGCAACACTTATGCACAGAGCCCACTGTTCCTGCTCCGAGAATGATTTAGAGTGAGTTAAATATAAAGAGTGCGAGGAATAGGTCTCAGTGCGGAATTTCCCAGTAACCAAGAAAGCAGCGGCCTTTTGCCAAGTGTCCTGTTCGAGCTAGTAATTGGAAAGAGAGCTGGGGACTCTGTGTGTGCAAGAACTGAAGGGAAACCATGTGATCCTGCTAGCGAAAGAGATTCCAGCAGGTGAGCAAATGTTCTATTGAACGCTTCATCGCTTCATTTTAAATGGAAGACGGATGCAAATGACTGGTTACAAATCAGTTTCTTGCTTGCCACATGCAGTGTAATCCCTGTGACGATGCAATCTCAATTGCTGATGCAAAACCAGAGCATGACCAGAATTGGCCATTTCTAACAATAATATTCTCATCAGCCATGCTGGTTGGGATTATTGAGTATCCAACACCATCTAAACCAGGGTTTCCCAAACTGTGAGTTGTATCTCCCTTGAGGAGGGGCAGACAGAGTCCAGGGGAGGCATGAAAACCTTTATTTTTTACAGTTTGTCTTTATTAAAAAATAAAGTTTCATTGTATTGTTTTCATTGTTCATTTGTGTTCATTTAGTGTTTGGATTTTTAGGGGAGGTGTGTACATTAAGATTGCATTAAAGGGAGGTGTGATGGCAAAATGTTTAGGAACCCCTGGACTAAGGGGACAGATTTAAAGTACCAGAAGAGTCATTTTTGTCTTTATTATTATTATTATTATTAGATTTTTATCCATATATTAGTTAACTCAAGGCAGCGAACACACCTAATACCCCTGCCTCCTATTTTCCCCACAACAACGACCTTGTGAGGTGAGTTGGGCTGAGAGAAAATGATTGGCCCGAAGTCACCCAGCTGGCTTTTATGCCTAAGGCAGGACTAGAACTCACCGTCTCCTGGTTTCTAGTCCAGCACCTTCACCACTACACCAAACTGACTCTTTGCTACAATAGATTCACTAGCAAAGAATTGTTTCCCATGGGGGGAAAAAAACTTGATTATGTGCTCTTAGCCAGAGCAGAACAAATATTAAAGACCCACAATTTCAGTTGGATATGACAAGACCAGTACCACTGAAGTATCTAATGACACTATCCACATAAGCAATCAGCAGATTGTCTCACTCAACTTTCTTTTAATAACATGATGATTTCTTCAAGAGGAGAACCCCTTCACTTCCACCAATCTTTCTCACCCTTTCAGAAGCTATTCTTTTTATATCAAGGATGGCACCTCTTGTCTACACAATGTTAGTTTTGGAAACAGATGTGACATAGTTTACCACATCATGCTACAAACAAAGTAAAGCTGCCTGCCAGGCATTGAAATGGGTCCCATGAACCAGAGGTGTCATTTATGTTTGTTTTTAAAGTTACTCTTCATTTTAGAAGAGTAAAAAATATAGCCAAAATACCAAGATACACCATAATAACAAATTTAAACTAAACCATCCTTAAAGTTAAAAACAATTAAAAACAAACCAACAAGAGAAGCAAAGAAAAAGAAAAACAGATGAAAAAGGTCTACCTTATATACAGTATTAAACTGGTAGGCAGTCACTGGCTTAATAAAAATGCCATATAATACTATAGAAGAAAATATTGCCTTTTCCAGAATGGGTTAAGTGGCACGTTTCCAAAAGCCAATCTTGAACATCTGGAGTCATATCACTTTCCCAACTTCTCAATATTATTCTTTTGGCCACCCCACCCCACCCCCCATATACAGGTCCTGAGAGGTGTCATTTATGAAAAGTAGGGGATAGTCTCATTGCTCCCCTGCCTGTTTCCCCCATTTTAATTCACAACTGACTCTCTTAGGGATGCCAAAATCTCTGCAAGAGAATTTCTTTGACCAGCCTATGAAATTATTGCTAAAGTACTCTTTTTTCTTCAGTTCTCTTGTGGTTTGCTTTAATGCCCATACACTCCCTACAACGGACCTTCATTCTTGCCCCTCCTACGAAAATCCATCCATCTCCAATCTGTCATGGGGCCCTCTTGGTCTGGAAAGTCCAAAGCCATTGAGCTAGGGAGTGATTGCATTCGCCTCCAAAATTAATTGCAACAGAAGATCCCAGGCTGTGTGTGTGAAAATATGTCATAGGGCAAGGGTCACAAAAGTCCCAGGGGGAGGGAGGGTTATGCCAAAAATAGCTAGCTGTTGATGTATCTCCAATCGAAGGGGGTGCTATTAAAAGCTCTTTCCCTAAGCCGAAAGAGTGTCTCTATGCCGTTGGGTAGTTGAGGTAGCTTATTTTGGTTTGGGAGTGTTGACATCACCACTTCAAATCAAGGCAGATAAAAAGACAATCAATGGCCCGCCGACACTAAAGATAACTGTACAGAGGACTCTGTGAGTTTCATGGGAATGATTGAATTTTGAATAAAAAGAATACACCATTGCCTTCTACTATGCCACAAAATGCATTGCCAATGTATTTATCTGGCTCACCTAATTATCTATATCTATCTATCCATCCATCCATCCATCCATCCATCCATCCATCCTCAAAAGTAGCTTGGAATCATCCAGTGGTTAACTTCCTGGGGAAATAGTAACGTGGTTGCAGTTACTAGGCAACTAGAAAGTGTTCATGCTGCACATCTTAGTGCCATCATATTCATTGATGCCTCTTGCAGGTATAAAATAGAAGGTCTAATGCAGAGGTAGGCAAAATCTTTGGAACTGTTGGCACATTGGAAACATTGATATTGTGCCATGAGTGTTCTCATGAAATGTTTGCCATGGGGGAGGCAATATTAAGTCCCAAGATGAATGCCATGGTGGGTGCAGCCAATCATCAAATGCCCATCTAACAGAAAGCAAATTGGTGAGGATGACTCACAGGACCCTCCTAACACTGTAAGGATATTCCTGCCGAAACCATGGCTTACCTTTTGTGTGTGTGTGTTTTCTGGACCACTGGGCCCACTTTCAAAGCAATGGAGTGAGAAATACCATTTTTATTTTCCAAGCAATCCCTTGAGGAACCCGTGAGGAACCCACAGGCACTGTGAGAAATAAAGAGGCCAAGGGAGGCTGACACTTTGCAGCATGCCGGCTTCCCTTGTCTTTTGTGAATTAAAAGAATGGCTATGGCTATATAGATCTATCATAAGTCAGGAGGAGTAGGAAGCCTGACACGTGGCAGTCCTCCACCAGGATGTAGACCTTAGGTACCCCATCCCTGATCTGATGTTTAGATCAAAAGGAGTCTACAGCTGAGGAACATGCTCCTCATCATATCTTCCCATGGGCCTTCACTTCAGGCCCTTTTCTTGTCCAAAGTCAGCCTTCAGCTTGTCACCTTCACTAGCTAATCCCCAAATTAAGGGGATTAAACTCAAGGGAACATTACCTGAAAGCATGAATGGAGAAAACAGCCTCTACTCCAGTCTTTCTCAACCTTGGCTGCTTGGGGAATGGCTGGCTGGGGAACTCCGGGAGTCAAAGTCCACCCATCTTCAAGCGGCCACGGTGGAGAAACACTGCTCCACTCTCTGCCTTGACACTATTACGAATTGACATGATCCCACCTAATGCAAAAATCACAACATGCCAATCCATGCCAGGGCCATTAAAATTTGTTGGATGCCCTCCACCTTAACATATAAACTTTGACCACTGTTCTGTTTAATTCATTTTATTTAAAAACAGCAGTTAGGAGAAATTACATGGACGAAAATAGTGCAGGAAGGGGGAAGCAAGGCCTAACAACAGTACGTAACCAAAGCAACATATCAGAAGTCTTTTTAGAGTGGAAACTCCTGCCAAGTTTCCAAGGAACGTGTTTGATAAGGGCACGCTCAACCCTTGTGACCTTACTAAATATTAGCCTAGTGTGGGAATATGTGACACATGGCGAGAGTAAGAATAGCAACCAACGCTAACTTTACAGTAGATAGCTAAAAATGGACTCGTTTCACACCTTGAGTAATTAGGCCATACAGTGTCTAAATAAATAAATAAATATACTACGAGGGGCTGGATTGAAATGTCTGGTGGGAGTGGGGGTAGAGAAGAAAAAGCCATTCAAGTCTGCTTGAGTTGACCAGTTCTTGGCTGTTCCATATCTGGACTGCAAAAATATTGACAGTCATTAGATGGCAGCAAAGACAGTTTTCTGTTTCTCTTCTGTCCCCTCCACCTAGGGGACATCTGTCTTTCCACAGCTCAGATATGATAGGCCTAACCAAGTCTTAGATTCCCTGGAGCAGGAATAGATAGATAACCTTTTGGTACTGCTAGGAAGAATATTGTTTAGGATGAGGTGAGAACCCAACTGACCAAGCCACACTTTTTAAAATCATGACAATAAGCCATAGGGGCCTACTCTGCATATAACCCTAAACTATGAATGCATGGGTTTTGCATCACATGAAGTTCCAAAGGGTTTTCTGGACTCATGAAGCCTACGTTTACATTTCTCTCACCTTAAATGGGTGGGAAACCAAAAACTGTGGTGCAATTCACAGATATCTCGGGGGGCTGCCAAAAGTCTGAAAGCTACAAGTTGTAGGTTCTAGAGCTGCAGGACTTCCATTCTCAAGATCCTGGGCAGAATAGGCATTCTGCCCTGACATGGCACTGAACTATAGCATCTCCAATGAGCAAGAGATGCCATGCCTGTTCATTTTAGCAAGCTGAATGCCTTCTAACTTGATGTTTACCAATTTTCTGGGTCAAATATCAGGACCCTCAAGCATACAGTATATCATTAAAAAGGTTCCCACTGCACATTTGTGCAGTCATGTCCGACTCTAGGGGCCGGTGCTCATCTCCGTTTGTTAGCCGAAGAGTCAGCGTTGTCCGAAGACGCTTCCATGGTCATGTGGCCGGCATGACACGCATGCATGCTTTCAAATTGCTAGGCTGGCAAGAGCTGGGGCGAGTGCGGGAGCTCACTCCGTCACGCAGGGCTAGGGATTTGAACCTCTGAACTTGCGATCTTCCGATCGACAAGCCTGGCGTCTTACCCGCTGAGCTCCCACGCCCCCACAGTATATCATTAGAGAGGGTTCAACCTAGTGATTTCAAGTTTAGTAAAGAGACTGTGGCTTGAATCATGTCAACTGGATTTCTATTTTCTCAGTAGAAACGTTTCACTCCTTATCCAAGGAGCTTCTTCAGTCTGAGTAAAGTTAGTAAGGGAATCCTTAAATATGTTTCTAGGGTGGCTGTGTGACCTTGCACCTGGGGCTAGGTCATGGTTATTTTGAGATGTTTATTTCTAAGTCCCTTTATCATCTAAAGGAGGATCGTTAAGATTACCCTGCTGCTGTTGAGCTTGCGAAATGGTCTTAATCTTCCTAGGCACAGAAGACAAAGCAGGAAGGAATATAGGAGAAAGATTGTGCCTGAGGCCCCCACCTCTATTCAAGGAAGGATTTTCCAAGTTGGCATAAATGGATTCCTTGACACGCCAGCCATGTAAGGAATGACCAGGTTCTTCCGTTTACTCTGAGTCTCTGGCGTGTCTGAAAAGATAAAACGGATATTTGGCAAACACCACATACCTGTGTATTTCAAACCCACCAACACACTGAGACAGAGGCTTGTACACCCCAAAGATCAAACTCCAAAACACAAGGAAAGCAATGTAGTGTATCTAATCCAGTGCAGTGAGGAGTGCTCTGAACTCTACATTGGAGAAACCAAACAACCTTTGTACAGGAGGATGGCCCAACACAGGAGAAGTAACACCACAGGACCAGAGTCAGCAGTTTATCTTCATCTAAAAGAAAAAGGACACTCATTTGAGGACATTAATGTTCACATTTTAGACAGAGAAGATAGGTGGTTTGAGAGAGGGGTCAAGGAATCCATTTATGCCAACTTGGAAAATCCTTCCTTGAATAGAGGTGGGGGCCTCAGGCACAATCTTTCTCCTATATTCCTTCCTGCTTTGTCTTCTGTGCCTAGGAAGATTAAGACCATTTCGCAAGCTCAACAGCAGCAGGGTAATCTTAACGATCCTCCTTTAGATGATAAAGGGACTTAGAAATAAACATCTCAAAATAACCATGACCTAGCCCCAGGTGCAAGGTCACACAGCCACCCTAGAAACATATTTAAGGATTCCCTTACTAACTTTACTCAGACTGAAGAAGCTCCTTGGATAAGGAGTGAAACGTTTCTACTGAGAAAATAGAAATCCAGTTGACATGATTCAAGCCACAGACTGTTCCACCTGGATGACTGAGAACCTTCATCGACATTTAGTAAAGAGAAAAAACCCATTTGTCCTTGGAAGCTTGTACTGCCTTAAAGGTATTCCACGGCATACAAGAGAGCCTTTTATGACTGATGTAAAAGCTTTCACGGAGCTGAAACTGTGACGATACATTTCTGGTTTCACCTTGCAAATTCATCTGATTGCCTCTCTGCCTAGTTCCCTTGGCAACTCACCTTGGCTATTGTGAATAAACCGCAATAGAATATTAAAGGTAAAGGTTCCCCCCGCACATTTGTGCAGTCGTGTCTGACTCTAGGGGCCGGTGCTCATCTCCGTTTCTCAGCCGAAGAGCCAGCGTTGTCCGAAGACGCTTCCACGGTCATGTGGCCGCATGACGCGCGCGGAACGCTGTTACCATCCCACCAAAGTGGTACCTATTCATCTACTTGCATTTGCATGCTTTCGAATTGCTAGGTTGGCAAGAGCTGGGGCGAGTGCGGGAGCTCACTCCGCACGCAGGGCTAGGGATTCGAACCTCCGAACTTGCGATCTTCTGATCGACAAGCCTGGCGTCTTACCCGCTGAGCCACCACGCCCTCTAGCGGCTACACTGTGGTAACTCAAGCCCCATGGCCAGCATTTAGGAGCACTCGGACTCATCTTCTAAAGAAGATGACATGCAACCAGGCTTCACGACTGACCATCAGACTAACAAAAGACATTGACATCTTAGCTTTTTTATTTTAAACTCATGCAAGAATGCAACCTGTCCTAAAACAAATATTGGCTCATACTCCGAATCTTTATTGTTGAAAATGCTCAATTGTGCATTCCTTGGAGTTCTAATTAAAGCAGGTGATGCATAAGAAAGACTTTGGCTTATAATTAATTACTTATAAATACTTATATCCATTTTCCCTTTGGGGGTAATAGGAACTTCAAGTTTCATTCCAGTGCTAGGAGCATCATTAAGTTCACAACACTTTCAAGTTTCCTGAAAATTTTCTGTTCCTGTGAAAAAGGGCTTCTGTTTTTCTAACTCATGCTTGGGTGGGATTAGAATGTATTCCAATTATTTTACCTTTAAGTGCAAAACTTCACAGCAAGCAGATGCTCATGATCACCGCTTTATACAATCAAATAACTTCTATGTCTACCTGAGTCCTGAAATAAGGGAGGCAGACTGACAGTTCTAGATCCTGCTTTCTTCTGCTTAAGGATCTACAGCCTCTCTCATCGTAAAAAAAAAGTCAAGACAGGGTTAAGAAAAGACCAGCTGTTTGGTCAAACTACTTTTGGCTTACAATACTGTTGTGACATTTCAGGTATTTTGAGTCATGGTCTGGGAGCTGTGTACCAAGGGCTAGGCCAAAATACTTTTGCTCTACCTTTCCAGTTGCTATCCATAGCCATTTATCTAAGTGCCATTTACTGAATGCCTCCTCCACTGCGCTGGGCTTCCAAATTGCCAGCTGGAAATCTTGACTAACAGATATGGTTGGGTAGATTCCTGAAACCCCTTGTCTGTTTTTTTTAAAAAAAAAGACATACAGGACGGAGGAGGAGCGTCTCTCTCAAGGGGAAGGCCAGGGGAAATTTCCATGCTCTTCAGAGACAGCCTTGCAATTTCTCAAAAGTTTTCTCTACCCAGAACAGAAACCAAAGCTGGAAGTCACCTGTATGTATATAACTTTCTAAAAGTGGAAGGGTCTAAGCAAACTTGGGCCACAGAGTTTGGCTTAGAAAACACACTGCTGTAATGCTCCCCATGGTGCAACACTGTTAGAACTCCACAGAGCCAAAGTTAGTGCTTGAACCAAAGAACTGTTACCCAAGGGTGACCCTTGAGATGGGGGCCAGCAAGGCCCCAAAGATGCTGCATAGAAATGCTAAGTGTTAAGCTCTGAAACTAATTCAAATTCTACCTCTCTCAGGAATGCATACCAGCCTGGGACCACCCATCTGGTCAGCATCCCCTTCCTGAGCAAGCTAACATATTTACCTGGCTTTTCTGTAGTAAATCCTTTGTTTCCCTCCTAAGATGTAAATGTGCAAAGATGTGATTTTATGGTTTTGACCTCTTGTAACTGACTTTGCTTGTATAATCCGAATGTTCCTAAACCGTTACTCTTATCTGTATAAGATGCAAGTATTAATCTGTGGCCTCCAGGATGAGCCCATAGAACAATTGGTGTGAATGTTCACAGGCCCATCTCTTTGTAACTATGTTGATAACCCACCTCACCTCATGACCTGGTGGATCCCAGAATCCATCAGCCCTGGGCGGGACCCTGATCCCCAAGAACTAACCAATCCCAGGGAATGGTCAGAGGACACCTCACCCACATATGGGCATGCCATCATCATCCTCACTTCCTGCTTGTAATCTCTGTATAAAAGTTTGTGCACTCTTGTACTCGGGATGGCTGCTCCACTCAGAGGTCACCTGCACGTGACACCTGTAGGACTGCCATCCAGCAACCTTGCTTGGCGCCAAATAAATTTGCTGTTGTCCGTTCCCAAAGTCTCTGTTGTGTACTTGGCTTATTCTGGAAGGTGCATGGTAAGTTTTGGTGCCTAACAAAAGTATTTTCTTTTGTGTTTTTACACTTTTAGTTTTTGTTTTTTGTTTGTAGTGTTTTGTTTTGTTTTTTTGTTTTTTATCTTTGTTTAAAAAAATAATAAAAACTTTGACCAGAAAAAAAAGTCTTCTCTACCCACCCCCACCCCCTGCAAGAGCAGCTTCTAAGTTTCTTTCTTCATCTTATGCTCAAAGTACTTGAGAATTTCCTTCAGATTGCCTTGATTGTTGGTGGTAGAGAAAAAGCCTTTGGCTGCAATATCATTTTCTGTGATGCATCTTTCCATCACTCTGAAGGCTCCCTGGCTGAAATACCATAATGCAGTGTTTTTCAACCTTGGCAACTTTAAGATGGGTGGACTTCAACTCCCAGAATTCCCCAGTCAACACTGCCATAATGGGAGGAATTCCTTTGAATGTCTCTTTGGGGATTTAGTAGAAGGCTGGGAAACTGGAAAGGCTCCAGACAGACAGAAGAAGGCACAATGGATTAATAAGTCACTTGTTGATTAAATAAATGCAAGAACACCCTGTTTCCCCCATGAGAATCTCTCTGATTTTTGTCTTTGACAGAAATCTGAAAACAAATTCTCTTTCATCCAACTGAATAAAAAGCAGTTGAGAAAACAAAGCCAGGAGAGTTTTTATTCAGCATTAACCTCCACTTTGGTTCAGTCTATTCCAGTGTTTCTCAACCTTAGCAGCTTTAAGAGGTGTGGACTTCAACTCCCAGAATTCCCCAGCCAACCATGCTGGCTGGGGGATTCTGGGAGTTGAAGTCCACACCTCTTAAAGCTGCCAAGGTTGAGAAACACTGGTCTATTCAGTGAAACCACGAGGAAGGTACCTGGCACTTTAAATCCTTTGCAGCTGTATGTGGCAAGTTGAATTGATTTTAAATCAATACACTTTAAATCATTTTAATTGCCCCTAAAAAGAATTGATTTAAAAGGGGGGGGGGGAGAGAAATCACTTATTCCTGAGCTGCTTCTTAAATAGATGGCAATGCTAATAGGAACGGGTCAGAAAAGGATCGATATGTTTCTGCTCTGAATTCTAGGCAAGGACAAAAGAAAAGCACTCATAATAAATGCAAGACCAGCCCGGAGATATTGGGAGCCAAGATGGTTTCCTAAGTTCAGAAATGCATCATAAAAGCAATTTCCAGATGATTTATTTATTTGCGTGATATTCTACTGCCTCAGTTGCAGAGGATTATAGTGGCTTTCAGTGTAATATATAGTAAATCAACAGTTACAACCTTACTGTTATACATATATAATGATAAAATCATCATATTTCAGTATAACTTGTTTATAAAAGTTCATTCCTGCCATCGTATTCTCTACCCCAGAGCTTTCCAAACTTTTCATGTTGGTGACACACTTTTTAGACATGCATCATTTTGCGACACACTCTTACAGCAGGGCACAAGGCAGGCACTAGGACCTGCGCGGAATCACAGCAGGTTTGGAGGCAGCCAGGCACAAGGCAGGCACTAGGACCTGCGCGGAATCCTGGCAGGACTCGGAGGCAGCAGCAGCCACGACACACCCAGACACTGCAGCCGACACACTAACGTGTCGCAACACACAGTTTGGAAAGCTCTGCTCTACCCAGTGTGGTCCCCAAAGGACTTCTGCAATAACCAAGTTTTAACAAGCCTCTGAAATATCATTAGAGAAGGGCTCTTGTCTTGGCTCCAGGAGCAAGCCCTTCCATAGGAAAGGAGACCCCTCGGAGAATGCCCACTTCCATTCCCCTTCCCACCCATTCTCTCAATATGTAGGGAGATTCAGCAAGCAGGTTCTGCCTTGACCAGGTAGAATCTGTGGCGTATATGCTTTCTCTTCAACATACATGATAATGCTAATAGCTGAAACTTTAAGAAATAACGAATAAAAGCCTGTTTGTTCAGTTTGTACTTATTTTTTTATTATTACATGGAAAAAATATATTATGAAATCTTCAGCAAGGGGATGCAGTTTTGAAAGTTGGAAGTTCTGAGATGAACCTTAGCTAATTAATATATACTGTGTTTCCTGTCCCTGGTATGCTGATGTGACTTTCTTGTTTTGACATCCATGTTTCAGTTTGTTTGTTTCTGATATTAGAAATGTGTTCATTTGCTTGTTAGAATTACATTTTGCCTTTCATTCAGGAGCTCAAGGTTGTGTGCAATGACCCCATGAGATAGGCTGGACTTAAACCTAAGTCTTCCCAATGCAATCACCATTACACCACACTGGCTGTCTCTGAACCAAAATTCAGCCCACAACCTAGGAGAAGATATTCTAATTAGGTTTCTTCTGCTCTATAAGATATTTGCGGCAGTATAAATTTTCCTGATTTGAATAACTAACTAATGACTGATGATTATGATTCCAAGCCAGCATGGAATTAAGAGTCTTTTCTCTTTGATCCCAACTAATGATCATTTGTGATTCTGCAGCCCAGATCTGGTGGCCCTAAAGACACTAATCCCCCCCCCCCATTTTTAGTAACCCATTACCTACATGCCATACCTCAGAGAAAGATTCCTATATTTTTTCATTTATCGGACACAAGGGTACACATGCAAACTTACTTTTGTGTGTGTGTGTGTGTGTGTGTGTGTGTGTGTGTGTGTGTGTGTGTGTTTGAGTCAGTGTTGATTTTAGAGACTGTGAGTTCTAGTCCCACCTTAGGCACAAAGCCAGTTGGGTGACCTTGGGCCAGTCCCTGTCTCTCAGCCCTAGGAAGGAGCCAATGGCAAACCAGGAGACTGAGAGTTCTAGTCCTGCCTTAGGCCTGAAAGCTGGCTGGGTGACCTTGCGCCAGTCCCTGTCTCTCAGCCCTAGGAAGGAGCCAATGGCAAACCAGGAGACTGAGAGTTCTAGTCCCGCCTTAGGCCTGAAAGCCGGCTGGGTGACCTTGCGCCAGTCCCTGTCTCTGAGCCCTAGGAAGGAGCCAATGGCAAACCAGGAGTCTGAGAGTTCTAGTCCCGCCTTAGGCATGAAAGCCGGCTGGGTGACCTTGGGCCAGTCCCTCTCTCTCAGCCCTAGGAAGCAGGCAATGGCAAATCACTTCCAAAATCTTGCCAAGAAAACTGCAGGGACTAGTTCAGGCAATCACCAGGAGTCAACACTGACTTGAAGGCACCAAAAAAAAAAAAACACCACCCTACCTTCAACCAAAGTTTTGAAAAGTGCTGATGGCACCTCTAGGATATGCAGTGCCTGTCTTTGTGAAAGCAGTGCTGAGCAGGGATTGCTCAGTTTGACAATGCTTTGCCAGTGGGAGGAAGTCAGACAGCACAACACTGTAAAAGCAATTTGCTCCTAAAGACTTGCTGGAGAGTCTCCCACTGAAAGGTGGAGGTGGCAAGTACAAGAATCGTGTGGGCTGCTGAATTGGCATATTGTGACAAAACAACCTTTCCTATGGCAAACACTTCTTCACATTGTTTGTTCCTCTATGTGTTCATGCTTCAATCACAACTAATGCTACACTCAAAGATTACCCCGGTTTTTTTATGACTCATGGATGCAACTTGGGTTGCTCAAAGAGGGAAAAGAGAGTCTGTGCTGGGTTTGCTGTTGTATTTATTTAGAAGGGCATAACGTCATCAAGCCTTGCATGACATGTTAAGGGCCACGTTGCAAAACCGAGGGAGGCCAAGACCCATTTGGGAAAGGACCTTCAGGGATTTTATGGGATGGCATTTGCCCTTAACCTCTGAAGATGCAAAAAAACTAGGAGACAGTATCAGCCCCACCCAAAGCCATTTACAATGGGGAGAGGTAAGGGGGCCAAAATGGCGGCCACAACCTCAGATCAATATATATATATATATATATATATATATATATATATATATATATATACACACATACATACACACACACACACACACACACACACACACACATACACATACACATACACATACACACATACATACATACATATACACTGTATATATATGAAAAGAAATTTAAAAGGAGGGGTAGGAGCATTAGATGGGTGTAGGGCAGAGCTTTCCAAACTTTTCATGTTGGTGACACACTTTTTAGACATGCATCATTTCGCGACACACTCTTACAGCAGGGCACAAGGCAGGCACTAGGACCTGCGTGGAATCACAGCTGGTTTGGAGGCAGCAAGGCACAAGGCAGGCACTAGGACCTGCACGGAATCCTGGCAGGGCTCGGAGGCAGCAGCAGTCGCGACACACCCAGAAACTGCAGCCGACACACTAACGTGTCCCGACACACAGTTTGGAAAGCTCTGGTGTAGGGTTTCTCAACCAGGGTTCCATGGAACCCCAGGGTTCTGCGAGGGGTCACTAGGGGTTCCCTGGGAGATCACAATTTATTTTTAAAAATATTTCAAATTCGGGCAACTTCACATTAAAGGGCTAACTTTCATTCTTTATCTTTAGTTCTTCAACTATATACAGGCCTACACATGAAACGAATATAATAATTTTATAGCTTCTGGCCTATATTTGAGCCTGAATGTGCAGGGGTTCCCCAAGGCCTGAAAAATATTTCAAGGGTTCCTCCAGAGTCAAAAGGTTGAGAGAGGTTGCTCTAGTGTGGTGAATTAGATGTCATTAAAACTAGTTTATGGCACCGGTCATCATCAGAACCTGGCAACATTGTACGTTGTAGCAGGGTTGGAATCTGACAGCAGCAAGGAGGTGTAAAGTTGTCCTGAGCGCCCTTGGTATTTATACAATAGTGGTAAGATGAGGCTAGCACAAATGTCTCTATAATACAGGCACTGGAGGGGCACATGCCCTGCTGTTTCTATGTGACCAGAGTCACAGGGGCCTCGTCTCTCCGGGTAAGGAATCTCCCTGTATCGGCCTTCAAGGACAGCTGAGGGGAAGGCGTGGCTTCGTGCCAGAGTACAGGTCCTCCCATGGTTGGGTACCTGGAGTTTAGTTAAGTATGTCATAGGGAAGGCAGAGTCTGTTGGATTCACTGGCGATAAAGGTTGGGGACCTGGCTAAATCCAATTGGCGCTCTGTGTCTGCTACACGCTGTTTAATGAGTGCTCTGGCCTGATCATATCCCGTGCTGAGTAGAAGACCCGGAGAGAAGCCCAGGGATGAGATTTTAGTTGCCACTGCCTGTCTCTATGTGGACTAAAACTCATCCCTCATAGTTAATGGGGCAAGGCCAAGGGGAAAAGGGATAATCTGAGTCAATAGTTGAGTATGACCACCCACACCCTACCCTGCACTTTCATGAGGCCTGTCTCTAGTCTCAGGGTGGCATTAGAGACACATTTCGGGACTTGAAGGGTCCAGCATACTGTGTTTCCCATCCCGCCTTTCCCCACTAAAACAAGAAATGCTACTAAAAATAGAGGCCATGAGACTTAGGGTGGACTGCTGAATAATTTGAATTGCCAGGAGGAAGGTGCTTAAAAGCATATAAAAGCTAATATATATATAATATATATATACATTAAATGGCTAAGAAAGAAGCAGGGAGCAACAGGGCATCCAAAAATTAGCATGCAACCAAGAATACCAAATGGGAACGGCTATATAGCCGTTCAAGATAATCTGCCTTCCCATTTGGTATTCTTGGTTGCATGCTAATTTTTGGATGCCCTGTTGTTCCCTGCTTCTTTCTTAGCCATTTAATGTGTTAAAAGTCGTGTCTTTAGATTGGAAGGAGCACAAAGAGTGAACCTGGCAACATTTTTTACTTCTAAGAAAGAATGAATCTGGATTCTGAAATGAAACTGGAAAAGAACAGACCTGAATGTTATTTCATGGGATGGCTGTGTCATTATTAAATGTGACTGCCATGGGTTTAAAAAATGATACTTTAGCTGCTAGCCAGGATGATGTAAAGCAATGCAGTCTGAATTGTAAAGGCAGTTCATAATGCAATATTTATAGATACACAAAAGAACAAGAATTTAAAAAGCAAAGCTACTTTGGCTATTTGCTTTTCCTAGTAAGGAATATTTCCAGCTTCTAAGACAGCTTATAGCCAATAGCATATTTTGAACATTTCATTTCTTGGCATTTTTCCTTTTGGGGGCTTGATTTTTTTTCTTCCTTTTTCTTGTTGTATGCTGCCTAGAGTCACAAATTGTCAGTGGGGTGGCTTATACATTTTCTATAAATAAATAAATAAATTGTACAAGTGCTGATCAATTGATTTTGCATATCATAAAGGTTTTTTATATTTATTTATATAATAAATAAATAATTATATATTAATTATAAATTATATTATATATATCTATATCTATATCTATATCTATATATAGATATAGATATAGATATAGATATAGATATAGATATAGATATAGATATAGATATAGATATAGATATAGATATAGATATAGATATATAGATATATGATAAATACGATGGTGTGGTCACTGACCTTGAGCCGGACATCCTAGAGAGTGAAGTCAAGTGGGCCTTAGGAAGCATTACTAACAACAAAGCTAGTGGAGAAGACAGTATCCCAGCTGAGCTATTTAAAATCCTAAAAGATGATGCTTTTAAAGTGCTGCACTCAATATGCTAACAAATTTGGAAAACTCAACAGTGGCCACAGGATTGGAAAAGGTCAGTTTACGTTCCAATTCCAAAGAAGGGCAATGCCAAAGAATGTTCAAACTACCGTACAATTGCGCTCATTTCACATGCTAGCATGGTTATGCTCAAAATCCTACAAGCTAGGCTTCAGCAGTATGTGAACCGAGAACTACCAGAAGTGCAAGCTGGGTTTCGAAGAGGCAGAGGAACTAGAGATCAGATTGCCAACATTCGCTGGATCATGGAAAAAGCAAGAGAGTTCCAGAAAAACATCTACTTCTGCTTCATTGACTACGCTAAAGCCTTTGATTGTGTGGATCACAACAAACTGTGGCAAATTCTTAAAGAGATGGGAGTACCAGACCACCTTACCTGTCTCCTGAGAAACCTGTATGCGGGTCAAGAAGCAACAGTTAGAACCAGACATGGAACAACTGACTGGTTCAAAATTGGGAAAGGAGTACGACAAGGCTGTATATTATCACCCTGTTTATTTAACTTATATGCAGAGTACATCATGAGAAATGCCAGGCTGGATGAATCACAAGCCGGAGTTAAGATTGCCGGGAGAAATATCAACAACCTCAGATATGCAGACAATACCACCCTAATGGCAGAAAGTGAAGAGGAACTAAAGAGCCTCTTGATGAGGGTGAAAGAAGAGAGTGCAAAAGCTGGCTTGAAACTCAACATTAAAAAAACTCAGATCATGGCATCTGGTCCCATCACTTCCTGGCAAATAGAAGGGGAAGAGATGGAAGCAGTGACAGATTTTATTTTCTTGGGCTCCAAGATCACCGCAGACGGTGACTGCAGCCATGAAATTAAAAGACGCTTGCTCCTTGGGAGGAAAGCTATGGCAAACCTAGACAGCATATTAAAAAGCAGAGACATCACCTTGCCGACAAAGGTCCGTATAGTTAAAGCTATGGTTTTTCCAGTAGTAATGTATGGCTGTGAGAGTTGGACCATAAGAAAGGCTGAGCGCCGAAGAATTGATGCTTTTGAACTGTGGTGCTAGAGAAGACTCTTGAGAGTCCCTTGGACTGCAAGGAGATCAAATCAGTCAGTCCTAGAGGAAATCAACCCTGACTGCTCATAGGAAGGACAGATAGTGAAGCTGAAGCTCAAATACTTTGGCCACCTAATGCAAAGAGAGGACTCACTGGAAAAGACCCTGATGCTGGGAAAGACTGAAGGCAAAAGGAGAAGGGGATGGCAGAGGATGAGATGGTTAGATAGCATCACCAATGTAACGAACATGAATTTGAGTGAACTCCGGGAGACAGTGGAGGACAGGAAGGCCTGGCGTGCTATGGTCCATGAGGTCATGAAGAGTCGGACACGACCAAACGACTGAACAACAACAACAAAGGTTTTACAACTATATATGTTCATGTTAAAACATTCAATAAAGTTTTCCAAGTCCATATACAATGGGCATCTCTCTGTTATCAAGAGATGCATAACAACTGTCGTATACAAAAGGATTAATATGGAAGCACATTCCCTACACTTTTTTCAACCATACAAAGTCCTGTGCAAGATCAGAGAAACCTGATGGTGTGGAAGTGTTTGGCCAATGCACTAAATCACTCTAGCTGGGAACTTGGTAAACTCCTATGTCAGCCTGTCTCCTTAACCACCAATGGTGGTTCTTATGGATAAGTGTGTCATGAGAAGGAGAAGCAACTGCTTTTCTCATTAGCAGTAATCTGATTTTGAAAGCACTATGCATCCATGGTTTCAGATTCCAGTTAATGCTAATGGATTTATGCTACAGACACCTGTCCAGCTTTAGTGCCACAAGAACAGTGGGGGGAGATGACTTCTCTTCTTCCAGAACATCTCTACCCAATCCAAATGTAAAATACTTATATTTGCCAAGTATTTTCATATGTCATACTGTACTTAAGGACAAAAGACCATTGACTGTGGTGGTTGTGGAATTGGACAGACTGGCAGTAAGAAGACAGCTCTTCACATCAAAATACCTTTGCAAACGGAGTGTTAAGACGCAGGACAGATAGCCAGAGAAATGCTGGAGCTTCTCCAGGGCGTTCACTCCTTGAAATGGACTTTTTTTGGTGGCAGAAAGCTTGCAAATGGAATATGCTATCCAGGGAAATCTCTCAATGGTAACTGCCTGGTTGTGGCACATTTGAATCAACAGGGGAATTATTTTGCTCTACTGTATCTGTAGTTTTGTCTGGAAAAGCCTTGTAACTGAGAAAGTGGATTAAATGGATTTATGCTACAGACACCTGTCCAGCTTTCGTCCCACAAGAACAGTAGGGGGAGATGACTTCTCTTCTTCCAGAACATCTCTACCCAATCCAAAAGTAAAATACTTATATTTGCCAAGTATTTCCATCTCTTAAACTGCTTTTGAACCCTGCAGTTTCTTAAGCCAAGTTCATCTGAGCAGCATTGTATTACTGTCTGTCAGGGTTTAATAACCAGCTGGGTTTTATCGTCTACTGGCAGCGCAAAAACAAATCATTTATGGAGCTCCAGGGATGGCACAATATATAGCTTGGAGGATCACAAGTTGGGCAAACTTCAGCTTCCTCCTTTTCAAAGGCTCTTCTGTAAACTGTGAATCACAGCTCGAATGCCCGGCAGAGCGTTGGCTTGACCTTTTCATTTCCGAAGCAGCTGGCATTCTGTTGAGATCCTTCCCGCTGGGGCCTTCAAAAGTGTTGTGTCTAAGGTTTACTTTTTTTGGTTTCTGTTTAACTTCCAAGAGATCCAGAAATACAGAGGCTGTGAGCAGAAGGCAACCTCAGGGTGGAAATAAACGGTGCAGGAGAAGGAGGAAGAGAATGGCAAGGTTATTTTTAGCGGCTCGCCATTTTGCATCTGAGCAACTAGCTAGAACTCATTAAATTTTATGTACTGCGCTGTTTATGTTGGGGACCAAAACAGAAACCAAACAATCATGTTTCTATGGGCAATTCATCAAAACCAAACAATACTGAGATGGAATAGACATTTGCTATCATTTGGTGTCCTCTCCTTGGTCAGTGCTTGGAGCACCGAGCGGTTAATTCCTAAAACAAGATATCTTGCCAAGTTTGTTTCCCATAAAATTATACTCTTTGGCCTGAACATTCTTTCCTGAAATTGCAAGCACAAAGTCGCACTGAGTACCTTCAGAACTGAAGATTAGGTATTTTGTGCATGGTTAGAAACACTCTCCATTTTATTTCCTGCATATCGTTATGTTTTTCCCACACTTTGAGGAAGGGAGAGGTGTCACTTCCTGGAGGTTTGAACTGATCTCTTGGGAAAAGGTTTTGAAATTAGGAAAGGGCCACTATGTACAGTAACTGACCGGAAGACTCTACACCAGTGTTTCTCAACCTTGGAATATAGCCATGGCTGGCTGGGGAATTCTGGGAGTTGAAGTCCACACATCTTCAAGCTGCCAAGGTTGAGAAACACTGCTCTACACAGCTGTGGTCTGCACATTGCTCACCTCTGTTTTAGGCTTGGTTTGATGGTTCCTTAAGCGGCATCAACTGTGATTGACGGGCACAATAGATGCCAAGCCAGATGGAACTTTGCTCTGACCCAACAGGGTTCTCCTGGCAGTCTTCTGTCCTAACCTTAACTTTTGCTATAGGGGTGGGAAATGATGTCACTTGTAATCTAGCCACCTGCCAATTGCTCAGCGTCAAGCACATTTGGAAGGTGGATCTCAACCATTTCTTCCTATCGATGCTGTGGTGACTCACCCGCTGATGACGTCACACACTTGGATGTCCCCCAGCTAATTCAGCCTGGAACATTATCCTTTCCACAGACGTCTGATTCACACCTGGGTCGGACAAGAATTGACTATTGTCACTGCCAACTGGGGTTTAGCAAAAAAGGAGGCAATTTTCCATAATTGCCTGTGTCATGTCAAGCTGCAGTCGTTTAGAGGCAGCAGGTGGTTTAGTGGAAAAGATGGGCATTCTGATTGCCTGATGCTGTCACTGCTGTCCCTGAATAGTGAGTCTTGAAGAGGCTAGAAATGAGGGCAAGCATGTGGCCTTGGAGATTATTGTCTTGGACACCGGTGGGCTGCTTGATGGGGAAATATAATGAGTCATTATCTGGCCTAGTGAGAAATGTTAGTAGGTACGGACAAGAGTGGGGAGCAAACCATCCCACCAGATTGAAAATAAGTGACCTGTCTGTGTTTTTATAAATTATACAGTTAGTCCTCACTTAGTGTCCATTCATCTAGTGACAGTTCGGACTTACGACGGTGCTGAGAGAAACAACTTACAACCAGTGCTCACACTTACAACCATCGCAGCATCCCTGCGGTCACATGATCACGATTTGGGTGCTTGGCAACCAGTTCGCATTTATGACCGTCGTAGCAGTCCATAGTCACGTGATTGCCATTTTCAACCTTCCCAGCCGGCTTCTGGCAAGCAAAATCAATGGGGAACTGTGTGATTTGTTTAATGACCACATAATTCATTTAACTACCGTGGTGATTCATTTAATGACCACCGCAAAAAAGGTCATAAAATCGGGTTGGATTCGCTTAATAACTGCTTTGCTTAGCAACCGAAATTCTGGTCTCAATTGTGGTCATTAAGCGAGGACTACATGTATATATAATTAGGTTATAGTTATGCATTTTGCTTATTACATTGCTCCCAAGTTCACTTTTCATGGCTATATGTCACTGGAGATTGATGGCATATGGTATATGAGGTTTATTTATTATTTTTTATTTTATTTACTTATTTATTTATTTTTATTTTATTTACATCCTCACTTTTCTTTGGGAGCTCAACCAGGCATACACGAAGGGTCTTATTTTATCCTATGAGATAGTTTTGGCTGTGAGAAAGAAAAGAGCTGACCCAGTCACAGTTAGCTCTATGATCAAATGGGGACTTGAATTTGTGTCTCTCTAATCCCAGTCCAGTACTTTTATCACTACATTACAGTGGCTGTCTATAATCGTGTGAGGGAAAGACCTCGGGCGACTAGGCAAAGAGATGCTGCCAAGGGAATGGTCAGATAAGAGGCAGCATAGCCCGCAGCTGAATAGTGGGCGGGGCAAGAGGCTCAGAAGGGACCCTCCCTAGTTTCTCGGGCTGTAAAGGAGACGGGGTGGGGGGAGGGTTGTACTTTCAGACTTGCAAGATTCTGTCAATGTAGCTTTACAATAAAGTAGAATTAGCTCATCTGGTTGTGATTCCTGTCTGTGGTATTCCTATACCACAGGAGGCTGACATCAATCTTGCAAGTCTGAAAGTACAATGCTCCCCCCCATCTCCTTTATAGCCCGAGAAACTAGGGAGGGTCCCTTCTGAGCCTCTTGCCCCGCCCACTATTCAGCTGCGGGCTATGCTGCCTCTTATCTGACTATTCCCTTGGCAGCATCTCTTGGCCCAGTCCTCTAAGGTCTTTCCCACATATCATTACACCAGAGCTTTCCAAACTCTGTGTCGGGACACGTTAGTGTGTCGGCTGCAGTGTCTGGGTGTGTCACAGCTGCTGCTGCCTCCGAGCCCTGCCAGGATTCCGCGCAGGTCCTAGTGCCTGCCTTGTGCCTTGCTGCCTCCAAACCTGCCAGGATTCCGCGCAGGTCCTAGTGCCTGCCTTGTGCCTTGCTGCCTGCAAACCTGCCCTGCCAGGATTCCGCGCAGGTCCTAGTGCCTGCCTTGTGCCCTGCTGTAAGAGTGTGTCGCAAAATGATGCATGTCTAAAAAGTGTGTCACCAACATTAAGGGTTTGGAAAGCTCTGCATTACACTGTCAATGCAGTTATGGGGGAAAGATTCAAGTCCTTACTTTATCCAGTGTGAAATTTTGCAGGGCTAAGTGCTCTTTCCCATGTTGTTTAACATCTATAACAGTGGGAGAGATCATCTATTGGTCTGAGGTGAGGTGCCATCAGTACATTGATGTCACGTAGCTATATATCTCTATCCCATGCCAAGCCAGAGATGCTGCAGAAAGCCCGGAATGTTATCTGGAAGTTGTCAGGGACTGCATGGGATGAAATAAGCTCAGATAAAATCTGCCAAGATGGAGCTACTTTTTGTCAAGGAACATCTGGTTCCCTGGATCTGTACAACTTGAAAATGAATAGCACATTCATGAATAGACTTGTCTTGAGATTCTTCAGATACAAAATTTCAGAGAACCCCATCCATGGGTGTGCAACCTCTCTCAACTTTATGGTTGCACCAAAGGTAGTTGGGCCGGTCTGCATTTGAGGAGAGGATTTCAGGAATTTTAGGAGGTGAAATGGGAATATCAAAGCATCCATTTTCCTCCTTAAACTCTCCCAACCTCCAAAAACGGAAAAAAAAAAGGGGGGGGGACAAGCGTTGGCCTAATATTTTCAGGAAGGGAGCTTTGAGAGCTGTATGTGGGATACAATTTTTGTACCTGACCTAACCCATCAACTGTACTTGCAGAGCAAAGTCCAATTATTTCTTCTGGACAGGATCCTCCAAAGCCTCTATTTATTACATCCTCCGGTTTCAGTGGGACCACCAGTATATCATCAGGCTGGGCATGACGGGTCCTCCAACTTCTTTTTATTAATTCCTCAGCGACTGCTATATGCAGGTAGAACCACCAATGTATTTATTCATTGATGGATTTATAAGTTAACTCAAAGTGTAAGTGAACATTCAGATGAACATAATAATTAAAACAAATACTTCTAATAAAAGGAAAACAGGAGTAACATTAAAATCAGGGGATATTAAGAGTTTTAATTAAATCCTTTTGGCTAAAAAAACACAAGGCAGTGCAGTAAATTTAAAAACGCACACAAAAGATAATAATTTGGGGTCAGAAAACCCTAATGGGACGAACAGAGAATTCACCCTTAGCTCTAATTATATCTATTTTTATGTGAACATGGTTAAATTTCAGGATAAATATATTCAGCTCGCTAAGTGCAAAAAACTTAAAATACCAGCACCATTCCCAGGGCTACAGGTTTTAAAACAAAGTTTTTGTACCAGGCTGATCATCTTCCAACTCTGCCCTCCAAGTACAGCATTAGAATAAGAACAACAATTTTGCATAAGCCCCAATGCAGCAGGGTTTCCGTTGACTCATCTTTATATTTTCTGGTTAGATGTGTTTGACCCGTTGTATGAGTAAGACACTTTGTTCTCCTAAAAAGAACAAACTGAACTAGCTCTTATTCAGGAGTTTTAAGGGATGTTCATGAGTGAAGGTATAAAAGATGTCAGGGAAGGGTTTGGTGTTTCCTGTAAAACTTTCAGAAGAAATGTAACTATGAGAAACAAGCTGGAAGCCAGTAGTTTCATGCACTGGGATTGAATTCTACTAGGCCTACAACACCTTGGACTGATTGGCTGCAGTCATGTTTACAACAACTTGCTTGAATAAAAACCAAGCTGCTTTCAGAAATTACCATCAGCATAAATTTCTAGTGCTTGTTTGCTTCTCCCAGATAGGTCAACTACAATCTGAAATCTAAAAGCACTCAGGAGCTATATAGACCATCATCCCCTCACATGTAGTGGAGGTTATTTGCAATAACCTGTAACTTGGGTCAAATCCACACAACCAGGTAGTCCTGTTCGCATCCGGGGCTGGAGCCAGCAGAAACCCAATCTACCCTAAGTCTTGCCCCCACAGTGTGTCCGAGGTACTTGGAAAGAGTATGCTCTGTGCTGCTGCTCATATACCCATAGCGCGCATCAAAACAAAGGATGGGTGAGTGGTTGGTTGCTATCAGTTGCCTTGTGCAAGACCACCACCAATCGGCACACTTTTTTTTTTTTGCAATTCTTTTGTATGTACCATTGACTGCACGACTCATGGGGTCAACTGGTTGACATGATGCTCCAAGTGAAGCCACTGCAGGCACCTGTGCATTGTTAAGCAAATGTTGATGCAATGAGAATAGTGAATGAATGATGTGCCTACTCAACTACTGCATATGGGTTGATACAACTGCAGGTAAGGGTGATTGTGCATGGTGCTTTGTGTCCTGGCCTGTGCAGTAGCAGGACAATTTAAACATAGGTCTGTGTACCCTGGCTGAGCAGACCCCCCCATGCAATATTTTATGAGTGGGGTGAGTTCTTGGCATGAGGGGCCAGATGCATTGTCTCATCATGTGGTCAACTTGTTGATTGCTAATCCAAAATATTGTTTCTTTAAAAAAAGGAGAATGACATTAAGTTCTGATCTCCCACACAGGCAAAACAAGAAGGAGAACAGACTCAGTGGTTAGGACCAGACAGAAATGAGCAGTCCAGAACAGCAGTGAAGGAACCAATAGGAGCCATCAGTTCCATGATGAAGGACACATCATGGCAAGATGCCTCCTTTACAGGTATCCACACACCCATGTTAGTGGCATGGTCAATTCAAGCCACAATAAGATGGAAAGCACCAGCTGAGTAATGGACTGGAACCCCTAAGTCAGGGGTGGGGAACCTTTTTTCTGCCAAGGGCCATTTGGATATTTATAACCGGGGACCGGGGGAGCGGGGTTTCTGGGATTTCTGCGGACTGGGGGCCAGAGTTGGCGGGTGGGAGCCAATCACAAGCACTGGGGGCGGGGTTTGCGGGTGGGAGCCAATCACAAGCACTGGGGGCGGGGTTTGCGGGTGGGAGCCAATC
The DNA here is from genome assembly GCA_023362775.1 of Charina bottae. Lineage (NCBI taxonomy): Eukaryota > Metazoa > Chordata > Lepidosauria > Squamata > Charinaidae > Charina > Charina bottae. Next base: position 13,246,766 of record JALMGJ010000015.1, read on the forward strand.
ACATGGAAGGGGCGGGGTTTGCGGGTGGGAGCCCTGTGGGCCTTAGGCAGGAGCCCCGTGGGCCTTATACGGCCCGCGGGCCTGACGTTGCCCACCCCTGCCCAAAGCCTCTGAGTGGCCTTGAGATACAAGCAGGGGCACGCGGGCCCAGGCTCAGGAAGAGTGGCTGAGCTTCCATTTAAGGAGGGGAAAAGTCAAATAATTTCTGCAGATTGATTTCAATCCCAAGTGGAATGACAGCATGCTAAAATTATCAGCTGGGAGAATAAAAGGGGACCAGTTGCCCTTAGATAGCAGGAAAGATAGAGGATTAGGCTGAGAGTAAACCATTTTTTAAATATTTATTTTGCCATTACCATGGTGATATAGCTTATTAACAACTCCTGGTTAAACTGCGACCTTAGTGAAATATATCTTGTCATTACATGACTTAGAGAAGCATAAATACTTTAACCTCCTGGGTTTCAAAAGTGTGCTTAACCAAGAGAAAGCAAACAAGGTCATCTGTTCTGAACAGGACCCCATGGATGAGTGCTCTAAATAGCAAGGTCAAAATCTGTTTCTGAGTCTTTGGCCTAATTTAAACATCCATCTGTTTAACATTACCCCTAATGTATTGCTTGAGTGCCTTTGTTTAAACCAAGTTCCTTTTACCGCTGGACTCGACTTCCAAACTAAGCTGGTGTACTTATGTTCTTCTTGCCATGATGGAGGGTGAGTGAAGAAGCGATGTTTAAAAGAAGAGTTTTATTTAAAGTAAATCACTCCCCCTCTCCCCAGCTTTCTCATTCCCAGGTCGTCTCATTCCTAAGGGAATCCCTTTGGAGATCTAGTAAACAGAAAGAAATGTCAAGCATTGCCTGCTGTAAACTGTCCCATGATAGATGGAGACGGGAGGGCTGTCCAAGTGATAAATGCTGCCTGCAGCAGTGGTGGCCGATGTTATTACACGGAAAAGCTGTTTTCAGGCCTAAGGCCGTTGTTATTTTACATAAACCGCAGAGGCTGGGTTTTATTTATTTATTTATTTATTTATTTATTTATTTATTTATTATTCAGATTTATCACCGCCCATCTCTACAGCAGTAGACTCTGGGCGGTTTACAACAATAATATTAAAATTAAAAACCTATACACTTTAAAATACAATATAATAATAAATAAAGAATTTGTACAGAACAGGTGCCAGGACTTGCCTTCCTCAGAGAAAGAGAACCGGCTTCAACAGAGTGGGAACTCCTCCCGAGCTATTCCAGATGATAGACTTAACATGTTCAATCCGATTGTCTGAAATAGTCCTCGTTGTTGGCTGTAGTTAGCAGTAGCTTTGTGGTTTCCTAGTGCTATTCCAGTTTTTTCTCTGGTATAAATGCTGATAAGGCCTCAATGAGTCCCAGAGGTTTTCCTGTCAATAAATCTGATGTGAGAGTCTTGTGGCTTGTGTTATAGCACCTAACCTTTATTTCATTTAAAAAAAATAAAAAATGTGTGAGGCAGAAACACAAAGAGGTGCCAAGAGAAGTATCTGGAGGCACATCACAGTTCTTAATGTGTATCTCTCTCTCTTTTTCTTACTCATGGCCCATTCCCATGTGTGCAGCCAGACAGAAATGTTTTCATCCTCACCATCTCTAGGAAAGGTTCAACCCAAACAGGAAGGCTCCCCATCTCTCTTGTTGGCTTTCTTTCAAGGTTCAGTGTAAAAGTTGCTTGGCCAACATTTTGTGTCAAGTGCCAGCAACCTGGTTCTTTTCTGATGTGCGCTGAGCCTGGTCATTGAATACAGCCCCACCTCTCAAAATGTTCCCTGCTGCCTAACAATATGGACCTCTCTCCTCCCCACTTCATTTTGGAGCCGGTTTATAGCAAAGATTCTTTTGAAAATGACTGAGAACAGCTGTCCGACTGCTGTGGAATTTCCTGAGGGCTTTTTTTCCAAAATCCCAACCCCAACAATGGCCCAGTTGTAAGCAAACAGCAGCAGGTGTCTTGTAAGCTTATGACTGCCCCCATTGTGGTTTTCTCTACCACCTACTGTAATTCAATGGAAATATTTTCTTTCCTGAAATTAGGGAAAAAAAACCCTTGATAGCAAATGATTCAAATCATGTTGAATGTCGTGCAGGAATTCTGGGATACTGGCTTTGAGAAATACATCCCTTCAGGGCAGGCTCTTCAAAGCAAAGATATTTTGCTTCGTTTTTGTTATTGTAGGCATAATACCTATCAACTTTTGTTACGTCAGCAAGGTCAGGAGCACGTTGTTATTACAGGGTCAAATTGAGGCAAGGACTTCTTTTAGAGAACAGATCATCATGATTGGGAGCCTGGAGAAAAGACCTCATGGTACGGCTACCGGACCTGGATGGCGAAAATCCAGGTAACCACCAAAGTGGTGGCAAAGAGATGCCGACCATTCTAGTTCTTGGCTGTCATACGCTGGGTCACCTGCTAGGAAGGCTCTGGACCTAGCGCTCCTGTCGATGTCACCGTGGTGGCATTGCTGCTGCTGCTGCTGCACTTTCTGCCCTGGCTCAGGTCATCTGCAGCCAGCGCAGAACGTCCACAGTGACCCTTACTAAGAAGAGTGTCTGGGTGTCAAAAATGCTACTCTTGCTCCATTGCAGTTTGCAGGGGCTGTTGAGTGGCAGCCGGGTAGATGCCGGTCCCTCTTGCCAGCTGCTCAGATTTTAGGGCAAAGGACAGACCAACGTTCACAGTGTGCAGTGAAAACATGGGGAAGGAGCTAACGGTCGGTTCTATTACCTTCTTGGGTGGAGTAGGAGAGCGAGGAGAAAGTGCCTCCGCCCAGAGGTGGGAGCACCGATGGATGCCAATAGAGAGGCATTGGTTGGCTCCGGGTCAATTCAACATCTTCTCCACAAAAGTGGAGTGGGTTGCAGGACGTCTCCCAGCAGCTTTGGAAGATTAGTGAGTAAAAATGTTGGCAGAAGTATATTCAGAGTAGTGGAAAAGTGTAAGAGAATTGTACAGGGCTAGCACTGTAACTTCTGAGAATGGGTAAAACAGGCAGCAAATTTAATTTTGAATGTTTTTCCGCAATCATAAAAGCTTACCTTCTCCTGGATATACTAACTTAGCATGCAGGAGTTTTCTGAAAATGAGGTACTACTCAAATTGATGATATCTGACTACATCATCTATTGCCTTAAAGGGCAGCACCCCATTTTCCTAGATGATTAATTTGGCTGTTATCATTGATCTGGAAGCAGCACTTCTTTGCCCAAACTGTGACCAGATTAAAAGTCTACCCTTAGTCGTGCCTGATTAAACTCCTTGGTCCTTTCAATGAGCTAAGTAAAAAACCAAAAATGCAGACCAGTTTGAAATTCTTCAATTGATATGAGCAGATTCTCGGTAAGTTCTCCAGTAAGTGGGCTGCATTTTTTTAAAGCATGAAACAAAGCATGGGCTACCATGCAACTTATGGGCTATATACCAACCTCAGTTAGGGTAGGTGGGGAGTTATGGAATTTGTAGCCCAACATCTTTGGAGAGCATTAAGTTAATGAAGCTCCTCTGGGTGATACAGAGTTTCAGTTGCATTGTGGCCAAGATGATGATAAAAGCAGACATGCATCTGACCAGCAAACACAGTATAATAAGTCCTTGTTTTGTTGTTTATTCGTTCAGTCGCTTCCGACTCTTCGTGACTTCATGGACCAGCCCACGCCAGAGCTTCCTGTTGGCCATCACCACCCCCAGCTCCCCCACGGTCGAGTCCGTCACCTCCAGAATATCATCCATCCATCTTGCCCTTGGTCGGCCCCTCTTCCTTTTGCCTTCCACTTTCCCCAGCATCAGCTTCTTCTCCAGGGTATCCTGTCTTCTCATTATGTGGCCAAAGTACCTCAGTTTTGCCTTTAATATCATTCCCTCAAGTGAGCAGTCTGGCTTGATTTCCTGGAGTATGGACTGGTTTGATCTTCCTGCAGCCCTAATAATAATAATAATAATAATAATAATAATAATAATAATAATAATAAAGTCCTTATGTTGGCCTAATGATGTGGGCCTTGAACATGTGGAATTCTCTTTACAAACACCCTAAAAAAGAACTCCTCTATCTTTTGAACTTTTGATGTTTAAAAATACCCTGTGAAGTTTATCAGTCAAACTAATGATAGAACATGGCAGCCTGAGCGGGAAAGGCAGAGAGAGAGAGAGAGAAAGACTTCTTTTAGCTTCCTTATCTCCTCCCTGACATTTCACCACCAAACATCAAGGAAGACAGAAGCACTCCATTGCCATGTAGAGCGACCCAAGGGCATGGAACAATCCGTCACATGGTTTCTATATTTTCTCACTTGTTTACCGCATAGGCTCCCTCCAACAGCAAATAATGGCAAGGTGCTAATCCCAGAGAACAAGGCACTCAGCTTCTCACATCCACACATGTTATCCTGGCATCACCACAAGGGGAAGGGGGGAAGAGCAACCCATCGTGGGTTGCATTGCACCCTTGCTTATGTTTGCGGTAGGCTTGAAATTTGCCTCCCCCAGTTGTCAGCCTTTTTCTCTGGACCAAAGATCATCTCTAGGTTGCTGCTTCTAAAGCAAACATCTGCAGTTTGTATCACAAAGCATGTCCTTAAGGGGGCAACAGGGAGAGGAGAGAGAGAAAAGACTACAGGACCTTTAGGGACATTGCCTTTCAAATACTGAAGGCGGGGATCGGGTTGGGCATTTTAAAGACTCAGGATGCAGTCAGACAGGACACACATTTCTGGGCAGTTTCCATATGCTGGTTTATATGGATAGGTGCAAATCTGGGACAGCTTTCAGATGAAGATGCAATGTCAGGGCTTAGTGAGATCTAAGCAATGCCAATCGGATGTCCTAGATCCAGGAAAAAGGGTGAGATTGGTAAAGTTGCCATATTTGGGCTGCAAAACCTAGATGGCCATATTATTTATCTTGGCGTTATAGAAACAATGGTGTTATAGAAACTTTAATGGAAAAATTAAAAGAATTTGGTGAACTTGTTGGATTTAAAGTGAATAAAGAAAAAACAAAAATGCCAGTTTACCAACTAAACATTAAAATGTAGAACGTTCCCTGTTGAAGATTTCGGCCATTTCTGTCTATTCGTTTTCCATCCTTAAGTTTTCTTTTCCTTCTTCTGTCTGGTTGGCACAGTTTTGACGACATAAATGGAACATCAATAAACAAACAAAAAAGCGGGCAATATAATGGCCATGTTCTAGTCCCACGTTATAAAAATGAATGAGTCATTGAAAAATACTGATTAAATAACAGATGGCAACTGCCAATTTTGGTGGGGGTAGGGATCCTGTTATTATTTAACAGTACAATCCATGTGTTATCAGGAACTGGGCTTATTTTTAAAAATGTGTCAAGGAGTATGCCTTTTGCAATGTCTTTTTAACAGTTTGGCAGCCAAAAAAATCAGCAGTCGTATTATTAGTAATCTAGCAAGATTCTCTGGTGGAGCTGTGTGCAACTATAAAGGTACATTCCAGACTCCCTGTTTCTACTTCTCCACCTGCTGCTGTGCACACACACCTATTACACTCCCATTCCACACTCACTGGCAATGGCACAACGGTTTCAAGACTAGATTGCCTTTTTCAATGAAGTCTTCTTTAATTAATGTGCTTGTACACATTGGTATCAACTCCCATTACTTTGGGAGTTCGAACACTTCAACTTAAAGAAACCCCCTTTATTAACACTCTGAGACCAAGAACAATCCCAATAAAAGTTCTAAAGAAAAAACAGACAAGAAGTTAAAGATAGAAAACTGAACTAAGCTCAACTAAAATAATTAATTTAAAAGCTTTTTTCCCATGGGCCCCTGTGAGGTTTTCTTGTTTGTTTTGTTTTAACCTTAGCTGTTAATTTGAATGTATAGACCATAGCTTTCCAAACTGTGTGTCGCGACAAAACCCGGAAGTGCTGATGGTGTGGCGGCGCCGGCACGTGCAGCGGCGGCGCACCATCAGCGCTTCCGGGTCTTAGCGCGATGCACAAGGCCGCCGCCGCTTCTGCCACCATACATGCTGCCGCCACACTGCCACACCGCCGCCACCGCTGTTGGTGTGTTGCCAACGGTGGGACTTTGGAAACCACTGGTATAGACATTGATACTATTATACTATTATATGCCACAGGCCTCTTAATTTAGAGGCTCCTTATTTTATATTATGATGTTATACTTGATTGTAGAATGTTCTAGTATTAATTCTTGGTTTATTGTAGAATTAATGACATTACTGTTGTGAGTAATAGTAATAACATTGCTATTACTATTACTGCCTGATTTAATGATAAGTTTATTTATTTATTTATTTAATCAAATTTATCACCGCCCAACTCCCCCAAGGGGGATTCTGGGTGGTTTACAACAAAATATAATCAATAATGTACAATTATAAATAGATTAAAATACAAATTAAATAACAATTTAAAATATAAAAAATATAATAAAATCCAGTGACGGAATCTTCTAAGTTCTTCTTAAGTAAAAAGTTACCAGTAGAAGAGAGACAACATGACCCTTGAAGTTGATACTCAGTGATCAACGAGGAATTTCCAATTATTCTTACTATTTTTAGCCAATAGAATTCATCTAACGTTCTAAGAGCATGTCATGGGTGCTCAAATAAAATGGCTGCCATGTGGGCTTGCCCATTCACAAATGGTAGCCACTCTTGGCCTGGCCAATCACAAAACCCCAATTTACCAAACAGGAGAGTTTGCTCCCTCTCCCCCTCTCTAGGCCCCACCTGCCCAGGATTCACACACACACACTCGGGCAGGTTTCTTGACTTTTTTCTGAGCAGGCGGGCACATTTATTAACAAAGCAATGGGCTGTAACCATCTAGCAGTTTTATGTTCAAAGGACACTTAGAGTGCTTAAAGTTGCCCCTGAGGGCTGATGCGTTGGTTTTCTGCTCGCCAGTTCCTTTCGAAATAGGTTTAAAATTCTTTTTTTTTTTTAATGAAAAAGTAGTGGGAAAGCGAGACCGGCAGATGCCACCCGATAAACCTGTGGGCATTTTGGTGTCCACCGTACCACGTTGGGGGTCCTAGAATTAGTTCTTGTGGTGAATGTGAAAATTCATCTGCTTTGGTGAAAATTCATCTGCTTTGGTGAAAATTCATCTGCTTTGGTACCAACAGAGGCAAAGAGGCTGTTCCAGATCCTCAGCACTCTCTGCTTTCTGCTATTTGCTACTGCTATCGAAAGAGATTTTTATGATTATCTGTGAGCAAACAAACCCTGCCAAGAGAGTCCACGGGATACTGCAGTTGCCATTTAATGACTATTCCTCCATTGGAGAAGAAGGAATATGATTGTGTTAATCTCAAAGAGCACATGTATCTAACCATGTGGGTTGAGAGTTTGATGTTCTTGCATGGGTGAATGTGTAAGATTTTGTTGTTTATTCTTCATCAACTGGTTATCAGTCATGTCCTACTGTGTTAACCACTTGCTGTCTTTTCCTTGCGGGGAATAGGACCTCTTGATGTCTTTACGGCTTCTTCTATTATATCTAATTTCTAAAGCTCAGAGACATGGGATCTGTTCAGCATTAACTCAGGTTAAAAAGTAAGAATTCAGAAGCACATCTTTAAAAAGCAGCAGAGCTTCCATTGCATTTTCACTTTCTGACACACACCCTGTGGAAACCCCTGAGTGTTGTTAGCCAGACTGACATGCTGGACCATGAAAGATTCATCTGGAAAGGCCTCTGGGGACACACTGGGAGCAAACATCAGATTCACCTTTCAGCCATTCTTCCATTTGTTTCCCTTTCTGATTCTTAATGCCCCTGAACCTTGGCAGAACCCAGCCGTCGCCATGGTTTCATAATTTGGGACATAGCCTTCAATTATCTTGACTTCTCTGTGGAAGTGAAAGTTGGACTTTGAAGAAGCAGGATAGAAAGAGCCTTTGAACTTTTGGTGTTGGAGAAGACTCCCGAGAATACCTTGGACAGCCAAGAAAACAAACAAACGGATCATTGAACAACTCAACCAGAATCCTCACTCAAGGCCCAAGAGACCAGGTTCAAACTATCCTACTTTGGACACATTATGCAAAGACCCAGCTCTCTGAAAAAGGCTCTAATGCTGGGAAAGGTGGAAGGAAAGAGAAGAAGAGGACGACCAGCAGCAAGGTGGATAGTGGTGTTGAGTGCATCATTGGGAGACCTGAAAAAACAGGTTAGGAATAGATCGTCATGGAGAAAATCTATGTGGAAGCTAGGAATCGAAAATGATATGATGGCCCATAATCAATCACTCTTGCCTTCAGTGTTACCTATGTATTTGATGTATCCTATCGAAATGTATTGCCTGCCTGGCACAGAGGTAAGGAACCAAGCAAGGGAAGAAATGAAACCAAGGAGTGACTATGGAGGCCAGAAGTTTAGCAAAAACATGAACTTCTTTAAAAAGTTATTAAACAGAAGGCCCGTTTTTTCCAAGAAGGAAAACACATCAGGGGAGATCCAGACTTTTGACGGAACCTGCAAATAAACTGGGGGACTAACTAGATTTGTACAGGTGTAAGAAAAGAAGCATTAGGGTTTAAATACAGTGGTCCTTTTGAGACCCCTTAGCATAAATACAATTCCATTCTAGAAAAGTGCTAGGGTGCACATTCTTTTATTCCTAAGGATGTAAACAAGTTTGCATATAATAAGGTTGGAGTCCCCAGTGTGGTGTGGAGAATAGCAATCACTGTGCAAACACCCCCTCTTAGCTCACCTTTGGTTCCATGATTCATCTGACTTTTCAAAAGCATTCTTGTAAATAAAACCCGGAGGCACTATCATACTTCAAAGCATCATCATCCAACATTACTTTTGTTTCTAAGAATCCAGGAGCTCCCAGACAGGATTCACAGACACACTTGCTCAAATGAAATGATGAGTAGCTTGTAACTCAGTGCTCTGTTTGGAAATACTGTATATTCATGACCCCCTCCTCCAATCCTTATGAATTTGCCTCCTGATCAACAGGTGTTTGGGGACTGGCTGGGTCTACCCTGGGAATTTTTTTGTGAATGGACATACTCTCAGCATTCCAGATTGTATATTAGAAAACAGTTGTGTGCTTTTAAATCAACACTGCTGGACCTTTCTGCCAGTGAGAGAGAGAGAGAGAGAGAGAGAGAGAGAGAGAGAGAGAGAGAGAGAGAGAGAGAGGGAGGGAGGGAGGGAGGGAGGGAGGGAGGGAGGGAGGGAGGGAGGGAGGGAGGGAAGGAAGGAAGGAAGGAAGGAAGGAAGGAAGGAAGGAAGGAAGGAAGGAAGGAAGGAAGGAAGGAAGGAAGGAAGGAAGGAAGGAAGGAAGGAAGGAGAGAGATAATAGATATAGATAGATGATAGACAGACAGACAGACAGACAGACAATAAATAGATAAACTTCTTTGGAGATATTTTGAAAGGATTTCTGTCTTTTTAGTATTAATTTAATATATGTATGAATTATTTGCATACATGGAAGAATCTTAGTCCTTCCTTCCCTCCCTCCCTCCCTTCCCATACCACCTTTTTGGCTGAGTCCAGACATCATGCTTAACCTTACTTTATTTTGTTTGGATTTGCTCAGATGTATTGTATGAATCCAGACCATCATAATTTATTCAATACAACCGGTTTAGGTAAACTATAGTTTATGGAACTGTGTAAACCCAGCCTTGCTTCATCTGTCACTCCACCGTTGTTATTTATTTGTTAAATCCCAGCACATCTCATGTAATTATAGGACTGGATTGGGGTCTGGAGAGGATAGGATGCAGAAAGCGGCCTCCAGCCAGGCTGCTTCATTCCTTGATTGCCTTGCAGGGCCTCTCAGGACAGAGAGACAAAGCGAATGCCCTGTATATAGTCCTCCGAAGTACAAAGGTCTGTGAGTTCAATTCTCAGTAGAGGGTTTGAACCCCATAAAATAATATCTGGCTACCCGCATCTGATGATTGCCAATAAGGATGAAACTGGTAACGCGGTGCTTCCTGGTGGTCACTGTAACTGAAAACAACATACAAGATATACACTGTGTAAAAATAGAGAAATCTCCCCCTCCAAAGGAGGATGGAAGTCATGTAAAACACTGTACATGGGGACATGACATAATGAAACATCTGTCTCTCTCTGCTGTGAGAGCTTAAGAGAAGGTGGAGTGTATACCAGTGTTTCTCAACCTTGGGAACTTTAAGATGTGTGGACTTCAACTCCCAGAATTCCCTAGCCAGCCATGCTGGCTGGGGAATTCTGGGAGTTGAAGTCCACACATCTTAAAGTTCTCAAGGTTGAGAAACACTGGTATATACCATTCTGAGAGCTTTTAGATATCCCTTCCTACAACTTCTGAGCACCAGGACCTGGATAGCTCCTTAAACTAATGCATTGTATACAGTCATCAAAAGTGCAAAGGCCCATGAGTTCAATTCCCAGGAGAAGGTTTGAACCCCATGGAACAACATCTGGCTAGCTACATCTGATGGGTCCCAAACAGGACAAAACCAGCTGTGTGGTGCCTGCTGCCTGTGGTCAATGTAACAGCAAGGAAACGAGAGAGCGTAGAAACACCTGCAAAGCGGCCCAGATCCCAGAGCAAGGGCCCTGTGACGCTCAGCACGCGTGGCTGCCAGGAGAGGGCATGGCCAGAGAGGCAGAAGGTGGGCCCTGGTCTGAGTTCTTGCCAGTGGGAAAGTTATCTCCTCCCAGACTCTACAGACCTGCATCTCATTTCACAAAAGACAAATGCTGTGATTTGTAATGATGGGTAACTGGGCTGGGAGAAAATGAGTCCCAAAATGATACTTGATAGAAACCAATCACAGCGGTGCTATTCCAATGCCCCTTATTTAAAGCAGGGACACCCCTGCAAACCCTCCTTTTAATATATGCTTTTCTTCCTTGTCTTGAAGCGTACCCTGAGCTGGGGGCTTTTTCTCTGACATTAAAAGGAAGAACGGTTGCATTTATTATTCCACCCTTTTACGGCATCACACGCCACAAAAGTTGACATTTTGTCGAGACGTGGTTATGTAAACCCCTGTGTATGGAGGGGGGGAGAGGGGAGGAGAGCGGGCTTATGCTCCAGCTGCTGATTGCAAGTGTCTTTCTAGGGGGTTCGCTGTATCTCAGCTTGTCTTTGCTCTCCTGTTGACCAGCAGGGCAACATGAGACTCTAAATGTCAGCTGAAAAGGTGCCACCGACACGCTTCAATGTTCTCACTCTGCAAATTGGGGTGGTGTTTTGGGGGGTGAGTTGGTTGGTTGGAACACTGTAGAATACAGCTGTTGTCAAAGTGGGCAAAACTGGAAGATGTGCTTTTAAAATGTATGTTTTTAAAGGAGGGTGAAGACATATTGAGGCACTCCGTAGAGCAGTGTTTCTCAACCTTGGCCGCTTGAAGATGGGTGGACTTCAACTCCCAGAATTCCCCAGCCAGCATGGCTGGCTAGGGAATTCTGGGAGTTGAAGTCCACCCATCTTCAAGCGGCCAAGGTTGAGAAACACTGCTGTAGAGATTGGCCAAGGAAGCAAACATGAAGCTTGTCTTAAACAGAAGTTTCCTGTATCATGCATCAATCTTGACTTCTTACACGAATGAATGGAACTCAGAGGAGGAATGCACCCCATTCTCCTGCCCACCTTCATTTTTTCCCTTTCATAAATAAACTTGCAAGGTAGGGCACCCTAAGAGTGATCCAGAAACCTCTGCAGCAGAGTTGTTTGATTTTTAAAAACAAGGATGATGGATATATCCGCTGCTGCCAGTAGAAGTCCTCCGGAAGAAGCTTGAAAGTGATCCACAACTGTCTTCTCTTCTCCCAACTTCAAGGGCAAACAAGGAGTGACAATTCCTGCCCACTCAAGCTACTCCACGTCCTGCAGCAACCAAAGCCCTCTCCCTCCAACTGCACACGAAAAGGGAAAAATATATATATCCTCACATCACTGAAGAACGGGGCGGGGGGGGGGGGGCAGCCTGCTGTCTGGCCGTGTCACGTAAGGAAAACCAATACGCCACAACTTTGAAACATGTGTGCGGCAGTGCACTGAAGTTGTGATGGCGCGCAGTGCCCTGATGGCATGATATAAATAATACAAGTGGGGGGGGGGAAGAGTCCTCGCCCAAAGTATTTAAAACTGAACAAGATAAAAACAAATATTCATCATGTTCCAAAATTGGCCTTACAAATCCCGAAACGTTTCCTTCCCCTGCAGACTTCTGCTTTTCTATCTTATTCTTAGGGCACTTACAAATTCTTTCTGAGTTTATTTTGGCTTCAGAGATGACTTTATTGTTAGAACTGGCATATGAGGCTCCTGCTGCTGGTGTTTTCTGTATTATATCTTTCCATCACTCCGCAGCCTGCCTGGTTGCCCAGACTTCACACACTGGGAAGTCAATGTCGTCCTAACTCAAGGCGGCGAACATACCTAATACTCCTTCCTCCTCCTATTTTCCCCACAACAACCCTGTGAGGTGAGTTGGGCTGAGAGAGAGTGACTGGCCCAAGGTCACCCAGCCAGCTTTCGTGCCTAAGGTGGGACTAGAACTCAGTCTCCTGGTTTGCCATTGGCTCCTTCCTAGGGCTGAGAGAGAGTGACTGGCCCAAGGTCACCCAGCCAGCTTTCATGCCTAAGGCGGGACTAGAACTCTCAGTCTCCTGGTTTGCCATTGGCTCCTTCCTAGGGCTGAGAGACAGGGACTGGCCCAAGGTCACCCAGCCGGCTTTCATGCCTCAGGCGGGACTAGAACTCTCAGTCTCCTGGTTTGCCATTGGCTCCTTCCTAGGGCTGAGAGACAGGGACTGGCCCAAGGTCACCCAGCCAGCTTTCATGCCTCAGGCGGGACTAGAATTCACAGACTCCTGGTTTCTAGCCTGTTGCCTTAACCACTAGACCAAACTGTCCCTTCAAGGTGTGAGAAGCCAGGGGGGATGCAGAATTCCAAAGAGATGCCCCTATAATCGTTCACCTGCTCCTTCACAATTTCAACACTAAATAAGTGCAATAAATCACACTCCACCCATGAAGATTTCCCCCACCTGGTCTTCTCCTTTGAAAGAAATCTTGAAAACCATTTTGCTTTCTCCAAGTTGAATGAAAACTACTAGAAAAAAATAGGCACAATGTTTCTGCATGGGACTATTCAAAGCATGGGGGGGGGGGGCGTGGTGGCTCAGCGGGTAAGATGCCAGGCTTGTTGATCGGAAGATCGCAAGTTTGGAGGTTCAAATCCCTAGCCCTGCGTGCGGAGTGAGCTCCCGCACTAGCTCCAGCTCTTGCCAACCTAGCAATTCGAAAGCATGCAAATGCAAGTAGATAAATAGGTACCACTTCCTGGGATGGTAACAGCGTTCCGTGCGCGTCATGGTGGCCACATGACCGCGGAAGCGTCTTCAGACAACGCTGGCTCTTCGGCTAACAAACGGAGATGAGCACCGGCCCCTAGAGTCGGACATGACTGCACAAATGTGCTGGGGGAACCTTTACCTTTATTAAAAGCATAAATAGAGTATCAGGGTTTAAAACTGAGGGCACTTCCAGAAAAGCAGCTTTTCCGTCTCCCATCCTTTCCACTTCTAATGGGAAAAGGTCCCTGAGATTGCTCTGAGCTGTTTGCAGATCCAGTCCATTTCCCCATTCCTTACATCTCTTCCTGCTGGGCGTTCAGTTGCCCAGGGTGAAAATAACCAGAATTAATTAGCAATAGACCACCTGGAACCATTTTCTCTGGAGCAAAGCTTGTCAGCTTCAGCAAGAGCAACTGCCTTGAGACAGAAGTTCCCTGGCCATGGAAACCACAGAGATCTGTTCAGATGTTCTGCAGCTGTAAGCTCTTGATCATGGTGTTATTTGACCACCAGGGACTCATTCCATGCCAAAATTGGGAGAATGCTCTTGTCTGCAAACCCTCTCATGTTAAGTAGTCCGTGATTTATATTTCAGGCACAAATTCTCTGCTGGCTGGGGAAAGAAATATTAGTAGGCTGACCATATTTCCTTGAGACAAAAACGGGACATTGGGATGGCAAAACGGGACGGGGTCTTATGTAATATTCCGTATTCATGAAAAAGACAGGGGTCCCAGCCCCCCCGGTCCACGTGATTGGCTCCCACCTGCAAACCCCGCCCCCTGGTCTGTGCAATTGGCTCCCGCCTGCAAACCCCGCCCCCGGTCCGTGCAATTGGCTCCCGCCTGCAAACACCCCCCTGGTCCCTCTTTGCCACATGCTGATAGGCAGCTCCAATCGGCAGCTCCGGCTTGGATCCACCTTCCGCACCATTCCCGCCGGGTTTAAAAAATGGGACAAAATTGAGATTTTTATCAAAACGACGGGACAGTTGAAAAATGCTAAAAAAATGGGACTGTCCCATTCAAAACGGGACGTATGGTCAGCCTAAATATTAACCCATCTTTTAGGGTTCTAAGGCACATTGTCCTTATGACCTTAGAACTCGTGTATGAAACAGATGCATGGAGGTAGTAATAACGTACAATCTATTGGAAGTAATTATATTTTATTATCATCAGACCTGCTTTGCTGGTTTTTTTTTTAATTTGTGGCAAAGAAATCTTTTAAATTGCAAAGAGAGCTATTGAAGAATGCTCGTGATAAGACATGAGCTTGATTTACAATTGCCATTTATGAGCACTACCATTAACGTGAGGGTGCCCTTGAGGGAGATCCTGTAGTCATCGTTTGGTCCATTTTACATTTTGACACACACAGGTCTTCTTTTCAACTTAATACTTGGGTGGCAGTGTTCCTGGAAATGGCTCCAAGAAGGCGCTAACACTCTGCAAATTTGTCTTGAAAGCTTAGTGCAAAAACGTGTGACTTTAAGTGCAGCTGGGATGCTGATTTTCTAAACCTGCTCCTGAAATTAAGACTGAATCACATCCAGGTGTGCAACCACCAAAGGCCAGAGGAGCAATTCCTGATTTGCAGAAGGGCACATACTTCCAAGAATCCTACTCTGTAATTTTCATCAAAATGGACATGGCTGCACAAAACAGGCAGGCATTCGTTAGCAGTTCTAGATAAAAGCTAAAGTTGAAAGAAAAAAAAAGGTTTTCTAGTCTGCACAGCGTAGTTCTGTCTAGTTAATTATATCGAGTTTTGTTTTACCCAGTTTCTTGTGTATCTAGCTTTAATGTGCCCAACCCCTCCCAAAAACTACAACAAAAAGTATGCATTTTGGTGGATTTTGGTATGAATATATGCATTTTCTGTACACCAAGTTTTCAAATATTCAGGTTTTTGTACACACCTATTCTAATATAAGCATTTGGGAAAAGAGATTTTTCTGGAATATGATACATGTTTCTGTCTCTCATATATATATATATATATATATATAAATGAGAGCTGAATTGTCAGCTCTCATTTTAGAAAGTAACCCTCTACCACAAGAGTGTCCAACTTTTTTTTTTTTGGCCAAGGGACACACTGAGTGGCATTGTGGGTAGCATTTCAAGTTAACAAGATATAGTTGTCACAGTTGTGTAATAACTATGTAATGCATTTCTCCTATCACATTAAACATCAAAATTTTCTGGCAAATTTTGGGAACTGCACCCAAGGCTCTCACAGGCCACATGCATCCCTGGGGTTCAGATTATGGACTTCTGGTCTCCCCTTTCAGGTAGAAGGAAAATCAGACATACATGATTCTCCCCAATTTGCTCTGGATCACAAGGACTACAAGATCTGGGCTGCAAAGCTTCCAGATGACCATTAGAGGTGGCACATAGAAAACAAGTTTTTAGTGGTAGTTCTTGTAACTTCTTTGCTGTCATCTAGTGCTGTCCAGCATTTTGTCCCAGACCCTTCATCACAGCTTTTCTACTTGAAGCTGGACTGCTTCTGGACAAAACATTTTAGAAAGTCGTATCTTACTTCATAATGGACAGTTTCTCTCTGAAGGACTGCCAGAGAATCATCTCCCATTTAAAAGACTATCAGTGCATAATCCTCTCTTTGATATTTTCCTCTGTTTGAAGAGCTGCCCATTCCAAGTCTGTTTTAACAATAATGAACTTTAAGCAGGAAGAAGGGAAATCCATCCACAACTAGCAATTGAACAGCAGATGAAGCAGACCCACATATCTGCTTGTCTTTGCTGCTGTGGGAAACTATGCTGTTGCTGGAAACAAGTACACGGATTATTTCCAAATGTGCAGCTATCCACATAAATCAGCACATTATATGTACATGTAAATTGGCCACTCTGGCACCTTTCAATAAATGCCAGAGCAAAGACTGCATTCAGTTTTCCTGTAGAAGACATTGTCCCTAGACAATATCCCTCTAGAGCAGTCCAAGGTTGAAAATGGGTGTGGTAATTCCCACATCTATGGGAAAAGCAAGTGAGATTAATTTGATAATAATTAAAACAAGGCCCCTAGAGCAACTTTTTATTTTCAAAGAAGGCTGCCAAATATTCCCATTTACATCTGTATGTAGCTACTCCCTCCTTCAGGGGCTAGATTATTTAATAACAATGAATGAGCTGGTTTGTAGACTATTAATGTTAATGTTTAAAATACCAGAAATTTCACTCTTCCAAATATCTTTGCTATATAAAAGGGGAAACAAAGCCTTCTATAATAACCAGAAATACTTTATTATAAAATCTGCATGTAAACAAGTAACAAACATTTAAAGAAAGTGCAAATTAACTTCCAAAAATTGTATTCATTATATATTTTCCTTTTCCCCATCCAACAACTCTTCAAAGTCCACCCATCCCTCCAACCACATTTAATTTCTAAAAGATAATTGCTTATATATAGATATATCTCCTGTGCAACCTTTGGTAAGTCATTTTGGGCCAGCAATCAAGAGATACATTTTGAGGTCCCACTCTGCCTCTGGAAACACAGCCAGTTTCCTTGAGCATCCATGGCAGTTTGAAATACAAAGGGCCTGATAAAGCTCCAAAAATGCAGCTAAAATGAAGCAGCATGGCTGCTTCCATCCGGTAAATAAAACCACCCTGGCTGCTTCGCTTTGATGCGGTGATTTGACTGAATCACCTTGGAATTGAATCATCCCATCAAAATGCAGACACCCACCAAAAAGAAATGCGTACGAGCCTGCGTACAGCGTTCAAGTTTTGCTCTGCAAAGGAGACACGTTTATGGTGATACTTATTTTTCTTCACTTCTTTTCTGTATCATCGTGTGTTTTTTTCTTTGAATCCCTGATAGCCACAGGACAGCTAGCAATTTTACACAGTGAAACCGAAGGGGTACAAAGCCACTGAATTTTTAGAAATCAGTTCATTTGCTGAAGGTTAGAAACCGTTCTGCCAGTGAAGGTCCTGTAACCTTATTTCCCAGTCTTGTGCAGGAACTGTAAGGCACGAAGGAAACAACTTCCCTCCATTCTGTAGTTTCACATACAATGTCCTTTTTCCTCACTCTTAACTGCCAGAGACATGTTCACAACACACCCACACACACTCACATACTTCTAATTCTGCCAAGAGCCATGTCTAAAGTACTGATAAGTCATGGCAGGACTTGGATTTGGCTTTAAATGCCATCTTCTTGTTGTTTTTGGCCACCATCTTCCCAAGGAATCGCTTAGCCTTCTTACTGATGCTCTCTCTCCTCTTTGTGTTGGCCATTCTTCGGGCATTGTCTTCTTTGCTGTCCTTGCGTAGCCGAATCTGCCGGACAATCCCCTCGAAGAGATCTTTGACGTTGTGATGAAGTGCGGCTGAGGTCTCAATAAACTTGCAGTCAAAGACGACTGCACAAGCCCGTCCCTCTGAGGGGCAGAAGAGAGACGACCAAGATTAGTTAGTTAAACCATGCAGAATCAATACAACACAACCTCTGCTTCTGAATTTGGATGGGAACGGATCGTAGGTTAGGAGTTGGAAGCTGTAGGGTAGGAGATTGTGCGAGTGTGCACATGAAAAAAAAAGGGTATCTCAGGTCAAGCACATTCCTCAACTAGTCCAAGATTCTCTTATCAGGACGACAGAGGAATGAATGCAGATACCGCTTTCTTGGAGCTGGATCCTCAATGGTGGGGCACCTGTTTTCCATGCAGAAGAGCCCAAATTCAATCCCCAGGAAGAGAATTATTCCCTGAAATCAGGACAGCTGTGGCCAGTCAATATTGACAATCCCAGACTAGAGATCAATGTATAGTCTTGAATCACTATAAGGCAGCTTCTTAGGTTCCTAGCCCTGCAAAAAGTGCCATTCCTCTTGGCCCGAGCAGCTTTCCCCAACCTGTGCTCTCTGTTGGGTTACAAGACTCAAAATTACCCGCCAGGATGGCCTATGGCACAAGCAGCTAGTGAAATTGAGACAGGGCAACTAAGACTATTTTCCAACGGCAAAACGTTCCCCATCCACTGAGAAGCTGCACTTCAGAAGGTTCATGGTCCAGCCCTCCACTGTCATTCAGAGACGCATTATGTGTTGGGAACACACAGCAGCCATTGCTGTGGCTGATAAGAAATTCCACTGTCCATTGCTGTTAAAACACACACACATATTTCTTTCCCCAACTTGTTCTTTTTAACTGCCCCCATCCCATAAATCCACAGACCTACAATATTTAGATAAGGAAAAAAATAGATCTTTTTTAACTGACCAAATAATTGATTCATACTAGATTTCTCTATATTGGATCATCAGCAGGGCATAGCAATTGTTTTCACTGCTGAAAATTATGAAGCAAGGTGCTACACCTACAAAGGCATACTGGGATGTACACGTTATCAATTGATCTTACAGGCACAGTGGACTGTGCAGAGATGAAGTGGGCCCCAAATAGAGTATCTGATCTTTTGGAGCAACTTGTTTCAATGCTGCCCCCATTACTGGGAAGAGTTAAACAAATTTCTGGATCGTTCACCAACGTATGACTCTCCACTCACTATCAATGGAAACCTGCTAAATTGATTCTGAATAATATCTTACCATCTACGGAGACTTCCCGTGATCGGACTAGGTCACTTTTGTTTCCTACAAGAATTATAGGAATGTCTTCTGTTTGTCTTGCCCTTCGTAGTTGAATCCTCAGCTCAGAAGCCTTTTCAAAGCTGACTTTATCTGTCACTGAATAGACGATGATGTATGCATCCCCCATTTTCATACAATGGTTCTGAAGCCACTGGCTTTCATCCTAAAGTTAAAAAATAGAAATATAAACATTGGTATTGAGTCAATGTCAATTATAGCATATTAGCCATTATCAACCTTTCAGTTTCCAATTTTAATATATATATATTCTTTTTATATTCTTGTACTCTTGTTGGTCAACTTTTGTTGGGGCAGGGAGTTCATGGTGTGGCAATAATAACTTGTTGGGTTTTATAGTTCCACCTTCTATGGTTTTAAACTCTATCTTGTAAACTGGGCAGAAAATGTATGGAAATGTAATTTAAAAATAAGCTTGACTTTTTTCTATGGATTGTAGAAAAATTAAACCATTTTTGCTTGTACCAAATAAAAGGTACTCCTGCAGCCCAAGACAACAGATTCAGAGGTGTGCTATGCAAGGGGGTTCAAAAAAGTCAATATGGCAGCTATGATTGTGAGACTGAAGCCCCACCTCTTTTTAATGTGTTGCTTAGTAAACATGCTGCTGAGAGAAAAGGCCCATGTCAGATCATACAGTATTTAAAAAAACTAGATTCTGTCTGTGCTTGGCTGCAATCTTATACCCACTTACCTAACAGTAAGCTCCACTGAACTCAATGGGCCTTAGTAAAAAGGTAAAGGTTCCCCCCGCACATTTGTGCAATCGTGTCCGACTCTAGGGGCCGGTGCTCATCTCCGTTTCTTAGCCGAAGAGCCAGCATTGTCCGAAGACGCTCCCATGGTCATGTGGCCGGCATGACGCACGTGGAACGCTGTTACCTTCCCACCGAAGTGGTACCCATTAATCTACTTGCATTTGCATGCTTTCGAATTGCTAGTTTGGCAAGAGCTGGGGCGAGTGCGGGAGCCCACTCCGTCACGCGGGGCTAGGGATCCGAACCTCCGCACTTGCGATCTTCCGATCGACAAGCCTGGCGTTTTACCTGCTGAGCCACCATAATGGGCCTTACGTCTGAGTAAATATGCATAGGACTGCCTCATTAAGAGCTGAAAGAGCCTATTCCAAAATTCTGTTTGAAAAAACTACCGATAAGATTAAAGTCCAATCTGTAATATTTAAAAGGTAAAAATCTGCATTTAGAGCGAAACACAGCTCTAAGAACATTTAACCTGGGACGCTCCCCATGAATCTAATGGGGATTATTTCAGAGTAAGCCTGCATTGGATTGGACCACATAGGATTGTTGTTCTGTTCTAAACACTGACCACTCGTTAACACAGATAGAGAAGTAGAACAGTCAAGGAATCAGATTGGAAACCAAAGTTCCACGTGGATCTTACGCAAGACTTGAAGGTGGATACAGTAGGGTCAACAAGCATCAAGATCCTAATCCCATATTATAATTGAAAATAAATCTTAATCTGTTTATATTTAATTTAATTCTGGATTTGTTGAAGCCAGAATTCAGACACAGTGGCAGAGTCCACATATTTCACTAACTAATCCTAAAACTAAGAAACCGTGACTTTAGCATGGTATTTGAGCTCGGCCCATATCACTAACCTTCCACGCAAGTAACCTTTGAGAGATGAAAATACTATTAGCCATGGAAAGGGAGAACTGTAAATAAAATATTTGAAAAAATAAAGCCTTACCTGCTCCCATATATCAAACACCACAAGAGAAGCTTCTTCACCGTCAACTATAATGGATCTGTCATATGTATTGCCTGCAAGACAAATCAAGGAGATAAAATGTTTAGTTTACACAAAGGAAAAACAATCAGGAAAAAAGGCTTTGTGAAGCCAATTGAAACATTACAAAATAAGGTAAAGCTTTCATGTTTCCAATAATCAATAAATACATATCACTCCCCCTACACACTTCATTCCCCCCCCCCCGAATTTTGCCTGGTGAAGAGTTATTGGAAATCTTGCATCCAATTTGCTAAAACATCAGCTCAGCTCATAAATGTACAACCTCAGTATATTGTTTGTTTATATTTTCTATGGCACTTATTGAAGGCAAGTAACAGCTTGGAGAACACAAATGTGTCTGATCCAACAACAAAACTACACAAGTGAAGCCTAACCCTAAATAAAAATAAACACAATGGACAGCATGTAGGCCAGAAGCACTGCCTTGCAGATGGACACAAGATTGTAGACTTAATCTAACTTCTTTAAAAAGTTCAAAATGTCTGAACTTGTGCTCAAGCTGGTGTGTTTCAGATGACAGATGAACTGCAATATAAAATATTTGAGCTCGGTTGAGCCTAAGAACATTAGAGCAAATGATCTTGTCCATAAAAACCCTACAGCTGCTTTAAATCCTTTGTAAACCATTATGGCACAGGGGATGATAGGAAAAAGACATGGAATTTAAAGCTCTCCCTTTAAATGTATTTTCTTTAAGTTTGGATGGGGTGGAGTTGGGATGCAATTTTTTCAATCCAAAATAAAGCATGGATAATGCAGAAATATCAGTGTTGACATGCAATGGAAAAAAAAACCTGAGCTTCTCTCAGTACAGTTTTCCTAAATATGTTTTTTACATCTTTTCTAAGTGTCAATAGACACAATCATTTTAGAAAAAAACCTACAAATGTTTTCATAATTATACACTAAATTGGAAGTGATGAAGACTCTCCAAAAGATTTTTTTTAAGTTTTAAAAGAATCTTTAAAAACATAAAGGCATTTTAGTAAATCTAAGTAAGTACTAGAGACTGGGCTTCAAAGACAGATTTATTTACATGAACTCATTTTCAGAAAAGGAAATTTTTTTGGTACTTGAGAGGCTACACTGAAACTATTTTATTGTACCAGTAGAAAAACTTCTTCCAAGTTGCTCATAACTATCTCTATTGTATCCTTACAACAACTCTGCATAGTAGGTTAGGCTGAAAAAATGACAACCTTGAACCAGTCACTCAGTGATGAGTGATCCAAGTAAGGATTAAAAGTTTTTTGTGACAGGAAGAACCTATCCATTTTCAATACTGAATTTTGCAATAGGACAGGGGAAATATGCCAATCAACTCACTCACTGCATTCTTTAGATAGTTATACAGGCAATTTCTAATTGAAACAAAACGAAATAGGATTCATTTCTATTTATAACGGGCTCCTTAAAGCTGACGTTCTCCTAGTGGTGGCCCTCAATTTACCACCAGCCAACGGGCACCCTATACAATCCATGCAGTTAGTGCCCCCCATCCCCAAACCCTGAAGGCAAATTTGATTTTTTTCCCCTTTGAAATTTGGTGCTCTTTCTACCTTGCTACCCCAGGCAACCGCCTAGCCCTCTTATAGGACCAGGCCACCCCATGTTCTCCATGCGTGTTTTCAACTCCTACCAGCCCTGTGCTGGTTGAGGACAAAGAGAATGACACTCCAAAAACTATACATGACTGGAAATAGTAGAAAGATGGCTTGAAACACCACTTCCGCAATGGAAGCCTTTGTTCTCCTGGCATGTGGTTGGGCAATGAGGATGAAATCATACCACACATGTTCAAACCCTCAAGGTTTGAAGGTGAGCCAATCAATCCCATTACTCTGATTCCATCAGTTCCTCCAGAATCTGAGAAATTCATCTGTGCAAAGCATGTATTGCTACCAAATTATTTTGCATGGACAAACCGGAAGATTCATATTTCACTATTCGCATTTCCTCCTGGAGCGCATTTTCTTCAAGCACCCTAAACCTTAAACCTCTGGATTAGATCAGAGACACTTGCACAGTCCACATCTAAAGTGTTTGCACATCATGTCCATCAGGAAACTGTTTTAGACCAAGACCGATGAGAGGCTTATCAGGCTACATGTTTAATCTTCCGCAATCTGGGTACCCTCCAGGTGTGTGGACTTCAATTCCCAGAATTCCTGGCAATGGCCAGGCAGGCTGGAGAGTTCTGGGAATTGAAGTCCACACACCTGGAGGGTACCCAAGTTGGGAAAGGCTGCCTTAAAGAGAGAAGAAGCCTCCGAAAGCTGTCTAGGGACTACAATTAACATTTCTTAGCATGTTTTGCATGTCCAGTGGCTGCAGTGGACAGAGCAATGATGCAAAGTGGGCAAAGCTGGATTTTTCCCTGAGTTGGGGGGCTTTCACTGGGTTTAAGCCTAAGTCAAGCCTACTTATGGACTTAGAATAACATTTTTGCGTGGTGCCAGTTTAAACATGGAAGGAAAGCCACCGATCTCAAGCAGGTGTGGTCAGACCAGGTGCGAGGGATGCAAAAACGGCCCCCGCCAGAGAAGTCAGAGCTAGTCCTTGTGGCGGCGGCACAAAGCATCGCCCCCCGCCCGACTTTGCCCGCCCCTTCCTGGTTCTCCGCCCCGAGGCTCTCTCACCTGCCTCGTCGGCGTCCGGACAGTCCTCGAC
Organism: Charina bottae; assembly: GCA_023362775.1. Classification (NCBI taxonomy): domain Eukaryota; kingdom Metazoa; phylum Chordata; class Lepidosauria; order Squamata; family Charinaidae; genus Charina; species Charina bottae. Next base: position 13,270,243 of record JALMGJ010000015.1, read on the forward strand.
GCCGCCGAAGATCCTGGCCAGGCTGGTCCTGCCCACGCCGTGCTCGCCCAGCAGCACCACCTTATAAAGGCCGCCTTCCGAGTCGCTGCCGGAGGAGATGACCGAGTCCGAGGAGTCCGAGGCCCAGCCCTGGCGGAGCGCCGCCTCCTCCTCGCCCGGGCTGTACGAGGTGCAGCGCGTCAGGCTGGACAGCGGGCCCCGGGGCGAGGGCGGCAGCGAGGTCTGCAGGTCCCGCTCGTCCACCGGCATGCTGCGCCGGTGGAGCGGCTGCTGCTGCTGCTGCGGGTGGTGGGCGGCGAAGGGCATGCTGCCGCGCCGCTTGTCCAGGCACCTCAGCTTGTCGCCGCGGTTCAGGGTCATGGGGGCGCCTGGCGGGGGCGGGAGAGAGCTCAGCGCGTTTCCACGACACCTGTGTTAATCCGGAACAACCGCCGCTTTGATTTTGCAAATGCAAACGGGGCGGGAGGGGGGAAGCGATGCATCACCCCCCACGCCCGCTCTCTACTCCGAATTCAACCCAGAGGAGCCGCGCCACCCGTTCTCGTGCCTTGCCTATGGCCGGTTTCTATCCGCGCTTCGGATCGCGGCGATGCATGGAAAAGCGGGGAGAAGCTTTGGAGCTGGGGTGCTCAAGGAGCCCACGCGCGCCCGGACTGGGGCTCCGGATTAGGGGCGCCCGTGACCCGTGGGCTCATTAAACCGGGTCGGAGGGAGCGATCCATCTCCCAACGGAGTGAAAGAAATGGGGGAGAAGCAGGGAAAACATAGCGCCCCTGACCGCGCGCAACTCTGGGCAGCCGCGGAAGCTGGCGAGTCGGTCTCGCCAAAACCTCGGCGCGCTGAGCTCGGAAGATCCGCAGGAGCCCCGCTCCTTTCCTCTCCTTTCCTCTCTCCAGCGTCAGCGGAGCAAAATCCCCGACGCCCCCGGGTTGAATCCGCTTCCCCTCCCCAAATCCTTGAACGAGCAAAGTCACACCGCGCGTCCGAGAGCAAACTTACCTTGGGAGTGCCGCTTAGAGCCAAGCAAGATCCGAATTGCAAACCGCTCGGCTACTTTTTGCGCTCGATCCTCCCCGGAGCTGAACTCCCCGATTTATCTTTTTCGTCCCTCTCGGCGTTATTTATAGAGAGCCGGCCAGCCCGGCTCCGCCTCTCATTGTGGCGTCATAATAGGCCACGGCCCAACCAGGTTCTGAATTAGAATTCTCGTGCTCCCCTCCTCGCCCCCCCCCTCCTCCCTTCCCTGCTTGGAAAAGGTGTCAGACGGGACGGGATTTAGTCACGGTTATTTCTGCCTCGGGCTGAAAATCCAAATGGTGGTGGTTTCCCTCCTTGCGTTTTTAAAATATGGATCAACAGACGCATTTAGCCCAAGCCAAAAAACACTTCTTATTAAACGCCTCATAAAGCAGTGGATCATAACAGATTGTGGCAAGTTCTTGGTGGTATGGGGATACCAAGTCATCTTGTCTGCCTCCTGAGGAATCTGTATAACGACCAAGTAGCAACGGTAAGAACAGAGCACGGAACAACGGACTGGTTTAAGATTGGGAAAGGAGTACGGCAGGGTTGTATACTCTCACCCTACCTATTCAACCTGTACGCAGAACACATCATGCGACATGCTGGGCTTGAGGAATCCAAGGCTGGAGTTAAAATCGCTGGAAGAAACATTAACAATCTCAGATATGCAGATGATACCACTTTGATGGCTGAAAGCGAGGAGGAGTTGAGGAGTCTTATGACGAAGGTGAAAGAAGAAAGTGCAAAAGCTGGGTTGCAGTTAAACCTCAAAAAAACCAAGATTATGGCAACGAGCTTGATTGATGACTGGCAAATAGAGGGAGAAAAAGTGGAGGCAGTGACAGACTTTGTATTTCTAGGCGCAAAGATTACTGCAGACGCTGACTGCAGCCAGGAAATCAGAAGACGTCTACTTCTTGGGAGGAGAGCAATGGCAAATCTTGATAAAATAGTTAAGAGCAGAGACATCACACTGACAACAAAGGTCTGCATAGTTAAAGCAATGGTATTCCCTGTAGTAACCTATGGTTGCGAGAGCTGGACCATAAGGAAGGCTGAGCGAAGGAAGATCGATGCTTTTGAACTGTGGTGTTGGAGGAAAATTCTGAGAGTGCCTTGGACTGCAAGAAGATCAAACCAGTCCATACTCCAGGAAATAAAGCCAGACTGCTCACTTGAGGGAATGATATTAAAGGCAAAACTGAAGTACTTTGGCCACATAATGAGAAGACAGGATACCCTGGAGAAGAAGCTGATGCTAGGGAAAGTGGAAGGCAAAAGGAAGAGGGGCCGACCAAGGGCAAGATGGATGGATGGCATTCTGGAGGTGACGGACTCAACCATGGGGGAGCTGGGGATGGTGACGGCCGACAGAAAGCTCTGGCGTGGACTGGTCCATGAAGTCACGAAGAGTCGGAAACGACTGAACGAATAAACAACAAAGCAGCTCAGCAGCAATGAAATCTCGCTTTTAATTGGCTAAGGAAACCGGGAGGCTTTAGAGTTACACAGAATTCTTGGGAGTCATAAAACGTAGCTAAGCACCAACCACACTGAGCACCCGATAAAAATGTAGCAGATGGATTTATGTACTTTTAAAGTGGGTTTGAAAAAAGCAAAGTACTACTACATCTAAGACAGCCTTTCTCAACCTTTTGACCCTGGAGGAACCCTTGAAATATTTTTCAGGCCTTGGGGATCCCCTGCACATTCAGGCTCAAGTATAGGCCAGAAGTTACAAAATTATTATATTCGTTTCATGGGTAGGCCTGTATATATGCATTAACAGTGTTCTTAAACTAAAACTAAAGAATGAAATGTACCTTTAATGTGAAGTTGCCCAAATTTGAAATATTTTTTAAAATAAATTGTGACCTCCCAGGGAACCCGAAGGTTCCACGGAACCCTGGTGGAGAAACCCTGATCTGAGATAAGGACAAAGTGCATGACTGTGAACAACAGAGAAAGTTGTTAGAGAATGCTTTGGTTATTTCATTTGCTGTGCAATTGATTAAATTAATTAATTGATTGATTTAATTAATTAATTAAATTGATTAAATGATTTTCAGAGACTTGGGGAATTATGTCATTTGAATCTTTAGAGTTAGGATCCAGAGCATATGAAATACATTGACCAAGTTAGTCAAAGCTGACGAAGTGGTTTCTAATTTGATCTAGGTATAGTTCAGTTTCAAATAAGACTGAGGTGAGAGTGCCTTTGAGCACATGCAGAGTAACAACTGACTCACCACAGGGTGTGAGTTAAGCCTTATAATCGTGCATGTATTCAGAATCGTTGTATAGTGATTTTGAACTGTTCACTTTCATCCTTATTCAGCAAAGGCTGAAAGCTGGTGACTTCACTAAGGGCAAAATGAATCAGAGGTGGGGTGGTAAAGCTGGATTTGAAAATGCTAAATGTATAAGGACATTCATATTTGCATCCATCTTCAAATTGGGTGACTTTCTGGCTAAAAATGTTTTTTTTAAAAAAAAAACTCCACACTTTTCCCAATGACATTAATATTCCCTCAAATATTACATCTCTTTCAGCTTTTCTGACTCCAGAAAAAAATAATCCACACCTTACAGCATACCATTATTTCCCCTTCTTCACTGGGAATTAAACAGAGTTGAGGGCTATGGAGATAAAAAATGTCTCTCTTAATGAGAATGTTTTCTGTTTACAAATGCAATACACTAAATATAAGCACCAAGTTTTATTAATAGCCTATCCTCTCATAGTAGCTGCGTAATCAATCATCTGTACCTCTCTTATCACTATGGCATCTAAGTGTATTCAGCCTTTCAAATGCATAATTAAATAAAAATGAAAAAAAGTCTGTTTTTTGCATCTCATTAGGTCTGCATAGAACACAACTAACCTAGACAAATTTGTAGCCGCAGTTATAAAACTGTTATGCGATGCAGTTTCCCAGGTAGAACTCAGTTCTGTTTTCCATTTTTAAAAAACGAAAAAGCTTCTGGTTTTCACAGTTAAGTATAGGTTAAAAAGGTAAAGGTTTTCCCCTGCACAGTCGTGTCCGACTCTAGGGGCCGGTGCTCATCTCCGTTTGTTAGCCGAAGAACCAGCGTTGTCTGAAGATGCTTCCATGGTCATGTGGCCGCATGACGCACGCGGAACGCTGTTACCTTCCCACCGAAGTGGTACCTATTCATCTACTTGCATTTGCATGCTTTCGAATTGCTAGGTTGGCAAGAGCTGGGGCTAGTGCGGGAGCTCACTCCGCACGCAGGGCTAGGGATTCGAACCTCCGAACTTGCGATCTTCCGATCGACAAGCCTGGTGTCTTACCCGCTGAACCACCATGCCCCTTACAGAACTGGCTCTACCCTTCAACAAAGTTGGCACTTGCTTCAGATGGCAGGTTTGGGGAGGTGCAGCGCTGTATCATGGGGGACAGCGGGATACCACATCCCAAAACATGCCTGTTGCCTACTTGTAAGGGCTGGGGGCGGGGGAGGCTGTTCCAAAATGAAACATAGGTCAGCCAGGCCAATCCTGTCTTGTATATAAAAGTAAAGGGAGAGGGAGGGGGTACATCTACATCTGGAGGGGGGGAACAGCAGGAACGTATTTGGCTCAGCCTTTGCTGCTCCTTCCTAGAATAACCCCATTTTACTACCCCAGAAGCAGGGCACTGAAATATCGCCTAACAGATCTCTGATTGACTGTTATCAGCCTTTCTCTGGCATCCAGTTAAACATGTGCCCATGAAATCTTTTTTTTTAATATAATTTTTATTGAAGATTTTTACATAGATAAAAGAGACACGTGATAATATAAACAGTAAAGAAAGAAAGAAGATAAAAGATAAGAGTGCACAAAGCAATACAGTTAGAAAAAGAAAAAAGAAAAAGATAATTAAAGAAGTGACTTTGGATCTTCTTTGCAGCCAATGAACTAATTATCCCTCCTCCCTCTTTAAGATGACATTACAAAAATCCCTTCTGTCCCATATTCAACCCTTTTTTCAATCGGCAAATCCAGAAACCACCATTTCACTTTTTTCCATTTTCAGCAAAAAGTCTGTGAAAGGTTGCCAGTCTTTTATAAAAGTACTTCTTGTTTTATCCCTTACCAAAAAAGTCAATTTTGCCCTTTCTGCTAATTCTGTCGTCTTTACAATCCATTCCCCCATTGTGGGTATTTCAGTATTTCTTCATTGTTGTGCATAGAATAATCTTGCTGCTGCAGTTACCATATATAACTATGCTCATAACTCAGCTCGCGCGAGCTGCACTGGGTTCCAGTTTGCTTCCGGGTCCTATTCAAGGTGTTGGTTATCACCTTTAAAGCCCTCCATGGCATGGGGCCAGGATACCTGAGGGACCGTCTCATCCCGATTACATCTACCCACCCCACCCGGTCATGCAGAGAGGGCATGCTTCGGACCCCATCAGTGAAGGAATTTCATTTGTTGGGGTCCAGGAGACATGACTTCTCTGTGATGGCACCCGCCTTGTGGAATACCTTGCCCCCGGAGGTGAGGCGGGCACCTTCGCTCCTGGCCTTCAGAAAGTCTTTAAAGACCTGGTTCTGCCGCCTTGCCTGGGACAAAGGAGGTAATAATTCCTCCTGGGGCTGGTTAGTCCAGTAATATCCTCCTTTTTAAGATCTTCCCATCCTCTGGATTTTTATCTCCTCTATTTATTATTATATTGTATTTGTATAGCTTTTTAATATTAATTTTAATGTTTGTAAACCGCCCAGAGTCTACTGTCGTGGAGATGGGCAGTAAAAAATTCGAAAAATAAATAAATAAATAAATAAATATAAAATCAATCGTCCACAAGTCTTTTCATGTGCCTGTAAAATCAATGTTACAAAGCAGGCAAATCCTCAGAGCTTCCTTCACCACCAAGTCTGATGAAGCTCTCCTTTTCCCTTGTAAATGAACCTGAAATGTCACCATCTCCTGACAAATTGATCAGCAGCTGCTTTCGCTGCAGCTGTTGAGTCACGGCCGCTAGCTTGCCTGAAGAATGGTTCGGAGAAGGAATCCCTAAGTGGGAACAGATGCTGGCTCCTTGACCCCCTGTGAATCCGGAATAGCAATTATGACATGGTGCCCTTGGAAACCTCCAAATAAATCTCAGCCCACCATTAACTCCCATTAACTCATTAGACAAGCCGTTGGCAGAGTTCACACGTGACACTAAGCCACAAGGGGGGTTACGGTCTGAGGTTTAGCGATCTGTGCGAACCTAACCTTGTGGTTGGTAGGCTATGATTTGTGGTCCAGCCTGCAGTGTGTAGCCAGCCAGTTACATTTATTTGATAAACATTAAACAAACCAGCAGGTGAATCCAGGTGTTGTTTCTCAGCCTTATGGGATCATCTATAATATGGTATCCATACTGACCTGCTGAAAGGGTCACTGTAAAATGCCTGGAACACTAATCATGTATTCAATTGAATTTAAAATATTTCTAAGCTGCAATTCATCCAACAAAACCCACGGCTGTATGTAATAGACATTATGTAATGTCTATGGCATCAATAACTAATGCACTAAATTAGGAGATAACATGCAAATGTGGTAAAGTCATTTCCTTTAAAGGACTTATAGGATGAAAGGCGAGAGAAACCATACAAATACTAGGTCCACCCAAGTGTGCACGTTGTGTAATTTTAGTTCTCCAAGTGCCTGTCCACAAAGGGAAAAACAACAAACATTGAGCGGGGGGATACACAATCCCAAATAGCCAAACAATAAACTTTGCATGCTCAGAGGCCGCAGACTGATTGTTCAAAGAAAAGAGATCGAAAGTGAGTAACACCTCCTTCTACAACCGTATGTTGCAAGTCCCACCGTTTATCTATTTTTGCATAGATTCAATCTGTAATAATGCTGTGGCAGTTGATAAACATTTGAACTACTTTATCAGCTTCAGAAGAAGAGATTCTCTGAAAGAATAAATAGAGGAAAAGCCTAAACAATGTTTTGTGAACTTTCAACCTTCATCCATGAAAGCATTCCCGCAATCAGGGGCATCCGGGAGGGGTCAAAACAGTCAAGATGGTAGCCATGACTATGTGACCAAACTCTCGCCCCTTTTTAATGTGTGCCACAATGTAAAAGAGGGATGAGGCTTTGACCATGTTTTCATGGCTGCCATATTGACTTTTTTGACCCCCATGGACACTCCTGCACCTAATGCTTTCCCCCTCTCCCTCAGTATCACTACTTTTCCTTGTTTTTGTGAGTTGTTGGCTCCTTTGTGACTTCAGCAATCATTGCTTCAGTCCCCATTCTCAACCTAGGTCTGTTCCCATGGCTTGAACAATCAGCAGTCTTCACATTAAGGAAAGAAGCGAAGTCTGCCGCCAGGTTGCCTCAAGGGGGTCAGAAAAGTCTAGATGGCAGCCACAACCATGCAATCAAAGCCCCACCCCCTTTTTACATGCATTGCAACACCCATAAAAAAGAGGGGGGCTTCAGTTGCTTGGTGATGGTGCCATCTTGACAACCACCCCCACCCCCGGACGCCCCTGTTCAAGTGGCAAAGGATCAAACATAAATATGGGTATGAAGAAGTGACCAAATCAGCACAAGGAAACTTTCCTCATTGGTATGCTTATGAAGGTGGGCTTAGATGGGTTAGGTTTTATTTTATTATGTTAGATGATGAACTAAGCAAACTCTGCTTATTATTCAAAGATTCCCCCACAGCTCGGCCCCATTGCTATAACTGAGCGGGCATGTTGCTATGTGCTATTATTTATTGTTCTGCTCCTTAGCTGCCTATCTCCTCACCCCGAGGGGAAGCCTGCAGACTGCTCAGCTGGCAAGAGAGGGATCGTTTCTGTCCCCTTCCCCTGGCCCATTACAGCCAGGGGTGTTAATGTGAGGAGAAAAGGTCACGAGCTGCTCTCGGCAAGAGCCTTCCTTCCGCCTATCTCTCAACAACGAGAAGGAGTTGTCAGTTAGAATTAGAGCCAAGGGGGAAAGAGGCGAAGACTGTGTTAGCTCTATGAACATCTGAGATGTCACCCTGCCGAACTGCCTGCTATAACGAGTGAAGAAATTTGGCTGGAACCAATTGGTCCCTCTGGGTATCCCGTAAGGCGGCTCTATAGCTTGCCAATTTGCTGACATTCAAGCATAATTCAAGATTTTGGCAGTGGCTGGTATCATCATCATCATCTACATTACCATCATTAGAATTAAATCCTGCCTTTTCTCAAGCCTAGGGAGACATACCTAGGGATCTTTCCTGATACTTCTTCCCAAAAATCTTATGGGTAAACTGGGCTGAGATTGAGTTACTGGTTCAAAGGCATCCAGTGAAATTCCCTGGCTGAATGGGAATTTGATCTCTTTGATCCTAGTTCAATATTTTGGCCATTACACCACACTGTGCTTATCTATCTATCTATCTATCTATCTATCTATCATCTATCCATCCATCCATCCATCCATCCATCCATCTCTATCTATCTATCATCTATCTATCTATCTATCTATCTATCTATCTATCTATCTACCTATCTATCATCTATCTATCTATCATCTATCTATCTATCTATCTATCTATCTATCTATCTATCCATCCATCCATCCATCCATCTCTATCTATCTATCTATCTGTCTGTCTGTCTGTCTGTCTGTCTGTCTGTCTGTCTGTCCGTCCATCCATCCATCCATCCATCCATCTATCTCTATCTATCTATCTATCTATCTATCTATCCATCCATCCATCCATCCATCCATCCATCCATCCATCCATCCATCTCTATCTATCTATCCATCCATCCATCCATCCATCCATCCATCCATCCATCCATCCATCCATCTCTATCTATCATCTATCTATCTATCTATCTATCTATCTATCTATCTATCTATCTATCTATCTATCATCCATCTATCATCCATCTATCTGTCTGTCTGTCTGTCTAACTATCTAATCTCCCACTTTTCCTGGAGCAGTGTTTCTCAACCTTGGCAACTTTAAGATGTGTGGACTTCAACTCCCAGAATTCCCCAGCCAGCATGTCCGCACATTCTAAAGGTGCCAAGGTTGAGAAACACTGTCCTAGAGAATCACAAAGCTGTTTACAGTAAAGCAGTATAAGGCAGTGAAATTCATTCTCTGTCTTTCTATCTATTTATCTATCTCTCTATCCATATCAATCACAAGGGATAAAAGGGTAGCTGGCAAAATTTACAAGCAGAAAAATGACAAGGTAGACAGATGTGTTTTCAATTGTCTGTAGAAACTATGCTCTGCTACCCAAGACATGAGAGCATTAATTTTCATACCCAAAGCGTATAGCCCCTGAACCTATGGAACATGGCATGAATGTTTGTTTAGCTTGTCTGGACGAGTATCTGGAACTGTGTCATTAAAATAATAATAAACATATTCAAGAGCTCATTTACAGCAATAATATTTTAATAAAATATTCCTGTTGTAAATCAGATCTTGAATTTTAAAAAGCTTAAGAGGGCAACGAAAATGAACCAAAACAACACTACTTTGGTTCATTTGCATAGCCCTCTTAAGCTTTTTAAAATTAATCTTGAACACTTTAAAAAAACATTTATAAGGATGCTTCGTTTTCTGAAATCTGGGAAACAATTTTTGTTTGGGGTGTTCTCTTTGTTTAAATGATGTGAACAGGACATAGCTGAAAAGAAGACATAAAAGGGTCCACTCTGAATTCTTCAAAACTGAACCATTGCATTTATTATTATTTATTATTATTATTATTTAAATTTGTATTACCACCCATCTCCTCCAGCCAGAGGACTCTGGGCGGTTCACAATAAAACAAGTTAAACATATAAAACATTTGCAAAGGATATGGGCCAATTCTGTAGTTTTTCATGTTTCGAAACAGGTTGCTGTGAGAATCAGTTGCAGCAGAAACAAGAAGGCTCTGGCAACTTCAGGGTTAATAAGCTTATTATGGGATAAGCTTTTGTAATTGCAATCCACGGTATGGAGAAATCAGTGATGCTGGTGCAGCCCTGCCCTATGGAGGTTGGAAGTGCTGAGCAGAGAATACTAAGAGGCATACTTGCTCTGGCTAGACTCAGTGCACTCCTTTCAGCAGTCATTGACGGGAAATATCAAAATATTCCCTTCCACAAACAACTATGCCCTTGTGACTGCCAGGCCATGGAGAATGTGCAGCATCTCCTGTTGCACTGTAATTTCTACTGGAACTTGTGCAATGTACTAGTTTGGCCCCTTGCAAAGGGACATGATCACTGGTACATCTCCTACCTTCTAACAGATCACAAGGCCACTAAGACCCATAATGGAGCCAAATTTTACCTCGTTGCCATGAGGATGAGGCAGCAAATATCTATATACCACTCAAACTCTCGTATCTGTTTGATACTTTGTAACCTTTAACTGGGCAAAACCGTGCATCGTAGGGCAACATTTTTGAACCAAGGTACCTCAAATGGGCTAACTTACAGATTGCATCCAAAATCCAGGACCCATGACTCCGTGGAATTGAAATTTGGCCAATTTTATAAAACATTTTATGACATAAAAATTATCATAACACATTTAATGACATAATACAAAATGTCATAAAACATTTCCTGTGGTCAACTCCTGATGTTTGACTGCGCTATACAGTTCAACATGGGCTACTTTCAAGGCAGATACATCTCTGAATGTCTCCCTGAATTTTTAAGAACTTTTCCAGTACATTAGAAGCTCTGCCATTGTTGCAGGCATTGAGGAATCTGGTAAGGAAATACCTCTGAAACAATGATCCAATGGGTCACGTATTGTGTAGTTGTCTAATAAAATTGCATTTCTTTGACATTTTATCCCCTCCCCTTCCTTTCTCTTTTGATTTCTTTTTAATTTTTATCTTATGAACTATGTAGAAATGTATGTATGTATGTATGTATGTATGTATGTATGTATGTATGTATGCACCTATGCTGGTCAAAGACCATAATAAAGTTTACCTCTCCATACTTGCAGGACATTCAAAACATATGACAACTGTACTTTTACTAGAAAAAATTCCATTATATTTTCGTTATATTTATTTATAATAGCTTCCCCCCATCCATTGTCAAGTTTCGTTGCATCCAACCTGACAGCATGGCATGTGTGCAATCCCTCTCGCACCAACTGTTATGAACACCAACAGAACCGTAGCCAGAAGGAAACCCAGATAAACAAGCAGTAGGAATCGACAAGCAAGCCTGAAAGGCATGTTGCCTTTTTGAGAAATGTAAAGCAACATTAACAAACAACAACACCCCACCCGCCCCCAGAAACTCAATAAAAATTAAGCATATTCAGTAACCATGGAATATTAAAAGGTAAAGGTTTTCCCCTGCACAGTTGTGCCTGACTCTAGGGGCCGGTGCTCATCTCCGTTTGTTAGCCAAAGAGCCAGCGTTGTCCGAAGACGCTTCCACGGTCATGTGGCCGGCATGACCTGCGCGGAACGCTGTTACCTTCACACCAAAGTGGTACCTATTCATCTACTTGCATTTGCATGCTTTCGAATTGCTAGGTTGGCAAGAGCTGGGGCGAGTGCGGGAGCTCACTCCGTCACGCGGCGCTCGGGTCTCGAACCGCCGACCTTCCGTTTGACAAGCCTGGCGTCTTAACCACTGAGTCATCGTGCCCCTATTATGGAATATTATTATTATGGAATATTAAACATCACTCCAAAACAATGAAGGGGGGCTACACAGGAGGGGGGCTAAAACAGAGCATGCTTGCCTGGCTGAAACCCCAGATATGAGTACACCTGTTAGGAGCTGAGAAAGCACAAAAGGGTCATAGAAACCTTGGCTCCATTGAGGTGCTCAATTGGGGCAAATACTGTAGCTTGGAGCAGGTGGCCCACCTGCTGGCCTTCTCTGGTCTTCAAGCTCTTTCAGGAAGTGAGTGGGTCATCATCTAATTTGGGGCATCTGTTATATTTGGGCCTGGTCTTCAGTTCTTGTTTTCCTTCCTCTCCCCCCCCCTACCCCCAGCACAGATTGATTCAAAGGATAGGTCTTGGACTCAGCATTTGGGAAGCTACTTCATGCCCTGGAATGTTAGGCAGCCGATTTGGGAGCAATCGCTGTGCCCACTGCCTGCTGCAATTACATTTCACGTTTGGAATACATTCAGGAGACGAGCTCAGTGGTGATTCCCCCGCCGGTCTCCCACCCCCACCCCGCCCCCGGAACATGATTTTTCCTTGCTCACGGTTTCAAGGTAAAGGCAAAGAATGAAACAAATATAGCTGTGGGTGGGATGCAAGGTGTATGGCTGCAGTTACTTAAAAAGAGGCGTTCCGAATTACGCAGAATAGGCAGAGAGGTGGTGCCGTAGACCAACGTGGGTTTTTATGAATTCACGAGGGGGAGGATGCTGTGTGGGGCTGCTGCTTCTCTTCCTCTGTCTCTTCCATCAGAGTAGGCCGGCTGAATCTTTTATCATATAATCTTACCCTATCGTTTTAATATGCTTGTACTGTACATTATTAGGGCTAGTGGTGGCTCAGCGGGTAAGACGCCAGGCTTGTCGATCGGAAGATCGCAAGTTTGGAGGTTCGAATCCCTAGCCCCGCGTGACGGAGTGAGCTCCCGCACTCGCCCCAGCTCTTGCCAACCTAGCAATTCGAAAGCATGCAAATGCAAGTAGATTAATAGGTACCACTTCAGTGGGTAGGTAACAGCATTCCGTGCGCGTCATGCAGCCACATGACTGTGGAAGTGTCTTCGGACAGTGCTGGCTCTTCGGCTAACAAACGGAGATGAGCACCAGCCCCTAGAGTCGGACACGACTGCACAAATGTGCGGGGGGAACCTTTACCTTTTTTTACTGTACATTATTTGCTTTACTGTAACTCAAATCTCTGGTGTGGACCAGCATCTCATGCAGATAGAGGAGGGTGCAAACGGTTGGCTAAGCTCCTGAGCCCAAATTTCTCTTCCTGAGATAAATCCCATGTTCTTTTTCTCAGTCCCCTCGTAGGAAAAAGGTTACTCTGCAAGAGTTTAGCTAAATATCTCATATTGGGGCCATGTGGGGGGAAACAGCCTCAATTGTCTTCCCACAATGCCCTAGAACTACAGCACTGTATGTGAGGCTCACGCATTGTAGAGATGGGATGCTCGGCAGTTGGTGCTGTTGTCGCTTGCAGGGACAACAAATACTGTATATACATATGTATAGTCAAAGGCTTTCATGGCCGGAATCCGATGGTTGTTGTGGGTTTTCCGGGCTGTGTGGCCGTGTTCTGGCAGTTTTGGTTCCTAACGTTTCGCCAGTCGCTGTGCCACAGCAACTGGCGAAACGTTAGGAACCAAAACTGCCAGAACACGGCCACACAGCCCGGAAAACCCACAACCATCAATATATACATAAATAAGATAAATCCTTGAAGGTGGGGGAGAAAAGAAGGTGTGCTATTTTCACTTCTAATGTCCAACTCCAAATAACTGTTGGAATGTGCTTTCTTTCTCTCTTCTGACCCTGGAGAAATTCAGATAATTGTTCACAAAGTTTCTGCCTATAGATAGGATGAAGAATTTGGAAGGACAGTTTCTGCATAGTTCTCTGTGTGTGTGTGTATGTGTGTGTGTGCATGCATCATTTTAAATATTTCTAGGCCACCTTTAAGGTGAGAAAGTCTCCCAAAGCCACTTATCACAATAAAATCACAATAAAAATAAAACATTAACACAATCCACAAACACCAGTAGTGAAACCATTCTACTACAGTGTTAAAATCAGATTCAGTTACAAGCTTAAAAATCCAGGAAATTACAGTACAGTGAACCCATCCAAGGAAAGTCTTGAAGGAATGTATACATCTTTAGGCCTTCTTTAAAAGTTGGCAGTGGTGGGGACAGGTGGACCCTGAATGGTAACACATTCCACAGGAGTGAAGTCTCTGTAGAAAAGACCCCCTCTCTTGTGTTAACCAACCTAAGAACCTCAGAGAAATGGACATGAGAAGAGTCTTCATTCCTGATCTCACATGAAACCCAGTCCCATTCAGGATTCAAAATCTGATTTCCCCAAACTTATTAAAATATACTGTATGGACGGCTGCAGCTTACATCAGCTGACACACTGAGTTCTTGATCTAACTCATGCTAATAAGTCAGCTCAGAATTGATTCTATTTTCCAGTCAGCATTCTGTGCTGTCAATCAAAACAAAACAAAACAAAAGTCTTCCCAGATTCCAAAGGCATGCCATTTTGATCCAATGGAATCTTTCCCATGGGAGTTGCATTATCCTTGGGGTTGAGAGTGGGTGCTCCAGGAAATTCTTGTTCAGCATTGTCATTCACTATCAGTTTTGATGAGTGAGACTTTCCACTCATTGATCACTTTCTAAAATTCAGGACAATGTCAATACTTGGGTATTTATATGGGGTCAGGGGATTCGTCTGGAATATTGGCCAGGAAATAAAGCCAGTCTGCTCACTTGAGGGAAGGATATTAAAGGCAAAACTGAAGTACTCTGGCCACATAATGAGAAGACAGGATACCCTGGAGAAGATGCTGATGCTAGGGAAAGTGGAAAGCAAAAGGAAGAGGGGCCGACCAAGGGCAAGATGGGTGGATGATATTCTGGAGGTGACGGACTCGACCATTGGGGAGCTGGGGGTGGCGACAGCCGACAGGAAGCTCTGGCGTGGGCTGGTCCATGAAGTCACAAAGGGTCGGAAGCGACTGAACAAATAAACAAAACAAAAGGGGATTATCAGAAAGCTGGTAGATCCTTAACAGCAGTGATTCAGCCAAGAGCCTTAGTTTGACCCTATTTTAATTTTTGACTTACTCTTCCGAGATTAGAACCTGTTCCAGATTATCTCAGCCCTTTGCCATCTACCTTCACAAAGCAGGGCCCCATGATTATTCCCACTACCTCAGCCAGAGGCTGGTCAGGATAATTTGTTCAGCCAAAGAACTGGCCAGCCCATCCCTCTGACTATCTTTTCTGGTATACAGGTTGTGTAAAGTATTATATTGTTCCAAAGACCAGAAAACCTGTTTAATCAGTTGCTACAGTGGGCAAAACAACTGCTTACCTGCAGCCCTTAACCTCCAGGTATAAGATGTTGAGTTGAGCTCAACTTCTAGGGACTGCATTATTGTCAAGAAGATACAACCATATAGTCATCTTGGCAATAATGCAAAAGTGGTTTGCCACTGCCTTCTTCTTGACTTCCCAACCTAGCCTACAACCTTGGGATCTCCTGGAGATCTCCATCCAACCTTGTTCAACTCCAGAGTCCACAGAAGAACCATCAGGTGCTGACAACTGCTGAGATCAATTGCTGGAACTGAAGTTCAGCTGTTCTTGAACTCTTCCAATCCTCCTGAGTTCATTGCTATTGTAGCAACTTTTTAATCAATTGAAAACTCATCCAGTTTGGAACATTTCAGTCTCAAACAGCAAATAGCTAAAGATTTTTTTTTAAAAAAAAGAACTTTAAAAAAGACTGGGGAAAATTGTACCTTCTTTCCCATTATAATGGCTAGGTTCGTCTGACTCACATCGAGAGAACAGCATGGAACGTAGAGTTGGAAGAAGTGCAGTGTAGTATAGAAAGTAGTGTGAAAAATCAGTGGCAATGCAACCTAAGCTTTACAACAGAAACATGGGACGGGTCTATCCTATGACATACCTTTCATAAGAACATAAGACAACTCTTACTTGATCAGACTAAGCAGCAAGAACCCTTCTTAGTTCTGTGTTCTATGGCACACAGCATCCAACCAGTACATCTGAGAAGCTCACAAGCATGGACATAAGGGTGATTACCTTCTTCCACTATTGCCCCCCACCAGCTGGTATTTCAGATATACTGCATCTGATTTTTAAAATATATATTTTAAAAATTCCCTTCTCACCCCTATGGGTGGTATGTGTCTTCCTCAACCTCGGGTCCTCCACCAGAGGCCTGGGAGTTTGAGGGTTCTACGCAGGATCTTAGCAGTTCCCAGCACTGCACTCTTCTGGACAGAGAGCTCTGATGCTGCTCCTGGGATCTGTTGGAGCCACTCTCCCAGCTTAGGAGTCACAGCCCCGAGTGATCCCACCACCACTGGGACCACTTTGGCCTTCACTTTCCACATCCTCCCTAGTTCCTCCTTCAGGCCCTGGTACTTCTCCAGCTTCTCATACTCCTTCCTGATGTTGCTGTCACTTGGCACCGCTACATCTATCACCACCGCTGTCTTCTGGTCCTTGTCTACTACCACGATGTCTGGTTGATTGGCCAGTACCTGCCTGTCCGTCTGGAGTATATATATATCCATCAAAAACAAATAGCTATGGATAAGCCCACCCACCATGATTCTGCCTAGCTCCTAATTGTCTCTCTTTTGGCTTTCTCCTAATTTGGTGCCTTCTAGGTGGATTGGACTACAACCATGCAGCAATATGGCTGAGACTGCTTGGATTGTAGTCCCACACATCAGCACCAGGATGGGCAAAGCTGCAGTACAACGAATTGAAGCACTGATTTCAGTGGGCAAAATTTAAGCCTGTGGATAAGTGTCCTGCTGAAACTGAGAACACGTATAGGAAGTGCTTCATTTACAGTTGGTTTGGAGATCCATCATGCTATAAAAAGACATGTCATTACCATGTCTCACGGTTTGTAGGCAGGGTGGAAGTAACAGCCCTTTTAGTCATTGTTGTCTAAAATATTGAGAACGAGCACAGCACATTCGTATTAGATTGATTCTTGCATTTTACGTCTTTGCTTCTTCTGAGAAGCCTATGAGTAAAAGATCTTCAGATGAGGAAAAGGCTGCTAAATTCTATGCCTTTCGAATCATACTCAATCACAACCAAATTATATTTCATCCAATTTTTCCCCCTAGCCTTCCGGGCATGTTGGACGTAAGTATCTAAGCAACAACAAATGACATTGCTTCGGCTCCCCCCCCCCAAGGCTGTTGGAACCCATCACACTCAAATACATTAGTGACGCCTTCGCCCTTATAAAAATATATCCACAAAATGAAAAAGCAATAAGAAGGTACTGTGGCCATTTTGGTATTTTCCTTTTGCATAGAAAGGGTGGATGTATATAACGAATTGAGTTCTGGACTGTACCATTTAAAGCTGCAATTGGAGAGTTCTGTTTTCATCTCCTTCACCCCTCCCGGAGAACTATAGCCTGGCAAAGTCTGGTAAAAGGTAAAGGTAAAGGTTCCCCCCGCACATTTGTGCAGTCGTGTCCGACTCTAGGGGCCGGTGCTCATCTCCGTTCGTTAGCCAAAGAGCCAGCGCTGTCTGAAGACGCTTCCGCGGTCATGTGGCCGCATGACGTGCGCAGAACGCTGTTACCTACCCACCGAAGTGGTACCTATTAATCTACTTGCATTTGCATGCTTTTGAATTGCTAGGTTGGCAAGAGCTGGAGCTAGTGCGGGAGCTCACTCCGCACGCAGGGCTAGGGATTCGAACCTCCAAACTTGTGATCTTCCAATCGACAAGCCTGGCGTCTTACCCACTGATCCACCACGCCCCTCGGCAAAGTCTGGACTTAAGGAAAACCTTCCTGTTGGTGTTGTTTGCCAGGTAAAGCGGTACAGTTCCAAATTCTGCCACTCCCCCCTGTGTGGAGTTATAAAAGAGCAAATCTATGTGTCCGATCATGCTCCCTTTGTATGTTTCTGGGCACCACTTGTTTAAAAGGATGGAGACAAAGTGGGAAGGAAGGATGGTCCAAAAAGTTGGACGTGTTTGGAAACAAAGTGGAGACTTGATAGCTCTCTTTAGATACCTGAAGGTCTATCATTGCCAAACCTGGAGCTCTGTTGGAGCAAGAAAGAACCAATGAATGGACATGACTGAGAAGCAGAGTTCAAGTCACTGTTTTCTCTATTTTCCTAATGATAAGAAATGTTCAGTTTTGGAACCGGTAACCTTGGGACTCAGTAATCAAACTCTCCTCGCAGCAGAAATAACTCATGAGAGTTGCACTGGATATCCCTCACTGAGCTGGATGAAAAATTGTAGAGTTGTTATCTTGCATTTATGATAGTATCTGGTTTAGGCCAATGATATTTTCCCCTTTCTTTGCCTCTAAAGCATCTTTCTTCTATTAACTTAAAAAATCAAATGAATAACAATTCTCCAGCTCCATCTGGTGGTGGGAAAAATCAACTGGAACATAAAAGAGTTTCAACTCAGTAAATAGGGGCATTGAGTAAATATATGTAGGACTCTACTATCCTTTTCAAGTACACAGAGTTCTTCCTGTGTTGTAGTTAAAGTCCTAGCAGCTACATTCAAACAAAATTTAAAATTTGATTAAATTTAATTCTATTCATTATGTGTGGCTCAGCCTGTTATGCAGACGTGACCCATTTGGTTAGTTTGTGGTTCAGTATATTGTGAAGCCCATAAATATGTGAATTTAGTACTCAAGTTAAGCATTCTAAGATTATTTATTTATTTATTTATTTATTTATTTATTTATTTATTTATTTATTTGTTCGTTCTTTAATCAATTTACGTGGCACTCCCAACATAAATTGTGACTCTGGGTGACTAAAAAGGTAAAGGTTCCCCCCGCACAGTTGTGGAGTTGTGTCCGACTCTAGGGGGCGGTGCTCATCTCTGTTTGTTAGCCGAAGAGCCAGCGCTGTCCGAAGATGCTTTCACGGTCATGTGGCCGCGTGGAATGCTGTTACCTTCCCACCGAAGTGGTACCTATTCATCTACTTGCATTTGCATGCTTTCAAATTGCTAGGTTGGCAAGAGCTGGGGCGAGTGCGGGAGCTCACTCCGTCATGCGGCGCTTGGGTCTCGAACCTCCGAACTACTTGCTGAGCCACCACACCCCCTAACTGGGTGATTAACATAGGATTAAAACCAGGAAGTCACTGGCACTTCTTTTGACTCTGCCCCTGCTTCTTCTTGCTGCAGTTATAATGCTTGCTCCAAATGGGGAACCTCAGGGGAGCAACTTTTTCATCAAGAGATGCTGCAAGAAATTGCTGGAATGCCACAGCATTAGGTGACCCTATGGATTATCATAATCCTAAAACAGACAAAAATAGAGCTAGACTAGGAACATCTTGAGAGGGGTTCCTTTGCTATGAGATGCAAAGCTTCCAACAAATCTCATATCAATTCTAAATGTAACAAAGAAGGGCCGTAGTTCAGTGGTACAATCCTGCTTTGCATGAATTTCCATTTCTTGATGGGGCTAGGAAACATGTCTGGTTCCAGTCCACTGTCATCTCTCAGTATAAGTTTTGTTTCTTGATATTCCTAAATAAGCCACTCCCTTGGTCTCATCTGCTCTTCCAACTGCACAAGCTTATTGGAAAGCTTGGGGAAATGGTGTGTTCGGAGGCTCTGAAAAATTTTCAAGTTAACCTTACCATATCTGAGCAGCAAAAATCCAGAGCATCACTAGATGGCAGCAACGTTAGCTTTCTGCATCTCCACTGCCAGCCAGTGGTCATGCAGCTCAGGTATGGTACCCCTATTGAAGTACTACATTGCGGCTTATTCGTTATCTTCCTGATTCTGTACTTGTTTTACCTGATCTCTTGAGTCATCCCAGAATCCTGACATGCTCATCTTGAATGGGAAGATACAGGTTGGGGGCTGAGATTCCCTTTCCCCAAACTCATCTGGCTAGAAATATTAATTGCACACTCTGAAAAATGGATGCAAATCCTCAGAAAACAAGACATAGCTCATGCATGAAGATTGTCTATTGCCTGTGGGCCTCCTTCTCAGCTCCCAAGAGTCATCTGTTCAGCCCAGGAGAAAAGCAACAATAGACCTTTGATCTAACCCAACAGCTTCTGTTCCTGGTCACGTGTGGCAACCAAATACCTTGGGATAACCCTTCTCTGCCCACTGCCTACAAAATTAGGCGTTCCCAACCAGAATAACTAACGGAGCAATGCATTGTCTGAATGCGAAACTTTGCCTGTTACTTTCTTTTCCTGGCTGATTCCTCCACTAATCGTCCTTATTCAGTTCCTTTTCTCCACTGGATCTAGGGTGAAAGTTGCCTTTCCGGACCAGGCGGTTGTCTTTTTTGTAACTGAATGGCCACAACCCTTTCTTGCTTCATTGGAATTCAAAGCCTATAGGATCAAAGCAAGTGTGTGAACAGAGAGGCATCCGAGTGGATCAAAATCATTAAAAAGGTTTATTTGCCCCAGCAGATGGCACTCTTGTCTGCTGGCCCCTCCTGTCACTCTGTATCACGCTGCTGTTTAACAACCGATGGAAACTGCTTCCTTGGCCATTGTCCTTGTTTCACGTGCAATTTAAAAAGCTGGCTTCAAAAGCTGGCTTCGGTGCTTGTGCAAAAATTCACATCAGCTGGAACTGCCAAAGGCTAATTCTTCCATTAAATGGCTTCCCTTGCTTTGAGGGCTGTAGATCCAGTCTCCTTTTATTGTGTTTTGGCATAGAAAGGTTTGCTAACTGAGAGGTCTCTCCCTCTCTTCTTTAAGTGAAAAGCCCTATTGATCACCCTCGTACATTTATTGTCCTTATAAATTATGCAGTGAGGCTCCTGGACCTTGTGCTTCTGAGTTGATGTAGTGGTTGCACGGCAAGCATTGCAACTTCAACTTAGGCTGACCATATTTCCTTGAGACAAAAACAGGACATTGGGATGGAAAAATGGGACGGGGTCTTATGTAAAATTCCGTATTCATGAAAAAGAGAGGGGTCCCTGCCCCCCGGTCCATGCAATTGGCTCCCGCCTGCAAACCCCGCCCCCCGGTCCACACGATTGGCTCCCGCCTGCAAACCCCACCCTCCTTTGCCGCGCACTGATAGGCGGGAGGACTTCCTCTTCCGGGCTGCCTCCAATCGGCAGCTCCAGCTCAGATCCTCCTTCCGCGTCGTTCCCGCAAGGTTTAAAAAACGGGACAAAATTGAGATTTTTATCAAAATGACAGGACAGTTGAAAAATGCTAAAAAAAACAGGACTGTCCCATTCAAAACGGGATGTATGGTCAGCCTAACTTAAACAGACCCGCATACATCTAAACACATGCAAGATAATGCGTCCCCAAATCCAGAACACACACAATTGAACAAGGACTTGCAAGCAGACCCACTAGTTTGTGCTTAGGATCACAGTGGCTGTGATTGGACATCATAAGAAACCTTGGTTTATTGTGACACGAACAAGCCTGGCCGTCCCCTAGGCTCCTGTCTCTTCCCTCTCTCCTACTTGTCTGGTATAGCTGCAAAGGGCTGGGAAGTGCTTGTTCTGTTCTGAAGCAAGCCAACCTCAAACCAGTTTCTGAAACCAGTTTGTTGCAACAAAACAAAATTAAGGTTAATTATCATTTGGGGTTTTTGACGTAATGTTATACTGTAGGAAATTGAAATTTTTTGTAGCCAGTGGCTTCAGTGACAAGAAAAGGAATTTTGCTCTGAATTGATTCGCTCTTAGTTTATTTCCCTTACAGTTGTTGCCAGTAATAGAGGTTCCATTTTTGGGGTCCAGCTTCTAAATAATTCCAGCACTTATTTTTTTTTTTTGCTTGCTTTGCCTTGCAAAAAGGACATCTAATAATGGAGTGCAAAACATGTTGAATTCAAAACACCCTGTTTCAACTTTGACACTGTTGTTTTGCATTTGAAATAGATTGTTTCAACCTTTTGGGAAGAGTTTTAAGCTCAAAACAGCCATTTTGAACTTGAAACAGCTGCTTCAAGACTGAAATACTTCTACATCGATGTTTCAAACTTACGGCAGGACAATTTCAAGCTCAAAGTGATCCCAAAATGATCAAAACAACTTTTAGGGCTCAGAACGGGGTGCTTCAAATCCCAAAGAGTTTGAATTCAAAATGTTTCATACATCACTATTGACATCCTTTTGAGCCAATCCTTTTGGTACACTCAGTTCAAAAATACAAAAGTGTTGTTGTTTCACACCTCATTTTCATATTACTTTTCCATGTAACAAAATGAGCTGCTTGTTTGGCGGTCTGATTCCCCATTCCACCATGATGAAGCCCACCAAGTGAGTTTTGCCTTGTCATATCTCTCACAATAACCTGCCCACCTTAAAGGGTTGTTGTGATAACAGAACCAGGTACATTGGCTTGAGCAGCTGGAAGAAAATTGAGCTATGGATTACAGACTTCTGTAAGAAGCCATGGTGATGTCAAAATGACAACACACATCATTCCATCATTGTGCAGATGACACAGTTACATACTTATGTCGTGACGTCTGACCTAAATACGTATGTCACATCATTTGCAGAATGACATCATTATGCATGTGATATCATTTGCCCCTCTAGATGCCCATGCAATGGATAGATGCAAGATGGACATAAATAGTTGGGAGACTGTGTTTGCCTTGGTAGCTCCCACTGTTTGCAAGACCTGGTTGATGAGGCCCCGGTTCCCTCTGCATTGTTGCAGTGGTCTGGTTTGCATGTCAGAGTAAGTCACGATTCATTTAACCACACTTCTTGAACATACCTCCTCCATCGGCTGGGTTCTCATGATACACTAAGCCATAAACACTGCTTTGCAAGCCACAGTGACTGGGTTGACCTAACATACTGCACTAAAACTCAAGCAAACTACAATATGGCTAAGTTCAATGTGTGAATCCAACCCGGGTATCCTTCTGGACAGCAAGCACTAGTTAAAAATCAGCCATTTTCCCCTGGAAAAGGAAGGTTGACCCACTGGAAGGAAGAACAGAACAATTGTGTCAGCGTAGTGGGGTAATGATGAAGCCCATGGGCATCTGGTATAAGCCGCATCATCTGTGTCGGATCATTACACAAATGATGCAAATTATGTCTTTTGCCCCATATGGGTGATGATGTGATGATGCCCGTGATGTTGGCAGTGCCATTTGCCCAGGTGCACAAGCCAAAAGAGAGGCAGGGAGGAGGAATCCATGCTGGGAAAACCAATCAGAGACAAACGTGAGAGATAAAATAGCAGCAGCGCCATAAAACCAGCAGCCTGAACCCTGGCCACCAAGGGTCCCCAGAGGCCCAGAGAAAAGCCACCCCCAGAAAGATAGGAAATCCCAGACTGGCATCAAAACAACCCCCCCACCATTTTTCTACGTTTTCCACCACACAGAAATAGCTCAGGATCAAGAGGAAGAGATGCCAGCTAAGCTCTCTTGGAAGAGGCAGGCAGAACGTGCCAGGGAGGAGATGGCAGCTAGCTCACATGCCTCACAAGAGGAGCAGTCCTGGAGAAGGTCCAGTGCAGCTTAGTTGGTTTATCATGCTAAATCAGTGTTTCTCAACCTTGGCAACTTTAAGATGTGTGGACTTCAACTCCCAGAATTCCCCAACCAGCATCTTAAAGTTGCCAAGGTGCAACAACACTGTGCTAAATCATAATCCAGTTGTGATGTGCAAACCCACACATTATGGCTTAGTTCAAAGGAAGGGAAACTGTGTCCTTCCAGATATTGCTGGAGCCCAAGGTCTCCTTGCCCAGTCTTAAGGAATGCTGAAAGGTGGAGATTCCACTGGACCTTAAGCTGCT
Organism: Charina bottae; assembly: GCA_023362775.1. Lineage (NCBI taxonomy): Eukaryota > Metazoa > Chordata > Lepidosauria > Squamata > Charinaidae > Charina > Charina bottae. Next base: position 13,293,779 of record JALMGJ010000015.1, read on the forward strand.
TTGTTTGGGTTTAGCTTCGCATATTCCCGTAAAGCAGCCAGCAGGAGTTTATTGAATAAGCATGGCTGAACAAACCATGGTTCAGTGTAACCAGGCATACTTCAGCAACAGTGGGAGGGCCATAGAACCCCACTGATGGGTGAGGGGAACAGGATCTACAAGACAGCAGGTTCTAGTCATTTGAGGAATATGTTTAGTAGTGCTTTATTCATATACGGCTTTACTTATACAGCTCGGAAGCAGTGAAATGATGCCAGAGGGCAGGGTTCCCCAACCAGTCACCCTTCAGGTGCGTGGGACTACAACTCCCACTACATCAGACAAGGGTGCCACGTTGGCTATGCACGATGGGAGCCGCAGTCCAACCCAGTTGGTGAGAGGACTCGAGCGCTGGCCCATGTAGCGAGGTTGATGAGCCATTCTCAGCGGCCTGTGAGTTGTGGGGAAGGCGACCACCTTGTTTCCCCGACAGATCCCCGGTGCCTTTAACAGCTGCTACGTGATCAGCAGAAGTTCAACCAAGAAGCTTTTCCCAAGGGAGCCATGTTTAGTTTTGAGGGTCCCAGCTGAGCGAGTGAGTGGGTTGGCGAAGCCTGAGAAGCTGTTGAGGGGTGAGGAAGAGCACAGGGCTGAAATCGGAGACAAGAGAGTATTACAGACGCAAGTCTGGGGGTGTGGGAAGCAGAAGGCCAGGCCAAGCTGGAGAACAGCAGCAACACTTCCATTTTACAACTCAGAGCCAGGGAGTAGGCCCAGCAAGAAGCCTACAGCCCCCCCCCCCAATGCAAGGGTGTGTCACTGGGGCACCCCATTCTTCAGCACAGGCATTTGCTGAGTTAGCTGCCCTATTTCTTCACTTTGGCGTCATAGGTGCCAGCGTTCTTGTAGGCCGATACGTAGCCACTGTTGTCCACGATGTTCTCCCGCCCACTCTTTCCTTTGCCCTTCCCGCTCTCGTCAAAGCGTTCCTTGTGGGAGCCGGTGTACTTGGTGGTGTCCGTCAGCCTCTCCACAGCCCCCACGCTCTTGGCTTTCTGAAAATCACAAAGGCAAGGCAAAGCTCAGAATCCACCTCTGACTAACGCCCAACCGCCGTCATCATCACTGCCACTCTGGAGAGGAGCTTGAGCATTCACACCACCTGTCTAATAAGACCCAGTGGGCAACCCACATCCCTAGGGCTGTATGCCATGCTGGACCTTTTCTTCATGGCCTTCCCAAACTCTTCTAACCAAGCCATCACATTTGCTAAACATTGGAAGAGTGGTTTCCCACCATTCTGATACAGGAACACAATACACGACCTAGTAAGTTTCAGCTACTTACATTTTGTTTGAATATAAGGAAAAACTTCCTGATGGTAAGATCTGTACAACATATGGGAAGTTGTGGGTTCTCCACTTCTGGAGGTTTTTCAAAGAGGCTGGATATCCACCTCTCATGGATGGTTTAACTGGCTCTCCTGCACACTGTTGTTGGATTGTTGGATTGTTGTTGGGTTGGATTAGGTGATCCTTGAGATCCCTTCCAACGCTACAAGTCTATGATTTCTGTGACTTCTGAAAGGCTTAACGTGGATTTTAAAAAAACTCAAAGACAGGTTGGCATCTGCCTCCATCAAGGAAAAAGGAAATAAAGGGAAATCTTGGCTATTTGCCCCACTGTGGTCCTCAGCCTCCTGCAGAAAGCACGAAGGGTAGATTCTAGCCAGCAAACATTGACCACCCATGTAAGACTGCCTCCCTCCCTTTATTTATGTATTTATTTATTATACTACCAAGTTCCCATGGAGTGAGTCCAACACATCTGAGGATAGTGTTAGGATTACAATTCCCAAAATTCACAGCAAACCACCAACCCAGTATTCCTCCATATCTTACAACCTGCCCATCTCCTAGTTCTGTCATGCATAGGCCAGTTTCCATGGCCCTTGACTCCTGTGGGATCCTGTTCTGCCCTCCCTCCCTCCCTCCCAGAGGGGAGCAACACTCACAGTGATGCCCATGTTGGTGGGTTCTTTGCCTGCCACCAGTTGGCAGATGGATTCAAAAGCCTCCTCATTGCTTTTGTCCTTAAACCGCTTTGGCGCCAGGTCTTCCAAGGCCCGCTTGAACTCCTCGTAGCTGATGACTCGGGACGACTTTGCTCTGTAACAGCATGGGGACAAGGGGTTCATAGACAACTCGCAGGACAGGACCCCTTCCGGTTGGTTGGCATCTGCCTCTTTATCCCCATAAACAGAAGAAAGAATAAATAGAAGGGGAGAGGAAAAACTGCAAAGAAAACGCATTTAAGGCCAGGGGCACAAATGATGAAGCCTCCATGGTGAGATCACCATGCAGTTGCCGGCGCTTATATCCTTGGTTCAGACGTCAGGACCCAAGCAGGTAGCTCAGCATCGATGCAATGAAACCTCCACGCATAAGTCAACACATATTTGCCACGGAGACTGCTGCTTTCAAAGCAAGCTCTCCTTCAAGTCAAGATTGAAGAATTGAAGAATTGAACAGCGATGGAAATGTCTCTTCTGAGCGCGAGAGGGGGGCTTCTGTCGAAATGCCGGATGAAATTGACAATGCTGGATTGAAGAAGTTTAAGGAGAAATTGAGTTGCAAGGTATGAGTGAATTTGACTTTCTGATGGAATGTTATGGAAAAGAAGGGGTTATTATGTATGGGAGTTTTTTTGAAGAGAAGTCTGTGTTTGTGAGGGGAGCAGTGGCTCCTTCCTAGGGCTGAGAGAGAGGGACTGGCCCAAGGTCACCCAGCCGGCTTTCATGCCTAAGGCGGGACTAGAACTCACAGTCTCCTGGTTTCCCATTGGCTCCTTCCTAGGGCTGAGAGAGAGGGACTGGCCCAAGGTCACCCAGCCGGCTTTCATGCCTAAGGCGGGACTAGAACTCTCAGTCTCCTGGTTTCCCATTGGCTCCTTCCTAGGGCTGAGAGTGAGTGAGTGACTGGCCCAAGGTCACCCAGCCGGCTTTCATGCCTAAGGCGGGACTAGAACTCACAGTCTCCTGGTTTCCCATTGGCTCCTTCCTAGGGCTGAGAGAGAGGGACTGGCCCAAGGTCACCCAGCCGGCTTTCATGCCTAAGGCGGGACTAGAACTCACAGTCTCCTGGTTTCCCATTGGCTCCTTCCTAGGGCTGAGAGAGAGGGACTGGCCCAAGGTCACCCAGCCGGCTTTCATGCCTAAGGCGGGACTAGAACTCTCAGTCTCCTGGTTTCCCATTGGCTCCTTCCTAGGGCTGAGAGACAGGGACTGGCCCAAGGTCACCCACCTGGCTTTCATGCCTAATGTGGGACTAGAACTCACAGTCTCCTGGTTTCTAGCCTGATGCCTTCACCACTACACCAAACTGGCTCTCAAGGGGCTGAATAGATGTAGTTAAACCTCAGTGTTTTCCTGAGCATTTACACCTGCAGAAAGAAGTTAAGTTACGCCGCTTTCCGGGGGCTTAGTCTCAGGTGACTCCTCAAGAATTGCAGTCATCTTCCATATGCTTCACGGCAAGGGGGGGTTTAGTTGTTTATTTCTTTATTTTGGATACATGTGTTTTATAACCTGTGGTCTGGTTTCTTTGAATATAAATAGTATCTTGGGAGTGTGACCGGGTTCTCTTTGGAGGCAGGACAACTGAGAACGTCAGGAGGACATCCCTGCACTTCAAAAATTTATTTATTTATTTATTTATTTATTTGGTTGATTGATTGATTGATTGATTGATATACAGTAGCTGCCCATCTCACATACGTGACTCTGGGTAGCTTACAATACAATAGATAAAAACAATAAAATACATAATATAAAATAAAAAAAATATAGCAGCCAAGCTTCATAAAGTAACCATCAACAAAGCTAAGAGACAGGTTCTATCACACTTCTGGGGCCCCAGGCCCAGGCACAAAACCAAGTTTTTAGGGCCTTGAGAAAGGCCAGCAGGGTTGGGCCTATCCTAATCTCAGGTGGAATGATGTTCCACAGGGCGGGCACCATGGCAGAAAAGGCCCTCCTCCTGGGCCGTGCCAGCTGACACTCCTTTTAGCTGACGGCAGCCGGATTATGCCCCTCCTGCTGGACCAGGTGGGATTGGTAGAAACAATTGGGGAGAGATGGTCCCGTAAACAACCCGGTCCCAAGACATGAAAATTCACCACAATGCCACTAGTCCCTAAACAGAGGCCCCACGTCCTTCTAAAACCACCGAGTAAATGCAAGGAACCCCTACAAAATTAGGATTTGGAAGGTGAAGGTGACATCTGAGAAGGTTTCAATCCCAACAATTTCTCTCTTCCCTCCAATAAATCTGTTTGCTCCTGCAGCCAAGGCCTTTCCTTTACAAACTACGCTAGCAGACTAAGCTACATTTTCTGCCAGAACTAAGGACTTAACCTCTCAAACAACAGATGATGTTGAGCAAAAGGAGTACTAGCAAAAGGAATTCTGCCAATATTTTGGATCAAATCAGAACAGTTTGGTCTTCTCAGAAACGCAGATGTGATCCTCAGCTGTGCCAAGTGGAAGTTGGCGTCCAGCCAAGAAAATTGGGTGGGGTTTGTTTGTGTGTGTGCGATTTCTTTTTATTTATTGGAATTTCTACGCTGCACCATTCCTGCGGGCTCTGAGTGATGGACAATCATCAAAACCTTAAAACACAATACACAATCATATAATCTCAAAAACAGTATCAGTGCCATCCAGCAGGGACAGGCCTGATCTCAACATCCTCCAAATGCTTTTTAAAGAGCCATGTTTTTACAGTCCTGAGAAAACCCAACAAGAGGTGGTGGTGGTCCAGATGTTTGTGTGTGTGTGTCTTCAAGTTAGTTTTTGACACCTGGCGACTGCCTGGACAAGTCCCTGCAGTTTTCTTGGCAAGGTTTTTCAGAAGATGTTTGCCCTTGCCTCCTTCCTAGGGCTGAGAGGGAGGGACTGGCCCAAGGTCACCTAGCTGGCTTTGGCCTAAAATGGGACTAGAACTCACGGTCTCCTGGTTTCTAGCCTGGTGCCTTTAACCGCTACACCAAACTGGCTCTTGGTCCAGATGTTTAGGGGCAAGCTGTTTCCCAGAAGGGGGGCCACCACCGAGAAAGCTCAATCACAGGACCTCTGTGGATGGAATTCCTTGAACACAGAGGCTTCAGCAATCCCTCTTTCCCTGATCTCATTGACAGGAATATTAATGTAGGAGAAAGTATTCTTGAAGATATCCTGTCCTGAGCCATGTAGGGCTATAAAGATGATAACTGGCTCTTTGAATTGGAATGCCAATGCATCATCTCCTAGAGTAGCGATGTCGCATGGGCTAAGTACACCCATAACTACCTCCCCTGTACCAGTCTAAGTTTCCAAATGGCCATCAAGAGGAACCGCAGGTAGAAAAAGTTGCAGTAGGCCAACCATGAGGTGACAAGACCCTGCTTCCTGATCCAGGAAAGGGTGCCATTGGAATATTTGTACAAAGGCTCTTCCGGCTGTGGCCTCCAGCTACTATTGAAACAAAAGCTGAGAAGACAGAAAAATTCTCAGGTTGCAAACCAGCACCCTATGGGGGAGTCTAACACCATCCAGAACTAAATCAGTATTGTTTTTTGTTTGAAGCTGGCATTTGACACATAAACTGAAACCACAATTCTGTCCGGTGGAATGTTTTCCATCCTGTGCTTGACCAAAAAAATATATCTGTTCTAAACATATGCAAAGTTCCTATCTCTCCACACCTGTAATGTGGATTTTTGGAATATTTTGAACAAGAGCATTCTCCAGAAATTCCTCACTGCCCTAAATCACCAGGAAGCTGATTTAGCATATACTGTATAATTCACATTACTAAGGGGTGGGGGGAAAGCTTTTAAGACAGTCTCTCCTATGTTATTCTAATTTAAGTGGGGAGAACATTAAAGTTTCTGAGGATATGTTGCCTAGAGCTCCTGGAAGAAAGACAATATATTTAATGAACAGACAAATCATTAAAAATACAGTGTTAATAAGCTTCAATGTTGTGTTCTACATTTATTTGAAAACTCTCATTTCAGAGCTCCTCTGTTTCAGAAATTAAGCCTTGTCAAGAAGCCACCGCAGAAGAGACACTTACTTCACCTTGCTGAAGACAATGTCCACGTCTGTGCTGGTAACCCCTTTCCCATCGATCACTTTACAATCTTTGCACAGCTTGGCCCAGTTCTTGCCATTCATTTCATGCCCGGTTGCTTTGGTGTCTCCATAGATGGCAAATTTCCGGAAACTTTCCTGCAAGGTCTCCATGTCTGTGCTCTCGGCCATGGTGCCCTTTCAAAACACAGGAACATCTGTTCAGAGCCAGGCTGTAGGCAATATGAGTAACATCCCAGACATTGGAAGGAGGAGGCAACCCAGTGCCCTCCAGATGCTTTTGGATTTCAGTTCCACCCCACTTGGGCCAATGGCAAGGTAATGCAACCTTGGGTCATATGCTAGTCTGGCATGTTGTGTAAGACACCGAGGTGAGATAGAGGAACTCAGGCTGGACCTCCCCACTGGTCATGAAGCTCACTGGGTGATTTTGGGCCACAAAACACAACCTCTCTCACAGGGTTATTATTGTAGGAATAAAATAAGGAGTGAACCCTGCCCTTGGAAGCCACTTGGCGCTCTCAAAGAAAAGCTGAGATACAAATTCAATAACTACATAGGTAACAAATAAAATATGTGGCTGTTGGACCTTATTTCAGAAGCCCTTTGCAATCAGTTAATCCCCTTGAAAGAAGATTCTCTCCCTTCTCTGCAGCCTGAGGTGTGAAGGGGAAGAGAAAGACAGAAGAGGAAGGAGGAGGAGGAGGAGGAGGAGGAGGAGGAGGAGGAAACATCAAGAGAAGAGAATGGGTAACACCCCACCTTCTCTTTCTAGCCCCTCCCCCTTCTGTCCCAACCACTAGGATGCAATCCCTTGCACATTACTTCTAATCTATAAGAACCCAAGACAACTCTTAAGAGGGAAAAAATTTCATCCACTGGGGCCAAGGGCAAGTTATTGTGCAAGTTGTAATCCAAGGTCTCCAGGTTGCCTACACCTGATACAGATTTTCTAAAACCTCCCTGATGTTACCTCCTCCCTCCACTCTGAGGCTGTCTCCAAGCCAGTTTATGTACTATAACTGCTTTTCTGCAAAATGGTTGTGGGGTGGAGTCCAGATCCACTGTGCTAAAAGTCAGTCAGTCAATCCTTTATTTGTTTCATTTCAGAGGTCAAACGTGGGTGCTGGATGGGAATCATGAAAACCAAAGATGAGCAGAATGCTACAATACATCTTAAGAGGATCTTCCCACTAAGTCAGAGCAATTAATGGTACATATTTCTTCTAGATTTTTTTCTGCAGTGATTGCAGTCTATTTAATTGGAATGCAATTAAACAGAAATTGTGTAGGTATGAATAATTAGTGATACTAATCAGGGATACTAATATATTAATGATATCAGAGACACTACCTAAGGATGACTGGAGGGCTTTCAGGTTTTCTAATTATACAAGAATTCCTTTAGATCAGGCTTGACCACTTTTTTTTGTGCCAAAGCCATATCTGCTGTAGGTCTGGAGGCTTTGTGTGTATGAAAATGCACATGTTAATCTATCTTAGCCAACAAAACATGGTTTCTTATCAGAGCCAGAGAAATATTACTGGCCCTGTTTACTGTAAATCCTGAATTCCTGGCAGAAGGCTGCTGGTCCCTTCCTTAAGCATCTCCACTAAAAAGGGTCCCCCATCTTCTGAGGAAGTCTGTTCTGCTGTTCGAATTAATGTTTCAATTTTATTAGGAAGTTACTCCTACTGCTTAGCCCAAATCTGCTTCCTTGTCATTTCCACCCCTCTGCCTGAAGCAAGAAAAAACAAATCTGTTCCAAGTTGTTACATAAAGAGCAATCAAAAACAGAAAGAGTAAGAAATACGAGACAGAAATTATTCGAAATGTTCTTCAGTATTAGATCAAAAGGTTGCTTCTTATTGCAAATTCCATATAATTCCCTCTATAGAAGAATGGCAAATCAAGTTGTGGGAATATGCTTTGATTTCCAAAATAACCATCCATTTGAATTTGGAAACCATTTTTCGATTATAATTCCATACGTAAAGTTTGGGTTTCTTCTAACATAAGATCCTAACAAATTTTGATTTGCTAAATATTTTTTTTTTAGTTTAGACAGAAATTATTGTAACGTTTATTTTTATTCATATCAGGCCAATGATCATCCTTTATAATTGCACATTAACTTGATTTTAATAATGATCTTAAGTTTTTCAATGATATAAGGTACAAAATTTACGTTATCTCAAAATTGTTACTCCATTTCATTCAATTTTATAATACTTGTGAACCTCTTTTCTATTTATTTAATGCTCTTTCCTTTTATTCAATTGTTTTTAGTTCTTTTTTTTCCCCTTCTGCTTCTCTTTCTCGGTGGTGTTTTCTTTTTTAAGTATCAAATAAAATAAAAATAATAAAACCTATAAATATGTTAAAGAAGTAATCGAGTATTGTAAAAACTATAAACTATAAAGCTGTAGCTGTATTGTAAAGAAAAAAAAACCTAAATATTGGACTGAAAGGGAGGCAATTTGGAATGCCACTAAATAGAAATTTATTTCTATATCTATCTATCACGCCACTGATCGCCTGGATTGATTCAGCTGAGTCAGAAATTGTGTAGGCATCAATCATTAGTTCTGCATTCTACAGTAAAACCACTATATAATTAATGGAAGGTTCTCAAGTTTTGCTATGATGCAAGAATTACTTTAAACCAGGCCTAAGCAACCTTTCTAGCCTGAAGAGCCACAACTGGTGCTGATTTGGAAGCTGTGTGTATAAATCAGTGTACTGATAAACAGACACACGTTTGCACACACACTCACGTACCCACCTAGCAGAAAGAAACCATCAATCTCTTGGTTCCTCTCTGGGCTCAGGAGAAAGCTCAGAGAGGCTCCCTCAGTCTCCATGGGCTGCCACCACAACCCAGAAGAAAAACAAAAAGAATCTCAGGGTAGCAACCTTGCCACCTATGTTTAAGTAACCACAAGAGCCATGCCTTCTTCTGTATGTTTATGTATGTTTGCAGTGCAAAGTTCTACTGATTTATTCTTACTTCTGGCCTCCAGATTGAAGGCCGTTCATTCTCTGCAACGTCAGTCAACCTCTGAGCTGCCCAAGCGTTGGTCTGTCCGAGAGGGGACGGACAAAGTCTACTAAAGAATTACCCCAGGGGTAAGGTTAGGCAAAGGACTACTTTCTCACTGAGTCCTGGGTGAAGATCTCTTCCCTGGCTCTCCCCAGACATTGTACAGTCCGGGTGGCATAGCAAGTGGCACCATTTCCCCCGCCCCCCAATTCTTGCCAGTGGCCCAAAGTGAGCCAAATTATTTAACCTAAAAAACCTTTGACAGGAAAAAAAAGACAAGGCATTACATAAGGAACACTTTGCTACCTTTCTTGACATCCCAGATCTGCTGCCTGAGGCAGCTGCTGGGTCCCTCTGCCCAACACTGACTGCAACGTAGAAAGGGAGGCTATCCAAGGTACTAATTCCCTGCAAGAAATCAGCAGGGGCTTTGCTCTGTCCCTGCTCTCGGATAACCCTGCCCCTTGATCCTGAGCATTTGCCCTCAGCAACCCTGCTTTCCCCTGTTAGGGCACCAGCCAGCCTGGGATTTTGCCAGATCCAAGGCCATAGTTACCGCCTGACATTAAACAAAAACAGACGTGTGAGTTTGGCTGTTGGTGTGGCCAGAGTTTGTGTTGCCTGGCAACTGTTGCTATGGGTGGGTTGTGATCTTTGGATGCTGTTGCGGCAGGGAGGGTGGTGTGTCCTGAACTCCGCACAGAGACATGTGCGGATGTGTGTGTGAGAGGGAGTGTTTATGCATTCATTCTTATCTCTGCTTCTCCACCAGCTCCCGGGTTGGAGGCATCTGAGAGGGGATGACGAAAGGAGCAGAAAGAGTGACACAGATCAACCGAGACATACCTGCATGCACAGAAATAAATGCAGCGGATGCAGAATTGTTATACTGTACTGCAAAGATAGGAATCCACTGCATGAATTCTGACTGAATCCAATTTTATTACAGGTCACAGACCTAGACTTCATAAAGAGCTTTGGCTTCTCTTGACACACACGGGCAGATATGGGGGCAGATTTCCATGAACAACTCTGTGTAATTTTTAAAAATGGACAAGGATCTGGAGAAGCACGCAGTAAAAGACACATCTTTCTATGCAGGCCTCTAATGGTATCCCCATTCAGTTCAAGTCCTTCAATATGTAGGGAATTCACGCTTCCCCTGTAATTTGCAGTCAAACACAAGCACAAACACACACACGCAGCTGCTCTTCACATTCTACATGTTGAGGGTAAGCAAGAGCCTTGTTGTCCCCAGAACAATGATTGTTCTGCAGATTGTGATTCAGCCACATCATGGTTGATGGCTCCCAGTTGTTGTCTTTATTTCAAACCCCCCTTCTTTTTTGCAGTCGCTCAAGGTATTTGCTCAAGCCCTGTTCAAGGTACGCAGGGACTCTTTCCGCAGATTGCCTAACTCAGACAGTTGGGCCCGTTGCATTCTCTCCAAAGATCTTGGATACATAAACAAACATACAAGCGTGCACTGACAGGGCTTCCCCACCCAACACCCTGGCTCATTTCAGACACCGGGCCAAACCCACTGTTTGCACTAACAATCACATCAAGAAGAATCCAAACCACGTTTCAAATTCCAAAGATGGACCACACGCAAGGCACAGTTAAGACCTCAGTATTGACTTTCATTTATATTCCCATCAGCATTCATTTCTCCTTCTACAATGCAGTTCCGCTCTTGAAGGCAGAACAATGGCCACTGCCATGCTTGAGTTCATCAAACCAAACCATAGTTACCTTTAAATAAAAGCTTAAAAACTCATGTTCAGTCACAGTTTCAGATTCTAGTTTGTTAGCTGGTCTCCAGAGTTTTGAGTCTTTTGCATGGATTTTGAATTTCCTTGACTTTTTGACCAGCAATGCTGGTCTTCTGAACACTTTCTGAAATGCGTTGCAGCGTAGGATAGACTTAACCCGAGCTAACTTGTCCATTGTGGAGGAAGATTTATTATGGCTATTGTTGTTTTTTAAGTTTAGCTTTATTTTATTGTTGTATTTACCATTTTAATTTGCTGTAACCCGCCCACCAGCTTCCTTTGAGTTGGTCATGCTACAAAAAATAACAAACAAGCAAACAAACAAATTGGCTTTTATATGGGAATTGTATCTTTTGGGCTAGTCATTCTCCACCCTCAGACACAAATTTCTTTCTTTGGGTCCTCTAGATTGCCAAAAAAATTGGCAGTGTGTTTTCTGATGCTTTGGGAAAGAAACATATCTGTAATTTACATCTTAAAATAAGATTCATGTTGTTTTAAAAAACAAAGGAAAAAAAGAATAGCCTCTAAAATCACCACCTGCACACATGCAGGGAAAAAAAATAAGTTTTGGCTGAAGCGACATGCATAATGCAGCTCTATCCATTTTGCAGGACTGTCTTACTCCCTGAGACCCGTTCTGTATACAGTATAGATATCTCTGTGTGCTGAGTTCTATACTGTAGAATAAATTGCCATGGGAGGTAATGCTGGCCCGTTTTTACATGAGATGCTTAACTGCTCCTTTTCAGACTCTTCGGCTCTCGACCTCTGCTCGTAAGGACCAGGAATACAGAATAAAAAATCAGGCGCAAGCTCTTTTAGGAACGGGACTACCATTCCAGACCATTTTCCGGGATCAAGCCTATTTGTCACTAGAATGGGTGAAGACTGTGCGGCCCTCCGGATCTTACCGACCTGAATCTCCCAGCATTCTATTGGCCAAGCTGGATAGGAATGCTGGGAGTTGCAGTTTCGCAGCCCAGAAAAGAACACAGATTCCCACCCCTACTCTAGACTTCTGTGTGCCAGAGCCAGGTACAAAATTGTGTCTCAAGATGGCAGATGATGTGAAACTGCAAAACAAGGTGCTTCTCCGCACCGGGGTTTGTTTTCAATAGCCAGGATCAGAGCTTAAACTGAAATGCTACCCAAATGGAGATGGCCTGGTTTAGAAAAGGAAATAAACGCTTGTTGTTTTTGTGATAATTACATCAGGAGCATTCAGAAACCCTTGGACAGATCTAATGCAATCCAGTAGATCTTTACCTTCTGCCTCTATCTTGTCTACTCTGATAACAAGTTTGTAAGGTTTTGTGCAAAGACGCCTTGGCATCCCTTGCTACTTGATCTGGAGATGTTAAAAGAATGCATCTGGGACTTTTCTTGTAGTAAAAGTAAAGGTCTTGTAGTAAAGGTTCTTTCTTGTAGTAAAGGTTCCCCGCGCACATTTGTGCAGTCGTGTCCGACTCTAGGGGCCGGTGCTCATCTCCGTTTCTTAGCCGAAGAGCCAGCGTTGTCCGAAGACACTTCCATGGTCATGTGGCTGCATGACGCGCGTGGAACGCTGTTACCTACCCACCGAAGTGGTACCTATTCATCTACTTGCATTTGCATGCTTTTGAATTGCTAGGTTGGCAAGAGCTGGAGCTAGTGCGGGAGCTCACTCCGCACGCAGGGCTAGGGATTCGAACCTCCGAACTTGCGATCTTCCGATCGACAAGCCTGGCATCTTACCCGCTGAGCCACCACGCCCTTGCAGTCTTGTAGACTGGCTTGCAATTCTCGCAAGGATGTAAAAGTGAATGCCCGGCATCTTTGTCCAAGATGGACCAAAGGTCTGTAGGTTGAGTCATGGCAACTGGATTTCTTTCTTTTGGTTGAAACGTTTCGCTGCTTGTCCAAGTAGCTTCTTCAGTCTGGGCAAAAGTTGGTGAGGGGACCCCATATATGTCTTCCAGGGTGGCTGTATTGACCTTACACCAACTTTTGCCCAGACTGAAGAGGCTACTTGGACAAGCAGCGAAACGTTTCAACCAAAAGAAAGAAATCCAGTTGCCATGACTCAACCTACAGACAATTCCACCTGGATGACTGAGAATCTTCATCGACATATGGACCAAAGGTGGCCCTATGCCCCTCAATCGTCCATATACAAAGGGTCACCTCAAGTCTATCGACTTCTGAAATTCTTGGGTCAACTGTTGATCCAGCCCCATAATTGCTCCTTGGGCTTATAAACAAGAGCGCAGAGCAAGATCTTGACACACAGACTGATTAGTCCAGAATGAAAAGGTTCTGAGGTTGTAAATGTACAACCTACCAGTAGAAATCCGTAGGTAAAGCTCAGCTAAGCTTAACTTGCCCTGTTAGAGCTAGAGCTTAACTTGCCATTTTCAAATTACTCAAACAAAAAGCATCAAGCATCAAGCAGGTTGATCTAAATACCATTTCTGCCTATCTCCCTGCATCTGCAATTAAATTGTACATCTCAAGATGGCATTTCTGCTTCCTCTGCAGCATTATTAACCATCATAAAGGCAAACAAACGGCAGCGGGAACCAAGGACCATGTTCTAAGGGGTCAGGATTGAACGGCCCTACACTATGAGCAGGCAGATCAGCCCTAACTAATGGGAAGCCATTCAACCAAGCCCGTTCGCAGGACTTAGAGATGCCTAAGAGAGACAAGCATCGCAATCAGGGCGTTAGGATAGCGGAGAGAATGGATTTTCTAACATTTTCAATACAGCCTGGTCGAAAAACTAGAAACAAGACCGTATCCCGAATTAGTCTAGAGCAAAATGACGTCACCATGTTGTCTGCGCTGCAAACAACAAAAAGGGAAAGCTTCTACGCGCTGTCTCCAACATGGCGCCCTCCCGGGGGGCCCTTCACCCTCTGCCAGCTCGCCAAAAATCATTGGGGATGTGGGTCCGACTCCGGAGCATCTGGAGGGCGTCACGTTCTGGGAGATCGGTCCATTGTCCATTGCCATCTATGAAAGAGATGTCAGTGGGGCTGATTTGCAAGGAAGCGCGCCCAGAAAGGCGCTGCGACATTCTGAATGAGCATCTTCGTGCATGAAATAGAAAGAAGGAGGGAGGGAGAGGCGGTTTGGAGAAGGGATGCGCAGAGGTTGGTTGTGCAACCCGCTTGAATGGGAGCAGGGCGCGCCGCGGCAGCTGCAGCGGCCCTCGTGGGAACCGAGAGCCGAGGGATCCGCCGCGACTCCGACTGCAAACCCAGTTGCTCTACCGCCCTCGGGATCCAGCTGGAGCCGTCCCTACCCCACCTCGGCTTCTCCTGGGCCGTCCCGCGCGCGCGCTGCTTACCCCGCTCGCCTTCCACCGCGCTGCGCCTTGCAGAACGCGCTGCTTTGGAAAGGGCGGCGCGGCTGTCCGGGTGAGGCTCAGCTGTTGATTCCCGTCTCCATAGAGACCCGAGTGACACAGCGGCGAGGGGGTGGGCAGAACAGCAAGGGCGCGGGGCGGGCAGGGCGCGGGGAGGCACCGCCCCTCCGGGCGGCGTTCGGGGCGAGCTGCGACCGCCTGCCAAGCGCCGGGCCCAGGCCAAGTGGGCCACTGGAGCGACGGCGAAGGCGGGCGGTCTTCGGGAAATGCAGCTGGGACGGGTGGATGAAGCTGGCGCCGCGGGGAAGGAGGCGGCTCCGCGGGGAGCGGGAGAGATCCCTCCGCCCTTCGCCCAGGAGGGAGGCGGCCCCGCCTCAGCCGCGAGACCCGTTTCGGCCCGCTGAACCTTGCTCCGCGGCTATAGGCGGGCTGCGGAGGGGAATTTAATTCCTGTTGGCGTCCCTGACGACGTGCAATCGACGCCGGGGTGGCTTTTGCATCCAGACAGCCCCGTCTGCTTGCGCTCTTCCCAGGATGGCCCTTTCCAGGTCGGTTGGACTATGGGCCCTATCATCCCGAGCTGCAAGAGACGCCGGCACTATTCTGATCTTTCCCATTAGCGTCAACAATTTAATTTAAAAACAGTAAAACCCAGAGATGCCAAGGACTGAGAGTGTGCTTTGCATGCTGTGGCATATGGGGCTGAGAGGCCTGGCTTGACTGCTGCTGTGCTGGCTGAGTCAGAAAAAGGAGAGAGAAAATGGGAGGAGCAGCTTGCCATGGCCGGGCAGTGCAGCCGGGTCGGGAGGGCCGATGAGCTGACCTGCTTGTATATAGTGACTGACTGACTGACTGACTGACTGACTGACTGACTGACTGATTGATTGATTGATTAGGTGTCATCAAGTCATTGTTGGCTCTTAGCGACCACATAGATAGATTTTCCGTATAGTAGAAGAACATGAAAGCCCCCGCCGACTGTCTTGGTGAAGCAATTGTCCTTAAGGGTAAAAACACATCCAGCTGCCAAAGAACCCACATTCACACTGCGATGCATGCCAACCGGCTTTCACCTCCCTGGGATCTAGGGGAGGACTTTTCAGGAGAGAAAGAGGCCATGACTGTCAGAGATCCAGATCTAGCAGTGTTTGTTCATACAATATCCTTGGTTGTTGGATTGACCCATTTTCTAGGTTCACACATTGGACTGAACCATACATGAGCTAAAACATCTGGGCTTGTGTATCATGCTAAGCCATTCAAAATACTAACAAGATTAAAGCTAACCCATGTTCAACAGGGTTCTGTGAACGCATCTGCTAGGGCTTCAGCTGACCTGGCTAAGGGCTGTGCAAGGCCAACATTAAATCCTGTGGTCTTGCCTACTCATGCCCACCCACATACACACAGAGAACCAATGAGAAATCAATGGAAATTGCTTCACGTGTGTAATCCAAAGGTGAAAAAGGGAAGCTATCTGGAGGTTGTCAAATAGAACAGCATTGTTTCCCCTGTCTGCTTCAAAACAAGACTAGTATTATTTGGTGAAATTGGCAGGCGTGTAGATTTTGATCAAACCTTAGGAAAAACTTCCTAACAGCTAAGAAGGGAGGAGAACCCTTTTCACTGGACATAGTAAAGGAAAGACAGAGCAGCCATCTGCCAAACAGGTAGAGGACTGCCTTCCTTCCTTCCTTCCTTCCTTCCTTCCTTCCTTCCTTCCTTCCTTCCTTCCTTCCTTCCTTCCTTCCTTCCTTCCTTTTCTATCCCACCTTTATTATTTTTACAAACAATTCAAGGCGGCGAACATACCAAATACTCCTTCCTCCTCCTATTTTCCCCACAACAACCACCCTGTGAGTAGAGCTATATGCTGGTCTATGACCATAATGAAGATTTTGATTTGATTTGATTTGATTTGATTTGATTTGATTTGATTTGATTTGATTTGATTTGATTTGATTTGATTTGATTTGATTTGATTTGATATATAGAGCTACACTGAATGGGAGGTTGGATCAGATGACCTCTAAGGCACACCCCTTTCAGGGTTAAACAAAGATGCATCCTGCAAAGGGAATAAATAAATGTGATCTGTTGCAAAAAAAAACAAGGGGGGTTATGGTGGGAGACAGACAAAGCTAGCTAGCCATGCTTCCTTGGCAGCTGTGCCTCTTGGGACACCTAAGTGCTTGTAACTGATAGTCCAGCAAGCTGGAGGAAGGAAAGACATGCTAGGCAGCATTCGATAATATAAATACTTATGACCTCCTAGTGCTGTAAGGAGGAATGTCCCCACCCACCCGGATATCTGCCTTTACCTTCCAAATACATTCTTGACCCATTATAAATCCAGCAGAGTATATTGACACTAACATCTAGCAAAGCATTAAGACTGATTGGTTACATTTATATCCTGCCACAATCTACCAGTTCTTGGTGGTTTACATTAAAACATGAGATTAAACATTAAAGATGAGATGGCATGTTAAGTGACAAACAGAAGCTGCTTCTGTAAAATAGCCAGATTCGTTGACTGTCTGGGCTATTTTTATTTACTGGAACATCAAGCTTTTACATTCTTGATCGGTGTTGTTTTCAACAAAAATTCAAAGAAATGTAAACTGATATCAGCATCTGGGCTATTTCTCTGCCACAAGTTGCAAAAACCGTTACTCAAAATCAGAAACATTCCCATTTCCTTATAATAAGAGGAAGAGATATAACATGGTAATAAAATGTAACTAATTATATTGTTATATAACTATCAATCCTCATTATATTAGGAATTATATATAGCTGCATAAAAGGAAACCTATTATGTGCACATTTTGGATTGCAAACTGCTTCGCAAACCTGTAAAAGGCATCCAGGTTGGCATCTTAAGTGAATTCCAGTTTGCGTACAGGTTCAAGAATTGCTCATGGGGTAAGTTCAGTCTAGACACCGAACAATTACTGCTACCTGGTGAAGTCAGTACCTCACAAATGCCCAGATTTCCTTTTTTCCTCCCTCCAAATCACTTCTCCTTTCCTGTCCTATCTTTCAGGTTCTGAGCCTGAGTGCCAGGACTCTCACACTTAACTTCCCAAATTATTTTGGGGAAAGGTTTTGACTGAAGGCAAAGATGAAAGTGCTTAACAAAAGTGGTTGCCTTGGGCATGGTGGGAAATTGAAAGGCTCTGGCACAGACCCTGTTGTTGGTTCTTCCGAGTAGGGTCTGACCCTATTTTGAAAAATACTAAGCATCTTTTAGAAGACTTTAAAAAAAAAAAGGGCACCGATGACATTGTGGAGCATAGGCTGCCCCAGTGGAACCACGTGAAAAAAACGGGTGGATGGATTTTCAAAACCGCCTGCCGTATTTCCACAGGCACACCCTCCCTGTAACCAAGGCTGGGGTGAAGCTCACAAAGATCTGCGCAGAAGCATCCTCCTTCCAGCTCTCTACTGTGTAAACGCTTTGTTTGGGGGCACGACCCTGTTGTTAGGCAAACGGTGTGACAATCAACAAATCAGGCTGCAGAGGAATGAGAACAGAGCGCTTCCCATGCACTCGAAGAGAACTAACTGCTCCCTGCTCTTCCTCTCTGAGAAATCTCTCTTTCACAGACACTTTAGTTTAACCTGGTTTCTCTGTAAACAGAGAGTGTTGTTTTCTGAGCCATTTCCTTCTGCACTGGGACTTCCAAACTGTATTTTTCCCAGCTGGGCCTGGGTCATTTTTAAAGTCCTGGGACAGTGCTTGCAAAATTCAAGGTGTCATTATGAACAATCCAGATCAGCCCCCTTCCTTTATTGCTCTTACCTGAACAAGCGAGACCCGGTGGTTAACCCAAGGGTGGGTGTCTTTCAGCCTGGCAAACCCACTTACAACATGACTATTTGGGTCTCAGAGGGATGCGTCTGTCAAAAGATGATGGCACGCTCTCAGCCTGATTTGTTTCCAACTTGGAAGAGGGGATGAAGCGGATGTAGGCACATTAAGACACAAATAACCAGGCTTGAATGATCCTACTTCAGACACATTATGCGAAGACCCAGCTCTCTGAAAAAGGCTCTAATGCTGGGAAAGGTGGAAGGAAAGAGAAGAGGACGACCAGCAGCAAGTTGGATGGACTCAGTTAGAGTGGCCATGAGTGCACCATTGGGAGACTTGAAGGAATAGCTTAGGGACAGATCATCATGGAGAAAATCTATCTATGTGGTCACTAGGTGTAGAAAACAACTTGATGGCACCTAATCTATCAGATGCATTAAGTTTTGCGAAGGTTTCATACACCTATTTTGCGCCTCTTCAATGCCAAATGGTGGGGGATCTTGCCATTAAAAATTAATTGTTTCTGATGACCTGGGTCTTGGTTGCCTACCTCTAGGTTAGAGTGTTGGATTAGGACCAGGGTGACGCAGGTTCAAGTCTCCACTCTTCCACAGAGAAATAATTGGGTGACTTTGGGTGAATTGCACTCTCTCAGTATAAGATAACAGGTTGTTGAGAAGATAACATGGGGTTTGAGTTTGGTGGCAGTCATTGTTTTGTTCTTCGGGACAAAACACAAAGTCAGGATGGAGTTGGGCAGCTTATAAATCTAATCAATACCTGTAAATATTAAAAAGTCCATATACAGTATATTGACCCAACCCCTGACATCAGGAGGTCCACCTCCTAGTGGCTTCTGAGCTTACCGCAGGAACGGGATTTCTCCTCAAGTGGAAAATTCCATGCATACTGCCGCCCCGCATCCCACGGAATTTATTTCCTTATTTATTCAACCTTTTAGAGAAATATATAAACAAATACAACTAAAAACAGATAAAAGGGATACAAGCACCTATGAGTAAACGAAGGGTGCTTTCCTCTTTTATCATGGGGGTTAAAGCTTTCCAGTATCAATTAGTTATCACATCAATTAGTTATGACTGATGGAACGTGCTGTTTTAAAAGACTAAAAATCACCACGGAGATCGACACCCATATGTGCTGCACCTAAGCGTATCTTGGGAAAGGGCGGTGCCACGTGCGGCATCAGAGGAATGACACTTCGGGTATTTCTTCTTTCTGGTAAACCGGCAACCTCAGATCTGGGTGGGGAGCGGTTAAGCAGAAGCCGCAGAGAGGCATCCACTCTTCCTGTTGCGAAGCCCACACGGACCGAGCTCATTTTGTCCCCCGGACACAGTCAGAGGGACTTGTAACTCACCGTCCTGCTCTCCTCTTCACGAGGCTGAGCCCAAGCGTTGGGAATTAACAGCCACTTGGCTTCCTAATGCCCAACCCGGCTCCCCATCAGCACACCCCTTCGTTTTCTTCTGCCCCTGCCCTCCCTTACAGCCACAGGCCTAAAAAGAGCTTCCGGGCCACGGCAGGTCATTTGTGACCTAGGCCATTAGGAATCTCGAGCATCGTGCACAAGGCAAAAAGGACGGAAGGGCAAAAAAAAAAAAAAAGGTTTGTTTAGATGGAACCAAACAATCTCCATGGTATCAGGGAACACACCAGATCAAAGCACTGCTGCTGCTGCTGCTGCTGCTGCTGCTGCCGCTGCCTTCTGGACTAAGGCACTGAAGATGGTGTGTCTCTCTGTGTGTGTGTCTGTGTGTTTAGAGGAAGAGAACCAAGCAACCAGCTGGGACTGGGGGTGGGGGGTGGGAGAGGTCAGCGGATGGATGATGGCACAGCCCGTCGCTGCCTTTCGCCTGTTGTACTGTTTCATGCCGTTTGGAGAGGATGCCAAGAACAGAACAAACGGGCTGCACAACACAGCGAGGGAGAAATGTTTTTGGCTATAGTAAAGCAGAAGCATCTCCACAGCAGCCAGCCCTGTGCAGCTAGCAACCGGGGTGGCACCCGAGCCAATCCGCCATCCCCCCCACCCCCAAACCCACCCCCGGCCCATCCAGAGCATCCCTTGGTCCCAGAAGTGTCCCCTAGCCCCTCTCTTCAGGGGAGCAAATTCCCTGAGCAAAAGGCTCCCTCGGGCACCTGCCTCTGTCCTCCTTCCCAGCTGAGGGAAAGTTGCCCCCGACAGGCTCTGCATCCCTCTGCAGGGCGGAGGGCTTTCTGCTCGCCTGGATCAGCCCTGAGCTGACAGTATCCAGGGAGAGGAAAATGCAAGTCCCACCGCTATGATCCAGTCAGACAAACTACCACTGCACGTTAAACTCTTCAGAACTGGTAACTGTCCAAGAAGCCAAATGAACTGGAATAGAGGAGGAGGGGTGTGACTGGAGGTCAAGCAGCCAGCAGAATTTAAGCTATTTCTCCATCCGAGTTCTCCCACGGAGGTGAAAAGAAGCTCTGCTTCTTGGCTGCCAAAGATTCAAAAATGCTAATCATTAGCACTTTCCTTTTGAAGAAAATGGTGAGATGCCTGGAGTTGGAGAATCAAGATTTGCACTAGAGGCACAGAGGTGTGTTTATTGGACAGATCCTCAAAGAAACGGCGCACCAAGATACCCTAGCTGGGGAAATGGGTCCAGGCTATTTGGTATAAGCCACCATGAAGTAGCTGTGTCTCTGTGCAGCAGGTAAACCCAGCCTGTTGTAAATGCCTTTTTAAACTCTTACATTACCTCCCTCTACAGCAGTATTTCTCAACCTTGGGAACTTTAAGATGTGTGGACTTCAACAGGCTGGGGAATTCTGGGCGTTGAAGTCCACACATCTTAAAGTTGCCAAGGCTGAGAAACACTGACTTAGACCATGGCATTCAACTGCCCTGTCAGTGGAAAAAAATCAAAGCATTTCCAGCACACTTTGGTTTCAACATCTCCCACAAAGGGAAAGTCCACTACATCTTTAGAGAACTGTTTACAGTGTCAAACTACTCTCAACATTAAGAAGTTTTTTCTTGTCAGCCAGAATCTGCCTTCCTGTAATTTGAGATCATTACTCAGTACCCAGCACTCTGCAGCTCAAATTTTAAAATAATCACACATTTCTGCCTGACCATGAATAGGCTACAACCAGCTGGGTTCACACAACACACTAAACCTTAAACTTACAAGCCACTGTGGCTGGATTCACATAACACGACAAGCAAAACCAAAGAAACCGTATTACAGTTCATAGTTCTGCTTGAGTTTCAAATCATCTGTCTTCTTTCTTGGTCACTATTTTAAAAGAAAACTGGAAGGAAAAACAGGATGATCATGTGTCTGACTAGAGGACTCTCATCAGTTGAAAGGGCTGAGCAGTTCTGGTCTGGTTTAGGGATAAAGAAGATGCTCATCAAGAGATCAGCATTTGGACAGCAAATAGGGCAGTCAGGAAAAGTCACCTGGTTAGCCTTCCCTACTTGAATTGTGTAAAATATTGTGTTTCTATTTAAATTGCAGAAATTATCCCTAAATGTGCTTCTATAATTGTATGTATGTATGTGTGTGTGTGTGTGTATACATACATACATACATCATCATTATCATTGGCGATCACTCGTAGCCGAGTAAGATTGTCTTCCAAAGGTAAAATTTTAACAGTGGATCCGATTCTGGATCCGCACAACCTCCCACAATGAGGGCATAGGTTTCCGGGTGGGAGACGGTCATGATGAGGGTTTGCTTGACGTGCCTTCCTTTTAGCTCTTTTAGCTCTTTTCTCCCTTTCGCCCTGTACTCGTGCTTCTTCAAAGTCCATAGCGCCTTTAATAAAGGCTGACCTCCAATTGAAACACTCATGAGTTAGGGCTTCCCAGTTCTCAATGCTGATATTACATTTTTTTAAATTAGCTTTGAGAGTATCTTTGAATCTCTTTTGCTGTCCACCAATATTCATACACACCTTTTATGCAAATCATTCCCTTCTTTTTCAAGCAATGCATTTCTTTTTCTTTTGGCAATGCAGAACTGGGCACCCCTTGGTGTTCCAGATCAGATGTTAATGGCCAAAGCAACTCAAATAGATCCAAAATTTAACTCTTCTGCTATATCTACTGTAAGGAATCTCTAGTACTTAAGTTGAAAGAAGCTCTTATACAATGTAGAAAAGATCCCTTCCCAGAGAATATTTAACATTACAGTTCCGCATGAACCATCCACTCAATATCCAGATTCGGTCCCCTAAATGAACATCACTCCAAGTAAGCCCTATTTCCTCATCTTTCCTTCCTCCACACTGCTGGCAGGCAAGTTGAGCCAAGTCCACTTTCAGATAGTTTGGCAAGTCTTCCGCTTCTGTTCTTGGCTGACAAGCAGGCCTTTGACAAGTGGCTAGTTTGCACTGCCCTGAAAGCCATTATCTTAATTGAATTTCTCATCAATGCATTGGGCTTAGAACCAAATTCATCACAGATGAATTGGTAGAACAGGCTACAGGCAAATGGGTTTTGTTCTTCAGCCAAACAATAGAAAAATGCTGAAGAACTGCTGTTGTACCTCCACACCCAGATTTTCAGTGCTAGCCCTTCTGTGACCCACTCATCTCCTTCTGCAGATTGCTCAGGGCAGAATCTGAGTAAGAGCTGGACCTCATGCAACTGGGACTGGGTACCAGAAGCAATTAGCCTATGTTATTAAGGAAAAATACTCCGGACTCCTGTTGGCCCCCGATGGCCTTGGAAATGGTTAGGTATTATGGAAGCTGCAGGCCCACATTGGACAGGGACACAAATTCTGGGCTATCGCACAGCAACGCCCTCAAGAGCACCTGCTGTTGCTACAAAACACAGTGGCATGGTCTAAAGGAGGCTTGTGCAATATATATAACCCAGTAACCACAGCAACTAAATAAAATATTGCAAGGTTATCACTGTGGGAAATGTCGCATTCTCACTATCAGGACATGCTGTAACATGTCTAAATGTAATCAATGTTTGGAACTGGAAGTACACAGGAGGGGAGAGCCCTGTGGAAGCTGGACCCCCTTCCCCTGGTCCAATTGTGGACTGAGAGTGTTTTGTCTGTTTTCAGATTCGGCTTATCTGAAGAGCTAACGTGATGTGGTGGCTGGGATGCAGCACTCTTCCCAAGCCTTATGGTACCTTCCAGATAAGCTGGGAGGGCTGTTTGCACGGAACACAAGCAAGGGCCAAGCCAGAAAGGGGTCAGTGGAGACCGTAGTCCAGCCAGTGCGAAGGGCACCTGGCTGGGGAATCCAAGTCTGAACTTGGTAGCGGACATGAGGCCATTTTCTGGTGAGCCTAACCTCCCTCATGGGGCTGCTTCAAGGATTCCAACCTTTTTTGTGGGTAGAACAGAGGCCAGACTGGTTGATCTGAATTCTCTATGGACAGAAAAGCAGGCTATACATCACATAAACCTCATACGTTCATATGTGAAGCTGCTCACTGCAGATTTTGCTCTCCTCTCCACAAACATTAAATGCAGGCCCTAGCCATGAAATGGCTACTCATGCCTGCCTTAGAAAAACAAAGAGATATGTGATTAATAAAAATAAAATAAAGCTAATCTGCTTTCCCTCTGCAAAATGAAGACCTCCAGCTCTAGGCTGGGGAAGCAAGTAGCTTCCAAGAATCAGCTGCATTAAGGTGTGGGCAAAGATTCTGCTGAAAATCCAGAGTCCCTACCATCATCTGATGGCATCCAGTTGTAGCCTACATTACAGAGACAGCAAGAACGAAGGTAGATGAATGCTGATTGGGGAGGGAGAAGGGAGGGCCAATGATCTTCCAGATGCTTTTGGACTACAACTCCCAGAATCCCTTATCTGCTCTATTGGTTAGAACTGATGGGATCTGAAGTCCAGCAACAGGCTGAAAAGATACGATAGATTATATCGCTTCAACCTGTGCAAAGTGTAAAACATGCTCATCTGTATTTTAAATATGTATACAGCAAATAAGAAAACTATATAGTAGAGACATTTTCTGTATATCCTTTCTACTTCAAGGGAGGTCCACTGTCTTAAAACAAGACAGTAACAAGTATTTGTCACTTGATAAGTACAACGGCCATCAACAATCTGAAAGGAATAGCTGGCACCACTGCCAGCTCTTTATACTTTATAACCATAAAGTAGACCAATCAAACCAATTAGCAACTTGGAAAGTGCACTGCGAGAATTCTCCCTGTGTAAGAGAGAAAGCGTTCTAACAAAAGATGATTTCTTGTATAGTGTTAATTGCTTCTGGATGGCCAGGCTGCAGGGACCAGCCAATCACAGAACCATCCATCTTCTGTAAGAACATAAGCAGTGCCCAGCTGGCTGAGATTCCTGGCCCATCCAGTCCAGCAGTTTGTTCTCACAGTGGCCAATGGGTGACTCCAATCTCTGGCACAAGGGACTGCATCACATAACCATTAAGTCTCCTTCAAGGAAAGCTCAACTCCTGCGACTGCCACCTTCTACTATGCCATCCATCAGATTCCAAATCGGCTGAAAGTTGGTTAGACTCCAGGTGCTTAAGGCCATACAGGCCACACAACTTGGGATAAGGGACGCGGTGGCTCAGTGGGTTAAACCGCTGAGCTGTAGACTGCCAATCAGAAGGTCGGCAGTTCGAATCCCCGCGCAACGAGGTGAGCTCTCGTTGCTAGTCCCAGCTCCTGTCAACCCAACAGTTCGAAAGCTTAGCAAGTAGATAAATGGGTACCACCTTAAGTGGGAAAATTTGCTGGCGTCCTGTCGGGGGTCGCCCACAGAACGGAGAAGATCTTGTGAATGGCGGCGGAGACGACAGATCCTGAAACAGCAACATCCAGGACGTCAGCAGCCGGCTCCGACGCAAGGTATTCTGGGACATGTAGTCCAGTGCCCACGGAAGAGTCGGTTCCCTTACCCCTTCCCTTAAGCGCGCGGTTTAAATGTTGTATTATATATGAAATGTATAAATATGAAATACAATGTATGTAAGTCGCCTAGAGTCCTCCGTTAGGGAGGGTATAGGCGGGGGGGGCAGCTTTGGGCCAGTGGGCCCTGGGGTTTTGCCTGGAAATATAAATACACACACACACACACACACACACACACACACACACATATATATATATATATATATATATATATATATATATATTTCCAGGCAAAAGCCCAGGGCCCACTGGCCCAAAGCTGCCCCCCCCCCGACTATTTTGTGCATTCATTGATTGATTGGTATTAATACAATTTCCTCTTTCAAAAGCAAAGCCAGAAAACGTATAATTGCGACTGACTAGTCAAGAATGGAAAGTACCAGATAGGGAGAAATCCAGTGGAGGGAATCACCCAGATATGTGCATGGGGTTCTCCAAAGCGCATCATGCCCAGGCTTCTCCTGCTAGTGCTGGTCAGAAACATCCTGGTATTTGGAAGAGGGACAAAGAAAGCTCAGATGCTGTGCTGAACTATTTGCCATAGTGCTGCCTGATACTGAAATACAAACTGACTAAACATGCACACACAGAGCTTCCTTGTTCAGCCTGGAAGAAAACAGCGTAGGGAGTTCCCAAGGCTGATGATTACCACACGTGTTACTCAAAGCTGCGTACACTTTCTCTTCATTGTTTAGCCCTGGCAGCCCATGGAAACCCAGAGTCCTAAAATCTACAAGGGTGGGGCCGAGGAGGACAGTCCCGACTCATCCCAAGGGCAAGCCCCTGCTGAAATAAAGGTGAAGAGGCCCTCAAGTCAAACTTGTCTCCTGGTGACTGTAATGTTCTTGACAGTGTTTTAGAAGGGGTTTGCCACTGCTTTTTTCAAGGATTTTTTAAAGTTTCCCAACCCAGCTGAGACTTAGAATTCCCTAGAAGTCTCCCATCCACATATTAACTAGTCCCAACCCTGCTTAGCTGCCAAGGCCAGGCAAAGTACTTCAGAGCAAAGAATACGAGTCGCTACCTGAAAATGACAGCATTGAGGAAGACACCCCACTTAGTCATGGAAAAGAATTATTGAAGCAAGGCTAGCTAGTGTACTGGAAAGGAACAACAGGGACTTTAAAAGACAGGAGCTTAGGCAAGCTACTCGACTGGCATCCTATAACCGTGTGGGGCAGCTGCTGGATTCCGCTTGGCAGCTGAGCACAGCAGGATGACAGAAATAAGATACTGAGCTGGTTCCACTGAAAGCAATGACAGGCTCAGGGATAAACAAAAGTTGCACAACAGGACAACAAGGCTAGAGAACCCTAACTCAGCCCAAGACCCTGCCATCCCAAGTTTCCAGTGGCATTTGTCACTTTTTCCAGAATGGCACATTGCTTGAAGCCAGCCAGGGAATATTTCTTCTCTGCTATGTTTCTTCGGGTATTAAAACTTGAGCTTTTCTGTTCTGGCCTATAAGAATATATGTGTTCTAACTGGTCTTCTAGCAATGTCAGGATTATGCCACTATCATCACCCCAGCAGAAACAGTAGACGGTACATTCTAGGATCACAAACCAACTGGTGCCACCTCAGATCTATCCTTGCAGCCTCTTGGTGCCAAGAGTATGTGGGCACCATGGCTACCAAGATTAATACAAGCCAATCATACCAAATGCATGCCACACAACTATTCAGATTATGCCCTCTAGAGGCCAAAGGGTTTTAAGAGGCAGCACAGACAAGGTTCAATAAATTATCCATGTGGACTCTCTTACTGAAGGCACAGCTAGTTGCAAGAAGCGTCTGTGATTGGATTTCCCTCTTGCTCACAATAAGGAAGAGCACTGAAAGATGGTAAAAGGGTTAAAATATGCCTCCCCATTTTATTGATGAAAACCATTCCCCACCCCATTTTAACTTGACTCTATCAATTGTCCCCAACATAAAGTTATCCATCTCATTCACAGCTTGGCTGCTGTAATGTCTCCTTTTAAGCCTTAAATGACCCCTGACCAAGCAGAAGGGTACAGACCACAGGCCGGTTTATATCAATGCTGCTGAAAGCTGCAAGTATTGGCTGTTAAGAGGACTACAGCCTTCTGTTTTTGGCAGGCTAAAATTCTGCATGCTTAGAACCAGGTCCTGTATTACAAACATCTTCAGCTGAGTCATCTTCAGTTGTTTCGGTCATTTCTATTATGCCGATCCTGTGAAACTGTCTTGTACCGATTTGACGTAATCTACTCTGACAGGCAATAACCTCTCCAGAAAGCAGAGAGAGAGAGTTATTTTCCAACTCTGGGACCCTTTTGCTCAAAATCCCAGGGACTAAAACTGATGCCTACATCCAAAACATGCACTCTGCTACCTGAGTGATGACCTGTCCTTTCCAAAAGCGCATCTGATTTTCTTTCTACTTACAGTCTATGAGAACTGTTAGGCAGGACTTGACCAGCTGAAAAGTGTCCTGATCTGAAGGAGGATGAAAGCATTAGCTTCAACCCACAAAACAATTACGTAGCGAGTTGCACACATGAAACGCTGTGCTCAGGAGCTAACAAACTGGGTACAGTGTCATCTTGGGTTTCCACGATGACAAAACTGCTTCTTGGGTTCAGCAAATGCGGGGCAGGAAAAAAAAAAGGAGAAGTATTTAGCAAAGAGCATAGAAAAAATATTTATTGAGAACAGAGCTGTTCAAAGCGCTCCATAATATTGCTGCATGAATGTTGGAAGCTACCTTCCACAGGCCAGACCATTTGTCCATCTAGTCTTATACTCTGCCCTGGCCAGTAGTGGCTTCAGAGTCTCGGGCAAAGGTCTTTCCCAACAATTGCTATTTAATCCCTTTTAACTAGATGTTAGGGAAGGACCTGGAACCTTTTGGATACAAAGCACGGTCCCTCCCTAAAAGGAAAAATGTGAGAAGGCTCCTGAAACGTCCAAGGCACCATGGAATAGACAACTGCCTTGTTGCATTCCTGGCTCCCAGAACTGCCGGAGATGTCTCATGCTGGATCTTCTCGCCCAAAGATCCACCGTGCACACGAAGAGTTTTGGGTTACCAAGAAAGAGGTTCACAAGGGAAGCTGTCGAAGTGAAGTAACTGGCTCTGACCTCTCCAAATTTATGCACATGTTCCATGCCAGCCTTTAAAGAAATCCCAAACCTGAGGTTGCATCGCAAGGCAAGAATAAGCAGTCAGAGAAACGGAAAAGGCTAGGTGGGAACCACCACCTTTGTGTCTTCCTTTCAGACTTCGTAACACAGAACTGTTTCCCAGAGGAGAGTGTAAAGGGGGATAAGTACGCTGTCCGACTCCCTACTCTGCTTAGGCGGTATGATATAGCTACTTTTGGCACCCCCAAAGAAACGCAGGGAAGTGGGCTTGCTTTGTTGAGGTCTATAAAAGAGCTCAGGTTACAGATCTAAGCATCTGCAAAGCTTAGTCCTGAAATCTCCAAACCCTGGGTACGCGTGTTAGGGAGACTGCTAGCTTTAAAGAGTTTTTTACCCTTTGGCTGCTCCCCAGAGGCAAATGACTTATCTTCATGAACTACAATAAGAAAGGAATTGCCCAGTTCCCCATTAATAAAAGGCATTAATAATAAGCAAAATACCAGCCTGCTCCAAAGAGCAAGACAGATCACTCGAGATTAAATCCATGAACACCAATATATTTGGAGAGTGAGCAGGCCACACACCATTGCTTCTCTCTTGGCTGTTATAGCTCTTAGGCCACCAGGCATCTTAGGCTGCTGTCGAACTAGTGCTTGAATCCCAAACATGGTAGTTCTGATCATCGACATGCCGTTTGCTGGAACATTTTCTGTGAGGAGGTTCAGATGATGTCTCACCAGACCAGAGGTTGGGGACAGGGGGCTCCCCACTACTTCTGCTCACAAACACGGCTGGGATCTTAGGAGACAGTTCCAGCTCTTCCACTTGCTGTGCCGTGGCTGGCCGAGAGTTCTTGCTTTTTCTGTCATGCCCAGCATTTTGGTGCTTCTCCCCTTCGCCCTTAGAGTAGACTGCGGGGAAAGGAAGATGCTGAGGACCACTGTTGGAAGCTCCACTTGTGGCACTGCTCCCTAGACGGGTCTGAGCCACAGGGATCTCATCCATGGACTCTGCTGACTCGGAATGGTAATCAGCTGGAGGACCGGCAGCTTGGACTGGGCCCATGCTGCCAGTGGGGATGGCTACTTTAGGAGGAACAGCTGGTACAGGGAGGCGAAGGCTGGAAGATGAGGCGGCTGAAGAGGGGGCAGTAGCGATGGACGATTCTGCAAACAAAAAAGGAAGGAGGCTAACAGAAATGGTCATTTCCCTCCTCCTACAGCAATTGTGCTTGTTGAGATCGTGTGAGCTGCAGCAAGAAACCCGGGGAAAAGTTAATGAGTTTTGAACCTTCTGTTCTACTTCCCAGTCTTTACTATGTGAAGCTACTAGAAACAGTTCGGTTTGTTTAAAAAAAAAAAGCTATTCACAAGTCATTTGGCAGCTTTATATTTAAATTCAGAAGTTTCTTGTTGGACAAAAAATGATCATATGAGACCTTTAGGATGGAATCTCTATGCTGCCTATCTTACCTGGCTGTAAAACTGGAAGAGAGGTCCATGGGTCAAGGGTCACCTTGGAATCTTCTTCCAACACAGAGGAAGGACCCTTCTGCAACTTCTTCCGCTTCTTCTTCTTCTTCTTCTGGAGCTATGCAATAAAGCAAAGTGATATCCATGTAGAATCAGTATGACTATACTGACCATGGTATCAGCCAGCCCAGTCCAAATTCCTACCCAGCCATGAAGCTTACTGGGTAATTTTGGACCAGTTACTCTATCTCACCTATTCTTCTTTATAGGGTTCTTATAATTATAATGCAGCACGGAGGAGGCAGCATGAAATATCATCTAGCCACTCAGAGATCTTTGGAGAAAGAACTCAATGACGATTTTCATGCACATGCGCAGGGCTCAGCAAAGTGTGACCGCTTGGGAAATCAAGTGTTTTCTCAGTTATAGACCCGCAAAGAATCCTGGAGTAGTCACTACTTTCCAGCTTCGATTACTGAGGTTGGGATGGGGGAGATAAAGATCTATAGATACCTATCTAGAAATAGATAGGTAGCTATAAATCCAATGAACAGGAGAAGCAGGAACAGAAATGGGAGCCTCCCACAGTAATTATTGCAAGTATTGACTTTACTTACCAAGCTGGGTGGGAGGAATCCTCCGTTACAGGAAAATGACAAATTTAAATTAATTTATATACCACCCAGAGCACTATGGTTACTGGGACAAGAAGTAAATAAAAATTAAGCAGGCAAGGACATCTAAAAGCAAAGGGACACAGAGCTATTAGCTGCAATTAGTGTTGTGAAATTGATTTTAAAACGCAACTAGTCTTTCCTCCTATTTCTGAAATAAAAAGACTTTTTTTTAAAGAAAACGACTAGATAGTTGACTAAAGCATGAGAATTAAATAATTGGTGTATACCTTTTGCTACAAAATTCAAGATAGTAACATTTCAATAGCACCAAAACTTTATTCCTTACAATGCCAGCAAAGAAACAGTTCTGTATTTTCGCTTGTGAAAACACGTATAACAACTCCCCTACAAATAGATAAGCAAGCAAGCAAGCAAGCATGGAATAGAATAGAATAGAATATGCCAAGAACATAAGCAATGAAAGGTTAACTGCTGATGAAACTGAAAGTGTGCTATGGTGACACAACATCAATGTGTAATGTAACACCTCAGGCTAAGCTTCAGTTATAGGTCTCTCTCTTACCTGTCGCTGGTCTCCAGACTGCATATCTGGAAGCTCAGAAGACAGTATGGTCTTGGAGTCTATGCCATCATTGCGGATGCAAAACTTTGGTAGGCTGAAACAGAAGATTGGACATTGGCCCTTCTTCACAGACCAGTCAAGCTGAAGCTTCTATGTGTGGACCGGAAAGTGGGCCTTATACGATTAGTTTATTTGTCCATCTAGCACAGAGCTTTCCAAACTGTGTGTCGGGACACGTTAGTGTGTCGGCTGCAGTGTCTGGGTGTGTCGTGGCTGCTGCCGCCTCCGAGCCCTGCCAGGATTCTGTGCGGGTCCTAGTTCCTGCCTTGTGCCTGGCTGCCTCCAAAGCTGCCCTGCCAGGATTCTGCGCAGGTCCTAGTGCCTGCCTTGTGCCCTGCTGCCTCCAAACCTGCCCTGCCAGGATTCCGCGCAGGTCCTAGTGCCTGCCTTGTGCCTTGCTGCCTCCAAACCTGCCCTGCCAGGATTCCGTGCAGGTCCTAGTGCCTGCCTTGTGCCTGGCTGCCTCCAAACCTGCCCTGCCAGGATTCCGCGCAGGTCCTAGTGCCTGCCTTGTGCCCTGCTGCCTCCAAACCTGCCCTGCCATGATTCCGCGCAGGTCCTTGTGCCTGCCTTGTGCCCTGCTGTAAGCGTGTGTCGCGAAATGATGCATGTCTAAAAAGTGTGTCACCAACATGAAAAGTTTGGAAAGCTCTGATCTAGCAGCTTCCTCCCAGTAACCTGATGTGAGAGACTGTAGAGGGGCTGGGAAAAGAATGAAGAGCACCCAGACATATCAATCAAGAGACAGTGGGCAATTCAGCTGGTAACTCATCTTATGAATGGCAACTCAGCCCAGGTGGAGAGACCTCTGGGAAGAAATGTTTCAAATCACTTAAAGAGACTCCATTTATAAATGAGACTGGGGAAATCCTATTATGGTTTCCACAATTCTGCATTTATCTTGACCACAGTCCAAGATGTGAAATCTGTGTAGTTCTTGCTTTCTTGATGTTGCCCAGTGGGGTAGGGCTTGACACTTTGGTACAAATAACTGGCTTCCCATTGCTATTGCTGTAGTGATAATCCTGTTGGAAAAAAAATACTGGCTTCCCAATTGCCTTCCTTCCCAGCTATGTTGCTTTCTCCCACTGGCAAATGGAGCGAGATGACCAATTGGCCAATGGAGTAAGTATGTGGGCCATACAAAAGGTTGTTGAGGGCCACAGGAAGACCATGGGCTGGCCACTCCTGATTTAGCCCCAAGCATTATCAACTACGGTCAGGGCTTTTTGAGATTTACGGCAGACTTCTCTCCCATCATTTGTTATCAAATCATTCTGACTAGAGATGCAAAAAATATTCCTTACAAAAAACAGATAATATAATAAAGACCATGGCCCAGGAACAAGAAACTCTTTCTGTACAGCGTATTAACAGATACATTCTGTTCTTATGTACAAACACTCAGCTGTGGAGGAAGAACTATGGAATTATTTAGTAAGCAGAAAAAGGGGGCTACCAAACAAAATACATGATTTATTTAATGGGAAGATAAACAAAGCACAAATTCTTGAATTGTATTAAGCTCTGACATTATAGTTCTGTTACGCATACCAAGTCAAGTAAATTTACTTCCAAAGTTCTAAGAAAACAAATTGAGGCACAAAACTCATTTTTCTTTGCAAAAGGAGACCTCCTTGTAAAAGTGTAACTTTTTTATTAACAATTTTACGAGTCTGCATACATGGGAGATGGGAAGGCAAATATTTTGCTCAGGCACTTGAGACTATTAATATTAATACCTGCCTTTAGCATTCCCCCCCCCCCAATGAATACTGTATCTCTTAAATTTCCCATCTCTATACAGAATTAATCCACTGGCTACATCTTTCTCAATACCATTATGTGTTCTTCAACAGTCCTCCCTCTATAATACATATACTTTCTATAAAAGAATATGTTATTCCAAGAAAGCTGAATCCTTCTGCTATTTTACCCAGAAAAAGTCCTACATGCCTTCACAAGGGATAGTTTTATAAGTACAATAGCGTAATTTTTGAGACAAAAAAGTCAATACTAGTAATCCATTCACCTGGTAGCTAAATTATGAGCAAGGCCATATAAAATCCTTTTTATTTTTTACATAATTTAAGTCACTCAATGTTATTTAATATTGCTTTGCTGTAATGTTTAATATTTTTATTGTAATATTTTCTGCCGAATTCTACTCTTACTGTTGCTGCTGATTTTGTTTTATTTCCTCTTCTTATCAACAAAAGCCAAATAGAGACATAAATTCATATTTGTATTTACTGTTAAGAAAGCTGTTCTGATTTACAAGAGGCTCAGAAAATTATATTTAATATAATCTTACTGTAAATCCAAAATGCATCGCCCAGTGTAACAAATTCTTAGAAACCTAACTTTGCTTTCATTCTACTTACTCTCTCCCAGATGGTAATCCTGACGAGTTCTCCACCTGAATCTCAGGATTGGTATATCCAAGACTCCCTGCATAAAATTGCATATCCTAAAACAAACAAGTTACCTATTTATTGTCATTTTGAATGAAGAAGTAGGGCAGCATCACAAATTGTTGTTCCTTTCTTGATCAAACATCAAAATTATTACTATTTCTACCTTAGAACAGTAAAAAAATATAGACTTTTTAATATATATACACTTAAAGATTTGAACATCTTTACCTTAATACCTTAAAACAGTGCTTCTCAAACTTTGTGGTACCTGGAGTACTTTGTGATACCTCCAAAATGAATAAATTATCCCTCCATCCATCAAATGAAGAATTTTATTGGGGTTAGGGATGGACAAGGAATAAATATACCACTTTTAGTAATTACATTTTAATCCATACGTCAAAGGGATTGTCCAACCTTGTAACTTTGTGCGATGGCCCACTGTAGCCTTTGCACAGACAAAATGAGGAACACTGCCTGTGCAAGCCTGATCAGATTGTTGAAAAAAATTATGACCTTCCCTCCAAGTTGTTCCTGACCCCAAGGAGACGCATCCCATAATTTGAAGAACCCCTGGTTTAAAACACAGCAATCTCAGATTTGCATGTGACCTTAAAAGAGCTAGAATGATACAGTGCTTGTTGTGTTGGCCTAGGAGTGTGGAAAACTTGGTTCAAATACCCAGTTGGTGATATTGATTACTAGGAAGACCCTGAGTCTGTCACTAAATCAGCAACTTCAGAAGGTTGCTGCAAGGATATTATGGGGTGTAGCAGAGCAGCACGTATGCTGTGCCTGTGCTCCTGGAAACAAAATACTGTACTGTTCCACGCTTTTTCCTGTTTCAATTTACTTGATAAAAATGGAATGTTTGAAGAAGGAGCAACAATATCAAGAGTCTCCACTAATAAATTCTGCTACCACAAATCACAGTTTGTAACTCCCTTTAGCAGCTCAGTTTTAGCCAAGGACAGCTTTGCTTGAATATAACGTATTTGGCATTCAGCTCACTGTTAGGCTGGTTTATCCAACTGCTCATGTAACGAACAGAACGGGCCAGCACAGCTATGGACCCTCACTGTGTGCTGAAGATCTCAGCATGTCCAAATAACTGGATTACTTTCTTAGGCCACATAACCGATTTGATTTCCAAGAAGGACACTGCACTGTATTGAGATTTAATCAGAGTAGTTCACTGAAATTCAAAGGAATTATCCCTATGGTTACCTTGTCCATTGACTTCAATGGGTCTACTCTAAGCATCTCAGAACATCCTATGATCAAAAATCTCAAAGCAATTATTTGTCATCACCCAGAGTCGCTCTGTAGTGAGATGGGCAGTGACGAAATAGGAAGTATAAATAAATAAATAAGTGGATAGAAATGGGTGATAATTAGACAAAGACTATTCCTGTCTGCTAACTGGGGTAAAGGTGAAAAAAGAAGTATACAAATTAAAGGCATTTGCAGATGATTTGGTTTTAATAGTTGAAAATCCCCTGGAAGTAATACAAATAGTAATGGAAAAGCTGAAAGAATTTGGTGCATTAGCTGGATTTAAAATTAATAAAGAGAAAACTAAAATGTTAACAAAAATATGAGGAAGTTCAAAAATAACTAATTGAAAAAAACTGGCTTTCAGATTGAGAAAAAAGTAAAATATCTGGGTATTACTATGTCCAATATAAATTGTATGTTATTTCAGAATAATTATGTTAAGGTGTGGAATGAAATTAAGAAAGATTTACTAAGAAGGGAAAAGTTGCAATTATCACTGCTCGGAAGAAGCTAACAATTCTTTACCGGATAGGAGAGGATGTCATTACTTCTCTAAGTAAATTCATTGGAGATTTTGTGGCACAAGTGAGTCAGATACACTATACACTTTCTAGATAGGCACACTACTGATTGACAGAACTAACAGAGCAATCAGTAATAGCTGTAATAGTCCTTGGGAAAAAAAATCTGATATCCATTGTAGGACCAAAGTGGCATAGAAAAATGAGCAAGCTTTGGGAATTAATTAAGGAAGATAAAGAAAACAGAGGGAATATAGAAGACAAAGTAAAAAAAATAGGCCAGATTTTTGGGGTATGCAGTTTAAAGACAACCTCAAGATGGAGATTATAGACTGAATGCATTAGTCAGCAGCACACTGGGTGTCAATGTACAGCTACCATTCAGATACAAAAAAAACCTATTATCCTCTTCCACTGGCTCTTATAATAACAGCATAAAGTCTGTAAGTCCCACTCTGTCTCCTATCATGGGAAAAACACACAAGCTCCAGACTTCAGAGATAACAAAATTAAAGAAACATTAGAGATAAACATTATGAACACACTGCATCCTGGATGCGCCAAAAACACACGCTTTGACTTAAGCAGAAGCTGCAGCCTTACCTGGATGGGCCTTGTTGGGGGAGGGCAGGATTCCAGCTGCTTCTCAGGATCCTTCACCTCTTGTGGGGGACGCTGCTGCACAATGTATTCATAGGTGGTCATTCGATGCCACACTAAAGAGGAGCATAGAAGATTAATTCACTCCAAAGTTCCTGGAACAAGAAGTGAATTAAGTTGCTATGATGGAAGAGCTCAAAACGACGCTTTGGAGGGGAATAAAAAGACTTTATTTAAATCAGTCATTTGCTGATAGTTAATGAACGGGATAATACTACAGTACCTGCTCAATCAGAAAGGGTTAAGTAGCCGCTGCATGCAAAAGCCTCCAGTTCAAAGTAATGTTTGAAGATATGTAACTGAAGCAATCCCAGATGGATCCAATTGCCTACCCAAACCATTGTCCCCAGTCCATTGCCTTCCAGACACTGGGCTTCACCTTACATAATCTGACAGCTGAGGGAATACGGTTTGGTTGATTTTAATGGAGGCACTATGCTTTGAATACCATAAAACACAGTAATAAATCATTATTTATCTCCACCTCACTAATTCGAAAAAGGGGAAGAGAAGAAGCCAAGGGTTACTCAGAAATTTCACACAAGACACAATGCTTCTAGCTATGTTCACACAAAGAATGTGAAAGTGTATATATGTATGCATGCAAAATGAATTTATGAGAGGGGGAAGATGCAGAGTTTAATTAAGGTGAGAATCAAAACCAGAGGAAAGTGATACCTACTGAGATAAATATGGAAGACTAACAGGTGGCCCAACAGGAACAGAGTCAATAACCCCAGAAGAATCAGCAGACCAGCCAAAGTCAAAATTGCAGGTGCTTGCGTCTTAATTGGAGCAACAGGAAGGAACACAAACCAGACATCTGTTTGGTTCTTCAAGCCTAGAAAAGGAGATAGACAAAGAAAAGGGAGAGAATCTCCACCATGCCATATTTGTGCAAAATGCTTTAATGGGCTCTCAAGCCATGGGGCCGTTATCTAGGTTGCCCAAACTTTGTATATCTTTTCTTACGAAATAAGTGTGCAACAGTGCTTGATAGTTTGGATACTTAACAGCAATAGTGCTTCTGACCAAGATCAAAGGAGACAAAGGAGGAACTGCCATAATGAGGTAGTTCCTCCACGCAGGATGTAGAAAGGTACCTTCAAAATGCTGTCCGGTGCGTAACTTCAGGGGATCAAGGAAGAATTGAACAAAGACATACAAAGCAACGAGTAGGATTAGGAGAAGGCCCAGGATGGCAGATATTACACTGTTCAGAAACAGCCTGTCAAGGAAACAGAGGAACTTTTAGCATCTTCATAATGAAACACAACAGAGGTCAATTGTGGAGTCCTTGATGCTCTCTGAGCCTTGTTGTTTTCTTGCAGACGTTTCATTGCCAGGCTAGGCAACATCTTCAGTGCGAAAAGGGAGTGGGACTTGCTCTCTGTTTATATACAGTACCATGGCTTGTCCTGCTTGTGTTGGTGGGGGTGTTGTTCTCTCCTTAGGAGTTCCTTGATTGGGCTGTTGTTTGCTGCTTGGTTGATTGACTGAGTTAATAGTTCCTTGATTAGGGTATATTGTGCTGTTTGGTTGTTTCTCTGGTGCTAATCCTGGTGTTAATCTTTGCATATCTGGGTGTAGATTGCTGGCAAGGAGGTGTTCTGGTCTTTTGGCTTTTCTATTCTCTCTTACGAATGGTATGTAAATGTTGCTTACCTCTGTGTCTATTTGCAGCCATGGCTGCCACAGATGAGACTCTGTGACAAAGAAAATGGGCCATTCCTACCCCGGCTGACGTATAGTTAGGGCTACACTCCTGCCTGACTGTCCAGCACTACTTTGCTGGTCTAGCTCAGCAGAAGGGAGTAAGGACTCCCATAAAGGCCAGAGAGAGACAGCTATAATCTAGCATATTCTAGAGTGGAACTCTGTTAGAATTTGAGTAGTCTACATGTAACTAATCACTTCTATCACACCTGATGTAGTTTACCTCAATATTACAAAAAGAATGTAACAGTTTTTACTGGTCAAACAACCAACAGAACATTCGTGTGTCTCAGCCAGGAACCAGAAGCAGCAGCTGGACTAGAAGTCCCAAATACAAGGCTCTGAAATTCTGGAGGGCTCTTCTAAATAGTGTGCATATACTTTATATATTTCTAACAATGACCTGAAGTGCGCTCCCTATAATGTCATGCAATTCGAAAATGGGAAAATGGTATTTGGGCTGTGGAGGCTGAAGCACACTGTAAAACCAGGTGCTGGATGTGTTCAAGTGATGTACACAGGCTTTGCTTACTGTGTGACAGACAAGACTCATACCAGTAATTTCTCTCTCCCACACAGTTGTTGAGCCACATGCAGTGATGATCAAATCCACATACGCATTTGTTACAGGTCCCACAATGTTTTGATCTGGAGCTCCTAACAATAAAACAGGAGAAAAAAACAGAGCTAATTATACTCTGCAGTTGTTTCCCCAGACTAATTTGGGATGCTAAATTAGATTTGTACCAAAAAATAAAAGGAAAAAACTAATTAATGCACTTGATTCCATGGGAGAATTCCACATTGTTTCCAGTTAAGCCTATTCTTACATTTAGAATAATTTCACTAAAATGCATGGGAGTACACAGAATTATGTGCTTTTATTTGCCACTGACTTTCATTCACCAAGTCTGCACTTCTAAGTAAGATTGTTCTACCCTGTGTCTTTGAGCTTGTAACCAAAATATCAATGCAGGAATGGTAGTCTACTATGAAAACAGCAAGTCTTACAAAACAATTCAGCACCAGCAATTTTGTCAGCCATTCTGCACTGCCAACAATCTCTTGTGACCTGCACAATTTAGTGACTTGGCATCAGGTAAGAGGAAGAAAGAGCCGAAACACAGAACTGAGCTAATTTAAGAAGTCATGGCTGTAGCTATATTATTTCATTTGAATTGATGATGGAGATAAGATGCAAAAATGGAGAAAAAAGGCACTGCTGTGTGCACTGTTTAAGACCACAAGTGATTATTTAATTCACAAGGTCATGGTTGAGTCATGCATTATGCTAAACTGTTTAATCATGACTTATTGAATAAACACAACTGGCTGGGTCCATACAACAGAAGAAGCCATGTCATCGTTTACAAAACAGAATGATGTGTTTACATAACATGTTTAACCAAAACCAAACAAACCACATTATGTTTCAACATGACATGTGAATCCAGCTAGTTCTATAATAGTCCAAGACGACAATAAACCAAGGCATAATACCAATAGCTATTAAAGTACTTCGAAGTTTTCTCTGACATTTCTAGCACTGATTGTTGCCTGAGAAAGGAACTGGTGCAATTAACTCACAGCTGAAATAAGGAAGGCAAAACAAATACTCACACATCGACATCACAGATGTGACAGTGACGATTTTCAATGACATGAGCATGTTGGCTGCGATTGAATATAGTAAGTGGCCCCTGGTAATTCTTCTTTCGCACACTGTCGTCAGCTGGGTCAATGGAAACTGCTGTAAGGTGGACTACTAGATGGCAAAGAAAGAAGATTCCAGGACACTGAAGTGTGCATAGTTAAGGCTTGTCTCTCAGTTGTACTGACATTCACATTTCAAGGTTCCACGTAACAGGATGCCACATCAGTTACAAATCCTTTCACTTAAAAAAAGAATGGTGCCAGCTATCTTGAAAGATGCAAATCATTGCTGCTTCACAGGAGCCCAGAAAAAGCATGGGAGAGGCATGGTGTCAATAAAAGGTGTTCTGATAGCAAAAGGATTGAATTTTTATCAAAAGCAGTGTTGGGTACATTCATTATGAAAAGTGAAACTACTGCCTAAACACAACAGCTGTACACAATGGAGAAAAGCAGACAGGAGGTGACAGAAACGCTGAGTGATTTTTAGGAATGAGTGTTTTTCAGCATTCCTAAATGACTACATTTGTGCCACCGTTGATTCAGAATAACTATACTTGCAAGACGTAAGGATACAATGTACCCAGCAGGCATCCAATGAATGGGCAGGAGTGGCACAAGGATGCCAAAACCAACCAGTGCAAAGAAGAAGTAAAGTAGCCAGGCAACAAACTGGAATGGATGTGGGGGCCAACTCCAGCCATTTCTCCTGGCATCGTGGGACTGAACCTCAAAAGTCGCTTCAGACGTCTTCTCTGGGGCTGTCTTATTAGGTGGTTTACTGCAGATGTTCATCTGCGGTAGATAAGAGGAAAAGTAGAAACTAGAAAAGGAGGAAGGAAAAAACCCATTCTTTAACTGAAAAAGCTGCAGAAGGCATATTTAAAATACAAACCTTTCTGCAGATGGAACATTCGGTGCAGAAAAGCTTCTTGAAAGATCACAGAGAGGGCCATGCAACACCACAGGCCAAATAGTTTTCTTTAGAAAAGACAACCAAATTAGACAAAATAAAAATGTCACAGCCTGTCTTTGGAGGCTGACTTAGGCCAGAACTAAATTGCTAAAAACTGCCAGCTGTAGGTTGTCCATTGGAAATAAAATTAAGCATACTGTTGCCTCAAATGGGCTCGGAAGTTATTGCTCTGAACTACACACAAATCGTATGGCTTTTCCACAGTCCCCAGTAATTCAACATTACAATATGCATGTGTACTGGGGGGAGGTGGTGGAATGGTTTCGTTACAACATGACAACCTATCCCATGGAGCAAAGGTAGTTTTGAAATGAAGGTCGTTTTTTTATGCTCAAACTTGAATAAATAACCCCAGAGAGAAGAAGCACTAGGCTCTTTGCAGAACCAAACGTGCTGGAGACAAATGGCTTTCGTGTGAGTACGTCTGGTAGGTTTTCATCAAGGAACTCCTGAACGAAAAACAGGAGATTCAATATGCCACTATACGAGACACACACTGCAAATGAACAGAAAGCACATAAAAACATCACACACCACATAAACATTTAGATCTGGATTAAGTGAAACTTGTAAGATTAGAAAAGTGCCACAAGCCATATGGGTTCCCCTTACCCCAGCCTGAAGATAATTGCCTCAATCTTACAGTTCAGGCCTCCCTTAATCCAATCATGTAGTTCTTAAAGTGTTCTCATAAGGTCCACAGTCTCTTTCTCTGCAAGTAAAATAAAGATAAGAGCAATCAGAACTACTGAAGCATTTTTGAAAATATGAAAGGGAGTGTATTTATTTGCTTTGCCTAAGGCTTAAATTCCACTTCCTGCCATAAAAAGGTTATTTGCTTTCAAAAGAATCCAATGGAATAGAAAACAATTTCACACCTTTCACAGGGTTCTTGGACCTATATCGTCTTTACCCACTGAACAGAAGTTTGGGTGAATGGCTTGTTGCATGCAACATATTATCATTATATTAATCCCATCTATTCCTAATACGTGGTGACTGTAATTTCCTAGAAGCTGAAACTGGGCTACAAAAGCTGAAAAAGACAAGTTGTCCAATATCTTCACCAGCCAAATTGGCACACAGCAAGCTCCTCTAGAGGAGACCAACGTTTATTTTCCTTTAGAATTATTCAGTAAATGCCACCTATATGACAAGGCAGAATTTAAAGCACATGCACACATGCATGTTTCAGTTCTTCATGATCCATGACCATTTCATGCACAGACATACTCCTGCCTACAAGCAGCAGTTTTTGGTTAGCTTCCTTTGTTGTCCCATCAGGAAAATGGATCCTGTAGCTAAGCAACACCTCTCCCTTCAATTAAGAATCCTTAATTTAAAAAAAAAGGGGGGGGACTGCATAATATCCATGAAATGATCTACTTTTCAGCATCTCCTGTTAAGCAAGTTTCAGAACAATGATTTCTGTGCCAAGCCAAGAAACCGAAGCTCCTCCCTGAGAAATAGCTGCCTACGTGTCATAAAAAGTTGTGAGTTCTCTAGAATAGTTCAGAGGGAAAATACGAATGCATTTGTGCATAAG
Source organism: Charina bottae (assembly GCA_023362775.1). NCBI lineage: Eukaryota > Metazoa > Chordata > Lepidosauria > Squamata > Charinaidae > Charina > Charina bottae. The sequence goes on from JALMGJ010000015.1 coordinate 13,335,421, forward strand.
TCACAACATTTCAAGAACTTCATATAAGAATGGGGAACTGGGGGAAAAGCAGCAAGCACTGGAAAGAATCTGTAAGTGATGGATATTTCCAGATCTTAGCACCAGCCACACTGAAAATACTCAGTCAAGCACAACTCGTGTGCTTCTCTATGGCCATCAACTAAAACAAAATTATATAAAAGTCCATACAGGTTGACAAGTAAGAAACTTCCAGAGAAGCACTGTAAACTAAAGAAAAGTGGCCTTTTGGCAGAAGCATTTATTGTCTGAATGCCAGAAGGACAGCATGAAATTAATTTCCTAGAATGCCCAGGGAATTTTTGCATGCCCAGAGGGTAATGATGATGGTGATAATTTATTAAACTTGTATGCTGCCTGACTCTTGATGACTCTGAATCCGTAGATGCATTTAACTACAAACACCTGATGGGAGCTGTAATCCAATAAATGTGAAGGACACCACGTTGGGTCTGCCTGGCTGAAAAAATTCACTGGGATTGATGGAGCTTCCTTCCTGGTCTCCCAGTATGGTTTTGTTGCAGCCCTGCACCTAATCTAATACTTGGCTTGTGGATCTACAAGTAGTCCTTGCTTAACAACCACTCATTCAGTGACTGTCCGAAGTTATGACTGTGCTGAACAAGTGAGACTTACGACCAGTCCTTGAAGTTTTGGCTGTTGCAGCTTCCCCATGGCCATATGATCACCATTTGCAACCTTCACTGCCAGCTTCCCACAAGCAAAGTCAATGGGGAAGTCGGCAGGAGGTCGCAAATGGCAACCGCATGACATTGCGCTTAACAACCATGTGGGTCTTGCTTGACGACAGCAACGGGAACTGCCGTCGTAAGTCGGCGCAGTCACGTGACTTTACGATTGTGTCGCTTAGTGACGAAGTTGCCAGTCCCAATTACCGTCATTAATTGAAGACTACCTGTACTGCATTGATAGTAGTAGAGGATCCTCCTCTTAGGAAAGCAGAAATAGAAAAGTTAGGGGCTTATCTCTTGATTTGCTAGCTTGTCTGGACAGCCCTTCTTAGAGAGCAGCCTTTCTCAATCTTGGCAACTTTAAGATATGTGGACTTCAACTCCCAGAATTCTGGGATTGAAGTCCACACATCTTAAAGTTGCCAAGATTGAGAAAGGCGGCTGTATAGGGAGGCGATGTAAGAGTTTTTAAAAGGCATTTACACACCCGCTGCCCAAAGCCACGTTGGCTTAATGGTGGCTTACCCAATAAGCCACCCTTGGCCGGGATCACTGCCCTCCTCCTACCGAAAAACCCCTTCCCCATCCCCGCCTTTGCTCCTTCCAACCACAAACGGGGCGAGGAAACGCCTGGCTCTCTCCAGACGAGAGCGGGGAAGCGTCCTTCCAAGGAGCCCGTCGTCCGCAGCCAGCGAGGAAGGGTGGGTTGCAGCCCGCTGCGGACGATGGGCGCGGTCGTCCCGGGCGGGGAAGGCTGCTGTGGGGAAAACCAGACCGCCGAGAGGAAGATCCGCAGCCCGCCTCTAGGCGAGGTGCAGGGAGAAGCGTTCCCGCGTCTCCAACTTCCAGAGGGAAGGGCTCCGGGCGCCTTCCCGTCCCCTAGGAAGCGCCGGGGCGAGCGGAGGGGCGCCCCGGCTTCTCCCCTCTCCTCACCTTCCCCCCTCCAGCTCAGCGGTGGTTCCGGGCGGCCATGCACCCGCCTCATGCCGGGAAGGGCCCGCTACGTCAGGCTGGGCCCTGTGGACCGAAGGCTCCTCGTTGCGGGTCAGGCCGCGGGGCCCGTCTCCATGGCGACCGCCGGGACAGCGAGCGAGCTCCGCCTCCTCCGCCCAGCCACGCCCCGCCCCGCCCCGCCCCTCGGTCGCGCCGCCTTCTCCGATTCACGAGGAAGCTCCTGGGCTGGTTTGCGCAATAGGCTAGGGTAGTAGGTGGGTGGGCGGTTGGTTTGTGGCTTGTGTGAACGCCGCCAAGGGGGTTCCTCCTGCAGGTTTCAGGGTCCTGCTTTAATCTCGATTTAATTACAGGAAACTTCTAACCGCAGGCCCCGGGCAAAATCCTCCCTTCTCGTATGCAGCGTAAGGACTGTGTTGGTACTAACAGAAATTTATAATTTATAAATCTGAAATTACCAGGTAGGTAATTTGAGAGCTTGGACAACTGGTAATAGCAATAATAATAATATTAATATATTAAATTTTATGCCGCCCGACTCAGTAACTTTGGGTGGTTTCTTGATTGATCAATTATGTGCCATCAAGACATTTTCTACTCCTAGCAACCACAAAGATAGATTTTCTCCATGACTGGGCGGTTTACAAATTGTTAGAAACGTTTCAAAAGAAGTAACGATACAAGAAACACAAAACAAAGAAAGAAAGCTGGCTGACAAAACAAACCAGGATGAAAGCAAGGGAAAGGAACCTCAATGGTTCTGGCTTATAGGCCCCTAGCTTCCTTTTTAGCATACATCAATGTGATGCCAGGAAACACCCTTTCGTGGCTGAGAATATATATTTTAAAAATAAAGGAAGCCACTCCATCTCTGATCAGGAGCAGCTAGGCATCCCCAAACCATAACAAGATTTAAAAATGTGGGGGGAAAATAAATGCAATGCACTGGGAAAGCTCAGCCATGATGGGGCTCTGTATGCCACGTCTCTGCTAATGATGCCTGAATCTTTTGCCATTCTCTGGGTCAGTGTTTCTCAACCTTGGCAACTTTAAGATGTGTGGCCTTCAACTCCCAGAATTCCCTTGCCAGCTGGCTGGGGAATTCTGGGAGTTGGAAGTCCACACGTCTTAAAGTTGCCAAGGTTGAGAAACACTGCTCTGGATGGTCATCTGGGCTGTGGGTCCTGGATTTTGCTGCTGCGGTTCAGCCCTTCGCTGCTTTCACTTCTCCTCATTCAAGGCGACAGCTTTTCCATTGATACTCCCATCTCCCCTTTGGGGCCTTCCCATTTGACATGCTAGTTTGGACAAACAGGACAATAGTCCTTTAGAGGACTGGTAATATATTTTTTTAAACTAGTTATTTGGCTCCATGAGTTCTACTAATAATTCTCAATACTGTATCCCTTTTGCCCATGCAGAATACAGTACCTCTGAACACAACACCGCCTTTGGCTCACAAGCAGCCTCCCTCCATCCAAAATTGGAGGGTTCGCCTTCTAATTGGTTCAGTTGCTAACCCTTCTGTATACCAGTAACTGCTTACCTATTTGGTAAAAATAGAAGTATGAATCATACCCACCAAAATGTAACAATAAAGGCTTCTAACAGTGTATCCTCTCCATTTTGAAAGGAGGCGGCAAGATATAGAAGCCAGAGACAGAAAATCTTGATAGGCATGCCAGACTTTAAATGTTTACAAAAGAGCCATTTCCCCTAAATGGTTGGAGACTTATATTTTCTCTCAACATTCCCCACCATCACAAACTGTACTTACATTAAATTACAGAAAAGCTTCCACTGCTGTTCCAGCAACTTAATCCAAACCAAGGGATCATTCCTGCCTGCATTCTAATCCACTTTCAGAAACTGAAAAACTTGGGTATCTTCACCAGCAAATATCTCAAAAAGAAAGGTCTCTCTTGCCTGATTACTGCATTTCTCACTTAGCAATCCCGGATCGACTTCAGTGGCCGAGGAATCCAGAGGCTTACACGAAGTCCCCACCCTTCAGCCCTTTTGGAAACTGGCTGGCTGGCTGGCAAACAGTAACAAATCTCAGAACAGAACAACTGGAAGAAATCCAGAATTCTGGAAGAAATCTAATGTGAAAAACATTTGAACAAGTGAATGGACACCTCCTTTCTAGACTAGTTTGGAAGCCGTTCAAGCCAAACCCCAGATAAGCCATCACAACAAACAGAAAGCACCCGGCCTCGGGGGAAAGAGGAGGGTATTTTGGTGAATACACTAAAATGGGCTTAGCCGGTCTAAATCAGTTTCATTTTAATTGAAGAATCTTCCTTCTTTTTCAACTTCCAGTGTTCTTTTCTTCACTGCAACGAGATGCTATTTCCGAGTTCCTGTCAGTTCTAAATTCTCTTTTCCTGCTTTTTCTGATACCCTTTAGGGAGGGAGGGAGGGAGGGACGGAGGGGGAGATAAGAAACTGGAAAACATTGGTTGGGGGTCATCTCTGGGGTGATGGGTAACACTTTGGTAGAGGTTAGGTCATTGACGCAAAACCAGCTGGACCATTCTGTGCATACTGACAATGCTCGTCTTATTTTCATTTTACCAGTAGGGTGGGTACTTTCATATTTCAAAGGGGTGTGTCTTGTTTCAGAGTGGCAGTCAACCCTGCCCCCCCCCCCCCATTTTTGGCATTTGTGGCTAGAGGACTTCCAGAAGCCACAAAAAGGGGCTACGGAAGGGATTTGGACAGCCTGCTGACTTCTGTTGACCCTTTCTTTACCCCACCTCCTCGCTACTCCACTTTGCTATTTGCTTTCAGGATTCTATGTTAAATGTGTTCTCATCACAGGCTGATAACAGCGTTCATTTTTTCCACTTCTCTTTCAAATACCCCCCCCCCCCCCGTGTGGCATTTATACACAGAGGGTTCTCTCCATGGTTCTGCTCCCAGTATGCAAGCCAAGAACCTGTTTCAAGGGACAAATGTCACACCTAAAGCCAGAAGCTGGTCTCCATGAGGTAAGTTTGGGACTTTTGTTCCATACAGCTATACATTTGTTCTCTCTTTACATTGTACAGAGATTGATTTAAACACAAAATCAAGCCAGCCTGGGTTATAGTGTAGCCCAGTTTTTCTCAACCTTGGCAACTTGAAGATACATGGACTTCAATTCCCAGAATTCCCCAGCCAGCCATGCTGGCTGGGGAATTCTGGGAGTTGAAGTCCACATATCTCCAAGCTGCCAAGGTTGGGAAACAACTGGTGTTTCATTCATCATTTTCACTGCTTTTCTTCTCCCCAACTGGCTGAAAAAAATGGGGAGACGACACCAGAATTACCTTTGTACACCTTTCGTGCTAAGATAAGCAGTTGCATATCTCAATGTGGAGATCCCCCCTGCAAATCTTTTCTATATAGCTCAAACCGAACCATCTCTCCCCTAAGGAAGGAATCCTAACCTTCTACTGATGCAACATTGCCATTGTAAGGACAGCCCATTATTAGTGACTGCTACCTGCCATTTTTTTTTAAGTTTGAAGGACATGGAAAAGCTGAAAAGTCCTTCCCTACCTCTATGTCCTCAGTAAGGGGTCAAGTCATCATTGCAAATTTAAACATGGGACGTAAAATGAAATAATTTCAACACTTCCTCCTGGGAACCTCAGCTATGTGGCCTCTTGGGTCACCCTCAAAACAGGCCAATTTTTTTTTTTAATTCCAGTCAAGGCATCCTCTGAGGGGTAATTTCCAGGGGATCATGGGGATTGAAGTAAACAGTGGGCAAATGAGAACCAAATCCTACAGGAAGAACTGTTCTGTCCCTGCTTTTTTCTGCTATACATCTTTTCCCATTCTCTGCCACCCACTCTTTCCTATGACCAACAGGCTGCAGGAGAAAGACCCCTTTCCTGAGGTCTTACGCCTTGCAGTTAATTTTTAAAGAAAGAGAGTCTGGAGGCTCCAAAGTCTTACAAATGTGAGATGCACCGCCTCTGAGAGATGCTGCCCCTTTGGTTATGCTAGCTGGGAAAGCTTGGAATTATAATCTTGGAAGAAAAAGCTTGGAATTATAATCTTGGAAGAAAACAAAAGGCAGAAATCCTTTTCTACCACCACCACCGAGATTCTGAATTCCTTTTTTTAAAAATATTTTTTCTATCCTGCCTTTATTTTTATAAATAACTCAAGGCGGGGAACATACCTAATCCTCCTCCGGTTTTCCCCACAAGAACCACCCTGCAAGGTGAGCTGGGCTGAGGGAGGGACTGGCCCAAGGTTTGTGCCTAAGGGTGGACTAGAACTCAGTTTCCTGGTTTCTAGCCTGGGGCCTTAACCACTGGACCAGTGTTTCTCAACCTTAGCAACTTTAAGATGTGTGGACTTCAACTCCCAGAATTCCCCAGCCCAATGCTTCACAACAGCTTAAAAGTTGATCAATAAAAAAGAGATCAAAGCTCAACAGTGAGAAACATATTTCAACCCAGAGGTTCAGTTCATAAATCAGTGTTTCTCAACCTTGGCAACTTGAAGATGTGTGGACTTCAACTCCCAGACTTCTCCAGCCAGCAAGACTGACTGGGAAATTCTGGGAGTTGAAGTCCACACATCTTCAAGCTGCCAAGGTTGAGAAACACTGCACTAGACCAAACTGGCTCTTTGCCAGAAAAGATCAGACTGAGAGGAACTCCCTGATCCTCGCGTCCTGCTATTCATTGCTAGCTTAATCCACATTATGTTCAAAGTTACAGTCTACTGGAGGAGGGGGAAGAGAAAGGGATGTACAGTGATGTTTGAGGAACTGGATGCCCTCCATTCTAGACCATGTTCCTGCTCTCCCCACTTTCTTTTTTAAAAATAATCTTTCAACCTGAAAATCCCTTTGTCCTTCTGTGACCCTGGCTCCCGTTCCCATTTGGACTTACTGCTCATTCTGCGTTTCCAATCAAAGCACCATGCCCGCCTAGAGCGATTATGGGAATAGGAGCGTGAACGAGGAGGAGATAAAAGCCAACCCATCCGCAAGCACTCTCATTGGAAACATTGTGTGTGTGTGTATGTGTGTGTGTCTTTTTAATGCACCATTGCTTCCAACACTGAAAGACCTTCATCCTCAGATTCCTATTACAGCATCATTTTAGAAAGATATTTACATATCTGCAGCCCCCCCTACCCCCACGGTCCTCCTCCTCACCCCTCGTCATAAGGCAGACAGAGGCAACTATTTGCTTGGGGCTCAGCCTCCCTATGGCAAGCCATCTAGCCTTAGGATGAACAGACGTCAGCAGCACAGCAAGGGCAAGAAGAGAGAACCACCCCCTGATGTTTTCTGATTGGTTCAAATCCCTGATGAACAGCCACGCGGAGACCAAAGCTGGCATGACATTCACGCCCAGGAGCGTGGCTAAAACCGCTTCATCTGCCGGCGTTCTTGCCGGCGCTGTTTCTTCTCGTTGGGCTCTTGATTGGCGGCTGGAGATTCCGCAGTGAGCCAAGGACCCAGGATGTTAACCCAGAGGAGATAGAGTGCTCGCCCAGGAGCCTGCAAGAGATAACAAAAACAGGGTCCCCTTTCAAGGTGTCCAGCAAGTGAAGTTGCATGGCTAAGCATTAGCCAAAAGACTGGCTGGGTTTTCGGTAGTTAAGGAATTTCGTCCCATTTATCTCTAGGAGTGGTGGGCATTTATATCCCATTTATTTATTTTAATCTAATTAATTTTATTCTAACCTATTTTATTCCAATTGCATCAACACCCAACAGAGCCTTTTCTATTACAGGCGCTTGCTCACCATCTAAGATCTATCACAGGAACCCTCTTGAACAGCCTTTCTCAACCTTTTGACCCTGGAGGAACCCTTGAAATATTTTTCAGGTCTCGGGGAACCCCTGCATATTCAGGCTCCAATATAGGCCAGAAGTTATAAAATTATTATATTCGTTTCATGTGAAGGCCTGTATATATGCATGAACAGTGTTCTTAAACTAAAGAATGAAACTTACTTTAATATGAAGTTGCCCAAACTTGAAATAATTTTTAAAATAAATCGTGATCTCCCAGGGAACCCCTAGTGACCTGTCATGGAACCCTGGGGTTCCATGGAACCCTGGTTGAGAAACCCTGCTCTTGAAGGTCACATTGGCCAGGGATATGCACATGGAATGCCATGTTGAGGTTTGATTGGGAACAAACCATTTCAGTTGCAGGCACCGACTTCAGTTATACCGGCTCCTTTCAGTAAAACTGGTGCTGCTGTGAATTATTATTTTTGTCGAATTGTTTTTCTCCTACTGTAAATGGTTTAGTCTTTAATGAACTACATCCTGCCTCACTTTTCATGGTCAAAAGCAGGACAATTTTTTTATAATTAAAATAAAATGTTTGTGCTTTTAGTGGGAATTCCCCACTGTCTCCCTTCAGTGTGACCAAGAAACTTATCTGAGCATTTCTCAAACTAATCAATCTTTTTTTCTCTCTAGGGCGCTAATGGATCCAACATTTCTAACTCTCTTTGCAACCTGGAGGAAAGTTATGGCATTACTCAAACACTCTTAAAAATCTCCTCAATTATTTACAGGAGGAGGAGATAACATAAAGTGCTACTGATTAAAATTATATACAACTGGAAGTGAGGTTTGTGTGGCTTCCCTCCAAACACACTAGAAACCACGGCTGCTGATGCACCTGGAAAGGGTAAGAACTTGCTATGGACAAATAAGTAAGAAAAGAAGCTTACCAAGAGCCAGAAGTACCACACGTAGAGGGAAAAACAGCTGAGCACTTGGACTATGGCTGTAAGCAAAATCACATCCTTCAGATGCCTAAGGATAGAAAAAAAACCTGATTTTTATTAGAGTAGAAGATAGTATAAAGCAGAGCTTTCCAAACTCTGTGTTGCGACACAAAAGTGTGTCGCCACACACAGTCTGGTGTGTCGCCACACAACCCGGAAGCGCTGATCATCATGATGATGATCAGCGCTTCTGGGCTTTCCCGCGGCGACACACCAACGGCGGCGCGCAAAAACTGAAAGCGGCAGCAGCGCTTCCGGGTTTTTGCGCGCTGCCGCAATGGCGGCACTTCCGGGTTTTCCCGCAGCGACACACCAACAGCAGTTGGTGTGTCGCCGCGGGAAAACTTTGGAAAGCCCTGGTATAAAGTCTCAGTGGTTGTTATTGTTCTCAAACATTCCACTCAAGAAATGGAAAAGACTGGCTAAAAAAAGCTACAGAAGATCAATCTGCTTCTAAACATTTAGAATGTGCCTCAATAGGACTGTCATGGAAGAGGGGAAGCCCTCCAGACATAGTCTGGTCAAGATGCATAAGAAACATGGCTGCAGGATATGCTGAGAAATCATGGATTAGCTGCATGGATCTATACTACTGTGATCACTTTGGGACAGTGACAATCTAGAGCAGTGTTTCTCACCCTTGGCAACTTGAAGATGTGTGGACCAACTCCCAGAATTTCCCAGCCAGCATCTTCAAGTTGCCACGGTTGAGAAACACTGCTCCAGAGCAATCAATGATGAATGAAGTCCTATGAAGAATGGTTGAAGGACTTGGGAATGCTGAACCTGGAGAAAATTAAAGAGAGACTGGAGAGTTGTTATTAAATAACTGCAGTGGCACAGAAGATGCAGCAGATTTTTAATCTGTTTATTCCAGAACTGGACTTAACAAGTAGAAAATGTAGGAATGTTGGTCACAACTGAACATTAGAAGAAATGTTTTAGTGGTAGAAGATATTCAGCAATGGAATAAACTGCTTTAGGGTTAGGTTTGTTTTTTTAGATTTTTTATCCCACCTTTATTATTTTTATAAATAACTGAAGGCGGCGAACATACCTAATATTCCTTCCTCCTCCTATTTTCCCCACAACAACAACCCTGTGAGGTGAGTTGGGCTGAGAGAGTGTGACTGGCCCAAAGTCACCCAGCCGGCTTTCATGCCTAAGGCGGGACTAGAACTCACAGACTCCTGGTTTGCCATTGGCTCCTTCCTAGGGCTGAGAGACAGGGACTGGCCCAAGATCACCCAGCCGGTTTCATGCCTAAGGCGGGACTAGAACTCACAGACTCCTGGTTTGCCATTGGCTCCTTCCTAGGGCTGAGAGACAGGGACTGGCCCAAGATCACCCAGCCGGTTTCATGCCTAAGGCGGGACTAGAACTCACAGACTCCTGGTTTGCCATTGGTTCCTTCCTAGGGCTGAGAGACAGGGACTGGCCCAAGGTCACCCAGCCGGCTTTCGTGCCTAAGGCGGGACTAGAACTCACAGACTCCTGGTTTCTAGATCGGAGCCTTAACCACTAGACCAAACTGGCTGACCTCCACTCTCCCATGCACTGCTGATGTTACCTAGACTGGTAATGAAACATCTGCAAGAAAAGCTCAGCGAACACCAAGAAGCCAATTGTTAATACAATTATCGTCCTGTTATCAATTTAATAATTTCCCATTTCTGCAACATTAAAAATTATCATTTGATTTTAAAAAATGAGTGTTTTGGGAGGCCACACACAAGGGTTTGGGGGGACGCAGGTGGCCCTGGGACTTCCAAGGGTGTCCCTCTACTGGTTGAGGCTATGAAGAACAACTACATATGCGCTCAGGCAGCAGGATCTGCTCACCTGGACGTAGGTAGTGTAGACACTCACTCTGCCATTCCCTGCTCCATATTGAGGTCAATTCCGCCATCAGTGAGGCTGCCGCCCTCTGCAAAAGTAGGCTTTGCCATTGACCTCATCGAGTGGTAACTGGCCCCATAGACCATCAGGCTGAACACAAAGGCAATCTACAAGAAGGATATGAAAATCAGCCAGGAAAAACAGTAGGACCCTTTATCCACTTCTGAGATACTACTTTAGTAAGGCCCGAAGCTTCAAAAGTGCATGAAGATTTATATTTGGCAAAGATAGGCATGAAGACAAACATATTTTGTAGCTGGTACCATTTTTCCCCCCAGTATCATTGGGCGCAAATGGATATACTGTAGGAATATATGCCTCCAGCAAAGGAGATCGTTACCTTGTCGTGGTGCTGGAGCTTGAGCACCTCAATGAAACCATGAGCTAAACCGTGAAGGGACACCCAAGACGGGAAGGTCGTGGCAGAGAGGTCAGACTAAATACGATCCCTGGGGAAGGTAATGGCAACCCACCCCAGTATTCTTGCCGTGAAAACTAAATGGATCAGTACAACCAAAGATATGTCGGTATACCATCGGAAGATGGGACTCCCAGGTCGGAAGATGGTCAAAATGCTACTGGGGAGGAACAGAGGATACGTTCAACTAGCCCCAGATGTGATGACGCAGCTAGCTCAAAGCCGAAAGGACGGCTAGCGGCTGACGGTGCTGGTGGTGAACGACGAATCCGATGTTCTAAAGATCAACACACCATAGGAACCTGGAATGTAAGATCTATGAGCCAGGGCAAATTGGATGTGGTTATTGGTGAGATGTCAAGATTAAATATAGACATTTTAGGTGTCAGTGAACTGAAATGGACTGGAATGGGCCACTTCACATCAGATGACCACCAGATCTACTACTGTGGACAAGAGGACCACAGAAGAAATGGAGTAGCCTTCATAATTAATAATAAAGTGGCTAAAGCAGTGCTTGGATACAATCCAAAAAACAATAGAATGATCTCAATTCGAATTCAGGGTAAGCCATTTAACATCACAGTGATCCAAATATACGCCCCAACCACAGATGCTGAAGAAGCAGAAGTAGATCAGTTCTATGAGGATCTGCAGCACCTACTAGATAATACACCAAAAAGAGATGTTATTTTCATTACAGGAGACTGGAATGCTAAGGTGGGTAGTCAGACAACACCTGGAATTACAGGCAAGCATGGTCTGGGAGAACAAAATGAAGCAGGACATAGGCTGATAGAATTTTGCCAAGACAACTCACTGTGCATAACAAACACTCTCTTCCAACAACCTAAAAGACGACTTTATACATGGACTTCACCAGATGGTCGACACCGAAATCAGATTGACTACATCCTTTGCAGCCAAAGGTGGCAGACATCTATACAGTCGGTAAAAACAAGACCTGGAGCTGACTGTAGTTCAGATCACGAACTTCTTATTGCAAAATTTAGAATCAGACTAAAGAGAATAGGGAAGACCCACAGATCAGTTAGATATGAGCTCACTAATATTCCTAAGGAATATGCAGTGGAGGTGAAGAATAGATTTAAGGGACTAGATTTAGTAGATAGGGTCCCAGAAGAACTATGGACAGAAGTTCGCAACATTGTTCAGGAGGCGGCAACAAAAAACGTCCCAAAGAAAAAGAAAACCAAGAAGGCAAGATGGCTGTCTGCTGAAACACTGGAAGTAGCCCAAGAAAGAAGGAAAGCAAAAGGCAACAGTGATAGGGGGAGATATGCCCAATTAAATGCAAAATTCCAGAGGTTAGCCAGAAGAGATAAGGAATTATTTTTAAACAAGCAATGTGCGGAAGTGGAAGAAGACAATAGAATAGGAAGGACAAGAGACCTCTTCCAGAAAATTAGAAACATCGGAGGTAAATTCCAGGCAAATATGGGTATGATCAAAAACAAAGATGGTAAGGACCTAACAGAAGCAGAAGAGATCAAGAAGAGGTGGCAAGAATATACGGAAGATCTGTATAGGAAGGATAATAATATTGGAGATAGCTTTGACGGTGTGGTCAGTGAGTTAGAGCCAGACATCCTGAAGAGTGAGGTTGAATGGGCCTTAAGAAGCATTGCTAATAACAAGGCAGCAGGAGACGATGGTATTCCAGCTGAACTGTTTAAAATCTTGCAAGATGATGCTGTCAAGGTGATGCATGCCATATGCCAGCAAATTTGGAAAACACAAGAATGGCCATCAGATTGGAAAAAATCAACTTATATCCCCATACCAAAAAAGGGAAGCACTAAAGAATGTTCAAACTATCGAACAGTGGCACTTATTTCACATGCCAGTAAGGTAATGCTCAAGATCTTGCAAGGTAGACTCCAGCAATTCATGGAGCGAGAATTGCCAGATGTACAAGCTGGGTTTAGAAAAGGCAGAGGAACTAGAGACCAAATTGCCAATATCCGCTGGATAATGGAGAAAGCCAGGGAGTTTCAGAAAAACATCTATTTCTGTTTTATTGACTATTCTAAAGCCTTTGACTGTGTGGATCATAACAAATTGTGGCAAGTTCTTGGTGGTATGGGGATACCAAGTCATCTTGTCTGCCTCCTGAGGAATCTGTATAACGACCAAGTAGCAACGGTAAGAACAGAGCACGGAACAACGGACTGGTTTAAGATTGGGAAAGGAGTACGGCAGGGCTGTATACTCTCACCCTACCTATTCAACCTGTACGCAGAACACATCATGCGACATGCTGGGCTAGAGGAATCCAAGGCTGGAGTTAAAATCGCTGGAAGAAACATTAACAATCTCAGATATGCAGATGATACCACTTTGATGGCTGAAAGCGAGGAGGAATTGAGGAGCCTTATGACGAAGGTGAAAGAAGAAAGTGCAAAAGCTGGGTTGCAGTTAAACCTCAAAAAAACCAAGATTATGGCAACGAGCTTGATTGATGACTGGCAAATAGAGGGAGAAAAAGTGGAGGCAGTGACAGACTTTGTATTTCTAGGCGCAAAGATTACTGCAGACGCTGACTGCAGCCAGGAAATCAGAAGACGTCTACTTCTTGGGAGGAGAGCAATGGCAAATCTTGATAAAATAGTTAAGAGCAGAGACATCACACTGACAACAAAGGTCCGCATAGTTAAAGCAATGGTATTCCCTGTAGTAACCTATGGCTGTGAGAGCTGGACCATAAGGAAGGCTGAGCGAAGGAAGATAGATGCTTTTGAACTGTGGTGTTGGAGGAAAATTCTGAGAGTGCCTTGGACTGCAAGAAGATCAAACCAGTCCATACTCCAGGAAATCAAGCCAGACTGCTCACTTGAGGGAATGATATTAAAGGCAAAACTGAAGTACTTTGGCCACATAATGAGAAGACAGGATACCCTGGAGAAGAAGCTGATGCTAGGAAAAGTGGAAGGCAAAAGGAAGAGGGGCCGACCAAGGGCAAGATGGATGGATGATATTCTGGAGGTGACAGACTCAACCATTGGGGAGCTGGGGATGGTGACGGCCGACAGAAAGCTCTGGCGTGGACTGGTCCATGAAGTCACGAAGAGTCGGAAACGACTGAACGAATAAACAACAAAGGAATATATGCAGATGGACTTTCTCCTCTTCCCCCTTGTAGGTATGTGTAAGGGAAGAAGATAGATTCTGGATGGGGGGAATCGCTTTTAAGGTATGTTAAGCCCATTTATAGGGGGCGTGGTGGCTCAGCGGGTAAGACGCCAGGCTTGTCGATCGGAAGATCGCAAGTTCGGAGGTTCGAATCCCTAGCCCTGCGTGCGGAGTGAGCTCCCGCACTCGCCCCAGCTCTTGCCAACCTAGCAATTCGAAAGCATGCAAATGCAAGTAGATGAATAGGTACCACTTTGGTGGGTAGGTAACAGCGTTCCGCGCGTGTCATGCGGCCACATGACCGTGGAAGCGTCTTCGGACAACGCTGGCTCTTCGGCTAACAAACGGAGATGAGCACCGGCCCCTAGAGTCGGACACGACTGCACAAATGTGCGGGGGGAACCTTTACCTTTACCTTTAAGCCCATTTATAGGGTTAACACAACTTGTTTTTTTGGATATCACACTAATAATGTTTGGCAATGTGCTCCTGAATATAAGCAGTGCTCTGAAGGTCACTTATCAGGGATTGGGGTACCACATGGGGCTGTGGATTCTTAGATCCACTCCTGATCTAAGAAATGGGCAATGTCAGACTTCGAACAACTGCATGATAGCCTTGCTTGCAAAAATATAACCCAATTAATCAGCCACGCAGGCTCAAATGGGGAAAGGCTGGATACCACTACTTAACCTTGGATGCACCTGTTCTCACTTTCTATATTGTGGTGTGGGAGCTTGCCCACCTTCTTTTTTTTTGGGGGTGGGTGCAGAAAAAAATAGGTGACTACAATTGTTGATGTACATCGTATGGAAATTTGTACTAAGCAGCAAAAAAGCAACCAATATAACCAAAGAGTTAGAACATTTTTCCTAAAAAAAAATCTAAAACATGTTGGGCTTTTTAGTTCACAAAAAGATATTGGCAGGAGGGGAAGAACATTGTTAGACTGGAAGGTCCCCCTCCGAAATTATTCAGAAAAAGCAGCTAGAAAACTATAGACAATGTACTTGTTTGTAAAATATGCAATAACTCCTAGTAAACTCATGTAACAAGATGTGGTTACAGTTCTGTTAAAGATTAAGACAGCTTAATGGAACAATGGTCTACTGGTGGTTATATGTGGAGCCACCAGGTTTACAAACATGGCACAGAATCTCAGTTGTTGGAGGGTTAGTGGGGACAGAGGGATGGCATGGAGGGCTCTAAGCTTCGTATAATACTTAAAATGGCTGGCAGGCTACAGGACTATATAGGTCAAACCTGCTGCATCAGTGTCAATGTGCTAATCAACTGAATCTCATATTCTCCTAGTCAATATTTTAAATACACCAATAAAGACTTCTTTCTTTGCAGGGAGGAGTGAGAGTCAGAAAACAACACTTCTGAATTAACTTTTTTGTCCCCCAACTCTTGAGGTGCAACATAAATTAATAGTCCCTGACTCAAAGAAATGACAGTCTGAAAATATATAGAACTCACCCAAGTCCAAATGGTGGCTGTTACATAGAAGATCCCAAGGTTTACAATTCCGTAAATGGCCTGAAACAAGGGATATAAAAATAAGAGAGAAAGAGGAACAGAAGCAGAACTCTGTCTAAAGCAGGGTTTCTCAATCTTGGCAACTTTAAGATGTGTGGATTTCAACACCTAGAATTCCCCAGCCAGCCATGCTGGCTGGGGAATTCTGGGAGTTGAAGTCCACACATCTTAAAGTTGCCAGGTTGAGAAACACTACAAGTAGTCCTCACTTAATGACCATTCATTTAGTGATGGTTCAGACTTACGATGGTGCCAAAAAAACCAACTTACAACCGATGCTCACACTTATGACCGTTGCAGCGTCCCCATGGTCACGTGATCACAATTTGGGTGCTTGGCAACCGGTTCGCATTTATGACCATTACAGCACCCCGTGGTCACGTGATCACCATTTTTGACCTTCCCAGCTGGCTTCTGGCAAGCAAAATCAATAGGGAACCACGTGATTCGCTTAACAACCATATGGTTTGCTTAACGATCGCGGTGATTCGCTTAATGGCCGCCACAAAAAAGGTCGTAAATCAGGTTGGATTCGCTTAATGACCGCTTTGCTTAGCAACCAAAATTGCAGTCTCAACTGTGGCCGTTAAGCGAGGACTGCCTGTAGCAGGGCTTTCCAAAGTTTTCCCGCGGCGACACACCAACCGCCGTTGGTGTGTCGCCACGGGAAAACCCGGAAGCGCCGCCATTGCGGCAGCACGCAAAAACCCGGAAGCGCTGCTGCTGCTTTCGTTTTTTGCGCACCACCGTGGCTGCGGCGCTTTCGGATTTTCGCGCGCCGCCGTTGGTGTGTCGCCGTGGGAAAACCCAAAACTTCCGGGTTTTGACGCAACACATCTGGGCCCTGCAGGCGACACACTTTTGTGTCGCGACACACAGTTTGGAAAGCTCTGACCTGTAGTCTAAAACTATCATTCTAAATCTAAATGAGAATTCAACTCCACTTTTTACCTTCAGGCACAGGACTTTACAGACTGGGACCTGAGCTGTTGATGAGACCAATGATGGAAAAGCCATAGCTTTTAGCAAGCGAAAAAAGGCAACTTTTTGTTGGCTGCTTCAGAATACTCAGCAGCCGGACAGCTTTTCTCTGCGCAAAATAACCCGGCTGCTCTGGCGTACCGCCTCCAACCCCTGAGATCCAGCCTCCCATACTCACATTCGCTCCTAGGATGATTCGCAGATAGAACTTGAGAGTGTCCTTGTTTTCTTCAAATATCTGCTTTTTACCTTTGGTTCCCACCTTTCCTTTGGGCTGGGAAAAAGAAAGGGAAATTTTTAATAAATGGGAGGTTGCGCACAGTCTCTCGATCTTTACCCATATCTTGCCCGCTCGCCCCGGCTTTCTCCAGCCCGCGTTGCCCCAGCGCCCGACTCACCGCCATGGCACTCCCCACAGGGCACGCAGGCAAGTCCACCAACTCAACACAGCGAGACTTCCGGCGCAGGGACATTTGCATCACATCAGCGCCGCCAAGAGACACTTTTCTCTGGAAAGCCTACAGTTCCCGAGAAGCATCACGCCGTCGTCTTGGGGATCCTGGAACGCGGGGCAGGAGGAGGAGGACGAGGAGGAGGAGGGGGCGGAGCTGATGGGCGGGGAGGGGGCGTGGCCGGCCGTTGGAGGGAGCTCCGCTTCTTTGTCCATCGCTGTCTTTCGCTTCTCTTCTGACCTCCGGCCGCGCTCCGGCCAGCGATGGAGACCTGGAGGCTGCCCGTGGAGGTAAGGGCGCCCGAGGGCGCGGTTGCTGCTCAACTTAGTCCTCCCAGGTTTGCGGGGCGCTGTGCTCCTCACTCAACCCGAGTGGATACATACAGACGTGTCTATAAACACGTGTCGGACGCGAGGTTATTTGCTAGCTGTTTCCCGACTTTTTCGCGGTCGTTCCTGAAATTTCGTATCTGTTTGCCTCCGGATTATTATCACTTTCTTCATTGAACTTAGCCATGGGCATAATTTGCAGTTACCTACATTTTGCTTCAATATAAGGAAAAACTTCCGGACGGTAAGATGCGCACGACGGCAAAACAGGCTACCTTAGAGAGGTCGTGTGGTCTCCATCACGCGAGGTTTTTAAGAAGAGGCTGGGCAGCCACCTGGATGGTTTTGCTGCACAATGATCCTTGGGATCCCCTCCAGCTACAGAATTTTATGTTACATCTGAGGAGCTGGGCTGCTGTCCCCAGACATTTATACCAAATAGTGCTTAAAATGGTGCCACAGGGATTCTTTTGCTACCATGGCTGGAATTATTATTCTGGTTGTTATTGCTTTATAAAGCAATATTCTTGATTTTTTTTAATACTTGGGAAAAACTGCAGTGCAGAGTCCTGAAGGAAGAAAATGTGATTCTGCTGAACAAAGTGCTTAGGAGATAATTACATGCAGCTGCTTTCAGGTGCATCCGAAGCTGCCTAAATCGGGAACTCTGCATTTGCTCTTCCCAGCCTCAAGGAAGTATCTTTCCTGAGATGATTCAGTGAAATACTCAGACCAAGGTTGGACTTTCAAAAAGAATTGTCAAGTGTGATACCCACATGGGACTTCAAAAAGAAAATTGCTTGGAGGAAATTGTAAACATTGCAAACATCTTATGCAGAACTAACAGGAGATTTCTTGGCTTGGGCAGCCAAGGCCCTAATATTTTTTGAATTGCTCAGGAGTAAAATAATTGATGTATATACATCCTAACTGGAACACTTCAAGTTCTAGAATAGGCAGGAATGTACACCAGAGTACATTCAGAACACTTTGAAAAATGATTACATTGCTCCCCAATTGCAGCTTCTTTGGGTAGATTTGCAACAGCAGAAACAGAAGCCTTTGCCAATCACTAGAATATTCATGCTCTAATGAGTAAAAAGGTAAAGGTTTTCCCCTGCACATTTGTGCAGTCGTGTCCGACTCTAGGGGCCAGTGCTCATCTCCGTTTGTTAGCCGAAGAGCCAGCGTTGTCCGAAGACGCTTCCGCGGTCATGTGGCCAGCATGACGCGCGCAGAATGCTGTTACCTTCCCACCGAAGTGGTACCTATTCATCTACTTGCATTTGCATGCTTTCGAATTGCTAGGTTGGCAAGAGCTGGGGCGAGTGCGGGAGCTCACTCCGTTACGTGGGGCTAGGGATTCGAACCTCCGAACTTGCGATCTTCTGATCGACAAGCCTGGTGTCTTACCCGCTGAGCCACCACGAGTAGTATACTGTATATTTGAGTAAACTCCGGGAGACAGTGGAGGACAGGAAGGCCTGGCTTGCTATGGTCCATGAGGTCACAAAGAGTCGGACACGACTAAATGACTCAACAACAACAAAAATGAGTAGTATGCACACTATACAATTAGTTAATGAATGTGTTAAATACTTTTTAAATCTTTGATAAAGCTGATTGTTGTGGGAAGCCATGGCATCAAGGAAATAAATAATTGGAATGAGCTAAAATCTTGGAGATTGTTACGGGACCTGGTGGGAAAGGGTTATAACTATATAAAAACTCTATAGTTCAGGGAAAACAAACTTGGGCAAATTGATATATTTGGAAAGAGCCCTTTATTTATTATATGAACGGGCCCGTATAATATGGAATTGATTATACAGATCTCGGCTTCAGTAGTAGCTATTCTTCTTGTGGTTTTATTATTTAACATATTTAATGAACAGATGCCTATAGACTTAAACTTCATCAGAACCACTTTAAAAACTATAACTAATCTGAAGACTATTTTTAATGGAAAAGCAGGATTAAAATGCAATAAATAGATGCATTCCCAGTGGTCAGATTGGTAAAATCTTATGCTGTTTGGACTTCATATCAATATATGACAATGGGGAAAAATACTCTGTACCTCTGAGAAACATGTGCCATGGTAAGGCTAAGTATAGACACTGAACTAAATCATAACATGGCATAGCATGCTGTAAGAACCCAAGGCATGATTTTGTCTTAGCGTGATGCACGAATCGAACCAACTGGTTTAGTTAAAACCATATGATTAAACAAACTAGACTTAACATAATGCATGAAGCAGCTCTAAATACGAGATAGATTCACACATTGCCCTCATGTATGGCTTGTTTCAACCATGCCATGTTGAACAAGCCATAATTACAGTATTCACAATTGCTGGATTTGCATAAAGCTAAACCATTCATCATGGTTTATAAATCACAGTGAGTAGGTTCACACAACGTGGTATGTCAAAACCAAATAAATTGTATTATGCCCGAGGGCAGGGATTTTCAAACTTCTAGGCTGTGGAACCTGTTTGAAAAAAAATTCCTAGAACTCCTGATCAAAAGGCAAAGCTCCATTGATAGAAAATTAGCTGCATTCAAGTAAATTTTTTGTTGTTGTTGTTAGTCTCTCACGAAACCTCACCAAATTCTCACAGTACTTAAGAAGTCTTTGAGAAACCCTGGCTCTGAGCAACGTCTGAACCCAGACTCAGGGTTCAAAATATCACCAAATTCTTTTTCTGGATTTCTTGGACATTCTTCCAGTTGTTATTACTGTATAGATGTAGATGCTTACTGCTGCCAGTTCATTTCTTCTGTTCTTGCATTGGAAAATTTAAAAAAAAAATTAAATAGTCATTCTTGGGGATGGCTAGCACCCTAGCACGGGTGGAGAGCGGCCCTTACGCTCAGAATTTGAGAAGGACTGTAGCCATCTTGATTTTATTCCATATTATTCTATTTATATTGTCTAAGAATTTTAATGATATTTTATATTTTGTGTATTTGTTTTAGGACCGTTTTTGTATTTTAATGTTGGTTTGGTTGTGAACCGCCCAGAGTTCTCCTTGTGGAGAAGATGGGCGGTAATATAAATCAAATGAATGAATGAATGAATGAATGAATGAATGAATGAATTAATGAATGAATTGAGTGAGTGAGTGAGTGAGTGAGTGACTGAGTGACTGAGTGACTGAGTGACTGAGTGAATTAATGAATGAATTGAGTGAGTGAGTGAGTGAGTGAATGAAAGTGAATGAATGAATGAATTGAGTGAGTGAGTGAGTGAATTGAGTGAGTGAGTGAGTGAGTGAATGAATGAGTGAATGAATGAATGAATGAATGAATTGAGTGAGTGAGTGAGTGAGTGAGTGAGTGAATGAATTGAATGAGTGAGTGAGTGAGTGAGTGAGTGAATGAATGAATGAATGAATCGGCCTGTTTGCAAATGTGAATTGGCTTGTATAGTGTTTGAGCAACAGGACAATCTTCATGTTCAACAAGGTTCCCATTTTTTAGAGGTGGGCAACAGGATATGCCCAAACTGTGGCATCAAGGTCAAGAAAGGAGTGAAAGATTGATAACCGCATTTACAAAAAATCAGTTTTCTATAAAGCTCATGGCCACCACGTTCCTCAGATAGATATGCAGCTGTCTAGAAGGGAAGGCTGAAATGGGTAACAAAATCCTATTTGGAAGGCATAGAGGTAGCAAATTGAATTAGTCCACCCAAAACTGTCCGATATTGCCATGGGAACTTATTGTGAAAATAATCATTTTACCGTAGCCAGGTTTGGCCACATCCTCTGATCACGTAATTGAAACTGATTAAAAAAACAAAAACCTACCCCAATCCAGAGCTTTAGACATTTCCTCAACTGTTTTGTAGAACTCCCTTGAAATGTTTAATAAATATGTCACTGCATGCATGCAAAAACAGAACTCTTTAGAAAATTTCCATGAGATGACTTGTTGCTTTTTGAGCACATCTGCTTTTAAAAACTTTGTTGCTTTTGATTTTAAAACAAACACAGCTCTTCCGGGATAAAAGCTGCTCCTTGAAAAAGCTGCTCCGGGAATGATTTTAGTTTATAGAACCCTTACTGAGCTTGTTAAAAGTTACCCTTTATGTTTTTCTTTTTGAAAGGTTCAGTGTAAATTGAATGGTAAACAAACCATTAGCTTTGTTGTTTTTGTAATTAGCAATGTTAACAAACCTTCTGGCCAGTTTTAACATATGGTGCTAAAATAAACGGAATTGTTTGATTCTGGCATTGCCTGTTGCGTGAGCCCAGCCAGGCTTATAGCTTAGTGCGTTGTGCAGATCCAATCAATTGTTTATTCCATATCTTGATTATTTTTCAAAATACTTTTCAGTCTTGATGGTAATACCTTGTCTGGATAGGTTTATGGCAAACCCCAAAAGTGGGTACACAGAAGCATAAAAAAGTAGCCAACCTCAACCCAGAATGGGATACAGTATGTTTTTTTCAATTCAGGTAAAATAAACATGTAACCAAAATGTCTTCTTAAGGATAGCAGCTGCTATTCTGAGAATACTTGTTCATACACACAATGGCTTGCTATTGTGAACAAGCGATCACAGTGAATCATTTACTGTTTTATAGCCTTATAATATCTGGCTCTTCATAAAGGTCAGCAGCCTCTGGCATTTTATAAGTAAATTAAGCTGAAAAAGTGGATGTTAAGATTTGTAGAAGGCGTCCTTCTTCTGAGCAACGTGGTTTCACATTATATGAACTCTTCCCATCTGAAATTAACTGCAGTCTTGCTATATTAAGCCCAAGTAGCAGAGAATTGGGTGTTTCCTTTTTCGGCAGTAAATATACTGCGGAAATAGCCAACCTGTAGATGCAAACTGGATGTACAGTTTGCATCAGAAGCCATCGCTCTGGGCTTTATTGCAATACATTTTCAAAATGCTTGTATATATGTACCTTTGCTTGGCTCTGAAGTCTTATGTCCAGTGATTCAATTGGTATAATTTTAAATTCTGAATGTAATAGTCTTAGGACAAAGAGTTGTTTTTCTAGAGAGTCATGCATGTTGTTTCATGTATGTCGAAATCTGATAAGCCAGTGTTAACTATATTTGGAGGTTCAACTCATTATGCAAGGTGAGGGTCTAAAAAGGTAAAGGTTCCCCCCGCACAGTTGTGCAGTCGTGTCCCACTCTAGGGGCCGGTGCTCATCTCCATTTCTTAGCCGAAGAGCCAGTGTTGTCCAAAGACGCTTCCGCGGTCATGTGGCCGGCATGACGCACGTGGAACGCTGTTACCTTCCCACCGAAGTGGTACCTATTCATCTACTTGCATTTGCATGCTTTCCAATTGCTAGGTTGGCAAGAGCTGGGGCGAGTGCGGGAGCTCACTCCGTCACGTGGGGCTACCTGCCCTAATCATGTCACTGCTTGGGCCAAGCACACACTATCTTAGAAGTAGTCAACCGACATAGATGTCCAGTACAAGCCATGGCAACCTCACATACGCCATGACATTATCGCACTAATGATGTCAGGTTATAAGTGCCATCATACCCCTAATTTCACCATTACATCCTATGGCAGCCCAGAACCAAGAGCCCCACATCCCTTTATGGCCTTGCTAAAGACTAAACTTCAGTTGTACCATTACCTGCCATTTTGAAGGGTCACATACACAGGATCTGTAGCGTGAGCCCAAGCCTCTGAAAATAACACTTACCTAGTTAAAAAAAATAAGTAGCAACATTTCCTAAAACTCAGAAGAGAAAAGGAAGTTCCCCACCCCACATGTTGGTGTGATGTGGTTGATGTGGCATCCCTCCCCCTAAATTTCAGGTCAGGCCCCAGTCACTGAATGCCGTAGGTAGCCCACTGCTGCTCTTCCTTGGAGCATTAGCTGATAAATGTTTTCTTTCCTATCGCCACAGCAGCTGCCCTTTAGCAAAAGTGGCCTAATGAACAGGGCGCTTTCCCCATTAATATACAGTACACATTTATTTTGAATAACCTGACTTCAAATGAGATGGGTATCTCATACAAATTACCACTTAATGTCTCACATGGACTCTCTAATGCAGTGTTTCTCAACCTTGGCAACTTGAAGATGTGTGGACTTCAACTCCATGCTGGCTGGGGAATTCTGGGAGTTGAAGTCCACACATCTTCAAGTTGCCAAGGTTGACAAACACTGCTCTAATGCTTCCTCAAACAGCATTAAGCAAAGTTTTTCTGGATCAGAGAAACCAATGAGCGAAGAAAGAAAGAGAAAGAGATGGAGAGAAGGCCGTATGTTTATATTTCTCCCTGTGTCCAAATGCCAGTATTTGTGATTGTCATCCAAACAATATATTCGCTTTTCGCTTTCCAAGATCATGATACAAGGAAGAGTTCTGTTCTGCCAATCCTTACTCCATTATTTTCACCATTATGTCCTTACTTCTTGTCTCCAAACAGATTGAGTTATGGAGCATAACAGGCATCTCAACAAGAAGACTGGAAGTTTTAGATGATGTTTCCGTCTGAGTCCTAAATTGATTCTGTTTCCAGTTTCAACAGCTAAATTGGTATCTGCTTTCTCATTTGTAGGTCATCACTTACATCTTGAGCTTTCTACCTATCTCTGATAGAAAAGAGGCCGCTCTAGTTAACCGAGCCTGGTATTTTGCGGCCCAAGACTCCCTGCGACAGGTAAAACCTTTGTGGGCTTCTTAGACAAGCTCACCTTCACTTTCTGTTCCTTCAGAAGGCAATCTTCTCTTTGAAAATATCCCTTATTTCAGGATTGGGCAATTTTTCCTGTGTTGGGAGCCACAGCTCAGCCTTCCAATTTGCCAGTGGCTGCAGGAAGCTGCTGACAGTATGTTAATATGATATGTTACGGTGGGGAAGATTGCCTCATTTTGCAAGTTTTTAAAGATGGGAATGAAGAGCCAATTTGGTGTAGTGGTTAAGGCACCGGGTTAGAAACCGGGAGATGGTGAGTTCTAGTCCTGCCTTAGGCATGAAAGCCGGCTGGGTGACCTTGGGCCAGTCACTCTCTCTCAGCCCTAGGAAGGAGCCAATGGCAAAGCAGGAGTTCTAGTCCCGCCTTAGGCATGAAAGCCGGCTGGGTGACCTTGGGCCAGTCACTGTCCCTCAGCCCTAGGAAAGAGCCAATGGCAAAGCAGGAGACTGAGAGTTCTAGTCCCGCCTTAGGCATGAAAGCCGGCTGGGTGACCTTGGGCCAGTCACTGTCTCTCAGCCCTAGGAAGGAGGCAATGGCAAACCACTTCTGAGAAACCTACCAAGAAAACTGCAGGAGCTTGTCCAGGCAGTCTCCGAGAATCGGACACGATTGAACAGATTAAAAAAAAAAAGATGAGAATGAGAGTGTTTTCCCCCCAAGGTCTCCTGTTCAAATTCCCATCTTTAAAAGAAATAGATACAAATCCCATCCCCCTCCTTCTATAAAATGGGGCTCCAAACACAGAAGAGAGGTTGGCAATGAATTCCAAAGTTTTCTATCACGTTGGCCTCCTTGGAAGTATCTCCTCCTGACGGATCCTGCCTTGTTTCAATTCCAGGAGAATGTCTTCTACAACATCCCAGCTGCCTCTGCTTCACTCAAGACCATCCGGGGCTTGGCCCAAAGGCACGTGTGCAGTGTCAAGATGGCAAGCCTAGATAGCTCTACCATTTCTCGGGATGTCACCCAATATATTGCCAATTACTTGGGGCCCCATCTACGCAGACTGTGCTTGAATGGGAGCTGCCTGACAGAAGCTAGCTTTGAGGAGCTCCTCCTCGCTTGCCCCTGCCTCGTGGCCCTGGATCTGAGCAGCTGCAACAGCCTCTTCATGTCTGGCACCATGCTGTCCAAACAAGAGACTTTATTGCAAGCCCAAAAGGTGCTAGTCAATTTGAAGGAACTGGATTTGTCTAGTGTAAGGTACTTGTCCGATCAAACTTTCAACCGCCTGACCAGCTGTTGTCCACAACTGGCCAAGTTGGTCCTTGCCCGCTGCCACATTACCTTTGAGTTTGATGGCTACTCTGACTCCCGTAACTGCAACTCCTCAGTCCTGCTGTCCTTCCGCAACCTCCTGCAGTTTCTCCACCAGCGAGCCACTTCCATCAAGGCTTTGGATTTGAGTGGCACCAATATTAACCGCCAGGCGATGAAGACGCTGGTCCAAGTGGAGAACCTGCAGCTGCAGGAACTTAAATTGCAGGCTTGCCGGGATCTGACCAATGAGGCTGTGAGCATCCTGGGTCAGCACCAGCCTCATCTGACCACGCTGGATCTGAGCGGCTGCTCTGAGCTTTCTGACCGGGCCGCCCTGGCCATCAGCTCTCGGCTCCTGGCTCTCCAGTGCCTGCGCCTGGGGAAGCTCCCACGAATGACCGATGCTGGCTTCCAGAGAATGTCACACCTGAAGCATCTCCAAAGCTTGGACGTGTCTGAATGCAGTCTTGTGAGCTGCAGTGAGCTCGTGAAAGCTTTTGGCGCGAACGCAGGACTTCCCAAACTAAACTCCTTGAATGTTGCCTTTTGCTCGTTACTAAGAGTAAGTTCTGTGGCGGTTTTTTTAATTGATTTGTTTTAGGCCAAGAGTATGGTTCACGCAGGGGCGTGGTGGCTCAGCGGGTAAGACGCCAGGCTTTTCGATCGGAAGATCGCAAGTTTGGAGGTTCGAATCCCCAGCCCTGCGTGACGGAGTGAGCTCCCGCACTTGCCCCAGCTCTTGCCAACCTAGCAATTCGAAAGCATGCAAATGCAAGTAGACTAATAGGTACCACTTCGGTGGGTAGGTAACAGCGTTCTGCGTCATGCCGGCCACATGATCGTGGTCTTCGGACAACGCTGGCTCTTCGGCTAACAAACGGAGATGAGCACAGGCCCCTAGGGTCGGACACGACTGCACAAATGTGCGGGGCGAACCTTTACCTTTATGGTTCAACAGCTGGTTCACACTTGGGGCTAAACCATAATGAGGTGGTTTGGTTTTAGCTCAATATTTATTTATTTATTTATTTATTTATTTATTTATTTTCTATCCCTTTATTATTTTTATAAATAACTCAAGGCAGCAAACATACCTATTACTCCTTCCTCCTCCTATTTTCCCCACAACAGCAACCCTGTGAGGTGAGTTGGGCTGAGAGAGAGTGACTGGCCCAAGGTCACCCAGGTGGCTTTCATGCCCAAGGAGGGACTAGAACTCTCAGTCTCCTGGTTTGCCATTGTCTCCTTCCTAGGGCTGAGAGAGAGGGACTGGCCCAAAGTCACCCAGCCGGCTTTCATGCCTAAGGCGGGACTAGGACTCTCGGTCTCCTGGTTTGCCATTGGCTCCTTCCTAGGGCTGAGAGAGAGGGACTGGCCCAAGGTCACCCAGCTGGCTTTCATGTATAAGGCGGGACTAGAACTCTCAGTCTCCTGGCTTGCCATTGGCTCCTTCCTAGGGCTGAGAGAGAGTGACTGGCCCAAGGCCGCCCAGCCGGCTTTCATGCCTAAGGCGGGACTAGAACTCTCAGGCTCCTGGTTTCTAGCCTGGTGCCTTAACCACTAGACCAAACTGGCTCTCTAATATAATGTATGATCCCGTGCTCATGTTTTTTCCAGTAAACTATGGTTAAATAAACTGGTTGATGCAATATGTGAATCTCCCCAGCCTAAGGCAGGAATTCACTGAGAGCTTTGCCCTCCCTGAAGCCATTGTGGGAAGTTAAAATGAATATGAACCCAATAATAATTATTTTTCCTTCGGCAGGACAGCACAGTGGTCTCTCTGGCTGAAGCCCTAAGCAAGCACCTTCGGGTTCTGGATCTATCGTCCTGTGTGTCGCTCTCTAACAGAAGCGTCCAGGCAATTGCTTCCCATCTTTTATGCTTGACTGTCCTCCGCTTGGCCTGGTGTAAAGAACTGACCGACTGGGGCTTGCTGGGTATTGAGGAGCCCAGAGAGCAGCGCGAATGTGCCAGAGAGGTGAGAGCACATCATAAATGTAGGCTTTTTTGCCTGGATAATGACACGGGGGAAGGTAGAAATGATACGCATGAGTTGAATGTGTCTGTATCAGGCGTACTCAGGAGTCGGGGGTTTCCATTAAGTGCTAAATGGCTGCACTGAGTTGACCTTGGCTGATCTCAGAAGAAGAAAATGGTGGCTCGCTTCTGTATTGCTCCCAAGACAATCATATACACATATCTATGAAGCCACCCAGAGCTGAGTTCAACTGGAACATTTTACCTTTCCAGGTTCTCCAAAAGAGACCTAGTGAGAGTTTGTATTATTCCTCGTTCAGGTTTCAAGCTTAACCAAGTGAAAGAAGAGGAGCCCTTCTAGTCCTCCGGTGGCCCTCTGTCTAGTTGTTACCTTATTTTTAGGTTTTTTGTCTGAAGGACAGAACCGCTCTCCTCACGCATCCACCAATAAACGTGTAGACCAGAGCTTTCCAAACTTTTCATGTTGGCGACACACTTTTTAGACATGCATCATTTCGCGACACACTCTTACAGCAGGGCATCATTTCGCGATACACTCTTACAGCAAGGCACAAGGCAGGCACTAGGGCCTGCGCGGAATCCTGGCAGGGCTTGGAGGCAGCAGCAGCCGCGACACACCCAGACACTGCAGCCGACACACTAACGTGTCACGACACATGTCACGACACACAGTTTGGAAAGCTCTGGTGTAGACGGATATAGAGCAGACTTTTGAAGAGAACATATTTTTGCCTAGAGCAGCAAATAGATGCAAAAAAAGGAACCTGGAAGGTTGCGTAAATGTCCTTCTTTTCCCACATCCCTCAACTGTTGTCTAACGGCAAGGGTCGGCAACTTTTTGGGTAGTGAGTACTGTTCTCACAGCACAAGCACCCAAAATGTTTACCAAACTAAAAATACCCCAAATATCACAAGGTTCCTGCAACCTTAGCTGAAATCTCATGTTCCAAATCTCCTGCAATCTTGCCAAGATGTTCTTCCTGGTGGCTCATGGTCCTCTTAACTAATGGAAGGGGCTTCTCTTTTGTGATCCCAGGGAAGCTATGGCAACAATAGGAAGCATTCTACATAACATATTCTAGAACGTTAGAATCCTGGAGCTTGAATCATGTCAACTGGATTTCTATTTTCTCAGTGGAAACATTTCGCTCCTTATCCAAGGAGCTTCTTCAGTCTGAGCAAAGTTAGTAAGGGAATCCTAAATATGTTTCTAGGTAGCTGTGTGACCTTACACCTGGGGCTAGGTCATGGTTATATTGAGATGTTATTTTAAGTCCTTTTATCATGTAAAGGAGGATCGTTAAGATCACCATGCTGTTGTTGAGATTGCGAAATGGTCTTAATCTTCCTAGGCACAAAAGACAAAGCAGGGAGGAAAATGGGGGAAAGATTGTGCCTGAGGCCCCCACCTCTATTCAAGGAAGGATTTTCCAAGTTGGCATAAATGGATTCCTTGACCCCTCTCTCAAACCACCTATCTTCTCTGTCTAAAATGTGAAATGTAAAATGTTCCTTGAATAGAGGTGGGGGCCTCAGGCACAATCTTCCCCCATTTTCCTCCCTGCTTTGTCTTCTGTGCCTAGGAAGATTAAGACCATTTCACAAGCTCAACAGCAGCATGGTGATCTTAACGATCCTCCTTTAGATGATAAAAGGACTTAAAATAACATCTCAATATAACCATGACCCCAGGTGCAAGGTCACACAGCCACCCTAGAAACATATTTAAGGATTCCCTTACTAACTTTGCTCAGACTGAAGAAGCTCCTTGGATAAGGAGCGAAACGTTTCCACTGAGAAAATAGAAATCCAGTTGACATGATTCAAGCTACAGACAATTCCACCTGGATGACTGAGAACCTTCATCGACATGTTAGAATCCTGGAGTTAGAAGAAGCCATTCAGGTCACCAAGTCCAGCTTCCTTATCAGTGCCGAAAGGCTGTCTGGTCTCCATTAGAACCCAACCAATGAATGGGAGCCCAACTATTTCTCTAGGTAATTAGTTCCACTGCTGAACTCTTCTTACTGTTAGAAATTTTTTCTAACAATGGGTATCTGTCCTCCAATAAAAAATGCTGGTTTCAACCTCATGATTTATACACCCAGGAAAGCTTAAAAAAAAAAGAAGCATCCATTTCTGAAATTGTTGACCTTTAAATCCAGGAAAATACAGGGAAGACCTCACCTTCCCAGAGCCCACAGGAATGCCCAGGTAAGCCTTGAGCAGGATGTTCAAATCAAATGGGATGGAATGTTCTTGTTCTGGCCGAAGTCCAGGATAAATACATACTTGTTGCAACAGGTGGCTTACACTAGAACAGTGTTTCTCAACCTCGGCAACTTTTAAGATGTGTGGACTTCAACTCCCAGAATTTCCCCAGCCAGCACACTGGCTGGGGGAATTCTGGGAGTTGAAGTCCACGCATCTTAAAGTTGCCGAGGTTGAGAAACACTGCATTAGAAGGTCAAGAGTTTCTTGTAGAGCCATCTGGGATTTTCAGCAGTGGTAGCAAGTTCCCTTTGGCAGGAGGTATTGGCAGGAAACAGTATTGTACAACACCCCCACCAACACAGTACAACACCAACACCCCCACCAACACAGGCAGGACAAGCCAGGGTACATAAACAGAGAGCAAGTCCCACTCCCTTTTCGCACTGAAGATGTTGCCTAGCCTGGCAATGAAACGTCTGCAAGAAAACAACAAGGCTCAGAGAGCACCAAGGACTCCACAGTATTGTTTGGATGGAGCATGCCCTAATTTTTCTGTGTGCACTGTAGATTGTATTAAATGATTGCTTTCAGTCCATGCTCTGTCATTAATCAAATGTTCCTCCAGCTTTGGAGCGGGAAAGGAAGGTGGGCCCTTAAAAGAATGTTTGTAACAGTGGGCACACCAGAGCATTGGTCTAACTAATGAGGCCTCATTTACAGAGCAAAGAACAGCAGAATACTTTGCCTAGAATAGAGCAGGCAAGCTTTTTGCCCTTGATGGCCACATGCAAGCAGTGGTGTTGGATTGCATGCTGACACCCGTGTACAAATTCACAACCTTCTAATGTACCCTTCCTCTTTCAAACACAACCAACACGACCCACCTGTACTATCTCTTCCTAGTCCCTCAAAAGTTGGGAGGGATACAATCTGAGAAAAAAGCACCCACTGTGGTGGCAGTGGGAAAGTTATAGTGTGGGAAGAGATTGAAATAGCCACAGGGGTGGCCTGCAAGCCACCAATTCCCCCTTTGTGTTCTGGAGGCATAGCATCGGTGCTCCTGTACCATGGTCCTTTCCAACCTGGATCCCCTCTAGTTCTCTGGACTTTCACTCCCAAATTCCCCAGCCAACATGCCATTAGAGCATACCTGAGTTGGGGAAGGCTGCCTTGCGACGTCAACGATTGGGAAGGGTTCCGGCTGCTTTTAACCACCATTCCGACTTGTTTTGACAGAAAGAAGCGGGCCCAAAGTTCAGCAGGAACTTTGGCAACATGGGGTTTTTCCTGCCGCCTCCCCAGGATTTGGAGCAGGATAAGCTGATTGTCATTAACCTCAACCAACAGAATGCCCCAGAGCAGCGCCAAACCTCGCTGAGTGCCCTCACCCGTCTGCAAGAGCTTGACCTGACAGCCTGCGGGAAGCTGACAGACGTGAGCATAGCCAAGGTAAAGGGCCGAGTGGCGGAACACATGCTTTGCGAAACGGACCAGCAGATGCTATCTTCTCCCAGGCCGGTGTTCCTATGAAGGAGTGATGATCTGTCCACGAGACGCGAACAACACCATCAGAGGAACATCTGAAACTACCTCCCATGAAGTGGAATCATTGGCCCATCTAGCTGTGCAGACCCTATCATTTATTTTTCTTCATTCCGCATAAAAAATAGCAGTTCAGAGAACTCAAGGCTTGGGGCTTGGAAGGAACACGTAGGTTACACATCCCCGCTCTAAACTAAATGATGTAGCTTTTCTTGGGGCTTGGCCCAGGGTGTTTCCAAATTCTTCCTCAACCTGCCTGGGGTTGTGACCTTCCGCACCGAAAACAAGTGCCCTGGCACTGAGTTTGATGTAAAGCCCGCTCAGTTAAGCATTGGTAAAGAAGCACAAGTACAGCCTCCGAAAGCAAGGCACTGCAGCTAGGGAGACCAACAGTAGACAAGCAGGAACAGGGCGTTTGTGGCTGGGTGGAGATAGGCTAGAGCAGAACCAACAGCCACAAAAGCCCCCACGAGGCTTGCTTGCTTAGAAAGGTGCTCTTTAAAAAACAGAGGTCTCAAAGGAAAGGAAGTGGTTTGGTGCACAGGGAGGGAAAGCTCATTGCAGAGACTAAAAAGGAAAAGGGGAGGATGAACATGGTCTGCAAAGGATCACCTTGTTCGAAAGATGCAAGAAGAGAGGCAAGAAGACCCCAACAGGATAAGCAGCACGGTCAGGGAAGTGTACTTGATGGGCTGGGTTCGTACCACGCACTTGAACAGGTTATTTAAAGATCTAGTAGATGCATTCACAAAGCCTGCTAGCCTTAGTTACTTTTAACCCCGGTTAGGTTTCTTGGCGTGCGATGCACCCCAGCCCGTTTGATTCATTTTATCATTCAGCCTTGTGGAAACACAGAAGATGAAAGAACTCAATAAGCAAGTTTATGCAAACACAGGCATTCAGTGCCGCCTCTTTGGTCACAATTAGCTAGCACGAATCCTCAATACACAGGAATGATGTGGTCACAAAACAGGCTAGACTCTAGCCGCCCAGAGTCGTCCGAGAAATTAGATAAATAAATAAATAAAACATGCTCCGTTTTGTCCAAGAGTTGAACTATATGTTGGCTAGCTTCACATGCTGCACTAAATCCTTAACCTGGGTTATATGAACACAATTACTGTGTTCACATCATATGCAGTGCCCAAACACTTAAATCATGTTGAGGCTTTCCATGATGGGGAGATTCCCACATTGGGCAAACCATTCAAAACTAGGGCATGGTACGGTCCTTGGGGATCATACCACTTCGAACAGCAGGGGTTAAACTTACACCACGAAACTCTCTAGTACAGCCTTTTTCAACCTTTTGACGCTGAACCCTTGAAATATTTTCCAGGCCTCGGGGAACCCCTGCACATTCAGGCTCCAATATAGGCCAGAAGTTACAAAATTATTGTATTTGTTTCATGGGTAGGCCTGTATGTATACATTAACAGTGTTCTTAAACTCAAAATAAAGAATGAAACTTACCTCTTTAATGTGAAGTTGCCCGAATTTGAAATAACTAGATCGTGATCTCCCAGGGAACCCCTAGTGACCTCTCGTGGAACCCTAGGGTGCCACGGAACCCTGGTGGAGAAACCCTGGTCTAGCAGGTCAGGGCGAAGGATCACACCAAATAACCTTCCTCTTTATAGACTTGGGGAGTTTTTCTCTCTGTCAACCCGATTTACACATTGCACCCCATGCAGGATTTGGTTCTTCCCTTCCTCTCCAGGTTATTAGCTTCCCAGAACTCCGCCACCTTTCCCTCAGCCTCGTGCCCAACATCACCGACACCAGCCTCCTTGCTATTGCGCGCAACTGCCGGAGCCTGGAGCACCTTTCGCTGAGCCACTGCACGAACTTGACGGATAGAGGCTTTGCCGAGGCAGCTGGATGCCTGCGCAGGCTGCAGCATCTCATTCTTTCTGGCTGCAACCAGCTGACACCCAGGTAAGTGAGCGCCGTTTGCAAGGGATGGGTCACCTGAATGCCTCGGGGCGCCAGATGTGGCCCTAAGGCACCTCAGTTGACCCCTGGAAAATTCTCTAAAAGCTCTTCCCCTGCCAAGGGCCCTGTCCATTTTATGTCATTGCTCCATCCACCTCCGTCCAGGTCCCTCTCCCTAAACCTTGTGGACCACCCCTGACCACCAAAAGGTTGCCCACACCCTTCTTACAAATTGGACGGGGACGGCAAGGTTACTTTACCGCAGAGCTTTCCTTGTGGAGGTGGGTGGACCAAAGAGACCAACGGCAGCTGGGATTTCCCCTTCTAGGACCCTGAAGTCTGTCGGTCAGGAGTGCCAGCTGCTGAAGTGCTTGGATGTCTCCCTGTGCAGCAAGATCAGCATGTCCGACGTCGAACGTTTCCAGGCGCAGCTGCCCCCCCAGAGCCAGATGAGCATCCAGGCACGGTTTGTGGGTGGAGCAGATCTTTCCACCAGCCTCCGAGGAACACTCGGTGGGTTGTGAGCCTAGACCCCTTGACGATGAACCTCTCTCCGTCCCAGTGGGAAGGCAGGAGATCATCTTGGACAGCCTCGACAGCCTCGTGCCCATAGGGTGAAAATTAATTGCACTGCTACTGCCGTATAAGCCCTATCAAAGAAGCAGCCCGTCTTCCATGGCAGGGAGGACAGCTTCCAAGACGGTCTTCCAGGAGGGGGCTATTGATTATTAAGACCAGCAACTCTGATATCCTGCAAGCAGAATGGGGGATATTTATTTTGCTCCTGGAGTTTGGACCAAGGCAAGTCCCAGCAGTGCTGGGACTGGTACCCCAGCAAGGTGGCAGGACAAATCTTGCTGTTCATACCAACTTTGACATAGCCAGGCACAAGCACTCCCCCCTCCCCACGAGGCTACAAATTCCCTGTATGCAAGAGGGATAACTACATTCTTAGGTGCGAACCCTTCGAAGTCCCCTTGTCCATTTTAGGGGAACCTGTGATTGCACCTGCTTCCAAAGTGCCCTCCCCACTGATATCAGAGCATCCTTGGACTGTTCAGGCACCGAGAGAAGCCCCCGTGACTTCCTTCTTGCAAACAGGGTGAAAAAGCAACTTTTGTCACTAGCATCCTTCTCTTCTTGCTAAGCCTATAACCCTGTTTGTGTACTGGGGGGAGGGGGGGCTTCAGACACAAAACACAGACACAAATAAAAGTCTGCCACCTTATCCAGGCTTTGGAGTCTGGGGCAAAGGACAACACAGGCTATTAAACCCAGCTCTCTCATCTTGGCTATGAGTTATGTATTTGATGTTGGTTCCCACGAATCCCTGCAAGTTATAGTCCAAAGCAGCTGAGGTCTACCACATGCCTACTTCTGCACAATAGCATTAGGAGTCATATTCTCCAAAATTTGTCAAGCCATGCCTGAAATCTAGCTTTGTGCACAATGGTTTTTTTAAAAAAAGGCCTACCAGTTAAACAACCCACTGGCCACAAAATTAAGAAGGTAAGGCAAGAATCAGAGGAAGGTAAATGTGAATCAAGTGATAAATCTCAGGATGGTCTCCTGTATATCTACAGATTTCTTATATGGTTTGACCATTACCACTTCAAAAGCGTTTTCTTTCTAATGAACGTTTGGGGGAATCCTGCTAGGAAAGTGTGTGGAAAGATGCGTGAGCTTGATTCGGTACTGATCAAATGCGCCTGAATTAGGCAGAGGCGCTCCGCTTAGCAAACAGCTCCTGGTTTCAGCCACTGTTATTCCACTGGCTCCAGTAAGTACGTTTCAGGGTTTTGATACGCAAGGTAAATCTGCCCCAACCTGAGATTACAAATTAGAGTGTGACGCTCCCAAGTGTTCCACCACCTAATATGATGCCTGCAGAGGCATAAGATTGATTAAGATGCAATTTTTTTTAACTGTCCCAAAATCTCATGATCATCTAATGAGAAATGTCAGCATTGAGCAGAAAATCATCTTAAGATTTCAACCGTTTTTATCTTGATATCTGGAAGGCTTGTCTCATTGACTCCCAGTAAAGATGCATTCTCAGTTTGTCCATCTCCAGCTGTTTCACAAGCAATAACCCTTCACAGAAGGCCCACTGTTAGACTAAAAAATATTCCCAAAGCATCTGCTGCTGAAGCATAAGAGGTTACTTAATCATCTATATACTAAAACACTCGTGTCTGTTTGATACTTTGTAACCTTTAACTGGGCAAAACGGTGCATCCTAGGCCAACAATTTTTGAACCAAGGTACCTCAAATGGAGGGGCGTGGTGGCTCAGCGGGTAAGATGCCAGGCTTGTCGATCGGAAGATCTTAAGTTCAGCGGTTCGAATCCCTAGCCCTGCGTGCGGAGTGAGCTCCCGCACTAGCTCCAGCTCTTGCCAACCTAGCGATTTGAAAGCATGCAAATGCAAGTAGATTAATAGGTACCACTTCGGTGGGTAGGTAACAGCGTTCTGCGCGCGTCATGCGGCCACATGACCGTGGAAGCGTCTTCGGACAACGCTGGCTCTTTGGCTAACAAACGGAGATGAGCACCGGCCCCTAGAGTCGGACACGACTGCACAAATGTGCGGGGGGAACCTTTACCTTTACCTCAAATGGGCTAACTTACGGAATGCATCCAAAATCCAGGACCCATGACTCCCATGGAATTGAAATTTGACAAAATGTCATAAAACATCTCCTGTGGTCAACTCCTGATGTTTGACTATGCTATATAGTTCAACACTGGCTACTTTCAAGGCAGATACATCTCTGCCTGAATTTTTAACAACTTTTCCAGTACATTAGAAGCTCTGCCATTGTTGAAGGCATGGGCTGTTTTCAAGGCAGAAACATCTCTGAATATCTCTCTAAATAAAAAGGTCAAAATTCTCACTGGGTTGTCTTTGACTCCACCTATAAACTTCCAAGACACCCGGTTTCTGTGCTCTGTATGCGAATCCCAACCATATGCAATCACACCAAAAAAGCCGTAAAGATAGTCCTTTTTTTTTTAATGATCAATGGCTTCTATGCCAAAGGCAGTACCACAGTGAATTTGTTACAGTAGAATCATCTGAGCAAGAAGGAAATTGGGGGATGCCCAGGAATCCCTTTTCTGCAGTTATTGAAACAGAGGAGGTTTGTCCTTAACCAATGAACAGTTTCCGTGGTGCAAGACTAAATACTATGCAAAGAGCTGGAGAGAAAAAAAAAGGAAATTGTTGATCCAGTGCGACGGACTCCATGTCTGTTGTGGGGTGAGAAAAAAAACTCATACACAGAATGTACATGAAAACAGTAACGAACAGCCACGTTTGCTAATAGAGACAAAGGAACTTAACTATCAAAAGAAGTCTTTCTCTGCGATCTTTTTGTCACCATCCACTGTCATTCTCAGGATGCTGCAGAAGTGCCTTTGCTCCTGGTCAGTTAAAGGGGGCAGGCCCCAATCCTTTGGATCAGGCTGAGCCTCGGCGACTGTCTAGCTTAACCCCTGGCTTGATGCAACGTGGCATCTTCCCCCACCCTTGCACGATACCAAAACGGTGCTCTATCCAGCTTAGGCACAGAACAAGGTGGCAAACGGTCTTGCACAATGCAAGGCTTTGGCCCTTCAACAGCTTACAGTGGCTAAGGCCAAGCAGAGTAAGATGTATAAGGAAAAGCCATTTAAAAAAATAAGGATTGCTTGTTTTATGGCATATCCAGAATCCAACTTTTGCTGGAGCAGAATCGAGAATATCGTTCAAAAGCAACAGTGCTGACTGTTAAGTACCAAGGAATATACCCTAAAAGGATTTTTTAAACATACCTTTGGATGC
The DNA here is from genome assembly GCA_023362775.1 of Charina bottae. Taxonomy (NCBI): domain Eukaryota; kingdom Metazoa; phylum Chordata; class Lepidosauria; order Squamata; family Charinaidae; genus Charina; species Charina bottae. The sequence continues at coordinate 13,372,094 of JALMGJ010000015.1, forward strand.
ATTTTACCGAAGCGTTCTTAAAACAGAGATCATCGGAAATCTCTCCCCGTACCGAACGTCGTACTTGCAAACGGTCACGGAAATAAGTAAGAGGAAAAGAAACACCCACTCGTCCCTGAAAGGTAATTGTGCTCCAGGTTTGAACAGAAGGCCTCCCTTTGCTTAGGAAGGCTGGAACTGTGGCTGCCTGGTCTCCTATTCTTACAGCGCAGGAGGGGCAATTTTGTAAAGTGCAAAACGTACCAAAAGGCAGAGCAAGCATTTGGCAGCCTTCGAACTACACCAGCTTAGGAAGGGGTAGAGAGGGGACCAGTCTGCCTGAGGGAGGAGATCAATTCCTTTCTTCCTAGGGAAAGCAGAGGAAGAAGCCAACTCCCCCCTCCTCACCCCCAGTTGGCTTGTGCAATTCCTGGGGGAGTAGAATTTCAAAGAAAAACTTTGAAAAATTCATGGCTAACAGAGATAATTCAGAGACCTGTTTGTGCGCCAGAAACCCACAACCAGGCTGCCCTTAGAAGCTTGTTGTTTCAGGCAGCTGAAGCCAATGGCAATCTGTTTTCACTAAAACGGAGATCAAGGTTCAGCTTGATGAGAAATAGGACTTTCTGCCTCTTTCGTCTGTTCTGATGCTCCAACAGCCACCAGCCCACTCCCCCAGTTTTCACACCGGCAGCAACTGGAATCCTAGCTTGTGCAGTATGCAAAAGCTGGGGTAGTTGCCTGCTTGAGGCAGCTTATGGCATTAATCGTGCCCAAAGAGCTGTTGGGCATCTATGTGGCTGCCATTCAGGATGATGCTAAAGATCGCAGAGTGAGGTCTGTGCAGAGCACAAGCCAACCTATGTAGAAAGCAAATTCCCTTGTGGGGTTTTTTTTTTGGGGGTGTGTGTGTGTAGGTGTGTGTGGGTTTTTTTCTTATGGGTATCTTTCTAACACCGGTTACAGATGCTAGCTCATAGAGAAAAATATCCTGCTGAGTGGGTGGCTGTTCAGTTCTCTTTCCTTCCACAGTGCTCAGTTCCTATTCTTAAGGCCTATTTGCCCCCTTCCCCCCCCCCTTCCCTGACAAAGCGATTCCTGTTCCAAATGTTGATGGCACCTTGGATGGAAGAAAGCAAGGTAGATGTGCATCCACAAGCACTGATTGAAATAACTGATTTTCTAGGATTTAAAATTTAAAAAACACACTCAACCGATGCCCGGTTGGGAAGGCTGTGAACAAACCACAAGCTGACACACTCCTTCCTCCTTGCCTCGCTTCGTTTGCTGTGATGTCTGAATTAGGCAATCTGTGGTCACTGCTCATCTTCAAACCATGCTTTGATGTGTGGTTTGAACTGGATTGGTTGCCTGCGGTTTGCCCAACTTTGATGTCACAGTAAACGCTACTTGGGTGAAAGGTGGAAATAGAGGAAGCCATCGACGTGTGAGGTGAAAGCAGGGAACCCAGGCCACGTTCCCAATCTGGCTTCCAGGCTGATCCAAACAACCAAGCCACTGAATTTGTAAAGCAGTGTGTGTGCGGTGCAGATCCTGCTTTGGAGCACTGTGTGCTAAGGAAAAAAGAGAGCCCTTACTGTTCGATATGGGTAAAGTCATAGCAGAAATTTAAGTTGCTGGGAGGCTTTGGGATGTCGGGTGGCGCATCTGGGATGGCAACGTTCTCCAGATCCAACAATCGCAATTTGAGCTCCATAGACAGCAAGATATCCAGGTCGCTCTGCGTCCTTTCGCTGACCATCTCTCGACCGAGAAGCACGTTCAGTCCATCGGTCCACAAACAGAACTGGGGAACAAGGACAGAGCATTTTTGGGTTTGCCCAACCTTCAGGCAATACACTGAAGGAGGCCCAGACACAGACCTTTTTCTTAAAGGGGCTACAGTGACATGACTCACACAAAGCATTGTTTCACCGTGGTTTAATAAGCACATCACAGCTGGCTTGATTTGCACAGCTTTCTAAGCTTCTGTTGGCACAGACAAGATTTGTTGACCAAGCCATAGTTAGCTGGGTTTGTGTATCCTGCAAAGCTCTCAACTCTAGCTGGCAAACCACCATCAGCAAATTCCATAGAATACAAAAGCAAACAAGCCAAGCATGGCCTCACGCCAGGTGCAAAACCTAGTTAGTCAGGAGCAGAAACCAGAACATACCTGAAAAAAATGCAAAGCTGGGGGGTGAAGATGCCATTTTCAGCAAATTGAAAGAATTAAACCCTTTCCTCTACCACAACTTACCTCCACAGTCTCCTCTTGACTGTATATTCCCAGAAGGGGGAATGTTCCCACCTCTTCACAAGGTCAAACTCAACTTGTTTTTCAAAGTTTGAAACATGACAAAACTAACCACAAGAATGAATTTACCAGAACGTTTATGCATAGCTGCACCTTATTTCAGCTGCAGAATGCAGACTGTCCCAAAGCTATCTTCTCATTTGATGCTTAGCATACAGAATTCGGAGGAGCTCTCTTCGTAACCCAGCTAGGCTGTTATGTTCCCCCGCAGCTACTCACCTCATAACGCGTGGGCGCAATGAAATTCAGATGCTCTCCAACATCGTAACTTATGGAGAATGCAAGATCGAGAAGATCCTAGGGTTGGGAAACAAGAGTTTTAGGAGAGAAGGCCGGATGGATAACGGAAGAACTCCAGTGCTCAATTTAAATTGCCGGCAGAGTGAAAGACAGAAACCCTGTATAATTCGGTGCTTATTAGCTGGATCTGCAAAACACAGGCAAGGCTAAAATGGAACCAGGTCGTTTGTGAGTCAATATGCGACGGGAACTCAGGCACCGTCTTAGTATGTGGCGAGTACCACGTGCCACATTAAGGTCTTTATGGTCTATTTGAGTATACATGAACATAGCAACTGTGTTTTTTGACCCAGATTTAGTGTATTCCAAGAGCCCAGTCATCATATGGTGTGATGGAATGTGAGGGTGACCTTGGAGGACGGAGGGAAGAGATGCTGCCTAGGGAACGATCAGATAAAAGGAAAGGGAGTCAATGAGAGGGAAACGGTCTAAAGAAGAAACTTAGGAAAGACCCGCCCTGACCACTCAGGCGACAAAGAGGGAGGGCGGGAGATTTGTACTTTCAGATTTGCAAGATTGTTGTCAGCCCTTCTAGGTAAACCAGACAGGAAACACGACCATTAGATGAACTAATTCTACTTTATTGTAAGGCTACCTTAACAGAATCCTGCAAGTCTGCAAGTACAAATCTCCTGCCCTCCTTCCAATTACAGGAACACTGAAGAATGGGGAATGCCCAGCTACTGAGTCATTTATTTATGACAATTACCTATCCACTCTTCCTTCGTCAAAGGAGAAAATACTACCAGAGGCAAACAACATAATAACAGCAGTAACAATCATCACAATCACCCCCCAGTGCCAAGCCATACAAAAGTCCTTGGTCTAGGAAGGAGATGCTATCCAACGGCTGCAAGCTATCTGAAGTCTCCAGCACCTGTTTGAATACGCAGGGGCAACTTTTAAGTCCTTTTTTTTTTTTTGGGAGAGGGGGTGCAAGGGATTTAAGTGGGGGAGATCCTTGCAGCACAGATGAGACATGCTGACCTTGTTCTGCTTGCCCGAACTCTTTTCCTTGGTGTGTGGGCATTCCCGGGCAACAAGCAATGCTTTCATGTCGGCCACAGAAACTGGAGAGAAAAGAAGTTTTCAGGTTAAAGCCTACCCAGACCCAAGAAGATTCACAATGAGAGATATGAGAACCTCAAATCTAAGAAATCCACAATTTAAAGGCAGGTATTCTGGCTTTAAGGGGCGTGGTGGCTCAGCGGGTAAGACGCCAGGCTTGTCGATCACAAGTTCGGAGGTTCGAATCCCTAGCCCTGCGTGCGGAGTGAGCTCCTGCACTAGCTCCAGCTCTTGCCAACCTAGCAATTTGAAAGCATGCAAATGCAAGTAGATTAATAGGTACCACTTCCGTGGGTAGGTAACAGCGTTCCGTGCGCGTCATGCGGCCACATGACCGTGGAAGCGTCTTTGGACAATGCTGGCTCTTCGGCTAACAAACGGAGATGAGCACCGGCCCCTAGAGTCGGACACGACTGCACAAATGTGCAGGGGGAACCTTTACCTTTACCTTATTCTGGCTGCTTTCCAAGAGCACACTTAACTAAGCTCATTAAAAACAAAAAAAATGGGTTAAGTCAGTAGCCACGTTACAGATGCTGTGCGAACATAGTCCGTGAAGTTTGGAGTCTTCCCCCAAGCCTTCATTTCTTGCTGTGGCTTGTCTAGCAAACTTTAAGTCCCAGTTCCTGGTATCATGTAACGGTGAGAGAAGAAATGGCAGCTGGTGCTTCATCTGGCTATTTTCTGCTCAAACAGTGACGGGGTGGGAGAAGGGCAGAGGAGGCAAGGCACAAGGGTGAGCAAAGCCAAATTCACCTCCTGATTTGCTTCCGTGAAGGAGGATTACAGGCCAGAACAAAAGACTTCACAGAACAGGTGGGCAAAATTTTGTAAAGGTTTGGCCTGGTGTTTTCAAACCGCACAGAAAAAAAGGACTCTTTGGTACTGGCGGACACCTACCAAATTTTGAAGCGTGTTGTGGGTCCTCTCACCAGATGGCTGCTACAGGGACATGGCCGGTCAGGAAAAAACTCCCTCGCCCCAATCTTTGTTTTTATTTCAAACCAGTGGGTATCACTCCCCTCCTCAAAAAAGACGGTGGGTTGTCCATCATTTTTATTTTCTAAAAAAGCATATAAGGTCCAAAGAAGATGCTGGAAGTAGCATATTACTTGCAGCAGGCCAGTTTCCTGTTTCTTTATCCTATTACTTGATTTTTGGTAGCACTGCACAACAACTGGGCCAGACTTTGTGGGGAACACTGTAAAACCGTGTTTTTCAAACTTGGCAACTTTAAGATATGTGGACTTCAACTCCCAGAATTCCCCAGCCAGCCAAGCAACTTAACACACCTTCCCCAATCTTTCCACTCCTCCCTTCCCCTCCATTGGTGCGGACCTTGCTAACCATCCGGAGAGTAAAGGCGGGATGAATAAGCCTACAAAGATGGGGATTTGTCACAAACCTTTCTCCTGCAGGCCCTCTATTGGTGGATTTTCAACACCTTCTTCAACATCTCCATAATGGAGAAATTTGTGGTTGGGGGAAAGGCGGCAGTACCAGAGCTTATCTGCCAAAGAGGAGAAAAACAAACTCAAACTCACAAGTCACAAGCCTGAGAGCCAGTCCTGTGATAGATTTCTCCATCATTACAAGCCAACGGATCCGACAGACTGCTACCTATCTGTATCTGTTTAGTGCTTTTTGGAACAGGAGAGCTTGGCTAAAATCCCTGGAGCGATGCCCTACCCAGGAGCAGAGTTCCCCTGTGAGTTCTGGAGCAAGATTCTGGGAATAGCTTGCAGATTCAGGGCTGGTGCTGGGAAGCTAGACAATTGGGAGGGGAAGACGGTCAGCTCCACCCCATCCAACTTCCAACTCCGGCTCTCTGACGTGACCCGATTTGAACAGCGTGGAAATGTAAGCCTCCCTGTGTTGAACTCCTTCCATAACCACCACGATCATCTTCAAGGTGCACGTTTCTTCTCGATTCATCCCGCCCACCTGCCCCCTCGCGTTTTACCTTGGCGGCGGCGGCTACTGATTTTGCGAAAAAGCGTCCCTTCGCAAAGATGCAGGAGCCTCTGCTGCTGGATCAACTTGATGAGTTCAGGTTTCAGCCGCTCTCGCAACTCCCTGGGGCGAAAGCAAGCAGAGAATGAAGCGCAGCCCTTTGTAACATGGGCTAGGTGTCAGAGTTCTGGCAGACCTCTGCCATTCAGACCAGAAGGATACGTGCAAGCAAGCGCTACAGTAACGAGGTGTGAAACGGAATGCATCAACCCGGGAAAGACTGTCTGGGTACTCCGGAGCCAAGAACTACACATCTCAACTTCAAAAGGACAATGGGGGGGGGAATGCTTAAATGTAATATACCATGCCATACCAGTTCATTCATGTCTTTGTTCCTGTTCCTGTGTACCAGAATAAATCCTTTTACTTGTAAGAAACCAGAGTCCGTGGTTTGCTTTAGAGAAAGGGATTTCTTGGACATTGTTGGGAGCAGTCCTTACACTAGGTGACCTTCCAAAGGCATTAGAATGTTCTTTCCCATGAAGGGCTTTTTCTAAAACTGGTGCCCCAGGTCTGATAGATCCCAACCCCCAGATTTCATAGTTAGCATGGCCAAGAAGGGCCTTTGCACCAAGAAGTGGAAGGAAAATAACCCTGGTGCCTTTGGATGCCCAATATCCTGTTTCTCCAGGCACATGACTTATTTCTTCGATTTCTACCCCACCTTAACATCCCGTCTTTCAGTTCACACTGGATACTCTTTGTAGCTTAAAAGAAACATTTTTTTTAAATAAACACCACAAAGAAAAAACAGAAACATAGACAATAAAAACAAATCCATTAAAACGCAAATAGTAACGGATGCCCATGTTTTTAGAACAAGGCTGTTTTATTGCTGCTACTCCTTGTGATTTTTCTGCACTGCTGTTACTCCTCAAGAATTCTGTCTTATTGGACTGTTTTCTGTGTTACTGGACTGTTTTGTTTTATACTGCTTTCATTTTATACTATGTTTCAACGAATATGTACACAACCCAGGGCAGAGTATTAAGCTATCTAGAATGAATGAAAATGATCGTCGCCTCTTTTATTTAAAACACATCTTACTGCCCTTCCTTGAAAAGATTCCGGGGAAGTGTCAAAAGGCAGGCATCTATCCAAATATCCAAATATAATCTAATAAAGATAACAAGTCACCATAACAGAAAGCGGCTTGATTAATTGGGGTGAGAAACAGAGCGAAGCCAAAGAGGAAAGAGCAATATCTGACGCAGCACAAAATCCTTCCTGCAACTGAGCAGTATCTGCTATCTCAATGGGTGACCAACTCTCACAAGGTGAAGTCCATGGTCCATGGAAGCAACTCAATGGTTCTTCTTTGCACGATGGCAGGAAATGCTTGACTAGAGCTCAGTCCTACATGTTGTAGGTGTGTGTGTGTGTGTCTCCCTCTCTCATGCACACACACTCACACACACATCTATCAGGGATACAGCTGAAGGCCTCCTTACTCACAGGACCGGGACAGGCAGAATTTCCTCCTGGTGCATGCGTTCGGTCTGCCGAAGACGCAGGATCTCACTGTAGTTGAGAGCGTTCACTCGGCTCTTGAAGAGTTCCAGTGAAGTGGGCTTCAAGGCCAGGGTCCGGGTGATCTGCTCCCGAACCACTTGCATCACCTGGGGGAAGATCCAGAGAGTTATTTGCACAGGTGTGTCCTCTGCACCTCCATCTCTCGCAACAAAAAGCGCTTGCAAAGGCCCTTCCAACATGCAGATCATGGGTGGTTAAGGTGCTGGGCTAGAAACCAGGAGATTGTGAGTTCTAGTCCTGCCTTAGGCATGAAAGCCGGCTAGGTGACCTTGGGCCAGTCCCTGGCTCTCAGCCCTAGGAAGGAGCTAATGGCAAACCAGGAGCCTGAGAGTTCTAGTCCCACCTTAGGCATGAAAGCCGGCTGGGTGACCTTGGGCCAGTCACTCTCTCTCAGCCCTAGGATGGAGCCAATGGCAAACCAGGAGCCTGAGAGTTCTAGTCCTGCCTTAGGCATGAAAGCTGGCTACGTGACCTTGGGCCAGTCCCTGTCTCTCAGCCCTAGGAAGGAGCCAATGGCAAACCAGGAGCCTGAGAGTTCTAGTCCCACCTTAGGCATGAAAGCCAGCTGGGTGACCTTGGGCCAGTCACTCTCTCTCAGCCCAACCCACCTCACAGGGTTGTTGTTGTGGGGAAAATAGGAGGAGGAAGGAGTATGTGGTATGTTCCTCGCCTTGAGTTATTTATAAAAATAATAAAGGTGGGATAAAAAATTAAATAAATCAATAAAATAAATAGGGTGAGCAAGCTTTTGGTGGCTGGGGACTGCTTTTAACCTGGGGAGATCAGGGCTGCAGACTGGGGAGGTGCGGAAGGGGGGGTTGTCCTTTTTATTTAGCTGTGATACGCCTTGGATCTCACGCTGCTTTTTTTAATGGATCCCCCACTTTGAAATGATGAGAAAGGGTGCTATCAGTGTTCAGCAATCATAGAGAAGGGCCCATTGCAAAAAAGAAGGCCATTGCTAGACTACAGGGCTGGAAGTCAAAACTGCATGTCTCCTTTCTCTCTTTCCCCAATTTTGGCTAACATATGCCAGAATTATAGCTAATTAACCACTGTAGTTAAGTGACTAGACTTTCTGGCTTGCTAGTAATTTCATGCACAGGAGCCTTTGCTCTGCATTACTCACAGAAATCCAGTAGATTTATTACTATTAATACCAGTAGATTTATTATTATTACTATTAATTTATTACTATTCATTACTATTAATTCCCCTGGTTCCTGATTTCTTTTATATAGAGAACACATGCTTTTTGATGCAGACCTGCAAGTTTATGGGAAAAAAACACTTTATCACTTATTTTTTGGGAGGCTATGTTCTAATTTCATCTGCATAATCCATTTCAATTAAATCAAATCAAATCCTGCACTAGCCAGAAAGTTGGTAGCTTCTAGACTTTTGGAAGGCAACAGAACTTCACAGTAGAGAACAACACCCAACATGGGATCCTAGCTCTGTCCATTCCTTCTGATCTAATTTTTCTATGCCCATGTGAGAGGGCTCACTGCAATCCACATCTGGGCCATACCTTGTCAAAATCTTCCTGAGTAGCTCGCATCTCCTTCCAGGTTTTGTTCAACAGCTGGATGCAAATACAGAAGAGCTCCTCAAAGAAGTGTTCTTGGCCAAAGAACATGGGGTAGAAGGCCTGGGCCGTCTCCGAGCCTGCAATGAGGGAATGATCACAATCCCTGGATGTCCTTTGCCTTCTTTTACACAGATATCTACTCCTTGGCCAAAGAACATGGGGAAGAAGGCCTGGGCTGTCTCCGAGCCTGCAATAAGGGAATTATCATAATCCCTGGATGTCCTTTGCCTTCTTTTACACAGATATCTACTCCTTGGCCAAAGAACATGGGGAAGAAGGCCTGGGCTGTCTCCGAGCCTGCAATAAGGGAATGATCACAATCCCTGGATGTCCTTTGCCTTCTTTTACACAGATATCTACTCCTTGGCCAAAGAACATGGGGAAGAAGGCCTGGGCTGTCTCCGAGCCTGCAATAAGGGAATTATCATAATCCCTGGATGTCCTTTGCCTTCTTTTACACAGATATCTACTCCTTGGCCAAAGAACATGGGGAAGAAGGCCTGGGCTGTCTCCGAGCCTGCAATAAGGGAATTATCATAATCCCTGGATGTCCTTTGCCTTCTTTTACACAGATATCTACTCCTTGGCCAAAGAACATGGGGTAGAAGGCCTGGGCCGTCTCCGAGCCTGCAATGAGGGAATGATCACAATCCCTGGATGTCTTTTGCCTTCTTTTACACAGATATCTACTCCTTGTCTTCACCCCGTGGTTTTTAATTTTAACAAACAGCATAATTTTAGGATGGGAGAAGTTATTTTTGCTGCTGCTCTCCTAGAGGAGGAAGGAATCCAATTTGCAAACGCCCTTAAAAAAAAACTCACACAACAAAAACATGTTTACTTTCCAAAAACTGTAATAGTTGTACGGTGAGATAACAAAGCAGTTTTCAGTTAAAATTTATAATTTTAAAAACAGATCAATACGTAAATATGGAAAGCAGAGAAGAACACATACACACAATTATCCAACTCTTACCAACCTACTAGTGCTTCTTCTCATTCCCAAATTACCCCAAAAACTGCTAATAGATCTGAAACTACTTCCTGCCTACCCGTTTTACTCTGCAGTCCCAGGAACAGGATGACTTCCCTGGGGTAAGAAACAGGAGGCCTACTATGTTATCACATCTCCTCTTGACATACTATAGAAGACTCTGATGGGACCACAACGCCAAAACATTCTGGATGACTAGAAGCAAAGGGAATACTCACACGTCTCCCCTACATGAAGAATCTCACACACCATAAAGGAAAGTTGGATGCTACTCCGAGCAAATGGACATTCATGTTTATCTTCTCGGCTGCTATTCTCAAGAATAAACTAAGAAAAGAGGGTCAGCATTAGAATCCGTCGGATGTACTCTGGCAATGATCATGGTTCCCACTACTGAATTCATTGAGTCTACAACCACTATCTTGAGAACTGACTTTAAACAGTAGAACTTGTCCATCTCCTTCCTTTTGTCATCTCTGAAAATGAGTTAGGAAGATGAAGACTTCAAGATTCTTTGGTGTCATGTTGATTGGTCCTAACAAAGGTATCACCCAATGACAGTATGGATTTAGAACAAAGGAGACAGCATGATCATAGGAACATAGAAAAACTGCCTTCTACTTAGTTGACAGACTCAGTGTATCAACGTGACCAACAGAGGATCTGGGCTTCAAGGAACTTGCCCAGCTTTAAGCTGCAACCTTCTGCACAGAAGCAGAAGCTATGGATTTCCATCTCTCTGCTGGCTTCCCAGAGATAGGTAAAAAATCTTACTGATTGCACATGGTCTCTAAAATTGACAGAGACTGCTGTATCCCATTTTTAACTTTTCTATCTTGCACATACAATTCTTCCCTTCTGAGTGTGAATGATGTTATTTTGGCCACATATGGATCCATGCCAAGAGAATGAGTCTATCGGTATTGATTGATTATGTGCCATTAAGTCTGTGTGGACTCCTAGCAACCACACAGATAGACCATCTCCAGGATGAGCCATTGGTATGGAGAAAGATAACTATTGTCCCATAAAAATGTCATGCAAACCAATCCAGTGTCTAGTTTAAAATCTCAACCTTCTCCATCCAGATGCTTTCCAGTTGTCTTCAAACTGTGACTCCCAGGATTCCCATGGGCAATGCTGGCTAGGAATTCTGGGAGTTGCAGTTCCAATACATTGGAAGATATAAAAGTTGAAGAAGGCTAATGCTTAGGGTGGGGTCAAAAAAGAGACCTACTATGAGTACATATCATACTAGTTAATCTCCGAGCCTCTTATTGTTAAAACAGAAATCCAGGAAGCAAGCAACCATCAGGCAAAGGAGCAGCCTTACAAGGAAAACACAACTTTCTCTTACCCTGCTGTAGGCATTTGGGAAATGCCTGGAGAAATAGACCATGCTGTCCAGCGCAAGCAGCCCTGGTGGGGTCCGGTGCAGATCCAATGCAGGGTTGCTGTTATTCTGAAACAGGATGTTGTAGAGCAATGTGTTTTCCGAGGAAAACTCATACAGGGTACAACTGCCATTTCCATGGCCTTGAAATCAATACATTCCACAATACTTCAAAAAACATGGACTTAATTCTTTCTGCTTGTAAAGGGCTTTGGCTGAACAAACGTATGCGACTGGAAGAGTACCTATATTTTCCATATTAAGGAATCAATTTTGCAACATGTTCAAATTATTACGGTGTAAAACTACTTTTTTTTTTCCTTAAAAGGTTGCACATCCAAATGTACCTGTTTGGAATTAGAGGCCTATCCAGGCCTCTTTAAATTGTTGTGGGCTCCAAATTCTCTAGCCCTCAACAAAACAGGAGATGGGGCCTGTTCTCCTTGCCAAGTTCAGGCAGAAGTATCTGCTAGACTGCTGGGCCCAAATACTCTTTTTATTTCTAACTGTGCTCTGGAACAACTTTATGGACGTAAAGGACGTAAACAATGGCCAGGCCAAGTCCTGACCTGTGCTTAGAGAACCAGGCCAGAAAAAATGGGTCAGCCTGCATCCCTTCAAAACAGTTATATGATCCCTAGATTTCTCCTTCAATGTTCTGGAAAAATGCAGCAGGAATATGGCATTTTAGGACTTGTAAGACAATATTGGTGGTTGGGTGTTTATGGGCCTTTATATAAATCCCTTAGCCCAGCCCACTTTTCCCCCACCCATTTTTGCACCAAAGTCTGCCCACTATCTGTATCCCTTGGCCACTAACAGGCTGTCTGGTCTGGGCTGTACCCTCAATGAAAACTCCCCTCTTGCAACTGAGCAGCTTCAAAGAGTCTGGGCAGAACTCACCACAAAGCCCAGCTTGCGGAACTCCTTGGCACACAGAGAGTGTCGACGCTCAGTGTTATAGCTGCCAGCAGAAGACTCATTCTCAGACACAAAGGCAGCATGGCGCAAAGACTGGAGGAGATCCCGTTGTTCCTGCACACAGAAAAGAGCCAGATTTTCTGGTTGGCTGAGGAGGGTTGAAGCTGCCACCCAATACATTGAGCAGGAGACAGACTCAAGAAAAGGGGACAGACCTGAGAATAGGGATCCATTGGGGTCCTCATCCGACGCTCCAGAAGGTTCAGTGTGAGGGACTGCAGGACGTAGAGATAGTGAGCCATCTCATCCGCAATTGGATCTGAGGCATGGACAATGTTCTGGAGAAGAGTCCAAGAGAGGCCGAATAGAGGCCATCAGCCAGTCGCTAACACTGCCCCATCATTCCCCTTGGGAGCAAACATCCCATTTCCTAAAGTGGGGTTCAGCAAGGACAAACGTGCCTGTCCACTGAGGTGAAAGCATTAGGCCAAGAAGCTGTGGGTGAGGACAGAGCGAAGAGACCCTCTGAAAGTTAGACCTGGCAGCCAAGGTGTGAGGGAGCAAAGAAGCCTAGGAGAAGGAAACAGATGCCACCTCCATGCCCACCTTGTGGATAAATTGCCTGAGGTTCTTCTCCCCTAGATAGTCCATCATGTCCTAGAAACGGAAAGGAGGCAGTGAGACAATCCTACATTCTACCACACCATCCTTCTCTTGTAGGATTTGTGGTATTTGCGTCTCCAGCTCTTTTTACCCACCAAGGTACATCTAAAGGTATAAGATTGAAAACATCCACCTTACCCTTCTTTCTGTCTCCCCGGCATTGAGGAGGAGAGCGATCAGAAGAGCCATAGCTTTGAGCTGCAGCTGCGTGTTCATTCTATTAGAGAGGGAAAAAGCCGTGAATTGGGCTCCTTCCACTACCAGAAGGGCTTGGATCTCCCCACAACCCCCATGATGCTCACCAACGATTCTTAGTGTGATCGCCAAAGAGATCCCCTATTTTGCAAGGTAGCATCATGAAGCTGGGCGGGCCATAAAATCATCACCACCCACGAGAAAGGGATCAGCACAGCCAGTAGAATCCCAGCGTTGGGAGATACAACTCCCATAAAGACGTGATGAGTAAAAAAAACAACAACCCTCATCTGGAGAGATTGGGATGATCACAAAACAGCTGGAAGCGACTGACGGATGTTGACATTTCATAAGCATCCCTCTCTAGAGGCAGAAGGATGGAAGGTCGCAGCTGCAACCTTGGAAAGCAGCTTCCCATTCTGCAACCTTTTTTGGGGATTCCCCTTGCGCCAGTAAATGAGAGCTATTGATGGGAAGCAGCAGAACCATTTCCAAGCCCCACGGCTTGTGGCTTTCCCGAAGGCTGGACGGCTGGAAAGCTATTCCATACTGGTTATCCTATGCTTACACTTGCAGGAGAGCAATGAGGCGGTCCAGGGTCACCTGTTGCTTGACCAGCTCAAAAAGAGCCCGGCTGGTAGGCACCATGTTCTCCAGGATGGCCAGGGAAATCTGCTGGATGGAAGCATCCAGGGGGATGATATTGATGTAACTCACGATCTACAGCCAAAGAACAGGGTTTCAGATAATTAGACGACCGAGAGGGATCAATATCTCAGTTCACTTAATTGCTCTGATTCCTTCCCTCTTTACAACTACAGAGTTGTGGTTTTTTTAACATGGCTGGCACTCAGTTGGTCAAATCTCCTGGGCAGTATTTGCATAAACTAAGTGGTAAGTCACATGGATAGTTATGAAAAATCAGTTTTCTTGCTTTGAAGCCACTGCAGTCTTAGTTCTTAAGCTTTTAGCAGTGCAGACCCTGTGAATACTCAGAGTTTCTCAGAAAACTATATGGTCTAGAACAGCCTTTCTCAACCTTTTGACCCTGGAGGAACCCTTGAAATATTTTTCAGGCCTCGGGGAACCCCTGCACATTCAGGCTCAAATACAGGCCAGAAGTTACAGAATTATTATATTTGTTTCATCTGTAGGCCTGTATCTATTTAGTAACAGTGTTCTTAAACTAAAAATAAAGAACGAAACTTACCTCTTTAATGTGAAGTTGCCCAAATTTGAAATAATTTTTTAAATAAATCGTGACCTCCCAGGGAACCCCTAGTGACCTCTTGTGGAACCCTAGGGGGCCACGGAACCCTGGTGGAGAAACCCTGGTCTAGAAAATTAGATTACTTCTGGAAATATACAATTCCCCCTTGGCTCCTGTTGAATTGACTCTGGAAAATATCAAGTTAATTATTCCAGAAATTGATAAAGCACTCAGATCCTTGCTAAAGTAATGCTGGTAACCTCCTCTATTACTGGAAGGAGATCCGGATAGGCTTTGCGGCTCCATTAGCTGCCTATGCTCTTTCTGTGGGGTCCCCCATCGCTTCCCATATTAAAGTCTTTCTGGTGTCAGCCAAAGATGTTCTTTTTTTTCCCAAGCCTTTCTCATACTTTTTTAAAAACAGTATTAATGAATTCAACAAATACGAATAAAAACCACACAACAGTGATAAGGCAAGCAAATTTTTTTTAACATATAATAGTGATAAAATTAAAGTAAAATTCCTTGGCCTTTTTCAAATTTTGTACAATTTGACTTTAAGTGCCCATTTTACACTGAAATAGTGGAACTTTAAAAAAAACAGCTTTCCCGTGCTACTTATTTTATTATTTTTATTATACTTTTTCAGTGTTTTTAGAATTGCTTAGTATTACAACTCACTTTGTAATCACCCCAGAAAAGTTTGATTATTGGGTAGATTAGAAGATAGGCCAACAGATAGATGGATGTAGCCAGCCACTGCTCCTAGTTGTGACTCAAGAGATATTCTTGAAAATAAATATGATGCTAAAGGCAGAGGTTTTGCAATACACTAACTTCCTGTTCACTCATTTTAAAAGAAAGGAGAGAGAGAGGAAGAAAAGGGAGAAGGGGTGCGTGTGTGTACGTCAGGAGCCTATGGACACAAAATGAGACGTCCATGAAGTCCAGTTTGCCTACTTCTGCTTCCAACTCCACTAACTTATCATCACCTCCTGAGCAGAAGTCTACAACCTAGATCAGGGGTGGGAAATGTCAGGCCCGCGGGCCGTATACGGCCCACAGGGCTCTCGCCTAAGGCCCGTGGGGCTCCGGGGTCCCGCCTAAGGCCCGCGGGGCTCCGGGCTCCCGCCTAAGGCCCGTGGGGCTCCCGCCCGCAAACCCCGCCCCTTCCACGCGATTGGCTCCCACCCGCAAACCCCACCCCCAGTGCTTGTGATTGGCTCCCGCCTGCAAACTCCGGCCCCCAGTCCGCGGAAATCCCAGAAACCCCCCCCCCACCCCAGTCCCCGGTTATAAATATCCCAATGGCCCTTGGCAGAAAAAAGGTTCCCCACCCCTGACCGAGATGCTCTGGTATAACAGGCCCTGCTTCCAAGTGATGACCCTTACCTTTTTGATGAAAGTGGGGCTGAGGGTCTCCCAGGATACAAAATCATGTTCCATCAGCTCCACAAAGGCCTTCAGGGCATACACCAGAATCTCCCCTGTACTGGAGTAACAGACAGCAAACAGGGTAAGGGCCAAAGTGCAGGTGGAAGACTCAAACCCAGAAACCATAGGAAGGATGCATTAGAGGAACCTAGGAGGAGAGAGAAGGAAGAAGAGAGAAGGAGGAGAAGAAAAAAAAGAAAATGTCTCTATAATAGCCAACATCCCAGAAAAAAAGGCCAAGGAAGCAGAAAGAGACAGGGTAGAATCTTCCTAGGAAATCCTCCATTGCCACCACAATAATGTTGTCGAGAAATGTCTGTTATATTTAAAACGTGCGCCCTTTGCACAACTCACTCTGGTCACAATGGTCAGTTGAATCCCTATAATTTACTATTACTACTTGATGACTTCACAGGGGAAGAAAAAACAGGGGAAACTAATGGAGAACCATGCAGACTGAAAGAAGGGAGGGTTAAAATGCACAGTTAGTTAAACACATTTGGGTTATCACCTCCTCCTTGGAACTAAATTGGACAGGCTAGTTCAGTGACGGGTCAGTTTTACTGGCTGAAGGCGGCACACCAATGAAAAGGGGGGCCTAATGTGAAAAATGTGGACAGAGACAAAGGAAAG
The DNA here is from genome assembly GCA_023362775.1 of Charina bottae. Taxonomy (NCBI): domain Eukaryota; kingdom Metazoa; phylum Chordata; class Lepidosauria; order Squamata; family Charinaidae; genus Charina; species Charina bottae. The sequence goes on from JALMGJ010000015.1 coordinate 13,388,338, forward strand.
CTAAACCATTTTTGGGGAATTTGCCTTCCTTCAAAAAAGTGTGTTCCCCATTATGGTAAGCCATAATTTTAAAACACTGGTGCTCTTACAATGGCAGTCATGGTCACAGTTCACTGGCAAATAGCACAGTGGCTCCAGGAATCACATAAGGGCATTGTAGGAGGCCCCATTCAGTCCATATGCCATGGGCTGTCCACCCCATAGCTACCTGAGATGCTGCAGAAAATATCCTTAAGAGATTAGAAAGAAGACTCGGGCCAAAAGCAGCTGTGTTTGTGAAGCTCCCTTTTGCCCCGAAGACACTCACTTATTGTCTTCTTCCACAATCAGGAAGAGCTGATTAAGGCCATTCCTGCTAATGAACTCCTGTGCAAAGGCCACATCCCGGGAAAGGCTCGCCAGCTTCTTCAAAGAGTCCGTCTTCACATCCACACTGTTGCTTTGAATACCCCCGTGCAGTTTTGCTGCCTCTTGATCCTGCCAAGGAGATATTTGGGGATCAAAGTTGATGATGAAGCCACACTTGGAATATTGTTGCCTACAGTTCCGGTCACCCAGCTCAAAAAGGAACAAAGTCAGAAGAGGAAGAGCAAAGATCATCAAACTTTGGGGCCTTTCCACTTTAAGGAGGAGCTAAAATACTGGTGGTTATTTTATGGCATTGAGGGGAAAACAACAACTGCTAAAGCAATTTTTTAAAAATCATCCATTCAATTGTGTCCGATTCTCGGAGACGGCCTGGACAAAAAGAATGCGTAAGACTTTGCATCCAGCTATGTGCACTAACATAAAGGTGCGGTCACTGTCAGGCTCATGGGATTAGGAGTTGGCAGGAAGACAAGATCTCCTGACTCTTCCCAGCTTGGCTTGGCTCCTTGGCTAGATTTGGCACAAGTCAAAGGCGTTTAAAAAATTGCAGACAGGAATCCTGCCATACATAGGGGCTTGCCCAATGTTGGCAAGAGAGTACAAATGACGCTTATTCCTTGGTGGGGTTTAAATTTGTTCCTCCCACCCTTCCCACAAATTAACAGGCTCTCGGCAGATTTTTTTTTATCTGTTCAATCATGTCCGATTCTCGGAGACTGCCTGGACAAGTCCCTGCAGTTTTCTTGGCAGGTTTTTCAGAAGTGGTTTGCCATTGGCTCCTTCCTAGGGCTGAGAGAGAGCGACTGGCTCAAGGTCACCCAGCTGGCTTTCATGCCTAAGGCGGGACTAGAACTCTCAGTCTCCTGGTTTGCCATTGGCTCCTTCCTAGGGCTGAGAGAGAGCGACTGGCTCAAGGTCACCCAGCTGGCTTTCATGCCTAAGGCGGGACTAGAACTCTCAGTCTCCTGGTTTGCCATTGGCTCCTTCCTAGGGCTGAGAGAGAGTGACTGGCCCAAGGTCACCCAGCTGGCTTTGAGCATAAGGCGGGACTAGAACTCTCAGTCTCCCGATTTCTAGCCTGCTGCCTTAATCACTACACCAAACTGGCTCTCGGAAGTATTCTATAATACAGCCTTAAAATGTTCTAAGCCTCCTGCATTGGCTAAAAAAAAGATGCATCACCATACTAATGGGGTGTGTAAATGAGCAAACTGGAGCAGCCAGCAGGATGCAAAGTGGTTATCTGGTTTTGTTCTAATGATCAGAATGCAATAATTGCAAGATGACAAAAAACCCAGTATGAAAATAAGGGAAAAGGCATGCAGAGACAACATGCTTGGAAACTGCGGCTTATATAATAGATACAGTCTTTGAGCAGGTGCCTTTATGCACTGTAGAAAGAATATGGTCTGAGTAAAGAAACAATTCAGAAGGCTTTCTAGTTTACAGCGGGACCTACCGGAGCAGTTGTCAATTGCAGGATGCTCCCGTTCTTAATCTCTCCACGGTTCTAACAAAACAACACAAGAAAATAATTGCACAATCAAAATCTTGCACTCAGAATGGTAGATAAAAGCAGCCAAAGAGGAACTTGGGGGGGGGAAATTTTAAGTCAATCTTCCAAATTTCTATCTTGCAAAAATTTTAACTAGCCTGCTAGGGGAACTGAAAAATGAGAGACAGGAAAAGTTGTTTTACTTATGCTAATCCCTCAATTTCCATCCTTTGTTTGCCAGCCTACAACGTTCCTTGCATGCATTTTTTAAACACAGTGCTGGCCTACCAGACACTTTCTCAAATGCACTCACCAATTCCGTGATGTAGGCTTGCTGGCCATCCACATACTGCAGAGCGTAGCGCTCGGAATTATTCAGGTTCCACCTATATTAGAGACACTCAATCAAAGTCCCCAAAACAATCGAGGGTATATTTCCATCTCCCAGGAAAGAAACCAGATGTTGAAGGAGACATCTTGTCTGAATCACACAGGTGGCTTCCTCTGCTACTCAGCTAAGGAAACTGACCAAAGTTTTCTACAAAGTTTAATCAAATTCTGTATTTACCTGAAAGGAACCTGACCTTCAACCGAAGACAATCCTCAAAAAAAGGGGGAAGGAATTAAGGAGAAAACTATACATGTTTGTGTGTATTATACACATACCCCCACACACTGGGATACCAAAATTCTGTGCAATATCATTTTCAACCTCAGCTTACCAATTCCTAGAGATTTTCCCCCACCTCCATGGACATGTGCTTGTGGCACAGGAGTCCATGTACCAGGGTTTCTCAACCAGGGTTCCGTGGAAGCCTAGGGTTCCACAAGAGGTCACTAGGGGTTCCCTGGGAGATCACAATTTATTTAAAAAATTATTTCAAATTTGGGCAACTTCACATTAAAGAGGTAAGTTTCATTCTTTATTTTTAGTTTAAGAACACTGTAAATTGTGGAGTCCTTGGTGCTCTTTGAGCCTTGTTGTTTTCTTGCAGACGTTTCATTGCCAGGCTAGGCAACAACTTCAGTGCGAAAAATTATCTTCGATTGGTACACTGTTAATACATATACTATACAGGCCTACAGATGAAACAAATATAATAATTCTGTAACTTCTGGCCTATATTTGAGCCTGAATGTGCAGGGGTTTCCCGAGGCCTGAAAAATATTTCAAGGGTTCCTCCAGGGTCAAAAGGTTGAGAAAGGCTGCCATGTACGCATGTATCCAGAAAAGAGCATGGTCAGGACAAACTAACTCCTCATACTAGCTGAATTAACTACCAATTAAACTTCACTTCTTTTACAACGAGGCACCAATCTGTAAAATTGATTCTTCCTTCCCCTGCAAGTATGTTCACAACCCACCCTTTCACAGATACAAACCACCCTCTCTTATACGGACAAGTACACACCCCTCATCCCAACAGAAAGGGTGGAGGAGAGGATGGGGAGAGGGTGAGGGTGAAGAGTAGCGAAGAGGACAGGAAAGGTGAAGCCAATGCCATGGTTTCTATCTCATTAAGAGCGAGACTTCTAGAAAAATGCCTGTGGTCAGTAGTTGGGTAGTCTCATTGATCTATAGCAGTGTTTCTCAACCTTGGCAACTTTAAGATGTGTGGACTTCAACTCCCAGAATTCCCCCAGCCAGTGTGCTGGCTGGGGAAATTCTGGGAGTTGAAGTCCACACATCTTAAAGTTTTCAAGGTTGAGAACACTGATCTATAGACTCCAAACTAGTCAAAAGAGACTCATCCTCCGTGAGACAGACGAAAGTGTGCCTCTTCCTTTCAACAGGATCTACCTCTATTCTTCAAAGGTAAGATCACCCTTCAAATTCCCACAGCGATAATTCGGAACCGACCCTTGTCTTCCTTTCAGGGAAGTTTGAATTTAAAAAAAAAAAAATGGTTCCGCAAAAGTGATTTCCTGGTGAGTTGGTTAGAAAGAGTTTAGAGTTATTTTTAGTTCAAGGGCTTCTAAAATATGCATCTTTTCTGTTACATGGACTTACCCTCTTTTTTGTTACATGAACTGCCTGAGCTGAGCATAATAAAAAATAATGTTTCGTTTTTCAAAACTGCAACATTTAGATAATTTATGAAAATGTAAGTTGATTGGATAAATTATTTGGATGCTAGTCAAATGCATGAAAGACAAATATGTATATGTTTCTTTCTTATGTATGCCCAAATTGTTAACATTTTGCCAAGTATGTTAGCTTTGCTAACAGTAGACAGAATCAACCAGTTTTGTTGGAAAATGGTACAAGGCGTTTGGTTTATTATGTGGCAACAAAAACAGTCTGGTTTTTTAAGAACAAATTAAGTTGTGTTTGTTTAAAAATAAAAAAGGGAATTCTACATCGAATTCAACAAAGCTGAAGTGTATAACAAAACTAAAAGCAGAAAGCTGACAGAGCCCCTTAAAAAACATATTTAAGTTATTACTTAAAGCAGCTGTGGAAAAATATAGTAAGTTTTTACAAACATCTGGGAGGCACTAGCTTCTATCTGGAACTGTTCTAGGAATCAGTCAGCAGCACATTTCTTGCTGCCCGAGGTGATCTGCTACAAGGTAAAGGCAAAAAAGAATAGCTACTCACACTTCACAGACTTCTTTCACAACTGCTGACAAAGGTTTAGCCTGTAATTAAACATAAACATCAAGTGAAGGTTTCAGCATGAATTCACCCTTGGGCAGACCTTGTGCGTGGGAAATAAAATTGGGCACTTCTGTGCTGGAACACCTCTTGAAAGTGCATTGTGCAAACTGGTGACAAATGTAAAGAACCTCTTACCTGATTCAGTTCTATGAGCTGGGGAATTGCACCCATCATCTGCACAGCAATTTTGACAACATCTTTGGAAGGTGGCATGGTCCTCCCCGTCTCCTAGTCACACCTGCAGGGAGTTCCTGAAAAAGCATGCAGACATCCATCGTCACATAACCGTAAGAGAGATCAGGAAGGAATAATCCAATGCAGGAAACAGAAGAGTTTATTGCTAGGATATTTGATGACACACAGGCAAAACACAATTGGTTTTGCACCTATATGCAAAACAGGGCATTTCTGCAACTGACACGCATGGGAATGACTTGCAGACCGCATGCTGACTTGATCTGTGCACTGGGTTGAAACTAGGCACTTAACAACCCTGAGACTGCATATGAACTTGCAAATTGAACTGAAATTGACTTGCATGTCTGTGTACAACTGATATGCACCTATGGACATGATATGCAGAATGGCTACAACCCCATCGCCTGCAAAGGAACAGCAGAGTGGCTCCCACTGTATACAGGTAGCCCTCCTTTAGTGAGTGTTCAGTGACAACGGTGATGAAAAAGTAACTTTACGACCAATCCTCGCATTTATGACCTTTGCAGGTCTGTAAAGCATAGGGGGGAAAAAAGGTAAAGGTGCCCCTCGCACATTTGTGCAGTCGTGTCCGACTCTAGGGGCCAGTGCTCATCTCCGTTTGTTAGCTGAAGAGCCAGCGTGGTCCGAAGACGCTTCCATGGTCATGTGGCCAGCATGACACACACGGAACACTGTTACCTTCCCACCGAAGTGGTACCTATTTATCTACTTGCATTTGCATGCTTTCGAATTGCTAGGTTGGCAAGAGCTGGGGCGAGTGTGGGAGCTCACTCTGTCACGCGGGACTAGGGATTCAAACCTCCGAACTTGCAATCTTCTGATCGACAAGCCTGGCGTCTTACCCACTGAGCCACCGCGCCCCTTCTAAGTCCCTTGTACCCTTTCCTAAATGCAGCCCCCCAAAGCATAGGAAAGCTGAAGTAAAATCATAAGCAGAGTTGTGGTTTCACTTAGTGGCCGCTTCACTTAACGACTGAGTTGCCGATCCCAATTGTGGTCACTAAACAAGGACTCCTGTAGTTGGTATTATCTTCCCTTTCCTTGCACGACTGAAGTGGCCTCAAGGAGAGGAATGAATGGTCAAGCCTTCCCTGCCATAAGTGACCCAATCATAGGAAAAGACTCAGCCGCTTTAATTAGTTGCAGACCAGTGCAGTCTTTGGGCCTTGGTGTGTTTCAAAGGACCTTTCCAGAATCAAATTTGAAATGCTGCACAGCTTACTGCAAACCATCATTGCTCGCTTGGTTCCTGAACTTTGTTCAGCAAGCAAGCAGGTGGGGGGGGGGGGAAAGGAGGAGGAGGAGGAGGAGGAAAGTAACTCCAAGTCACATCTGTCTGACAGGAGCCACTGCAGTGTGTTCATTAGTCGGAGGGGTGGGGAGTTAACTAGAAACCCACAAATGGATCTAATTCTATTCTACTTATTTATTTATTATTTAAATTTATCCCCGCCCATCTCCCCGAACAGGGGACTCTGGGCGGTTTACAACATAACAATGGTTAAAATCTATACCAGGGCTTTCCAAAGTTTTCCCGCGGCGACACACCAACCACCGTTGGTGTGTCGCCGCAGGAAAACCCGGAAGTGCCGCCGTTGCGGCAGCGCGCAAAAACCCGGAAGCACTGCTGCCGCTTTCGGGTTTTTGCACGCCGCCGTTGGTGTGTCGCCGCGGGAAAACCCGGAAGCGCTGATGATGATCAGCGCTTCCGGGTTGTGTGGCGACACACCAGACTGTGTGTGGCGACACACTTTTGTGTCGCGACACACAGTTTGGAAAGCTCTGATCTATACATATAAAATCACAATAAAACAATAAATAGATTCTAGGAACCAGTCCTTGCCTAATGTTTAAAATTAGAGGTTTGTCATTTGGATGATTCAAAGCACTTCCTCTTAATTCCATGGGCAGCTGGCCTGCTTGGTGCTGTTCCGCCAAGAGGGACTCTGCACATGACCAGGTGCCTGCTGAGGGTGAGGAACAACTTCACTCCGGGTCCAAATCCCGGCACCAGTTCATGCAGCCCCTCTGACCACCGCCGCCCTCCAAACTCCCCCCACAACCCCTTTCGGCTCGTCTTTTGATTCTTGCACGCACGCACGCGGAGAGTGACCTGGGTCCAAGTGCACGGCCAAGCCAAGGAGATGCCCCAGCCTCACCAGGCCTCCACCAAGAAGGGTGGCACCTCCCGTCTCCAGCTCAGCCTACCTTACAGGGTTTCAGGGGAAGGTGACAAACAGAATTGGCTTCGTGTCGAAGGAAAGCTTAGTTAGCAATACAACCTATTCCTCTTTCGTTTATTATTCCGAACCGTCCCCCGGAGAAGACAACTTTAGAGTGAAACCAGACCGTGCCAGGACCCGGAAACCCCTCCGCCCCCGGCCGCTTTTTCTGAAACTTTGGAAAGAAAGGATCGCCGCGACTCGCTCCGCGCTAGCCGAGAATTGCAAAGCCCTCTTACTCGTCCGCCAGCAGCTGTCCGAATCGCCCCGCTCCCAGAGAGAGGGCGCCTCCGCCTCCGCCTCTTAGCTCGGGCTTCCTCCGTCCATCCGTCCCCGGACTCGGGGCGGGGATAAACCAGCGCGCCCCAGGCGGGGAAGCAGCCGCACGGCCCAGGAGCGCTCGGCCCGAAAGACGCGCCTCTGGGCCGGCTCCCGCGGAGAAGACGGCGGGCGCCGCTTGGCGAACTGGAGCCTCCCGCGGGGAGGGCAAGAGCGCAGGGGGATGCGGGCGGGCGGGCCGGCGCGCCGCAACAGCCGCCACCGCCGCCTTCTTCCCAGCTCGGCTGCCCGTCCTTCTCCCGCTCGGCTCTCGGCAGTTCCGGGGCGGTGGCCGGCGATCCCGCCCGCCCCGAAGGAGGACGGCCGTCTCCGCCCCTGGGGAGGGAGGGCCGGCCAGCGCCGTCCGAGCGCCCCGCGTTGGGCTTCGTTGCCCGTGGACTTGTGGAGGGGTGGCTGCCCCGCTCGCCAGACGCGCGGAGCCCTGAGCCCAGCCTGTTGCGCGCGCCCAGCACGTGCGGACTCGGCTTCGGGGCGGCCACCGAGATTTGAAAAGCGGGCTGAGGCCGCAGGCGAACGAGCGCAGCCGCGATGCTTCCGGGCTCAGTCCCGCCAGCGAACCCAGGGAGCGGTTGGGTTTCTGCTCCAGGGGGTTCCGTGAACCAGCCGAGGAGGGTTCACCGCGGGTCAGTGTAGCGAACAGGGGCTACTCTCCAGCTCCGTCCAAGAGCTGAGGACCCTAGTCCAGACTTACCCCCCCCTTCCCCCAAACGGCTTCATTCTGCCCTTCCTGGGATTGTACTACAATGCCCATCATCTCCCTGGTACAGGTAGTCCTCGCTTAACCACAATTGGGACTGGAATTTCGGTTGCTAAGTGAAGTGGTCATTAAGCAAATCCAACCCGATTTTACCTTTTTTGCAGCGGTCGTTAAGCGAATTGCCATGGGTGTTAAGGAAGCCACATGGTCATTAAGCAAACTACGCGGTTCCCCATTGATTTTGCTTGCCAGAAGCCAGCCAGGAAGGTTGAAAATGGTGATCACGTGACCACGGGATGCTGCAACGGTCATAAATGCGAACCGTCACCAAGCACCCAAATCATAATCATGTGACCGCAGGAACACTGCAATGGTTGTATGAGGACCAGTTGTAAGTCGGTTTTTCCAGCACCATCATTAAATCCAAACCATCATTAAACGAATGGTTGTTAAGCGAGGACTACCTGTACTGCCCAGTCTGGGCAGCTCTTGCCCACTTGTCAGAAGTAGATGGGGCTGAGCAATAATCCCTGGCAACTATTCAGACTGGCAGGCTGGCAAGGCAAACAGATGTGCCTTCTTGCTCACAAAGAGGAGCAGGAACAGCTGGTTTGCTGGCTGCCAGTCACGGACCCTCCACAGACTGCATTCATAACCTGTTTCTTTGCAGAGTGCGGGGCGCCCTACGCAGGGGTTTCTCCTCTTGCCACCACTCCACAAGGGTCTCCCCAGTCCAATACTGCAGCTGTTCCATTTCCCCGCAACGGCTCTCTGGGCCTTGGCCGATGCGGAGCCTTGCACAGCGGATGAATGCCAGTTCTTGGCGTTTCGCTTCAGGAGAGGCTTGATTCTCAACGAGCGTGGAGGTCCTGTGTAGGCCAGTAACTTATAGCAGCAGATTCTAATTCTAAGGCCAGCAAGTTTCTGGCCTTTCCCAGCCCTGGACAATTGTAGAACTCAACGATGCCCATAAAAAAACATTTCTGAACATGGGAGGAGGCATCGTAAGATCAGGCAGACACCTATCCTGACTCAAAAGCAAAGGAAGAGATGATGTGTCCCTTTCACAGCATCACTGCCACGGATGGTATTTGGGTTTTGCCAAATCACGAAGGGTGTTTAGTTAAAGAGGAATTTTGCTATGTCTGGTATCCTCTAATGGGGATGGGAATATTGTCCTGGGATGATGGAGCATGAGCAGTCATCGCATCCAGAAGACGTCCAGTGGGAGAGTGACACAGGAAAAAGAAAACACCCACCCCATATTATGGTTTATTAAGTATAATAAAACCTTCATTTATGTGTTTCTATAGATTGCTGATTGTTGATCCTATACCAAATGGAACCACAGATCTGGTGCTATGTTCAGCAGTTCAACTCTGGAATGCTTTTTAAGGACCTGTATACTTATTATAGTATTATATAGGGGGCGTGGTGGCTCAGTGGGTAAGACGCCAGGCTTGTCAATCGGAAGATCGCAAGTTCGGAGGTTCGAATTCCTAACCCTGCGTGACAGAGTGAGCTCCCGCACTCGCCCCAGCTCTTGCCAACCTAGCAATTCGAAAGCATGCAAATGCAAGTAGATGAATAGGTACCACTTCGGTGGGTAGGTAACAGCATTCCGCGTGCGTCATGCCGGCCACATGACTGCAGAAGCGTCTTCGGACAGCGCTAGCTCTTCGGCTAACAGAGATGAGCACTGCCCCCTAAAGTCGGACACGACTGTGCAGGGGAAAACCTTTAACTTTGCTATACTTATCCCAAGGGGGCAGTTCTTGATTGACCCCGGCCAAAACCAGGCCTGGTTAACTCTTGCATGTGGGAGAGCACCAGAAAACATCAGGTCACAGGTTTTACCAGGAAATCAAAAGAACATCCCAGAAGATCCCACACACCACTTCTGCACCACTGCCAAGAAAATTACATCGATGGGTCCATGAGGTTAGCAGGAGCAGAGCTCACCTCAAAGAAGACTTTACGTTGCACAATCTCACAAGCAATGGGTGAATTGGCTACACGTCATGCCAAGCCAGAAACTATGGCTCTCAAAGTACCATGGCTGGACTATATAGCACACTATGCCAGATACAAGACCCATACTATAAGAGTTTTGCATGGATGGATCCTGTTGCAACTCATGTACAATGATGGAAACTGTGCACATACACACAACCTGAGACTGGCCCTGCAGTTGAGTGCCGCTGGCTCGGCAGATTATGTTGAATTTCTTGTACAAATGTTTCCATTGCTGAGGTGGTGGTCCGCAAAGATCCGGCAGCCCACCAAACATCCACAGGACAGTGTTCCCTAGATCTGCTCCTGATGACGACTCTGAATCCATGTTACAAACCTCAGCAAGGCCAGGGAAGAGACTCCAGTAGCCACCAAGTGACCTTGCTGGGAGCCCCACCTGTTTGTGCTGCTAGATCAGTGTTTCTCAACCTTGGCAGCTTGAAGATGTGTGGACTTCAACTCCCAGAATTCCCCAGCCAGCATGGCTGGCTGGGGAATTCTGGAAGTTGAAGTCCATACATCTTCCATCTGCCATGGTTGAGAAACACTCTGCTAGGTATTTGCTGCAACCTCCCTGGTCCAGTTGGCTGAGTGGCAGGAATTAGGAAACCATTTATCACCATTCCCAAGCCCACCGTAGGGTTGAATTCCAATGCCGTTACCTAAAAGTGCAGGTTTTCCTCCCTTCCAACTTAGGAACGCTTTTTCATTAGATGGGAAAGAAGACATTGTCATTAAAAAAAATCCTTCAAAGTGTAATAGCACAGGAACACCTTTGTACGGTCCTCATTTGGGATCTAGCCCTTATTCCACTTCCATCTTACATCTGCAAGTACTTATAAACCCACCTGGGACCCAAAGACGCTACCTGAAAAGACGACCTGGCGGTCAGATGCCGAGTCTTAGACACTCCCCACTCAAGACATTTTGCAGTCCCAACTCTGCAGCGCAAGACGGCCAGGCTTCAGCTGTGCCACGGAGGGTATGAAATGCTTCTCCAACGAGCCGAGAGGCAGAAAGCTTTGGAAAGTTTCCGTTTATTCACTCAGGAAAAAAAAAACTGTACAAATATTACAGGCAAGTTTCTTTTGCTGCAAAAAGTATAAAAATAATCTTTATATATGAATCGAAACTCATTTCTCTCCCCCCACCCCCAAACCTTTCCTCTACGCATCCTTTGGGGGATGTCGCCTACGGGGTCGGGGTGCAAGAGGGTGACAGCAAAGAGAAGCAAAGGTCTGGCTGCTGAACAAGAGCAGGCCCAACCACGTACAAAAGGCAGGGAGGGGATGCAATAAAGGCCTCCGGCTTGCTGGGGACAGCCACGCGGAGCTGGAGCAGCAGCTCACCAACCCTGGAGGCGGAACCGTGTCCCTTCGGGTAAGCTGAACGGGACTCCAGAGGCTCTCCTAGACAGTCACCTGCCCAGAGAGAGGGGCTCCCAGGCTAGAGAGGTGAAAAGCAGCCTTCCGCTTCATTCCCTACCCAGAAAAGCTCAAGGTTGCTTTTGTGGATCCTTTATAGCCGGATTCCCGGGAGGACCAGCCAGCTTTGCCTCGGTCTCCCTTATGGCAATAGAAACGTTCCCTGATTACAGGGGGAAAGATCAGGATCAGGCCTGCCCGCTCACATGAACCCTTCCACAATTCTAAGCACACTTCGCTCGGTCCCATCGAAAAGAGAGACTTTCGCCCAAGCAGTTCAAGCCCGGGATGCCAGAGCGCTCCCCGCTTCGGACCTAAACCCTTCCCACCCCACCAGACACACTGCAGGCGGTGCCTTCTGCCACTGGGACGCAGGTGCAAAAGCAGGGAATCCGGGAAGTGAAGTTCGGGGTTTGCACGTGGCATAACGCAGAGGCTGACTGGAGGTTAAAAGGATATGGCTTTCAAGGGAGAGGTGTTAAGAAGTGCAAAGGGGAGGAGGGGGGACGCGAAGGCTCCTTCCATGTCCTGCTGATCGGCAAGGAACAGGGGAGGACTCTGATGGGGGGGGGGGGCGCGATAACGTGTATCAGGTAGAATATGGGAAAGGGCATGTTGTGGTTAGGTTCCAAAGTCAGACTGCGTCAACAAGACTGGCGATGTAATACAGCTAGCAAATCACAAAGGGAAACTGCAGTCCCCATGCATCCCAAAAAGCCCTATTCTAGCAGCTATGGAAGAAAAACACGCTATTGAGACTCATTTCACTAGGTGTGACTAAATCCCCTCCATCGTAGGCTTCTGATGGAGAACGCGGGGCCTTGAGAGGCATTCCCATTAGCCCCAGCCAGCTCTTCCCTCGCTGATGCAGCACAGCTGCCGACGGGGGCAATCCGTTATGGGTGTGCAAGAGGCTCCACGTTTAGAGCAGGCAGGTCCACCTGCTTCAAGCCTGAAATGTTTTGCACACCCTTACAATTCATTTCTCGGTTCTGACTCTTTGGAGGAAAGTGACTGTGCAAAACTGGCACCTTAAGAAAAACACACACACAATAGTCTACACAGCTTAAAAGGAAAGGGCTTCGTGCTTTGCCTAACAGGAGATGGACCAGTATTGTTACTCAAAACGCCACTTCGAAGCACATAAAACTGATCCAGGGAGCGGCTGAGATTCCTGGATTCCATCATGCCAAAAGCAGACAGTCGCTAAGGAGAGATCGCCCCATCGTCTGAATTCGACAAACAGGCCCAAAGAGAGGCCAGTGCTGGCTTTTCCCAAAAACCACCTGGCTACGGTTCAGCCGTTCTAGTCGTAACCAGAAAAGGGGGGAAAAAAGAAAATGCAAAGTGCCCCCAGCAGTGCAGGGATGCCAAAACAGGCTAGGGGGACCCAAGGAAGCACTTTTGCTGTTCAGGAAGATTCAACAGCAGATGCCTGGGAAGGACGCCCACCCAGGATTCAGTGAAAGGACAGCACGGGAGCGGAAGAAGGTAAGCCAGGGAAGAAAGAAGCTGGAGACGAGGCTGCCATCCTAGTTTGTTTTCGGTCTAGACCAGAGCACCTCCGTGTATCACTCAAGCACTAGCAGAAAAAGAATCCAAAATTAAGAGTTTGAGGCTTTCCCCCCTCCCTCGAGACAGGGTTGTTCCTTCGCTTTAAAAAGTATCTGTACCCCAAAGTCCATCCAGGCACCCAGTCAGAGGTTGAGGATCGGGACATCGAAAAGGTCACACACCCCTTCGCTCTCATCCAAGTTGTAGATGTAGTCATGGTCTCCAGGAGGCGGGGAAAGACGAAGTAAGGGAGCAAACACTGCCGAGAGAGAAAAGGACGCGCTTAAGAGGCCTGTGCCCCTGGTGCAGCCACCCCACGCGTTACCCGTGCTCTGCTAGTACGGTGGCTTGACTGGGCCGGTAAATTCAGGGTCTGCTGTTGCAACCTTTCAAAGAGTGCAGGGTCCCATCCCTGAGCACAATTTTAGGAACACCACTTTCTCTCTCCAAGTTTGGAGTGTGGAGGAAGGAGAAAAAATAGCTCCCACCTCCATCGTTTCAAAGATGGGGAGGTTGCAAATCCTCCTTTGCCCTGTGGTTCGCTCTGCCCTGACTGCAACCAAGCTATATCCAGCAGGCACAGAAGCAGGCCAGGTGGTGCCTCCCTTTCCTGTATCCAGTCCCAAAATAGAAGGGAAGGAGCTGTTGCGGTCATTATTATTATTATTATTTATTTAATTTTTATCCTGCCTTTATTTTTTATAAATAACTCAAGGCGGCGAACATGCCTAATACTCCTTCCTCCTCCTATTTTCCCCACAACAATAACCCTGTGAGCTGAGTTGGGCTGTGTGTGTGTGACTGGCCCAAGGTCACCCAGCCGGCTTTCATGCCTCAGGCGGGACTAGAACTCTGTCTCCTGGTTTGCCATTGGCTCCTTCCTAGGGCTGTGTGTGTGTGACTGGCCCAAGGTCACCCAGCCGACTTTCATGCCTAAGGCGGGACTAGAACTCTCAGTCTCCTGGTTTCTAATCCAGCACCTTAACCACTAGACCAAACTGGCTCTCTTATAGGTATAGAAGTCTATACCTACGACTTCTCTAGCTCCAGCTTGAAGCATCAAATAGGCACTTCATCCTTGGTTTCTTCCGGGCAAAGAAGCAAGCCCTAGAAGTCCACTTCGCTTTGTATCCCACTTGGGAGTTTTGCTATTTTTCAGTGCAAACACTGAGTCAAAACAAATCCCAGACTGGAGAAAAATGGGGATAATGAAGAGACAGGATTAATCCCCTCTCTTCTTTCAGTCCAAATCAAGATACTCTGGGATGCCCAAGCCTGACTCCTGTTGTCACGGCTTCCCAAATCCTCCAAACAAAGCTTGGCTTTCTTGTACTGCTTCTCTCAACATTGCACTGCAGAGATGCTGATTTCAGACTCATTCATTCTTAGGGCCTTGTCAATGGGAGTATGACTCTGCGTCACCAACAAGAATTTCAGGAAACCACTCTTGCTGTTCCTCAGGGAGACCAGGACAGTGTAAAATTAAGGGGAAAAGCACCAGTGCATATGCTCTACCACATTAAAAAAAAACCACACCAGGAAGATGGAGTACCACTGATGCAATGCACATTTACACGAGACCCCAGCTCATGACCAGAAAACCAGCATGTATTCAGGGACTCAAAACTCAACTAAAACAAAGCACTTTTTTTATTGCTGCAATCCCTAGTTTTCTCAGCTCTAAGTGGCCTCACCCCAAACCTGTCACTAGAAGAAACGCAGCCTTACCTTCAGATGACATCAGCTCTTCAAGCAGCTCAGAACTCATGCATTCTGTGGGAAGAAGAAAAAAATGCATGAGAAGATTACACATATGCAAAATATGTGCATCTGTATCCCAGTGCCCCAAATTGGATCCGTGATTCTTCCACCCCGTCTTCTCCTGTCTCCTGTCTCAGTTCTCTCCTGCTTTGACTAGATATGAGTAATTGGACAGATTCTGCAGGATGAGTGTCCTGCATGAGCAACACCAAAACAATGCATTTTTAGCAGCTGCTTCCTTCCCCAATGGCTTGGTGTACACATGTAACAAAATGCAACATCCCTGGCATGTTCCTTTAGTATCATGCTTTCTTTCAGCAAGTAAAACCCTCCCTACAAGTCGAAAACCAGCACAGGAGACCTATGCCAAGAAATGCGCTTCCTTCAGTTGCTATTCCACAGCAGCCCAACAGAGGGCCTTCTGACACTAAGTAATGACGTTTGCTTAAAAAGCCCGACTTTTCCGAACTTCCAAAGAAAAAGCAAAGCACGAACAGGGTCTGCTAAAGGGACACTAGCAACGCACCTCTGGTTGGCTCAAACATTTCTGAAAGCTCTTTGGGAAATTCCAGTACTGGAAAAAAAAAAAAAGAACAAAGGTTGCGGCATCTTAAAGACCAGTGCAATTATTATGGCGCAGGCCAGCATGGTTTCCAACATGAAGTCCTCCAGATGTTTGAGGCTGCAATTCCCCACATGAACAAAGACAGGAATTCTGGGATAGTAATTCCAACACATTCAGGGGACCAGGTAGGGAGACGGCCAAGATATATTCCAGAGACTGCAGCCTGCTAGAGTTCTTGTTTCTACGTCACTCCAAGATTCCCATCGTCTACACAGCTCATTTCTCCTTGCTTGGTTCTTGACCAGTTCCTCTACCTCTGCTTAATTTTAGCAGAACATCTGAGAAAAGGAGTCAGCTACAGACTGTTAAAACACACCCGGCGAGCTTGGAACTAAAAACACCCCATCAAAGTACAGAGCAGGGATCAGACCCCAACATGGAGAGTTCTGAGAGGGGCTTCTGTCCACTTTGATCCATCATAACCGCCCACCGGAAAGCGGACAACCAAGGAGCACTCACTCTCGGTGGGGAAGGACTTGACCGGTTCAAAGGAGGCAAAGGAGCTGGGCAGGACGGAGCTGCTGTCCAGCAAGGCCGAGGACTGCAGGGGCTGCGTATCAAGCCCGGCTGGGGGGCTGGCCGGTGCGGTCGAAGGGGCAAGCGAGTCCAACTCCCCACCGCTTTTCGATTCTGCTGTCGAGATGCCTGTCTCTGCGATGGGAAGAGGATCACAGGAAGAGAGGCGCTGTTATCGTTTAAACGTGCATGCTGCCCAATGATCTACCGTGTTGGATGGATTCCACACACCACAGAAAAGCAGCTGGCACTCTCACAGCAACCTCCAGGAGAGGTACCTTAAGCTGGAATCCCTGCCTTATACAGAAACCCAAAGTCAGCACCACCTCTCACCACTCATACGGACATTCGCTGCCTTGATGTCAGGGGACAGCCTTTAGTGCAGGGGATGCTCCAGGCAGGACTGCCAAGCAGGCCCCCATCTTATCCACGCAACTTCCAAAGCGACTGTTTCCATTTTGAGAGCGGAATTCTGTTCCTTCTGCAGGAGAATCTCTCCGGCAGGGTTAGCCAACCTCTTCCCAGCTCTCCTGGTGGGGGAGTCGCCATCAAAAACCTGGGGGGCGCCAGGTGGCCATTCATCCCTAGGATGGCTGACTTGGAATACGTCTGACTGCAAACCGGGGCAGAAAGGATTTGCCTATCGGAATGCTTTTTCACACGAGGTTTCATTCTTTTCATGGAGAAAAGTAAATGTCAGCGAGAAACCTAGAACCCTTTTGCTCAATACGCTTGTTTCCTCCTAAGGAAGGACACGCCACTATGTGATCTTCATCTCAGATTCTGGCTACAGCAGAGATTCAAATTTATTCCAGAGGATGGAAGGCCATACAGTGGCAAGCCCAGGCTATACTGTACTCAAAAAAGTAAAACGGGGCAAGGACAAGAAGTGGATCGGGCTAGGACAAAACCTGACCTTGATCCCAAGTAATGATGTTTCTACAGAATTAACCTAATGTAATGAGGCTCAGTCTCAACTTTTGGAGGTGCCCTGGGAGCAAAAGTTAGCTTCTGAGTCAGCAAATATAACAACATAGCTGCTGGTCCACTTTAAAATGTGCATTTAAATTTAAAGAATGCTATACTTTCCCCCAGTCCCTTTACAGCTCACCTGCCACGCTGGCTGATTTGGGTGCAGCGGACCCGTGGTCTTGCGCGCTGGTGGGTACAGACACAGGAGGATGGGTGCCACTGGGAAGAGATGCCTCTTGGGAATGGGGAATGGATGGCTTCTTAGAGGGCGTGATTGGCTGGCACTGAATGAGGTCTTCAGGGGGAGGGACAGGAAGCACCACGGGAGGAGAGCTCCAGGCATCCTTGTTTACGAGGAGAACGTCAATTGAACCACCGCTACTCTTTAGGTGGATCTGGTATTTCTTCTGGCCATTTAAGCCCTAGAGAGATAGAAGAAGAGAGGTTGCCACAAAGTATGCATGGGCACAAGTATAGGATGGTGGTATTTGGGCAATGACATCATCTGGTGTCATCACAATTGGCTGAACACACCACCGAAAGCAAACCATCGACGGCAGTCTGGGACTCTTTCTTCAGGCATTCTCTCTGTCAAGGTGACCCCAAACCTTCTCAGTCACCACTAAAGAAGAGGTCCCTCACAATTTGTTGAGTCCCACATCCAGCCACACGCTTCTTGGATGAAACTGACCGATAGTGCCAAGCAGAATGGGGTGCCAGCTCAGCAAAGTTCCAGGCACCCTAGAGCGGGCCATCATTTTAACTAGACACACTAGGGAAGTTGGACATAAGATCCTAGCTAGGTAAAATGTACAGAATTGAATCCATTAAGACCCCTTAGGGATCACGAACTTCTTATTGCAAAATTTAGAATCAGACTAAAGAGAATAGGGAAGACCCACAGATCAGTTAGATATGAGCGCACTAATATTCCTAAGGAATATGCAGTGGAGGTGAAGAATAGATTTAAGGGACTAGATTTAGTAGATAGGGTCCCGGAAGAACTATGGACAGAAGTTCGCAACATTGTTCAGGAGGCGGCAACAAAAAACGTCCCAAAGGAAAAGAAAAAGAAAACCAAGAAGGCAAGATGGCTGTCTGCTGAAACACTGGAAGTAGCCCAAGAAAGAAGGAAAGCAAAAGGCAACAGTGATAGGGGGAGATATGCCCAATTAAATGCAAAATTCCAGAGGTTAGCCAGAAGAGATAAAGAATTATTTTTAAACAAGCAATGTGCGGAAGTGGAAGAAGACAATAGAATAGGAAGGACAAGAGACCTCTTCCAGAAAATTAGAAACATCGGAGGTAAATTCCAGGCAAAAATGGGTATGATCAAAAACAAAGATGGTAAGGACCTAACAGAAGCAGAAGAGATCAAGAAAAGGTGGCAAGAATATACGGAAGATCTGTATAGGAAGGATAATAATATTGGAGATAGCTTTGACGGTGTGGTCAGTGAGTTAGAGCCAGACATCCTGAAGAGTGAGGTTGAATGGGCCTTAAGAAGCATTGCTAATAACAAGGCAGCAGGAGACGACGGTATCCCAGCTGAACTGTTTAAAATCTTGCAAGATGATGCTGTCAAGGTGATGCATGCCATATGCCAGCAAATTTGGAAAACACAAGAATGGCCATCAGATTGGAAAAAATCAACTTATATCCCCATACCAAAAAAGGGAAGCACTAAAGAATGTTCAAACTATCGAACAGTGGCACTTATTTCACATGCCAGTAAGGTAATGCTCAAGATCTTGCAAGGTAGACTCCAGCAATTCATGGAGCAAGAATTGCCAGATGTACAAGCTGGGTTTAGAAAAGGCAGAGGAACTAGAGACCAAATTGCCAATATCCGCTGGATAATGGAGAAAGCCAGGGAATTTCAGAAAAACATCTATTTCTGTTTTATTGACTATTCTAAAGCCTTTGACTGTGTGGATCATAACAAATTGTGGCAAGTTCTTGGTGGTATGGGGATACCAAGTCATCTTGTCTGCCTCCTGAGGAATCTGTATAACGACCAAGTAGCAACGGTAAGAACAGAGCATGGAACAACGGACTGGTTTAAGATTGGGAAAGGAGTACGGCAGGGCTGTATACTCTCACCCTACCTATTCAACCTGTACGCAGAACACATCATGCGACATGCTGGGCTTGAGGAATCCAAGGCTGGAGTTAAAATCGCTGGAAGAAACATTAACAATCTCAGATATGCAGATGATACCACTTTGATGGCTGAAAGCGAGGAGGAATTGAGGAGCCTTATGACGAAGGTGAAAGAAGAAAGTGCAAAAGCTGGGTTGCAGTTAAACCTCAAAAAAACCAAGATTATGGCAACGAGCTTGATTGATGACTGGCAAATAGAGGGAGAAAAAGTGGAGGCAGTGACAGACTTTGCATTTCTAGGCGCAAAGATTACTGCAGACGCTGACTGCAGCCAGGAAATCAGAAGACGTCTACTTCTTGGGAGGAGAGCAATGGCAAATCTTGATAAAATAGTTAAGAGCAGAGACATCACACTGACAACAAAGGTCCGCATAGTTAAAGCAATGGTATTCCCTGTAGTAACCTATGGCTGTGAGAGCTGGACCATAAGGAAGGCTGAGCGAAGGAAGATAGATGCTTTTGAACTGTGGTGTTGGAGGAAAATTCTGAGAGTGCCTTGGACTGCAAGAAGATCAAACCAGTCCATCCTCCAGGAAATAAAGCCAGACTGCTCACTTGAGGGAATGATATTAAAGGCAAAACTCAAGTACTTTGGCCACATAATGAGAAGACAGGATACCTTGGAGAAGAAGCTGATGCTAGGGAAAGTGGAAGGCAAAAGGAAGAGGGGCCGACCAAGGGCAAGATGGATGGATGATATTCTGGAGGTGACAGACTCAACCATTGGGGAGCTGGGGATGGTGACGGCCGACAGAAAGCTCTGGCGTGGACTGGTCCATGAAGTCACGAAGAGTCGGAAACGACTGAACGAATAAACAACAAAAAAACAACAGCAATATCCCCTTGGGAGTAATCTGTAAAAGTCTTAATGTGGGTGGGACTACCGAGTCGTTTTCTTTTCATCATTCTATTTCTTGTGACATACTAATATTCTCTCGCTGCTGCTTATGCCATTGTGTAGATACAGGTATGCTTCTAATTACTGGCTACTGATGCTTTCCAAAACCCCTACTCATTCAAACTTCACAGACTTTCGACTTTAGCTCCTAAGAGAAAAGGCAGGCGATACGTGCATTGAAGTAAAGGTAAAGGTTCCCCCCGCACATTTGTGCAGTCGTGTCCGACTCTAGGGGCCGGTTCTCATCTCCGTTTGTTAGCCGAAGAGACAGCGTTGTCCGAAGACGCTTCCACGGTCATGTGGCCGCATGACGCACGCGGAACGCTGTTACCTACCCACCCACCGAACTGGTACCTATTCATTTACTTGCATTTGCATGCTTTCGAATTGCTAGGTTGGCAAGAGCTGGAGCTAGTGCGGGAGCTCCCTCCGTCACGCAGGGCTAGGGATTCGAACCTCCGAACTTGCGATCTTCTGATCGACAAGCCTGGCGTCTTACCCGCTGAGCCCCCACACCCCCATACATGCATTAAAACCACCAAATATTTTGAAATAGCTCATGCCTCCCTGCCCCCTTCTAAACTAGTTCTGAAAAATACTCATTCCCTATCTCCCCTTAAGGCTTATTCTTATTATTAGCTTTGTACCCTGTCTTTACTCCGAAACCTCAAGCCAGTTTTTGCAGAGGGGTCTCCCCTCTTATTTTATCCTTGTAGCCACCACCCTGTTAAAGAAGTTTGGCTGCAAAAGGCCCCCCATCACTCCAGCAGCTGCATGCTCACTTGGAGAGAGATCTCTGCAATCATCTCCAAACTTCTACACCCACCTCAGGGACAGGAACTTCTAGCTGAGTTCCTGTCGGAGCTCGGATTGCCAGCAGTGTGTCGCCTGCAAGGAGAGACCAAAACGCTGGATTCAGGAAACTGAGCTAAATTGGGAGTAGAACAAGATCACGCATTCCTCGATTCCTCCGTTTCCTACCCCCAGCTGGGCACAATGTTTTCAGCCCCTAATGGCCAGGAAGATTCATCCGATCTCCCACACTCCCGATTCTACACAGAATGCTAAAAAAGCCAATCAAAGGCAAGTTCATCTGGGGAAGAACCAGACTCCCTCCGAAGATGCCACGGAGGTAGAATTGTATTAAAAAGGCAGGGATCCCAGTGATGAAATGACACACCATCCTTACCTGGGAAACACTTGCAAAGGTCCTCATCTGTCACATAGGCTAATGTTCCTGAAGTTAAGTGAAAAACCAGCTGCCTCTGGAACTCAGCAAGATCATCCCACCCAAGAGTATATAAAAAGGAGATCTTCAAGCATTTAGGGCAGAATTAGGCAAATTAGGACCTCAGCAGCTTTGTTTTGCAGCCTTCAGCTCCAGTTCCACCACCTCAACTGCTGGATGATAGGAATGCAATTGCTAAAAATCAGCAGTAGTTTTCTGCCATTCCAAGATAGAGGATATATAGAATAACTGTAGCATAAACCCTAAAGCAGAACTTTCCAAACTGTGTGTCGGGACACGTTAGTGTGTCGGCTGCAGTGTCTGGGTGTGTCCCGGCTGCTGCTGCCTCCAAGCCCTGCCAGGATTCCGCGCAGGTCCTAGTGCCTGCCTTGTGCCCTGCTGCCTCCAAACCTGCCCTGCCAGGATTCCACACAGGTCCTAGTGCCTGCCTTGTGCCCTGCTGTAAGAGCGTGTTGCGAAATGATGCATGTCTAAAAAGTGTGTCACCAACATGAAAAGTTTGGAAAGCTCTGCCCTAAAAAGACTTAACCCTGTTAAAAATTAATCATCCTTCTGTCCTACCCTCCCACCACCAATCCTGAAAAATCAGAGCCCCAACCAGTTTGCATTGTTCATTGTGGTTCTCCCCTGGAAATACACCATGGGGCCACCAGCCCAGGAAGAACATCTAAGGACGGACTAGGGCAAAATCAAAGCAGTGATAAAAGATACTGATTATGAAACACAAGGAGATCATTATTATTTCACCCAATTAGAACATTAGAATAAAAGAGCCTTTTCTAATTTGGCATTAGCTGTTTTTCTATTATCCTATGCAAATTAGGTTACCTGCAACGAAACATTTGCATCAGAAAATATTCAGCTTGCATCAAAAAAATCGCCCAATGCAAATTGGCACAATCAATAATGTGAGGACGGAAAATTTTCCAGTACTTGATATTTTTTGTTGAAAGTGTTCTATCTGGCACTCTGAGACTAAAAATTCCAGAATTCCCAGCCAACATGACTGAATTCTGGGCACTGCAGTCCCAAATATCCAGGAGGGAGAACCGTAAAGTTAGCCCAGAACATAATCATGATAAAGGATCAGCATTTCACCATCAAAGAAACATGAAAGCAGGAAGAACCAGAGTAGACTCAAAGGATATTGGTTGTTCTGTACGTCATCAGTGACATTTTTGATACTCTGCTGCACCCACATCTTCTGCTGTTCCAACTCTCGCTCCCGATGCTCCAGATCCTCAATCTCTGCTTTCAACTCAATCAACTTATGGGCGATTTCACGGGTGTTACAGCCAGGCCCCACACCTCTGACAAGAACAGGAAACAAGAAAAATCAATGGGTCCGCCTCCTCCACAATATATTAAGAAAAGAATCAGATCATGTCAGAGACAAGTGGCCATTTCAACCATACATATTGCCTGCAGTAGTCACGGTGACAAGCCCTTCCAGTTTTTGAGTTCTACCCTTTCCAGAGAGAATTCAGTGACACACACAAAGAACCCCCCCATGACAGAGAACTCAAGGCCCCTCTTCAAAGTTCTTCTCTGCCTCACAATTTCCTGGGGAAAAATTCCCCAAATTCTAACAAAGTCTCAAAGTCCTCACCCCTGAGAAGATCAAGTACCTGGTCAAGGCAGCAGCACTGAACCTCCTTTTAACCACCCCACGGATACTTTCCTGTGGCCTACAGCCACTCAACAAGCAGAAACATAGCACGGCTACTGACAAAGTTCATCCAAAGCTGGCTTCAGTGAAGCATTCAGAGGACATCCCCCCCCAGCTGTTCAGAGGAATTGTTCTGCCTTTGATTCACACATAAAACTGCAGACGCAATTGCAGCCGGGATATGGCTTCCAATGGAGCCTAGTGCCAGGGCTTCTGTCTCCCACTACTCACTTCCACTGAATACTGTTCTTGGATTTCTTCTCGATCAGTCCAATGCCCTCAAGGACATTCGTAATGTCATAAATACGTCTCTTCTGTCGCACTGCCAGGGTATCTGCTGCCTGTAAAGGCAAACAAACAAACAAACAAACAAACAAACAAGAGGTGAGTTCAAAGGCACCATACTGTAAAAATACCTGGACCATCACAACACAAAAGCTATGCTCATTACATCATACCCTGTTTGTGAACTTTCTCAAGGGCTCTATCTCAATTGCTTAGGAGAGTCTATGCTAAACCTGAAAAGTGCCATTTTCTTCAAGAAAGATTCTGGGGTGAAACTGTCAAAATAGAACTTATCACCAAATCTAACACTGTGGAAAACAGCTGCAACCATCACAAAACACAGCACCTAATACAAAAATTAACTATTACTCAGATTGGGCTTCTTGCTTTGTCAATTCATCACCAATGGTTGCTAATCAAGAATGGCCCACAACCTTGTTTCTTGGGTTTCTTTGCGTTCTGCATACTGCTGTAAATCTCTTACTTGACATGGTAAAACAGTTGCTCTTTTATCCTGGGTATGTAAATAGATGCTGTAGATCAGGGCTTTCCAAAGTTTTCTCACGGCGATACACCAACCGCCATTGGTGTGTGTCGCCGCGGGAAAACCCGGAAGCGCTGATGATGATTAGCGCTTCCGGGTTGTGTGGCAACACACTTTTGTGTCGCGACACAGAGTTTGGAAAGCTCTGCTGTAGATACTGGAATGATAGTGCTGTGCACCTGGCCGGTGAACTCTGACCCACGGTTTATTTTCCTGCAATACATTAGTTAAAAGCACCATATTGTACTGCAAGTGGCTATTCACAAGCACATTTCAATTAGTTTAACAAGAATTACCCACAGATAAATGTATGTATGTATGTATGTATGTATAGGATTTATAGTTTAAATTTTTATGATGCCAAAGAATTATTGTTTTCACTGCAGAAGAAATAACATATCTACTCTCTGGAGTTGACAAAGGCTGTCCACACTTACTTAGAAGTAGATCCCACTGAACGCAAATGAGCTTGCTTCTAAATAAGCATACATCAGACTGTTCTGCCATGATATTTATAATTGCTGTAGCAACACTTCCTATTACTGCTCCCTTTTAGAATCAATACTGTCCAGTAACCACAGGTTGCTGCTGTTAATTCACCCAACAGAGGAGTAGAAACCTGTGGCCCTCCAGATGTTGCTGAGCTACACCTCTCAAGACCCAGTCAACATGGCCAATGATGCTGGGAGTTGTCCTTCAGTAACACCGAAAGGGCCACATTTCCCATCTATGATTCACAAGTGGATTCCCTGATACTTCACCCATGCTCTGTTAAACCCCAGCTATGGTTCACAGCACCAGAAGCAACTTCCTGCCCAAGTCTTTGCTCTAGATTTCCTATGCATGGTCCTGGGGACAAATTTTTTTAAAAAAAATCTACTGCCCTGCTACAAACTGTTCTTAATTACAAGACGTTTGGGACTCTTCCTCCCCTCATAATGCAGCAGAACTAAATCAAGATTTCTGCAGAAATTAAACCCTCCAAGCATGCTCAAGAAAGCCTGTAGCCCATTCCACACACGTTATTGCTGTATTGAAACCGAAGCTCCGACACAACTATGAATCTCTTCTACCTGCAAGTAGGCTAAGCACAGGCAACTGATTTGGACGGTGCTGCCCCACCACAGGAACTTTCACGTGCTCAGGCCCAGTTACCACACAAATGCAGTTATCTCCATTCAGCGGAGGTTGTGCCTTGGCAAGCACACAGGTTGCGGATGGGAGGTGTGGGAGTGCTCCCACCAGCTGGCAGAATTGGGGGGGGGAGAAAGAACAAAAGCAAAAGTCATCCAAAGAATACTCTCTTCGGTTGGTCATCCAAAGAGGATGCCACCCAGGCCTGCTGATGCTGGGTGAGAAAGAAAGGAGGTGCTCATAGGAGGTAAAGATGGATGGAAGAAACCAAGAGCACCAGAGATATCATTTCCCCCAGGGCGACTGGGTCATGCTCAAACAGAAAGGGTGTCCATATGACCAAATGGGGAGCATGTGCACGGGCGCGCACACATGCCCACACGAGAGAGCCGCAGCCAGCCCAAGGATGCTGCCCAGCAGGCTCCGAGTCTGGTCCTCCGCTCTGCGAAGCCCCCTCTGTTCCCTTCCACCACCTCGAAAGCCGCCGAGGTTACAGCTTCCCTCTCCCGGCCCAGCTGCGCCCACAGCGGATGGGAGTTGTAATCCTCGACCGCCGAACTGGTTGAGGGGTGGAAGCCGACCAGCCGCCCCCCACATGGCCATGGAGGCCGCAGCAAATACATCCTGGCTGGGGGAGGCGTGAGAGGGCTGCAGCCCCCGCGCCGGGGCTCACGCAGGCGGGGGCTGATGGCCCTTGTAGTCCACACACCTGCGAGCAGCGGGCTGAGGCTGCTCCCCTTCCCCGCGCGTGCTCTCCGGGCGCGGGTCCTGCCCTTCCCCGCACCGGCCCCGATCCGCGCCTGCCCCTCCGCTCACCAGCTTGAGGTCGAGCACGCCGTCCTTGGCCTCCTGCAGCAGCGAGACGAACTTGGTGGTGAGCAGCCCCAGGCTCTTCTCGTGCCGGCTCGGCGCGCCTCCCGGCGGCTGCGGCCCGGACTCCGCCATCCGGACGGCTCACACCCGCCGCCGGTGTGCGGATCCCAGCGATCCGCCGCGGCCCCCGCGCGCTGGCCCCCTCCGCCGCTTCCGGCCGCCGCGGGGCATGACGGGAGGGGAGGAGCGAGGGCTCCATCTTGAGAAAAAGGGCGGGACCTCGCCGGCCGCCTTCCCTCCCTTTTCTCGAAGCCCCGCCCCCTCCCACCGGCTTTTCTTACATAGTGTTCCGCCAGCAGAGATATACTTTTTCTCTATAGTCTGTAGCTTGAATCATGTCAACTGGATTTCTATTTTCTCAGTGGAAACGTTTCGCTCCTTATCTAAGGAGCTTCTTCAGTCTGAGCAAAGTTAGTAAGGGAATCCTAAATATGTTTATAGGTAGCTGTGTGACCTTACACCTGGGGCTAGGTCATGGTTATATTGAGATGTTATTTTAAGTCCTTTTATCATCTAAAGGAGGATCGTTAAGATCACCATGCTGCTGTTGAGCTTGTGAAATGGTCTTAATCTTCCTACTTCCTAGGCACAGAAGACAAAGCAGGGAGGAAAATGGGGGAAGATTGTGCCTGAGGCCCCCACCTCTATTCAAGGAACATTTTACATTTCACATTTTAGACAGAGAAGATAGGTGGTTTGAGAGAGGGGTCAAGGAATCCATTTATGCCAACTTGGAAAATCCTTCCTTGAATAGAGGTGGGGGCCTCAGGCACAATCTTTCCCCCATTTTCCTCCCTGCTTTGTCTTCTGTGCCTAGGAAGATTAAGACCATTTCGCAATCTCAACAACAGCATGGTGATCTTAACGATCCTCCTTTAGATGATAAAAGGACTTAAAATAACATCTCAATATAACCATGACCTAGCCCCAGGTGTAAGGTCACACAGCTACCTAGAAACATATTTAGGATTCCCTTACTAACTTTGCTCAGACTGAAGAAGCTCCTTGGATAAGGAGCGAAACGTTTCCACTGAGAAAATAGAAATCCAGTTGACATGATTCAAGCTACAGACAATTCCACCTGGATGACTGAGAACCTTCATAGACATCTTTCTCTATAGCGACGCCTACTGGTCAGGAGATGAAAAGACTCGGTGGAGCTCTCCCCCTTTGCTATCCTTGATCGCGAAGAAGCGGGTGTCTTGTTGCTGCTGCTGCTGCGTTGCAAAGTTCCCATAATCCCCAGCCAGCACAGTTGCTTTGCAATAGAATGGTCATCACCCCACCCGCCATAGCCAAAGGCCTGTTGACTACAGAGCTGAAGCCCAAAGCGCCTGCCAAACTCAGCTTGGCAAAAGGCAGGATAAAAAATGTATTAGTAATAGTGTAGTGTTTAAGGCACCGGGCCAGAAACTGGGAGACTGTGAGTTCTAGTCCCGTCTTAGGCACAAAGCCAGCTGGGTGACCTTGGGCCAGTCCCCTTCTCTCAGCTCTAGGAAGGAGGCAATGGCAAACCATTTCTGAAAAACCTTGCCAATGAAACTGCAGCAATTTGTTCAGGAACACAGACTTGAAGGCACCAAAAAAAAAGTAATAGTAATAACAACAATCTCTGCTCAAAGTTATTAGGACTATAGCTCCTAGCAGCTACATCTAGCCTGGCCAGTTGTCAGGTTGATGAGAGTTGTAGTCCAAAATATGTGGGGGGTGGCGGCAAAGGTTTGCATCCCTTCCTTATTAATGTATTTATTTTGGTTTATATTCTATCTCTTCTTTAGGGAGCTCAAGGCAGCAAACCACTCCTGCCCCCAATTTTTGCCCACAACAAAACCCCTGAGGAGTAGTGTGGCTGAGAGAAGCTGACTCAGAACATGTCTATGAATATGTCTATGAAGGTTCTCAGTCATCCAGGTGGAATTGTCTGTAGCTTGAATCATGTCAACTGGATTTCTATTTTCTCAGTGGAAACGTTTTGCTCCTTATCCAAGGAGCTTCTTCAGTCTGAGCAAAGTTAGTAAGGGAATCCTTAAATATGTTTCTAGGTGGCTGTGTGACCTTACACCTGGGGCTAGGTCATGGTTATATTGAGATGTTATTTTAAGTCCTTTTATCATCTAAAGGAGGATCGTTAAGATCACCATGCTGCTGTTGAGCTTGTGAAATGGTCTTAATCTTCCTACTTCCTAGGCACAGAAGACAAAGCAGGGAGGGAGATGGGGGAAGATTGTGCCTGAGGCCCCCACCTCTATTCAAGGAACATTTTACATTTCACATTTTAGACAGAGAAGATAGGTGGTTTGAGACAGTGGTCAAGGAATCCATTTATACCAACTTGGAAAATCCTTCCTTGAATAGAGGTGGGGGCCTCAGGCACAATCTTTCCCCCATTTCAACTGGATTTCTATTTTCTCAGTGGAAACGTTTCGCTCCTTATCCAAGGAGCTTCTTCAGTCTGAGCAAAGTTGGTAAGGGAATCCTAAATATGTTTCTAGGTAGCTGTGTGACTCAGAACAGCACGTGTCGCCCAGTGAAGATCTGTGGCTGAGGATGGATCTGAACCTGGGTTTTCCTGGGTCTGGTCCCACAGCTTAACTGCTGTATCCCACTGACTCTCTGCAGGGTTTCTCGTGGTCTGTATTCTAGAGATGAAGCATTTGGGCTGCTGAAGAAAAACGAGTGGACCAAGCTCCTACCCCATAAGGTCAACATGGAATTCAGGACTCACCAAATGAAGGTTGTTAGATCATGCTGAGGATGCGCCATGATGTAATTTGCACGCCAAGCTACACAAGGCAGATTTGCTCCTTAGAACCATGTTACATCTTTCTTTCCATTCTTAATAAAATGTAATTGTTCTTCTTTTCCACAAAGTACCCCACAGATCAGTCATAATAGATTTTTAACCAAAAACGTTAAAATGTCATAGCATTGGTCAATTACAGATCATGGTGGTCAATTACACCATCAGGTTTAGCGCAATGTATAAACATCCCTTATGTATGCCTACTTCTCAGGAATAAGCACATTTTCTTATGCAGAACACTCCTTCCAAGATATTTTTTCCCAGATTCTGTTTCCCACTGGCTAACCCTGGATGATCTACGTAACACAATGGTTGCAAAAACAAGCAGAACAGAAGTGATAAATGCTTTATATGCAACTATTACGTAGCAATAATACTTTTCCCAAAGAGATTTCTAAAACATAGCAATATCTTACAAATCCCATATCTTATTCTCCGAATGCATGTGCATCAGAGCAGGGAACACACCATCCTTGGCGTTTTGCATTTTCACCTTGCCTGTGCATTCTCTCTCTCCCTGTTAGCATGCATGTTTTCCAATTATCAGTGTTCCCAGACATTAATTGCTTCCGGCTGACTTGAAAATGAAAGTTGCAAGTGGTTTGGGTTGGGCTGGTTATCTGACTAGATAACAGTGCAATTAAGTTACAGTCTGGAATGTAATTCCCAGATAACTCTGGGGACAGCAATCCACAAGGTAATTATCTTGTGCTGCATTTCAGGGTGGTAAGCAAAGTTCTTCGATCTAAGAAGGGTCTGGAAGTGAGGAAAACAACACAGGTACCGCTAACTATGTAGAAATGGCCTAGCTGAAATTATTTATATGGGGTGTGGTTCTGTTTTGGAGCTCTGTCTATTCAGGTTGATTACATTATCCTGTCTGAGAAGAAAGAAGCATTTAGGCTTACTTGGTAATAGAATGCATGGCACAGGTACCCCTTGTCTTAATGAAAAGGGAGGAAATGTACATGTGTCTACTGGCTGCATTAGGTCCCAGAAATGACATCGTCCAACACACAGTCCCTTGAGTACTGCATTAGTTGGCCTGAATGTTTAGGAATAAACAAAACGTTCAGGAAGAAACTGCAGTGCATCTACCCTCAGGGCCTGGGCAAAGCAAAATAAGAAAGATGTGTGGATTCTGGCAACCAGGATGCATGGATGCATGCTGTGGTCAAAAGCCAGCAGGGGCATTGATGCGCAGAGCTGTTTTGTGCCGCTTCATCTGCATTCCCAAAGAATGAAACTGACCGGTAGATTGGCTGTTTTCCCCGCCTTCCTATTCCAACATCCTGAGTATATCTGCTGCAGTGTTACAGAACAAGCCCCGGAGGAGCTGTGAGGGCTATCACTGACGGAAACAGTAATCACTGGCTCGGCTTCCTCTGCTCAGCCCAGTCCAGCCCTAAGCTTTGAACTGGTGTATCCTGCTGCAACTGAAATCATGGGGATGTCTGCCGAGGACAACAGTTCCACCAGTCCCAGAGGTAACCATCGGGAAATGCAGGGTCAAGATCTTGGGGACGGTTTAGTGGCAGAACGGGATAAGTAACCCTTTCTAGTCAGCATAGCCAAAGACGCAGGTCTCCCACCTATGTCGATCTGTCTTCTTCCTCCTTTTACATTTTCCGCAGCAGTAGCAGCAACAAGGTAATTTTATTCGGTTTAGGGGTGCGCAGGAACCCAATTCCAAAACTTAGTGGCTGGGGCCAGGGCAAAAGCGGAATCTGATTTATATCCAAACGGAAAGTTCAACGTACCTTAATGTGGCGACGTTCCACAAATCTCCTCCATCCTGCGCTTTAAAAACTTTTGTTTAGGGACAACTCAACCCAGGCAGGTCCTGATCAGCTTGAGTCATCCCAGATATATTGACACCAGGCCTATCATTTAATTCTGTTTGGGGCCCCGCTTGGCTGACTGGTCCTGGCAGTCTGCATTTTCGTTGCGTTCTTACCAGGAATAGCTACAACTCTACAATCGCCTTCTTCTCCCCCAAAGCCCTCTAAAAAAAAGCCTCATCTGTGTAGCCAGGAACCCCTCCCACTGGGATCCTTCACGTTTCAAGCCTCAGGAACCACAGCCAACGGTTGTTCCCTTTGGCCTGTCAGCTGTGAAGTTA
This sequence comes from Charina bottae, assembly GCA_023362775.1. Taxonomy (NCBI): domain Eukaryota; kingdom Metazoa; phylum Chordata; class Lepidosauria; order Squamata; family Charinaidae; genus Charina; species Charina bottae. The sequence goes on from JALMGJ010000015.1 coordinate 13,418,946, forward strand.
TGCATTAGCTTCCCGCTTCCTTCCTGCATCCTCGGATGAGATATTCCTGTCTGGTTAAAGACACGCTGCCTGGAATTTCATCTCATTTCATTGTTGTTGCCTTAGATGGGGAATGGCCAGAACTGGAAAAAGCAGAGAAGCTGGCAAGAGGGGCTGCCGTAAAGTGGGCATCTGGGGTGTTTTACCGACCAGACAAGCTGGATGGTCTTGGGCAGTATCAGATTCGGGAGACGCAGCGCAACAGGTTCATCCAATCCCGCATAAAGGTGGGTAACCGTGGCAGGGTAACCTCGTAGAATCGTGGGCGAAGAGTGTTGGAAGAAGCATCTAAGGCAGTGTTTCTCAACCTTGGCAGCTTGAAGATGCGTGGACTTCAACTCCCAGAATTCCCCAGCCAGCAAGGAGTTGAAGTCCACACATCTTCAAGCTGCCAAGGTTGAGAAACACTGTTCAAAGGCATCAAGTCCAATTCCCTGCCAGATATGGGAAGCTAAATTAAAGCCCAGATGCATTATAACACACTACAAAAGAGGCAGAGTTTGAGTCGTAACAGCATGATAACTTTGTCTTCCCCCCTCACCCCCCCACAGATACCTCTATTAACACCCCCCCCCAACAGAGGGCTATCCAATCTCTGCTTGTACCCACCCAGAGAATGAAATCTCAGTCACTGTCTCCCTCCGTCATTGTTTCCACTGTCAAACCGTTTTCACTATCGGGACGTTTTCTTAACAGTCAACCCACATCTGCTTTCCTGTAACTTAAGAGTTTATTCCATGCCTTGCATTCCAGAACAAATTGCAACCTTTTCCTGTATGATCCCTACAGTTATTTGACAAGCTCTACAGCTAGTCCTCATTTAGCAACCACAATTGGGACCAGCAACTCAGTTGTTAAGAGAAGTGGTCGCTAAGTGAAACCACAACTGTGCTTTTGTTCTTACTTCAGCTTTCCTTTGCTTTACAGACCTGTGAAGGTCATAAATGTGAGGATTGGTCGTAAAGTTACTATTTCATCACCATTGTAACCGCAGTGGCTAAAGGAGACTAAGCAGAACTTGTTCCTTCAGTCTTTCTGGTTGGAATTAGTTTATAGTCCCCCAATCATATTTGTCACCTTTTCTGGAACAAACCTGTTCCAGTTTGTTTGAATCCTTCTTAAAGTACCCAGAAATTGCCACCTTATTCAGGATGAGGTTTTATCTAATCTCCAGTCTCTCCAAGACTTTCTAAGATAGGTAGGAACCGGCTGCTCACAGAGTGAACCCCCGAAACATTCTCCTTAGCCATTTAGTTTTATTCTTGGGATCAAATCTTCAAACACATTTACTTAGTTACTTAAAGTGCACCCACACATATCTTTCTCTTTAACAAAAATCTAAGGCAGTTTACGAACGTGAACTACAAAAATAAAAGGGAGGAAGCAAAAAAGAAAAAAGGAAGAGGCTAAATGTACAGGTAGTCCTCGCTTAATGACCACAATTGAGACTGGAATTTTGGTTGCTAAGCGAAGTGGTCATTAAGCGAATCTGACCTGATTTTTCAACCTTTTTTGCGGCGGTTGTTAAGTGAACCACACGGTTCCCCATTGATTTTGCTTGCCAGAAGCCGGCCAGGAAGGTCAAAAATGGCAATCACGTGACCACGGGATGCTGTGACGGTCATAAATGTGAACCGGTTGCCAAGCGCCCAAATTGTGATCACGTGACCACGGGGACTCTGCGACGGTTGTAAGTGTGAGAACCGGTTGTAAGTCGTTTTTTTCAACACTGTTGTAAGTCCGAACTGTCACTAAATGAATGGTTGTTAAGTGAGGACTACCTGTAAGTCTATCTATTACATTGCCCATAAACTGTAATCACTTCTGGCTTTGCCTCTAGTCCACTGTTCAGTCCTACCTGGAGGGCATGAGCACAGGCCTGGGGGAACTGCATTCTGCCCTTGCCGACGTCCGACACGTGCAACAAGAGTTGGGGAGCATACAGAAGGACCTGACGTCGTGCATGGATTATTTTCGGAGCTTACCGCAGCTACGGGAGCTGGCCACGAAGCATGCCCAGCTAGAGGCAGTGGTCCAGATGTTGCCCCAGCTCTTCTCAGGTGACTTGCTCATAGCCAGGTCTCTTCGTCTTGCTATGCTATTCCGAAACCCATTGCAGCCATTTTATGGCAGACAACCACAGGTGGGGAAGCCTTAACGCAGAAGCACACAACCTGAATGCCTTCCTAGCCCCACTAAAACCTTAGATTTAGTTCCAGGGCCCTTTCAAAAACGGTCACTGACATGTCTGTCTGTCTGTCTATCTACCTCTACCTCCATCTATCTCTATCTCTATCTAGCTATCTTAGATACTGTATCTAGCTATCTCTAGCAAGCTATCTCTATCTCTATCTCTATCATCTCTATCTCTATCTCCATCTCTATCATCTCTATCTCTATCTCTATCTCTATCTCTATCTCTATCTCTATCTCTATCTCTCCATCCATCCATCCATCCATCCATCTCTCCATCCATCCATCCATCCATCCATCCATCCATCCATCAATCCATCCATCCATCCATCTCAGGAAGGGGAAAGTATTAAGAACATGCGGAGTAGTCTTTCTAACTGAATTTTATTATTAATTCAATTTTAATTAAATGTCAGTAACATCACATTTAATTCTTCTTTTGGCCCCAACAATATTTTGGAGGGAGGCTCCTGATTCAAAGACCAAATGTGGCTTTCATTCCCCAAAACTTTGCATGTGCATATCTTGAATGCTTGCCCCAAACCAGGAATGGTAGCTTATATACTCCTAATTACATGAGAGTAGTTTTTGCTCCAGCGTAGTTTCTGTTTTCTTTTTTTTTTATTTTCAATTATTTCTTGATCACTATAAAATTTAAGTACAATTTTGAAAGAATAAGAATGAATTTCCCACTGGAGCCCAATGTTTATAGTTTGTTTTTATATCAAGAGGTAAAAAGAGGTGGAAATCTAACATGAAATTAAAGGGGCTATTTAATTGTGGAAAGTAGGCTGTTTTTTTAAATAATAATAATAATAATAATAATAATAATAATAATAATAATGAAATTATAGTTGTCTGCCATGAAGAAAGTACAATATACTGTAGGAACCTTCACAGTCAAAAAGTGGGGATGGGGATTGGGGGTTGAATCAACATTTGGAGGCCAAGCTAATGGAATGGCTAATTACTGTCTCTGTGACTTCTCTTCAACAGATGACACTTATTGATTGACTTAATGTTTATCCCATTTTTCTTCTAAGGAATTGAGGAAAGTATGTATGTTTTTCCTCTGCCTGGTATAGTAACCACTGTTCAATATTGTCTTAATTTCCTCTTCCTTCTAGAACAGAGCTTTCCAAACTGTGTGTCGGGACACGTTAGTGTGTCGGCTGCAGTGTCTGGGTGTGTCGCGGCTGCTGCTGCCTCCGAGCCCTGCCAGGATTCCGCGCAGGTCCTAGTGCCTGCCTTGTGCCTTGCTGCCTCCAAACCTGCTGTGATTCTGCGCAGGTCCTAGCGCCTGCCTTGTGCCCTGCTGTAAGAGTGTGTCACGGAATGATGCATATCTAAAAAGTGTGTCACCAACATGAAAAGTTTGGAAAGCTCTGTTCTAGAAGTTTTCATCTGGAAAGGTTAAGCTCATTCCCCGTCTCTCTTTTTCTCTTCCCCCTGCAGTACCTCAACTCCTTTCAGAAGCCTTCAGTCTCTTACAAAGCCAGCACCTCTTGAAAGCCCATCTATTGCTCATGGACCTGGAGAGTTTGCGGGATAACATCCTATCCCAGTTGCGTAGCCACAACCTGCTCAGCTCCTTGCACCTGGCCAGCATTAAATCCTACTTTGGACGTGTCATGGAACTGAACGATGCCTTGGCCCAGCATCTGTGGCGCACTGTTGCCCATGCCACAAAATTGGTGTCAGAGGACCCATCCCTTTTTGTATCGGCTCTGCGAATCATTGAGCGAGAGGAAGGCATAGATGCTGCCATGCTGCTAAGGTCCCAGCCCCATGGCTTCCTCCCATCGGGACGCCCAAAACGTTGGAGAAGGAAATTCTTCCAAGTCATCCAAGACACTGTCATAGCTACCTATTTCCAAGCTGAGCCAAACAATGCTCAAGGCCAGTGGCTTACTAGCCACTTGACATCCTTGCAGAGTAACATTCTAGCTGAATTATGCATCGTGAAAGATTCGATGGTCCAGTGCTGCCCTCCTCATTACAACATCCTCACAGCTTTTGCCACCATGTTCCATCAAGGCCTAGCCAATCACCTGCATCATATTCTTACCTGGGACATAGACAAGCAAGACATCTTTGCTCTCCTCCACTGGGCAATCCATGTTTACCCAAGGTTGGTGCTCTTGCTAGTGTGTGCTGAAGGCCATGAGGGCAAAGGCACTTCCAATGTTTTTAGGAAGAGGTATTGGAAGTGATATTGCTGATTCCAGTACCCATATATATGCATAGTCCATTATGCCTGAATAGAAGGAACATGGGTGCATGTTAGAATTCTACTCATGGTATATCCTGCACAGCCTGGCATGTTGTGGGAGAATGCTGAAAGCTTACTTAATGCATTTTTGGTACTGACATTTTCTATTTTTCTGCAGTTCTGAAATGATGGCTCACCCAGATCTACTCCCTGAGGTGGACAACTCAACCTTGGGTCCTCTGCTTCCAGCAGATACAATACGCTATCTGGAGGAGACTTACATGGGGAAAGTACAGGTAAGTTAGAAGACCAGGGTCAGGGTTTTGGAAATCCAAGTATCTGTGAACATGGAAGAAGGTCTGGATGTCTTTAGTAGTGATTAGACTTTCAGTCTGTGGGCTACTGTGAGAAAGGATGTGACCCAAGATTTCAGGCAAGATGTTTCCCTGAACTACCTGGGAAGCTTTCCATTGGAGACGCTGGGAGCATATTCAAACACTCTCTACTACAGAGCTTTCCAAACTTTTCATGTTGGTGACACACTTTTTAGACATGCATCATTTCGCGACACACTCTTACAGCAGGGCACAAGGCAGGCACTAGGACCTGCGCGGAATCATGGCAGGGCAGGTTTGGAGGCAGCCAGGCACAAGGCAGGCACTAGGACCTGCGCGGAATCCTGGCAGGGCTCGGAGCCGCGACACACCCAGACACTGCAGCTGTGTCCAACACACAGTTTGGAAAGCTATGCTCTACTATCTACATCCAAGTTACTTACCACTGCACCATGTGGCAAGCCACATTATTGCAGTTTATCCTAAAGTCATCATTGGAAAGAATGAGTTCAAACCCTCTCCAGGAATCTTGATCCACACTCCCACCTGAAGATTGACCTAATGGTGGAACATCAGCACCTCCTTGGGCTCTGCGGCTCTTGCAGCTTCCAGAACCCTGATTCTCAATCCCTATGCAAAGCCCAACTCTTATTAGCTCTGGTGCTATATAAAAAAATCTTGACTAAATACCAGAAACTTGTTTTAGGAAGGACAGGGAAAGTCTTCGAGAAAATGATCCCTGTTTTAGAACAAGAAGACAAGTAAAAAAAAAAACCTCTTTCTCCAGAAGCAGCAGCATCTGAACTGCCAAGTTCTTCCTGTATGCATTTGTATGGCAGAAGATTCTGCATGCCTACCCAATATAACTGGATTCCAGTTCCCATAAGCCACAGCCAATCTTGGCCCCAACAGCATAATGTGCACAGGTTTATCATTTCAGCACAGTGGCTGTGTTTGCACAACACACTGAACCACAAAGTATCAAACCACATAATACTCGACTGTGGTGTGCAAATCCAGATTGTGTGGTTAGCTTCCGGTTTAGTATAAGGAAACATTTCCTGACATGAGAGCTGCTAAGTATCCTCCTGGAACCATGGTGAATCTCCCCCTTGCTGGAGGCTTTCGTACAAGCTGGACGGCCACCTGTCATCAGGTTTGGTCTAGTGCAGTGTTTCTTAAACTTTTTTAAAAGTCCCACTTTTAAAAATTATGGAAGACCCCAAAAGAGCTTTTGTTTCTGTTTATTGATATTAAACATTAAAAATGATGCTAAACACTGCCGCTACTGCTTCCCACGATTGTTTGATGGGATTCTTATATTGTATTGTTTTTCAACATAGGCTGGCAAATAATTTTGATTTCATGGACTCCTGAAAGGGTCTTGGGGGATCCCCAGGGGTCCTAGGACCACACTTTAAGAAACACTGCTCTAGTGGACACCAGCACTGAGATGGCGTTGGACTAGATGAGTTCTAGATCCCTTCAGTTCATACATTCTATGATTCTATATTATACCAACTCAGAAAGCTGGGTTAATTAAGTAAAATGTGATCAAATTAAACATGGGAAATTTGTGTTCTGCAAATACTGTATAGCCATTACTGCAGTGGAGAGAACTGAAAACAGGAGATAGGAAGAGTGCAGCCAAGACAAGGAACCACACTGTTTATGGCAGTTGATTGGGGGTGGGGGTGGGGGTGGGGGTCAAACCAAATGAGATAAATGAATTTGGAACAGGTGAAGGGTCCTAAAATGCCTGGTCCTTGAGTTCATTTCAAAGGGTCAGGATTACCTGGTCCCATTTTGTTTCCTTCCTCTAGGCTAGTATTGCGGAATGGATGCAGAAGGCTCTAGAAATGGAGTTTAAAGAATGGCTTTGTGGGAAGGAGCCCGAGTCCGATTATCGAGGCTTCTTCCAGACCAATCTGCCTATCATTGCCATAAAGGTTAGGAGGAATTGGGGAGGAAAGGAGAAGACTTAGCTAATTGAACAAAGAAGATATTTTTCAATTGTAGAAGCCAAACCATGATGAGTTTGATTCCCCATCTGTTTTTCTCTCTCTCCCATTAAATATCTCAGATGCTTGATGAAAACATTCGCGTGGTATCGCACATCTCTGGTATTTTCCAGCAGAAAGTTCTTGAAATGGCTTTGGGAGAGTTGGAGGCCTTTTTGGGCAGGTCAGTTTCATCTTCTTTTTTATAACTTTATTAAATTTTAAAACAAAGGGATAAAATCTAACAGAAACTAATAAAGAAAGAAAAATGGAACAGAGGTGCAGGAAAAAAAAGAAAAAGAAAAGAAATAGAAATAGAAATAGAAATAGAAATAGAAATAGAAATAGAAATAGAAATAGAAATAGAAATAGAAATAGAAATAGAAATAGAAATAGAAATAATAGAAATAATAGAAATAATAGAAATAGAAAGAAATAGAAATAGAAATAGAAATAGAAATAGAAATAGAAATAGAAATAGAAATAGAAATAGAAATAGAAATAGAAATAGAAATAGAAATAGAAATAATAGAAATAGAAATAGAAATAGAAATAATAGAAATAGAAATAATAGAAATAGAAATAGAAATAGAAATAGAAATAGGAATAGGAATAACTCCCTTTACAACAGAAATAAGTAAAACTTACATTAAACTCTTACTCTAAGGTTACAAAATAACATCATTTTTTTCTATTGTTAACTAATATTATTAATCATCAAATCCGTATATCACAACTTCATTCTTTTCTGTTTCACGCAAGAAGGCCAAAAGGGGCTTCCAATTTGCCATCAAATTAGCCAATGTCTTTTCTCTAATCAAAGCTGTCAATTTCACCATCTCAGCCAACTCCATCAACTTTACCATCCATTTTGGAGATCAGTTTCATCTTGTACTCCAACTAATTCCAAAAGACAGGATGGTCTGTCCACTGTAACATCACCACAGCAGGAGAAGGATCTTTGGGCCCAACCTGTAGCAACTGCATCGTGAACGGCTGGTTGGTCCATATTTAAAATTCAATTATCCTTCTTGGGAATGGTACAACAAGAGCCACTATTGAGGCTGAGTTGCCCCTGTGAGAATGGGATATCTTCAGATGATATCATCATCAGCATCCATTTAATCCATTTAATTAAAAATGCAGCTTATTTTACTATAGCAAACTGACAGAAGAAAAAGTCCATCAGTATGAGTAACATAATCTAAACAGTATGAGCAATATAATGTAGAATGAAAAAGCATTATATTATGAAGCAAACTTCAAAAATAATTGACCACATTCCTCAACAATTGTTGATACTCCTGGTAGGAAAAAAAAAACCTAATTAAAATGTTGTCAGCAATACATATTAATAATCCATTGTTGCAAATCAGGTGTAATATTTTTTCAGTCATAATAATTTTTTTAACCAGCCCTCATGCCCCTAAAGTCCATAATTCTTTTTCAAAGATCAAAATCTACCAGTGCTCTCAGGTGAATTAGCCACTATCTTGTAAGATTTCACCCATGTCAAAAGAAAGAAACAAAGCCAGAAAATGTTGCCCACTTAAATGGGTAAGATCGATTTACACCTCACAGAAAGCACAAATAATTGTTAATGGAGAACTAACAAAACCCTGGGTGGTGCAGTACAAAAAGACACAAGACAAGGATGCCCTTTGTCTCTGCTCCTGTTTATTTTAGTTCTTGAAGTACTGAACAGAGATATAAGACAAGATGAGAGAATTGGGGGAGTAAAGGTTAAAAGAGAAACTTATAAGCTAAGGGCACTTGCTGATGATTTGGTGCTGGTATTGGAAGATCCATTAAAGGGAATAGAAATAGTAATGGGGAAATAAAAAGAATTTGGTATGCTAGCAGGTTTTAAAATTAATAATCAGAAGATGAAGACATTAATCCACAGCCTACCTTAATAGGTGGTAAACTTCCATCATGAATCTAGCCACTATCTTACAGGATTGCTATTTTTGAACAGCCTCTCTTAGAATGGCTGTAATGCAACGTAACCTTCTTCTTGACATGTAGCCTCAGTTGGTGGAAGGGCATCAGACACAACTTGAGCTGAATCAAGTTGAAAGTTCATTTCTGCAAGTTCTTGGTTCATAACTGGATCCACCTTTGTCCTGCCAGGTCAGCTTTCTGGTGGTTGTACATCACTGTGGGGAGGGGAACTGACTTGCAAGCTGGAAGTATGGGGACTACATGGACCGTTCCACTCCCGCTATGACCTCACCAAAGGCTTCCGGGTGAGCAAGGCCTCGTGTGACAAGTGTATTGTTCTTTTCTGCAGCCTGTATGAGAAACTGGTGGAATTTGGCAAAGTGCATCAGCAAGAGCCCATGGCATCTAAGTGCTACACACCATACCTGCTGTCCACTATCAACAACTGCTTGACCCTCAGGTATTCCCAAAGCCTGTGCATGCCTCTCTTTCCAGGCCTATTTTCTTGCTCTTCTTAGCCATCAGCCAGAAGGCTTCTTCCTAATTATTTCTCTCCCCTCTGCTGGCAGCTCCTCCATCCCAGCCTTGTATCCCAGTGGATTGCCATCTGAAGAGCCTGCCAGGATGCTACCATCTCTGCATACTGCCCTAGAGAAAATTCAGAAGAAGGCATGCCAACTTCTACTGGAGGAGTTGCTGGCTGACTTGAAGGTACAGTACATCTCGTCCAGGGTCACATGCTGCAGTTGGTTTGGCTTTGGCTTAGGGTGCAGGAGAACCCAACTAATCGTGGTTATTCAATACGCCATGATCAAACAATTTGTGGCTTAGCCTGCAGTGTGAACCAGACCACTGATTGCTACACATCTGGCACAGCCCTTGGAAAGCAGAGCAGATTCCAGCTGCCTAGTGCAACTATGCACCACTATTTGGGGAGCAAGGACCGCACCCTATATAGCACAGAAGGCTGAAACAAACCAATGGGCAAAAGCTGTATTTCACTGAATGCTGATATAAACAGCTCATCCAATAATTCCCATGCATGTTATAATATCAAGGCAAACTGATCGGGTTTTTTTAGCCTCTGTATTTGCAGATGTCTTTCTGGGTATACAGTATAGCCTTGCATCTCATATTGATAGCAGTTTTATTTAAAAGTTACCAGCATTTTCTCTTTTTGCTACTTTGTATGCTGTTCTGAGCTCCTTCTGCAAGTAAGAGGAGAGAAGAATTGGTCTCTCTTCTGGTCTGTTCCAGCCACACTTTGCCCAGCTGCCCTCCCGCCAGTGGCTGCTGGATGACTTTCAGCTGATGAACAGCATATGCGAGGTGATAGACAAGCAAGCCGAAGGTTTCTGCAGAACTCACAAACCTGTCAGCATGGTAAGATCCTGGCCACAGCTGGGGATGCCAGTGGTGGGGAAGATCTATACACTACTGAAAGTCCAGGGTGAGAGCCATCCTGAGATCATCACAAGCAAACAGCCTGATACCAGACGAGTCTGTTACCGAAACAAGAGAGAAGTGGAAGCCATCACTCCCACCCAAAGAGATTCTAGACCAGGGGTGGGGAACCTTTTTTCTGCCAAGGGCCATTTGGATATTTATAAGCGGGGACCGGGGGGTGGGGGGCGGGGTTTCTGGGATTTCCGTGGACCGAGGGCCGGAGTTTGCGGGCAGGAGCCAATCACAAGCACTGGGGGGCGGGGTTTGCAGGCAGGAGCCAATCGTGTGGAAGGGGCGGGGTTTGAGGGCGGGAGCCCCGCGGGCCTTATACGGCCTGCAGGCCTGACGTTGCCCACCCCTGTTCTAGACCATTACATTATGTGCATATGAGAGAAAGAGGAACAAGAACATTAGAGGATGCTGTCTTAAATCCTGCTAACTTAAAAGTGGGTAGCCTTTTTCTGTTGAAACTCTTCGTGCAAGGGTAATCTGTAGGATACCATATGACAGATTAGATGGAAACAAGCAGTGAGAAGCCAGAGACAAAAGAAGTTGGAAATCCTTTTTTTCATCATTCCTTTCCCCCTACTTTTAGATAATCCTTTTTTCCCCCCTCTCCCTCAATTTATTTCTCACACTCTCTTCTCTCTCTCAACCAAGCTGCAGGGAAAGTAGAAGTAATTCTTGTCTGAGACCTATACTGATAACTTGCAGAGGGCTACCTAAAATTCAGTCAAACATCACACAGGATCTTAGGGTTGTAGGTTGCCCATTCCTGTTCTACCTGGAGATGCCAAGACTGAAGCCAGGATCTTCTTCATGCAAATAATTATCCTTTCCCTGAATATAAAGTAGCCCAGGGTATTTCCCTACTAGTTCAGCCAGCTGAACTCTTAGTTGGCTGGCTGTTTGTAGATGGAAGGGATTTATTTGGACATCTGGTGCACAGTATATTGATTATTATTGTAATTATTGTAATTGTTTTGGATTGTTGTTTTGTTTTATTACCTTTGCTGCATTGAGGATGGACGGATAGACGGACGGACGGACGGACAGACAGACAGACAGACAGATACTGTAGATAGATGATAGATGATAGCTAGACAAACTTGACCAAATGTTGATTTGCTTACTTCCAGCACATTTGCTGGGTCCCTCTGCAACTGAGAAATGATTTTACACATTTTCAACATAAATAAAAAAATAATCAGTGCCTCGAGTTGACTGGGTTCCTAACTGCACATTTCCTACAAGTGTGAGAATTGTGAGGTCCATGCAAAAGCTTGTCATCTTGTGTAGCAATAGAGCTGAATCTGGGCTCAGCATCATTTGACAGAGTATCCATTCTGGTTTTTGGAGTATAGGTCTGAATGTTAAACCTGTTTGACTCATTCGTGTATGACTTTTGTAGGTATTAGCTTCCGAAGCAGTTTCAGCACAACATACGTGCAAACTTGCCCATTATCTCAGCTTAATGGAATTAGTTAAATCATGACTATGGACAAGTGGCTGATATAGTTCAGATGAAGAAGAGGAACTGTGAGCTAGTTAGGAAGGCATAAGGGCCACATTCTGTTTGCAGGCTGCCAGTTCTCCCCCCCCCCCCCCTTCTGTGAAGATTCCTAGGTATCAGCTCAGCACAATCCAGGTTAGTTAGTGATGGAACATACTCACAAATTGCATTTCTGGAATATCCAGAAACATGACACCTCTTTTTCCTTCCCCCTTTAATGCCCACCCAGTACCTGCTGTCAGAAGCTGAGCACCTGGCTATGAGCCAGTACGTGAAGTCCCTCTTGCAGAAACGGATGATGTGCCGAACAGCTGAGGAGCGGAGCAAGATGTCCACAAGGATGCTGCAGGACACCTCTCAGCTCAAAGAACTCTTCTGTGCCCTGGTGAGAGACAGCAGGACAGAGGGAAAGCTCCCCAGCCTGTGTAGACGTGCACCCAGTTCCCCCACCAAGACAGCTTCGCAGCTTCCTATGTAAATAGCTTCCGAGGTAGAACCCTTGAGAGATGGGTACAAGCAAAGGCTATTCAGGTGGGCCATTTTACTGGGGTGTGAAGTGAGTGTATTTGTTTTGAACTGCCCGCCCTTCTTTCCTTCCCAGGGCTTGGAGGAGGACAAACTGACCCTCAAAGTCATTGCTGATCTGCAGCAGTTCGTCAGTGTCAAGGATCGCTCTCTGCTTGGCCTGGAGGTGCTGAGGATCATGTCAAAATATCCTGATATCAGGTAGGGCACCCAAGTTGTGAAAAAAGGACGATTTCCCATCTTCTAATTGCAACATCCTCTGGCATCAAATCTGCATTTGGGGACTGAAGGAGAAGCCCAGAAATTGCTGTATAGTGTCCTTTTAACCCAAGTTACCCAGGACAAAATCTAGGACCTTCGAGATTATTAAGCATCATTAACAGTACTTGATAGTTTTATTTATTGTGAAGTGTTTGTTATCTTTACAGATGCTTTTAGTTTCATATACAGTATTATTAGCCACCCAGAGTCATTAGAGAAGACCGTTTTCAAACATGGGTGAATAAGTACAATATCTTTCTGTTCAGCTCTTGTTCCATCCCCAAACACAAAGTGAAAACATTTTCTAGGGGTTTCCCATTCAAGAGACTGATTGCACGCTGCATTGTTAGGATCATGCAGGCCCTGCAGGGTATCTAGAGGACAGGCTGGGGTTGGAGAAGACTGCAGCAGAGAATGCTGATAGAAAATAAGCTATCCCACAGAGAAACTCCGTCTTCATTGATCTGCAGGCCTTCCCGCAGAGTGGGCAGAAGAATAAGCCAAAGAAAAAGTCACCAGTGTGTTTGTGTGTGTAGGTGTTCATGTATACCTCTCTGTGAGACTTCTCTCCTTGGGTCTCTACTCAGTGCTTCTGATTAAGTGGACTGTGGTCCATGAAAGCTTATGTGATAATCAATAGGTTAGTCTTGAAAGTGCCGCAAAAGCTGTTCTTGTGTTTGCTGTAAAAGATGTAAAATGGCTACCCTTCTGAAAACTATTTTTCATGTTGTTTCTCCAGCGAGGACCACATTTCCATGCTCTTATACTTGCGTGGCGACATCTCCAAAGAAATCTGCAATAATGTGCTGGAAATCATGGTGCAGAATCCTCAAGTCCTACCGGAGAATTATGATCCCATTTTTAGCAATATCTTGGTTCCTGCTCCAGAGCTGCCCTTCTGCCTTGGCAAGTCCAAATGTGCCTGAGAGTTCCTTAGGTGCTGCTGCCAACTGTCTCCCCGGCCATCTCTGAATTCACTGACCTGCCCAGATGGCAGCTGGTAACCTTGGCATGGTGGAGAAATTTACCATGCCAACAAGCATTGCACCATATTGTGGGGGGCAGATGGAGGAACTACATTTAAACAGGATTAATATCATGCTCTGTCTGATTTCTCTTTCTTTTGCATATCCACAGGTATCTTTTGCTATTTCTGTTCTAAATAAAACTGGCACACTGTTCTGTTCAGCTAACAATGATTAAAATTCTCTTTCTTGTGTATGTGTATGTAAATTTCCTGGGACTTTTAAGTCTCTGTTCACTGTTTGCTCTTCAGGAAACATCTACGTAGATTTCTGAAAAGAAACTGTAAATATGAGCTGCTTGAGGCAAGGCAGTGCCTTAGATCTAGAGACACCTCAGAAAAGACTTTGCATTAATAATAATATTTATCCTTAATATTTATCTTCCTGAGAGGATGGAACCTTATTAGCATATCTGAGTTAGGAGAAGAAACATGTGCAAGGAGGTGTTTCGTGAGAGTTTCAGAATCTAGACCAGTGTTTCTCAACTTTAACAACTTTAAGATTTGTGGACTTCAACTCCCAGAATTCCCCAGCCAGCATGCTGGCTGGGGAATTCTGGGAATTAAAGTCCACATATCTTAAAGTTGCCAAGATTGAGAAACACTGATCTAGATAGTTTAGCTCTTGAAAGGTCAAATCCATCACCATAATATTGGGTCCACAAAGTAGAAAAGTAGCAGCAAAGCTTATTAACATTAATAAATGTCTGCCAAGACCTGACAGGTCCTATTATCAATGTCTGGAACTCCCTTTTATAATTCCATCATTCTTAGTAATGCTGAATGACTAGGACCAATTGCCATTGAATTTTTTCCCAGAGTCCTGATGTGGTGCTGTGTTTTTAGGTGCATTGTGGGAAATAAAAACAACAGCTAGATCTAAATGTCTGGTGGCTCTTGTCATGATGCATTAATGGATGAGAGGGTGCTTTATCCAAAGTTTGCTCAAATCTGGAATTGGATACAGTAGGTGTGCTACATTTTCATCAGTCCATACCAGTGTTTTTCAACCTTAGCCATTTTAAGATGTGTGGACTTCAATTCCCAGAATTCCCCAGCCAGCATGCTGGCTGGGGAATTCTGGGAGTTGAAATCCACACATCTTAAAATGGCCAAGGATAAGAAACACTGGTCCATACAATCAGACAACATATGGAAAGATGCTTATACCTGTTAAAATTTTTAACTGCTCTCCATGGGCAGGTTACGGTATCAGGACTGGAAGTCTGCCAGACATAAATGACAACATCAAAGGATGCACCTCTATTTTGATCATATAGAGAGCCAGTTTGGTCTAGTGGTTAAGGCAACGGGCTAGAAACCAGGAGTCTGTGAGTTCTAGTCCCGCCTTAGGCTTGAAAGCCCGCTGGGTGGCCTTGGGCCAGTCACTCTCTCTCAGCCCTAGGAAGAAGCCAATGGCAAACCAGGAGCCTGAGAGTTCTAGTCCCGCCTTAGGCATGAAAGCCGGCTGGGTGACCTTGGGCCAGGCACTCTCTCTCAGCCCAACTCACCTCACAGGGTTGTTGTGGTGGGGAAAATAGGAGGAGGAGGGAGCATTAGGTATGTTCCCCGCCTTGAGTTATTTATAAAAATAATAAAGGCGGGATAGAAAATAAATAAATAAATAAATAAAATAAATAATATTTCACCAAATATTTTCATGTCACCAACATGAAAAGTTTGGAAAGCTCTGAGATAGTGTATATACTCGGGGATAAGCCAAAAAATTTAGATTCCAAAATACAACCAAGAAATTGGGTTTGGCTTATCCACAGACGGGCTTATCCACAAGCATATACAGTACTTGTTTCCCCCCTGTGAAGGCTGCTGCCTATCAAGGGAAGGGTGCAGCCAAAGCAGACCCCTCGGAGCTCTTGTCATCCAGCTGCAGTCCTCAAGGCTCTTCCCTTGGGGCCAGTGGTTAATGGAAAGAAGGGACAAATCAGATGGAGTAGTTGAATCACAGATGTGACATTATGGAAAGTTTCTCCATCGCGCAAACAAAGAAAGAAGATAGCATGTTGAACTCAAGTAATATAAATAAACTCAAGGGCTGCGTGTTGGAAGTAGGTTTCAAAAAAACCTAGCCAGACTGGGGATGCAAATATCAGACGGATTTTATTCTGTGAAAAGTCTTTGACCTGGTCACTTGGAATCACTTGACACAAAATGGATATTTGGGGGAAAAATGCCAGTTTGGGTTCTTGTATCTCTTAAAAGAGGGAAGCCAGCAGGTCTGAAAATCAGTAAGTACAAGCTTGGCATCAGATGTAATTGAGCAGGGAGAAAATCCTATAACTGGAGCCCTGGATCAAGAGCACCATCTCTCACATTGCCACATTCCTGGCAAATGCTTCACTGGCAAGAAAGCAGATCTCACTAAGAGGTTAGTATGCAAACCATCATCACTCCAGGCCTTAAGGGAGATCAGCAATCCAACTCTCTTTTTGTGACATGACAAATATCCCCCTTTCTCCGGACTGCAACACTGAAATTCAGCATCTTTACTGGGCAGAGTTGAAAATAAACAGTGTTCTGGCATGAAAAAGGAAGCAACTTCCAGCAAGCCAGAGTTCATGGAAGTAGTTTCATAACCTCAGTTAACCTAAACTGATTCCCCCTTTGTACTCAGATCTAGAACTTCTTGAGTCTTGTGAAAGTAAGAGAAAGAAAAAGTCTTGTGAAAGAAAGAGTCTTCTGCAATTGTTAGTTACGCAGAGTTGGGAAATGCTTTGTTGACCTCCTTCTAGTACTTCACACGGTGGCAGCTCATAGGCCATATTAAACCTTTGAGATAGACTTCACTCTTTATCCATTACATGCAGTAATTTTGGAGTAAAAGAATTCCTCTTAGTCATACCAGCATCACATCATACTTATTTCCAATAATCTACTGTCACAAATATTCTTCCAAGCCAGTTTTCAGAATGAGTGGGAAGTCCTTGGTGGTTCCTCGGTGTCCCACAATAACCTTGAATATTATAAATGGGGGGAAGGGGGAAGAGCCCCACTAAGTACTGTGTTCGAAGAGCATCTTTTGTTCCTTTGACTGACCTGGGAGACACCTTTCCACCAGAACCAAATCTTTCCACACACTGAGCTAGGATGTACTTGAGAGTATGCACGAACAAACATAGGTACACAAAGACAAGAATGTCATGACTTAAATTGAGATGACAATACTTACACATGCAAAAAAAGTCATAAGAGCAGCCATAATGGATCAGAGCAAAGGCCAATCTAGACTAGTCCTGCGTTCTTTTAATGGCCAACTAGATGCCTAGGAGAAACTGACCAAGAGGACATAATGCCCTACTGCTCAGGTTCCCCAGCAACTGTTATCAAGTACTATATTTCCTCTTGTCCTGAAGATAATGTGTAGGCATCCTGATGACTAGCCACAGATAGCCTTAACTTTCATCACTTTATCTAAACTTCTTTTAAAGCTCTCAATCTGAGGCCCATCACTTTATCTTCTGATGGTGAGTTCCAGTTTGACTACAAGCCACATGAAGAAGTACACTTCCTTTTCATCTATATTGGCTCTCCTACTTTTTAGCTTCAGCAGATTATGCTGGAGGGAGAAAAATGTTTCCTTATCTACTTTCCCTCTCTACATATAATTTTAATATGGCCTCCATTACTCTTTAAAAAAACCAAACAAACTAAAAGCCTCAACACCTGTAACCTTTCCTCAGAAGAGAGTTGCTCCACCCCTGAATTATGCTCTTTTTTGCACTTTCTCTAATATTCTTTCTGATGTGCAATGACCAGAACTGTATTCCATGTTTCACCATTTACTTGTATGAAGACATGATGACATTGGCGATTTTATTTTTGATTCCTTATTTACTGAGCCACACCATGGAACTAACCTGTTTCACAACGGGCTAAGAATGAGTCTACATTCAGCACCACCATGACCTTAAATGCCCTCCCCTAGAGAGTCAGTTGCATCTCATCAATATAGACTGTTTGGTCCCAGGCTTCTATTCCTTCTTCCTAAATAATTTGTCATCTACAGAAGTGGACCACACATAGTTTAGCTTCCAACAATCTGTAAGTTAAAAACTACTGGTCCCAATACAGTTCCTTGGTCAACTCTATTTATGCCCCTACATTAAGGGAGCTGACATCATATACCTTGTCTGAGCAAATTCTTTTCAGTATTTGGCTGGAGAAGAATATCATGTTGCCTAGCCTGGCAATGAAACGTCTGCAAGAAAACAACAAGGCTCAGAGAGCACCATGGACTCCACAAGAATATCATTGTTGGACATGCAATCGAAGTAGTCAACAAGCAAATTACCTGCAATGCAGAGTGCATCATGTGAAGTCTCTACCATGTTAGGGAGATAAATGGAAGTTCCACAAGAGTTAGGTGATAGAGGAACTTCAAGGTGATTAAAAAGATCCTGGAGTACTTACTCAAGTGGTAAACATACACAAAGACTTTCCAAGACATTGCAACCTAAGCCCCAGGTGGTTGAAAAATTATAGATCCAAAACAGCATAGCAAGCAAGTAAAGTAGTGGTGGCCAAATTTTGGATTAGTGCAATGGTGAACAAGTGCTGAGGAAATTAGAATTGTTCAGACCACAACACTATTCCCTTTGATTGTAGCTCCATGAAATTGTGGAAAGCAATCCTGTATCACATTCAAGGATCAGCATGTGCAAACACAAATGAGCTGGTTCAGTTGTTCAGTGAAGTGGCCCACCTTGTCAAGAAGACCATACAACCCCAGTATTCTTATTATTTTGGGCTACCTTGTTATATTTAAGTGTCCGTATATGTCATCTGGTAATTTACGTAATGACAAGCAACTGCAATCCATGAATTTGATTAGAGGCATCAACAGAAAAGCCAAGGATTGGGCTTCCATCACATGGTTATGGCCTCGACCTTGACTTTTTTGTTCCCCCCTTGCACCCTCCAGATGCCCCTGATTTATTCAACTGGTTTGAAGCCATTTTAATGAGTGGCTGTCATCACATCCTCTGTGGTAGCAAAGGAACCCATTCAATTCAACCATCTTGAATTAAATAAAGAACAGGAAAATAGGTTTACTGTCTTCTGGCAGTCTAAAATTCAGAACTAACAGAGGGAGGGAATTAAAACAGGAAGGAGGCCCAACACATCTGAAGGCTGGAAAAAGATACTGTAATGTGATATGCTTATCTGCATACATGTTTCAAACAAATAGTAACTGAATTATTTTCCATTCTGTTTTCAATAGCAGTAGCCAACTAGATTTTCTGGGATGGCCATATTTGCAATACACAATCTACTACATGAGATAAATTGGGGCAGCCCCACTGTTAGACACTAGCTGCTTCTTATGTCCATTCCTTGTAACAGTTCAAGGTGGTGCAGAATAAAATACAGGATAAACCATCCATAAAGACAATACAATAAATACACCATCCATAAATACAATACTGAGAAGCAGTTGTGTTGAGAAGCAGGAAGAAAGCAATCAACAGTTGCAACTGGGTTCAAATATTTTAATTAACTTTTTTAAACACTTAAAGTGCAGTGGGATTTGGTCCCAGAGACAATACATATCAAGAAAACTGGTAGTCATTTCTCCTCTCTATTAACCACCACTGTTCCCCAAAACACCAACAAGGAAAACAGATTCTTGCTCTACAATATTTGAAATTACAACAGGAAGAAATGCACTGCAAAGGTAAAGTAGGAAATTTGTACTCTCAAATCACAAAGAATCAACACATTTCCATGAAGTGTCTTTTTCAGAAAATACCTCATCAGATTCTTATTATTTATTTATTATTTATATTTATATCACCGTCCATCTCCCCCAAAAGTAGGCTGACCATATTTCAGGATGGCAAAACGGGACGGGGTCTTGTGTAATATTCAGTATTCATGAAAAAGAGGGGTCCCCACCCCTGGTCCACGCAATTGGCTCCCGCCTGCAAACCCCGCCCCCCAGGCTGCACGATTGGCTCCTGCCTGCAAACCCCGCCCCCGGTCCACACTCCAGCTTGGATCCTTCTTCTGCTCCATTCCCGCCAGGTTTGAAAAACAGGACAAAATTGAGATTTTTATGAAAACGACGGGACGGTCGAAAAATGCTTAAAAAACGGGACTGTCCTGTTCAAAAGGGGACATATGGTCAGCCTACCCAAAAGGCGGACTCTGGGCGGTTTACAGTTAAATCCACAGTTAAAACTATACAAAGATAAAAATTGCTACCAACAATTACTATAAAATAAATAAATATAAAATCCAATGATGGTGAGGCCTTATTCAATAGGGAGGGCTCTATGGCATAAGCCACCCCCAGGAGGAACTGTTACCCCTCCCATCCCAAGCAAGGCGGCAGAGCCAGGTCTTCAGACTCTTCCGGAAGAAGAATTAAATTATTATTAATTATTATTAAATCCTCCTCTGGTGGTAATGCTACCCCTCTAAGCACCTTAGTGCATTTGTTGGATTCCTTTACCTCACATTGATTGGATCAACATTAAAATATGGTTTTGTGTAGCCATGCATGAGTCATTGAAGCAATTCATACCTTGCACTAAACTATAATCTAGTTTGGTGTTGGTTTAGCACGGTGTATGAACTCAGCCATCGCGATTTAATATATTGCATGAATTCAGCTAATTGTGGCAAGCCCTAGAAAAACAACCCATGATTTAGCAGGAAGGGGAAACCAAGTGTTTCTCCTTCATCTTTTCACTGACACACCCTTGAAGAAAGATTAGAAGTTTTTACTTCAATTTTTCCATTAAAAATACCTGTTGTTATGGATAAGCAGAAATGAGTTCAAGCTTCATTAAGCAACCAAGTCAGGATCACAAGCTAAAGTTTGGTGCTTGCATGTCTCTCTAAACTCCAATAAAGTTTAACCACAGTTAGCCTAGACCTGGATACAGTAAGCCATAGTTAATTAAGAAGCAAAAAATTACTAATCTCTTCTGTAGGACTGCTCTGGGGGAGGAGAGGAGCAATACAACTACAGGGGGAAAACAAATGAAACAATAATAATCAAAAGAGTCACACAGAAGAAAATAAAAAATCTCCAAATTTCCGTAATGGGATTGCCAATATCCCCAAGTCCCTCAAATAATTCCCTGAAGACCTTTATTCTCACCTCAGCTTCTCCATCCCCAACACCTCTGAAATCTTCCCTCATAGTCCTTTCTAGATGCAGAGATTACACCCAACTCAGAAAATAAGAGTTTACCACCCAATTGGTTCGCTGTCCTTCTCGAGCTACAGAGTCTGTATGGAAATGGTATTGTCCTTAGTTGATTTTTCCTCTGTATCGTTGTGCACCTTTTCAAATAATTTCGCAAAATTCGTCTCGCGTAGCCCACCACGGAAACTCCGCGCTGCAAAGGCATAGAGAATGGGGTTGATGCAGCTGCTTAAAAAGGCCAGAGACCCATGAAAGTTTGTGAAAGCTGCAATGGAGTCAAGTAAGGCCTGGGTCGCCTCCGGTTTGGCATATTTCAGCAACAGTGCAGAGATGATGATGAGGTTCAAGATGTGATAAGGGAGCCAGCAAACAAAGAAGGCGCCAACTACGGCAGAAATCAGCTTCCCGGTTTTCATTTTCTTGTGGTTTTTCAGAGTCCGAATCTTCCTCACCACATAGGTGTAGCAGACTGCCAGCACAGTGAAAGGGATCACAAAGGCAAACAGAGTCTCCACTATGTTAACCGCAAGGCGCTGGCCATCATTCTCATACAATTCATCCGAGCACTTCCCTTCGGTCATCTGGCTGGATGAGAATATCAAGGCAGGGCAGGAGAAAGCCCCTGCTAACAACCAAATGGCCAGCAGTATGACGTGCACCCCCCTTGGCCTCCGCCATCTTTGGGAAGCAAATGGAAGGACCACAACAGCAAAGCGGTGGAGGCTCATTAATGTGATGGAGAAGATGCTGGTGTAGACTGTCAAATATACAATATATATGAGGAGTTGGCACATGAAGTCTCCAAAAACCCAGTCTTTGACAAAATAGTAAATCCAGAAAGGCACAGTCAGCATTACCATTAAGTCAGCCACAGCTAAGTTCAGGATGAGGGCAATGGTGAATGAGCGCTGGCGGAATTTGGAAAGGATAGTCCAGACCACAAGACCATTCCCAGGGACCCCAATCAGGAAGCACGTAGTAAGGAACACACTTGGAATCAGCCTGGTCTCCACCCATCTTTCCTTGGTCCCTGTCAGGTTGGCTGGTATCTCTGTGGCATGAAGGAGGGTCATCATGTGTCCATATAGCCTTTGTATAACGCTAAGAGAACTCCAAGACAAAACAAAGAAATGCCCAGGATTGTCACTGAGACAGTAAGATCCCCAAGCTCCTCTTTGGGAGGGGCCAATTTCCTCTAAAAACATGTTTTTTTAAACTCAACTAGGACATCCTGATTGGTTTTGCAAAAGATGCACATGAGAAATAGAGAGGCTTTCTCTCTCCAGCCCATTTCCTTTCAGAGGAAGCCTATTGCCCAATTCCTAAAGATGTTGAGTAAGAGTTCTGCTTTGACGTCTGCAGTGGTGCTAGCAGGGAAGGAGCTCTACAGAATGGAGCTAAATCACAGGCAACAACACATGGTGCTCCCAGGAATGGCCCCAGTTACAGCCTCCACCCGTCTTGGAGAAAGGGTGATAAGATGTTAAACAGACCCGATGGAAAGAAGTGAAGGCTTAGAGATGGTTGAGTGAAAAGAAGACCTCGGTGATTAGGCCAAGCCTGAAACTCTAAAAACTGCCAGTTCTGAAGCTTTGGGTCTGTTGTTCAGCCTGAAAAAAGGAGACCGTTATGGGAAACAGGTGCTGCTTGCAACTCTGTGGTGCTGGTGGGGAAGCGTCCTTGGCGAGGCACCTGCATCATGCAACCAAAGCTAAATTTAGACTGCTCCTACTATCATCAATTCAAGGATAGGTGGGAGGGGAAGTCAACTACAACTGGCAGAAGTGCCATGAGTCACAGGTGGCCTGGCAATAAAAACCCAGCAGCACTGGGGGATCTGAAGCTCCCTGGGGGTACCAACTGAAATGGCTTTCCTGTGGGCAGCTCTTACTTACCTAGCGCTCCTTGGTGTTGCCTGTGGTGAGTAGAGCATATGCTGCTTTGTAAGGTGCTTCCTTCCTTCCTATTCTTTCTCCACGACTGATGGAGCATGCAGCTCCTACGGGGGGCATGTAAGTTCATTGCTTGCAACACACCACACACAAGCACACACCCCGCATTGCCCAATTCACAGGCCTGCTTGCCTGATGGATTTCCCCTGCAGAGAAGAGCAATAGGGTGGGAAAGGAAGAGTGCTTCCTACTACAACCCTGGGGGGTTCCTGTACTCTTCTTTAAAGATGAACTGTAGATGACCTCAAGGATGCATCCCGGTAGTTTTCTGGCAATTAAAATAGCTTGCCTCTGCTTTCTTACGGGATGCTTTTTTCAACTCCACCAGTGACTTTTTCAAAAAATGCTCTGCTATATAATCTTATAATGCAGACAAAGGGGGAAATGATTAAATATATGGGGAGCAATGTTGGGGATAGTTACTTTAGATTAAAACAGAGATTTACTTTGAGTTAAATCAAATGTACTTTTGACCCACTTTGTCCTGCAAATTTTCGGGATGCGGGCCCTTGCCTACATGCACCACTCAAAGGCCAATTATGGCCTCCTCAACTTGAAAAATAATGGTGCCCCTACTCTAGAGCCTACTGCATAGCAACCAACCAGTTCCCACCAAGCTCCTGCATGTAGCCATCGGTTTCTCTGAGCTCTTCAGGAGTGGGCAGCATGTGGACATATCTGGGCAACCCTCCCCATCCTTGTCTTGCACAGGCAGCTTCTCTCAATCCAGGTCTGAGATACTTACCAGAATCACCCTCCCTTGGTCTTTTCTTAGGCTGTGGGTTCCCATCGATTAAGCCGAACGTGAGGGACACAGAGAGAATTGTCAATGGAGAGAACGCCGTTTCTGGTTCTTGGCCCTGGCAAGTCTCGCTACAGGTAAGGACACCCCCCTCGGCCATTATGTGGGGGACAAATAATATTCTCCTGACATCCATGATGCTGAACTGCATATTAGGCACAGCAGGCAAGCTGAAGCTACCTGATGACCCTGGAACTGGAGACAGATATCAGGTTGTTGTCTGGTGTGAAGGGAGTCAACATATAGGCACAATAAAGGACATTGTTTACGGTAGAAGGTGCTAGTATAGAAAGGGCAAGCTTGGAGCCTCCTTAGAAGAGCAGAATGTCGAGGTACAGGGCCAGACCATAATAAAGTCACCCCATGTTGTTATCAGATGCTACATTCCTGCAGTAAAGGTTGTGTTAGAATTTACTCTGCTTTTGTAAGCCCTATTATCATTTTAGAGGGTATATTACCTGTAAACTTGTGGGCTTTGTGGCTCCTGCGATCCACTGGCGAGGAGCCCAGTAATCACTGTGGTTGTGCATACCAAGAAAGGATACTCCATTGCATCTATCTCCAAATGCTTTGGCCCCTTCCTTAAATGGGCATTTTCCCCAGAACCACCCTTGAAGTGGGGAAAGATGCTGCAGCTCTACTAACCCCAGTTTAAACTCTGGATTGTTTCGGTAAGTCTGTCGCTGGTAAAAACAAACAAACAATTGGATGAGAGGCGTTTGATATAACAAGCCTATCCTTTTAAGATATAATGTTAGTGCATGGGTGAGAATAGGGTTAGGGTGGACTTGAGGCTGCCACAGAATAAATGATTAAAAACCTTGTTGTTGTTAATAAGGCAGTATTCCTGCCTGTAGATATTTCTACATTTTTTAAAAAATGTGGAAATTGCATATTCATTGACCTGCAGAACATATGCAGGCACTTGTATGCATCTTTCCTATATGAAAATATTCATAGAAATTGCTCAAAATGTTTTAAAATGTAAATAAATTATTTGTTTTTTGAAATCAAAGATTACTTCCCCGAGGTCGACTTTTTCCCCCCAGCACACATTTCTGGGGAAACAAACTTTTTAAAAAATGTTAACTACCACTGTTTTTATGCAACTTTTAGTACTGTACCTTCTTTTTGGATTCCTGGTAGAGTGTGTGTGATTTTTTGAAGGCAGACGTTAGACAGAGTTCACTTGCTGTTATTTTTGCTTCCAAAGTGAGCAGAACGTTCAAATTAATTGCCAACGGGATCTGGCTTTAGAATTCATTCATATTCATACTTGAGACTCGTTCAGATTGGAAAAGGTAGAACCACATACTTTTTCTGCTCTGCTTAGTTCAGTCCTCAAAAAAAAAATGAAAGGGGGAAGCAAAGAGGGAAAAATAAGGAACATGAACTTGACAAGCAGTCTTTGTTTTCTTGATGCATTTTACCCTTAAAGGTAAAGGTTCCCCCTGCACATTTGTGCAGTCGTGTCCGACTCTTTTACCCTTAGTGTGCTTCAATTTTAGTGTTTTAGTGTTTTAGTGTTTTACAATTTTAATTTTACCCTTAGTGTGCTTCAATTTTTTTTTCTAGACCAGCTCAAATTTCCATTTCTGTGGTGGTTCCCTGATAAACGAGAATTGGGTTGTTACGGCTGCTCACTGCAATGTGAAGTAAGTAAAACCTTTCCATTTCTTGTTATATTGACCACCTAGAGGCAGCATGTTACCAGTTTCACCTTTATTGGGATTCGTCAGACGCAGGTAAAAGGTAAAGGTTCCCCCTGCATATTTGTGCAGTCGTGTCCGACTCTAGGGGCCGGTGCTCATCTCCGTTTGTTAGCCGAAGAGCCAGCATTGTCCGAAGACGCTTCCATGGTCATGTGGCCGGCATGACGCACGTGGAATGCTGTTACCTTCCCACCGAAGTGGTACCTATTTATCTACTTGCATTTGCATGTTTTCGAATTGCTAGGTTGGCAAGAGCTGGGGCGAGTGCGGGAGCTCACTCTGTCACATGGGGCTAGGGTCTCGAACCTCTGAACTTGCGATCTTCCGATCGACAAGCCTGGCGTCTTACCCGCTGAGCCACCACGCCCCTTAACATTTCCATTTCTTGTTATATTGACCACCTAGAGGCAGCATGTTACCAGTTTCATCTTTATTGGGATTCGTCAGACACAGGTAGCCAGATGTTATTCTATGGGGTTCAAACCCTCTACTGGGAATTGAACTTACAGACTTTCACACTTTAGGACTATATACAGTGCATTAGCTTTAGGAGCTATCCAGGTCTTGGCACTCAGTGGTTGTGGAAAGGGATCTATAGAAGCTCCCAGAATAATATATGCTGTCCACCTTTTCTTAAGCTCTCAGCGGAGCACCTGTATCTCCCTCCTCTAATGGAAGGAGGACTTCCATTTTTGTGGTAATCGGTGATAGGTTATCAATGGGATAGAATGATTGGTGAATCCAAGCAGCTGATCAGGCAGGCCCTGTCTGCCCGGAGTAGACCTCCAACAACAGTAAGGCACAGTAATCAAATTGACGGATTCTAATAAGGAAATCTCACATTCAAACCTTTCCCTCTTTCAGTGCCAGCTTATAATTACCACTTTTCAGCCCAATCCATCTCAGAGTTGTAAGAAAATGAAATATGGGGGAAAATACTGATGTTGCCCTGAGCTTAGAGGCAGGGTGCAATCAAGCTATAAATAAACTGTGTCCAAAATGAGGTCAAGTACAATTTTTCAATTGTTTCATCAGATTATATAATACTTTTTTTTTACTTCTGAAAGCCAAAACAGCTCTCAGACTCAGCTTATGTAAGAACAATAGCAAACAGGTCTGTTCCTATTCTCAGACTTACAATATACAAGGCACAAAAGGAAAGCAAGATGGGACAAGGAGGAAGGAAGGAACCAAATGAATTCAAGCAACAATTCCTAAAGTTGTTCAGTACTTTTATCTGAAATAGGAACCACTGAGAAAACAGAGCTCGTTTCCATCATTGCTTAGCACTCCTAGAATGTGTTTAGAGCAGCTTGAGGCCCCAGATCAGCTTGTACTTTCCAAACATTTTTTAAAAAAACACCATTAAGTCATCTGCTGTTACTATTGTCATAAATCAATGGACCAGTTTCCCATAATTTTCAGGTGGTGAATATACAAAAACAGTAGTATCAGCCCTACTTACCTGAAGCTCTAAAACTTTCCCTCCCATAAAAGGAAAAGAAAACCCTGGCCATGAAAGACCTCTCTTTTGCACCGCTGCCTTATCCACTCTGGCCTTTGGACCTTTGACCATCAAAAGGTCTTACCTGGTTTAGCAATCTCTTTCCCCATCTGCATCTCCAAACTATTCCATCCCTTTCCAAACTACTGAATCAACAAAATGTTGGGAGATTCAGCAGTCTGAATCTCAACGAAGGCTACCTTTATTATTTATTTATTTATTTATTTATTTATTTATTTATTTACTATCCCTTTATTATTTTTATAAATAACTCAAGGTGGCGAACATACCTAATACTCCTTCCTCCTCCTATTTTTCCCCACAACAACAACCCTGTGAGGTGAGCTGGGCTGAGAGAGAGGGACTGGCCCAAGGTCACCGAGCCGGCTTTCATGCCTAAGGCGGGACTAGAACTCTCAGTCTCCTGGTTTGCAATTGGCTCCTTCCTAGGGCTGAGAGAGAGTGACTGGCCCAAGGTCACCCAGCCGGCTTTCGTGCCTAAGGTGGGACTAGAACTCCCAGTCTCCTGGTTTGCCATTGGCTCCTTCCTAGGGCTGAGAGACAGGGACTGGCCCAAGGTCACCCAGCCGGCTTTCATGCCTAAGGCGGGACTAGAACTCTCAGTCTCCTGGTTTGCCATTGGCTCCTTCCTAGGGCTGAGAGACAGGGACTGGCCCAAGGTCACCCAGCCGGCTTTCATGCCTAAGGCGGGACTAGAACTCTCAGTCTCCTGGTTTGCCATTGGCTCCTTCCTAGGGCTGAGAGACAGGGACTGGCCCAAGGTCACCCAGCTGGCTTTCATGCCTAAGGTGGGACTAGAACTCTCAGTCTCCTGGTTTCTAGCCCGTTGCCTTAACCACTACTCCAAACTGGATACCTTTATCCCACCTCTTCCATCCCCAGCTCTAAGAGATTGATTTATGTCTCAATGCTACGTTCAGGTTTGGTGCATGTGTGCAGCAGAGAGGAGGTCACAATAGCACGTTAGATGCCGGAATCAACATAAGCCACATAAGTGTGTTTTTATTTCTCCAGACCAGGAACACATTTTGCTATCCTTGGAGAGTATAACAGAAACTCTGGAACTGAGCCAATCCAGAAGCGATCCATAATCAAGGTGAGCAGGTCATTTGGGGCCATGTCACAGACTTCAGAAAGAGAGTGCATCAGGCAAGGAAAGCACAGGTGCAGTCCCATACAACTGGAGGACAAAAACAATTACTTTTTTTGTCGTCGCCCCCCCCCCCCCCCCCGCAGACACCTCTGGATCTGCATCTAATCATGTGTGGCTTGTAATGGAATACAATTTAAAATTATTTCTTATTGATGCTCATTCCACACAGCAATGCAACACCACGGCCTGGTTTGTATGTCTTGACAAGCTGTTGTGCTAAACCATGGTTTGTTGAATAAAGTATAATTGGCCTAATTTGTACAATACACTAAGCTATAAAGTCTGGCTTACAAATTATGGTGGCTGGGTTTACCTATAATGCTAAGCCAAATAAACACTGAAGCGCCTGATGTCTTACTGTATTGGGTGATCCCAGGATAATGGCTATTGACTTTCTTTCTTCACTCTTCAACGTTAAACTCTTAAAAGTTGCCACGGCTGAGAAACCCTGTTTTAAGGTTTTCTCCCTCCACTCCTAATGTTTTCCAGGCGATCCCCCATCCTTCCTGGAATTCTGGAACCTTGAATAATGACATCACCCTGTTGAAGCTGTCCGCCCCGGTCCAGCTGAATGCCCGCGTATCTCCTGTCTGTCTGGCCTCTCCAACAGAGTCTTTGCCCTCAGGACTTAAGTGCGTCACAACTGGATGGGGACGAACCAGTGGGACTGGTAGGTGGCCATTTGGGATAAAGCTGGCTAGGAAAAGCCAAAGCAGAAAGAGAAGATATCCAGCCTGCCTTCTTTAACTCACTGACCATGTTGACTTTTTTCTTTTTCCCAGCAAGTGGCTCTGCAACCATATTGCAGCAAGTCCTTATTCCCTTGGTGCCTGTAAACCAGTGCCAGCAATATTGGGGTAACCGCATCACCAGTTCCATGATATGTGCCGGTGGAGCTGGCGCCTCTTCCTGCCGGGTAAGGTTCCCAGGGAAAAGGTGTCAAGGCAGAGTATGGAACAGAGGGAGGGCGGTTCTCCATGTCCAGCCACAGATTTATTTTTGCATTGTAAAGAAATGCACCCAGTGATATGCTTTAGCTTCTCAAACCTTTGGTCATGCTGGAGGAGGTCTAATAGTTCCACCCATCCAAAAGATACCAGGCTAGTAAGGGCTTTCTAAAGTCAAGTCAAGAGCTAGTAAGGGCTTTCTAGTCAAGACAATTTCCTTTGGGTTGAGGTCAACTCCTGGTGGCATCAAGGACATGACTATGTCGTCCTCTTGGCAGCCAAACAAAAATGGTTGGCCACTGCCTTCTTCCAGAATGCTATTTCAGCTTCCCTGTCTAGTTTACAATCCTAGATTTCCCCCGAGGCGTCCTATCCAAGCACAAATGGGTTTTTCTCACCCCAGGCAAAGGCTGCTACCTGCTGAGAAAAGGATTTTCTTTAAAGCATTTGCTTTTCTTGCCCTTTAGGGTGATTCTGGTGGCCCGCTGGTATGCCAGAAAGGCTCGGTATGGAATCTGGTCGGGGTCGTCTCCTGGGGTACATCCAACTGTAACGTCAGGGTTCCTGCCGTTTATACCAGAGTCTCCCAATTCCGCAGCTGGATTGATCAAGTGGTAGCTGGAAACTGAGGACAGCCCTGGGAAGCACAAGACAAGCGCTGTCACTGGGACTGTTCCCAGTGTAGGAAATAGATCGACAGACATTCTTGCTACTGAGATACGGAGAAACCAAATCAGGTTTCATTTCAAAGAAGAAAAAAATCTTCCTCCAATGATGGTCTGTCATACTCATCAGTGAAATAGATCTGTAACTTTCTTCAAGTGTCTGTGTCGGAACTCTGAACTTAGTTCCAGCTGTTGCAGCATCTCAAACAAACAATAAATTTTAGGCCATTTTTTTTGTTTTGATCACAGCCGTATTTTTAGACCATTACTGAAAATCTGCTGATATGCTTCGGCACCTCTTAGCTCAGTGTTTCTCAACTTTGGCAGCTTGAAGATGTGTGGACTTCAACTCCCAGAATTCCCCAGACAGCAAGGCTCACCCACCAACCTGAGTTCAAAAGCGCAGGTCCCCACCTGAAAAAGCCTGCCTTTGCGTTAGAGCATTTATTGCAACCCCACCCAATAAAAAGAACTCCACCAATCCGTGAGGATCAACATTTTACTGAATAAAAGGTTACATTTACAAAATTTAAAAACAGACTGAATACACAAAATAAATAATTCCATACACTAATTTCAACATTACAGGTTAACTGTCATGCATCAAATCACCCTCTAAAAAAGTAGAGATTCCATAGTGTAAAAAAACAACCCCAAAAGGCACCAAAGACAAAAATCACAGATATGGATACTTGAAAGGGCGGGGGGGGGGGGGGGAGACACTGACCTATGAAAATGAGGGAAGGCAGGTTCTAGGAACAATTCTTTTGACAATTTGGATGTTACTGGGGTGGGAAGAAGTATCTGTGAAGTCAGACTAGGTTCCTTAAATCCTACCTTGGAGGACTTCCAAAAGATACTGTAGAGCCAAAGTGACAAATTCACAGCACACAGATGTGGGCAGGAAGGGAACAAGATACAGCCAGGGGCTGCTGGAGTACAGGTTATTTGGAAAGTACCACCCCCCATCCCACTTGTCTGAAAGGAATAGCCTGTCATGCTTATATAAAAAACAGTTTCCATGTTGGGTTCCAGACAACCCTGAGGTTCTTTGAAAGCCTATCAAGCATTAATTGGTGACAAAAACCGTAATGGTTCTCAATAAAACGGCTAGTCCCTCACCGCTGAGCAGTCCCAAAACCGTACGGCTGCTAACAGGCATGTCTAGACACTCTATTTGTACACAGGATTAACAGCTTGGACAGCTACTACTGCTCAGGATGTTCCCATCAGAAAGCTGCCACATCCTCCAGTCTACTCTGGTACTTCAGTGAATCTACAGGAC
The DNA here is from genome assembly GCA_023362775.1 of Charina bottae. Taxonomy (NCBI): domain Eukaryota; kingdom Metazoa; phylum Chordata; class Lepidosauria; order Squamata; family Charinaidae; genus Charina; species Charina bottae. Next base: position 13,449,653 of record JALMGJ010000015.1, read on the forward strand.
CTCCTCCCTAAGATAGATGGTTTGGAAAAGTTTGCTAAACCAAACTGAGAAAAAGCAAAAGCAGTGGCAGGCAACGGAGCTTTACCCCAGAGGAAGCTATCCAAGGGTGAATTTCACATTTTTTGTATTGTTTCTGCTTCCATGACATTAGATGGGGCCCAAAGTGTCACCCAGAAGTTCAAAAATGGCCACTGAGATTTGTAATGGCTTTTCCCCCTCCTTTGAAGAAAGGAGGCCCTTCTGCCACAGCAAATGTCTTTTGACACACTGAGTTACAGAAGCAGTTTGTAGCACAACACGGAGAGAAAGGGAACTAGTCTGGACTTACTAAGTATGCATCACCAGTGAAGTGGTTCTTTGGACTGTGAACTAGTTTGTAATTTAATCCTAGGTTTCCAAGAATAATGACTGAGTGGTTTAAATAAGGCACTAATTGGCAGAAGAGCATCTATATCAATCTTAAGAAAAAAGCCAACTTTTCAAAAGTATTGGCAAAATTACGGACGTGGAATTATGCATCTGATCCCATTCCCAAATGCATTTTCCTGGTGTTCTCCAGGTTGCAGAACTCTATTTACAAAGCCTCAGAAGAACACAAGTCTATTTTAGTTCCATCTTCACCCCTTACCCATCAAAGCTGAAACGTCCACTCACAACAATCCTAGTCATTTACTGAACAAGGGATGAACATTTAAAGGCCAACCTAGGCATTATGGCAGACACAGGAGGTCTGCTGAAAATGACCTCCTGTTGTCTTATCCTCTCCACCAGTCACAGTTCCCAAACTGGCCACCTCTGGCAGGGAAACCAGAGTGTCTTTTGTTTTTGCTGGCTTGTAAATTGCAGTCACAGTACATTTCCATATTTGAATTCTCCTCTGCTACAGAATGAAGTCATTAAGAAGCCAGAAGTGTTAAAGCACTGTCTTGTGACTCAGTGGGAACGTGTGGTTCATATGAAATGTTGGGAAACGTTAAAACATGTGGCTCATAAGAAATGTTATAAAAATATTGGGATAGGATAAAGTGCAAGAGTTCCTGGATAAAAGAAAGGGTTGACAGTTTAAAGGTACAACAGTCCCTACCCTTAATAATCAGAGTGCCTGATAAAAACTAAATATCCTGACATTATGGAATATGTAAGATGCCTGGCTCCAGACTGCAAATCTTTTAATTACTCTCCTAGAAAAATATCTCATGATTCTTCCTACTTGGCAGTAATACAGTGACACTTCTTATTGCCAAACCTTGTATAAGAGTGACCTTTATCCAATGAGCACTTAGAAAGTGGCAGGAAGAGACTGGTGTAAAGGACCTGCTGATGTTCAAATACAAGGCTTCAAAAGAAAATATTTCTAATGGCACCACCTGGGCAGAAGCGGTTTCTAATCTATACCACACTTGTGTCTGCAGAGTCTCATTGTTAGGCAAACTAGAACATAACCCAAATTTTGCATTCTTTCTCCAATGGACAGATGGATTTCAGACCACTGAGGCTGTTCACTGGCTGTATTTTTTAACACAGTATTGCTAAGTTCCAGTATATTTACAATGTTTAGTTTATCCAAGAGTGAGAAAAGGGGGCAGTGCAAGGCACAAACTAATCTCAAGATCTGGAGAAGAGAGTACTGAATGGTTGCTATTGCATACACATAATAAATCAGCAGCTAAACACCAACATGAATTGGGCGAGAAAGAAGCATGGATTAACAGTTATGCTGCATCCAAGATAAACATACATGATTTTTCTTGTCTTAGAAATTATGGCATGCATTTAAAAAGAAACACTTCAATTTGTGAATGGTTTGCTCAGGGCTAGCATTTTACAATTAGCCATTCTTCATAGAAGTCTCTCACATCTATGCTTAGGTAATACTGATCTCCATGGGCAACCAGTGGTCAAAAATAGACCTCTCTTTCAAATTGGCATCTTATCCAGAAGGAATGGAACAAAGAAGAGTCAAAGAAATCTCTACCCCAGGCCTAAGTATCTTCTGAAGAGTCAAATCAATACTGCAAAGGCCAATGTGAAATTTGGTGTGGCCCAACAGACAATAGCTAGCAAAATATGATTTAACTGCCAACTAAGGTACAGTAAAACAATGACAGGATATGAAGTCAAGCATTAACCGAAGCTTGCCTTAATTAATCTGACAGGCAAGAGTATCCTGAACCACTAGATGGCACCCTGGCCAGAGAAACCAGTTCTACACAAGGTGTGTCTAGAGCAGGAATAGAGATAAATCAATAGTGGAGTAATGCATACTCAAGTGTATGTAAAAGTTAAACTGCAGAGAGACCTCTAGAATCATCGCTCACTGGAGTAAGAACTTTTTTTAATGCTCATAATGCTCATAAAATTTGACGACACTTAACTGTTCAACATGATAAAACCATCTGAATATCAAGGCTGATGAAATGCTAAACTTTAAACTGCCAGCTAATTATCTTTGAAGACATATTTATTAGTATAGAGAAAGTTATATTGCAAAACAGGATGCGCCAGAGGGTGCAAGTAGTTGGTTTCTGTTAAAAGGCACATTTCGTGGTCTGGGCCACAATTCCAACCTGGAAAAGGACAGAGAGAGATCTACTGAGGACTAGCTCTACCAAATACTACTTGGACTGATGTAGAGAATTAAAAGCATCTCTGTATGGTTATATTCAAAGTTAGAATAAACTGCTCAGAAACTCCAGATGGTCTTTTGACCAGCCTTTGCTTCACATGGCAGTCTTCCTATGCTGCAGAATGAGGTAGCAGAATTCATTGTACCAATTCACAATGCAGGCAGGGGGTGCCGTTTTGAATCCACTCCCGCCTCCCTGCAAATATTCCTTTGCTAATAAAAATCTAGTACCTCAGAAGGTTCTCTGAGTCTGCTCCCTGATGTGCTAGCTTCGTTTGTGCAGGGAGATGCATTTTCCACATGGAACCATTAAAACTTGACTCTACACGCTGTTTGAAATTAAATGATTGATGCTATATTCAAAATTCCAACGCTTCATTTGGCTGTATAATTATAGCAGGCCTAACCAAGGATAGGAGAATTCAACTCTCCTTCAAGCTGGTTAACGGCTTTGGACATTTATTCTGGTAACGTGCAAGTCTTCTTGTTATAATCATTTGGATTGCTTCATCTGACTTGATTTAAAACATGGCTGTGGCAGGAATACCTCTTTTGCTCTCTTTGCTTGCAGCCACACAAAAAATTAAAAAAGAGTGGGTTAATCCATGGGGGTCTGTGCAGTGTAGATTATTTTTGGAGCTCATTAAACTATGTAAGTTAATGATTCTAAGCTGTACTCTCTGCCCATTCTACAGGCAGACATAACAGTTGTTTAACCCCCGTCAATCTTCAAGCATAACATTTGATGAGAGACTTCTACTGCTCATTCTGTCATTGTAATAGGACATCTAAAGGTAAAGGTTCCCCCTGCACATTTGTGCAGTCGTGTCCGATTCTAGGGGCCAGTGCTCATCTCCGTTTGTTAGCCGAAGAGCCAGCGTTGCCCGAAGACGCTTCCACGGTCATGTGGCCGGCATGACACATGCGGAACGCTGTTACCTACCCACCGAAGTGGTACCTATTAATCTACTTGCATTTGCATGCTTTCGAATTGCTAGGTTGGCAAGAGCTGGGGCGAGTGCGGGAGCTCACTCCGTCACGCGGGGCTAGGGATTCGAACCTCCGCACTTGCGATCTTCCGATCGACAAGCCTGGCGTCTTACCCGATGAGCCACCACGCCCCCTACTACATCTACTACATCTACTAGTGTGCATATGATGTTGGAAGACAAAAGGAAGTTGTTACAGTTCTTGCAGTCTCTGGCAATGTTGAATACTGACCCCCATCCTGCAACTTTGGCTGACTGGGAATGATAACTGGATTATAACAACTCATCCCAACATTAAATGAAAAAACAAAAGGGAGATCAAAGCAATGCTACAAAATAGAGAGGAGGCAAGGAGGAAGAATAAAGCTCATCCCAAGCCATTCAGCTAAATGTTGGCCAAGATCTAGAGAGCTTGCCCCCCACCCCACCCTTTAAATGTTACTAGAATCTCTAGGAAAATGTTTAGTACAGTACAAGAGGTTGCACTGGTAAAGAAAGTTTGCCATCCCTTTGTGCACTAGTGGAAGTGCCCTGAGCACCTCCAGGTGATTCCGGATCTTAAGCAAGTGAGCCCAGGGTGTGCTCCTATACATATCTACACAGAAGTCAGCCCCACTAATTTAATCAAGCTTATTCCCAGGTAAGCGGGCACAGGGTTGCATTCTAAATCTCTCAGCCATCAGACTCTGTGCCAACAACAATCGACTTTTGTCATAAATAAGTAGGGGTAGCAGGGATTTTAAACTGGGTAGGGGCTCCCCCTTCCATGTGTTTCCAGTATTTGAAGCCATCAGCTCAGGACTTGGCCCAGGGTGGGTCCCAATTTCCCATCATGGCAGAGATGCTGTACTGACTCCGCCCAGGCACGGCACTCTCCTAAGGGCATCAGTGTCCCAAAATATCAATTCCTTTCAAGACAGAAAGGCTGAACTTTCAGAGGAGAAATAAGGCAGCTGGACCACTTGGCGGGCACCCTGCAGAACATGCCCCAGGGTCAAAAAGGAAAAAGTGAAGTAGGCAGTCTCTTGCTGGGTTGTCAGCCATTGTACTGTTGCTGATAGCGCAAGTTCAGTTCTCGTAGTTCCCTCTCCCGCACTCGCCGGGACTTGTTGGATTTGGTGGACCGGCTGGAACGGGTAGACTGAGCTGATTTGGTGCTTTGGCAACGAGACGATGCCCTCTTGAGGAGGTTCTGAGAGATGGAACGGTGCAGGTTCTTCATGGAAGAAGAGGCAGCCATGCTCACCACCCAGGGATGCTTTAAGGCTTGAAGTGCTGTCATCCGGTCGCTAGGATCCACAGTGAGCAGACGGTCAATGAAATCTTTCGCAAGATTGGACACACTGGGCCAGGGCTGAAAATTAAGGAGGAACGGAACATTAATTGTGATTTTACTTACAAATATATCACTGGGTTAAAGTTGACAATAAGCAAACTGACTTGTTTTTCTTTAAATATGGAGTGTTCTCCTTTGCACCTGCAAGCGCCACACCATTTGCTCTACCTAAGTATTCCTTTGTCTACAGAGTTCCAACTTTGACTTATGAGTTGGTTGAAGATTACTGGATTTTCTCTACCCAAACAATTCCTAGGCACCACCACTGCAAATTGTAGCTCCAGAGGTGGAGTAAAAAAAAATCCATTGGAATTGAGAATGGGATTCTGGCTATACCATGGTATCAATGGAAATTCAATTAACATCTGAGATTAGGGGGGGGATTATTTGTTTGTTTAATATCCGCATGGAGTGGTCTCTCAGTACTCCTCCCAAACATAGAATTCACCTGCCAATTACACTCATACACAGTTTATACTACCAGAGCTGAAAATCAGCACAAAAGTGCCAAACGAAGAAAAGGAGTATGAAGTACCACTGAGCTACTGAAACTTCACATTTGTACAGAACCTTGCTGAAACATAACTCTTGCCTATTGTTTGATAAACTATATTATTATTCTGGGCATTAAAACAATATCCAACAGAATAATTTGTTTCAGCTTCAAGAATTTGGTACTGCCTTCTATCTACTAATAAGAAAACAATTTCCTATTCAGAACTGATAACAGTTACACCTCTCTTTTTTATCTAGATTTTGTACCTAAATAGAACAGGACAAAACAGAATAGGACTGAGCCAATTTCCAAATGTGTGTTTTTAGTTAGAAACTGATATTAGGCCAGCTCATATAATGCTAGAATGCTAAATAAAAAATGCTGATGCTGATGCTAATCATCATCATCGTCGTCGTCAATATTTAATGTTGTTTTTATGCTTTAACCAACCATTATTATTTTAACCAAAATGTGAAGCAGATCCTGAACAGGGAACTGGGGCAGCCGGCAATAAATTATCACCTTCAGCTTGACAGGCGAGTCAGCATTACCAGCTCAGCTAAGGGGAGCTAAATAGGAACAAACTCTCAAACAACAAGGAATTGGATTTCTTATCCTTTCAATTACTCTGCCACCATCTGAAATGGTGAGCAGAGAGCTCTAGTAATTAGAAAACTCTTCTAGTCAGCAAACACAAATTGGTTTATTGATCTGTTTATCTTGCTGGAGGCTTCACCTGCTGTACAGTATGTATCTTCAGCTTGATTTAATTAAGCTACCCTTCTGAAGGAAAAAAAAACATACCTTATTGAGGTTAGAAGTGAAATGAGCTTACCAGGTTCTTTGCCTATTGCCCATTGAAATGATCAGTTTCATCTTCTATGATGAAATGAGAGGAACATAGCAAGCTTGCCATAGAATCTCAATCTCATGAGCCTTAACATTGAGTATTACTTATTTATATTTATTTATTTTTTTGTATTTGCTCAAGGACGGCTAAATTGGATGCGATGTTAAAACATGCAATGGAATTTTATTCTTAGGATATCACTTAAATTCCAAGTAAGAAAAAAAACAAGATGAGTGGCAAGCAGAAGCTTCATGGACAGGAAACTGGCTCGGCTCATCCCCCCCCCCCCCCAAATCCTAAGCCAAATCACACTGCTGCTGCTGCTAAGAGAATCTAAAGCAGAGCTTTCCAAACTGTGTGTCGGGACACATTAGTGCAGTGCTTTCCAAAGTGCCGCCGTTGGCGACACACCAACGGCGGCAGCGGCGGGGGCGTGCACGGTGGCGGTATAGGGGGGCACGCGGCCGCAGCATGCACGGCAGCAGCGGAAGTGCTGATGGCGCGCCGCTGCCATTGTCGCTGCCGTGCACACCTCCACCGCCGCTTCCGGGTTGTGTTGCGACACACCAAACTGTGTGTTGCGACACACTAAAGTGTCGCCACACACAGTTTGGAAAGCTATAAATTAGTGTGTCAGCTGCAGTGTCTGGGTGTGTTGTGGCTACTGCTGCCTCCGAGCCCTGCTAGGATTCTGCACAGGTCCTAGTGCCTGCCTTGTGCCTTGCTGCCTCCAAACCTGCTGTGATTCCACGCAGGTCCTAGTGCCTGCCTTGTGCCCTGCTATAAGAGTGTGTCATGAAATGATGCCCTGCTGTAAGAGTGTGTCGCAAAATGATGCATGTCTAAAAAGTGTGTCACCAACATGAAAAGTTTGGAAAGCTCTGATCTAAAGCATAGTCTACTCACTATTACCATTCGTTTAGCCTTCCCAGTATTTTCTAGCAAAGAAGGACAAGTCACAAGAGAATCAGACTGGGAAGGTGCTCATAGATTCTGGAGTGAAAGTTGTAATTGATATTTTTCATCAGCACAAAAGAAGAATCCATTACCATAAACACTTTTATTATCAGGAAGAGGCTGTATTGCATAAATAGACTGAACTTAGTTCTGGAAAAAAGGTCCACTGACCTAGCCATGACATATAGTATGCTTGCCTAAGATTCAAGCACACGAGTTTCTTCCATGAGCATTACGGGAATGGCTGCAGCTCGATGGTGGAGCACATGCCTCACAAATGGAATGACTGTGCAGTCATTGGCTGTGTTTACATCTAAACATTAAACACGTCAGGCTGTTTTAATCATGGTTTATTGAAGATGCCACCGTGGTTTCATCTGCCCATAATATAAGCTCTAATGAACAGATTTATGTATGACATTATATCAAAAACAAGCCAATAATGAGCTCATACATTCCAGATATGTGCAGGTGGCTATTCATTTCAGTGGGAAAAGCCATGTTATGTTATTTTGTTGCATTTGTTTTCTAAACAAAACATTTATACTTCCCCTACAAGTTCTTCTGGAATACTTGTATTGTTTTGGGGCCAGTTAGTTTGTGGATGCAACAGCAACCTACTAGGAGGCAAACTGCATCATAGGTCTGCCAACTATTTATTATCATTCTAGTGATACTGACATACAGTACAATTTCCTCTGACACTGTATTAAAGTCCAAGTCTGAAACCCTGTGGCTCTTGCATGGAAGGAAACTTTTGTAACTGCGCATGATCACGAAATTCTTGATCAATCCAACCCTAAGCCCTGCTGTGAACTAAATGTTAAGGCTGGAAAGGCTTGGATTATAACCATTCCAAGTGAGAAAAATGACTTAATGTCCACTGAAGCACAAGGGAACTTTCTGAATGGCAAGAAGAAAAACACATCTAATCCTACAACAAATTCCCAAGGAGCAGGGCTTGTCACCAGAATTTTCCAATCTTGTTTTTCATTTTCTATTGAAAAAGGCTAAATAAAATCTTAGCTACCCATCTATCTTAAAAACATGACTAAGGACATTTGGTCCACAAGGAATTTTCTACATCAAGAAAGTTATTTTCCCCACTTTTCCCGGTGTACGTGTCGTTTGAAATTACTACTGTAATCTGAAATATTCTAACATACATACTGGAACTGTATCCTGAACAGTAGTAGTAGTAGTAGTAGTAGTAGTAGTAGTAATAATAATAATAATAATAATAATAATAATAATAATAATAAAAATAATAAAAAATAATTTTATATGCTGTTCTACTCCCAACAACTCTTGAGTGTTCTTCATCTCCATTCTTTTCATCTCAAGCACAGTCAGGCACATTGCTGCAAACCTCTCCAACAGTGACATTCAAACTGCAAGATGTGTTTTGCTCCAGTGCAGAAATAGTAGAGCAAGCCTCAACTCAAGAATAATAGCCTGGATTCCCTCAGAAATAAATATGCTAAAACAACAGCAAACATATGGGCTGAGTTCATGCAGCTCACTAAACCCAGGTTAACAAAACATGATTGCTGTGTTTACATAACATGTAATGTCCTCCAAAATAAACCATATTATGGCTTAATAAGATGGCCTAGATCACACCACATGCCAAGACAATGGCTAGGTTCCAAAAGCAGAACCACAGATTACCCAAACCCATTTTAGCCTTGCCTAGCTTGGGCCCCTGTCAACCACGCAAGAGTTACATCCACTTTGGTCTGGAGCAGGTAGACCCATGGGGGGGGGGAATGTGTTATTTGCATGTGTGAGACATCTTAAAGTTCCATTCAATAGGTCAACCGAATTCCCAAAGTTGACTTCTTTCTTCCTCTTTCTTGTTCCAAGCCCAAAAAACAGAACAAGCAAGCAGCAATAGTGAAAGACCTGAATTGGGCTCTCTGCAGGTAACTGCAGCAGTAGACAGAATCTATAGCTGTTGCTATAATCATTCAGAGCCTCATTAATGGGCTTTTGTGTGGAGATACTGTTCCAATAGCAAACCCAAGCACCAAGGACAGAAGAGGCTTGAAATTAATTATTTTACTTGGTGATGTATACTGTGTTGACCATGGTTCCTGATATTCATGCTTTGGTTAGAGTTTCATAGTGATTTCCTGAAGGGCTATTTCCAGCCTTTTTAAAAACAATGTAATATATTCAGTTATTCACAATCAAATAATGATATACTGGAAATTATAACCTCCATGACATCTGTAAATCCTTTGTTTATTCATTTGTATTTTACTCCTCTACCCCTTTTTCTTATTTCTTCTTTATGTATCTTCCTTAAAATGTCATATATAGATATGAGGGAGATGGGCAGTGACAAAATTTGACAGACAGACAGAAGTTAATTGTTTTGTTTCTCCTTGTCCTTCTAGGAGGAAAAAAGAGCTTCTCTACCAGAACATTCTTCCAAGGTTTCAGAGAGGACATGTTCCTAATTTCCCTACTGGGAAGTTAAAACTAAGAGCAGGGTTTAAGGTTGACTGAATATTGAAAGCAGCTAGGACTTGCTGTTCCGTGATCATCCACCTCCCAGATAGCTTTCAGGTACAAATGTGCTGGACTTGGACTGGCCAGTCCTTCTCCGTCAGCCTAATCAACTTCACAAGGTTGCTGTGTGTGGATAAAGCTGGGAGTGGGTGAAGGGTGTGCAGGCTTCCTTGGGTTTCTAAGAAAAGATAAGATATAAATGTGACAAATGATGCATACATTTATAATACGAAATAGAGTAGGGCTTCAAGAAATTGCCATTCTATCTCAGTTTGTATGGCTGGATAAGTAAATGAATCCAAGAATAGAACCAGGCTCTGGGGAAGCACAGGCTTAAATATATCGAGCCGACTGAAACAAGCAATATTCTTGTTCTGCACACCAGAGAAAAGAAATAAGCACTACTAAGGAACAGATTGCCAGTGAGATGGCAATAGTCAGCAAGTCAGACTTAGCAAGCCTAAACAGTGAGAAGCTGTATAATATACTTCTCAGAACATTTTGAAGCTATAGCAGATATTTACAGTGGCTTAACAGGCACTATCTTGTAATCAGTCTTGTATCCATTTTGTCCAGCTCGTGTTTAACAATGCTTATATTGGGAAATAAATGGCAGTAGTGTACAGCAGCCATATTATATGTCCAGAATTGTCATCAGCTATGTTAAGAATAGTCTATAGAGTACAAGTGACTTGGCAACATCATCTAGAATGTTTCTTTTATGTTTGCCATCCTTACTGACCTGTGAATGTTGTCAAACTTTTAACAGCCAAAAAGACCAAAAATGAGATTCTCACAGAGACTTCCCCAACCATATGTATTAAAAGGGGGGGAGATTAGGATATTGACATCTCGACAACTAAATACTTTCATTTTTAAGACCCAATACATCTAATTCTTTGTTTTCTGCGTAACAGTCTTTTGACAGACAAGAGAGCTAGCCATCCATTTTCCACACAATGGAAGAATGTACAGATGTTTTGTACCTGGAATGTCTTCAGAATTCCCCTCCTCTCTCCCAGGAAGATAACAACTTGGGTCAGTAAATAGAATTTCCAAAGACGATCTTAAAGTATAAGGAGGTGGCTTTCAAATAACTGTGACACAATTTACAAATACTGTAAATCAATATATTCACATTTGCATAACACAGCTTCATTTTGTAGTTAGGCCTGCAAAGCCATACAAGGAGGAACGCCTTAGCTGCAACATTAAAATATGGGTTGTAGTCTCAGGTCTATCCATCTAAATCATGCTGTGTCAGGTTATCCAACCCCAAAGGGGTAAGGGAGCTAATTTATGGCTAACTCCTTCCTCTGGCCTTTGCACACAAAGGTTAGAGGCTGGAGGACTCGAGAATTAAGTCACTCTAGCAGAAATGTTTTTCCTGCTCCTTTTTTCTAGCTATATTTTAAAAAATGGTAAATTTCAGCTACTCAGACATGGCAAAAGTGGATTGGATGTGACCAAAATTGAGGTTATTTAACCAATAAATGGCACTGGCTCCAATTTGCCATGTCATCTGATAAGTGTTTTATCCATGGCTAGTGCCTAATTTCGGTAACAGCGTTCCGCGTGCGTCATGCCGGCCACATGACTGCAGAAGCGTCTTCGGACAGCGCTGGCTCTTCGGCTAAGAAACGGAGATGAGCACTGCCCCCTAGAGTTGGTCACAACTGTGCAGGGGAAACCTTTACCTTTACTCATGCCTAATTTGGGTTATTTTATTGTACAAACCCATTTTTCCCGCCCTACAAAGTTCATGACAGAAGCTGTATGAATCCTTTGGGTCCTATTTATGATCAAATTTGTAACACCTTGAACTTCCTTGGTCTCTTCTAATATCATTTTACAATACAGTAGCTATCAAATAGCTCTCCCAAATCAATCGCCTGAAATATCTCAAAATATTGGCTTACCCTGGAGAGAGGGAATTTCTGTATACATGCTACATCATCTGCAGGCAGCAAGTCATTCATCCTGTATTGGTACAACCCAGCTTGTGAATGCAACAGCAGGTGTTCCTAAGAACCAACAGCAGGAAACCTCCTCTGCACAATCAACTATCTGCACAATTTTACCAATCAGCACTGATCACTTGATTGAGTCAATTCTCAGGTTTCAGAAGAAGCCCGCCAATCCTCCGGAAAAGAATTTAAGTCCAAACAAGAACAAAACAAAACAAAAACAAAACCTAATTGGGAAACATGTCTGTGAACTCAGCATTGGCGCTCTCCCAATAAAGGAAGAGGTGGGAGACAAAGTGACCCATTTACATCAGTTGCACATAGGCTGAAACATAGGTACCAAGTATGCGGGAGTGGGGGAGGATAGAAGGGAGGCAAACAAAAGACAGAACCTGGACAAATGGTAGACATACTTAAACAATCAATCAAGGAGATAAAGTCTGGCCCACCTCTTTCATCAGCCAAACATTTTGCCTGGTTTACAGCAGCAGTGAACTACTGAATATGCAGTAAATATTGTGAATTTAAAGCACCCAGAGTTATATATTACAATACATCATGGCAAATATTGATAAAGCTATGCCTGTTGCAGAAATAAACTGATTGTGCCAGTAGGATTGAATTAATACATTACATGACAACAGATGATGATTAGAGGGACCTTCCCGTCCCAAAAAACTGGCTATGCTTTATTAATGTTTGGAATAATGAAACAGAAAAGATGTTAAACATATATTTGCTAATTGTATTTTGCTTTGTAGGTCTCAACTGTTACCATACTTAATTTCTAACAAGTTATCAACACAGATCAGTGCCTTTTTATGCCTCTCTTGCAAAGGCAAAATCACAGCACAAGGCAAAATGCAATTACATACTTTATTGTTCCACCTTACTTCCTTTTATCCATAAAATCTGCCATTGTTCCTGGCATTACCTTATTAATGCCAAATTGCTGTTGTCAGAAAACATTTTACTTGAATATGAAAACATCGCATCTTTATAGAGTCAGTATTATGAACAAAGTCTAAAAAAGATGCAAAAATGTGGACCGTTTCTCTGGTTCTATATGCGAGCTCATGAACTCATGTTTATGAGACACCTTTTCTTTGTCTCCCGTTTTCTCAAGAAATCATTCCCAAGTACTGGAATGGTAATGAAATTATAAGGCATACTTGGCATTTGACATGGTCATTTTGCTCCAGTGCTTTTCAACAACCAAACTTATACAAACTTTATGCAAATAATACATGATAATTTTTAAAAGCCAATTTGTCAACCCTTTGAGGTAGGCAAGTTTAGGAAATAGGAGATGCTGGAAGTCTTGGATTGTGGATTAGGGTATTGTAAGAGAATCTTGAAAGCCTGTCAAAGCCCCTCTCTACTTCAATTTATACCTAACACAATCAAGGCAGAGTTGTTTTTTCACTCTTTCTACTTCCTCAGAATTCAAATATCTTTTCTATAATGGCTCGGTGTTCTCTTCTTCCTTCTCTGAGTCAAATCAGCATTCCACCACACCACTAGATTACAAAAATTAAGCAAAGAAACAATAAACAATTTTCTTGACAACTTCCAGTATGTGTGTGCATTTCCAGATACATCAACCTAAATCTAAGCAATTGAAATCAAAATAATGAGTTTTGTTGCCAGGATTAATCCCAATTAAATCATGTATGTTCTCATGTTCAATATGCAGGGTACAAATTTAAGTCCACAAAAATTATTAGCCCAAATACACCCTTCTCCATCCTCACAGGAACATCTTGCATACAGGGTTTCTGATTAACTACAGCCAAGTCTTACTGATTGCAGGCAAACAGGCCGGTGGCCATTTCAACCTTGAGTGAGAGCAAATGCCAGTTCAGCTATATGAAATGCTTTCTGTGAGCATTTCTGCCCATTGCATGAGATCTGGCCACAGAACTGAGGTAATCAGATCAGCACAAAAGGAAGCAAACTATATGTACATTAGTGTGTCAGCTGGACAGCTGCATTAAGGGTAGGGGAAAGAGCAAAGAATCGGAAGTAAAGAAAAGAAAGCTTCAGAGCCTCACCACTGAGTGTGCATTTGTCAGGCTGACCTCAGGGATGGAAGCATCTTATTTCGAGCTCCATTCAATATTCCTCTTTTTTTTAAAAATGAAATAAAAAAGTCAGAACACTCTGCCTCTTCAACAGAGCCCCTTGAGGTCATATGAAGCCTCACCATCACTTGCTCAATCTTTTCTTTATCAGGGATGCAAGAACACATTCCTTGGTAAATGGATTTCTCTTCTTCTAAGAAATGGAAACCACTCTCAAGGTCCACTTAAGAGTAGAGTATTCTAGCCTCTATCTATTCCACCCTAGATTTTCATGGATTTGTTTCTTCATTCTTGCATGCACTTGAAAATTTAGCCCTCAGTGTAAAGTATCTGTAACATTAATGAGGGGTAGAAACCAATGGCCCTCCAGCTGCTGTTGGACTCCAACCTCCATCACAGTGACCGCTGGCTAGTAGGAACTGGAAACCAACAACATCTACAAAGCCATTGTCTCTCAATCCAGAATTAAAAGTATCTCACAGGAGAAGAGCCATCGTGGTAAAGCAGTCAATCTTAGATTAGAACAGGTAAGGCCCATCCTCCATTCCACTCCATCCTCAGCCATGAAAGCTCACTGAATGACTTTGGGCTAGTAACTACTGTAAGTCCAACAGGACTGTTGCTATGAATGTAAAATGAGAGGAGATCTCCGTGTAAGACAGTTTGGGCATCTAGAGGAACACTGGAATATAAAAAACTAATTAAGTCTCTACAATTTAGATTAAAATTACCAAAATGGGCACAACTTATGTATGATTTTCAAGTTATACCACACTGGACTACATTTTATTCATGAGTTGCGTTAGAAGCAGCCAGCATAACTAAGAGGGAAACTATGAAGCTGTATTCTAGCTTGCCCCCATACTCGTCCATTCTGCTAATAAGGAGGGAAAGGGTATTCTAAACCTCTGAACAGGAATCCAGCAGTTCCCTATTTTAGAGAACAAGTATAATATAGCCCTACAGGTCCAATAACCTCCAACACTACTGATCCAATTATGGTCATGGTACCTTCTGGGAACAATGCATCATAGTCATAACTTTAGACCCCAATGGCCAAAAGGGCAGCTAGTGCAGCACAGCAGAAGTTAAGGTGTTGGAAATGGACTGGAGAGACCTAATTTCTAAACCCCACTTGATCAATGAGTTGACTGGACAACCTGGAGTTGGTCACTCTCTCAGCATAACTTGCCTCACAGTCTGGTATATGGATATAACTAGGAAGACCCAACCCACTACTTTACTTGGAAGTGTGTTCACCACCATAGAAAGGTAAGCAAGGGTAGTTGAGAACTTAATAGCAGGGAACAGCCTCAACAGTCTGCCTTTTGATAACAAGCTTCATGACTGGCAGCACTCATTATGGTGGCCATCTTGGGAGAACAGCTATGCTGTAAGCTCTAAAAAATCTGAAGATGGCCTTAAAAGATTCTCTCTCCAGTTTAAGGATCTGAGATTCTAAGTGTATTAGAAACATGGTTTTCTTGGCTATGGTGTCTTGCTTGTAGAATTTTTTTTATCCCACCTTTTTTTTTCCCTCACAGATTTCATCTTCCCATGTGATTGGGTACAGAGAATGGCTTAGGACATTATCATCAACCAATGAGTTTCACACTTCCTGAGATTTGAAACCAGGCCTCTCTATCTCTTAATAGTTTTGTGAAACATAGCGTCCTCCAGACAATGTTGGGCTATAACTGCATGCATTCCAACCAACTTTTGCTTTCGCAAGTAAGCTTTTGTGGAAGAAGGCAGGAAGACAGCTCCTAAAGTGAAGATAGGCAAACTCAACTAGAACCACAATAGAATCATTGAGCTTCAAGAGGAACATATCAGCAAGCACAGAGGAAGTTTAAGGTTTGCAGACATTAAAAAAAAAAACACCCATAAATCAAATCTAGATGTGATAAAACATCCTAATGAGAATCCGGCACATTCAAAACCGCACACTATTCAGTGTTAATTAGAAAAGAAAAATGTAAAATGGAATGAGTGGAATGGAATATCCTGGAGGATGACATAATAGAGCTGTGTACAGGAGCACTTCTCTTAAAAGCTGTGGAAACACTGCAGCATGCTATTCAAATTCACTTGCACTTTATAATATTTAGCATTTATTGAGTGATTTCGGGCATTTAAAACATTTTGCATGATTGTGAGGACTGAAGCTGGGAGGGCTGCCAACAAAGAGCCTGAGACCAGATGTTATCAAAATAGGATGCAAGACTGAGAAACAAGTGGCCAGAAGTCTAGTCATGTAAGGATAGGAGACAGAAACACAAGATTTAAAGAGGGCTTGATACTGCAGCAGCTTATCATCATTAGGGCTTCTTGTATCTGCAATACAAGCAACTCACCTATCCAAGTTCCCAAACAAAGATTTATTGTTGAGCTTTGGGTGAAAATCTAAGGGGACAGTTTAGGTATAATCCTGAAAACAAAGGCTAGCTGCTCAGACTCTTTGCGAAGTCAACAGCATCATGTCCGGCTATTTTGAGATGTGAAATACATGAAAATTGTAGTAAGCCTTAAAACTTGTACATGAAACTTAAAAAAGACAGACACCCTCTCTCCCCCCCCCCCCACCACCTCGCTAACTTTTCACAAAAGCCCAGCTACTCCCTGTGATGGGGCCCCACTCACAAATTAGACAAAGGTGCAGGCAGGTAATTTTGGGATATTTCTCCCTTGAGTTTTTATTATCAATCAGAAGTGTGCAAAGTGATAGGATATATTTCTACAAACCATTTGACTTCTCATCTGGAATCACCAGACATGTCCGAAGCAG
Organism: Charina bottae; assembly: GCA_023362775.1. Classification (NCBI taxonomy): domain Eukaryota; kingdom Metazoa; phylum Chordata; class Lepidosauria; order Squamata; family Charinaidae; genus Charina; species Charina bottae. The sequence goes on from JALMGJ010000015.1 coordinate 13,466,263, forward strand.
CTTTTCTGCTGTGTATCCTGAAAGATTTTTCTAAAGCAAAACAAAGCCTTCTGCTTATTTAGCTAAGCCCTGATAAAGCAAAGAAGCTGCAGGGTGCAGGGGAAAACGCAATTAGTTCCTAACAGATAAATTGAGCTGATCCTGCTCTGATAAACACTGTAACGCAGGAAGCTAACATCATCAAAAGTGCTTGTAGCTTCTCTCCAGGCTGCATTAAATTTCACTCATTGACCATCAACTACATATCATGCAGGAGCTAAAGAATAATAATTAGAGCAGTTGAGGTCAGCAGGACCTGAATGAGTTATTAGAGTACCGTGCCCATTGATCGCTTAATAGCCTCTTGAAAACAGACCCTCTGCTTTAAGAATGGAACCACACTGGTAAGTCTCTGCTGCTGCACTGTCAGGCAACAACTGCAATACCTGGTGTCAGATTCTTCTTCTCAATCTGAATTTCAATTTTCATTTCTCTGTCAACAGGCTCAGCAATTTTAGGTTCGAATTTGAGCCCAGCCTCATTTCTGAAAGGCCACTCTTTTTGAAGGAGGGGAAAAGGAGAAAAATCCCTGCTGTTCAAATGCTTCTGTGATGCAAAATTTCAACCTGAGAATTTTCTCTCACGAAAAGTGCATAGGAAGTCAACTTCCTACGGAAGAGGAGAGGTACAGGGAACAACCAAACAATAACCCTTAAAAAGAAATTAAACATTATGCTAGATTGTATGTAGCATTGCCTACAGACAACCCTCTGAAAACTTGGGAGAACATTTGGGGTGGACATTCCTCTTTCTGCATGCTAAGAGGAAGACTCTTAATAAATGGTGTTTTCCTTTCTTCCATTCTTGGCTGATCGTAATGAATTAAACAGGAATCATGATTTAAAAACAAAGCTTTGCCAACTGCTAAGAAAGTAAGTAACAAATCCTTTCTTTTAAGTCACACTTTTGATTTACAAACAAGAAATGTGGAAAGCTAAATTAAGTTGGGCAGAATTCTTCTTCCGGGTCTCCAGCAGGAAGACAGGGGAATGGACAGTGCAGAAATCTAAGGCTTCACTTAGGTTTGCAAAGACTCATGCACTGAAGTTTATTATTTTTTGTTTCTTATTACATGCAAATACAGGTAGTGGGAAAAACCTGAAAGTCAGCTCTTGAATCTAAGAAAAGAGAGACAAACTCAATAACCAAACAGTTTTGGCAAGACACTGTAGCTTTGGATTTTTGATATGCACTTGACAGAATTATGATTTATGCCTCATCAGAAGCACATAAAAGTCAATGAATATTAATTTAAGTTACCATACCCAATAGGGACCTGGAGGTCATCTATGAAAGATGTCTGCATGGCATAACCCAGCAAAACATATATAGAAACAACAGGTCAAATGAAATACCATGAAGATTTGACCTATAGCACACCTGAAAGGCATCTCCCACCGTCAGGCAAAATTTCAAGAACAAGACTAAGGAACACTACGTATTTCTATATCACTTTGTATCTTAGTTGAGCATCAAGGACATTACAATTGTACGGTATGAAAAGTTCCTTTCACCATTACTGAAATGGGAACACTACTGTGTTTATAAAATACCAGCAACATTAAGCATCTCGCTCATTTATTCAGTCAGTTATTGTATTGTCAGTTCTTAAGTCCCCGATTCCGAAATTGTTTTCTTACTCATATGCAACATCCAGCTCAATTTTGCTGCAACACACTTTGGTCAACAACAGCAGAATTACAGTGTTTCTGAATATAACCTGAAAAAAAATGGACATACCTTCATCTCTTCATATGGATACCATTCCTTCTAGAACCTCTTGGCAAAGAAAACAGAGCAGACCAAGCTAATTTTTTTAAAAAAAAGCTAAAATCGTATATTCTTAAAGCAATCTGGTCTCTAAACTATTTTGGTACTGCCACATTGCAGCACCTCGGGCTATCTCAACCATTCTCTGGCAACAGGCATGTTCCTAGAGGAGATTGGCTTTTCAGAGCAAAGCAATTCAGAAAAAGCAGATTATCCCCAATAGTCATCCCCTTTAAGAAGTGCTTCAAATATTGAAGGCATCACTGCAACAACATTATAGAGGCGGCACTATTCCTCTACTCACCTCCCCCGAGTAACTGTATTTTCCTTTCAGAATTTGCCGATACAAGCGGGTGCGGTTATCATCCTCAAAAGGCATAGTCCCACTTAGTAGGATATACGAGATCACCCCAAGCGCCCACATGTCTACAGAGTTAGTGTAAGGCTTTCTGACCAAGATCTCTGGGGCAATATACTCTGGTGTCCCACAGGTAGTCTTCATTAAGCAGTCGTCTCCTTTCTTCCGAGCACTCGCCAGCCCAAAATCTGTGATCATTATTTTAGAATCCATACCTGGGTGATAATAGAGCAAGTTCTCCGGCTTCAAGTCTCTATGAGTTATGCCCAACGTATGCAAGTATTTAACCCCATCCAATACCATCTGCAGCACTCGGGTAGCATCTCTTTCTGTGAAAGACCCTTTAGCAATAATACGATCAAACAATTCGCCTCCTGTGGCCAGCTCCATCACCATGTAGACGCGCTCCTGAGTCTCAAAAACTTCAATGAGCTGGATGATGTTGGTATGCCGTACTCGGCGTAGCACACACAGCTCAGATTCGCATACTTCTCTCCCCTCGCGGTATTTGGTCTCTATCAACTTGATTGCATAAGGTTGCTTGCTAGCTTTGTGCTCCACTCGTACCACACGGCTAAAGCTCCCTCGGCCAATCAGAGCTTTGATATCATACTTGGCTGTCACTCTGGGATCAAATTTGGCCCGGTACTTTGCCACTCTGTTCTTGCGGGGCTCTGGCTGTTCCACATATGGATTGGTGTGACATGGAGGAGAAGGAATAGCAGATTTGATGGCATCTCCATCACCTTTGATGAAATGCTTATATATGTCAGTTTTATAACCAGTGTATGGCTCAAACTTTTTGACGAGTTCCGAATGGACATCCTTGGGAGGCTCGGGAAGTACTTTGCTAGTCCCACAGCCCATCACTGAATGGTACTAGTCATCCATCAAAATGGTCTCCCAGGATAGCACCACAGCAACCATGTCTGGAACAATTCCAACCATTACAACATCCCAAGAAGCTGAAGAGAAACAGAGAACAATCAATGTGCTTGCTCAAGTTAATGCTCCTTCCCATTCTGCATCCAGGTTCAGTTCAAACATCTGAAACATTTCAGAAATACCAAAAATGCTGTAGCCAAAAAATATCCAGTTTCTATGGCTACAAAGCATTAGGGTTTCTGGGAATTCTGTTCTGGGAATTATTATGGATTAAAATTGGAGCTGGAGTTGAGGCAGCCCCCTTCCTTATAACAGTTTAGGACAGGGGTCCCCAAACTCTTCAGCTCATCAATCCCTTCATGAAGTTTCAGATTGTTCATTGACTCCCAAACATTTATTATATGAAAATATTTAATACATGCTACTTTAACTAATAGTATTACAATTAATTATAACAACAACAACAGATAGTCCCATCAACCCTTGGGGGTCAATATTAACCACCTTGGGGAACCCTGGTTTAGGAGGAGGCTTAGAACATACCTTTTTCCCAAAGACAGTTTATAGTTTAGAAAATTTTAGTCTTTAGTTTTAACATTATTTTAATTTTTTCTGAAATACACACACACACACCCCTGTGGACTACCTATGTATTTATAAATATATACAGTGAACAGTAGTTAACACATTAATGAATAACAGATTCCCAAGAAATCATTAGATTTGTTACCCTATTATTTTGTTTGGAATTCCTTTCTCAAATATTCTACTAGAGCTACAAGGTTGGTACAGTTGTTGTACAAAACCCAAAGTGGGCACACACGATGCAAAGCCAGAATTTTGTTTAATAACGTTTCAGTTTAATTCCTTAATAAGCAACACAACCTACATGGATCCTCTCCAATACTGTCCTCTGATATAGTGCCATCAAAATTAACAAAATGGTCAATTTTCAGCAGCATGATTTTTTGGTTTCTCCCAACAAGGGTGGGAATAGGAAGCCTGGGAGTAACAAACTTTCAGGCCATTTTTCAGGGTTTAGAGTAGAAATGGTATTGTTTTGCCTCTCAGACCTAAAGGACACCTAAGCTCTAGCTACACAAGATAGAATCTTTCCAAGTACGTTTTGCCATATGTTTTGCACCTATTCTCAGATATATACAAAACCTAGGTGACTGAAAGTGAACCCCATATTTTGAGAATGGCTGAATAAGTGCAATTTTAAAAGCATATCAAAAAGGAATGCAGTACAGTATTTGAAAGCAAGCAGCTTTAGAAATTCAGCGTTGAAAGGTTAACACATAATACTAAACATTTCTTTGAAGCCAGACCCTATGTATCAGGCTCAAGAACTAGAAAGGGAGTCAAGTGCAGTGGAGTGGGCAGCTTTCCTCCTGATAGCTTGCCACATATCTTTGATACCTTAAAGCACTGGGCTGTTAACATTCAAAAATATCAGGAATCTTAAGAATGGTGTTAATCAGCCTGGGCAAATGTGATCTTGAAAATAAAAAGCAATTAGCATGGGTTGCTAGAAGCATTAATTAATAATTTTATTGTCTCTAAAGATGCCTTCCCAAGTTCGTGAACCACTATAAGATTAACTGAAAAACACATCCACACTCACACACTATTCTTCTGAAGAAAATTTAAAACTTCAAGTTTTCATAGCAAAATATCCTAGCAATGACTAAATTTCACTATTTTGGAGTATCTTTTTTTAATATATAGCATTATATACAAAGCTTTTACATAAAATCTCTTTTAGGTTGCAAGTTAAACAAGAACGTCATTTAAGAGCTGCATTCTTGGAACAGTTCAGATGTCCCTCCTTTCAACAACACAAATCTTAAGAAAAGGGAACAAATCTTTCTTCTAAGAATGTGCTGAAGAGTAAAATGTTTCTACTGGCTTCATAGGCCAACAAGTGAAGATAAACAACATTGCCACGTCTTCATTAGGATATCATGTCTCCCATTTAAAAATCTTCAAGGCATGCTTGAAGATGGAACTATGCATCATAGGCCCTTTTGGAATTTTAAGCACAGTCACGGTTTCACTTAGCAATCGCTTCGCTTAACGACCAAGTTGCTGGTCCCAAATGTGATCGCTAAACGAGGACTACCAGTATAAGCAAGTCTGAGGTTTGAAAAGCTGCAGCATGCAATGTCTATTTACCCACATATTTAAGAAAATATGTTCTTCATAAAAAGATGTAGATGTGCTAAAGGGTCTAATGATCACAGGGATATTAATTAATGTACCTATGAAGGATCATGACTTTTAACCACAGGTAAACATTCTTCATATTTATCAACAGTTTTGTGCAATACAGGCAGCCTGAAAAACAGCCACTGTCCTGTTTCTGTAAGGCAAAACTATTTGAAAGGATTATGGCGGCACGGTGATTAGAGGTACTTTTGCACATCTTAACTAGAAGTAATGTATTAATTGATCAAAATATACTTAGCTGCATGTATATGAAACAGTAGCTGAGTTTCAAACTAATACAAAGAACACAACAAACCAAAGTGATTTCCCATTTTTCTTTGTGTGTAGCAAACTTACCAAAGGAATTTATTCTATGGCATGTTTTTTTAAAGAAAACTTTCACTTAAGACAAAGATCAGAAAGAGAATGGTTGCGTAGGAAGAAACCCTCACTGTCAAGAAACAAGCTGTTTATCTCTTTTGTACAACTCACGCTTCCTTGGCACAACGAAGAAAATAACCATGTGCTCACACAGTTTTGAAGCCAAAACTGTCATTTCCATAACTGCACTTTTTTCCCCCTTACATAAGTAACAAGCTATGTGGCATCCACAAAGCTCTCTTAATTTTGTATTGGATCAAAAAAGTTGGGAGATTTTTGTCTAAACATTCATTTCCTTTTCTCACTTACTTAAGAATTCTTCAGCAACTGCCTGTCAGCCCAAGCTAAGCTTGATTAGCACTAGCACCTTCTGAATCCACGTTTGCACAACACATTGAGCTGTGTTACCTTAAGCATGTCTCCTTTACTGATCTTCCTATCCTGCTCCCTAAAGCTCTAACTCAGCCTCCTGAAGTAGCTCTTTCCAGATGGGTTGTGAAAACATGTCAGCTGGGAATTATGGCTGCTGGAGTCCCAACAGAGGTGGAAGACCCGGGTTGGGGGCAACCAGCTGTCAGAACGCGGCGCTGCATTTCCCAGACCGCTGCCTGGCGTGGAAGAACTGTGCCCGCGGGAGAGGGCAGCCTGAGGGGCTGGCCCAGGACGCCCAGACTCGCCAGGCGCGCTACCAGGGGGCAAGAGAAAATGGGCCTCGCACACGGAGCAGGTAGAAAAGAAACGCAGGCCCAGGATGACCAAGGCGGCCAAGACCACCCAGCCCAGCCCCGCCGAGGCCACGCGAGTGAGAAGGATCGGGGCAGCTGCGGCGCCCCGTCCCGTCCAGGGCCGGAACTCGCCGGGCCGCCCCGAACGGACTCACCTCAGCCCGCGGCGGGAAGGGCGCCGGGTCCAGCCCAAGCCCACAGGGGTGTTATGGCCTGGCGCTGGCGTCATGACGTCATCAACGCGCGCGCTCGGGAACACGACGCATGATATAAGGCCGCTTTCCTCTGCTGTGATTGAGCGATCCGAGCCGAGGGCGGGACTCTCCGTGGTCCTTATTGCTTAGGGGGGGAGAGAGAGAGGAAGAGTCGGCGATGGTTGCTAGGGAGACGTAAGCCCCGCCTGTAGAGGGCTGTCATTCTTCTTTTCGCCTTGCCTTTCTGCAAACAGGAAGATATTTTTGTGCCTCGTTTGATGCACGTTTGTTTAAAGAGCACCTTTTTGAAAACCTGACTGTTTCCTTTTTAAAAGAAACCCTGCTATTTTAAAATGAGTAGATGGGCAAGCTTTGGTTTTTAATTGTTTTAATTGTTTTTAACGTTGGTATTGTTTTATGGTTGCTTTATTTTTTGGTTTTGGGTTATGGTTTATGTTTCAGTTGTAAACCGTTCAGAGTCACGAATGTGAGATGGGCGGCTTTATAAATTGAATGAATGAATGAATGAATGAATGAATGAATTGGCAAATGTAGAAAATAAACGCAATCGCTGTGGAAAAAAACCCTTAATTTGGATGCTGTGACATTTTGAAAATGCCCACTTCTATTTTTTTAAAAAAGAGGGAGGAGAAGCTGGGCGGCAATGCAGATATCAATGACTATCATAATAAATTCAAGTAATCAGAAATAAGCAATCTGAGAGGAAGATTTATGCAGCCGCTATATACACTACAATATATTGAATATACACTCAATTTAATAGAATATAGTTGGAAAATCTCAGCATTTTAAAATCTGGAATACAGAATCTGTTGATGCCTCCTTTTATTGTAGTTCCTTGGCTTGATTGTTGTAAGTTGCCCAGAGTCATTGAGAGTTGGGCGCATACAAGTTTAATACATCATCATCATCATCATCATCATCATCATCATCATCATCTAATTATTAAATATCAGAGCCATTGGGGGGGAAGAGAGAAGGTAGTTCTGATATCCAGAGGCAGCAGTTTTGTGTGTGTTCAAAAGTAAGTCTCACTGAAGCAAATGGCATTATTCCAATGTATGTATAGCACACTGTCTGAATTAACTCTTTCCATTAAGTCAGTAATCTTGGAAACAAAAGTTTGCTTAGTGGCAGATTAGCATGTCTGGTTTCAGTAAGAAAAATTTGCAATGCAATCTCATCCCTTAGCAAGGTTGTTTCTACTCAAAATTCCTGGCTAATCATTCCTTTCCCTTCCAACCAGGAACTCTCATATTGTGTATTCACTGTTTTTTTTCCATGTTCACACTCCTTGTCTACAGGGCATGTTCTGTCCTCACTGAGTTATGCTTGGGAAGGGGGTTATTCTTGCCAGCGATTTTTAAAAATAGCTTTGGTCCTTCTGCAAGTTCTGAAGTTTTAGATACCTTATTTCTTCTTTGTTGCAAAAACAGTTGAGCTTCTTTTCTACATGCACAGCATTGGTATAAGGTATAGACAGCTAAAAGATACAAAAGTTGGGTGAAACAGAAAAACATTCTGGATTGCCTCTTGGTTAACCTGCTTACGGTCCAAAATTTGCTCTTGGAGTTGCTTCTTATTGCTAGCCATGATTTATTAATCACAATGCTTGGGGTCATTACAAAGCACAAAGCTGAAACTAAACACTAACTCAGCATGACATGGGAATCCACTAACCACGAAATAATCATTACTTGTCTGTACCAAGTTTACCAATTTAGAAACGGTAATTCAAGTCAACAGAAAAATGGAATAAAAACTTGTTCCAGTCTTGAAACTGATTATTGGGTTTACTAGCCCAATAAATATCTCTATTTTTTTTAAAAAAAATCCTTTTTTTCATGATTACACAATCTTCAGAGATGGAAATCCTTGCTCTGATTTCTCTGAATTTCAATGCCCAATTAATATGCATTCTTTCTTTTACACAAAGACTGCCTTATTTGTCCTTCAAAGATCATTGGCATCAGGTTCCTTGCCTAGATGTAGAGACAAAGAACTGGTACCCATCTTGGATTAAATCCCTCTGTTAAAATCCTTTTGATTGAGAACAACACTTTCTCTTTCATACACCCCAATTTGATATACTTCTTTTAATTGATGCAGTTGGTTATTTATGGAAAATAGTAAACTTCAGAGTCTCATGTGGCATCACTGGAAAAATAATGCCTTTAGTATACTCCAATATTCTCATGATAATTAATAAAAAGCAGTTCATTATCCTACAGATACCAAGTCTACCAAGACAGCCTGGGAATGCTTATTGATGCTATAGAACGCTTTTATTGTGTGCTTTTACAAAATGATTAGTTCCAGATTCTTTGCTGCAAACACATCTTTTTGAGACTTGCCAGTTCTTTCCTCTTAATTCAGATTTTTTTTATTTGTTTTTTTTTTTTTGGGGGGGAGGTGATAAATGTGTAAGATTATTCTTGTTGCATATTTTCTTTTTCTGTTTTGCATAGCGTTCTATATTTCTGTGTTAAGCTCAGATTGTGGACACATTTATAATGGGGGTTACAAGTGGGGATTGATTGTGCTAAGCTCCACCCAGGACCATAGCTTGTGAAATGGTTAGATGTGTGACTATTACTAGCTCAAATGATTTTCCAAAGAGTTCGGATTCATCCACAAAGGTGATCAGCAGCTCTTTGTTCTAAGGCAGTATGCCACTGAATAACAGCTACTGTAAAAGGAAACCTTGTGAGAAAGAATTATTCCCTTCATGTCCAGCTTCTCACAGAAGTTGATTGGCCATTGTGGGACTGAGGATAATGGATCAAATAGGTTTTGGCCTGACTTGGCAAGACTTTTCTTACATTTCTTGCTCTTAAGGATTGTTGAGTTCAGATATGGGGAATTACTTCTGTTCCCCAAAGCTCTGGTTTCTACTATTATCAAAAATAGTCTTCACAAAAAAACTTATTTATTTATCCATTAGATTTATATCTGGTCTTTCACTCCAAGTGGCATATAGAGCCATCCCCACCTCCAGTATATTCCCTGTAAAAAGCAACCCTGTGAAGGAGGTTGACCTGAAAGAGTGACTGGCCAGGGTCACCGGGTGAGCTTTCATGGCTGAAAGTGGACTTCCTAACCTTATCACACCAACCTTCAGCAACAGGCCCAGGCCAAGGAGAATAAGAGCCAGGAAAACGCTCTTCTCCAAGGAAGGAAGGGAGATAGATCGTGTCTGATTCTTGGAGACTGCCTGGACAAGTCCCTGCAGTTTTCTTGGCAAGGTTTTTCAGAAGTGGTTGGCCATTGCCTCCTTCCTAGGGCTGAGAGAAAGGGACTGGCCCAAGGTTATCCAGCTGGCTTTGTGCCTCAGGTGGGACTAGAACTCACGGTCTGCCGGTTTCTAGCCTGGTGCCTTAACCGCTACACCAAACTGGCTTTCTTCTTAGCAGATAGCCTCAATCGAAGTCAGGCAATTATTGCATGTCTAATTACCTTCTCTGGCCAGAGAATTACTGACCTCCATCTCAACCCTCATCCTCATCCCCATTTGTAGAGGAAGAAGAAAAGACTAAAACCTGAAGAATTCTAACGCAAACAAGGACACACTAGCAGGAAAGTTAAATCTCTCTGAGCTTCTCCCCAAATGACAAAATAGGAACTGTGTGTGTGTGTGTGTGTGTGTGTGTATGCATTTATTTATTTATTTATTTATTTATTTATTTCTCACATTTCTTCACCACCCATCTCACCAAGCGACTCACACACACATACACGGAGACATGCAGACATACACACCCTAAATAAGGCTTCTTACGGGGCAGTAGATACACATCTACCCTTCCAAAATGTTTTCTAGGGCTCTTTATCTTGCACAAGGGCCCACTTTCCCCTATATGAAATAGCTGGATATAAAAAAAAATCATGTATTTCTCAAACTGATATAGCAGAAATAATTATGATGGAACATATCGTCCTATTCCTCTTTCTCCCCAGTGCCCTGAGAAAGTAGATTTTTCTGCTGTCTCATAACACAAAGGCAGAATATCAAGAGATGTTGCAGAAAATAAATTATGGAAAGTCTTAGGCTCTCGGGAGCAAATTATCTAATAACCATCAGCAGGACAAAACCATCAACTCCAGTAGCATTAGCTCAAGGGACTGGTAAAGAATTATAGAGGCTATCCAAATAGGAAAGTTCAGCCGAATTTCCTAATATTGCAATAAAACTTGGCCATAAGTGATTTGTATCTTGGACTTCAAATTAGGTATTTAGATCTGGACAATCAGAACATAAGGACCATGAAGTTAATTACCCCAAAGCACCAGTTGCTTTTACAGTTCTGACCATGCTACCCATGACAGTTTCTGCTTTATTCTGTATTTTTTATTTAGTCATCTGTCCTACTATGACTAAATAAAAAATGGCTTTCTGTGATGTATAAATCCAGTTGTTGATTACTGCCTTTTAAGATATCATTTCAGATCTCCAGTATACAACGTACAGAATAAAGCAGAAACTGTCATGGGTAGCATGGTCAGAACTGTAAAAGCAACCGGTGCTTTGGGGTAATTAACTTCATGGTCCTTATGTTCTGGTTGTCCAGTTCTAAATACCTAATTTGAAGTCCAAGATACAAGATACATTTTTATTTAGTCATAGTAGGACAGATAAGGGGCGTGGTGGCTCAGCGGGTAAGACGCCAGGCTTGTCGATCGCAAGTTCGGAGGTTCAAATCCCTAGCCCTGTGTGCGGAGTGAGCTCCCACACTAGCTCCAGCTCTTGCCAACCTAGCAATTCGAAAGCATGCAAATGCAAGTAGATGAATAGGTACCACTTCGGTGGGTAGGTAACATGCGGCCACATGACTGTGGAAGCGTCTTTGGACAATGCTGGCTCTTCGGCTAACAAACGGAGATGAGCACCGGCCCCTAGGGTTGGACACGACTGCACAAATGTGCGGGGGGAACCTTTACCTTTACCTTTTAGGACAGATACTGAAGCTAAAGCTCAAATACTTTGGCCACCTAATGCGAAGAGAGGACTCACTGGAAAAGACCCTGATGCTGGGAAAGACTGAAGGCAAAAGTAGAAGGGGACGGCAGAGGATGAGATGGTTAGATAGCATCACCGATGTAATGAACATGAATTTGAGTAAACTCCGGGTGACAGTGGAGGACAGGAAGGCCTGGTGTGCTATGGTCCATGAGGTGACGAAGAGTCGGACACGGCTTAACGACTGAACAACAACAACAAAAATGTTGACTAAGCCACAATGGGCTGGATTCACACCACATATCAAACCAGAAATCATGGTTTACAAACCGCAGCAGTTGGTTACACACAATAGGTAGCCCAAACCTAGCAAACCATGATGGCTTAATGCAGTGCATAAACCCAGTCTTGATGTCCAAAATTGCCGTCCTTATAAAGACCAGATGTTAGCCTACCTGCCCAGAAGTGAGACTCTGAACTTACTGGGCTGTCTCTTGAGACTGAGAATTGCTAGACAGAAGACAAGTATTTCAGGATTTGTCTCAGACCCCAAGTCTGAGATTTCATATACGACTCAGGAAATTAAAAGGGCCTAAACCAGTCACCTCTGGCTCTCAATTTCACTAGGGATGGGAAGAAAATCATTTAGCTTCCAAATGAATTTCATGTTGTTCACCCAACTCAGTACTGTTCAAAATGCAGTATTTTCCAAATCTTATAATGCAAATCATTACTTTTTTAAAAAAAGAATATAAGAGGAAAGTGACTGTTCAAGACTGGACAGATTCACAAAAACAATATGTAAAAATGCATTACACCAGGGAAAATTATTTGCAAAAACTATAAATGTGATAAAAATGCGCAGACAAATGTTTCCATATATTTGCAAAAACATGCACCAAAATTAATGCAGAATTTAGAGGTTCTATTTAAAAAAAATCTTACATTTGATGATGAGAACTTGATATATGTGCAAAAATGTGAAGCTAACATTGATTTGTTTATCCTTGAATTTTTCGAGGGGTGGTGGTATTGGAAAGTATTCCAACATTCCAAGTATAATTTTACACTGTATTCATAGGAACAGCCGTGGCCCTCACCTTTGTGTACCAGCTGCTGTCACACAGCTGCCCAGAATAGGTTCACCATCTGGTGCCTAATCTCTAATCACAGCCTCTCTCTCCACCCCACAACTACCAATTCTGAATCAGAACATCATCCTCTTCCTTTAACCTCCCTCCCTCCCCCATTCTAGCATCCACAATCCTTTCCAGTTCAGAAAGAGCTTGTCCCTTAGTGAGGAGACAAGGGGACAGGGAAAGGGATAATGTCTACAAAGCATTTAATCTTCTGCCTAAACAGCAGTAGAGAGCAAATTAGGATTGACTCCAATTAATTTGCCTTGATGGGCAAAATCTGGAATGGAGCCATTTCTAAGAATCAAGAAAAAGGGAGGGAGGCTAAAGTAGGTCACTGGAGACTTTTGTTATGGACCAGGGAGGAGATTCATTTCTGTAGCATCTACACGATGCTCTTAAGAGGCCCATTTTTCCAGGCCAATCGATTTAGTCAATTGTTCACCAAGCAACACTAGCTTAGAGATAGATGGAAGAATGGAAGACCATATTTGTTAACTACAGTGTGGATTTAAGTGAGAAAAGTTGGAGAGAGTAAGTACAAATGGGTACTGGGAAAGGAAGATACATGTTCTTATGGTAGGGCTGTCCCTGTGCTCTCTTTGGCCTGGGGCTACAAGAGGCCCTTGTCTCAAAGAGATTTCAAGATCACTTTGTAAATAACCAGTCCTCTTCCCTGTGGTTTTGCTAGAAGATAGAAGATATCAGGAAAGGAGGGGCGTGGTGGCTCAGCGGGTAAGACGCCAGGCTTGTCGATGGGCCGCAAGTTCGGAGGTTCGAATCCCTAGCCCTGCATGCGGAGTGAGCTCCCGCACTAGCTCCAGCTCTTGCCAACCTAGCAATTCAAAAGCATGCAAATGCAAGTAGATGAATAGGTACCACTTCGGTGGGTAGGTAACAGCGTTCCGTGTGCGTCATGCGGCCACATGACCGCAGAAGCGTCTTCGGACAATGCTGGCTCTTCTGCTAACAAACAGAGATGAGCACCGGCCCCTAGAGTCGGACACGTCTGCACAAATGTGTGGGGGGAACCTTTACCTTATCACATGTGGTGATCTTGTAAAATAGTTCAGTCTTTTTGGATTGATTTTTTTAAAAAAAGGACAAACCACTATATTAGGTCCTAAGTTGGCCTTACTAAGATTTTTGTATAATCCAAACAACACCTTGAAACATAAAGAATTCATAGCTTTCTTATTAGTTGCAGCCACACATGTAGTAGCAAAATCCTGGAAAATAGGAAAGGACTTGAATATTTCCATATGATGGGAAATATGTTGGAAAATAGCTCTAATGAAAAAGCTGACCAAAAAACTGGCAGTATTATAACACAGATGGTTTAAACTTATTATATGCAACAAAGGCATAATGGCTGTTTACTACCCAGTTCCAGGTTTCTAAATCTTCCAATTAAAGAAGGCTATATGTATTTTAACCCAGCCATGTGCACTTGTTCATCCAGGTGTACATGCCGGTCCCAAGCCCAGGTAAATTGATTCTTTTGAACGATGGTGTTGGAGGAGGCTCTTGCGAATCCCTTGGACTGCAAAGATAACGAATAAAGAAGTGCATAAAACCAGACATGTCACTAGAAGGAAAAATAACAAAACTTAGACTTAGTTACTTCGGTCATGTCATGAGATCAACATCGTTGGAGAAAGACGTTATGCTTGGAACGTTCAGTGGCAAAGACGACGAGGACGCCAAAGAACACGCTGGTTGGATATAATCAAAGCAGACACAGGCCAAAATTTAAAGCAATTGAAAGAAGCTGTACAAGATCGGAAATCATGGAGAGAGCTGGCTTACGGAATCGCCAAGGGTTGGATATGACTGAATGGATAATTCGATTTGATATGTATTTTGCTTTCATATATACGTCATTGTTAATTGTTAACAAATTTAAATAAAAGGGGAAAAAGTATTAGTGCTGTAGTTTTCTAGATTTGGATTTAGTTTTGTTTCAGAAGCTTTGGTGACTCCTGCTGCTTTGAGAAGTTGTAAATTGCCCAGAACTATGAATAAGATGGTGGGGTGGTGGTGGTGCCCATGAAGGTACAGTATAACAACAATGTCAGCAATGGGTAAACAGACCTCAGCACCTTGGACAGCTCCATATTAGCAAATGGAACCCCATTTAGGTATATTCCTATTCCACCAGGCTGCCCCTCCCAAACTTCACTCCTGTGCTGGTGTGTGGAAAACAGGTTTTGGGGATGCTCACTTTGTGCATTGTGTGAACCCAGTCACGTGTGTTTTTAACAAACTGTGGTTAAACAAACCACAGCTTAGGGTGATGTGAACTCAACTTGAGGGTTGCCTTACTCTCCCGTCTCCATCCAAGCTTGGTGTGCTGCTTGCTTGCAGAGGATTTGAATGTTGGAGAGAAGGTGCATATTTGTTGCAGCACAGTGGTGTCTTCAGGCTCTATAGTAGGCATTCATTATCCAAGAATGCATTTGGCCTTTTTGTTGTTATTTAATTAAGCCCTGTCAGGCCCAGGTTGTATTATCCAAACTGCATAATAGCCTCTCTCAAATCCTCTTGCTTCCTACACAGCACATTCTGAGTACAGCATATCAATATGCAGCTAGACCCAAATGAAATGAAACTAGAACAGCTAACATAAGAGAGCTCTTAGATCACCAGTCAATAACACTTGATGGGAATGCAGAGGGTGCAACCAAAAAGAGCGGTGAATAGGCAGTGGAAAGGATTGGCATGGCTCCAGATAAGATTCGGTTTGTCTAGGCAACAAGAGCATCAATCAGTTGACCTTTTGCTTTGATTTAGTATCCAGAATTTAGGAAGCTCAACAGTAACTGACCATCCTCCTCCTCCTGTTTATATACTCAAAATTCCACCCAGGCAATCCAGAAATCTTTATCAGTAATCAGGCAGTCCTACAGCCTGTAGATGCTACAGACAATGTACTGTCAAGAATTCCAACTTGTCAGGTTCTTATAATACTCTCACTTGGATAATGCTGTAGGAACATATTGCTGTCCAAAAATGTATCAGGTTCAGATACCAATAAGGGTGAACTGAAAGCATTATGGGTTGCTCTGGGCTTCTCCCAAGGGATCTGATACCATGGCAACATTTGGGAGGAGTTTGGGCAGGCAGCAGAATGAGACAAGCAGGGCCCCCAACTGCCGCTGAATTAGTTTTATCCACATTGAAGAGAAATATTCCACATTAGCATCCTAAAAGTGGAAGAAGTGGGAAGAGCATTACAATCTAAAACCATCTAGCTGCATTAATGGGATGTGAGAGCACTTCTTCTTCCAAGTCCACAGGATTACAGATGAAATTTTACATTCCTGAAGAAGGATCTCCAACCTTTCTATTGGGCACGTCTGTTAGTTTGAAAGCATGTTGTGGGTGCTCTCACAAAATGGCTGCCACGTGGCACCATGGCTGCTCATGGAGTATCTGCTTCCCAGGAGACAAGCCAGTAGGATGGATGTTATGGAGCAAGTAGGTGTATTTTCAAAGAAACCACCAGGCTGCAATTGCTGATCGTTTTTATAAGAATGTAAGTCTCATGGGGCGTGGTGGCTCAGCGGGTAAGACGCCAGGCTTGTTGATCGGAAGATCGCAAGGTCAGAGGTTTGAATCCCTAGCCCCACATGACGGAGTGAGCTCCTGCACTAGCTCCAGCTCTTGCCAACCTAACAATTTGAAAGCATGCAAATGCAAGTAGATGAATAGGTACCACTTTGGTGAGTAGGTAACAGCGTTCTGCATGCGTCATGCTGGCCACATGACCGTGGAAGTGTCTTCGGACAACGCTGGCTCTTCAGCTAACAAACGGAGATGAGCACCGGCCCCTAGAGTCGGACACGACTGCACAAATGTGCGGGGGGAACCTTTACCTTTAAGTCTCATGTGGGACATAAATACATTATTGGAAATAAAGTTGTGCTGGAAGCTGGTGCTTTTCGGTTTTCCTATTTTAAATTAATTTTCATTTTAGAAAGTAAAATGGAGCTTGGATCTGTATAGGCACCAAGGAAGTTGTTATAAACCACAACATTTCAGACCCCAATATTATATATACAGAAATTAGCTCTTGCTTACTCTCCTGCCCCTGAATTCTTTCCCCACCTTTGCACAGACTTTCTGTTATTGTGGTGACCATTTTAACATCATCATGGACATGCTTCCTTCCTTTTCTTCTTTTCATGATGTGAAATGCTTGACTGGCCCAGATGCTTCTCCTTCCTGAAGAAGAGCTGGAACATGATTTCATGGAGTCCCTTCATCAATCTTCCAATGTCAACAACCACCCAAACCAAACAGAAACCCATGTTTTGGAGAACTGAATGAACAAACCAGTTAATTCATATTAAGCAAACATGAGAACATCTTGAATTAATGATACATCTAGGAACTTCTCAGTGGAGCTGTTGTATCCTCTGATGTTCACACATATTTGCAACTTAGCTGACTCCTGCATGGATCCCAGATTAATTCACTCTTAAACACAGGTTTGTCAGAACTGTAAATGAAGAACAGGCAGATTATCTGGTCTGCAGGCTACCTTTAAAACTCTGGAGCTGCTGGATTTTCAGAGGGCAGCGCCTAGTCCTCTTCTCCATCTCTCCATAGAGACAGGTATCTCAAAAACATTCAGCAGAATTGTTACTGGGCCAGTTTAAAGTGTGAATATATTAACAATGACACTATTGTTAATAAGAATACCTGAGTGTGTATGTACACATGTGTGTGCAGAAACAGAAAACGAGAGAATGAGACAAAGAACACTGTATGCATGGCGTACGTCAATGATCCACTTGTTTCAGATGTGGCCACTGGTGTCATCGGGGGCAGAGGTCCCCCTTAACAGAATGAGCAAAGGAGGCTCTAAACTGCATGGAGGTTGGCTTACCACATTTTGATGCAAGGTATAAAATGCATGCTGCCATCTAAGGGGAGGGGCTGGCTGAAACACACACACACACACACACACACACACACACACACACACACACACACACACACGGAGCTTCCAGAGTTTAAAACTACTTTGTGTATCCCGGCAAAGAAAGCCTGCATCTCCCTAGCCTGTCCCAGCACACCTGCTTCTATATCAGGCCCTAACAGGGAAGAGACTGCTTCTCCCCGAAGCGTGCCAACACAGAGCATGGCATGGAAATAGGCAAGGCCCTGAGCTCCCTGGAGGCCCCCAGCTCTTGTTTGTGCTTTCAGCAAACACTGAGCTCATGGCCTCCAGAGAGATGGGCTTGCAAGACCAGATTTCTCACACATTCAGGCCCAAAGACAGCAGGTGGTGACAGCCAAGGATTTACGGCCAGTTTGTCAGGCAAACAATGTGAACCCCCTCTTGACTAAACTTGGATACCCCCACTGCACCAGTCCTCTTCCTTGGCATTTCAGGGACCACCGATATAGTTCTTCAGGTCTGCACAAAGTGCAACAGGAATAGGGTTGCAGAGGGACCACTTTTTACTCAGGGCCTTTCTCTGCTAGGGTTACAAACAGTTTGCTCCAAGAATAACCTGTATCTTTACTCACATCCTCGAATTGCAAAAATCAAGGAAGTGATGCATGCAGAGATGGCAAAATTTCTCCATCATCTTTTCCTAGGAGTGCCTTTTTTTTTTTCCAGTTTACCAGCCTTTCAGCAGAGGAATAAAGCCAGCAGAGGTTGGGGCAGGGGGAGGGAAGGGTATATGAAAGAATGATTGTTTTATATGTAGAATCGGTGCATATAATGGTTAAATTCATTTTCCGGGATGATTTGTCCATTTAAAGAGCCCTTAGGCTAGCTTCAGAGTATCTGCAGGCAATGTATTGTCGAAGGCTTTCACGGCCGGAGTTCAGTGGCTGTTGTGGGTCTTCCGGGCTGTGTGGCCATGTTCTGGAAGTTGTGTTTCCTAACGTTTCGCCAGCATCTGTGGCCAGCATCTTCAGAGGGCAAGAGCACAGACAGAAGCGAAATCTCTGTGCCCAGGTAGAGTGGCAATGTTCTATTTATAGAGCTAAATTATAGGAGATTAGGTGGGTTTTTTTGTTGTGTTGAAATGTTAACGAGTGGCTGATGAGCATGATTAGCATGTTCATTGTGAGAAGTATTCCCATGTCCTGGTGGTTGGACTGGTCAACGAACTCAGTCGTTTTCTAAGTTTTGAAAAATTCAATTTTTCAGACTCCCCAAGCAAAATGATAATTTGCAGCATGGGGCACAAAATGAAGAAGTGTATGAAGTGTTGTGCGCAACACAGGGCAAGACAGAAGAAATGCAAAAGTGCCTTTTAATAGAAATATAGATACACATTTAAAAAGCCGATGCCAGTGAACAAGAGCTGAGGATTTCTGCTGTTCACTCTAATCCAACAAGGACTGACAAAACATAGAAGTATCTTTCTAATAAAGACTGTGCCATGCTGGCAAGACACCTCTGTATCTGCTCTTCCGAGGAAGGCTTCTTCCAACCAACCAGTTAAGACCACCCCATCTCACCCATACCCTTACTAGCTCATCTCCGTAAGGAAACAGAGAATGCAGAATGCTCAAAAAATAGACTTGCAAACAGCAGTGATACAACATGACATGTGCTCTCTCACTGGTAGCAAGATCAATGGACAATGCTATGCTTGCCATCAATTGCACAAGCCAGATTCCCTACTAGCTAAGCCCAGTGGGGAGACAGCAGGTCTGAAAGAATTCATGAGATACTTTAATGCGCGCACACACCCACGCGCACCCACACACACCACTGGATTCATTTTGCCTTCAAGGTGCCCAAAAGTTGGAGAACCCAATGGGAAACATATAAGTAGCAAGTTGGTAGAAATAAAATAATTGCTTTCCACAAAAAGAGACACTACAGACCATGCCTTCTCAAACAACAGGGGGGGGGGGAGCTATAAAATATGTAGGCACCAACAGATGTCAGCACACACATAACTAGCACAGACTTAAATGGCTGAGCTCATTGAGGACCACCACAGTCCCATCTAATCTCACCTGGCCCAGATTGTCTCTCACAATGAGATGCGGCCAAGAACGTGGAAACAAGGACTGTGGGAGGCCGGAACAATGTTGAGAAAAGCTCCCCAGTGCAGGTCTCTTGAGTAGGGTCATGGCTCAGTGACTAAACACCTGCTTGGCATGGAGAATGTCCTGGGACCAATCCCTGCAATCTCTAGGGATGGCTGGAAAAGCTTTTGCCTTTTACCAATCAATATTGACATGATAAGGTTAGAGGATCTAATAGCCCGACTCAACATGCAGTACAGGATGAAGGAGAAGAGGGCAAGAAGCATGAAGGGCAGCAGAGATGGAAGGACAAGGGAGCTGGGTAGGAACCTGCAACTACTGGTGTGTGCCAGTTTCCATGATTAATACGTGTAGGGAGAGAAGGTGCACCTTTAGCATATTTAAAGATTATGCTTTATGCCATCAAGGTTCCAAATCAGTATCTGGAGGCTGTGTGAGTCTGGATGGGGAGGAACAGACTCAGGCTCAACCCTAGTGAGATGAAGCGGCTATGGATTTTGAGACCTCCTGGTTCCAAAGCTTTTCCATCTCATCTCCTAAATGGGGTACATCATTTGGGGATTCCCCCAACTCACAACTCCTGCTTAAAGAGTAAGAGGTAGCCATGGCTAGGGGGTCCCTTGCACAAATTCATTTGTGCAACAATTGCATTCAATCCTGAATTGGGAGGCCCTCTTCATGGTCACTCATGCCTTGGACACCTCCTGTCTGGATTTCTGCAATGCAGCCAACATGGGACTGCTCTTGAAGATCACTTAGAAGCTACAACTGGTCCAGAATGCAGCAGTGGGGGGTACCTATGAGTGCAGCTTGGTATTCTCATCTAACACTGCTACTTCATGAGCTGTACTGGTTGCCAATGGGCTTCAAGGTACAATTCAAGGTGCTGGTTATCACTTTTAAAACTCTTAATGGCACAAGGCCCATTTTTTGTGAGATCACCTGTCTCCGATTATTTTTGCATCTCCAGTAAGATCAAGCAGGGTTGACATGCTCTGAGTCCCATCGCTTAAGCAATGTCATCTTATGGGATCCAGGAAACATGCCTTCGCTGTTATTGCACCTGCCCTATGGAATAGTAGTCCCCCAAGATCTGGATGACCCTCCCTACTTTTGGTAAGGCTTTTAAGACCTGTTTTTTCCCCAGACATTGGGTCAGGAGGTCTTCTGAACCTGTCCATACTGGTTGGGCTTAATTGTTATATTGCCTCCAGTGTAATTTGTTTTATATTTGATTATATTTTTATACTGCTAGTGTTGTTTTAATTATATGCTGCCTTGAGTCATATGTGGAGAGGATGGTTATATACTGTAAGTTGACTAAATAAATACATCTGAGGTGCTTTGAACTAGGCAGGTTCCAGGCAGGCAAACCCAAAGCCTCCTGTCCTCCCACACAAGAGACCACATGCCCTGCCATCAGGGCACACTAGGCACTGCCATCAACCGCTAAGCCTGACAAAATTCCCTGGAAGGGAGCAGAACAGGGTCACCAGTCCATACCATGGTGGACAGTAGAGGAGGGCGGGCCTCCCCACTGCTCCCAGACTAAGCAAAGGGTACCAAAGCCACAAGAACCACAAGAGTCAATCTACCCATGAGGCTGGGCCAGAGAAGACAAGCTGCCCCCCGCAAGGTCTCTTGATTGGTCTCATCTACATGTAAAGCCCGCCCATCACCAGCCAGCTGGGCCCGTGAGCTGCACAGGTCATGTAGGTTGCCTTGGAACTGGATCTTCTGGGACTCTTGCCGAAGGGACTCCCAGATGTTGGCTGCCTCTTCAGGGCAGTTGGACAAAACCTGGGTGGCACAGGTGTGGAAGTCATCCCAGGACCTGCAGGAAGGACAGACTCAGTGAGGATTAAGCAAGCGCCTCTTCAGCACTTCATTACCCCTTCCAAATAAAAGAAAGCAATAGAGAAGAGAGTGGGAACATGATTCTATTTGTATGGGTGAATGGTTACATGCCGTTCCCTTCTTTTTCAGATTTTTTTCAAAAAGGGGCTGGTGTCAGCAACAGCCTTAGCCATGTGGCTAGAGCATAGCTTTCCAAACTGTGTGTCAAACAACTGTGTGTCGCGACAAAACCCGGAAGTGCTGATGGCGCATCACCGCCGCCCCTGCAGTGGCGTGTGTGGTGGTGGCGGCAGCCGTGGCGGCCATCAGCGCTTCCGGGTTTTAGCGCGACACACGAGGCCACCGCCGCTGCCAAAGCTGCCATGCACACTGCCACTGCGCGTGCAGCCGCCACCATTAGTGTGTCGCCAACGGCGGGACTTTGGAAAGCACTGGGCTAGAGGCTTCAGAAACCCATCTTCCAAAAAGATAATGTTGACAAGAGTCAAGAATTGAACGTGAGTACAAAGAACCAGTTGTTTGCTAGCACAACTGTGGTGCAAAGCGGCTGTAGACCAGCACTAGCCAACTAAATCCAATTCACATGATATTTCCTGTATTTCATTCTACCCCTCTGACCTGATCCCCCCGGAAGTATTTAGACTGCACTGGAAGGACATCGGGTATCATGCTTCCTCAGAACTTTTATCTTCTAAATTAGGAGTAGGCAACTCATACAAATAAACACACCTCCCCCCTGCAACCAACTATCTGGGGAGGGTTGTAGGGTGTGTGTTAATGGTGGACACAAGAGGAATTTGCCAAATCCCCACCTGCACCCATCATTAAAAACCCTCAAAATGCCAAAAATGGGTCAAAAGTTACAGCATCACCAAATGGCCTCTCATGTCCCTTCATAAAGTTCAGAAGCTGAGTTATGGATCTTGATCAAACTTACCTAACCATGATCTAAGTTAGCATTGCATTAGATGAAAACACATAGAACTGCTGATGGAAAACAACCCTCAGATAAACCCATACAGAACCCTGGGCAGATCCTACAGGGTTTAGGATGTCACATGCAGACTCAAAGAAAGCACGTCTGCATCCAAGGTAGACACATAGTCCAACAGTCCCTTGAACCTGGCTGACCTGGGGCACACATCATATTAGCCATTGTTTCCTTAACCATGCCTGGTCGACTAAGTATTACACAAAGAACTTTAGGCTGGGTTCACAAATCATGTTCAGCCACATGATTTGCTTAACATGTAGTACCAACTCATCCTTTATAGTTTGTAATCTATGGTTAATGGCTTTGCATTGTATGAACATAGCCAGTCAAGGTTTATTCAACAAATAATGAACCTTGACTTAGGGCAATATTTTAACCCAACGTTATCACCTGGTCTTTAAGAGGTGGATGCAGGTAAACTGAACACTGATGTTCTGGGCCCCTAGACGGTCCTGAAGTCCAATCTTTGGAAGGCAGCGATACCTTCCTTAGATTTATGGATGACCTATGGATTCATAGCTGGGGAGAACAAGAGGTTTGTTTTATCTCTCTCTCAGAACTGGTGCTCCCATTAGTTTTTGAAGTTCTACGCTGAAATATCAGACTGGGAGAAACTGGAGCCAGCAATACTAATTTAGACAGATGAATGGCTCAAGGAATCTTCTTGCAAGCTTTTGAGATGGCCCCATGGGAACTTTTCTATTGATAGGTACCTGAAGTGATGAATCTGCACTCACCTACAGATGGTGTCCAACTCCTCTTGATCCTGGATGGTGTCATCCTCCTGGTGCTTCTGAACATTTTGAGCCATGCTGTCTCCGAGGCTGATCAGGCACTCTGCAAACCCCTTGTAGATGGTATTGCACTTCCAGCCAGCCACATTCACAGGCTGTTCCACTAGCCCTGCAATGGGGTTGAAATTGAGATATTCAGACTGTGTTATCTTCAATAGCTTTTCCCAGCTCAGACCTTTGTAGATGTGTTGAATTATAATTCCCATAGTTCCTGGGAAGCATGCGGGGTAGGGAGATGGAGTGGTGGTTAAGCTTTCCTGGACTGTGTCCATTTTTTTTTAGAGGCCAGCATTCATCAAATAGCCCCCAGAGCACTGCTTGCAGTGTGGGCCTGACTGGCAAATTGAAAACTTAGAGAGAAAACACCTCATAAGATTAAAATAAATATTCTGGGTAGCTTCAAGGGCTGTTGCTATTCAAGAACAAGAATCCTAAAGTATCCTGAAGCAGTTTCATCTTTCTCTAAATCTCAGTCCTGGAGACAGATTTGGGCTAGTACAAAGCTCTGTATTTTTAGCCAAGTTAATACAACAGGGAGGGATCATCTCCTAGAGGTGAAGCACTTAGTGCACATAGAAAGGGTACTCATTTCACCCCTGGCATCCTTCCATTTAAATGTTTAGGCAGCAGATAATGGGAGTGATTTCTCAAAAACTTATAAGGCAGCTTTCTATACTTCCTGAAGAACACTGATAAGGGGCAATCCAATTCTGCTGAAATAATTTTAAGCTACAGTATATTGGGGGCCAGAAAAGAAGTAAGCAGTTAACTGTATGTTCTGTGATTCTTTAGTTTAAATATTTGCACATATAGCCAAGTTTGATTTCTGGAGAGCTGAAAATAAGACCCTGAGACTGTTTGATTTGGCTACTTATTTAATTAGGTGCAACATTTAGGACGCTAGTTTTGACATATGGAGAACGAGTTTGGTGTAGTGGTTAAGGCACCAAGCTAGAAACCGGGAGACTGAGAGTTCTAGTCCCACCTTAGGCATAAAGCCAGCTGGGTGACCTTGGGCCGGTCCCTCTCTCTCAGCCCTAGGAAGCAGGCAATGGCAAGACACTTCCAAAAATGTTGCCAAGAAAACTGCAGGGAGTTTTCCAGGCAGTCAGACGGAGTCAAAACTGACTCATGATGACACTAAAAAAAAAGTTTTGATATATAAAACCCTAAATGGCTCAGTTAGATATAAGGAAGCTTTCATCAGGGCTTATGTCATCCAAGACACTAAAAGCTGCAGTGCAAGGTGGAGATTCAGAAAGATGAAGAAAAGCAAGAATTCAGGACTCCGGACAGCTCCCAGAAAGCTCTTCAAGAGATTCTGCATTTGAGCTTCAGTACCAAGGACAACTTTCCAATAATAAAGATAAAGCTAAACTTTGTTGTTGTTGTTCAGTCGTTTAGTCGTGTCCGACTCTTCGTGACCTCATGGACCATAGCACGCCAGGCCTTCCTGTCCTCCACTGTCTCTCGGAGTTTACTCAAATTCATGTTCATTACATCGGTGATGCTATCTACCCTATAGTAATCTGAATCCCCAAATCATGAACAAGATGCAGCGATTGAATTCACACATCATGCTAAGCTATAAAGCATGGTATTCAAACTACCAAAGCTGGGTTTTCATAATGCTCTAAGCCAAAAGCAGATGTATCACAATATGGTTTAACTTTATGTGGGAACCTAGCCAAAGTACGGCACCCCACATTTTTGGCTGGATTCATTTTTTCTGTTGCTTTGAACTTCTCCCACCACTGAAATGCACCCTCAACAAGATAATGTAGCTCTCGCTTTCGCTTCCGGGTGCTGGACTGAGTGGAGCGAAGAGCTGATAGCTCCGCGGTTTTCTGTCTGCGGCGAGAAAATCGCTGAAAAACCACCCTCGAAGAGAGGGTGGGCAGAAGATTTATCACAAGGGTCGTCGAACCTGCTGCTCTATCCTGACCCCTGTATACCCACTACAGGGGAAGAGAGATTTGAGTGGTAACAGACGACTGGAACTAACATGAAAGCTCTGCAGAAACCGTGAAACTAAATAAGTTAAGTAGCTCCTCATCCAGCCTTTTAGTTGCACTTTTTTTTTAAAATATTACTGGATTTATTAAGCACTAGGATTTATTTCTGGACTGTGATTTATAGATGCTGGTGTTTTATTTTTCTTTCTTGTCAGAGGAGTGTTTGAACGGTGGGTTTGGAAAGATAATTGACTCTGCCTGGAGTGGGCTGAGTGACTTTCTCTTTTGATTCTAAATATTTCTACTCTTGCTTTGCTTTCATCCTTATTGCAATTATAAGTATTTTTTTTTTCCTTTGGGGACTAATTTGTCTGGATTTAAAGTTTTTATGGATAAATGAATTACTGATTTGATATTCTTTCTTCTACCTGTTTGGGATTTTTATTATGAAAGAACTCTTTTTGCTTTTCTCCATAAGTGTTTGAATATTTTTTGGATTATATAAGTCACTTTATAGAATTTTTATGAATGCCTTGGACTCCTTCTGTATATAAATTAGACGACTTATTCATGGTTGGACTGTGTGGATATAAGCTGCCGTGAGAAACCTTGGGATTGTTTATCTTTTTTGTTATTATTTTGACTACAATAAAACCTCTCTGTTCTTTTTTTATCTTTTATTTACTTGCTCTTACGCTTGGACATACAATTTTAATGGACTAGATTTTTTGCTATTCTGATAATTACATTTAAAGGACTATTTTTATTTTTAAAAGTTTTTTTATTCTCCTATTATTAAAGGGGGAGAAGAAGAGAGGTTCTTTGTCTTTGACTTCCCCCTCTCCTCTCCTTTTTTTTTTTTTTTTCCTTTTTTTCCTTCTTGCCTTTTCTCTCTTACAGGGAAACTATCTACATTATGACAATCATGGCATTAACACCTGGAGCGTCGGTGGAGCCTCTTCAGTCAGAGATGAGAAAACTTCTGGAAGTGATGACATCATTTAATAAAGAAATGAGAGAGAAGGAGTGCATTTTGAGACGGAGACAAGTTCCAGAACAGTTGAATGAAGATGTAGGAGAAAGGACTGTTTCTATATTAGATAAACCCTTGGAGATAAAAGAACAAGACCTAGATTTGGAAATAGATAAAATTTTTAGAGAACAGAAAGTGTTTAAAGAACAAAAGTTAAGGATAATTTTTACTTTAAAAGTTAAAACATTTTTAGAGAAATATAAGACAGACATGAGGGAGGCACCAGGAGAACGTAAGAAGCATTTCATAGAATAGAATAGAAGTAAAGGATAGAGATAAATGGCTGACCTATAAGGACTTTTTATTGTTAAAATTGATGGATTGGCAGAAAAGGATAAATTGACACGTTTATTAAAAGAAAATTCAATTATTACTCTTTTAAAGATTAGAAACTATTAATGGACTATTTGGAAAATGTTGGAGGGGCAGAGCTTATAAGAGGATTTGAAGATTAAATTATATATAAATTGATATATTAGATAAGAAATGTTTTTTAATGTGATTTACAGATTTAGTATGTAAGATGCATTTTATAGAATAGAATAGAAGTAAGGAATAGAGATAAATGGTTGATTTATGAGGACTTTTTATTATTAGAATTGATGGATTGACAGAAAATGAGAGATTGATATGTTTATTAAAAGAAAATTTAAACTATTATTTTTTTAAGAGTAGAAACTAATAATGGACTATTTGGAAAATACTGGAGGGGCAAAGTCTATATGAGGATTTGAAGATTAAATCATATATAAACTGATATATTAGACAAGAAATGTTTTTTTAATGTCATGTATAGACCTAGCATGTATGACAAATTTTGTAAAGTATTGTGACCAGAGATTAATCGGAAGCTGACTACTTTCTATGTTTCATCTTTTTTCTTTTTTTTCTTTGCTTTACTACACCTTTTTTTCTTCTTTCTTTGATTTGTATTTCTGTTTCTCTTCCCGTTTCCAACTTTTAACTATGTATATTCAAAACCCAATAAAATATTTAAAAAAAAAAAAAGATAATGTAGCTCTCCGTGGAGAAAAAAGTGCCCACCTTCAGGCTAGAAGAACAGACGGTTTGCATAAAGCGTCTTCCTAGCATCTTCCCCCCCCCCCTTATTGTTCCCTGTAACACTGTCAATCACAAAACGCTATACAAATAGCATATTTCTGTTTAGCCAACAAGACTGAATGTAATAATTCAGAATGACTTATTCAGAATGCAGAATGGACACTGTCCTGAAGCAAATTGAGGTAGTTGTCTTGGATGCAGATTATGAGTGTCTCTTGAGAAGAAGTCAGAAAGATAAACAGCATATCTTATCTTGCAAACTTCTAATAGCATGCCAATAATTACCCTCTCAAGTGGCTATTGAAGATACCTAGGCTGTGTTTGCTATATATTTAGAAAGTAACAGGCTGAGTGTCTTGGGATCCCGGTGATTATGAAAACTCCCTGCCAATCAGAGCAATTCTGTCCTTGTTATGAATGGGTATAGACTGTAGTCACAGATTTTATTAATTATCTATAGAACCCAGTGCTAGTTTATTTATTTTATTTATTTATTTACCACCCATCTCATGTACGACTCTGGGCAGTTAACGACTCTGGGTGGCAGTTTGTATCTAAAAGTGACAAGCAAACCCCAGGTTCAAACAAAATAATCCCCATCAAAATTATGCACACAAGCATGTTTTTTTTTAAATAAATATATATACTGTAGATGCACTTGTAACAGGATTATGATGTTTGGTCTTGCAAGCATGGAGGTGGGGAGCATGCACTTGCAATCTTCTGTATGAAATTCCGAAAGCTGCATTACAAATTGCCATTTGCACTCATTTCTCACCCTCAGAAGAGAAAAAGTTTTGTCTGGAATGTATTATAGCAATCTTTCCCCAAGAAGGCACCTTCCCACATGTTGTATAACAAGCCAACCCTGATAATTGGCAATGCAAGAGTTTTCCAGATCATTTGGAAGATAGCACACTGGAAAAGAAACTGGAGTGAAACATGTGGCGTTTTGTACTCAGATCCCTAGATAATGCCAATCACACAGCTCATGTCTTATTTAAATTGCTATCGCCTAAAAAAAACAACCATTGGATCCACCAAGAGCATAAGATATGGAACACTAGGATTAATTATGCTAATTCTATCATCAAATCAAGGACAAGGCAACGTAAGACTTCACTCCAATGCAGACTTTTCCAGCCCATTAGGGTTTTAGCATCTTGACTTATATTAAACAAACAAAAATGATTTTCCCTCAAAACCAAGACAGGAGGGAAATTACAATTCACAAGTGCATCCAGAAAGACTGCTGATCAAGATCCTACACAGCTCATTTGTTTTTCTTTTCTTAACAGATTTTTAATAAGCCATGAAAAAAATATGGGAAGTTTACACATCCCCTACCTACCCTTCGATAAAAATCTGTGAATGAAATAGGAAAATAAACATTTTCAATCTAATTGATTGTTAATTATATTTTTATATTGCCAGTCACATTCTGACGGTGGTCTACTACTTCTAATAAAAATTGAAAAGGCGAAAAGGAAACTAAACTCCAGTCACAAAAGGTAAAGCAGCATTAAACCATTAGCAGAATCATAATGGCTCGTTAAAAGATCAGGAAAACAAAAGGGTCTTTGCTTGGTATCATAGAAGATAATAAAATCTATTGGGAGTACCTCTGGGTATGAGGTCTCATTACCAAAATGTACTCTTTTCAGATCTTAGCCTCTTGCCCTCACCCAGTTTACCTAGCATTTATCTTGTATAAGGCCAGGGACCCTTCTCTCCTACATGAATAAAAGAGGGAAATGGAGGGCTTGATGTATTTCATTCACACACACACACACACAGGCTGCAAAAGTAACTCTGGGGAAACTGTGCCAATCATTCTTTTTCTAGATTGGTGCTCAGGACTGTTGCAAGGACCAAATTGGTAAGGGCATTGGAGAAAAGGGCAAAATAGAAATATAAATTAACAAATAAGTACCAGGTGGAGTTGGGGAACCTGTGGCGCTCCAGCACCCCTCAACGTTGGCTGGGATTAGGATAAACAGTTAGAAGAAAAAACCATGGAAGATTATTTCAATATATGATTACTGCAGTGAGATTACTATATGCGCGAAGATGGAAAGATTTGGCATTACCCACCAGGGAGGAATGGTTGGTGAAATTGACAGACCTTGCTGAGATGGACAAACTGACTTCTCTAATTAGAGAAAGGACACTATCTACATTTACTGGTGACTGGAAATCTCTTATGGACCTTTTGCGTAAAAAATGAAAAAAATGAACTTGTGATTTATGGCTTTGATGATTAGACAGGATAGATTATAGAAAGAAGAGTGTCATGATGTAACTGTAGACAGAGAGGTTAAAACATAATTGTACTTATAACTGCTGTGAAGAATTTCGGAAGCCACTTCTTTATACCTTTAAATTTTTCTTTATATCTTTCTCCTTTTTTCCTACTTTCTTCTCCTTTTTTTCTTATTGCACTTTTAGCTTTTTCTGTTATTTTTCTCTTTCTTTTTCATTTTCTCTGTTCTATTTTAGTTTGTATTAGTTCTTATTACAATATATATATATATATATATATATATATATAAAAATAAAATAAAATATAAAATAAAATAAAATAAATAAAATAAATAAAATAAATAAAATAAAATAAATAATAAAATAAAATAAAATAAAATAAAATAAAATAAAATATAAAATATAAAATATAAAATATAAAATATAAAATATAAAATATAAAATAAAATATAAAATATAAAATAAAATAAATAAAATAAATAAAATAATAAAATAAAATAAAATATAAAATAAAATAAAATAAATAAAATAAATAAAATAAAATAAAATAAATAATAAAATAAAAAATAAAATAAAAAATAAAAAATAAAATAAAATAAAATAAAAAATAAAATAAAATATAATAAATAAAATAAAAAATAAAATAAAATAAATAAAATAAAAAATAAAATAAAATAAAAATAAAATAAAAATAAAATAAAAAATAAAATAAAATAAAATAAAAAATAAAATAAAATAAAATAAAATAAAATAAAATAAAATAAAATAAATAAAATAAAATAATAAAACAAAACATTGGCTGGCATTACAGGGCTCTACTAGCAGACAAGTAGTTCTGTTCTGTAGAATACAGTTGATCTCTGCAATGTATTAAAGGGCAGGTCTCTTTTCCCCCACACTGAGGCACACCCAACCCAACCCAGCACCTCACCGGAGGAGGACTTGTTCTGTCTCAGCCTCTTTTCAACAGCAAGAAATCATCCTCTTCCAGCCATCCCATTCCTCACTGAATTAAGGAATAGCAAGCCTCGCATCCCACGTAGTAACCTATGGCTGCGAGAGCTGGACCATAAGGAAGGCTGAGCGAAGGAAGATCGATGCTTTTGAACTGTGGTGTTGGAGGAAAATCATGAAAGCGCCTTGGACTGCAAGAAGATCAAACCAGTCCATGCTCCAGGAAATAAAGCCAGACTGCTCACTTGAGGGAAGGATATTAAAGGCAAAACTGAAGTACTTTGACCACATAATGAGAAGACAGGATACCCTGGAGAAGATGCTGATGCTAGGGAAAGTGGAAGGCCAAAGGAAGAGGGGCCGACCAAGGGCAAGATGGATGGATGATATTCTGGAGGTGACGGACTCAACCATGGGGGAGCTGGGGATGGTGTCGGCCGACAGGAAGCTCTGGCGTGGGCTGGTCCATGAAGTCACGAAGAGTCGGAAACGACTGAACGAATAAACAACAACAAGCCTCGCATCCCACATCACATCATGACAAAAGTTCACCAGCTTGAACCAGAATCATCCAGGCTGGTTAAGAGTCACTCCCAACAGCAGCAAGAGGAAAATTCACAGAATCTTTTTTAGGATCCTGCGGAGGCCTGGACCCACTCCTTCCAAGTTAAGATGAAGAGTCTTTATGGAGTCTGGTAGACCTTTTCAGACTACAGTAGTGCACTTTATTAAAAGGCATAACCTTCCACGAGCTGCAGCCAGCTTTTAGAACAAAACTGAATTGCTTCTGAACTGCAGGTGGGGTGGAAAAAGAAAATCTCCTGGACTACCCTGACCATCCCTTCCCCCAGATGTTGTGCGGGGGGGGCGGGGGGGTGACTACAACCAACCGAGAGTCTGTGAAAAGTATCAGGCAGAATTCTGCCTTTGCAACCGGTAGAAGGAAGGAAGGCGAGGAGGGCGGGGGTAAGAAAGAAGGGAGGCAAGGAACGGACCGACCGGTGAAGAGGGCGTGCAGAAGTTCCCCCCGACGCTGGCAGGGAACATCCTTGAAGCAGGAGAGGGGTCTGGGAGCTTTCAGGTACGACCCCAACTCGGGGCAAAGCCCGGCAGCCTCTCTCGTTTTCAGCAGGAAGGCAGCCGGCGCTACTAAGGCTGAACTGCCGGCGCACTCGCCCCAGCCGCGGCAGCCAAGAGGGCTCCCGGATTCAGCGCAGAACGAGCTTCTAGAAGTCAGCAGAAGGGTGGTTTGCCTCTCCCTCTTACGGGATCTTTGGAACAGCGGAGGTGCTGACTTACCAAGGCCCTCTAGAAGCCGTGTTGCCCGGAGGGCCCTCCCCACCCTTGGCGACAGTTGCAACTTCCAGCCAAGAGGGAAAAACCGCTCCCGAAGCTAGGAAGCGACGGTTCAGACGGACGGAGGCAGACCTTTTCGAGACAGACGCGCTCGCGGCCCTGCCCCCTTCCCCCGCCCGCCGCGTCCTCCAGATGCGCTGAGTTACAAGCCCCATCATCCACAGGCGGCGCCGCCGTGGGCCCCGAGATCTGGCATTCCTGGGCTTCCACGCATCTCGGAAAGGCTGCCTCGCCCGGTGGCCCAGCTCTGCCCGGGGGTGCCTGCGGCTTCCTCCAGCCACTTCAGCCCCTTTCTCACCGCCTCGCCGCCCGCAATAAACCCGCGGTTCGGCTGTGTCACCTACGCAGCCCCGCCACGGATTAACCCCTCACCCCACCCGATACAGCGAACGAGAAACGGACTCCGTTGGCTCCAACAAACGCGAGGTTGCGATTCCTGCAAACCTGCCCCGCGGCTGGGTTCACACCGCGCGTTCAGCCCCAAGCAAGCAGGCGGGGCGTTGGGTTAGCGCCGCCACGTGCCAGCCCAGCCCAAGCGCGCCCCCCGATCCGCGCGTTTGAATCGGGCACCACTTGCGCCTCTCCCGAACTCGTTCGCAAGAGGGACGGGACGGCCTTCCGCCTGTCCTGCAAACGACGCCGACCCACAGCCCTGAAGGGGCCGTCGCCCGGTCGCCCGTCCCCGTCTGGAATGCCTTTGCCCTCCGGCTGACAGGGCTGGTGCGCTTCCCTCCGCTTTTCACGCTCGTGCGCCCCGCTGAGACACGCTCGCTCGCTCGCTCGCTCGCTCGCACGCCCGCCCCTGTCCCGCCCGCCTCCCGCCATCCGCGGGAGTCAGACGCACCCAGGTGCAAGGAGAGCAGCAGCGCCAAGGCCCCCAGCAACGCCCCGCAGCTCATGGTGCCTCCGCCGCCGACCGCTCTGGAGGGAGTCGGGCTGGGAACTCACGGCTGCAGAACCGCCGAACGGCTCCAGGCGGCCACTCCGCCCCGCCCCCGCCCCGGCTCCGCCCCGCCCCGCCGCGCCGCGCCCCCGCTCCGCCCCGCCGCGCTGAGTGAGCTCGGTCGCGCGCCCGGGCCGGCAGCTCGGGCGGTCGGGCTCCCCGAGAGCCGCGACTGCGCCCCGTCGAGTTTCTCCTTTCGGCCTTTCTGGAAGCTAAAAACCCACTTAAAACTCACCGCGCTGAGGGCCCGGAGCGGTGGCCCTTGTCACCCTCTAAAAGGCGGGTCCTGGAGATGGGAACCCTTGGCAGCTTGAAAATGGGTGAACTTCAACTCTCAGAATCCTGGGAGATGAAGTCCACCCATCCTCAAGCTGCCCAGGTTGAGAGACACTGGTTTAGAGGGTGGCCTGAGCCTCAGTTGAAGAGTGGGGAGCAAAATCCCCATCGATCCCTGCAAAATACTTTGGGCCAACCTTGTGCAACCATCCCCAGGGTGATTCCATTTGTCCACCCAATCCTTGCTGGAGTGCCTGCTTGCAAGCACCGGGGCGCGTGAAGGTGCCTGGACCCCCTTGGGTGGCAAAGCGACTTCCTCGAAGACTGAATGGTGGCTGGGGGCAGCGCGAAGGGTAGTCCAATCGAAAGGGAGCCGAGTTGGGCGGCAAGTCAGTTCTTTCATCGCGTTTGCAAATCTTTCGCCACCAAAGAAAGAGGGACGTTTGGAAGGATTACCGCCCGCCCCTATCTGGCTTTTCTCAGAAGAGTCAGCCCAGCCCAGCCTCAGAAAGGCATTTCAACCCCCCAGCCTGATAGGAAGCCAGCTGGCAAGGAAACGTCGCCCTTCTTTAATCCTTAAAGCGCGTCCCAGCATCCCAGGCGCTCACTACAGCAGCAGCTCAGCAGGCAGAATTAGAAAATGAGAATGAGAATGAGAAAAATAAGGGGCGTGATGGCTCAGTGGTTAAAACGCCAGGTTTGAGCTCCCACGCTTGCCCCAGCTCTTGCCATCCTGCAATTCGAAAGCATGCAAATGCAAGTAGATAAATAGGTACCACTTTGGTGGGAAGGTAACAGTGTTCCGCGCGCATCATGCCGGCCACATGACCGCGGAAGCGTCTTCGGACAACGCTGGCTCTTCTGCTAAGAAACGGAGATGAGCACCGCCCCCTAGAGTCGGACACGACTGTGCAGGGGAAAACCTTTACCTTTTTTTTAATGAGAAAAATATGCATAACCATGAGTGTCCCGTGTCCCAATCTTAGCAGCACTTGCCACGTTCACCTCTGAGAAGGAAAGACATGCTAGGACAGAGCTTTCCAAACTTTTCATGTTGGTGACACACTTTTTAGACATGCAACACACTCTTACAGCAGGGCACAAGGCAGGCACTAGGACCTGCGCGGAATCACAGCAGGTTTGGAAGCAGCCAGGCACAAGGCAGGCACTAGGACCTGCGTGGAATCGTGGCAGCAGCAGCCGCAACACAGCCAGACACTGCAGCCGACACACTGACTAACGTGTCCCGACAGAGTTTGGAAAGCTCTGTGCTAGGACTTCTCCAGCCAGCAGTTTGGCCTTCAGAGCAGCGCTCCCCTCCCCCTCCCCCTCCCCCGATGTGCTGGCCTCTGACAAGTACTTGACCTCTATAGCAGCTGCTTTCGTGGACAGATGAGATCAGGGAGGATTTACAAGGTGCTGGGCAGAACACACACACACACACACACACACACACACACAGCCTCATACAATTGATTATTTCCTTTGTGCGCACCCAGGCTTTGGTCTCTGCCAGAAATTTGCTTTTTAAATAATCACCATAATGCACCACTCTTGGTGTAGCTGAAACCACCCATCCAGGTTGCAAGCACAGCTATTGATCCAATGCCTACCCCAAACCCTCTGCCATTTGACCAGGGGTATTTGCCACAATGTCACAGCAGGTGGCAGCACCTCCTTGACTTTGGTGGATCCTTGAAAAGCTAAGCAGGGTCAGCCCTGGTTAATAGTTGGATGGGAGGGCCCAGGAAATACCAGAGCTGTAGATTTAATAAAATAGGAAATGTGTGCCTTCAAATCAGTCTTGATCCTGGCTGGTGCCTGGGCAGATCCCTGCATTTTTCTTGGCAACATTTTCGGGAGTGGGTTACCATTGCTTTCCTCCTGGGGTTGAGAGAAGGACTGGCCCAAAACTACCCAGCTGGCTTCCAGGCCTAAGGAGGGAGTAGAACTCATAGTCTCCTGGTTTCTAGTCCAGTGCCTTTAACCTCACACCAAACTGGCTCTCATAAACTAGATTACAAAATCGAAACACATTCCAGGTGGAGGTTGTGGCGGACCACTTCCATGCTGTTGCCAAGAAAACCACACGGTCTCATCCCTGGAGTTACCGGGAATCGAGGTCACCTCAAGGGTCTTTTTACTTATTTCAGAGGGCCCCACGCATAAGGTCCAACCAGCCCGTTATTGCTCCCTCAGCCTGTGGCACATGGAGAAACCTTTTAGTCCTGGGGCTTATTTCAAGAATGCCTTGTGTGCACCTGGGTAGAAGGAAAGCCGGGCAGCCCTGCTCCAAGCAAAACTAACCGCAGTCAAAAGGAGACAGGAGCCAAGAAAATGGCACGTCCCAGCTGCTTCCTAGAGCCCAGGAATATTAGATGTGGGAAGTTCTGTTGAGGGCCAGCAGAAGCCTGATACTCTGACGAGATTAACCACCCTGGGTTATCAAAACCTGTTTGTTAAATGGCTTTCCGGCTGCTGGGCGAGGAACAAATGGGGACAAAACTGGTAAGAGACGCCAACTGCTGTCTTGCTTCCAGTCGGACAAGCCTCACATTGATAGGGATGACTTCAAGGACTTCCTGTGAGAGCCATGGTGAGCTGACTTCCTGCTGGTTAGCAGGACAGCTTTGCGAGAATTGCGGGCAGATGCTGGAGCTGGACTGGCGAAATCTCTCCGGAAGAGAGAGAGATTGTTGAGATTATCCATGTGACTCCAGATAGCCGCTACTCGTCAGTAGGCCGTGTAAACTGCCGTTTTGCGGTCGGCTTATGAGTGGCTGGGAGTCAGGATTTCATCAAGGTCACGCTCACAAAGCTGCCTTTTATGGACATTAAGCTCGACCGAGCCTAATTTTTTAATCACTTTTTTTGATTATTGTTTTTTTTTTTGTTTACTGGAGAGATTAAGACCCTTCAGACTGGCAAGGTTTTACTGTATTCATCGGGTGAGTTCCCTCCTCCTTGGAGAACGATGGTGTAAATTTGATTTTAAAAGCTTTGGAAATATATGATTTTTTGGACTATGCAGCCAAAAGGTGCTTAGTATATGGATTTTGGAAAGTTAATAACAGATTAAGGGGCCAGAGGGATTTGGAATTATAGCTCTGAGTTAATTAGAAGATATTTTCTCATGGGAAAATGGTGACTGCTTCCGCTTCTTCACGATAAGGAGACCTTGAAGGTTGGACACTAGAGGGAGCTAGAGGATAAAGAATTATGGAGCAGATAAAGAATATGGAGCAGAAATCAATGTTGCATGTTCTTGAATATTTACCTACTAAACTTCTTGATAGAATGGATCAATGGCTTGACAAGATGGACAGAGCGTGTTGTAATGAAGATATAGAACAGGAACAAGTTGCAACGGATGTTTATGAAATTACCTTGAAGGGGGACTTAACTGTAACCCAAATGGATCTGACTCAGCAGGAGATGTACAGCCCCGGAGCTGCACATTCCCTAGTGCTGCAAGCCGCAGCCCCCTTCCACCCTCGCTGACAAACCCAGCATTCGGTTTTCCTACTGGCTGACCTGCTCGCTTCACTCTAACCGTGACTTAACGGATAAGCCACATTTGGCTGGCCTGAGCCAAAGCAAAGCGCTGCGTTTTAGGAATGCGCTAGGAGCACCCCTGTAGGCGAGACCCAACCAGGACTTCAGGAACAGAAGGAAGAGCTTTCTCTTTTTCTTTTTTTTCCTCCAAAAAGTCATTTATTGAACTTGTTTTTAAACATTATTCAAAAATGAAAGAGTAAGATTCTAGATAAAAAGGAAAGAAAAAAAATGTGGTGTGAACACAACCTCCCCCCCAACTAAAGGAACGGCCTGATCCGTAAACATGCTCCACCACGCTGAGTAGCAATGCCCCCCGCTCCCCGGGTGGGGAAGGGAGCTTTGCAATCCACCCCCAGCCACACGCCGCACAGGGGGAGGCGCCTCGCGCTGTGGCTGCCGTGACTCTACGGCCTGCCCCCTCTCCTTTGACCTCTTCCAGCCGGGCATGGAGAATCCTACGAAACCCCGGGGGACCCTCCCCGTGGCAAGCTCTCAAATGCTGGGGAAGCGGGACTCCGAACCCTGCAGTGGGAGGAAAGGTGGGGATTCGTGTTTCTGCACATCGCTCATACGAGTACAAAGAGAGACTTGCACAGAAAGTAAGTGTGTTCTGGACTCTATGGGACTAGCTCGCTGGGCTATGATCCATCCCACCCGTTGGGCGTGGATGGGTTTTCGCAGCAAAGAGCTCAGAGGAGGAGAAGGGCAAAATGGGAAAAAGAGAAGCAGCCACGCTTGGTTAGCCATGACAGGCGCCGTTGAGCGAGAGGGGCCAGGCCTTGTTAGGACATGGAGGGAGAGACGAGGCCTTGCAGCATGATCATCAGGCGCCGGGCAGGCTTGCTCACATGGTTGTGAGGCTCCACCTGCAGGAACTGGAAGAGCTTCTGGCGCACCTGGTTCATCACGGAGCCCATGTGGTCCCGGGTGATGGGGTCACTGTGATCAAGATGCATCACTGCCTCCTCCAGGTAGCTGTAGAGGGGGGAGAACACAGCCCAGAATAAGCAGGTCATTCTGGCTACAATACGGTCAAAGAGGGCCACATACCCTTGGCAACATTCCACAGAAGTGTAGGAAAAGGGCAGAATCCACCTTCATTAGAAGTCTCTGTCCTTTATGAATGCAAAGTTGTGGGCTAAGACATGTTTTGCTTTGATCATGGTTAACTGGGTCACAATCGCTGGGTCCATACATTGGGCTAAGCCTTCAATCATGGCTTGCAAACAGTAATGTCTGGGTTCACACAAGGCAAGCCCAAAGCAAACAGCGTTTCCACTTAGTGAGATATGCAAACTAGATTTACATGTCCTGTGAAGCCACAGGTTGTTAAATGAACCACTGCAGCTAAGTAGACACAGTGTTAAACCCTGGTGTGCAAACCACAGTGGCTGGATTCATTGATGTAGCATATTAAGCCAAAGGCAAATAAATCACATTACGGTGTAGCATGATGTGTGAACCCAAACAGTATGTGGAGAATGCCTAGGCTGACCATATTTCAGGATGGCAAAACGGGACAGGGTCTTATGTAATATTCCGTATTCATGAAAAAGACAGGGGTCCCTGCCTCCCGGTCCACGCGATTGGCTCCCGCCTGCAAACCTCATCCCCCTAGTCCGCGCGATTGGCTCCTGCCTGCAAACCCCGCCCCCCCGGTCCATGCTATTGGCTCCTGCCTGCAAACCCGCCGGGTTTGAAAAACGGGACAAAATT
The DNA here is from genome assembly GCA_023362775.1 of Charina bottae. Classification (NCBI taxonomy): domain Eukaryota; kingdom Metazoa; phylum Chordata; class Lepidosauria; order Squamata; family Charinaidae; genus Charina; species Charina bottae. The sequence continues at coordinate 13,504,729 of JALMGJ010000015.1, forward strand.
GAGATTTTTATGAAAACAACCGGACGGTTGAAAAATGCTTAAAAAACGGGACTGTACCATTCAAAACAGGACGCATGGTCAGCCTAACAATGCCTTTAATTCAACTCCCTGGTGGTTTCAGTTTCTATTCCGAGAAGAATTTCTGACATTTATAGATGCAAATGTGTGTTTGTGTCTGGCCAATGGCTGTTCAGCTCAAAAGCCGGAGAGGCAGTTGGAAACTGGTCCTCAAAGTTTAGTTTGGCTCCCTCCCACCCTTCATGGCCAGCAAAACCAAAATTATATATAAAAAAATGGAAATACATGTTAATAATGTGCACACACGGTTGCTCTCACTTCATCCAATCCAGAATCTTTTTCTTTCTTTTTAAAAGCACCGCCTTGCCAGAGGAAGTATCTACTGTATCACCTGCTTTCCGAGTGAGGCAGGACGTACCTTCCTACACACACCACCCAATCACACTCACTTGAGTTTGAGCTCTGTCCGGGCGCCTAAATCTGAAGACAGCTGCTGAATGAGAGACAAGAGGACCGGCTGGGACAGTGGACAAGGGTGCTGCCCAAACACTTGCTGAGGGTCAACTGTCTCACAGACGTAGAGGACCAGATTCAAATCAGCTGCAGTGAGAGCCTGCAAGTGTGAAAAGGTGTATTCAGGAGATCCAGAGGAATGCTGGGACATCTCGAGATAATTGGAAAAAGCACTGGGGTGGTAAAACACAGAATGGCGATCCACCTGCGCTCCATGCTTTGAAAGCTCACACCTACACTTTCAAGCATTGGTGGCATTCCCATCCCAAATGGCACAAGTGTCAGGGAATTGTTAAAACACCCAGGGCCACGGTAGAGGTTTCAACCTTGAGAAGGCAGAAGAATGCTAAGGAGTTACGAATCTCTTCTGATTAATCCTGAATGCAAAAGCAGAGTCCATTACCCCAAAGGGGCACCTTCAAGAGTGCAGGCCTTACTTAGGGATGATGGAAGGGCAGGGATGGAGAAAGGGTGGCACGTGGATATATGTGATACCAGTATGTTCAGGCTTAACATTTATACAATGAATTACACAGCTGTGTGCGGTATATGTTAGCTCAACAGCATACAAGCACCTGAGCCTTATAGCTGGAGTAGGCAACATATAGTCTTCCAGGTGGTTATTTTATTTATTTTATTTAATTTTTATCCCGCCTTTATTATTTTTATAAATAACTCAAGGCGGCGAACATACCTAATACTCCTTCCTCCTCCTATTTTCCCCACAACCACCACCCTGTGAGGTGAGTTGGGCTGAGAGAGAGTGACTGGCCCAAGGTCACCCAGCTAAACAACCAGCCCCAGCCCTCCTGATTAACAGAAAAGGATGCTGGGAGCTGCATAGAAGTGACATATTCCTGCCTTTGAGAGAGACTCCTAAAAGGATACCAGTAGATGTAGCTCAGCATTCTTGGTCTTGAAAAACCCTCAATGATCCCCAGAAGGCCTGGTAAGAAGACAGTTCCATGGGCAGTTGGAAAGACTACCTGGCCTCCCAGTCAAAGGATGCCTACCTGTTGGAAGGCTTGGTTCAAGTGTCCCTGCTGCAAAAGCTGCAGCATGTGAGCCTGCTGGGACTGGAAGTCCAGGTGAGTAGCAGGGATGGGCGTGCCTGCAGCTGAGCGCATCGCCTGCATGATGCTCGAGGTGACCGCAGCCTGCTGCTCCTTCATGGCCGTGCTCACCTCTCCCTTGATTACTCGCTGTACCTGAGCCAAGATGGACTCCTGCATGCTGGACAAAAGGTGAAAAAGAAGAAGAAAAGTCACAGGGATCCTACAGCACTGAGGGTGCAAAATACACAGGACAAAATACGTGTTCGGCACTCGCTCAACACTTCTTCTTTGGAAAACACCACCACACAGCAAAACAGAATAACTGGCCTTGATTCATCCCATCCTTCACTTGTGGCCCAAATACCCAATGAATGGCTTCATTCTATCAATTTTATTTAAGAATTCCCCAACGTGGAGCTCCCCAAATGTATCAGAGGGAAACTCCAAAGAGGGCACCAAGGTTTAGTAGGAAGCTGTCATTTCTCCTTTGCAGGGCCTGAATAGGCAAGAGGAACAGCTTAGGTAGTTTATTTTGTGGAGTCACCGAAATTCTAGGGAGAATTTTAATGTAGATCAGTGTTTCTCAACCGTAGCCACTTGAAGATGTGTGGACTTCAACTCAAGAAGTCCACACACCTTCAAGTGGCCAAGCTTGAGAAACACTGATGTAGATCATAGATTAATAGTTTTTCACACATTCTCTTAATTGCTCTGAACACGAAGACTTTTGGCAAGATGAGGGAAAGGTTTCCTTTCTAGATGTCGGGAAGCTTCCAGTGCTGAGAAGTCTGGCTAGTGTGAAGAAAAGGTAACCATCAAAGGTTACTGCGGCAGGCCAGGCAATTACAAAAGACATGGGTGCAATTCTCTCATAATCATATACAAAGGCTGTAATTACATCAATTGGCTTGTGGATCTTGTCTATGGCCCGCCAAAGGGACCCACAACTCTTGATCTGACTTTGGGCAAGTACGGTATGGACACTGCAACAGTATGTGATAATCTACTCCTTCTACAGATGATGCCCACCTGGGTTCCCACAAACTCACTTGCCCACAATGACATGAAGCTGATGCTGGACCTCAGAATGCACGCTGGCTGTAATGGTTGATGCCATTTGGTCAGTTGCACTCTGGAAGGAGTTGACCATCTGCCGGAGCTGGCCCAGCAGAGTGTCCCGGGCTTCTTGGTCTCGCGCCTTCTTATTCTTTAAGTGAGTCTCCAACTGCAGAATATCTATCAGAGAGGATTCACGAATGTTCAGCGGTACGACTGAAGCCTATTTCCTCATGTCCTCCATTTCCCCGTGCTGCTTCCCATCATCTTTACTTCCAATCCCTGGTAATATGTCTTACGTCTTCACTCTCACCAAAACATGGTGCCATTTTTCAAACTGTGCCACAAGGCATAGGAAGTTCATGAATTTACACGAACCTCATCAAATGTCTTGCCTGGATTTCTGCTGTGGATTTTCCGTTCGTGCAAAAACGTGCAATCTAGAGCCGTCTGAGACTTTGGCCAAAGTACTGGTAATCTCCTTTGATGGACGTTTTACCTGAACATTCTGTGGTTTCTACCAATCCCAGGGGAGAGGGCAACCACAGAGAAAAATGCACCCTATTCAAAATCTCATGGGAATCCCATTCAAGAACATTTATTTTGATCTTGCTCAACAAGATTAACCACGATCTGTAAAGCCAAGATGAACAAAAAAACTCTTCTGAAACTTTCAAAAGAGTCTCCTGAAAATCGTTCCAGATGGAAGAGATTTCCATTGTTATGGGGCTATTCATGAGAATGTGTTCAGTAACGGCCAGCTGGATACTTCCATCAGCAGGGTAGCGGACTGTCAGAGACACATGGCCTCCAGTACAGAAGTTCTACTGTTAGACCCTAAGCCTGATGCCCCCCACCCCAAAAGCTGTCCATCTGCCATTTGCTTCACACCCTTTTGTAGACCATTACTCATATTTCCTGGATCGGGAACAAACAGCAGGGAAACAGAAGGGCAATAAACAGGACGTACATTCTTGCGTGCCTTGCTTGAAGGTGTCGTTGATCTGCTGGAACATAGACTGGCAGCTCTTCTCAAAAGCAGGTAGAACTATACTCTGAAATGCCTCCCGAAATGCTGTCTGCATGGGCACCTGCAAGGTGTCGGTGGCTGCCCGGGCAATGGTGTCGGTAAGGTTCTGGAAACCAATGACACAGAAATCCCAGAGGATTAGCAAAACGATCTGCATGCAAGAGAGGTCACTAAAGAAGTGGCACCTAGTCTCTTTGGCTGAAGTAGTAATGCTAATACTCTAAGGCTGGCAGTAGCTTCAGGCTAAATGAGTAGCTAACCTGAACAGAAGCACCAGCACAGAATGTGCTCCTACATGCTCCAAAACAGGTTCCTTCCATAGCATTGATGGAGAGAAAGGTTGCTCACCTTCGATTTCACCAGTTTGGCAACGTTCTCCTTCAGTGTTCCTTCAATGGCTGTCAGCTTGTTTGCAATAGTGTTACTCAGCTGTCCAGTGATGGGATCCAAGCTCTTAGATACACCTGGTTAACAAAAGAGACCAAGAGACCAAATCCTTTCTGTCCGGAGTAACTATGTAAGAAAGCCTACTCCCTGAAAAACAGAGGGAAGGCAACATATACACCTCCAGGTATTGGAGTGCCCCTTCCAGAGTTTTACTGTAATCTTTGAAACATTATCCTCCAAATAACTCAGGACCCAGTTCCTTGAGAGAAATAACCTAAGGGTTGCAGAACTTCCACTTCAATGCGCCCTCCACAGAGGATGTTTTGCAAGCAGTTCATCATCTACTGTGCAAGACTTACACGGGGGAAGTGTCTTCTTCATCTCCTCGCGGATGGTCCTCTCCAGCCGATTGCAGGCAGCCGTAGAGAGGGACTGGGACAGATGTTGGGAGAGGTGCTCTTGCAGTTGGCCACTGCGCTGCTGTCCTTCAGCCAGAGCCTGTTCCAGCCTCCGCTCTGAGGCTAAGAGTTAAGGAACATGGGAAGGAAAGGGTGCACAGGCTATGCGCAGAGGTCCCAAAGATCAGGCTCAACGGCAAGACTTCAGATATACAACTCAGTTGTACAAGGCTTGACAAGGCTCACATGTGGCTTAAGGCTCTCAGACACACGATAGGGCATGGCTAGCTAATAATTTTTAGTATATACTAGGAAGAAACCATTAAGCAGTTCTTTGCCCTTTAGCAACATGAAGGTGCAATTCCTTATTCTGACACTTCTTGCTTTTCAGAGCCAGCATGATGTAATGGTTAAGGTGCTGGACCAGACGATGGGAGACCCTGCCTAGGTGTTCTCACCAAAGAAAAGAGAGCCGGGAAACTGCTAGAGAGAAGGTTTCTCAACCAGGGTCCCATGGACCCCTAGGTGCTCTGCGAGAGGTCACCAGGGGTTCCCTGGGAGATCACAATTTATTAAAAAAATTATTTCAAATTCGGGCAACTTCACATAAAAGAGGTAAGTTTCATTCTTTATTTCTAGTTTAAGAACACCGTTCATGCATATAGACAGGCCTACCCATGAAACGAATGTAATAATTTTGTAGCTTCTGGCCTATATTGGAGCCTGAATGTGCAGGGGTTCCCCGAGGCCTGAAAAATATTTCAAGGGTTCCTCCAGGGTCAAAAGGCTGTGAAAGGCAGGTGTAGAAACATGAAAGACCACCAGAACCCAAGCCCACTACCATGATCGCAAAACTCAATGCCGAATGGGACACATTCTGGCCAGAGAAGGGCCCATCCAGCCTCTTCTGGGGAGGATACGCTCCTGCTCCTGCTGGGAGTCGACCACCCGCTCGATGTGGCCCATAAGGGAGCTCTGCACAGCATCCAGGTGATCTGCGAGCCTCTGCATCAGTTCCATCTGATTTTGTCTCAGTTCGGCAATCTCCCTCTGCTGGGTCCTGAGCAGAGACCTCAGCTCGTCCTGGTATTCAGGAGCACCCTAGAGGGAGAAGGCACAAGATAAGCACCAGCACGCTGTGACTTTCAGTGGAACTTGCTATTTTATTTCAGAGAAAACCAGCTGAGTTCATTCCTGCAGTGGAGGACAAACTGGGCTCACTCAGAGCGAACAGCCCTGTTCGGGAGAATAGCAGAAAATATTCATAAATGATGCATATGAAGCAGCATTTGGGAAGAAACATCTATTTCAATTAATGTCTGTTGCCTCGGGATCGGAAGAACTGCATGGAATGTCCATGTTCCAATTTGCCTCCTTAATACGGATTTCAAAATTAATTTATTATTAATTTATACATCAGTGGAGCTACGCTTGGTTCAGGCTAGACGGGGGAGCAATCAAAGGGCTTACTTTCTCCCGATAGAAAGTTTTAAGCATGTGAACAGATCACCTCTCAAAGTAACTATACCAGGTTTTAAATTCCCAAGTCAATCTTGGACATGGGTAGAAATGATCAATAAACATCCAGGAACAGAGCCTTAACAATTGATATCATAACACAACTTATTAAAGCCCAGAGTCCCCCTTGGGGGAGATGGAGCGGTGATATAAATAGATGATAGATAGATAGATAGATAGATAGATAGATAGATAGGTAGGTAGGGAGGGAGGGAGGGAGGGAGGGAGGGAGGGACATGGTCTAGAGATGCCCTTCATCTTCTCTTCACCTTGTTAATTTTATCCCTCAATCCCAAACCTCTGCAATTCTGGAGAAGGAGGACGAAGGGACAGGAAGGTGTTTCTTATGGGGAAGAGAAACCACAAAAAAATAAAAAGCTTGCACTAACCTGCTGATCAAAGGACCTTGGGGACTGTGCTGCATCCCTAGAACTGAAGAAAAGGTGTTAGTGATGCGCTGTCAGGGAGATCAAGTTGAAACAAGTATCATTACAACTTCAATGTAGATGGCACTTCCCTAAGTCAAAAACAACAGTTTCAATATTGTCTTCTGATAATTTCTCACCCCAATAACTGAGTCAAGGACCTGTTTTCCCAACACCATGAAATAGAAGGACAACAACAAATAATGGAGGTACATAAGTAAAAAGTCCAAGGTCAAATTCCTAACCTAACAAAAATAGCAGTCTTGTCCAATTTGGTGCCTCCCCAGATGTGTGATGGTACAACTCTTTGTAAAGATGCAAGGAGGCTGACATTTTAAAATAGGTTGAACTGTAATGGTGGGCTTGGATATCATTTTTGATAGATAGATAGATGGATGGATGGATGGATGGATGGATGGATGGATGGATGACAGACAGACAGACAGACAGACAGACAGACAGACGATAGATAGATGAGAAACTAGCTAGTGTCTTAAACGTGTCCTAGTATTCAATACATGTTATTCCTGTTTTAATGTTTTGAGCTCATGGCAGAACTGTAATTCCAACAGAAGACTTTCTATTTGGCAGTGCCACCTTTTGGCCACTGTGCTCTGTAAGCAAGGCAGTGAATGGCGACACCCCTGGTGAAAGAGGGTACAGATGTTTTGACTGTGAGCCTAAAAATCTTAAGAAAATGATGTGTGTGTGTGTGTGTGTGTGTGTATGTGTGTGTGTGTGTAAGTGTATGCATGTGTTTATGTCCACCCACCCACCCACCCATCTTAGATTGGTTGCTACTGGAATGTCACGGTTTCCAACCATATAAGAAATACACCAACCTGTCGTCCTTCTTCCCCTTCCTCTTCAGCTTTGGGGAGGCTCGAGGAGAAACTTTGGCCTTCCAGTCTTTCACTGGCAGCCGCTGGGCAGTCACTTTGGTTGTGAACCCACCCGAAGTGGAAGCCAAGCTCGCCACTTCGTCGTCATGATCGCTGCAGAGGGAAGAGAACAGGCAGTCAGCTTGCCAGAAGTCCCGGCAGATGATGGCACAACAGCAGTCTCAGATCAACTTCAGCTCAGCAGTGGAATAAGGGGGCAATCATGTAGGGTGACATTGTGCTATTATTTTGCCTCCCAAAGAAGCAGCTGACGGATCAGTTTTCTCTAACGTGGCACCCTCTGGGGTGTACTATTCAAACCTGTATGGAGGACGTCAGGCTAGGGAAAGTGGTTATCAACATCTCAAGGTGCAGCACAGGTAGCTTCCTTCTTCACCAAGAGAGCAGGGCATCAACGCAGCCTTAAAGTCAATTTTAGGGTTTGGTTTCCTACCGTTATGGATATTGACAATTCAATCAACTTTCAGATGAATGAATTCAGGGTACTCTCCATCCAAATCCCAGTACCTTCACTTTGGATTTCCGTATTTCTCTGACCGTTATCAGGCTGCAAAGGAATACCTATGCGGTCTCAGATAGGAGCGTATGAATATATAATTTGGAGATTCGACCCGGTCAAATCTGTGAATCAGATTTCCAGATGTCAAGTCAAAATGATGGTTCAACGGGGACATCGCAGAGAATTGGATCAATTTCCTATATCGGATTTCAATTCCAAATCAAATGAGCTATCCAAATCAAATTTTGCCTGATTTGCTGACTTTTCATCTCTAGAGCAGAAGGCATCTGCTTGTGCAGGAACCTTTAAAAGGCTAGAACAGTCCTCTGAGAACTGAAGCCCAGGTCTCCATTTCTTAAGATGCTAGGGAAGAAAACTGACCGTGTCCAGACGACTGTATTCAATATTCCTGGGATTTTATACCAGGCAGCACTTTCCCCAAATTCATCTGTTTTGCTGTGCCAGAAGCTTCAAGCGAGGAAGAGAGAACTGTATGCAGCCCATACCTCTGCTCGGCGCTAGCATCTTGGCTGTCATGCTGCAGCAGGCGGTAGCTGTGCCTGTGGCAAGAGCTCTTATGCTTCTCTTCCACTTCATTCCTGGGGCTGCACGGGAAAAAAAATCAGGGGGGGCAAGTTGCATCAAAGCCAAATGTATTCATGCCCCAAGAGTTAAGCACTTGGGCACACAACACCCCCTGGAGCTTTCCTTTCTGCCTAAAACGCTCTACAGGATTCCAATTTTAACCCTAACCCAAACACGGTCCTTAGAAGCGTATTTGGTTTCTCAATCTTGGCAACTTTAAGAAGTCTGGATTTCATCTCCCAGAATTCCCCAGCCAGCATAACCAGGTCTCTATTTCTTAATGCTGGCTGGGGAATTCTGGGAGTTGAAGTCCAGACATCTTAAAGTTGCCAAGGTCGAGAAGCACTGTCTTGGACAACAGGCTGTTTAGGAGAAAGAGGCAAAATAGCTCTCAATTGGAGGTCACAATACAGGAAGTACAGGAAGATGGAGGGGCCCAGCCCAGGACTGAGCATATGCTTTCCACCAGAAGAGTCACAGATTAGCTCCCTGCCATCTCCAAAAGGGGAAAGTAACTTGGTAGGTTGGCAAAGATCTCTCTGTCCCCAGGAGAGCCATTCCATCTTTCTGTATCCTGAACAGCAGGGTCGATGGACAAGGGTCTGATACGTTATTACTTCTTTCCTTATTTAAAGCATTTATAGTCCTGGACGAGCTTTCATTGTAATTCAACCCACATGGTCCTGCTCTCAGGACGTGGCACAGAAACAAAAGATGAGGGGAGGGGGAAGGGGGAAAGGAAAACATGGTAACCACGCACCTACTCTTAAAGTTTAATAATCCCTCTGATTTTTCTATGATAGATGCCCGTGTTCTTACATAGAGAAGAGGGCTGGATGTTCAAGTGTTCTTTTTATTGTAGGGCAACCACAAGAACCAAGTAAGGGATGGTCAAGATGGGGCATCCTCACCCCAGGGAAGAGGGACGGAGGCTGGGGTTACCTGTCTGCCATGCTGTTCCTGGTCTCCCTGGTGATGTCAGGGGCAGCCGGCCACGGCTGACTCACCCCGCTATCCAACGCCACGTTTTCCTGAGGTAAGGCTGTCTCCAGCAGCGACGGAGTGGTCAACATGTCCACCTCGTTGGGGGCCATGTCCAAGGAGTGATGGCTCGGCTCCGAGCTGTGACGGTTCCGCGGGGAGAGCAAGTGCAGGGCTGAGGCTGCGGAAGCCATGCTGTCTGTGTGACGGCCGGAGTCCAGAATTTCCACAGGGGGGCCGGAAGGGGCTGCACCGAAGTTGCGCTGCAGGGTCTCTGAGGCGATTTCAGGGATGTCCTGGGACATGGCGGTTGAGGCTGAGGAAATGACATCTGGGGAGCGCTCGCGAGTTGGGGAGGACTGGGGCACCACCAGAGGCTCCACTTCCCCCTGCTCCAGAGCCAGAGGAGGGTTCCCTGAGGAAACCTTGGGAGGAAATGCGAAGACGTTGTCAGCCCTCCCAGGTAAACCAGACGGTTAACACGACCAGGTGAGCTAATTCTACTTTGTTGTAAGGCTACCTTAACAGAATCCTGCAAGTCTGAAAGTACAAATCTCCCTCCCTCCCTCCCTCTTTATCGCCTGAGTGTTCAGGGCGGGTCTTTCCTAAGTTTCTTCTTTAGACCGTTTCCCTCTCTTCCCGACTCCCTTTCCTTTTATCTGATTGTTCCCTAGGCAGCATCTCTTCCCTCCGTTCTTCAAGGTCGCCCTCACATTTCATCACAGAAGTTGATTCTCTTGTAGCAAGCTACTCCTCCTTCCAGGATCCTATGAAGTTACTCCCAACATCTCCTGCCTACTTTCCCCTTTCCATCACTATGTATGCCTGGATGATAATGACGATGGTTTAGTTCACAAAATGCAGGATGGGGGACACATATCTTCAGAACAGTACATATATAGCTAATACAGGAAAAAGGATTTGAAAGATCTGAATAGAGTAATTGTGTAACTACAGTCTAACTGTGTAAGTCTTTTTTTAAATTATATGATCATTCCGCATTTTCATCAAGGCGTTCAGGATAGTCCCTGTGGTTCCCGGATATTATTCTCACGATAATTCAGCAATGAAGGCTCGTAAGAGACGGATTCCAAGTTCACTCACTGAGTTTCACAGCTGAGCAAGAACCAGAACTCAGGTCATCATGGTCACCATACAACACCTCAGCCTGGAATTTCCCAATCTGGGGGGAGGCTATATTCAGCCACAAAATCTACCGAAGGCCATGCTGTCTGGGGTGTGTGTGTGTGTGTGTGTGTTATAATTTAGAAGGCAGCAGATTGGGAAGAGTAGGACTCATCCGTCCACTGCACCGGTTCTATTGCACAGTGACTACTGTTCTTAGGAAAGATCCCACCATAAAGCGATGTGAAAGAACTGGCAGCTACTTGCATACAGAGGTAAAAAAATGGCTAATGAGAGAATTCTAGGACTGACAGATCCATCCTTGAAACAATGCCATCTTGTGGGTACCAGGAGGTGTGCCTTCTCAGTGGTGGTTCCTGCCCTTTGGAATGATCTCCCCCCCGCCCCCGACACACAAATATGGCTGGCTCCAACTCTGCAGGCCTTTACGAGTTGGGCAGCCATATAAATGCTTTAAATCAATCAATCAATCAATCAATCAATCAATCAGGATCTCTCTCCCTCCTGCTCCAGTTCTTACAGTTTAGTTTGTAACTAGTTCACACAGCAAATATGATTTTTTTTATACGTACACAGTGAATGCCTGCTTAAAAACCAACAGTTAAGTTAAAAGGTGCAGGGGAAGCAAGCCTATTGCTCTGGAAATCAGCATGGCAGACAGCGTGGACAAGTAAAGGAGTGGATGTTGCATGGAGGCGGTGGGGAGAGTCGAGAAGGATCACTATGGACTCGAGGAGAAGCTACCTTACCGGGATGGGCACCTTTGTGGTCAGTTTGTCAGGAAGGCCGGGGAGCAGGACAGAATGATTCCGTGGGCTTGCCTGTAGACTCCCACTGCTGCCACTCAGCGTAAGACTGGCATCGAGCTGCATCTTTGGGCTTAGCGACTTGTCCTCAGGTGGCCTGTGGCAGAGAGAAAGAGGAAGACCAGGGTTAACGGATAGGACACTTCCCCCTCCTCCCATCAGAAACCACCTAGGGACCGGGTTCTCAGCTCTGCCCAGGCCAAGGGCCGATTCTGGCGTTTGGTAGCGGGCTAAGCATTGCACTCCAAAAAAGCAGAGGACAGAGGCAAGACAAGCGTCACACCTGACCATTTCACTTGTCTTTGCATTTATTCTGAGTCAAATATAGCCAATCATTTGTTTTCCAGACTTGTATTGAATAATCACCACTGGATAACCACTTCTGTAGAATTCTAGGGACTATGTCTGGAACTACATGCAAGCCTAGCGCCCCCGATTCTGCATGCCTGCACTCAGGAGTTTCTGCAGGGTATTGTTAAAAAAGTCAAGATGGCGGCCACGACGCTGTGATCAAAGTTCCACCTGTTTTTCATGCCCATGTGCAACGCACATAAAAAACAGGTGGAGCTTCAATTGCATCACTGTGGCTGTCATCTTGACGTCCTGACCATACCCCGCAGAGCCCCTCCCCGCGCTACATGCTTAAGAAAGGTGCTCTGCTCACTGTGTGTGTGTGTGTGCGTGTGTGTGTGTGTGTGTGAGAGAGAGAGAATGTAAATGAATGAACCAGTTAGGAAAGGTCCATAAAAGGTGATAGCATCTTCCCACAAGCCATTTTATCTGTTCAAGAAACAGGACTGCTGATGGAGTAACTGCTGATGCTATCTAATATCAATCTCACAACCAGCATATGTCATTTCCAGTTAGTAAATAAGACATAGAATACAATGGTCCCAAAGTCCTATGAATGCGACACACTGCTGAATCGTGCTGAGTCCTCTTCCTCGATCGAAGTTATAGTTGTATTTCAACCCACGATTGGGCCTTACCTGGGAAGGGGGGGCTCGCTGACTGAAGAACTGCTCATGGTGGTCACAGCCGTGAGGGAACTAATGCTACTTCCGGGGGACCCTGTGATCTGGTACAGACAACAGAGCGTGTTATTTGGATGTAATGTGTGGAGGATCGATCACACTAAACCAGAGCTTTCCAAACTTTTCATGTTGGTGACACACTTTTTAGACATGCATCATTTCGCGACACACTCTTACAGCAAGGCACAAGGCAGGCACTAGGACCTGTGCGGAATCCTGGCAGGGCTCTGAGGCAGCAGCAGCCGCGACACACCCAGACACTGCAGCCGACACACTAACGTGTCCCGACACACAGTTTGGAAAGCTCTGCACTAAACTCTACCTTTGTATTGCACTTAGCAATAACAGGACGTAAAGATTTGGGTGCTGCCTAAAATAATTTAGTCAGCCTAAGGGCTACTGTGCTTTGTGTCTGCTTTCTGACTTCCAAGGGACTCATGAACTCCAGTTAGTACTAGAAGCAGACATGAATTAGTGCTGGCTTTGCATTTATCCCAGTAGGATTTGAAGCAAACAAGACTTTTCCCTCTTGAGCACAAGCTAATTCACTCTTCAAAAAGCTTCTTAAATAACAAACTTAAAAGTACAACGCCATCCAAAGAGGCCCCTCCATGCCCTCAACGGCTTCTTCTCTTTTAACCTTCAGTGTCTAGGAAACAATTGATGTCTAGGAAATAATGGATGAAACTTGAATATAGTAAGATCAAAAATGCGGTGGTGACGATGGACCCGGATGTGACAGCTACAGGACGTCAGCAGACGGCTCAAGGCATCCTGGGTATTGTAGTCCGGAGCCTAGTAGAGTCGGTTCCCTCTCCCCCTTCCCTTCACGCGCGGTGAACTGTATATCTGAAATTTGGTGTATTGTATAATTGAACTGTATATATGATTGTAAGCCACCTAGAGTCCTCCACTAGGGAGGGGATAGGCGGGGTATAAATATCACCATAAATAAATAAATAAATAAATAAGTAAGTAAGTAGGTAAGTAAGAAAGATTGGGTTCTGATGGCTGCATGATGGTATGCATTGTTAATTATGGAAAAGCATACATCTAAACCAACTTACTACAGTCTGATTAGCAGAAGTTATTATTTTTATGTTTGTTTAAAAATTTTAAAAAAATGTTTTGACTACCTATCCCCAGAAATTATTACTTGAAAAACTGTCTACCCATAGCTGCTGTTTAAACCCTTTTCAATACCCAAAGAGCTTATTTTTCTGAAAGGAAAAGAGACATACTAGGAAGTATTAACAGCTTCAGAGCCTTTAGCAAACGGGGAACAGCCTCTCTGGTGGGATTTCTACCTGCACTCTGATAAACCCAAAGCTCCATTTTATTCATACAGAATACGAGGCAATGCCAAGTCCGATAGTTGGCACTAATGCAGGTGGCGAGGAAAACAGGCCACCAGCCTGGCCAGGAGGAAGACCAGAGGTCCCTCCTGATCTTTCTGACCTGGAAGCGATACCTGCTGCAAAGATGTGCTGGGAGTCATGAACGCGTCTGGGGTCATAAGCTTGGGTTTGGTGTCATTAGATGGCGGGAGGAAGTCCACAGGAACGGACAGTTCCGAAATGCGCCGCAAGTCAGGCTGTGAGCCGTGGATCGATCCCTTTTCAGAGCCGCGCCCTTCCATGCCTAGGTCGGCCAGGTGATCAGGGAATGCTTCAGAACACAAAGGCACAAATTAACACAAAGGTGTGCAAAGAGGGAAAGGAACGGTGGGATAAGCATGAACAAGGCAACAGAGTTGATAGGAGTCACGGCAAGCTACCTATCCTGAAGATTTGGCAAACAGAAAGAACTCACGCATACCCAACACATATCCATGATTAGAAACACAGTCTCCTTCCTCAGCCGTCCCCTCTATAACCAACCAAAAATGCAGCAATGTGTGTTACTATGGCGAAGGTTTTGTGATATTTTACAATAATATTTTGTACCAATTGTATTGTAGTAGCGTATTTATTAGTAAACCAGTGAATACTGATAGGTATAAAATATAAGGTAGATTTTTTTTCCTTTTCTTAGTTCGTATGTTTAGTTAGCTGGGGTTGTCCTCTTTTTAAAATTTTTAAAGTTTTTGTTAGGTTTAAAGATTATGTTGTTAATTGTGTATGTATAATTTTTTTTAGAAAAATACAGGAAGGGAGGGAGGGAGGGAGGGAGGGAGGAAGGACCATCCCCTCCATAAAACCAAACTTGGAACCCAAGTTTATAAAAAGTACATATGCACAAATCTGGCTAATTTATTCCAGTCACTGAATTTCAGATGACTTTTTAAAAAATGGGTAAGTCATTTAAAAAGAGCAAACAGGAAACAAAGGAAGAAATCTCTTACAGGCTCTGCCCAGAATTTGTCTGGAAAAAAGAGAGAGGAAACTCACCAAAGTCTTCGCGGGAGCCATGGGGAGGGACAGGAGCAGCTGTATCTGGACTATGGAGAGGCTGGAACCTTATCTGTACATCCTGAAGGGCCCTGCAACATTTAGGCAGATTGCTTCAGGTTACACACTTCACCTGGCTTCACTGAGGCACTTCCTCCACTTAAATTTGCCTGGCACAAAGCCAGTGATGCCCGCACATCAGCACCTCTACTTTCATTTCAGGGAGTGTGGAGGCCGTGAAAAGATGAGAGGGCAGACGCTGAAAATACTTACTTGGTGTGGACACAAAAGAGTTTGATCAGCACCCCTGCTGCCGATCCTGCAGCACCAGAACCTTGAGGGCCTTCTGAAAAAGGAAGCAGCCAAGGGAGGAAAATTACTCATCCTGTCTTGTCAACGCCAGCACCAGCCAAAGCCGCAAAAGGATAGGAGAATCTCCCAGACTCTAAACCAGTGTTTCTCAACCTTAGCCATTTTAAGATGTGTGGACTTCAACTCCCAGGAATTCTGGGAGTTGAAGTCCACACATCTTAAAATGGCTAAGGTTGAGAAACACTGCTCTAAACTCAAATAGAAGCAGTTTATGAACCTTGATTTTTTTTAGCTCAAGAGCCATGCAAGCCTTTACATGGAAAGCAGTAACATTTAAAGAGCTTCTCTTGGGTTTTTTTTTTTTTTTTTTGAGAGCATATCTCCTCTCTTGTTTTACAAAGATAAAAATTTCCCTGTTCTTCCCTGAGCAAGCTAGAAAGCTTGGAACGCGAGACAATGGCTGGGCTCGGATGCCATGCCAAGTCATATCTTCCGCTAACTGCTGTTTGGAATACTATGGTTTGGGTTTCTAGACACAGACACACAGACACACATATATACAAACTGTGAAACAATGTGGACACCATGGTTTATCAATTCACACATTCCTTTAAAAGAAAAAAGACAAAGGAAGAGGAGGAACATGACAGAAGTAAATCAAATGATATGTGGTGTGAAGGAACTTGGGAGGGAAGATGTTTTTCTTCCTCTCTCAAAGTGCTAAACATCATTCAAAATGACCCAGACATTGAAGGAATTCAGGATTATAAAAGCAAGCTTAGCTTCACACAGTGCAGCCTTTGCCACTAGAAGATGGACAATTTAAGAAGGAGATTATGCCAATTTACTTACTTACTTACCTATCATCCATCCATCCATCCATCCATCCATCCATCCATCCATCATCCATCCATCCATCCATCCATCCATCCATCCATCCATCCATCCATCCATCCATCCATCCATCCATCCATCAAATTTATCACCGCCATCTCCCCCGAGGGGGACTCTGGGCGGTTGGACTAGTGGAGGATGAAGCTATCAATGGCAATGACCTACAAAGACTATGTGAGAAGCCTCTTAAAACCAGCTGCTGGAGAACATGTGCAGAAGGTGAGATCCTTCTTGGCATCTGTTTGGCCAACATGCCAACAGAAAAGTGAACGAGAGAGGGAGGGAGAGGGAGAGAGAGGGGCCTTTGCTTTGATCATGCCCAACTCTTGTTCTGTGTCCAGAAATGTCTCCTGTGCTTCTCCATCTCGCGGAAGAGGCATCCATCGCGACTTACCAGCACTGATGCCATCACTCTCCTCTTCTGCCGACAGGACCTCTGTGTGCCTCAGCCGGCAGCGGGTGACCATTTGGATGCCGAAGCTCAGGACCGGGTGAGTCAACAGGAACTCTGAGATGGAGCTGAAATAAGCCTTGCCCTCTTCTTGGTTCTGGACAAGTTCCATCACATATAAGACCTGGGAAAGATAATCTGTAGCATCAGAGATGTCAGGCCCAGCCCAAGAACGACAAAGAATCAATCCAGCCAAACTTCAGTTCTTTATTTGCTCACACTGTAGAGACCGAATCTTGCCAGACTAAAGCTACTCTACCTGACCTAAAGGGAAATAACCTGGGAAAGCTCTAAAGGTAAAAAAAGGTAAAGGTTCCCCCCGCAGAGCCGTGTCTGACTCTAGGGGCCGGTGCTCATCTCCGTTTGTTAGCCGAAGAGCCAGCGTTGTCCGAAGACGCTTCCGCGGACATGTGGCTGGCATGATGCGCGCGAAACGCTGTTACCTTCCCACCGAAGTGGTACCTATTCATCTACTTGCATTTGCAAGCTTTCGAATTGCTAGGTTGGCAAGAGCTGGGGTGGGAAAGCTCTAGGGTGGGGCTATTCTGAACCTCTAAGTTTTCCCACATTCAGTTTCTGGACTGTGTTTCCTCTTATCTTGCTCTCCTCCTTGGAATGTGCTCCCTCCTTCCTGAGAACCAGAAGCATTACTGAAATCCACCACAAGAGGCTGCAAGAGAAGCAAGAGCATGTCCGCTCCCACCTTGGCTCAGCAAACAGGTAAAGCCCAGCGGAACAGGAGAAATTGTTCTCCTCGCTCCAGCTGGGTAGGCAGTTAAAAAGAACCAGCATAAAAAGTCTGCCCATTATGCAGCGAGTAGTGTCTGTTCTGTGGAATAGATCCAGATGGCCCCGGTTCTGCTCGCCTTTCACAAGGCAGGAAAGACCCTTCAGGCATTTGGGCTGGGAGGTGGAGCAAGCTCTGCCGGTTGGTTGGATTGTGGTTTTTCTCTGTTGTAAGTGGGAATGTTTTTTTGTCTATTTGTTACCCTGATCACTGGTTTAATTTTACTGTTTTGGTTTTAACTTTCAGTATGCTGCCCAGTCATCACTATGAGATAGATGGCCACAAAAACCATTTAAATAAATACATCATACTCTATAAGGTGAATCTATTTGATCAGGGTTAAATTTTATATGTTGTACTATCTGGTAGTTATTCATGGGTTTTCCTTCTTGATCAGGAGTGTATGACAAGGCTTTAAGGATTTGTCTATAAGTGAAGAGAGTTTCCTTTTGTTTTATTTTTTGGGGAAAGGGTAAGTTGGATAGATTTTTTCCCCATTAAGGTTAACATGTGTATGCTTACTCTGGTAGTCTGTAGCTTGAATCATGTCAACTGGATTTCTATTTTCTCAGTGGAAACGTTTCGCTCCTTATCCAAGGAGCTTCTTCAGTCTGAGCAAAGTTAGTAAGGGAATCCTAAATAAGTTTCTAGGTAGCTGTGTGACCTTACACCTGGGGCTAGGTCATGGTTATATTGAGATGTTATTTTAAGTCCTTTTATCATCTAAAGGAGGATCGTTAAGATCACCATGCTGTTGTTGAGATTGCGAAATGGTCTTAATCTTCCTAGGCACAGAAGACAAAGCAGGGAGGAAAATGGGGGAAGATTGTGCCTGAGGCCCCCACCTCTATTCAAGGAACACTTTACATTTCACATTTTAGACAGAGAAGATAGGTGGGGTTTGAGAGAGAGGGGTCAAGGAATCCATTTATGCCAACTTGGAAAATCCTTCCTTGAATAGAGGTGGGGGCCTCAGGCACAATCTTTCCCCCATTTTCCTCCCTGCTTTGTCTTCTGTGCCTAGGAAGATTAAGACCATTTCACAATCTCAACAACAGCATGGTGATCTTAACGACCCTCCTTTAGATGATAAAAGGACTTAAAATAACATCTCAATATAACCATGACCTAGCCCCAGGTGTAAGGTCACACAGCTACCTAGAAACATATTTAGGATTCCCTTACTAACTTTGCTCAGACTGAAGAAGCTCCTTGGATAAGGGGCGAAACGTTTCCACTGAGAAAATAGAAATCCAGTTGACATGATTCAAGCTACAGACAATTCCACCTGGATGACTGAGAACCTTCATAGACTTACTCTGGTAGCTTTTAATAGATCTTTGCTAATTAGGATTAAATGATGATTTCTTATATTTTGATTATTAAGAAGGGATGTGATATGGGAAGAAGAGATTAATTTTTTTCTTTTTTCTTACTAGAGGAGGTAAACTTACTGAAATTGTTTATACTTGTTGGGAGGGGGGTCATCTTTTATATATACCTTCTTTTTTCTGTCTTTTTTCTTTTTCTCTATTTCTTTGTACTTTTCCTTTTCCTTTTATATTTTCTTAGCTTGTATTACTTTTTTATCTTTGTATATGCAAAACTTTAATAAAACTATCATAAATAAATAAATCATACAAATAAATAAAGAACCACCTACAGGGGTTATTTAATCGCTACTGCCAGTTCCAGATGGACATTCAATACATTAACAGAAGGCAGGAAGTCTGCCCTGCCTAATCTACCACGGTAGAAATAGAATAGAGGTCTTTGTATCCCCCACCCATCTGTTCTTCAGGATTTGAACCCATACCTTTCTTTGCACATCACTCAAAATCAGGTACTCAGCTGAGAGATCCAGGCAGGCCTTCAGACTGGGAGGGATGCTCACAGAGCTAAATATATCTGGAGAAAACCTGAAATTGACAGTGAGAAGACAAGAATGGTCATGACCCACTTGGATGATTACTTCCCTTCTTTTTCCTGGAGATCTGACTCTCTCCCCCTAAATCAGTGTTTCTGAACCTTGGCCGCTTTAAGCTGGCCGGGGAATTCTGGGAGTTGAAGTCCACACAGCTTAAAGCGGCCAAGGTTCAGAAACACTGCTCTAAATAAAGGAATGTCAGCTACAGGAACACTTACTGAATAGTCTGTAGGCAGGTCCATGAGACGGTGCACCACATTTTCAGTTCTTGATTCTGATCTGCCCCCGTGATGAGAAACCTCCAAAAAGGAACTCTGCGGAAGTGAATGGATGAAAGGAAAATGTTTGTTGGGCTCCTGACAGTTTCCCTGAGAATCCGAACAGGCACATTTTCAAGCATTTCGGTCGAAATCTTTTCTCTCGCATGCATGATAAAACTCTCTACTTTTAGAAAACCTGCCGGATTCTTCTAAGTGGTCCAGTATTTCTGTTGGTTCAAAAGACGGCATTTTAGAAAGTCAGGCGCATTACGCTGTGTGACAGTTGCGCAGTCCCTGTGCATTTGTACCTATCTGTCCATGTACGGACGAGAATTCCAGCAGAGAAGATGGAAGAAGGCCTGTATCTGCTGGGAGATATCAACATTTCTCGGGTAGGACTACTCTGCGTATTCCTTTCCTGCAAGAAGTGGAGTGGAACAGTGGCGGAAAGGGGTCGCATTTTAAGGATGGGAAACCAGCCTCTGCTTCATGCCTTCAACTGGTCCCAATGCTTCAAAGTCATAGCCAAAGGAAACCACTTAATAAGAACGAAAGGCCTTGATGAAGGGTGGGCAACCCAAACAGTCATCTTAAATTCAAGAACATTCTGGGCTTTTTGACCAAAATAGCCTGCCTTTCCCCCAGGAGATCACTGAGGAATGAGAGAAAAGGAAGGGGTATTATAAAGGGAAGGAAATAAGAACTAGAAAAGAAAGAGGGAGAGTAGCAAGAGAAAGGAGGAAAGGGGGGGTATATTAAACTTAAGCTCTGACTGCCTACAGAAAGAAAATGTGGCTTGCAACAGGAAAAAACTCCACCACCACCACCACCACCAGTTGATTAATACTGTCATTCATGATTTCAGCTAGCTTTGCAGTAAAGCTTGGGAATACTGAAAGGCCTTTCCTGCATCTGGGAATCTTGGATACTCCAGGAAGATGTGTTCAACAATTTTGAAAAAGGGGAGAAACCCTGCAAGGCATAAGCATGGGTGGAGACTTCCTAGGAAAGAAACGACCATCATTCATTTAGCTTTAGATAGTCCATCCCCAGCTGCTTTTAGCAGCTCCAGAGTTGTTAATTACAGAGTGAAAGGGACCTCATCCATCAAGTACCTACCTAGAGGTGAAACACACAGAATCAATGGGACACACTACACCAGAGAGTCAATAATGCTCTGTCACAACTCACTTTTGAGGTCCCTGCTCTTTTTCTAGAGCACAGAACCCCTTGATGAGAATGCAAGGTGGGTGCAGCCATTTTCTTCTACTGGCCAGTCTGCTTCCCCATGAAGGTGGGCCCCTTACCCCTCGCAAACCAGGATCATCACTTACTCTGGATCTTGTTTCTTATGGTTGTCACAGAAGAGCAAACAGGAAAGAGGTCTGCCCTCGTGAGGTTTCCATTCATGGAGGCACCTACAGAAGAAATAAAAGAAACCGTGGCAATGTTCACACATCGTTCCAAGCCCCCGTTTGTTTTAACCATGCATTCCTGAAGAAGATATAATGGCTATGTTCACAATATCCATTAAGCTGTAATCCATACACTACAATGGCTAAGTTCACACATCACACTAAGGGAATTCCAATCAAGCCACTTCTTGGCTTAGTGTGATGTGAAAACTTAGCAGGTGACTGACAAGCCAACTTTTTAATAGCAATGGAATGGTCTCTACAACCCAGGGAAAGTTTCAGACACACCTCATACTTCTCTATTTCTGAAATTACCGTGGCTCATCTTGTCCTTCTATGTAAATCTGCCAGAATTTGACATAGCCATCGTGGCTTGCTGTAGCCAAGACAGTTCCATCAGGAGAGAGTGCTCCCTCGCTCAGGCGCTATAAAAGAACAGGGGATAAAAATAAAGCAGTTATCTTTAACCGAGTGGTGCAGCGTAATTGAAATACGATAATGAACATCTTTCTGCTAGTCTGGCTGGGGGTGAGGTGGGGCTATTTTTTAATAGCATCTATTCTGATAACATTTGGTAGGTCCATTTGTTCATAAAAACCAGGCATCCTGGCTGAAGAAGCCATAATGTTCCTGCAGGCAGCATGTTTTTGCCTCATTTTGGACAAGCAGTTAAACAAATTAGGAAGTGGAAACTATCATATGATATCAAGATCCAGAAGTACAGTCAAGTACCTATTGGGTCATGCCTTCAACAATGGCAGAGCTTCTAATGTACTGCCTTCACTGGAAAAGTTATTAAAAATTCAGGGAGACATTCAGAGATGTACAGTGGGGCAAAAAAGTATTTAGTCAGCCACCAATTGTGCAAGTTCTCCCACTTAAAAAGATGAGAGAGGCCTGTAATTGACATCATAGGTAGACCTCAACTATGAGAGACAAAATGAGAAAACAAATCCAGACAATCACATTGTCTGATTCGGAAAGAATTTATTTGCAAATTATGGTGGAAAATAAGTATTTGGTCAATATCAAAAGTTCATCTCAATACTTTGTTATATATCCTTTGTTGGCAATGACAGAGGTCAAACGTTTTCTGTAAGTCTTCACAAGGTTGGCACACACTGTTGCTGGTATGTTGGCCCATTCCTCCATGCAGATCTCCTCTAGAGCAGTGATGTTTTGGGGCTGTCGCTGGGCAACACGGACTTTCAACTCCCTCCAAAGGTTTTCTATGGGGTTGAGATCTGGAGACTGGCTAGGCCACTCCAGGACCTTGAAATGCTTCTTACGAAGCCACTCCTTCGTTGCCCGGGCGGTGTGTTTGGGATCATTGTCATGCTGAAAGACCCAGCCACGTTTCATCTTCAATGCCCTTGCTGATGGAAGGAGGTTTGCACTCAAAATCTCACGATACATGGCCCCATTCATTCTTTCCTGTACACGGAACAGTCGTCCTGGTCCCTTTGTAGAGAAACAGCCCCAAAGCATGATGTTGCCACCCCCATGCTTCACAGTAGGTATGGTGTTCTTTGGATGCAACTCAGCATTCTCTCTCCTCCAAACACGACGAGTTGTGTTTCTACCAAACAGTTCTACTTTGGTTTCATCTGACCATATGACATTCTCCCAATCCTCTTCTGGATCATCCAAATGCTCTCTAGCAAACTTCAGATGGGCCCGGACATGTACTGGCTTAAGCAGGGGGACACGTCTGGCACTGCAGGATCTGAGTCCCTGGCGGCGTAGTGTGTTACTGATGGTAGCCTTTGTTACGTTGGTCCCAGCTCTCTGCAGGTCATTCACTAGGTCCCCCCGTGTGGTTCTGGGATTTTTGCTCACCGTTCTTGTGATCATTTTGACCCCACGGGGTGAGATCTTGCGTGGAGCCCCAGATCGAGGGAGATTATCAGTGGTCTTCTATGTCTTCCATTTTCTAATTATTGCTCCCACAGTTGATTTCTTCACACCAAGCTGCTTGCCTATTGCAGATTCAGTCTTCCCAGCCTGGTGCAGGTCTACAATTTTGTTTCTGGTGTCCTTCGACAGCTCTTTGGTCTTCACCATAGTGGAGTTTGGAGTGTGACTGTTTGAGGTTGTGGACAGGTGTCTTTTATACTGATAACAAGTTCAAACAGGTGCCATTACTACAGGTAATGAGTGGAGGACAGAGGAGCCTCTTAAAGAAGAAGTTACAGGTCTGTGAGAGCCAGACACCTTGCTTGTTTGTAGGTGACCAAATACTTATTTTCCACCATAATTTGCAAATAAATTCTTTCCGAATCAGACAATGTGATTGTCTGGATTTGTTTTCTCATTTTGTCTCTCATAGTTGAGGTCTACCTATGATGTCAATTACAGGCCTCTCTCATCTTTTTAAGTGGGAGAACTTGCACAATTGGTGGCTGACTAAATACTTTTTTGCCCCACTGTATCTGCCTTGAAAGTAGCCCATGTTGAACTGTATAGCCCAGTCAAACATCAGGAATTGACCACAGGAAATGTTTTATGACATTTTGTATTGTGTCATAAAATGTTTTATTTATTTATTTATTTATTTATTTATTAAATTTTTATCGCCGCCCATCTCCCTCCTCAGGAGAGACTTATGATAATTTTTATGTCATAAAATGTTTTATTATAAAATTTGCCAAATTTCTATTCCACAGGAGTTGTGGGTCCCAGATTTTGGATGCATTCTGTAAGTTAGCCCATTTGAGGTACCTTGGTTCAAAAACTGTTGCCCTACGACACACCATTTTGCCCATTTAAAGGTTATAAACACAAGAGTTTCAGTAGTATATAGATATCCAAAGGATTCAGGAGTCAAAAGCTAAGAAGAATCTGATTTAAAACTGATTGAGGACATTGGTCCTGGATTATTTGAGGAACTTCACCAAAATCCTGAGTTTAGATTTAATGTAAAACTCTTCATTGCTTATTTTCCCACTCACAACTCATTCACACTGGCTTATTGTTATATGCAAACACCACACATAACCCCAAAAGAACTTCTTGCTCTTAGTGTCATCAGCCATGTGAATGAATGCCAAGATGAATCCTTGAGGTTCCTGAATTAAGACACACAGAACAGATAGCTGCAATTCCTAGCTCAGAAATTATAACAAGGCATGTCCCCCTACAGGGGCGTGGTGGCTCAGCAGTTAAGACGCCAGGCTTGTCGATCGGAAGATTGCAAGTTCGGAGGTTCAAATCCCTAGCCCCGCATGACGGAGTGAGCTCCCGCACTCGCCCCAGCTCTTGCCAACCTAGCAATTCGAAAGCATGCAAATGCAAGTAGATGAATAGGCACCACTTCAGTGGGAAGGTAACAGCGTTCCGCGTGTGTCACGCCGGCCACATGACTGTGGAAGTGTCTTCGGACAGCGCTGGCTATTCGGCTAACAAACGGAGATGAGCACCAGCCCCTAGAGTCGGACACTACACAAATGAGCGGGGGGAACCTTTACCTTTTTATGTCCCCCTACACCAAGAGAATGGCTGAGTGTTTACCGTGCTATGACCTTTCACCACAATATAGCCTTCTTTGATGTTGGTTACTTCCACCGGCCATGAACTATGGTTGGCTCGGATTATATCAAGGTCCCAGACCTCAGCCTGCAACGCAAAGGGAAAAAGTGAACAAAAAGAACATGCTAAGGCTCCGTTAGGAATCACCCCAATTGCTTGTTTACTCTGCATTCACTGACTTCTCCCAAGTTCTCTACTTTCCCTGATCTGGTGCTTTCTGAAAATACTGGACTACCACCATCCCCTCTCCAAACAGCCACCGTAAACTGCACTTGCCCAAGAAACCACCATGGACCCAAAAAGGTAACTGTAATGGCTGACGGGAACCTCAGAACCTCTGACCACTGGTAGCCTAATAAAGTCTTTGGCCCTGTTACAAACTAGAACGAACAGACTCCAGGTACCACCATATTGCAGTAAAAGACCGGGGGGCGGGGGGGAGAGGGGAAAGTCATGATACACGGTGCGTGTGCTATATTATTCAATGCTTGCTCAGCACAGAGAGGGCAAACATGTGATTTACCTAGTTTTAATACAGCCTTCTCAGCCAAACAGTTAAGGCATGTGAGGAATAACGCCTTAAGAAACTTGAACATCTAATGAGGGATCAGGGTGACTGTGAAAACTTCTGGTTCTCAGGTCTGAGCGTTAAGCAGAACTCATGGCTCTTTCATACAACAATCCATCATGATTTCCCTCTTTCATTTCCGAGGGAAAAGAAACACCTTTATTTGTTGTTCTCATTATACAAATGGGATTATGAAGGGATTCCATTTTCCTTCTGCCCATCCTTGCTCTATAGTTTCAGAAAAAGACAATCCAAGGCCTCTAAAGATTAGTCTTCTATGCCCTATGAATGATCCACTCTTACATCCTTTATAGCAGGGTTCCTCAACCTCAGCCATTTTAAGATGTGTGGACTTCAACTCCCAGAATACTCCAGCCAGCAATGCTGGCTGGAGTATTCTGGGAGTTGAAGTCCACACATCTTAAAATGGCTGAGGTTGAGGAACCCTGCTTTATAGCATTGCCTCATCCCTTCTGCCCATTATTTGGGAAAACCAGTCTAGCAGTGTGATCCAAGTAATACATAATACTTAGTTTAGCGTTTATATTTATACTGCACTTTCTTTGTCCCTTACACAACTCAAGGCAGCGAATTCCCAGTCACTCTCCTATCCAGCCATGGGGAGTGTTTGGATGCAACAATAACTTGAGAGAGAATCACTAAGAATTTGATCTTGTCATTCATACACCGCTCGCTCTCTTCTACATGGCTCCTCCTCCCAGGAAACAGCTATACTAGCCAGTAGACTGAAATGAGAAAGCAAAAAGCTTCTTGCCGCATCTGAAGCTGGACACTGGCTTGTTGTTCTCTTATCAATCCAGAAGAAGCCGCCGCTCTCCCAGTCTGGTCTCCGGACTGCTAGTGCAATGACACACTAGAGAGCTTGCTTCAGAGATGAATGGACCCCTTTGCTTCCTCTTGAGTTTTTCCTCTTCCCTTAGTGGGAAGAGCCAACTGAGAAGAATATACCAGCACCGCTGCTCACAAAGAAGCAGCCACAGTTCCCTGGACTGCCGTTACCCAACCTTACCATTTCCTGCATGGCCTTCTTGCCGAAACCTATGCCATTGAGATCATGTTCTTGGGACTATGCCAATCATTGCTTTAAAAAACTACAACTTTATGCTAAGTAGCAATAAAGCACCATTTCCAAGGGAGAGAAGGAAAGCCACAGAGATGCTTACTCTATCTTCATGCAACAACGCCAGAGTCTGACTGCCTTCTTCGCAGCTGTCCTCATTCTCATCAGGGATGAAGGGACACCAAATTATCCTCCGAAAGCTGTTCAGAGGAGTCCCATCAGGTCGTTTGATGTTCACCAAGATTTCTTCTCTGGTCACCCAAGTTAAGGAAGAACACCATCATTCCCCTTTACAAAAGCCTCCCAGAAGCTTAATCTGATCTATCTCAGATGTGTTTGAAATAAATACACTGTTCAATGAGAATCTGATTTTACGCAATTCCTTTTTCTGATCTTTTAACAAGAATGGCAAAAAGCCTACTTCCACTTCTAATAATCCCCACAAACATAAAACAATGATTGAGCTAGCAGATTATTAAACCATAACATTGTTGGTTTAGTGCACTGTGTGAACTTAGTCACTATGGTTTACAAACCATGGTTCATTCCTTAGTAATATGTGTGAATTAGACTACTGAGGATTGTGCAACAGTTAAAACAAACAATAGCTTAGCAATGCATAAAGTTTTACCACTGGTTTCTAAAGTGGGTAGGGGAGCTCCATTTTTCCTATCTTGTTTTTTTAAAAAATTGACAACTGTCATTATGACACAGCTGAGTTCTCCTTTTTATAGCATACAGTATTTATATTTCTCAGTTTGATAAATGCATCAATTATCTTCATCTTTAGCAAGCTCTGACAAAGTGCAGATTATGGAAATGTAAAGCAACATTAGATCCTTAAGATATTTTAAGGATGGAGTCACAAATAGAACAGCTAATAACGGGACAAATTCTTAACATGAAGACTAGAATGTAAGAGTCTCTAAGCTAGTTAAAATATCATAATCTTGGCTGATTAAATCAGAGTTTGTTACATCAATAATGAGTTTTATTTACAATTTTTATTTGTGAGGTTAGTATGCCATCCTTCCTCCAGAAACTCAAGGCAGTGTATTCAGCATTCCCTCCAACATTGTTTTTCTCCAGTTTTCCCAAAACATTGCTGTGCTGTAGACAGACAGCGACTGTCCCAAGCTCAAACCAAGAGATTATGTTACGGAACTGACGTCTTTCCAGTCCTAGTCCAATACTAGCTTTGGTACTTCTTTTTTTAATTGAAAAGCAGCTTTCCATCAGATTTGAACTTTGACTGAATCCCATTTTATAGCTAGCCCATACAAGCTCACAATAGTTAACAATCCTCTAATCAGTTTATTAGTTCAAAGAAAAGCTCTGAAGATGGTGTGTGAACTTAAACTTGCTCTCAGTTTAATGAGCCATGATTTGATTTAGCCAAAAGTGTTATACCCGAATGAACTCTTTGATTTCAGCACGCAAAATCTGAAATCTTGACTAAGGGATTGATTAATATGAGAAAAGAAAGTATAATGCCCAGATCTGACTTGCAGAATTAAGTAATGTAATGATGCATCGCTGTAGGTTTTAAAAAAGAAGATGGTGTCAGCTCTTTACAGCCAGAGGTCAAGCTTTGTAAACTGCACCACAGCCCAACCCGTATATCTACCAATATTATGACCCTCTGCCATCCTGCTTAGCCTTGAGGTAAGATACTGGATTTTTCCATTCTCCATAGTCAGGCACCAGACAAACAGGTTGCCAGCTTCATCCAGGCAGGCCAACTGGTTGGAGTTGAGGTGAGCAAAAGCCAGGTCTGCCACACCACCGGTGAAGCCTTTCAGAAGAGTCCGCTCAGCTGTGCTGACACTCAGGACCCGCACCATGGCAGAGCCACTGCTGGCACCTGGGGGAAAAAGGGCAAAACGTACCCAGTCAAGAAGGCCGGGAAAGTGCTAACTCTTCTTTCTATTGTAGAGATAGAACAAGGTCCAGCACAGGCCACTGGACAAAACCAAGATGCAAAAGAAGCCCAACCTGAAACATCAAAATGGACAGGAGGAGGATGGGGAGACATCTCACCTCTAATAGCATAGGCCAGGTAGGCATTTGAGACAGCAATTAGGTTGCCATAGTAATACTTCTGCTCCCAGTCATACCTGGCCACTGGCTGGATTTTGACCTGGCAGGGAAAAAGACGACAAATAACACTTGTACTACAGGAATCAATTCAACACTTAACAAAAAGGAATATCACACCTATTAAAGACGACCATCTAGGGATGCTCTGAGACAGCAAGCTGTGAAGGTGAGGAGGAGATGGCTACTGTTTAATCGGTAATATGAGGAAAGCTCAGAGCAATGTGAAAAAGAAGCAAACTTGGGCAGGTTCACCTTGTCAAATCATTATTTCTGAACTCTTGGATATTTTAAAAGGTGTCTCAGCAACAAAGTGGAATCAGGAATGATATGAAGGAGGAAAGAATATGGTCTACTGCATATAGAGATGTTAAACAATTAATAAAACTTTTGCTCCTTAATGAGACATAAATAACTAGCTGACAATACTTGAAATTACAACTGCACACAGACAGATTGACAAGGTGGATAATATAACTGAGCAATTTTAAGGGACTTTGTTAAGACAAATTGACTGATTGCCAGAAAAATACACGAAGGCAGATTTAGAGTGCCATCATTAATTTAGTATTGCAAAAGATTTTAACATTCTTTTGAGTATCAACCAAATACCGTCTAATGCATAGGGTTTTCCCACTAATTCCACCACAGATACAGGTAGTCCTCGACTTATGACAGTTCATTTAACGATGGCCTCAGAAAAAGTGCTTTACAGCCTGTACTCGCACTTACGCCCGTCGTACCACCCCTGCGGTTACGTGATTGCAATTCGGGCACTTGGCAACCGGCTCGCATTTACGACTGGTTGCAGCATCCTGTGGTCACGTGATTGCGATTTGCAACCTTTTTTTGCTGGTTTCCAACAAAAAATGTCAATTGGGGAAGCTGGATTCGCTTAACGACCATTGTAAAAATGGTTGTAAAATCAGGTCCGGTCACATGATGAGTCGACTTATGACCACAACAACTTACAATGGAAATTCCGGTCCCAATTGCGGTCATACGGTAAGTGGAGGACTACCTGTATTCCTAAGGGGAGAGGGCTCTCCAGAAAGGCCTGGACTGAAAATGAAGGGGGTGGGGGAAAGAACTGCAAATCTCCCACGCATTAACTGAAGTGTCTTCCAATCAATCTAGGTCTCTTTGGATTACATCCAGCCTATATATCAAGCATATATTCTCAAGCATGATGTCTGAACATGTATCCAATATAAAATCTGCATCTGCCAATGCTCAACTTTTTCATATATATTTTTCTACTATACCACCAGGACAGGTATGAGCTTGTCATCAGCAGGTTTGAAGGAGTTATGCCCTAATAAGAAGGATCCTTCTGTTGTTACCTTATTGCTTCCTCTTGCTTTACTGGTGATGCTGGAGTCACTGCTGGCCACTATTTCAACATCTTTAGCAACAATCACCATACAGGAAGAATTATCATCTCCAGAGAGGCAGCTAAAAGGTGGCCAGGGGCAGGCAGTAGAGAGAAGAAGAAAAGAAGTCAATCCCCAAGGATATTAAGGGTGAATAACTTTTTCTGTGAGTTGTTCAAAGAGTCAGGACTGTGCCCACAATACACATAAAATCAAGCAGATGACATTGTTACTGTGTGGTAGAATTTCCAAAAATGTACTTCCAGATCCAGATGAGTTTTGAATAAAATGTTGCCCATCCATGAAAATAACCCAGACAAGGAACAATATGAACCAGGAACAGCAAGCCTCAACTGACTGTGACTGCTCTTTACAACAGAGATTTGTCCTGTGTTCTTCTAAATCAGCCTTCCCCAACCTGGTGTCTCTCCAGATACGTTGGACTTCTACTCTCCAGCCAACATGGCAATTGAAGTTCATTTGAAGAAAAGCAGGTTTAGTGCCAATGTGGCACTAAACATCATCTGTGGGGTAGTGTACTAGCTTAAGCCGGGTTCAACCCATATCAGAAGCTACACACAACTTTACAAAGCCTTAATATAAGGGATAGCAGAATTGTGGAGTCCTTGGTGCTCTCTGAGCCGTGTTGTTTTCTTGCAGATGTTTCATTGCCAGGCTAGGCAACATCTTCAGTGCGAAAAGGGAGTGGTGTTTGCTCTCAGTTTTTATACAGTGTCTTGCCCTGCTTGTGTTGGTGGAGGTGTTGTTCTCTCCTTGGGAGTTCCTTGATTGGGCTGTTGTTTGCTGCTTGGTTGATTGACTGAGTTAATAGTTCCTTGATTAAGGTATAATGTACTGTTTGATTGTTCATCTGGGGTTAATCTTGGTGTTAATCTTTGCATATCTGGGTGATTGGAAGCATTCTGGTCTTTTGGCTTCCTCGCCAGCAATCAACACCCAGATATACAAAGATTAACACCAAGATTAACACCAGATGAACAATCAAACAGTACATTATACCTTAATCAAGAAACTATTAACTCAGTCAATCAACCAAGCAGCAAACAACAACCCAATCAAGGTACTACCAAGGAGAGTACAACACCCCCACCAACACAAGCAGGGCAAGCCACGGTATATAAACAGAGAGCAAGTCCCACTCCCTTTTCGCACTGAAGATGCTGCCTAGTCTGGCAATGAAACATCTGCAAGAAAACAACAAGGCTCAGAGAACACCAAGGACTCCACAGTTCAACCCTGAGCTACAAATATTCTCTTTGATTGGATAGCAGAATAGATGAAAATCAAATCTTTGTAGGAGAAAACATTTGCCAAAATGCTTCTTGACAAGCTTACTCCAGAGGCCACAAACCACACATACTTTGGCCTCTCACCTTTGCCCCAACAATTAAGGTACCTACATGACTTGCTTCTCTTGCAGTGCTCCTAGAGGAACAGTTTGCGGAACAGGCTTAGCCGAGGATGAGCCATCTCCAGCTGCTTTGGAATCTGGCACCAGAAGGCCATTCAGGTCACCATTGTATGAACTGGATGTTCTCTGGTTTTCATTCACTGACCCTGAAAGATAGGTGGAATCGGGAAACAGAGAGAGAAACCAATATTCATATTTACTTAGTCTTGTAAGTGTTGAATATATTTTAAGTTACCCAGTCTTCTTTTAGTGAATCATTGTGTACTGCTGACTTTTAACAGAAAGGGTGGTATATTTTCTAGAGCAGGGCAGACTTTAGATCTACCTATGGCAATTTCTTTAATTCCAGCAGCCTAATTTTGGGCAGGGGGAGGAGGAAGTGTCTTTCCATTCTTGCTGATTTTTCGGGAGCTGGAAACCCTTGCTTATCTGTTACAAATCACCCACATATTTAAAAATATATCCCAATCTACAATCTGCCCATACTTGCTCTACTGTAGTGTATTATGCTTCAACTTTAATCTAGAGCACAGCTTTCCAAACTGTGTGTCGCGACACTTTAGTGTGTCGCAACACACAGTCTGGTGTGTCGCCACACAACCTGGAAGCGGCAGAGTGAACAGCGGCGGCGGCAGCGGCGCACCATCAGCGCTTCTGCGTTTTAGCAGAGGCTGCTGCCGCCATGCACGCCCCCGCCCCCGCGCACACCCCCGCGCGTGCCGCCGTTGGTGTGTCACCAACGGCAGCACTTTAGAAAGCACTGATCTAGAATATTACATCAAACGTTTTGTTCATGGCCAAACTACCGACTCTTTCTAGAACAGCCTTCCCCAACCTAGGCACTCTCCAGAGGTATAGACTTCAACTCACAAAATGTTTTGCTCAACTAGCTGTATCTGAGGATTTAGCTAAGTCCACAAATCTGATGGTGCCCAAGTTGGGGAAGGTTGTTGTAGAACACGAGAAAAGTTTTATAAGATAAAATTTTCCAACCGGAAGCCAAATGAAGCAGGAGAAATAGCACCTGATACCAAATTCCAAGGTCAAAGCCAGATTAAGAACTCTATCCCATTCAACTATTAATGCTAAGACCTGGTCAAGGGGAGAAAATCAAAGCTATACTGCATGTCTCTCATTCTATGTGGAACACATGCAAGTGGGCAAACAAATCACACGTTGACCCAACAAATCTGAAAATGAGAGGTAGGGGAATTAGACACCTGAACTGAGCAACTGCTCGCAAATGGTCTCAAAACTTCACTTTGAATAAGACTTTACTCTTAAACAAAAAGAGTTAAGTTCTAAAATTAACTGAACTTTTCAAAAGCCTGGTAGGTGCAGACTCTACAAGCTTTGCAAAGTTTTTTAAATTGATCCCACACGCAATTGTGACATGATGGAATCCTGATAAATAGGGTTTAATTACCAGACGTTCGATACTATACAGTGAAACCGAAATAATAACTGACTCTAGTTTCTTTTCCAGTGTATTTATATGAAAAACAGGAGGTATATTCTCCCCATTCAAGATTAAATATCATTAAGGTGTGAATAAACAGGGGTGTGACCATATAGATGGTGGCCCCAATATAGGCAGATGTGAATTAACATTATTTTCATAGGTAGCTAAAGAACAGTAAAATGAGACTAGCCTAACTTGTGGGGAGTTTCCCGACTGAGGTGCTGCTATGCAAAAAGTCTGTCAAACCTTTTCCCATTTGTGTCCAAATGTGTGCAGTTGAAGCATAACTGGGGAGGAAAAAAGAATTACAGAGAACCATGGATTGCAGAAACGGCATAACGTGGGTATAGCTTAATCATAGCAAGACAGGGCATATGGGCAAGGATCACAATTTTGATTCTGGAAAACCCAGCTGTTAACAATAGTGTTGGGCTAGTCTGCCTGCTGGGTAGATATTAGAAGATTGGAAAACAATACCCCTGACAGCTTGGATCAGTCCCACAATACTACCCAAACTCTGAGGATTGCGGAAATGGAATCCACCCCTCAGATGCCTAAGTTGCAAAACTTTTAAGAAAAACCTCTTTGAATAACGGAATGGGAGAGAGTCTACTCCCATTCAACTAAACATATTGCTTGATGTTCCAAAATGATGATATAATCCAGTAAGCTTTGTGGGGGCAACTGGATTGGTAAAGGAAACCAATGAAACTAAAGAAAACAATATAAAAAGTTACTTTGCA
Organism: Charina bottae; assembly: GCA_023362775.1. Taxonomy (NCBI): domain Eukaryota; kingdom Metazoa; phylum Chordata; class Lepidosauria; order Squamata; family Charinaidae; genus Charina; species Charina bottae. Next base: position 13,537,802 of record JALMGJ010000015.1, read on the forward strand.
AAATCATCAAGAATGCCAAGTTCACAAAAAGTTGAAGGTGGCTTACAATAAAATAGCACAGTCGAAAAAGACTGGATTGGGGCAGGGTAGGAAAGGAGGAGTTCAAAAGAGACCTTGTCTCGTTGGTAGCGAGTAGACCAGAACAAGTCGTTCCTTCACTGGTCTGCTCAAAACAAATGCTCCTTCTACCTTAAACTGCCATTTCATTGGCCAAGTGGAAAGGTGAAACTAGTTATGCTGGAGCATGATCAACTACTGTGGGCCTATCACATCTGGCACTGGATACAACCTGGAATGGTGACTCAACCTATCCTACTGGACAAGGAAAGAACAGGAGGAAAAAAACTAATCTGACCAAATGAAATTAATGCATCGTCAGTCAAATTGGCAATGGTCTTTTAAAAGGCCATGAACCAGTTCCATTTCATGCATTTCCCAACTTTTCAAGGGCTTGCAAGACTCTCAAATGAAGTATATCAAGGTATCTGTATATTCACTTTGCTTATGTTTAAAGCGATTTACCTAAAACTCATTTTAAAAAACCCTGGAATATAAAACCACAGGAATTCTCACACAACACAGGAAGTACCAAAGCAACGGCCCACGTATTGTTCTACTGCAGTTTTTAGAAAGACAGCTGCACTCATTATTTATTACCACTCTGAATGTTAAACAGCAAGTAAGGTTTGACAAAAGAGTATAAACACAGAGATGAGCTAGTGCATTCATTGCAATTATTCAAATGATGTATTTGTGGTCTATAGTTATAGTTTTACACTACCAGCCGATGGTCAAAATAAATAAAATTATTGTTATTAACCACACAGTGTTATGGAACAACACAAGTCAATTTCCATGCTGCTAAACATGGAAATTTACACCAAAAGAAAAGCTTTCTGGGACCTTGGCTATCAGGACGGATAAACAGCAATGTTTTCTTTAAAAAAAAAAGACACCACTTTTTAAAATGGCCTTTTAAAAAAGTGCAAATATCTCATGACTGGATTATTAAAACCAATAATTCAAGTCAAATAAGTGTTAAGAGAGCCAAGCGCCGCGTGACGGAGTGAGCTTCCGCACTCGCCCCAGCTCTTGCCAACCTAGCAATTCGAAAGCATGCAAATGCAAGTAGATTAATAGGTACCACTTCAGTGGGACGGTAACAGCGTTCCGCGCGCGTCATGCCGGCCACATGACCGTGGAAGCGTCTTCGGACAACGCTGGCTCTTCGGCTAACAAACTGAGATGAGCACCGGCCCCTAGAGTCGGACACGACTGTCCAGGGGAAAACCTTTACCTTTAAGTGTTAATTATGTATCTAACCTCTACGCTGAATCAGAGTCTCTGCATGAACCCTTAAATTTGGGTGAGGGGGTGTCCATGCATGAAGCATGTTGTGTGAACAGCTAAACAGGTTGGAGAGACAGCGAGATGGAGTTAGTTTTAGCACCAAACAAGAACAAGAAGCCAGATGGAAGGTTAACCCCTTAATTTGAGTGCAAGAAAAGTGGGCTTTCTAATTTAATTGCCCACAAGGAGTAGGGGAGGGGTGAGCAAGCCCCCTCCCTGTCCTTGATAGGGCCACCTATCGTAATTGGATGAGGCTGGGTTTCCTTTCCCATGTGTGTTTGTGTACATGTCTCATTTCCCCCTTCTTTAGACTAGCCATTAAACCTTTTTAGACTTCCTATTAATGATCAGGCCTTATGATAACTCACTGGTGATATATAGTTTTGCATGTTATTTTGCAATGATGACAATGGGACAGGGCAGACTGAAACAAGAAGAAACCCTGGCAGAAAAGACAAAAAAAATGACCAATGCAAAGAGTGTTGCAAGGCTGGCTGGCTGGCTGGATAGATAGGCTGTAAAAAATATCAGGAGTATAAATCATCATCTAGCTGTAAACTAGTAATGTTACAATAATGAACTTTTCATTGTTTTTTTTAAATCAGTATATGTTGACTATTACTAAAAATATGGTTTAAGAGGCAGATTTAAAAATATCTCTTTTTTCTCACCTAAAATTGTGCTGCCTTAATTTTAATCAATCTATCCTGCCAGCCAAATGTTTGGTTTAAAAGAAAGGCATCATATATAGTTTCACCAGTTACCAACAGATTCATTGTAATCTGTAGACTGGTATCCCTTCTATTAATCTCTAGACCCAGATTGCTTACTAGTAGGGCATCACTATTTTTTTATAATAGTCACAGAAGAATATGCATTCAAGAATGATGAAACCATTATACTAATGTAAACTGGCTTTAAAATGAATCACTGTTTTCTTCATTGCTACTGAAATTTCCCCAAAAGCATTCATAGTACCACTCATCAAAGATCTCCAAAATCATTCCTGCTTAATCTTGATGAGCATGAACCTAGTGTGCATGTGAAGAGATGCCCTCCTTTGCTTCTCTGGGAGGCAAAGTGAGAAACCTATACCAGCTACTTGTGATGGAATGTGTCTCTGAGGGAGAAAGTGATGTTATGGAGATCACGGGTGGAGGAGGAGGGGGCACCTTCCAGGGTGAGACCCTCGAAGACCTTGGGCGCCCGTCCAAGGAGGCCAGGCCAGACCCGCCTTAGGGTGCCTGGGGTTTCCCCCCAGAGAACTGCTTAGTGTAGCTTAGTTGGGCAAGATTCTGTGTAAGGTAGAACAATAAAGATCTAGAGCTTAATTCCCAGGCTCAGCGTTGTTCTTCGCCTAACCACGACACTACTAGATATTAAGATGGCACATTTGCAACCTCCAGAAGAACAAATTTAGTCTTCCCTTAACAAAAGTATGTTTATTTGAAGAAACTAGGTAGAGTTAAAAAGCGTTAAAAATTCTTACTGATAGTGAAGTAAGACTCTTTGGGAATGGCAGACATACAAATATAGTAAATACATAAAAGCACAAAATAGAGTTAATTTTTACTGGTAGTCCTGATTGGATCTTTGACACCAGGAGACATGAATATCAGTGACCACCAGTAACTCATGCAGAAATACAAAAACTAATTGCACAACAAAAAATAATAAAGCTCCTAGTGTAGATTTAGTTCCTCCAGAATTCTTAAAGATAAATACATCATGATTGGGCTTCAGTGTTAGCCCCACTCTTCACTGCTATAAATTCCTCCGTGACAATCCCTAAAAATAGGCTCAATTCAATTACTCTTTTAATATATAAGAAAGGAGACAGACAAGATCCTGCCAACTACCGTCCAATTAGTCTTCTTTCTGTAATTAGTAAACTCTATGCTAGATTTCTCTGCCACAAATTACAGGACTGGATGTACTCTTGAGAACATTATAGAGCCAGAACAGGTTGGTTTTAGGGATGGACATTCCACAATACATCAGTGCCTAATATTACAGCATTTGGCAGAAAAATATTTTAAACTTTCAAATAGAGCTTTTTTGCTGCCTTTTTGACTTAAAGGCGGCTTTTGACTCCATTCCCCCAGAAAAACTTTGGAGGAAACTAGCTAATTCATTGATTGATCATTGTCTGCTTAATATGATTATCGAGTTGCACTGCAATACCACTATGCAGGTTAAAGGCACTAATTTTGGAGATCTAACAGAGCCTATCTCCACTCGTAAAGGGGTTAAGCAAGGATGTATATTAGCCCCCCTGTTGTTTAAAGGTTCCCCCCGCACATTTGTGCAGTCGTGTCCGACTCTAGGGGCCACTGCTCATCTCCGTTTGTTAGCCGAAGAGCCAGTGCTGTCCGAAGACGCTTCCGTAGTCATGTGGCCGGCATGACGCGCGCGGAACGCTGTTACCTTCCCACCAAAGTGGTACCTATTAATCTACTTGCATTTGCATGCTTTCAAATTGCTAGGTTGGCAAGAGCTGGGGCTAGTACGGGAGCTCACTCCGTCACGCAGGGCTAGGGATTCGAACCTCCGAACTTGCAATCTTCCGATCGACAAGCCTGGTGTCTTACCCGCTGAGCCACCACGCCCCTCCCTATTGTTTAACCTTTACATTAATGATATGGTGGTAGCTTTTGCCAATTTAGACCTCCATCCTCCATCCCTCTCTCATCATCCAATCTAAATTCTGTATGTGGATGATGAAGCCATTCTTTCGGTTTCAAAAATTGGGCTCTGTAGAGGTTTTAAGGAACTTTCAAAGTACTGTGCTAAAGAATGCTTTGAAATAAACTACCAAAAAACTAAAGTTTTGGTCTTTTCCAGAAGATGCTCTGATAATGCATCAAGCTGGACAGTTAATGAAAGACCCATCAAGGCCAAAGTCCTTGGCATGATGCTGAATGGATCTCAGATCTGTATTTACAAAAACTTCTGAATCCTTGAACGAATACAAACAAAATTCTTAAAATCAATAGCACATATTCCTTACTCGACTTCTAATGCCATCACCAGATTAGAGCTAGGCGGCATCTCATTTGAGGCCCGGGCAAGATTCTGGGCAAAACAAATCATTTGGGAACCTCACTGGTACATCTCATTCCATATGATATACATCAGTCTACTCCGAGAAAACAAATAGACCAAGATCTGAGACAGTGTGGACTGTCAATACCAGCCCTACTTGCTTTGGGCCTAGAAAAAACATTGGTAGAACTTAAGTAGAAGGTGTGGGATTTAGACATTCAGGTAGACAGAGCCAAATTTTCCCATCTCCCTTACAGACAAATTGCTCTTTCCCCTTGGACACTCCCCAATTGCTTCTATAAGATTTTGTATGCCCCATATAGAAGGGTCTCCTCCCTAGCCCCTATAGATGCTCTTCCTACTAGGGTGGCAGCCGGTCGATATGCCAACCTTCCATATGAAGATTGAGTATGTATTTGCTCAAACACCGAGGCTGAGTCTGTTTCACACATCCTTCTAAAGTGCCCACTGTACTCTCATTAGCAATCAGAGCTCATGCACCCCCTCTTGAGCCTCACAGACTCCATTCATGAAGAGGAGATTGAGGTATTCCTACTAAGTGACCAATACCTGGGTGTTTTGAAGGCAGTAGCAAAATTTTTATCTATAGTCTTAGCTTATAGAAACAGTTTGGTACCTCCAATGAATTGCTAATTTTATAGGGTTTCTTCCTCTTATATATGTATGTATTATTACGTACTTAAGTATTAATGGTGTATTGTATTTTAAATTTTGTGGTTTGGTCTTGGACTGTAAGTAAGTAAACAAACAAACAATCAGTCAAAGAAATGAAAGAAGCTGCAATGCTTTGGGAGATAGGGCTGAGAGAGGCTGCCTAGGGCAGAGCTTTCCAAACTGTGTGTCGGGACACGTTAGTGTGTCGGCTGCAGTGGCTGGGTGTGTCGCGGCTGCTGCCGCCTCCGAGCCCTGCCAGGATTCCATGCAGGTCCTAGTGCCTGCCTTGTGCCTTGCTGCCTCCAAACCTGCTGTAATTCCACACAGGTCCTAGTGCCTGCCTTGTGCCCTGCTGTAAGAGTGTGTCGTGAAATGATGCCCTGCTGTAAGAGATGCATGTCTAAAAAGTGTGTCACCAACATGAAAAGTTTGGAAAGCTCTGGCCTAGGGAATGGTCAGATAAGAGACAGCATAGCCAGCAGCTGGGTAGTGGGCAGGCCAAGAGGCTCAGAAGTGACCCTTCCTATTTTCTCAGGCTGTAAAGGAGACAGGAGAGAATTGTACTTTCAGACTTGCAAGATTCTGTTAATGTAGTTTTGCAATAAAGGAGAATTGGCTCATCTGGTCGTGTTTCCTGTCTGGTCTACCTAGTAAGGCTGACAGCCTGCTAAGTTAGGTGTTTATTGCTGAGAAACCTAAGTGGATATGCTCAATAGCTGACTGCCTGATTGCAGAGCCAACTTGAACATCTTGGTTAACCAGACATTGTCTACAATACTTGGCTTCTAAACAGCTTTACGAGCATCAGCATCAGAGGTATCAGTTTCCACCCCACTGCAAGGGGGAAAAAAGGAGAAAGCCTTAAGAACCCAAAACAGCCAAAGCCAAGCTGATGACCTGCTTTACCTAGAGGTTTAGCCATTTTAAGATGCATGGACTGTGACTCCCAGAATTCCCCAGCATGCTGGCTGGGGATTCTGGGAGTTGAAGTCCAGACATCTTAAAAGAACCAAGTTTGAGAAACACTGATGTACAGGATTGGATAAACTCAAAAAACTGATGTTAGGGAAAGTAACAAAACAGAAAAAAATGGATTACATCTATCAAAGAAACCTGAACACTGTACACTGTATTCTGTACAGTGCTAGATACCCAAGATAATACAAAAGCAAGTAATATGTGGATGCTTTTTATTCAATGGGATTTCTCTCCCTCCCTTTAAAAAAACAGTTTTAGATGCATTGGAATTTACCCCACTGGGTTTAGTGGGAACTGCCTCCCAACCAGTTTGCACAGGATAGCAGCCTATTTCACCATTATCCACTTCGGAGAGGACTGAAGTCAGTCCCACCTTCAAGAGGATTTGCTCCTAAGCAAAGGCGCAGAATATTACAACCCCGAGTGCAAGCCTTTGCCTCAGCCTGCCCGCCACCCGGGGCCCTTCAGATGGGCCAGTGGCGAGGAGGGAAGCAGCAGCCCGACGCCACTGCAGGGCGCCGGGTTGGGGAGAGGCTGCTTCTCTCCCCTCGCTCTCTCCGGACAGCGCCACTGCCTCGGCGTCGCCCGGGCGGCAGAGCCGGGAGGAAGGGACTCCAGCCCGGGCACCCGCGCTGCCCTCCACCCCCGAAATGAGGCGGCCCCGCCAAGCAGCAGACCCCGCCCGAAGTTCCGCAGGGCCACCGCCCGAGACCCCCGCCGCGTCTCACCGCCAGGCCGATCCAGCTTGAGGATGTCGCGCAGGTGCTGGGTCGCGTCCTCGATATCGATGCTAGCGGAGGCCATCGGGCCCCGCAAAGGCCGAAGCCGCCTCTCACCCCGCCTGCCGCCCAGACAGGCCGAGCCCAACTCGCCGCCCCCACTTCCGCTTCCGGTCCGGTGGCCTTCTCTTCCCGTCGGAAACGGCACCACGGCGCCTGGATTCCAGCGTCCCAAAAGGTACTTATTAGAAAGCGGTTCCAGGGGCCGAACGGCTGTGTAGAGAAGGGGGCGAAGGGGAAGCGCGTCGTTGTCCCCTCCCCGGGCATTACATAGCTGGGGTTTCTTTGAGCCCTAAAAAGCGACAGAAGACGTATTCCTGTTGATGAGCGAGCCGTGCTTTGAATGCAGGGAGGCGTCCTTTTGGAAAAGCAGGACGAGGGTCGAAAGCCGCCTCGTTCTCTTTGATTGCGGACATGCATCAAACGAACATACAGATGTTAGACAGACAGACAGACAGATATATGGCTGAGTTCTAAACTGATTACGGAGTAAGCAACCAAGTACAGTGATTCTTACTTCTAAACATGCCCAGGGTTGCCCCGTAAAGTTTTAAGTCCTGCTGCTTAAGGAGTTGTGTTAAGCAGCCACCCTTCACGCACCATTTCAGTGATGTGGTACCTCTCGTTAGACACTCTAGAAAACATTCTACCCTTTCTCTGCATAGAAAAAAGGCATACAAATACAGGCATATTTGATCACGGCAGATGAGTATCTGCCATCTTTTTACAAGCCCAAAGCCTGTTAAAAACTATATGAAAATAAAAGGAGAAACTTCCATACACTGTACTTATATGCAGCTTCTCCCGTAGAAAAGTAGAGCCAATAGCCTCACTGTAGACCTAAAGACAGTCCCAGCAATCAAGTCTCTGTATTACAGACAGATATCTGTAGGCAAGAATGAGAAACTTGCTGCAACACAGTTCTGCATTAACCTGAGATTTTATATTCTTATATAAATATTAGCTTTGTCACATGTATATCTACAAGTCTTGCAACAAATACAGTAATGGTTCCTACGATAAACTTTTCTTCACAGTAGTCTGACACAAGAGCTGTGTGAAATACTGAAATCTGACCACCTCATTCATTTCTCAGTGTATTTCTTGTAAGTGTGCAAGGTTGCATAGAAACTGCTTAGGAACACACATTGCTGTTTGACTTGGAATCAATCTAGAATGGTGATATGCTGTGTTGTGGAAAATTATAGTACAGTCCAAAGTAGGACTGTACAATACTTGCCCATAACATCGTAGATCAGAAACACTATGCAATAGAGAAGGCTCTATTGTTGGGAAGGGTGGAAGAAAAAAGAAGACAACAACCAGCAGCAAGGTGGATAGACTCAGATACAGTGGTGATGGAGGCACCATTGGAAGAGCTGAAGGACCAAGTTAGGGAGATCATAATGGAGAAAAACTATGTGGTCGCTAAGAGTCGAAAACAACTTGATGGTACATAATCGATCGATCGTACAGTGCTTTGTATATACATAGCCTAAGAACCAGTCCTTTGCAGAGCTAAAAGACTTTCTGGTAGTTTGCTTGGAAAAATACTAGCCAAGAGCAGATGCCAATTAGAGCAGAAAATACTAAACTAGATTGACTCTACGCATTCATGATCTCTTAACTGAATCTCTGCCTGGGCAGACTCAAATCTGCCATACATAGTAAAAAAAAGATCCTAAAAGAAATGCTGTCCTGGAGACTGCCCAGATGCAGGAATGAAGATACCGTCTTCACCTACTTCTGATTGGTTCTAATGCATTATTAGCACACTAAAAGGATCACAAGCCACATTATATTGTTCAATGTATGATACATGTAACAGGTGCTAAAATTTAGTATAATATAGTTACCTCTTTATTAAAAATTTCAACATATGTAACATGAAAACTGGCAGAGACCCGAGGAAACATATTTTAACTTGAAATCTATAAATTGCTTACAGAAATATAAAGAATTGTTTCTTTGGCTGGCAAGCACCTTTTGGCCCTACAAAATTCAGAGAGGATAATTTGAAAACAACTTTATTTTAGAGCAATTATCTCTTGCTGTATATCAACTTGTCAGGGTTGAGCAAATTATAAAGTTGAAATGGTGGGTAAAAGGGGTGTACCCCTTGTAAACAAATGATGAACCATGATAGTTTACATAAATGCTGCCCCCTTCTTTTATCCCTAGAAAAAAGATTAGCTGCAAGATTATGGCTCCAGAGCAGATCTTGCCCAAAAATTCAGCCACTGCCAATTAATATGGTAGATCTGGCCACCTGTCCATTGTCATTGCTTCACTATAGCAATATAGCACCAGCATATCCTTTCCTTCATTTTCATTGTTTCTTAAATTTCTAAGCTTAGCCTTACAAAGGAGTGTTTGTTAAAGAATCTTTATTAGTACATTTGCCACAGGTACAATCTTAAACAAGCCAAGATTATACAGCCCATAACGGAATAGGTAGAGAACCTTACTCCACAAAACTTCAGCACATTTATTGGTAAAACTAGTGATGCTCTGCAAACCAAGCTTCACAGTATCAAAGTTTGCTTTCTTCACCATGTACATCAAGTATCTGTTAATAAGCAGTGCGTAAACTTAGCAGTTCTTGAATACAATTTTTTTAAACTGCCAACTGATGCCAAATTGAATACTATAGTAGCAAAGTTTTGGAGCATTTTTGTATCAAAGTGAAAAAAAGGGAGAGGAATTCTAGGGCTTATGACTTACCCATCAGGGCCTTGAAAACCTGCTTCTGTTACTTGCCCAGAATTACAAAAACAGATATAATGCACCTGGTGAGCCACAAAATACAGTAGATGGATTGTTAGCGTGGTGAGTCACATCTACACAGATCTGCTCTACACACATCCCAACAAAATATCACTTTCAGCATTTTTATAGAAAGAACTTAACACTGTTTATTTAATGAGCAGTTTAATAGCCTTAATCTATTTACACGTCATCCATATTCCCAGACCAAATATTTTATTATCATTTCTTGGAGCAACTAATAATGTCTTTAGGGTATTTGTTGCCCTTCTAGCATGCAATTATAAGGCAGAAATAGTTTAGATGAATTTTCTTTCCTCCAGCTTGAACCAGGAAAGAACGCAGCCTGTTCTTGCTCTCAGAATGACTGTCTGAACTGCCTCCAACTGCAAATCTTACATTCACTTAGGGAAGGGACAGTTCTTAATAGAATGCCATGTGCTAATAATAGGAAGCTGAAGCAGCCACAGTTCACTGCATGTGGAAAAATAGTCACTTCTTCCTTATGGATGACGAAAGGCATTCCTCCTCTGCTTAACTAAGACGAGTAATGCCTCTTCAGGCAAAATGTGTTCCTATGAATGCAGTGTCAAGGAATTTTTCTAAGGCATTTTGTTTATGTATGGCTATTACATACTGCTCCATTAAGGCATATACAATATCCAACCCAAACCATGATACCATGCAATCCTTCTAAACATTCACTAGTCATACTGAATAAGATGATGCTATCTGAGATACCTAAATCAGCTGCAAACATCAACTTTCCCCCATCACTAATTCTGCATAAAGAGAGTACTTCTCTCCATCACCTGCTTTGAAGGCTCCAGTATTGGAAACAAATTCCACCGACATCACTAGTTCTCAACTAAACCTGTACGTAGGTACTAAGAAAGATGCTAACTTTTAAGACCCACTGCCCCAGACTGATTATTCTCAACTGAGGTCCTTATAATGAAGCAGCTACGCTGATGGCACATATATCCACTTCAAGGATTAGAATATGAGCTGTCACTTCCCAGAAGTAATGGCTGGTTGGGGATTCCAGTAGTCTTCTAGGTATAAAAACCACATAACCAAAAAAAAAAAAAGAGGTAGAAGGATCAGTGCCAGGATCCAGAGCAGTGAAGCCTAAAATGATGCTTAGGAGAGTTAGGACATTCAAAAGCTTTTTAAAATCGTGATAAGCTTCAAAATGCATTCCTCTTTAAAAAAAAAGAATCAGTTGGTATGTACAACAGCCATTTCTTAATAGGCATGGGCCTGAATTAACAAATTCTAGCTCAGTTCTTCCAAAATTGAACATCAATAATTAGAACTGCACACTCTTTTTTTGTTTTGCTACTTACTAGCATTTGGAACTAGAGAGCATTCGCTTGACTGCCAGCACAGCTTACAACTTGCTTAAGTTTAGAAAGTAGAAAAATAGTCTCGGAATGGCATAAGGCCTGTGGATTCAAGATTGCCCAGCTCATATTAAGCACCTGGATGAACTATCTGGCTATTTTGAAGATATGTTACTTCTCCATAGCTTTTGAGTTTATCAGCTTTGCGGCGAATAGTACTTCAAAACGTTTTAAAATACTGACCCAATTTAACCATTAAAATGGTGCTACTGGTGGCATCTGGCTGTTGTTTATTGCAACCAGAATACAGCAGACACTCAGGACATCAAAATAAGCCACAGACAATTATAGAATGGGATGTCGTTCCACCGGTCTCGACCAAAGTAACAGCTCATTTTGAAACTGATGCCTGAAGATGCTGAATGCTATACTGACTCAGCTTTTGAATATCAAAAGTAAAATGATAGAAAGATGCCAACCAGGAAAGATTAATGTGGAGAAACAAGCCTGAAAATAAGCACATGCGCATTGTTGCTCTTTTGCACAGTCTTTTATCTATATCTGTATAACAGAATGGAAAAAATGATTTGAGGTTCAGTATAATAAACTGATGCACATGTAGTTAATGTAAATCCACGTTATGATTCTCAGGGAGAGGAAAGATTTCCTGTTTCAGGTTCGAAGCCATTATCCAGCAACAAATTCACGTAAGCTTTTGAACAAAAGCAAACGGTAGCACAAAGCATACATGGAGATTTAAGGACTTTAAACTTATGTCCAGCCACATATTCCCAAAGCTAAGAATTCAGACACAGAGTTGGAAATACAAGACTCTCCATTTACAGACTGAACGTTCAACAATTTAAACTGTTAAGAAAATCACATGGTTTTATTGTATAATGTAGCACTGAAACATGTGAACAAAAAAAAAATCAATTATCTGAGCTGGCTTCAGGCTGGCTATTCTTTAATATCCTTTTGTTTCTTTGGGTTATTAGAGAAACTTGTCAGTACAGAAACAGAACCTTTTGTATTATGGATCCTTCCCAAGGCATGCTGGTAAAACATACCCTTCCTTTGTCAAATGCAGCTAAGTCTAACTTCCAAACATCATGCACAAGGAACTCTTCTAGTGACACAACATAAAACTCTTCGGAAGGGTATGTCACAAGTCTTGCTTGCTTGCCATGGTGTGCAGATTTGTGTATGATATTTGGAATGTTCCATGGGTGTGATTAATATTTGTAAGGAGGAGAGGAGAAAAAAAAAAGACGGGTGCCTCAGGGATGCCATTTCAACCATAGTTGTGCAATGCTAGCCTGAACATGTCATTGGTGCAAACCCAAGCATCATTGATGTTCTTTAATAGAAATATCTGGTGGAATCCGATAACAGGATCTTCATCAGCCTGCAAAGACAAATTAAAAATAAAAATTTAGATGTTTTTGAGCAATGCACAACATTCCTACAACTGGTGTCAAATTTCATGCATACTTCTTGCCTTATCAGCAATTCTTTTTGACAGAAGCGAAGATTTGTCATTTTATCTCTGTGCAAGACCACAACATGCATTTTTTAGTCATGATGATGCAGAATGTCATGAATAATTAAATACTGCTGGAAACTTAAGTGCACTTCCTGACCACTATAGTCATAACTCAACCTTCCCCGACTTAAGTGTTCTCCAGATGACAGCTCCCAAAATTCTCAGCCAGGATAGCCAAAGCCAGTTGCCATCCTGACACATCTGGAGGGCACCAGGCTGCGCAAGCCTCAATAACTGCTGTCCTCCGGGTAAAAGCTGTACTTATATGTAGCTATACTTTATATTTAAAAAAGTGCCTTAAAATAGTCAGAGGAAGAAGGCCTATATTTATCTGAGAATGTAAGTTTAAATCTGGATAATGAAGTTTCACTTTCAGTTATAAAATATGGAAGACTTCTTCCTGATCATGAGGTATGATGATATTTTTATGACCACCTAAGGTGGAAGTATTGTCTTCTCATATGGTCATCACAGAATAAACTCCATATACTGCCTTTGTTTCTATCAAATATAATACTTTTGGTTTCACAGTATCACCAAACAAGCAAAACCTTGATTTACTTGGAACTTGATACAATGGACTTCACATGCAACGAACCAAATTTCAGTCTAGAACAGTGTTTCTCAACCTGTGTGGACATCAACTCCCAGAATTCCCCAGCCAGTCACATGGCCAACCACGTGTGGCTGGGAAATTCTGGGAGTTGAAATCCACACGCCTTAAAAGTTCCCAAGGTTGAGAAACACTGATCTAGATCATTTGTGTAATGATGTCATCACACAAATAACATAAGTCACTGCAATAATCTACTTTCCAATATAACAGACATTTTTGAACAATGGACATTCCCCCAATTAGTCTGTTAAAACAAGGTTACACTGTAGCTGTTATTAAAAAGCTGAGGTACATGACATAACGAGACTAAGGCTGTGTTTGCACATTGTACTAACTCTTACGCCTGTGTACTTTGTAAACCCAGTCATTGTATATAAACCATATTTGCGGCTTAGTACAGTGTGAATTCAACCAACTGTGACCTAGTCAATTAATTATGGTTAAAGAAACTGTGGCTTAGCACAACAGGTCAACTAGATCTACATGTTAAATATTCTTTGGTAAAGATCAGAAGGAACCATGGCTATGGCCAGCATGTTGTACAGCAATTGGCAGTCAGAGTAACCCAAACTAATTTGCATCCTGGAACAGAAAAAAGGAACCTCTGTGCTGGTTTGAGAAAATCTTCAACTCCAAAAAAAATATAGAGGGCCAGGTATACAATCTGAGACAATCCTTACAATTGCATGCCTATTCATGCCATGTACACACTGCACAGAACTTCACTCCCTGAGACAAAACCTAAGAAGCAGCTTCACAGAAAAATATTGGTATTTCAGAGTTTCCAGCTAGCATACCAGGTTGGCTGGGAATAGCAGCCCAATATATTTGGATAGTACCAGGTTAGGGAAAGCCAACACAGAACCATGGAGGAGGGATAGAAGAGCGTTTCTTAACCATCAGTCCTTTTGCAACAAAAAATTTACCGTTTGTTTCTCTCAGCACCCAAACGGGGGGAGTGCAGAGCAGCACACGGTCATGCTGCAGATTCCAAGATCCTTTCTACTGTTGCATTTTGAAAACGCCAGGCCAAATCCGTTCTTTAAGCCCACCTTTTCTGCGATGCCTTTTGTCTAATCCTTTAATCCTCCTTAAACTGAGAGAAAGCACAGTGGGTACAATTGTGTTTGCCCACTCTTGGTTTTTTACTTCCTTTGGCATCCCCGTCCCCATCACTGCAGTAATTTACCAACTGTAAGCTTCTTGCAGCTGAGACGACTCCCTATTTATGAACTGCATGCTCTCAATGGATTAAGCTGTAAACTGCCCTCAGCCCTGAGACCACTCCCTAATTTAGACACAAGTTGCACCGAGGCACCTACTGGCATGAATGCAGACAGTTTTCAGACATAACAAGGCAAGCATTCATTGTGTGTCACTCAAATGTTCCAGAGTTCTAAGCAGTTCTATATCCGAGAAGTGTTAAGCAAGCAACTGACTGGTATTAAAACACTAAATTAACTATTTGGCGGCTGGTTCTGCAGAGAAAACTTCACCACTGCTCATTTCAGGAGTCATAAACCTGAAGCAATCAATACTGTCATACTGCAGCCTTCCCTGGATAACACACAAGCAACGTTCATGCTGTGGCAAGATCAAGTGGGGCACAGGAACAAGCAGAATGCTTCTTACTCAGCGAGGGGCGGCGAAGGTCAGAGTATGAGGCGGCCAGAAGGCTAAACATTGTGGAGTGCTAGCCTGAAGACTTCATTGGTGCATACCCAGGCACCTTGTAAGTTTTTCAACAAAAAGGTCTGATGGAAACCTAGAATTTGGTCATCATCTGCCTGAGCAGGACAGGAGAAAAATTGTTACCGTTATGATCTGAAAATATCAAATGCCAGTAACTTGGCAAAGTTCTGTCAGGGTTGTATTTATGGCACTTGCACGGGACAGGCCAAAATGGACCTTGCTAACATCTACAGAGTTTTCTGCTCTTACTGAATATTCAGAAGGAGCAGCACTGTGAGGAGGCAGCAGGGGCAAGATAAAACACTAAGACACGACAGAGCTCAGTAGGACTCATAATATTTATAGCTAGTTACAAGCTGCACTCTCCCGTTAATTGTTTATTATTAAGGGCAGATGAATCATGTTATTTTATTAGGCACAAGTCTTGGAAATGCTTACAAAAAGTAACTTCTCTTCAGATAACCAAAACCTTTAAAAAGAATGGTCCCAGCTATAAAGTTTAGAGCAGATTTTATGTTTATTTGTTTGTAATATTTATCTGTTGCCTGAATCCAAGTAGACTCTACAGGTATTAAAAACAGTTTATAACATACAATATAACAACAATAATCCTAATGTGAAACCAAAATTAAGATTAGCACTAACAGCTCCACATACTACAATTATCAAAGGCCTTCCAGACTAGTAAAAGTTTTACCAATTTCTGGAAGCTCATGAGAGTGGAAGTCATCCTCTCTTCAGGGGGAAGCTGTTCCAAAGGAGCTCCTCCAGAGAATGCCCACCATTATCCTCCCTCATGCCACATCTCCTCACAAGAGGGGACCTTCAGCAGGCATTCTCTGGTCATCCCAACCAGATGGGCAGAATCTATTTGGGAAAAGCAGTCTTTTAAATACCCAGGTCCTCAAAACATATACAGGTAGTCCTTGCTTACCGACTGCCTTGTTTAATGACCATTCAAAGTTACAACAGTTGTTAAAAAAAAAGTTTTGCGACCAATCCTCGCATTTACGATTGTTGCAGTGTCCCACGGTCATGTGATCGCCACTTGTGTGCTTCACAATCGGCTTCCAACAAGCAGAGTTAATAGAGAACGTGGAAATAAAATTGCAAGTCATGGTCACGTGATGTCTCGTCTAACGACCACAGTGACTTGCTTAGCAACCAAATGGGAAGTGACATTGTAAGACCGTTGTGGTCCCATGATTTTCTGCTTAGTGACCATGGCACTTAGCGACGGAGTTGCCAGTCCCAATTGTGGTCACTATGTGAAGATTACCTGTAAGGTTTTAAAGACAGCAACCAGCACCTTGAATAGCACTCAAGAGCAAACTGGCAACTAATGCAGCTGCTGTAGCACTGGTGTGACATGGCCATATCACAACTGTCCAAACAGTGCATAGGCTGCTACATTTTGTACCAGCCGAAGCTTCTGAATGGTCTTCCAGGGCAGCCTCATATCAAGTGAACCGTAGTCCAACCAAGAGAGGATATGAGGATGAGTGATGAAGCTGTTATTTACTGAGCCAACTTAATGATCTTGTCAGCCCAGTACTGTCTATGTGCCGGGCAGACACTTTTAAAATCTTGTCCCAATCCTTCTACATGAGGCCTTAAACACAGACTGAATCTGGAGCTTCTGACAAAAATGTGTATGTTTTTATCATAGAATGAATATGGTTCTGCTTTTTTTAATCAATGGATAAAGGGTTTTAAAAAGTACTGAAAAGGACAAGGTTCTTTTTACAGTAACTCTTGCAACAGTACCACATTCATAGCAAATTTCTTATCCAGTTTAGTCTGTTGCAGCAAATATAAATTAATTGCCGAGTCATTGTTTTTGCTTTTAGTCCTATAGCAGGGGGGCCTTCCCAATCATAGGTAGTCCTCTAAGGGGGCCACAGATGCAATGAGACAATTTGACCATATGCAGCAAATTCTTTGGTGCCTTTTAGTCCTTGATGCCTATTTTCCATGATCTGCGTGTGGGTCAACATGTTTTTCCTGTGACCCACTACTTCTTAAAGCAAGAAAAGCTTATATTCGAAGATCCATATAATCAGGCAACAAAGGAAGTCCAACACCTACTGATAAATGTCTGTGTGATCTACAATAGGTTACCAATGGTCTTCAATTCCCAGAAGTTTACAACAGCAGTATGTAAAATCTATGTTGTTCAGAGTTCCCGATCTGCAGTAGCTCACATACGAATTTGTACTTGCAGATTTAAGCAATTCCACCGTATGGCTTGTTGGATTCAGTATGTGTCCTCCTTACCTCCCATTTTGCATTAGGCTTGTTTCTAGCGTAATATGCTGTGCCCCATTTTAGGTTGTTCAACAGCCTTAGGTTATTGGGAATCACCTCAACTCTGCCTGATCTGTCACCATGGGATAACAGGACTCTTTGCATGTAGCTTCATTAAGAGACTCCCATTTAAGTTCTTCAGTCAAAGAGTGTCAGAATTGTTTGCAAATAGTTGTGGCCCTGCTTTTCAATTGGTTGCAATAAAAATATTAATTACTTTGGTTCCTTCCTACCAGACACCACAGACAGCTTTTGCACCCTGTTCTAAATGTGCCCTAATTGTATGTTATGCATAGAGGAAGAGAAATTACAGTAATTGCTAAGAAGAACCACTGTCATTTAATAGTTGGGTTTGTGCATTCAGCTTTATTGACCTAATCAAAAGTGGGCTGGCTCATCTGTGATGCTGTCTTGAGACATTAAGGCTAGCTTAGGCTATAGCTATCGAAGTTCTACTAGGCCATTATAAGCAAGCTGTGGAGTTGAACAGATTCTTGACTAGTGCTCTAAATCAACATTTCCAACCAGGGTGACCTCCAGAAGTCTCACAATACTGGCTGGAGAACTGGAAACTGAAATTCACCCATCTGGATAGCACCCAGATTAGGAAAGGCTGTTTAAATATTTCTTCCATGCAACCCAAGGCTGAAAACAGACTTACTTTAAGTTGTCCAACTACCATACTGAGTATACAGCTGTCTGGAGTAGGCTGATGATCTTGGGATGTTATGCTGTGCTGTATTTTCTGAAAAGGAAGGCTCTGAAAGAGAAGGGAGAAACACAAAAGGGTCTACAGGTGGTCCTCGTTTAACGACCACTCAAACTTATAACGCTGAACGAGTGGTACTTACAAACGATCCTCATACTTACATCGGTCGAAGCATTCCCACGGTCACGGGATCACCATTTGTGACTTTCTTTGCCAGCTTCCTACAAGCAAAGTCGATGGGGAAGCTGGCAGGAGGTTGCAAATGGTGGCCACGTGATGTCCTTACTTAACGACCTGTGGTGATTCACTTAACAACGGCAACTGGAAGGGCCAGAATTTCCATCGCTAATCAGCATGGTCACACAACATCACGCTTTGCAACCACATCGCTTAGCAACGGAAATTCCGGTCCCAATTACTGCCATTAAGTGAGGACTACCTGTACTTGAAATTCAGAAGCTCATGGGGTAAAATGGCACTCCTTCACCTCCTGGGAAAGACTCTATCCAAATCTGTGGTGGATTCTTAGTCCTCTAAGGGGGCCACAGATGCAATGAGAACAATTTGACCATATGCAGCAAATTCTTTGGTGCCTTTTAGTCCTTGATGCCTATTTTCCATGATCTGCGTGTGGGTCAACATGTTTTTCCTGTGACCCACTACTTCTTAAAGCAAGAAAAGCTTATATTCGAAGATCTGTGGTGGATTCTCTAAATAAATAACCTAAGTGATGATAGCAAGCCATGAAAAAACAGTGCTCACTTACAGGGGAGTAGATTTTGATGAAAACGTTAAGGTTACTACATCCAAAAGATCAATTAAGGCAAGAGTAGGCAAGCCATGGCCTGCAAGCAGCCCCATCCCAAAAATGTCCTGTGAAAATCTGGCAGCAATATAGTAAAATATAGTGGAGCAATTTCCATCCATCTTCTAAGTTTTGGGTCATTTTTCAAGATGGAAATGAGAGCGATTCACCTCTGGGAGGCCTTGTGCTTTCTTTTCCACCCTTAAAATCCCTCTCCGCAAAAAAAATAAAAACAATTCTGACCCTTCCTTCCAGTAATGTCATAACCTCACTAGATGGTGTCCTGTGGTTGATCACAAAGCTATATTATGTCTCAAATGTTGTCAACTCAACTTAACCAGTGAAGCATATTAGGAATCAAGTCCTTGTTTCAGAAATATCAGAAATCTGGCTGACAAACACTGAGGTCACATGATAGGTAAACGATTCTTAAGCCATTGAAATCAATGGGTTTAAGGGCAAGCTTTCTACTATTTCGTACACGGAGACTATAGCAGCATGTCAGAAGTCCCGTTTATGAACAAGCTTTAGAAAGCACACTGTAATGAGTGTAGAAAATTCAAAATCCTGCAATTCAACTAAACCATATTTTGCTTAAAATAACATATGAAAGGTATATAAGCCAACAGTGTTCATTAGACTTGATAATTTTGCTGCTCATGGCAAATGTTTGCACCTTTCTGCCAAGTGACCAATCCTCTTCCCAACCCAGACTTTCACCTGTTCTGCTAATTCCTACAGCATGCCTAGACGACAATGTAAGCAAGCATTTTCAGATAGGCTGGCATGACTCCCAAAATTCTCAACCAATGTGGGCACTGGGGAAAGATGAAGTAATATGCCTCCAGGTAGGTCAGGTGTTTGTTGAATAAGATGTTAAAAAAGGTGTTAGTGAAATCCTGGTGGCAGAAATCTTCAAACAGATCTGAACCAAGAAAGGGGTGGGAACTATATTATGTTGGGAGTACACAAAGGATTCTACAAAAACTTTAAAATACATCCCCCACCCCCAAAAAAGCCTGGAAGCTGATTTGCAAAGTGACATTTATTTCACTGTACAGGTCTGGCAGGTTCTAGAGTATGGGGAGGGGGATGTCTTATATATGCTCAGGCTGAACATCAGGACCACAACGTAATAGAAACTTACTGAGAGTTTTTCAACAATAGCTGCTTTGCCCTGAAATTGTAGTCCTTCCCATGTAAGACATGAGGCATCTATCTGAAACAACAATCAAAAAAGATATTCATAGTTGGTTATGAAATAAACATTTTATTTTGTATACTAGAAATACCAATAGTTATAACCTACTTGTTAAAAATAAATAAATTCCCAGAACTCCTGATCAAAAGGGTGGGGCTTCTGAATGTCAAAGTTCCACCCTTTTCTCCTGCACAAATTCATCTCTACTCTAGGGCTACAAAATTCCAGATGATGACAGATGACAGCAATGAGAGTTTTCTGTGTCTCTTTCCTGCCATCTCATGATGGTCTGGGTTTTGCAGCCTAGATACGATGGCCTGAATTCAGAACGGTCTCTCTTTCTCATCATAGGAACACTTCCAGATGATGTTGAAAGGAGGGGATGAATTATCCAAAGATAACCTTTACCTTAAAGCCGTTAACAGCTTTAAAGGAAATCACTATCAAACGTTGAATATGCCTGGCAGCAGATTGGTAACCAGTGCAGTTATAGAACTGTTGTCAAATAATCCCATGAAAAGATCACCAATATCCACCACTGACTAAAACAACTCTTGTCCTACAATGTATACCAGGGTTTCTGAACCAGGGTTCTGTGGCACTCTAGAGTTCCACGAGAGGTCACCAGGGGTTTCCTGGGACATCACGATTATTTAAAAACTTATTTCAAAATTGGGCAACTTCACATTTGAGAGGTATGTTTCATTCTTTATTTTTAGTTTAAGAACACTGTTAATGCATATATTCAGATCTACACACAAAACTAATATAATAATTTTCTAACTTCTGGCCTGAATGTGCAGGGGTTCCCCGAGGCCTGAAAGATATTTCAAGGGTTCCTCCAGGGTCAAAAGGTTGAGAAAGGCTGATGTATACAAATGCATGGGAACTCTAGTCCTTTACAGCCATTACACAAAACAAGGTACCATGCATGATGGGTGCCCTGCATCTATTCTTCTGAAACTCAAACCTGGACTAGACAGCTAGACTCTAAGATGGGTAGATATACACAGGAGTGTGAACATGTACATGAGCTTTAAGTTCAGAATATGAATAGTAAAATCTATAAACCTGCATCTGTTTCTGTGTCTGAGGCTCTGGATAAAAAGAACAAGTAGCACTGGAAGTACTTTCCAGCCCACATGTCTATGAAGGTTCTCAGTCATCCAGGTGGAATTGTCTGTAGCTTGAATCATGTCAACTGGATTTCTATTTTCTCAGTGGAAACGTTTCGCTCCTTATCCAACCCGCAATTTTCCAGCCCACAGTATGACAAAGAAACTCCTGACCACAGCTGCCTTTATCATGCTGATGCAAAAATAAATTCCAGAGGAAACTACCTGGTACTTCAACATGGAGTAAACTGTCCTCTTCAAAACAGTTTACATTTCTGTTCCAGACGCTGAACATCTCTGTCTACTCTGGATTAGACTTTGATTTGTTAATGGTCATCCTGGTAAAATTTATAAAGCTAAGAGCTTCCATGATTTTGAGACAAAGATGCCACATCCTTAATTATTTACTCTGAAGGATTTACCTAGCTGTTCTAGTTTATTCCTTCCATCTTTGGCAGAAACCTTAGAGCAGTGTTTCTCAGCCATTTTAAGACGTGTGGACTTCAACTCCCAGAATACCCTAGCCAGCAATTGCTGGTTGGGGTATTTGCTGGCTGGGATTTCTGGGAGTTGAAGTCCACACATCTTAAAATGGCTAAGGTTGAGAAACATTGCCTTAGCAAATATTTGTCAAAGCATGCATTTTATTCTCAGAAGACTGAAATTTGGCCCAAATTTCCCAATTTTTATACAGCTTTTTAAATATATTGATATATGTCTGGATCCACCTTTTTCATAGTTTGTAAATAATAACTGAACACCTAGTCATCCACTAAGCTTGACATAAAAGTTTCAGGAGCTGATTTTGTTTTCTCTAGTGAAGCAACCTTTTCTGCTAACCACGTTTATTCTGTAAAATGAACTTATTTCACCTGAAATATTTTATTTGGAAGATAAATTATGTATTTATTTTGTGTTTTATGTGGTTTCTTATTGTTGTTAACTGCCCAGAGTCACTTGTTTAAGAGGGGCGGCCACATAAATCGAATGAAAGAATAAATATCCTAGCACTACTAATATAAAAGTTACATATAGCCAATAGGTTTATAAATATTCAAGCATACTGCATGGTGAAACTGATGAGGCTGCACATCGTGATTCTTTCTCCTTTTCATGTTATTTAGAGGACAAAGATCTGACTAGGGAATATTTTTTATTTTAGAAGAAGCCTATAAATGATAGTCCTGACAGATGGAAGTACCTAGCCAACCTTGGCTACCATGAAAAGCTAAGCAGGATTGGATTTGTATTGTCGAAGGCTTTCACGGCCGGAGTTTGATGGTTGTTGTGGGTCTTCCGGGCTGTGTGGCCATGTTCTGGAAGTTGTGGTTCCTAACGTTTCGCCAGCATCTGTGGCCAGCATCTTCAGAGGGCAGGAGCACAGACAGAAGGCTCTTTCTACCTGAAGGCTACCTGAGCACAGAAAGAGCCTTCTGTCTGTGCTCCTGCCCTCTGAAGATGCTGGCCATAGATGCTGGCGAAACGTTAGGAACCACAACTTCCAGAACACGGCCACACAGCCCAGAAGACCCACAACAACCACAGGATTGGATTTGTTTAGTATTTGGAAAGGAATCTACCAGAAAACCTCAGGAATACAGGCCAGATTTGGAGGTAAAAGGAAAAAAAAAAAGAAGGCAACGACAAACCACATCTGTACTGTTGCTAAGATAATTAAATAAATTACTCCACGTTGTTACCAAGAGTCAAAACTGACTCAAGACAATCTTTACATTTTAGATAAATAATATAGGCAACATATTAGTGTCGAAGAGTGATCACAATTATGCTTCTTGAGATTACATTAGCCATCAGACACTCCTAAACAACATTTTGAGAGTGCAAGCATTTTTGACCCCAGGGGAAGGTGGAGGTAAATGAGCAACGGTTCACAATAAAAACATCTGTTTCAGAGTTACTTACATATATTGCTCCTAATTGAGTCCTGTCTGTATCAAATAACTGATAGTAGTGCTGTACAAAGCTGGAACCAATCTGTTCCCAAATAGGCTTGTCCCCCATTCTGAATTCTCAGCTGCAGCCAGCAACTGAAAATAAAAGAAAAACATAGTGACTAACTAAGGATACTTGGCTTTATTGTGGATAGGTTGATGAAACCACTGACCTAGTGTACAGCTGTTGTAAAAAGAAGGCAAACTCCATGTAGGGCAGAGCTTTCCAAACTTTTCATGTTGGTGACACACACCAATGGCGGTGGCGCGGCCTGCGATGTCCTGGTGTGTCACATGCAAACCCAGAAGCGCTGAAGGGGGGAACCGTAAGGAGCTGTGGCGGCGGCGCTGATTGGTGGGGGTGCTGCTCCTTCCGGTTCCCCCCATCAGCGCTTCCGGGTTTGCGTGCGACACACCAGGACACCGCAGGCGACACACACTTTGGAAAGCTATGATGTAGGGGAACATAATGAAAAGAATCAAATGTTACATTGTCACCATCAATCTATAATGTGACCAAACTTAGAATACTGTTGACAGTTTTAGTCACTCCATCTAAAAAAAAGTTATTGAAGAGCTGGAAAGAATGTGAATATACAACCAAAACAATCTAGGGACTCAAGAAACTCCTTAGTGTGAGGAGGTTAAAATTAGGGCTGATAACAGGATATAACAAGGATGCATAAAATTACCTGGGTGTAAAAACTGTGTCAAGAGAAACATTTCACCCTTTTCCATAACACCAGACGTTAGGGTTCGCCAATGTGGCCAAATACTGGAAGATTCAGAACAGTAAGAAGGACAGTACTTTACATAGCATATAATTAAATTATGGGTTTTGGAACTTAAAAAATGTAGTGACAATTATCAGCCTAAATGGTTTTAAAAGGGAAAATGGACAAATGGAGGAGATTAAAGCTATCAAAGACTGCTATTTATACAGGGTATTATTCCCAATTTCAGACGATTTATATCCACACATCTGAGTATTGTATCCACCGAAAAGTTTTTTTCTATAGGCATTGTTGCAATGAAGCAACCAGATTATTGCTATTAAGCAAACGGTAATGAGCTACTTCTTATGCCATAACCAAAAGGAACTTCATTTCTGAAGGCACTAATAGAACAAGGCCTGTGCATAATAGCCATACCATCTTACATGCATGTTTGGTCAGCACTGACCAAGAATTAGATCTCAAAATCTGGGGTTAAATTACACTGAATGTAATGCTTTTACAGTACAACCCTCCAGATTTTTAGCTATATTAAAACAGCCATACAATTTGCCGCTCACTCAAAACATGCAAAATTCACAATTCCTTGTACATGGCCTATCCGCTCACACTTGAAACTAAAGTATACTTAAGTCAGTGTTTCCCGACCTCGGCAACTTTGTGATGTGTGGACTGTAACTTCTAGAATTCTTAGCAATGGCCATGCTGGTTGGGGCATTTGGGGAATTGTCAGGGCCAAATGTTTTCCAACTCTAGTTCTTTATTGTTCTCACCATATGGACAGAATCTTGCCAGACTAAAGCTACCTAACTAACCTAAGGGTAAATAGCCTAGTAGAGGCCCTAGGGCGGAGCTACCTTGAACCTCTTAACTTTCCCAGTGACAGAGTCAGGGCTGCGAAGGACTTATCTGTCTGGAATACGTTCGCTCCCTGGGAACCAGTGGCAGAGCTGGAATAAACCACAGGAATTGAAGTCCACACACCTTAAAGTTGCTGAGAATGGGGAACACTGATCTAAGTCAGGGTTTCTCAGCCAGGGTCCCATGGAACCCTAGGATTCTGCAAGGAGTCACTAGGGGTTCCCTGAGAGATCACGATGTATTTAAAAAACTATTTCAAACTTGGGCAACTTCACATTAAAGAGGTAAGTTTCATTCTTTATTTTTAGTTTAAGAACACTGTTCATGCATATATACAGGCCTACACGTGAAACGAATATAATAATTTTGTAACTTCTGGCCTATCTTTGAGCATGAATGTGCAGGGGTTCCCTGAGGCCTAAAAAATATTTCAAGGGTTCCTCCAGGGTCAAAAAGTTGCGCATGGCTGATCTAAGTATTTTTCCTGAACAATTTCACTGCCAATAGTGAACAGTGCTGTGGGAACATAGTAGTGTGGGCTATTCTCTGTCTTCTGTCCTACTAAAATACATGGACACATACATTTTTGCTTCCTCTGACGGGTAATCAAAATACTTTATTTTATGCTTCTCTTTTCTTTATGCTAGAAAGTATAAAGGAAAAATGTGCACTGGATACTGACCAACTTGATACTGAAGACAAGGGGAAAACAAACATTTATGCCCCATATTTGTATGGGAAATCATATCACAAGCAGGTTCAACTAATTTCCCCCCCCCCCAAAATGGTAAACTATACGTCCTTGTGAACCACAGCAAAGCTATTTAATTAAGTTATAAGAAGAGCACTAAAGCTATGAAGTAAATGTAGAAAAGAGAAACATGGAAAAGAATTCCCCATAGAAGATCGTAAGAAAGTCTTCCTGATTAGCATGCAGGAAAAATGGCCTCAGATTTCCTGAAACTGCTACAGTCATGTTACCAAGTTAAAAAAAAAAAAGATTAGGGGGTCAATTATTCTTCATAACCATTCAGGAAGTATTTAGATAGCTGTAATGGTGACAAATGTTTTAAGCAGAAAAGAACAAGGTAAAAGAAAGAGACTGATGAGTGCTCAGAACAGATAGCTTAATCTGTCCAATGCTTTGCAACAGTACACACAGCTTGACTTGCACATTCATTTTAATCGGGGATTAATGTGACCATGGAAACGTGGTCAGACAGTTGAGAAGGGTTTGCAGATTCTGGATTGCTGGCTGTTCTTTAAAGTGCTGGGTAGTTTGGTCTAGTGCAGGGCTTTCCAAAGTTTTCCCGCGGCGACACACCAAGCGCCGTTGGAAAACCCAGAAGTGCCGCCGTTGCGGCAGCGCACAAAAACCCGGAAGCGCTGCTGCCGCTTCCAGGTTTTTGCGCACCGCCGTTGATGTGTCGCCGTGGGAAAACCCGGAAGCGCTGATGATGATCAGCGCTTCCGGGTTGTGTGGTGACACACCAGACTGTGTGTGGCGACACACTTTTGTGTCGCGACACACAGTTTGGAAAACTCTGGTCTAGTGGTTAAGGCACCAGGTTAGAAACCAAGAGACTGAGAGTTCTAGTCCCGCCTTAGGCACGAAAGCCGGCTGGGTGACCTTGGGCCAGTCCCTCTCTCTCAGCCCAACTCACTTCACAGGGTTGTTGTTGTGGGAAAAAGAGGAGGAGGAAGGAGTATTAGCTATGTTGGCTGCCTTGAGTTATTTATAAAAATAATAAAGGTGGGATAGAAAATAAATAAAGTATCAGTGGGGTTCTCCTACTTCGACACTGATGTTTCTAATTTAATGTAACATTACCTGTGTTTAGAAACAATTCAGCAGTGAAAGGAAGGCAGCACCCATCTGCAAGGCTGACCTAGAGAGGCAAACTTTTCCAAGAGTACACAAAAGTTATAAACGGACATAAAATAAGATTCTATCATGAAAAAAAAAAGGGCATGCCAGTCCCTCTAGATTTTTTGACAAACTGAAGCCCATGACAAAGGTGTAAGTTGCACATCTCCTCAGAGTGATTACGCTTTGTTCTAGAATGAGGTTTCCTAATAAATCTGCAATTCTAAGAAAAGTATATATACTTGCAATACATCTGTCAATTTTCCTTTCTCTATGGAGGATTGCCAAATAGTCTGAAGACATTTTAGCTGATTTTTGGTAACCCACTAACTTGTTAACATAGGGTTAGGTAAAAAAATTTTTTTTGTGGACTTTGATTCTAATTTTTTGTTGTCTGCTTGAAGCCTTCTGGACAAGAAAAAATGGTTCCAAATAAGTATTAAATATCTGTAACTGCTAAATTTCTTTAATTTCAGCTTTTAAATGACAATTTGGTCAGCCTCTAAAGACAAGGGTCAGTTAGCTATAACAACTTTCCCCAGAAGCAAGTTTGTTCTAACGCAGGTCCTATTACTATAGCAATAAAATTCCTTGAATCCTATGTATATGGTGGTAGCCCCAGTGTTCTAGTTCACAACCGAGAAGGTTCCTACAAGAAGTTGCCTCTTTAAATGTTATGCAGAGAAGGATGCTTTTGAGCTGTGGTGTTGGAGGAGAATTCTGAGAGTGCCTTGGACTGCAAGAAAATCAAACCAGTCCATACCCCAGGAAATAAAGCCAGACTGCTCACTTGAGGGAATGATATTAAAGGCAAAACTGAAGTACTTTGGCCACATAATGAGAATACAGGATACCCTGGAGAAGATGCTGATGCTGGGGAAAGTGGAAGGCAAAAGGAAGAGGGGCCGACCAAGGGCAAGATGGATGGATGATATTCTGGAGGTGACGGACTCGACCGTGGGGGAGCTGGGGATGGCGACGGCCGACAGGAAGCTCTGGCGTGGGCTAGTCCACGAAATCACAAAGAGTCGGAAGCGACTGAATGAATACAACAGAGAAGGATCTGACAGTCTTCAAAGGAAAAGCTCACAAAGGAGATTATACTTTCTATATCAGGTACTAACTTTTGAGCTTGTGCAGTCTGTTTTTCTTCCAGAATCCTGAAATCCATCAATTGGAATTAGATGCAAAGTACTATCTGGGGTAAAGCCAGATGCAAAATCTTGGGGGAGAAAGAGACAATTGCTTACTGCACTCCTGAACCAATGAGCAGAAGCAATCTGAATATAAACAACAGGGATTCTAGCTAGCTGAACACCAATGTTGGGCTTGAGCCAGCACTTCTGAAAACAGCTTCACCTGACTAGCAAATTGGACTACAACTCAAACTACATTAGAGACCATCAGATTAAAAAAAGAAGAAGTTTCCTCTCTCCTACCGATTGGTATCAAGTTTTAAAATGCTGTGGTTTTTAATTTTTTTTTTTTTACCAGACTGGAATTTGCAAAACAGGGGAGTATATCCTGAAGGGAACAGGGGTATACATCCAATAGGAGCTGTTTTGGAAACCACGTAACTGTGTTCTGATTTTTTTTTAAAAAAGAGGACTGTATTACAGGTAGTCCTTGCTTAACGACCACAATTGGGACTGGAATTTCAGTTGCTAAGTGAATCAGTCATTAAGCGAATCCAACCCATTTTTACGACCTGTTTGTGGTGGTCATTAAGCGAACCATGTGGTCGTTAAGCAAATCACGCAGTTCCCCATTGATTTTCACGACTGGGAAGGTTGAAAATGGCAATCACGTGACCACGGGACGCTGCGACAGTCATAAATGTGAACTGGTTGCCAAGTGCCCAAATCATGATCACGTGACCACGGGGATGCTGTGATGTTCGTAAGTGTAAGGACTGGCCGTAAGTCAGTTTTTCAGCACCGTCATAAGTCTGAACCATCACTAAACGAATGGTTGTTAAGCGAGGACTACCTGTATATGATACTTACAAGGCATTGTTGCTACATCTTTGGGGATCAAGCCCACTCTATTTTGGAGTGGTAGGCAGAAGGGGGGTGGTTGGGTGTAAGGGGAAGGTTATAATTCTTATTATTTAATGAAAGTGTATATATTATTGTGGTATAAGCTTGCCAGAATACAGAAATACAAATTCAGAGATTTTACAATTCCATTCTATTCTGATTTTTTGACACCTTAGCTATACTCTTACTGTTCAGTCATTGGTAAATTTAAACCCTTTTATAGATACTCCCAACATCACATTATTTTCCATTAAGAAAATAATTCATGAAGTCATTTGTAATATATCTTTGCATGATATCAAGAGAGAAACCATTAAGAACTTTCCGTAAGATATAGCTTGATATACACCAGTGTTTTTCAAACTTGGTGACTTTCTAGAAGATGTGTGGACTTCTGGGGAATTCTAGGAGTTGAAGTCCACACATCTTAAAGCCGCCAAGTTTGAAAAACACTGATATATACCCATTTGAAAAGGGCCGAAAAGAAAAACGAAACTATTCTACGTCTAAAAAAGGAAATCTCTTTGCAGAGAGGTAAAGCACGCTGATCCACTGAGATCAACAGCACGCGACACCCATAGACCACGTGCACCATTTACATCAGTCATTACCTTAAAAATAATAATAAAAGCCTTGCGGGTCTGGCCTTTCACCCTGTCCGATTCCTCTATGCTGAATTCTCAAAAGCACCCGTCGCAAAATAAAGGAGGAAAAAAAAAAGAAACCTTCATTTTCAAATCGCGCGCCTGCGGTTCTTCCAGGAGGAACCCCAAAAGCACGTGGCGAAGAAAACCTCCACCAATGCCCACAGGGGCACGAGCCTGCCTATCCACACGTGCATATCCGCACATGGGAAGTCCGGGTTTTGAGCAGGGGGAAGAAGAGCTGCCCTGGCTGAAAGAGAATATACCCCCTTAATCTACCGGAGGCGAGGAGGTACTGAAGGGCTGCGGCGCACCCACAGCGCACCGACACGCCCTTTTCCTGGCCCTTCCCTACCCTGAGGGAGGCTGGGGGAGAGGGGACAGCGCCCAGGCGCAGGCCCAGGGTCGGAGCCTCTGCAAAGTAGGTCGCCTCTGCTGCTGCGGCTTCCTCTCCTCCTCCCCTCCCGCCTCAGGCGCCCCGCGGCCCCCGCTCTGCAGCTCCTTACCAGGCTGATGGCGATGGCGGCGGCGACGAGCGCAGCCCGAAGCCCCCGAGCGCAGCCTCACCGTCTCTCGCCGCTTCGCCCGCCTCTTCCGGCCACGCCCCCTCGGCTGTCTGGCGGGAGCGCATCTTCGTGTCGCAGGCCTGCTGGGAAGGCGAGTTTCCTCACCAGCCCTTCCCGTTCAGCGTTCCGCTGAAAAAACGCGGGCACTACAGCTCCCAGCAAGCACTGCGCGGGGAGGCTCCCGACCCGAAGGGGCTTAGAAAGGGAGTTAGCTGCAAAAAGGCGAAGGAGCGGTAGGAGTGTGATTGACTGACTGATTGGGCAAGATGAAAGTTGTAGCCCAACTCATCAGGAG
Organism: Charina bottae; assembly: GCA_023362775.1. Lineage (NCBI taxonomy): Eukaryota > Metazoa > Chordata > Lepidosauria > Squamata > Charinaidae > Charina > Charina bottae. The sequence goes on from JALMGJ010000015.1 coordinate 13,567,690, forward strand.
GGCGCTGGGCTGACTTTGAGAAGGTCCAGCTTGGAATCTCCCGTTAGAAAGGATCAAAGAACTAGCAAGTATCTGGGAAAAGAACATTTCTGGCTGGGATATTTTCTGCCTATGCTATTTGAGGCTACTTTCATTATCTCCACCGATAATTGTAAAACAAAGTTCTAGAGGGCTACCACAACTATGACTATTTCTGCCTTGGAAAAGGATTGAAACAAAACTGATCTGGTTAGGGCAGCATCCTGTCCCACAAACTTGCCATGTTTAACCAGTGCGTGATTAGTTGGCTTTGCAAACCTGAAACAGTACCACTGAGAAAGGCAGGGTTTGTTAAAGCCATGGAGAAGTATGGAATGTGAACAGCCTCCACAGTGATATCTTTATTAAACTATCCTACCTAAGCACCAGAAAATCACAGGTAAAAACTTTTGCATTCTTCAGAACTTTTCATGAGTTAGAATATGAGCCTTAGCCAGCCTGTTATATTCAAGATGCGTTTGCACTTCATCTCTCAGAATCCTCAGCATGCTGTTTGCCACGGTGGCAAAGAATTCTAGCAACTGTAGTCCTAAGATATCATGAAGGTGAGCAGTTGGGGGAGGCTGGACCACATGCTAAATGATGCAAAGAGAATAGGAAAAGGACGGTGTTAAAACTATGGAGTCTGCAGTTAGTTTTCAGAAGGAATGTGGGAAGAGGTAACACATTCAAAGTAAAATCTCTTATGTATGCCCATGTCTCTTGGATTGCTGAAATGAACACAAGTGATCCTCTACTTTTTAAATATAAAATTCTGCCTGTTATCCAAATATGTATCTGTTTACAGGCGAAATGCATAGCTTTCTTCATTAACATAAAACCAAAGGGAAAAAAATACTAAGTCATAAATCATGTTTAAACCACAACAGCTGTATTCAGAGAACCAGCCAAAACAAACTACATTATGCCTTAAGAAACAAAGAGTTTTCCTTAGTTTTGATTTAGCCATTGTGTTTTGTAAAACATTATTTGTGCCTTAATGTATTGTTTGAATGCAGACTTTATCTATTGAACTTACCATGGTTAAAAAAACCTGGACAATAATTTTACTGATGCAAAGTCAAATTAGAATATCATCTTAATTAAGATAAGCCAGTTAACATATCAAGTTTTATCAAGTTATACACAAGAGATTGTCACGGTAAAGAAACTGGGATAAAAACCTTCTAGGCTCCATGGACAAATTGTACACTACAACGTAAGAAAACAAAATAGATTTTATTCAAATTAAGCATATTTGTTAGCACCTCAGGATAACCAGGAAAATAGAACAGTCCAACATAGATAACCAGTTCAGCAATCCAATCACCTGAACATGTTTTAGTGCATAATGATGGTAGAAAAATACCACATTGGTCACAACACACACCTTCAAAACACTCTCAGCCACTTAGAATGCACAGGCATTTATTTACAGAGAGAGAAAACCAATGTGTTGCCCGAGATCCTAAAAGATGAATATGAGCAAAACATAAGGTGTGTGCCCAAACCTGACCTAAATGCAACACTCAATAGCAAAGGTATCTGCAGTTTCCTTTCCTGTATCAGAAGCATAGGGCAGCACTGAAATCTGCTAAATTTGGAGTTAGCAATTAAATCCAAAAATAATAGCAAAAGATGGACATTGTTCTTGGAATTTCTAGTCAAAAGAACTGGATATACTTTCTCAATGACTACAGCAGAGAGTTCATACAACCCAATGAATGTAAATCCTAATTTCTACTGTCATATCCTATATAGTCATTTACACCAACTGCAGAAGAATGAAAGAACTGGATGGGTTTTATGAGATAGTATAATAGGGAGAAAGAATAATCATGTTAAACATACACTTTCATCATAGTATGATTTCAAGCTTTTAAAATTATTTTACTTTCATTGCTGTTGACATGTACAACATATATAACCAATACATATACCTGTGGTTTCTATTGATATTTATATTTTAAAAAATTAAAAAATACTGTAACCAAATTTAAAAAAAGAATTGGACAGCTGGCCATTCTGATCCTCATCAATTTCAGCAAGTCACAGCAGCTCAAACAAAATAAATGTTTAAGCCTGGAAATGCAAAAGTCAATGTGCTTATTAATAAGATAATGCAAAAAGATGTGACAACTTAAAAAAACACCCTCAACCTATATTTTACTGTTTCCTTCCTTTTAATTTAAACAAAAGTCTGAGTAGCCCCTGCCTAAACAGCTGAAAAGACAATGTGCTGTGGTATATATTTGAAATATATTCTAAAGAGAGGCAACTACATATCTATATGGATGGATGCAGAGAAATTAACATCAGTTTGTGACTAATGTAAGACCTCTTTCATCCTCACACATCTTGTAAGACAAATGGCAACAGTTTCACAGAGATACAAGCTGAAGACTGACTTCCCCAATTGAAGTTGTATCAGACTACAACCAAGACCACTGGTAGGCTATACAATGTCATTATTAGAGATTATAGGAGCTGTAGTCCAACGCATCTGGAGCATGTCAGGGTGAAAAAACTGCTTAGGACTTGAACTATGCACCCATTCCTCTCAAGCTCACTTGTCAATCTACGTGCATGGCATTTCACAGTCTTGAGCAAGTATTGATGATTCAGAAGTAGAAAGGTGTGCATAATCACAGGAAGTTAATCTCATCCCTCTTATGTTAGGGAGACTCTACCCCAAAAAAATAGAAAGGAAAAGGAAGGATACTGCTTCTCACTGGTTTTCCAGGGGAAAATCCATTTTTTGTAAACTGAAACAAGCAACGCTTGCATGCCCAGGAGGACATGGACTCATGAAATGATGGGAAAGCCACAATAACCTCATCAGCTCTGAAAGAGGAATAGAAGTAAAACAGTAACTCCAACAGCAATGCAGAGATAACAGACAGCATCATCCTGATCTCCTCTTTAAATATTAAGGATTCATTTTGACAATTGAAATGGCACACTGCATCAAAAGGTTTTGGGGCTGGGGGGAGAAGAAATACCTACAACTCATTTTCATAAAAAGGAAACATAAATGCACTGATGGCTGTGATTTTTAACATGACATTTACTGCAGAATAATCCTGGTACAACGCTGTGACACAGTGCCCTGGCCGTCTTCATCTACTCCAGTATAAATGATTACAACCCAAGTGTGCCTGCCTAGAAAGTAACTAATTCTTTCCTCAAAATGAGCTTTGTACAACTTGTGATTTGGCTGCAGGTGGCAGGCGCTCACGGTCTAGCTTTACTAGGGTAATGCTAAAAAGGGACTCGTTCCAACCGAGTCAGCATCACCCAGAGTACCACAGCAGCTACCGATGTGCCGCCATGCTTGGAACAGTATCTAATACAAGGAGTACAGCATAAGCCGGTGACCAGAAACCCAGGCCATCTTTTAAAAGTATTGCAGCAGAGTCTCAGTTGGATAGTTCTCAGTGGGATAAATGTTAAGGACACGTGTTTAGGTCCTGTTAATGAAATCCAGGCCAGCTCACGCAAAGAAGCCTGAGCTTTGGAAGCAGAGAACCAGGGGCTCAGAACTGGTCACTCACCCGTGGCTGGGCAGAGCTGCCTCAACAAGGCTAAAAATGTCATTTGGGCAGCTGCGCTGAAGCACCATTTGTCTTGACAACTGCATTCCCCCTGCAAGTCTTTTTGCCCAGGCGCAAGATCCCCCGTCCAGCACATTCATGGCAACTTGAGGAGCCAGCAGCCGACCTCAGAGGGCGGGCAGGAGGGTGTGCCTCAGAGGCCATGGCGTTTGCGGGCCCCCCCAGCCATGCTGGCGGCATGCAGCAAGCGGTCCTTCTCCCTGATCTCCTCACGCAGCTGAGCCTCCGCCAGGCGGAGGCGCCGGATGCTGCCCTTCATCTCCTTCATCTTGACTTCCAGCAGGGCAATGATGTCCCGTTGCTCGTTCAGCTTGCGCAGCAGCTCCTCCGACGTGGTGCCCGACGAGAGGGAGTAGGAATGATCTGGGGGGCTGTCCACCAGGGGCCCGTTGTCTGCCAGGAACGCCAGGTGGACGGGGGCCCCCACCATGGCCCCGGGGCCCCCGAGTTCCACCTGCACCGTCAGGTCGATCGGCTTGATATCCTCCCCCGGAATGCCGGCGCCGCCGGCGGCCGCTGCCCTGATGAGACCCTGGCCGGGCTGGGCGGCCGCCCCCTCTTGCAAAGTCAGCAGCACCGCGGCTTGCGCGGCGGCGGCGGCTTGCGCGGCGGCGGCTGCCTGGGCAGCGGCGGCCGCCTGGGCAGCGGCGGGGGCGTGGCGGGGGCGCCTGGCCCCGCGGGCCCCTTTGCGCTCGTTGACACCCCGCAAGGGGAAGATGGTGGGGACGCGCACCAGGTAGGACTTGCGCCCGCCGGGGAAATGCTCGGAGCAGACGCGGTGGCCCGTGGTGGGCTGGAAAGTGCTGAAGCAGCCGCTCACGCCGGCGCGGGAGACATTCTTCAGCCACAGGCGGCGCAGCTCCGCGTCCTTCGGGAACGTGTAGAAGTGGAGCGCCTTGTCCCGGTGCGAGTTGTTGTAGCAGCCTGGCACGCAGCACGTGAACCCGGGCATGGTCTGCGCGGTGTGCCTGCCTCCTCCTCCGCCTCCTCCTTCCCCCGGCGGGCCCGAGGCAGCGGGACTACAGATCCCACAAGGCCTCCCGATTCCGAGTCCAAGAAGGCGGCGGCTGCAGCTCCTTCTCCAGCGCCAACGCCACAGCAGCCTGCCCTCCCCAAGAGCGCCACAGGAAACGGAACTACCCGCCCCACAAAGCTCTGCGGCGACACGGCGACGCCGGAACTATCTTTCCCACTGGGCACCGCGAGCAAAGACTTGGAGAGCGCGGTTTTCCTTCAGCCGGGGGGCGGGGCAGGAGGGAAGTTGGAACTACTCGTCCCAGGCGCCATCATGGCACGCAACGCAGCCTTCCCACAATCCTCTGGCAGTGCTCTATTATGTCTTTTATTAAAGCTACAGTTCAGAAGCCTGTTAGTTATTATTTCTATCTGCTCTTCCTCTTGTTTTTCTCTTGGAGGCGGTTTCCGAATTGTTTGTTTTCCTCATTTGGTCCATAAATATGCCTGAACAAGCCTCACCTAGGAAAGCGCGGGAACTTTGCCGACGAACGGCCTATGAATTGTGGAAGCCAAACGAAGGAAAAGAAACTACGCTTCCCACAATGCAACGGGCTCTCGGGTTCTTTCCTTCCACACATGCTCAATTCCCCCCTAACTGCATGGAACTCGGTTGCCGGGACAGCGGCGTTCGTTTTTCTCATTGCCACGGCAACCCTTTATTAGCCGCCGCAGCATCTGTGCACAGCCTTGGCCGTGGTTCCCTCAGGACCAGTTGGCTGGCCTGCTGCGATTCTCCCCAGCTGAAGTCCACCCCACTCCCGAAAAATCAAATTTATGCAAAATAAACATTTTTTTTAAAAAAAAGACAATGCTGCTGACATGGTTTCGCCTCTCATATTGCTACATCAATTAGAAACAGTATCTAACCTTCATTTTTGTGGACTGCTAAAGTTCTAAATAAGGGTCTGTAGCTTGAATCATGTCAACTGGATTTCTATTTTCTCAGTGGAAACGTTTCGCTCCTTATCCAAGAAGCTTCTTCAGTCTGAGCAAAGTTAGTAAGGGAATCCTTAAATATGTTTCTAGGGTGGCTGTGGGACCTTGCACCTGGGGCTAGGTCATGGTTATTTGAGATGTTTATTTCTAAGTTCCTTTATCATCCAAAGGAGAATCGTTAAGATTACCATGCTGCTGTTGAGCTTGTGAAATGGTCTTAATCTTCCTAGACAGATAGGGCTGAGACTCAGAGTAAACAGAAGAACCTGGTCATTCCTTACATGGCTGGCGTGTCTGAAAAGATAAAATGGATATTTGGCAAACACCACATACCTGTATATTTCAAACCCACCAACACACTGAGACAGAGGCTTGTACACCCCAAAGATCAAACTCCAAAACACAAGAAAAGCAATGTAGTGTATGCAATCCAGTGCAGTGAGGAGTGCTCTGAACTCTACATTGGAGAAACCAAACAACCTTTGTACAGGAGGATGGCCCAACACAGGAGAAGTAACACCACAGGACCAGAGTCAGCAGTTTATCTTCATCTAAAGGAAAAAGGACACTCATTTGAGGACATTAATGTTCACATTTTAGACAGAGAAGATAGGTGGTTTGAGAGAGGGGTCAAGGAGTCCATTTATGCCAACTTGGAAAATCCTTCCTTGAATAGAGGTGGGGGCCTCAGGCACAATCTTTCCCCTATTTTCCTTCCTGCTTTGTCTTCTGTGCCTAGGAAGACCAGATCTTTTTCTTAGTATCATTACTGTTTTTCTGTCTTTAGAATCCTAGTGGGGTGTGTGTGTGTGTGTGTGTGTGTGTGTGTGTGTGTGCGCGCAAGCCTTCGGGTATGTGTTGACTTCTGGTGACTGCCCAGACAAGTTTTTGCAGTTTTCTTGGCAAGATTTTAGAAGTGGTTTGCCATTGCCTGCTTCCTAAGGCTGAGAGAGAGGGACTGCCCAAGGTCACCCAGCTGGCTTCATGCATAAGGTGGGACTAGAACTTATAGTCTCCTGATTTCTAACCTGGTGCCTTAACCGCTACACCAAATTGACTCTCTAGCAGTCTTTAATGCCCTCTAAAAGCCACTTCCATTGCCAATTATTGAATGATTCATTGAATCATGACTATCTACAACGGTCATGAAATTCTCCCATTATTACTCAGTGACCCTTTTTTTCCTCAGTGTTCTTTCAATATTTATATCTAGTAAGCATTCATTTAAGTAGGTTTTAGCTCAAAAGCAGCAACATATAAATACATAGTCATAATCAAACAATAAAAATACAATCATAATCTTTTTTGCATAACAGCATAGTGCTGAGTATCTTCACTCAGCAAGAAAATTCACTAAGTACTTAGCTACTTTGCTCACTTCTGCATCAATCCCAAGACACATTTTGGAACAGCCATGTTTCAAAAAGTTTCCTAAATATTAAAAGCAAGGGTGCAGTTCTTGTATTTGGTGGGAAGGCATTCCAAAGAAGGAGAGCTGCAGCAGAGAACATTTGCCTCAGAGTTCTCGGTTGCACCCTTCTGACTTAAATAGAAAGACTACTGTTGACTTTGATAGGGTTTGTGTTAATGTTGGGCTAAATAGATCAGAACCTGAGTTAATAAACAATAATCTCTATAGCTTCTTGTCCATTACCAAGTCCTGCAGATTCTAAATTGGCTCACGCCACATATTAAACCATAAATTAGTTTGTTTGGTTTTGAGTTAGCATGTTGTGTGAATCCAGTCTCCCAATCAGCCTTCCTCAGACTGGTGCCTTCAAAATAGGTTGGACTAGAACTCTCATATTTCCAACTAGCGTAGCCATGTTTGGAATAGCAAGAAGAGGGTCCCCTTATTCACTGTTGGCCCTTAGCTAGCAAAATTATGTGTCCAGCTGGACCGGGATGCTGTGGTGCCAGGTCTTGGCAGCTGTAAAAGAGAACTGGAATCCTGAGCCTTCTCAAGATTGCACAGAAGAGGAAGTTACTGCAGGATGTTAGATGCTAGAATTCCCTCTTATTAAAAAAAAATGCAAGGGAGCCTCTCTTCTGCTTATCCCAGATGCGGCAGAATAGCCTTCCCAAACTTGATCCCACCCTGCGCTGCAAATCCCCATCCTCTCCGGGGGATGGTAGGAATGGAAATATTTAACATTTAACTTAACATTTCTGGGCGGGCCGTATCAGGAACTACATCTCCCACTGGCCAATGCGAGGAAGGGAGGGTGGAGCGTTCTCGCGAGAGCTGCTCAGCGGCGGGGCCTGCTTGAATCGCGACGCGGGAGCGAAGTGGAGCGCCCGCTGGCTCTTTAGTCTCTCGTAACGGTTGCCAGACGGTGGGAGAGCCATGGCCAGTCGTAGGAGCCTGCGAAAACAGCAGCCCCAGGAAGAACCGCAAGGGAGCAGGAGGTCGCTGCGGTTGAGTAGCAAAAAGGTGCGGGGGCTGGAAGGCTTGGGCGGCGGCACCCCCCCTCCAAGCAGCCCAACAAGAGAAGTTCTGCTTTTTGCCTCATCGTGCATTAACCAGACTTCCGCCAACCTGGTGGGGGACTCCAGCTCCTATCATCCCCAGCCCTCCTCCCTCCCCCACCTGTGTTGGACTACCATTCCCATTCCGGCCATACTTGCTAGACTTGGGGCCTCCGGAAGGATTATATCTACAGTGACCATATTTTCTTGGAAAAAATAAAGGACAAACCTGAAAAAGGGGCAAATCTGAAAGAGGTTCATAAGGATTTTTTTAAAAAAAATAATTGTTTATGTTTATAACTTTGCTTTACAAAGGAAAATTCAAGAGCAAAACCAAGAAAATATTTAAATTAAATAAATTTAAAGGACAAGTTTCTGAAATAAAGGACTATCCTTTATAATAAAGGGTGTATGGTCACTGTAATTATATCTCCCATCGTTCACAGCCAAGGTGGTGACCCTTTTCCCATTTAGTACTGAAATGCTGGAATACACTCCCCTCCCCATCCTTCCAAGCCAGCCTGAAAACCTGAGATTTGCCCATTTACTGGGTAATGATCTCCATGTATGGTTCCAGAGTAAAGAGGAAGAACTTTTTCTCCACCTTACTCCAGTGATTTTTCCCTTGTGGTTACTTGAAAGAAAGACATTGTTAAGGCATAGTTATTTGAGGGATGACTCTAAAACTCCCTAAGATTTCCTTTAGGGAAAGCGGCTGGCTTTGCATAATCCACTAGATTAGGCTGAAATAATATTGTGCAGCCGTTGTTTTAGCATGTAGGCTGAACCAGGTGTACTTGTTAAGCCCAGAGTCGCTTTGTGTGAGATGGATGGCCATATAAATTTGACAAAATAAAAGATGGTTTATTTCTGTGAGCAAGACAGATTAAGTGAACTTTGTAATTGTGTATTGTGTATCCAGGTTTAGGGTTTAATGTGTTGAAGGGAGTATTAATGTGAAACAAGTCATTTAGAAATGTTAATCTGAAGGACAAGCTTATCCTCTTCAAATGAGCTGTGGGCTTTCTGTATGTAGACTCCTTTCTAATTCTTTTCCCTCTGCTTTTGCAAAAAAATCCAGCTATTAAAGGCCATTTGCAACAGAATCTGTTCTTATCTCAGGGGTGAAAAATAACCTGATGGAGTGCTTATGAACATCATAGTTGTGAATGGAAAAAGAATTTCCTCTTACCCGAGTGGCCCAAAGAAAAGGACAATACATGACAAAAGCATGAAGATGCATGTTTTCAAAGCATAATTAACATAGGGCATTGATGGCCATAAGGATTCCTTGTCATGTAGGAAAACAAATAATAAATAAAGGAATTGGAAGTGTTCAAAAGAGGAATAAAATGGTAGGAAAAGTAGTCATTTTAAATGTAGCTATGTTGTCCAGCAATGATAAAGATGTTCCATAGGTGAAGTTTCATAACTGATTTTTAATTAGTACCAATCCATTGTAATAATTGCTCCTAGATCTTCCTGTGCTGGTCAGAATTTCAGTAGATTCTCGAAGTATTTTTTTCAGCTCTTTATCAATGGTGGTTTACATAGCAGGTGATTTATCAGAATTCTGGTTTTGCTACTGTGTGAAAGTTATTCTGTTTAAATTATTACAGTGGTAAGAAAAAGAAGCATATAAGCTATATGGAGATTTATCACATGGCTTTTTATATGAAAATATAAACAGCTACAAAATATAGTCTTATTCAGCCTAATTCTATGTAATGATAAGCAAAATAAGAGAAAGGTGATGTCCTTGCTTAATTGTCTGTATTTATGAATTCTAGTATTTAATTATGAGCGTGCACCATTGCTGCTTGGCTTTTACAATTGGAATTACTTTCTTTGGGCTGGTTTTATTTCAGGCTGTACCCTTCAGCTATCAAAGATCTCTGGCTTATCAGAGACGTACCACCTCTGCATTTATGGATTTTGCAACACCTCGAACTGTTTTTAAGAAGGTCCTACAGACACGTAAGTATGGGTTGGGGAGAGTAATGTTTCAGGTCATGTTGGATTGGAGAGGGACAGAATCATAGATAAAACAGAGGCATTGCTAATTATAGGCTACTCACAACAGCAATAAAGGCCCAGAAACATATAACAACAAACATATAATAACAAAATGAAATACATCAGTAACAATAAACATTTAAAATTTTGAAAGAGCAATAGAGAAAACAGCAGAAGAGGTTATACTGTACATTAGTAAAAACCTCTTAAAAAGAATATTCTTTTTAAGATTTTTAAGATTTAATCTTTTTAAGATTTAACATTTCTAGAATGTTAATGAGGATGGACCTGTCTCAAAAGACAGTTCCAGGGCTTAGGCACAATCAGTGAAAATACCTTCTCTCTACTACAAACCAGATGTACCTCAAGTACTGCTGGGACATGTAAGAAGGCCTTCAAGATGGGCAGGTTCCTACAGAAGGAAGTTCTTCAACTATCCTGGTCCTAGTCATTAATGACGTTAAAGATCCTCCCTAATATTTTGAATTGTACACAGCAACACAAATTGGGATCCCATATAAGACATTAAGGTGTCTCATATTTCCAATCTGGAGGTCCTGCTAACAAACAGGCTGTAGCATTTAGAAGCAATGGTCATTTCATAATATTTACCAATGACAACTTCACATAGAACACATTGCAACAATAATGTAACCTTATTATGAACCTCCCAGCTACATCATGATATGTGTGTTGTTCTCAAAAGACCTGCCTTCCAGTGTTTTTCCCAATCTGGTCTCCTCCAGCATGGCCTTTGGTGGGGAGTTATGAGAGCTGAAGTCTAATATATCCAGAGGGCACTATATTAAGAAGCAAAACATCTGGGTTGGTGCAGGGGAGATTTGGTGCTTTTTCTGTAAATAAATAAAACGGGGAATAGAAAGATGGGCTAAAACATAGTTTCAAACTGGGGGTTAACGTTTAGACATACATCTTCATCTTTTTGTTTCCCCCCCTGCACAGGTAAATATAGAGAAAGCTTTTTTCAACCAATAAGCTTTTTGAAGGTAGTGGCTTGCAAAAAGTGCTATTTTCTGAGTGACTTTTTGTTACACTGTGTTAATGGTCATCTCTTTTGTCTGGTTTATCAATCTGCATTTTGAATATTCACCATCTTGACTTGCACAGTATGTATTAGCTACAATATGTTCCAAATCCAGAAGGTTGGCTAGTAAATTCTTCCCACTCAGAGTCATTTGTATCTTCGTATTGTAACATGTGGGAGAAGCACTCTACTCTAGGATACCATCCATCCAAGAAGAAGCCATCACTGTAAGTTCAGTGCATTTCTGAAACCAACATTACCCTGAAGTAAATGGACCATTCAAAAATGTCTGTGAATGTTTAAAAATGAAGATTTCTTCACCAGGTAAAAGCATGTTGTGTTGTTTATGAGCAGAGACCTGCCCTGTTTCTAGGGCAGTGACATACAGTAGCTATGTTTTTGAAGCATACACTTTCTAATTCAGTTCCTGCTGAAATAATGTTCACTGTTTGTTTTTTGACAGAGCCAATTGTTTCCCCTCTTGTTTCTGAAAAAACTGATTCTCCAAAATCAACTGATACAGTGTTCCATTTTCCTGTGAAGGCTAGTCCTTCCACGTAAGTGGTTTCTTTGTGTTTGCAGTAACTACAATAAAGGCTACAGACCTTCAGCTGTTTGAATGAGATGAGAGTTCTGAGTAGCACACTTAGGATCATGATGTAAAATTGCTGCACTCCCAAGGCGAAAACAGTGGAATCTCTGTTTTTCTACAATGGGCATGAACAATAAAAGCAGAAGTTTTCAAGCCCCAAACTAAGCCCTAAATAAAATTATTTCTGTTTCCCTTAGGATCAGCCATAAATTCTCATCTTTACTGAAATGCATTCAAGCAAGGAATTAATGATTTATTAATTGTGTTATTTTTATTAATTTATTAATAAAAACATTAAATATTTATTAATTCAGTGCTATTTTTAATGGCCAATTTTTTTAATGGTGGTTAGGGAAACCTCTGTGAATATGTTCATACAACCTGCTAAATTAAAATCAAACAAATCACAAATATGTGATTTGTTTGATTTTAATTTAGCAGGTTGTATGAACATATTGTTGTATGTTTGTGCAGTTATTAGCAGTTATGTGCTATGCCTGAATAACAACTACTCATTTTGGTCCTCATTGAATAATATATTTTCCCTATTTCTTAATAAAAGGGAGTATTTCTATAGTTATGTCTGTTGCGTTCAGCACTGATTAAAAATTGAATAGCTGTATTGACGTGTATGTACTTTCAGTGCACCTAAAATTGTTTAGGTTTTGGTTTAAACACTATGAAGGCTCGTCCTTCCTTCATTTGGCATTTTACTTAGAGAACAGTATTTTGCTAGCACTGAACACCTGTCTTGTCAACCCTTAGCAGTCTAGAAGTCAACCTGTCAGACTCCACTCAAAGAGATAAGTCTCGGATTGCGCTGCATCCAACTAGATTGAAAAAGGTCCGTCTCTCTGCATTTGAGAGAGATCTGAATAAGCAACTTCACTCAAGCACAGGTGAGTGTGGCTACTCTGGACCAGGTTTTGAAGTTTTTTATGAATTGTGTTGCTCCAAGGAATAAAGGGAACAGTTGATAGTATGTTTTGACATTCTATGGGTCAGGTTAAAGTGTTAAGAAAATTACTTAAGAATCTATTAGCCTGGATCACAGCACTCTTCTTTATGGAGACCAGATAATTTTTAGAAGAAGTAAGCAGAGATATTAATGACTGGCTTATGCCTTGGCCAGCTAATGCATTCAGAGGAAGAAGACATGCCTAGCCTGTGAAATGGGCTAGGCAGTGAACATATTTACTACTGTACATTCTCCTGTGAATCAGCATTTCTGCCTATTCCTATATTTAATCTCTCGATAATGCTGGAGAACAATCAAGTGACACACAGTGCGGTGACATTGCTCGGATTAAGGCAGGTCCAAGCTGCTCTCAGTTCCCCTAAAGCAGGGGTCCCCAACCCCCGGGCTGCGGACCGGTCCCGGTCCGTGGCCTGTTAGAAACCGGGCCGCACAGCCCGCCCATCGAGCTCCGCCCATGGCCCATGTGACCCGCCCATCGAGCCCTGCCCGTGGCCCGCCCATGGCCCGCGTGGTGAAACTGGTCCCTGGTGCCATAAAGGTTGGGGACCGCTGCCCTAAAGCAGAACAGTGAAGTGAAATTAACAAAAATCCTGGTCATTAGAATAAATTATTTCTCATGCTTTAGACAGCGATATAAGTGGCTTCTAGTGGTAAAGCCCTGCTTACTCATTAATTAGTATTTAAGTAGTAAGGCTTCCACATATAAGCGGTACATCTAATATATCTTACCTCTCTTTGCAGCTCAGGGATTGCTGGACAGCACATCTTTGACAAAGTATGTTACTAACCTGTTTTGTTTTGTGGTTACACTCAAACTACTGTTTCTTCCTTTGCCTCCAGATGCTTAACAGATGGGGATGAAATGTCAGGTAGAGATGGCAGAGGTTTTGAAAATACTTGGTTTCACGTGATGGTGCTGCAGTCAGTATAAGGAGTAGAGACTCTCGAGCTCATGTGCTGCTTTTCCACTTTCCCTGTTCAAACAATACTTAAAAACATAAACTTAGAATCTCCCATGTCTGCATGCTTTTGGTCCTCTAAGCTGCAAGCTTGCTCTTAAACCTTTGAACACCGTGTCTGAAGACTGAATGCGTTTTGTGGAGCATGTATTGGTACTTCCCATTTCAGTGCCAGCCTCTGCTTAATGTATTGTCATTAAAAGTTTCCTGTCTTTCTCTTCCATGCTTGAGTTAGAGGTCTCCACTTCTGGCCAGAACAGGAAAACACGTTCACTTCTTCAACCTTCGGCACACACAAGAGAAACCAATAGCTGATTTAGTTTCTGTTTTGCTTGTAAACTCTAATTTTCCAGCCATTTAGTGTTTAAAACTGTAATCTTTTCTGGGCCCAAAGAAGTTTTTCCTTGTATGAATTTCTGGCAGGACTAGCAGGCTTTCCTCCCTCCCCTCTCTGAGTGCTAAATAAATCTGTGTGGGATTTTCTTGTAGTTTATTCTTGTCCTTTTGCAAGGGGGAGGGGGTGCTGTGCAGCATTAGGCTTTGTATGTGCTGCAAGGCAGCCCTAGGCACAGGTAATTATGTTCCATTTGTTGACTATTACTTATGTATTGAATATTACTTATATTTATCATTATATTTCCCTTACGCATTCCATTTATATTCTGCAGTCCTGATCAGTTAAACTCTCACTGCTGTCCTGTTCATTTACACACTTGAGGAAGTATCTGTAATAGTATTAAACTGGAATTGGTAACATTTAAAGGGCTAGCTAAAGAGATGCAGCTTAACTGATTCTCCAAAGGCATGGAGAGTGAGGGCCAAATGCAGTTCCTGGGGGACTGCATTCTGCAGGCTGGGAATGATGCAGGAAAAGGTTTTCTTCTGTGTAAATGGACCTCAGGAAAGGGGTATCTTGAGAAGGACTGCTCCTGAAGATCTTAATGTCCAGGGAAATTTCAACTAGTGCTGCAGGGCCTGGGTCTGATCTGCATGTGCTCTTCTGTTCTCAGGTCTCTTCAGATCTCTTTTTCAACCCCAGCACCGTTGAGCTCTGCTGGGAAAAAAGGCTTAATCCGTAGGCCCAAAAATTACCAAGGAGTTAATGTGAAGGATTTTGAAGGGGGCCTTGAACAAGACTTGTTGCAGATAAAAGATTGTGAGTCTGATTTGGGGTATTTTTGTCCTGGTGTATTTGTTAGAGAGCAGCCTGGGAACGGAGGGGTCAAAATGGGTTATAAATCTACTGGTTAAGGCAACGGGCTAGAAACCAGGAGACAGAGTTCTAGTCCCGCCTTAGGCTTGAAAGCCGGCTGGGTGACCTTGGGCCAGTCCCTGTCCCTCAGCCCTAGGAAGGAGCCAATGGCAAACCAGGAGACTGAGAGTTCTAGTCCCGCCTTAGGCATGAAAGCCGGCTGGGTGACCTTGGGCCAGTCACTCACTCTCAGCCCAACTCACCTCACAGGGTTGCTGTTGTGGGGAAAATAGGAGGAGGAAGGAGTATTAGGTATGTTAGCTGCCTTGAGTTATTTATAAAAATAAAGGGATCGAAAATAAAATAAAATAAATATGTTCTGGAGACAGAATCAAAGGAGCATGGGGTGGTGTTGAGAAACAGAAGTGAAATCAAGGCTGTATTTCCATCTGAAGGGATAACCTCTGTTTGAAATATTGCCAGCAGCACAAAACTACCTTGAAGACTTGCAAGGTGCAACACTACTGAGGAATGACACACAGGCTCATTCTGAAGAGACAGAAGTCTTTCTCCAGTCTCATTCCAGTGAGGAGAATGGCACAGAGCCATCTAATGTCCCACCTGAGCCGGTCTTGGTGAGGCAGTCTTTAGCTAGTAGGAGCGTGCCACCCTTTAGCCAGACACCGTTAGCCAGACAGGATGAAGTGTCTGACATGGAAGTTGAAACAGTGGCTGAAAGTCGCCAGAAAGAAATCTTGGCACCAGGAAGTGAAAGTGCTGTTGAGACAGAAACTGCACCCAAGGAAAAGGCTGATCGTCACAAAGAAGGGTGCCAAGAGAGCCTGCAAGATGCTGGAAAAGGATCGGTACACTGTCTGGCAAAGGGGAAACTAAGTCCAGGCACTGAAGATGCCAGCAGCGTGGAAAGCATTTCCCGGGAAAGAATAGTCACTCCTCAAAGGCAACAGCAAAAGCCTTTTCATGGAAACAGTCCTGTTGAGGAATTCTTCAGTCCCAAAGAGCCTTTGAACACAGGTATGTTAGTTTCTGTGGCTTGAGGAAAAAAGGCCTTCATATATAATTCTATGCTTTGCAATTATTATTTTTCTCTCCACATTGATAGATGGCTTGGAAGCTTCTGTTGCCTCCACAAATTGTGAAAATGCTGCTATGATTCCTGGATTGCATCCAGGACAAGGTTAGTTACTAGTGTAACCTTCAGAAATGCCTTTCAGTATTTCTTTTACATTTATGTCTGAATATTGGTAGCCATTTCTTAACTTAATTCTGCCAATCTAGGCGTGGACGCAGTAAGATCATCCACCCCAACAGATGCTGAGTTCCCAGAAGCACCTCAAGGCCATCTCTCAACTTGTCTGAGTAAAAGGTCTGTCAGGCGTTCGGTGAACGAGATGGTGACACGCATCATCAGGGAGCTGGATGACACTGTCCCAGCAGTTACAGGACAGGATGTGGCCAAGGTTGGCCTGAAGGAAGGATTTTCCCTTAGTGAAAGTGGTAAGTGTTTGTCGCTGGTGGTATATCAATAAATGTGTGGAAGCCTTTGCAAGGATTATGTGAAAAACTGCCTTGCATGGAGGTTTGCCATCTTGTACCACTCTGGCCTTTGTTCTGGGATAATTGTCTTGAACCATGTCCTGCCCTCCACATGATTAATTAGGAGCCTTAACTTAGTGTTTCAGCACAATCTTTACATGTAGAACGTCCAGGTTCAATTCCCATCATCTCCAGTTAGAACTGGAAAAGAATCCTGTCTCAAACACAGGAGAGTGACTGCCAGTCAGTGTAGATAATATTGAATTCAGAGATCTCACTCAAGGGCTGAACTAATGCCTTGAACTAAGCTATATTTATTTGGTTTTGGCTTAATGTATTTTGTGAATCCAGCCTTGTGCCCCTTTTTTGTGATTTCCAGAACAGTTCTAACTCAAGCTGCTGAAAACTGAATTAATTTTCTGCCCTTTGCGATAAGAAACACTTGAAAATTATCATCTAAGCCTTAAAAAAACGGAATTTTTAAAAAATGAGTCTCACTCCAACACCTCCAAAAACTTAGGAAATCCAGCACTGTACACTTTCCATTATCATCCCAGAATACTAAAATTTGCCCAACTCCTGGCTTATGGGTTATTATGATATGAACCCAGGCAGTTATGGTTTATTCAGGTTAAAGAAGCCATAACTTAATGTGATAAAGAAATAGGGACATTAAATGAGCAGCATCTAGCTCATTGTGAGTTGAACGCAAAAGGTACAGAGGGTGCAGCTTCTTTCCTTCCGCTTGTTATTCTTCCTCTTAGTGGCGCTGTTCTGCCAGAATGCTACTTTGAGCTAAACCTGTACATGTGAATGAAGAGGAAATGTGGGATGTTTGGGGAGGATCTCAAAGCAGTAGTAGACTCTGACCCATTCAGGCAGTCGGTGCTTTTAAAAGGTATTGATTAAATGTGTGTCCTCTCTCTGTGTTCTCTTGTAGCTATTGGTATCTCCCCAAGGCCCAGAGTGGGAACTCCAGACAGACATTCAAGCGGAAAGACTCCAAAGCAGCTGGAGAGGACCCCCTTTAAGGAAATGAGAGATGGAACCACTCCACAAATGGGTGATGGAAGCAGGAAAAAAGAAGTGTTGAATGTGGAAACTGAGCAGGTTCTGGAGTCTGAAGCTGAAAACAACCCAGAAGTTGAGATGTCAGAATCTGAGAACACTGGTAAACTAACTTACAAGACGCTGAAGTTGGCATTGGAGCAAACTTGGCTTATTAGATGCATTTCAAACTGATTAACATAAGAAATGGACCCTGGGGCCCCTCAAAGGCAATTTAGACATTAATCCTGGTCCTGAGTCAGGTCCATATGTTGAGAGCTTCATTCTTTTCAGGCTGCCATGGTGGGACTTCTCAAAGTGCAGTCCTCTCCTAAAGCATAACTTATTTTCAAATTATTCCCCACATCATTTGGGTTTCTCCAGAAGGCTTCTTTCTAAATTGAATAAAGCAAGTGATTTTACTATGAATCCCGTAAAACTGAGTCCTTTAATAACTTTCCTTGCGATTACCTGTGAAGGAGGTGGTAGTGCCCAGAAGCTACAAACAAGTGCTGTGTGTGAATTGTTCCCTTCTTGCCTGATCACAGTTCATGTGTGTTGGGGAGGCGGTATGAGATTTTACCTTTCTTTCTCTCATCAGAGCCAACTGGCGACACACCGGCCTTCGTGCACGCTAAAGCTTTTCACTGTACGCCGCTGCTGTCCAGCCCATATGTTTCGAAAGAGGTGGCTCCGAGGTATGTATGTGGTTGCAAGGAGATAGGACTGCAGCCCCCTAACAACTGAGTATGGCAAGACTGGTGTGGTTGCCAGGAATGCTTTGCCTTGCCTCACTCTGGCTGCCAGACAGAAAGAGCTACAGCCTTCAGGGACTGGCGGTCCGACCCAATCAAGTGATTGTGTTACGCTGGGACCAGAGAAATCATGGTTCAGGTTCCCACTGAACTGTGGTGTTCCTTGGATAACTTTTAACCACTCATGCTTTCTCAGCCCAACCTTCTCCCAGGAATGTTGTTACGGAGGTAAATTTAGGAGAGATCCCCCCGATAAATATTGCCACAAGCTTCCCGTGGAAAGTTAGGATATAAATGTAACATTACCGTAGTAGGAGTAAAAATAATACATCATTATGTACTTTATTTGGCTTTGACTTTATTCTGTTGTACAAACCTAGCCGTAGTGGCTTTTTCAACAGACCATGGCTAAAAAGTCACACCGTGGCGTGATAATTCAGGTGGCAAGAAATCTGAAAAAAATGCAGTCTCTCTGAATGTTTCAAATCAGAGACTCTGCCTTAATGAACTTCCTATAAATGAGGCTGCGAAATGCTTCTTTCGGTTTCCAAGATTTCACATTTATTTGTTTGTTTGTTTGTTTGTTTATGTACTGTATGTATGTAGGTATTTTCTATCCTGCCTTTATTATTTTTATAAATAACTCAAGGTGGCGAACATACCAAATACTCCTTCCTCCTCCTATTTTCCCCATATTTACCTCAGTAAATAGTACTAGCATTAAAGATCCCTAACTGAAGTTTGTGTTAATTCTTGCTTCCTTGATCTTGCCCAGCTACATGGGCTTGACAGCCATGTAGGTGTAGGACTGAGTTCACATGGTATGCTAAGCCATAAGCCATAATTTACAAGCTACAGTGGTTGGAGTTCTTATAAAATGCTAAGGGAAAAGCAAGCAACCCGTATTATAATAATGGGGAAAGGATGAACTCACTTGATGTAAGACTGCCTCTCTAAAAGAAGCTTTATTGAACTTTTTGTCATGAAGCATTCATCCTTTTGCCTCGGTATTTTCTGAATGTGGAATACATCTGTTATTCTATTCCATACAGAAACCTGTGACTTTCAGATGACAATGGCTTCCTATCCAGAGGTGTTCCCAGGATCGGAAGCTTTCATCAAAATGACAAAAGCAGGATTGTGCTATAAGCTCTGCCTCTTTCGTACACAATGTGTGACATCACAATGGACCTACGACAGGGGGCAGAGTTTGGGTCATGACAATATTGCTTTTATCTTTTGTGTCTCCTCGACCTCTCCTAGAGATGTCTGTGCTACCCCCCTTGTTGGCCATGCTGTCTGGAACTACCTGGGAGATGGATTTCTGCAACAGCTGGAGGATCATTGGTTTCCTCTTCTTGCAGCAGACTTGATTGCTTAGACCACAGCTTTCCAAACTGTGTGTCGTGACACAAAAGTGTGTCGCCTGCGGG
This sequence comes from Charina bottae, assembly GCA_023362775.1. NCBI lineage: Eukaryota > Metazoa > Chordata > Lepidosauria > Squamata > Charinaidae > Charina > Charina bottae. Next base: position 13,587,319 of record JALMGJ010000015.1, read on the forward strand.
GCCCAGGTGTGTTGGGTCAAAACCCGGAACCGCTGATGGCATGCTGCTGCCACGTGCGGCCGCGGGTCATCAGCGCTTCCGGGTTTTCGCAGGGCACACAAGGACACCGCCACCGCTGCAGTGCGCGGAAACCCGGAAGCACCGCCGCAGTGGCGGCACACAAAAACCGAAGGCGGTAGCACTTCTGGGTTTTTGTGTGCCGCCACTGCGGCGGCGCTTCCGGGTTTTCTTGCACACCGCCGTTGGTGTGTCGCCGCGGGAAAACTTTGGAAAGCCCTGGCTTAGACAGTCTTTTTGGTATTTTTCTTGGAGGTCGCCGGTAAAACAGAGTTTGGTTCAACGGGTTCCAAAGCCAGCTAAAAGAGTACGCCGGAAAAAACGGGAGCCATCTCTCCCCAGCAACTTGGTGAAAAAAATGTTCACCCACTACGTTAAGATGCCAGTAGCCAAAGACGCTTTAGAGGCGGTGGAGAGGTGGTGAGTCATAATGATCCCCTTTGGAGAAAGATGTTTGCCAGCTAAACAGCACTGAGCTAAGAGAAAATCAAGCATGTGTTGTGCTGCCTCTTTCTGTTGAGATGACTTGGTTTCTTGCCAAGAAACAATTTTGCTCATAATAGTACAAAAATCAGACCTTTCAGTTTTCTTGAGGTCTTGCAGTACAGCCTGCCTTCAAAGGAGAGGGGGCAATGCTGTAACTTTCCCAACTGACTTCAGGCTTCATTCTTCCAGCGTGAACTTGTACTTCAAGCATCTGAGCAACGACTTGGAAGCCTATGTGAGTCATGCTCGACGGAGGACAGCAGAACCAGCCGATCTGGAGCTTCTCATGAGGCGGTAAGGGCGGGTTTCCAAGGTCTCAAGGGCACCACCTCAAACTGAAGAAGGTATTTCAGTGAAGCTTTCCCCATCGTAATGCTCCAGATGTTTTGGGGCTAGAACTCCTGGCCGGTACAGTTGCTGGAAATTCTGACAGTCATAAGTCACAATATATTTGGAGAGCACTAGGTTACAGAGGGCTGTTCTTGAGACTAGATGAGGGCTTTCCCCAGCTGTTTCCTTGCTGTTGACATTGTGGATAGGCGATTTAATGTTTCCCCACTATTCAGTTTCTTGAGAAACAGCTGAGCAATAGCAGAGATAAATGTGAATGCAGAATTGTAGTAATTCCAGCAGAGAGGAATACAGTATTGGAAGAATGATAAACGTTGATTTGCTAGTTTCACTTTATGCTTAGGCTTTATCTTTGTGCAGAATTTAAAAGATCAGATTCTGGAGTATCTGGGCTTATCATGAATAAGGTGCATGTTAGTCCACATACAGTAGCTTGTCTCCCTTCTATTTCTTGCTAGAGAGCACAACCACCAAAAAATTGAGCAAGGAGTCTTCCGAGCCAGCAATCTTAGATTGCTGTTCTCTTTACCAACCAGATTTTATGGATGGAATATACAACTTGAGAACTTCTTACTTGCCCGGTAGCGAGTGCTCCGGATTTTATTTCTTAAATTCTATGCTAGCCACAGCCACAGCCTTAACAGCTCAGGGCCGTTTACAGAGATAAAAAGGAAACTGGAAAGGCATGGATGTTGGTTGGAAACAGACAAACACTACCTGATCTCAGCCATACTTCTTTTTGTCTTGTGATCCCTTTCCGCACAATCCAGGCAAGGACTGATAACAGACAAGATGCCTCTGAATGTGCTGGTGGAGCAACACTTGCCTATGGAGTACAGGAAGCTGCTAATCCCCGTAGCCGTAAGTGGGAACAAAGTGATCCCTCAGAAACCATGATGAGACGCTGAAGCACTCTGATGCTAGAGACAGAAGATTGGAATAAGCAACGCAGCAGGACGACGACCTTATGAGGCTCTTGACTGGAGTGGATGTATATCCGTCAGCAAAGTCGCCCACTGTTTAACTAAAGCACAGGACTATCTCAGAACAGACAATGCTGAATTGCACCTATTGTATTTGCTTCTGTGATATAGAAGGTGCCTTGTTGTTCAGTCTATACTAGGGTTGCAAATAATATTTTGTAAAAGCCACATTCTGCATTACTTTAGAATAAAACTGTTTTCTCTGTACTCTTGTTCTCGAGCAAGCAAAAGCAAATACTTTCAAATTTATGATTTGCTGTTCCACGCTGTGGAACCTATTTTACTAAACTTTTTCTTATATTCTGAAGATACTTGATTTAGAACTTTTTTTAATCTTAGCTATTTGTTTTTCTTCCATTTCTTAATTTACCAATTAACATCCAAACCCTATGTAGATGCAATTCTTAAGCCAAAAGCAGAGATTGATAAATCAAGCTACAGGTGATCCATGTCAGTTATGCAGCTATGTGTATTCTGGGCACAATCAGTCTATCCTGATAAACTGAGATGTGTGTGTGTAAATTTCCCCAATATATACATTTTTCCAGCTGAGACTGCAATGCAACTTTGGAAGAACAGCATAAACTATTCTCACAACAGCATCCCCCTTTCACATGTTATTGAGGGAAAGTACGCATTAGGTCAAAAATGTGGACAAAATGAATTTTTCTCTCATCCCTAATCAGATTCTTTAATGAGTTGCTATGCAATATACTGGAAAAAGAATCCTCTAGCACAAAACCCTTGGATGTCAGATGAAGAGAGAGGAACAGTTATAAGGAACTGGAAAAGGCCTTAACATTATTGCTTATGTAAATAAACTGTACAATCTGCTTTTAAATCACTGGTCTGAAAACCATCCATTTCAAACACTTGATAAGCTTCCCTTTCTTTTTCAGTGCAAAAATATGTTGAACTGCCAGAAAGAAATGGTTATGATGTTTGGCTTTGTAATTTAGTTTTTCTCTCTCTTCATCTGCTTGGCTGCCCTGGATTCTGTTAGTTTTTTCTACACTTTCTAGCCCCCCGTTTGGGCTGTGGGTAGTGCAAAAGTTATAAATACAATCTAAAATTTCTGAAAATGCATAGGTTTAAGCCATTTTAACATCCACTTGGCTGAACGGTCACTTTATAATAATTTCTTCATGGATTCCAGTTGCAGAACATTTACTGGTAGAGAGGAAGTATTGCTACTTTTTGCAAACAATGTGAAGCTCTGTCAATTTCACCTTAAACTGCTCCTACGTTACTGGAAATTAGTTATTCAGACTGAGATTAGTTATTCAGACTGAGAAATGGGATGCTCTAAACTAAATGTTTTGCATGGATTTTAAAACACATTTTAACAGCATATACAATGGACTTTGTAATGCTAAGCCTAAGAAAAGGGCTGGGATCACAGCTTTGCTTCTGGGGCTCGGTTATCAGCTGTGAGCCCTGGCAGGGCAATTCTGTTCTCAGTTCTGTCTCAGATTTTATTATTTCAGGGAATCTCACAATGGGAGAGGAGGTGGGTTGATTTAGATGCTGGGATGCTCCGTTTCTTCAGCTGCGTGAGATGGGGGCACGTGTTTTGGCTCTCCCATAGTTCCTTGTCGATGAATATCTACAGCCATAAGCCTTTGCATCAGAATTTCTATAGGAATGGAGACAGCAGGGTCCAGTTGTTCTTTGGGAACTTGGAAGGCGTGACAGATGTAAGATTCCAATGTTTGCTCAGTGAGGCCGTGGTCAATTATATAGAAAGCTGCCCTCAAGTCATCAGGCCTCACTTCCCTGGGAATAAGAGAGCAAAAGCAATCACTGAAAAGGGACTGACTTCTAATAAAAACATGCTATATAATCCTAAAGTCAATCATTCTAAATCACTAGCATTCTGCTTTCAGAGTTACCCCACTTGACGCTGCCTGTTCCTCCAAATTTACTACATCCAAAAAATGACAATTGAGAATAAAAACTTCAGGGTAGGGTATTTATATATTACATGTTTAGCTTACCCCTTTCCATTATTGACTGAACTGATTCTTCCCTTGTCCTCCATTTTTTAAAAAACTAGAAAGATCTAAAGATGAAAATATCTAGTTTGGATCCAGACAAAGGCTACTAGTAAAAGCAAGTGGACAAGTGGAAGTTTGCAATGGAAGTTAATTGAATTTAGATCTAAACCGCTGGGAGTCAGCACCCACTAAGTTCAGTGGGGACTCAACAAGTGGAACCTAATTCTCAGACTTGTACAGGTTTTGAAGATCAGATACTCACATCAAGGTTCCTAGTTCAGCACGTAGTTCATTCAGATACTTCTGTTTCTCAATCAAATATTGGTTCTTAATTTTTTTAATTAGGGGTTCTGTTTTCCCTTCTTCATCCTGTAAATGAATATAAGTGCTTTAGGAGTGTGTGTGTTCATTGTTGCTACCCCCTTTCAGAATAAACATCTCCCTTCTCTCAACTGTAGGCAATTATTCAACGTTATAATGAACATCTTTTTTCCCCACTGTTAAAGAATACAGAAGACTCACTAGCTGGGTTTACACATTTCTAAAACTAAGGCTTGTTTAACCATGATTTACTGGATAAACTATAATTGGCTAGGTTCGTAAAACATGGATACTACTGGTGGCTTGCCATGGGGTCAGGTGGAGCCCTTTTGTTTCCCACCAGCAACAAAACCCCACATGTTGACATGTGCTGTCTTACTTTGCTACTGTTCTGAATATAGGACTCTAAATATGGGAGAATAAGTCCGTGGGGTTTGTTCCCTTTTAACTTGCTCACATACTTAGTTTAGCATAAATCTGAGAAAATAATTGAGATGTAAGGAAATATAGAGATTCCTATAAGAGATTATCTGAGTTTGGGTATGAGAAAACTGAACAATGAAATAATCAGAAGTAATACTTTATTAATTTAATGAAATTGTTCATTACTCACCCACTATTACAAATTTTTCTTGTGATCCCAGTCCTTGAGGTGAGGGTCAATCACATCAATCATTACATTCTGCTGGGGATTTCTAACATGCTATTCAAACATCATTGCAATCTTTGTTCCCATTACAGTTCCATACCCACACAAAGCCATAAATCATAGCTTACCAGCCCACACTTTGGTTTCATATTGCATGCTAAGCCAAACCCAAACAAATATGGGTTAACATGATGTATGAATTTACCATTTGTGTGGAACCTTCACAGAAGACCAAAGAGTCGTTGGCTTTCCGGATGTATTTGGAACAACCCAGATTTAATGCTTAGATCAGAGCTTTCCAAACTTTTCATGTTGGTGACACACTTTTTAGACATGCATCATTTTGCGACACTCTTACAGCAGGGCATCATTTCGCAACACACTCTTACAGCAGGGCACAAGGCAGGCACCAGGACCTGCGTGGAATCCTGGCAGGGCAGGTTTGGAGGCAGCAAGGCACAAGGCAGGCACTAGGACCTGCGCAGAATCACAGCAGGTTTGGAGGCAGCAAGGCACAAGGCAGGCACCAGGACCTGCGTGGAATCCTGGCAGGGCAGGTTTGGAGGCAGGAAGGCACAAGGAGGCACTAGGACCTGCACGGAATCCTGGCAGGGCAGGTTTGGAGGCAGCCAGGCACAAGGCAGGCACTAGGACCTGCGTGGAATCCTGGCAGGGCAGGTTTGGAGGCAGGAAGGCACAAGGAGGCACTAGGACCTGCACGGAATCCTGGCAGGGCAGGTTTGGAGGCAGGAAGGCACAAGGAGGCACTAGGACCTGCACGGAATCACAGCAGGTTTGGAGGCAGCAAGGCACAAGGCAGGCACTAGGACCTGCGCAGAATCCTGGCAGGGCAGGTTTGGAGGCAGCAGCAGCCGCGACACACCCAGACACTGCAGCTGACACACTAACGCAGGGCTTTCCAAAGTTTTTCCCGCGGCGACACACCAACCGGCGTTGGTGTGTCGCCGCGGGAAAACCCGGAAGTGCGGCAGCGTGCAAAAACCCGGAAGCGCTGCTGCTGCTTTCGGGTTTTGCACGCTGCAGTTGGTGTGTCGCCGCGTGAAAACCCGGAAGCGCTGATAATCATGATTATCAGCGCTTCCGGGTTGTGTGGCGACACACCAGACTGTGTGTGGCGACACACTTTTGTGTCGCGACACAGAGTTTGGAAAGCTCTGCACTAACGTGTCCCGACACACAGTTTGGAAAGCTCTGGCTTAGATCTTTGAATAGAGATTCCAAACTATTTTGGCTTTACCCTTATTCACTACTGAAATTTGCACAATGAAGGTCTGCCTCTGAGACGTTACATACAGTACCAATGGATTATCCTTTACTAAAAGGCTTTCCCTACAATGTATGAGTTATTCGGGGTTGTCTCCCTATATGAGCTATGCTCCTTTACAACTCTCTTTTGGAAGGGTTTGTTAGCAAAAGCTAAGAGGAGAGTTGCTGTAAGCCATTTAGTTCTTACAGGATAGCTACGATAGTACAGTACGCTCTGAATTCAACCCAGTTTTATTCCATCAATTAAAAAGAGTGGCATAATTGGAAGTCCTGGAAGATCCTTTTAACATAGCGGCCTGTAATTTACAAACTGTGATGTATAGCTTGGCGTAGGGATTAGTAACACAATGCAAGCAGGCTGTGACACCCCCACGTGATGTCTGTGAGACCCCCAAATACACTTGTATGTGTGTGTACACACAAAGAGACTTGTATTCCAAGAATGGCCAACATCTTGTGAGATTTTTTTTTACACTTAGAAAGTATTTTATATGCTTTCTCCGTGTTATGCCGAATTTGGCAGTTTTAGTCTTATTTCGCATCCCAGCCTTTTCCCATAAAGACTGAACTGCTTCTTATCCAATGCTCTAACTTACCTCTAAGAATAACAGCTTGTACATAATAGTATTAACATTTGGCCTGAAACCTGCTGCATCAAGTAACTCCTGAATCTCTTCTTCTGTTTTTAGTGGGAAAGCTGTCCTCAAGGCAAGGCTATAGAAGGAGAAAGAAAACATAGTAGCTTTGGGTATCTGTCTGAAATTGATATACAACTTTTTTAAAAATTAGGCTAATATTCCTTATATTAACTTTTCCGAAAAGGGGACAGACAACTGTATTCGATGTCTGCCACCTTTCTCCCTCCAAAGCTGATCAAATATCTGCTCAGAATGCTGGATCTCTTGTTTTCCCTTCCCCTTTGTCCACAGATAAATTATTTGCCCAATGTTCTGCCACCAAATGACCCATCAACCTGAGGGCTGCCCCAGTTTGCAAGAAAATAGAAATCTTGAGTGGTATCCCGGTCACCTTTTGCAGTTCACAGTTTCTATTAAAAAAAAAAAAAGATTATAAAATGGTGGCAGTCCAACCAGGACTGGAACCACAATGGATATGGTGGGGTGAAACTCTACCCCCTCCTTTTACTTTTTGGCCCTACTTTTGCTCCCTATGCACCCCAAAAAGAATGACGCTGCCTTAGCCTTCTGTCTCTTTATCCACAGGTTGGAAGAAGGTTATTTTCAAAGTAACTTCCTCCCATATATCCCAGTGCAAAGAGAAAACTGCATTTCAGGGAAGGTACCCAACAACAAACCTTAAACAACACACTAGATCTTTCAATAATCTGGATTAGCATGTGGCCAAGATATACAAAACACCAAACATCATCCTATCTCTGTTAAAAATGTATACATGTTTCTAGAGCTCCAGTTCTGGTTTATCGTCCTGTTGCAGGTGCAGACTACATATCCTGGCTCTTACCTGAAATGCTCCTCTGACAGCTGGCCAGTATTTTCGGTGTCAGCAGCAGTCAGTTCTTTTAACAAGTTGTTAAGTTCCAGGAGGTGATTGTGGTATACTCCCTCATCCAGCTGTGAAAGAGATGGCAGGAGCATTAAGCTGAAGCAGTGTTCCCCGGATCATCAGCCCCATCATCCTTAGCCAGCACGGTTACCCTCTGGAGCAGTGTTTCTCAACCGTGACAACTTTAAGAGGAGTAGACTTCAACTCCCAGAATTCCCCAGAGAGCATGGCTAGCTGTGGAATTCTGGGGGTTGAAGTCCACACATCTTAAAGTTGCCAAGGTTGAGAAACACTGATCTGGAGGATATCTGAGCAGGGACATATGCATTCAAGCATCATCTAATGAACCTTCTGATGTTGATAGGCTGGACATTGGGAGGCCCCCCATCAAGAACTAAAGCTCAGCTTTCTTGGTTTTATTCTTTTATCCCGTTTGTATGGATTGGAACCCATCACAATATCTGATCCTAATAGGCAGGCCATATATATTTCAAGTAAATAACCTGCAACAGAGAACAGGAACAGCAGCACTAGCCAATCCAGAAAGCAACAGACTACGATAGCCAGCTTGGTCAGTAGAGGCAAAGTCACTGGCCTTTTAGGAAATGGACTGGCTTCTAGAAGCTGGAAAAGATATAATAAGGACTTGAACTTCTACTCTATCAGAGAGCCACCAGTTTAAAAAAAGCTTTTCAGCGTATTATTTATCCTAACCTATAACGGGCAAGGAAATTTACCAGAAGAAAAAATAACTACAGTAATTGATGCTATTTTTACCCTGTCCATTATTGATAACTTTTGTGAGACTTGCTTTCACCAAGCTTCAAAATATCACTTCCTGAATAGTACACCAGCCAAAAACTGCTCCTGTCCTTTTGACTGTTGTCCCAAAGAAACCACCTCCGGCGTGAGCAGATTTATGTATTTCTTTGGTACCCTAAGCAAGTAAGAGACTCACATTTCCTTTCAGGATATTAAGAAACAAGGACATTGTTTCATTCAACCGAAAGAGCTTGAGGTTTTCGTAGATGGTGTAAGTCCAGTCAAAAGCAACAGCTTCACCGTATCTTTTCTGAAAGAAGCTTAGGAAGAATTCAGAGAGGCTAGATGATTTTCCTTTCTGTAAAAGAGCAGAACGTTTGGGAACAGATGCTCGAACGAAAGGCCAAATTGGATATCCTGTAAATTGCACAGTTAGCAGCTATGTTGGGGTTTTAATTTAATTGACTACTAGACACTGAAAGAAGGATTTTGATTGAGCCTGCAGGGAGGGCAGAAAACCCTCCAGCCCCAACTGTAAATCCCAAGGTCCTTCCCACCCGGCCACAAGCAAGGGGAGGGAGGGGCTGCACATGGCCTCCCACATTCTAGGATGCAGACCCCAGGACCCCCCTCCCAAAGGGGCTGCTAAACTGTCTCTCACTAATATGACCACTTCATACAAGGCGAGTAAGGGCAGTAATTGCACTCTAATTTTAATTACCACTCTACATTTAAATCCAATTAAATTACGATTTTGTTTTCGTCCTGCCCCCCCCCCCCCCACCTTCTGAAGTGTCTCTCTGATATTGTGCACGGAGACCAAGGGCCTCCTGAGCCCCAAACCTTTTCTTCTCTCCTAACAAAACCGGCTGCTCCCTTATGGCCAGGTTGGGGAGGCACGGCAGGGAAATGTATTCATTTAGTTGCGATTTCTTGCATTGATCTCCTGCCTTTTTTTCTGACTAAAGGCTACTTCCTCTGAGGTCTCCCTTCATTTCACCCCGACGTCCATCTTGATGTGGGCGACTGAGATGAGAAACACTGGCTCAAGTCCTCCAGGGAACTCCATGGTCAGGAGGCTCCTGGATCTCCTTAGCTATCTATGCTATCCTGGATGTCAATTCTAGAGAGACTTCCCATTGCCTCTGATACATCTGTAAGAGAAGGGCGAGGAAAATGAAAGACACCTGTTGATCTGATACAATTTTTTCCCTCCAGATCTCCCTCAGAAGGGCCACTACTTCCTTCTTGGACAGCTTCTTGTTTCTAACCAGGCCATCACACCTCAGGTACAGGGGAACCTTTTCGCTTCTTCCCTGTGGAGAGAAAGAGTAGCCTACTGTGGGCAACGTCAAATGTCTGCTTAGATCAGTGTTTCTCAACCTTGCCAACTTTACGACGTGTGGACTTCAAGTCCCAGAATTCCCCAGCTAGCCATATGGCCAGCCATGTGTGGCTGGGGAATTCTGGGAGTTGAAGTCCCATGTCTTAAAGTTGCCAAGGTTGAGAAACACTGGCTTAGACCATAAACCCAACGCACAGCATTACGTTGTTGGCTGTTGTGCAAAGCTGCGCAAGGGACACAACCAGAACACACTGGTGTACCCGATTTCACAACGGTGCACTCCAGGGTGCTTGTTGAGTGAGGCCAGGCTATTTTAAGGTTAGCCACCCCTGACGCTGTGTGATAGCCAGGTTCATGATGAGACAGACAGGATTTCCCAGAACGTGCTGATCTCCAAGCGCATTTCAGCTAAGCTTAGAACATTTTGCAAAGACGTTCAATAATTGACTGAAGTAGAAAATATTTCTGTTTAACAGGCTGGAACAAATTCCCTTTCTGAACACTCCACCCCCCGCCTTTGCTCTGGAAGACTGAGAAGAAGAGATCTCTAAATTGCTCGGATAAGACCAAGCTCTTTGGGTAAGTGAACCCCAGAAATCCATCTGAATTTCTATATGCAGTGGCAGAGAAGTCACGAGAAGGGCGTGTAAGCCCGGCCATACCCGCCCCACGAAGGTGTCGCGCTCTCTCAGGAGTCCCCCGCCGATTTCCTCCAAAAGCACATCTACCAGCTGGTTACTTGTTTTGCCCAGCGACAAGCTGCTCCAGCGCTCAGTTCCACCAAGAATCACTTCTGCAGGAACAGGGATATAATATCAGACAGGACAGGAATCTGAGAGGAAAAGGAGCACTTAACACTAATGCTCACATTATTTTATCCCCCAGCAGTAAGCAGGCGAAGGAAGGTAGATGCTTTTGAACTGTGGTGTTGGAGGAAAATTCTGAGAGTGCCTTGGGCTGCTAGAAGATCAAACCAGTGCATACTCCAGGAAGTAAAGCCAGACTGCTCACTTGAGGGAAGGATATTAAAGGCAAAACTGAAGTACTTTGGCCACATAATGAGAAGACAGGATACCCTGGAGAAGATGCTGATGCTAGGGAAAGTGGAAGGCCAAAGGAAGAGGGGCCGACCAAGGGCAAGATGGATGGATGATATTCTGGAGGTGACGGACTCGACCTTGAGGGAGCTGGGAGTGGTGACAGCTGACAGGAAGCCCTGGCGTGGCTGCTGGTCCATGAAGTCATGAAGAGTCGGAAGCGACTGAACGAATAAACAACAACAAAAAAGCAGTAAAATATTCATAACAGAAAACTAGGGTACGTATACAGTACATAAAGGTAAAGGTAAAGGTTCCCCCCGCACATTTGTGCAGTCGTGTCCGACTCTAGGGGCCGGTGCTCATCTCCGTTTGTTAGCCGAAGAGCCAGCGTTGTCCGAAGACGCTTCCATGGTCATGTGGCCGCATGACGCGTGCGGAACGCTGTTACCTACCCACCGAAGTGGTACCTATTCATCTACTTGCATTTGCATGCTTTTGAATTGCTAGGTTTGCAAGAGCTGGGGCGAGTGCGGGAGCTCACTCCGCACGCAGGGCTAGGGATTCGAACCTCCGAACTTGTGATCTTCCAATCAACAAGCCTGGCGTCTTACCCGCTGAGCCATCGCGCCCCTCTATACAGTACATACATACATACATACATATAATACATAAGCCTGCACTAAATTATACCTGCACATTTGTTCCAGTCAGGGCGGGGTGTGGATGTCCGCTGGACATTGATGAGGTCATTGAAGTACCGGTCTCGCTCCTCTGAAACTTGTTTGTGTACATCCAACATTATCTCATATTCTTCATGGAGGTCATAAAAATCTTTCTGAAGAATTTCCATCTGAAAGACAAGGAACAAAGGATGGGAATGAGCACAAGGCCTGTAGTTTTGGGTAGGTGACCTTCTGGACTGGGGAGGTGGAGAATGAATTGAAACATCTACCAGGAATATTGTTGGAATCTGAATATGGAGAGGAAAAGCACAAACAAACTCTGATCAGGCATAAATAGAACTAGAAAGAAGCTCTTCCTACTCAAGAAGATAATTTTTCTGATTTCTGGTTAAGTTCTGCCTCTACAGTGAGTGGGAAAAGAGAGCCTGTTCTTGATCTCCTCCTCCATAATAGAGAATCCACCAAACCTGGAACTTAGGAAGGTTTCTTCCCTAGGTACCTTCTCAGCCAAATCATTATATTTTTGTTCCTGCAGTTCAAAGTCTCTTCTGGGCACAACATCTCCATAGTTTGCCTGCATGGTGTTCAGTTCCACTTGAGCTTTGGTGAGGTCCTGGCGGGCTACCTTCAATGCAACCTTCAGCCTCACTGTGTCCTCCTCTAGAACATCTTTAAGAGAAGAAAGAAGTCCAGGAAGGCCCAAGGGACACTCAAAAATGGCACTTAATTTATAACCCTTCACCAGAATGGGAGAACCTTCCCACCTGCTCCTACTAAGGCAGCCTCAAGTTCATCTCCCCTCTGTCCAACAAGCTTGATCCTTCAGATCACAAAGCAGAAAAAAAAATCCACTGGCAATCAGCTGAGAGTCAAGGACAAGGGAGAGTGGACAAGCCAAGATCCAGATCAGACACTGCATGGAAGTACGTTTTTTTAAAAAAATGTAAATCAGCGCTAGGGTTCCAATGAGCAGGACTGGGACTGTGCTGCGGAGAAGAGGCTTCTTCCTTCTCTCCTGCCAATGAATGAGCATTTATCGTCAGGGCATATTAATGCCTTTTGTGGGATGATACATTAAATTCATTCATTGGTTCATTCATTCAGTTTAGGTACCACCCAACTCCCAAATGACTCTGGGTAGCTATATGTTGGGGATGCTGCAGGAAAGGGAGTGTTAACTCTCCTCCTTACATGCCACAGTCCTCCTGTTCTTGCTTGGGGAACTACAGCAGCTATACCCCCCCCCTGGGATTAGAGTCTGGGTCATTCTGCTCATGATCCCAGTCTTTTAACGACTATCTAGCCAAAACAGAATTAAGACGGTCTTGGCCTTGTTGCACTCTCCACTATGATCCATCTCTTTCTATTCTGCCACCTCATCCACACTTTTGCCCTTAGCTGCTTTCTTCTTGCTTACAGAAGGAGGTAAACTTATCTCCGATGTACTGTACTGTATGTTGATTAGTCTAAGACACCTGAATGCACTGCGCATGCCTCGCAGCATCTGTTTGGAGACGGGATGCATGGATTGCTCTTGCTGCTATCGAAGAGCTGGCCTTTCCACCAAAGGTGTAATATTTTGAACATACATTTTCTACTTTCCAACTGCACTTCAGCTATGCCATTGTGAAGCAGAGGTTGATGAATTGGCTGTTGCTGACTGGGAAAACTGCAGCTCTTCTACCTTGCTCCTTGGCGAGCCACAATTCCTCCTTCTGACGGTACATTTCATTGAGGTCCAAAAGCAGTAGCTTGCGGGCATCGCACTCATTGAGATAGCGAAGATATTCCTCTGCCACTGTCTTCCGCAGTTTAGCCACCTATACAATGAAGGAAAAGTGGGAGGAGGCCACATCACTAAAGGTGATATTTTCATTTCAGTAGGGGAAACTCATTCTGTAACATTTTATCAGCTAACTGGTGGGCTTAGAAAACTCAAGGAGATGATACCTCCTGAAATGACCATACAGTCCAATCAAACAAACATATGGGATGAATGCTGACCAAGAACCTGTATTCTAACATTTTATTTGTCAATTAGACTAACTCAGCCACTTGCAATTTTTGTCTGCTTTGGAGGATACCAAATATTCTACAATACTCTATCTCAGTAACATACTTTCTTCTGTTAGGTATATTTACCTAAGGAAACAGCTTCCCTCTGTCCTAGGAACCAATAATTAAATGCAAATCTGCTTTCTTTCTGCCTGATAATTACAATCACATATTCCACATGAACTACTCCAGTGTGCCTCTTTTAACACAGTCAACAATGGAGACCTAGGGAAGGCAGTCAGAAGGGTTTTGAAAAGGCACAATTGTGCTAGCAAGGATGCACAATCCCATTTCTGAGGTCCAGCTGCTTAAAATATGAATAGGGCATGGTGAAGCCTCACCTGGGTCTCTAGAGAACACTTTTCCTCCTTCATTTTGTCAATCAGATTCAGCAAATAGAGCCGTTCCTCCTTCAATTTTGTTATTTCCATTTTCTCTTGCTGTTGAAGAGCCAGGATTTGTCGAGTACATTGATCAGAGGCTGTGACTAGAACACCATTCACTGCTTCCAGGGAGCAGATCTTCTCCCGCAGATGGGCTACAGGTAGTCAAAGGCACACCTCCAAGTTACTAAAATTCATAAAGACCTATGGATATGGCCTTCTAAGAAGGCTGGGTTTAGAATATCTTAATTTCTATATATTATTGGTACGGAATCTTTCCTTAGGACAACCATGTGCATTACTACAGAAAACCAGCAGTGTGATTCTAACCATGTTTCCCACCACTCTTCAATGGAATTTACTCTTTAGACAGTATTGATTAGGGTTCTCCATAATCCCATTTATTGCCTGGAAAGAAGGTTAAATGTTTGGGTGATTCAGGGGCCTCGTTCGCATATAAAAACTGCTCTGTAGTTGGACTTCTGGTGGGAATATGGCGGACTGAGCAGGTTTGCCCGCGGACAGAACTGGCATCGTGGCATTTTTTCCAGGCACAGGCTGGTTTCTCCTGTAGCCCAGAGCGTTTCTCCGGATCAAGGAAAACATTTGGAATCGACCCATTTGTCCTCCAGATGGCGAGTTGCAGCCAGGAGATCGTGGACAGCGTGCGCGATCGACCGGTAAGACTTCGCCGGGAGGCTGGGACTTCATCATTTCCGAGCCGCACTGCAGCCCTTAAAGGGAAAGTAAGTCCAGCCACCCCATTTCTTAAACACCCAATTTATTGTGTTTTTTTAAGTTTTTGTACCCTAAGAGAGGCTTTCTATAGAAAGAAGAAGCGGACTCTCTTGGTGCTTATCATTATTTCTGGATTTAATTTTTAAATTTTTAAGTTTTGGCTTGTCTTCCCATCTAAAGATTAAGGAAGACTGAGAACAAAAAATTGCCTTCCTGTTACTATTTTTGTATTAAATTTGAAGGATTGATATTTCCCTACACGTTGGATTTGTTGCTTTGAATCTTCAGCTTTCTGTTAACTTTATTTTGGATCTGCTTGTTAACGTACTTTCCCTTGTGCCAATTTCATTCGTAACTTTTCCATTAACCCATTAACTCCTATCTGCACAAGTCAAGTATCTAGGGGGCACCATAATTTACTGCCTGAAACATGGAAGATTTCAAAGAGGCTTTTTCAGAGTCCTGTTATGAGCCTGAGCAGACCTTCAAAGAGATCTTTTTAGAGTGTTGTCAGCCCATTTTACAGACTATTCAGGACTTTGGGGAAGAAATTACTTCTAAGCTGTGTCACCTGGCTGAAGATGTTATGGAGGAAGATGAAGATTTTGATAAGGATGGAACTGATAGCAAGACTGAAGTAATGCCAGGCGAAGATTACATTTTGGTGGTGAAGGGGTTAAGGCGACGGTCTGAGCTGCAGTTTCCAAGGAGAGCTGTTTTTCTGAGGGATTGTTATGGGAGAGAAGAGAATCTGCTTTGGAGTTTTTTGCTGATGAGTTTGAGTTCCTAAGGGGGGTAGTTGGGCTGTTTGATTGTTGTAAGAAAAATTTTGCCGAGAAGTCTGAGATTTTAAGGGGGGCAGTTGGGCTGTTTGATTTATGCAAGAAAGATGCCTTGGGGATAATAGGGAGATATGTAAATGCTTAGGTGTACTTTGAGGTGGGGTAAAATTAAGAATGTGTAATTGGATTGATAATGAGGTTATTATGATTTCATTTTTCTTTAACTATTTGGATTAAGATTTATTGGATTTTTCTTAAGGTTTGTTTGATTTGTAAGACTTATAAGGTATTCATAAGGTATAATAATAATTGTTTGGTTTTTATGCTTAATAAGATTAAGATTCCTGCAGTATTATTAATTATAAAAGTACACAATTTATATGTTTTTACAATTTGACTTTTATTATAGTGGACAGAAATATATAGAATAGTGGTGGGAAGGAAACAAATAAATGTTTTATGGGGGAGGGAAGTTGATTTAGAAATTTATATATATTTTTATATAATGGAAAGGAGCAATTGCATTAGTGATTTGTATATGTGTTAATGGAAGGATTTATAGAAATAATGTGATCTTGGTTTGATATAGAGTAAGGGATTGATATGGAAATTGCTGTATATTCTTCCTGTTGAAAGTCGGAAGTCACCTTTCTATGTAATCTTTAAAAAATTCTTTTTTGTTGCGTTTCTCACTTTTTTAGTTTTTCCTTTTTTTTGTAGTTTTTTGCTTTTGTAGTTTTTTTTTTTAAATCTTTGCTTTAAACTCAGTAAAATTCTTTTTAAAAACTGCTCTGTAGTTGAAGGTGGAACCAAGAACAAGAAATCAGGGTTCAGGGCTGTATGCGGGGCTGAAAGTTGCTTAAAGGTTCAAGGTTCCCCCCACACATTTGTGTAGTCGTATCCGACTCTAGGGGCCGGTGCTCATCTCCGTTTGTTAGCCGAAGAGCCAGCGTTGTCTGAAGATGCTTCCACGGTCATGTGGCCGCATGACGCCTGTGGAACGATGTTACCTACCCACCGAAGTGGTACCTATTCATCTACTTGCATTTGCATGCTTTCGAATTGCTAGGTTGGCAAGAGCTGGGGCTAGTCTGGGAGCTCACTCCATCACGTGGGGCTAGGGATTCGAACCTCCGAACTTGCGATCTTCCAATCGACAAGCCTGGCGTCTTACCCGCTGAGCCACCACGCCCCTGAAAGTTGCTTACCCCTGTAGTAAATCAGTAACATTTGGTAAGAATGTATCATAGCTCTCTTACCTATAGTCAATTCATACTCCCTCTTGATGGAAGCCAGCAAAGGTTTGTAAGTTTTGAATTCTTCCATGAAGCACTCAAATACTTCTCTATAAGGCTAAAAAAAAAAAAGAGGGGGAAGGGAGAAGAGAGAGAAAGAAAAAAATAAAAAATAAAGTAATGCTGTCAACTTTGCTATGCATATTATTATCAAAGCCTGACCATCAGCACTTCTACTACATTTCTGACTGGAGTGACACACTACTCTAAGCCAAGTCTCTTGCTTCTTTGGTTGACTGCATGGATGCTCAACATGTAGCTTTGTACATGATGTTGAACCACACGTTTCAGTAGTCTCAGCTACCAGGCCAATAGTGAGGAGTGCTGGGAAATGGAACTCAGAAACATCTGGAAGCTCTAACATTCTGAACTCATGTACAACCCCTTCATGTTGGCTTCATGTTCGATGCCCCCCAAAGCCACTATGGCTTATTCAACACACCATGATTTTAAAAAGTTCTCATTTAGCATTATATGCCATCAGCCTTTAGGAATCAACATAATATCCCCCCTGTGTGTGACAGAATGTTGAACAGGCTTTGAGAAGACAGAAGAGGCAGCAAAGACGGTTAAGGGAGGAAATGCGGCTGTTACAGAAGAGAGTCTTACCTCCAGAGAAGGGGAAGAGGGAGTGTGAAAATAAGACTTAGGTTGCCTTAATTACTCTAGTAATTAACTTATTAGGGAGGATTACTTTGGAAGGCTTTCAGGATTCTGTTATATTACCCTACTAGTAATAAAGTTCTTTCCAGAAATCCAAGTGGTTCTTGTTTCTTGAGTATGACAGCTTTCCAGGGCTTGATGCTATGTGACTATTCTGGCTAAAGTTCTGGTTTCATATTTTGCACAATTTGAAACTTCTGAATCATCTTCAAGAGCAGCTCCAAGATAATGCATTACAGCAGTGTTTCTCAAACTTGGCAACTTTAAGACGTGTAGACTTCAACTCCCAGAATTCCCCAGCCTGCTTCTCAAACCTGGAGTTTAAGTTCCTGAACTTTTCCTTTGGTCAGGTCGAGCGCTTGCAGCTCGGTCCGCAAATAGGATTCTAAATCTTCAAGGTAGCGTGGCTTTGAAATTGAAACTGGCATTGGAGGTTTGTTGGTGCTGAAAGGCAGAATATTAGTATTTCATTTCGATATCATACTTTTCCCGGGATGAAAATGCAGTAGATATTGCCACAATGACAAACACCACTCACGGAAAGGTAACCATCACAGCCACCACAGCAGACATAGCAACTGAAAATCAAGTTATCTTTCTAAAGCAGTGTTTCTCACCTTTGGCAACTTTAAGATATGTGGACGTCAAGTCCGAGAATTCCCCAGCCAGCATGCTGGCTGGGGTATTCTGGGAGTTGACGTCCACATATCTTAAAGTTGCTAAGGTTGAGAAACACTGTTCTAGAGAAACGTAGGAATTCCAACTGGGAGAATTATACACTTGTAACAGAATTCTCAGCATCCTATGACCTGAAGTTTTGTTCATAAAGCCTGAGGTGACCTATTCTCCAAAAATGCCATCCAACTTTTTTTTCCCTTCAATGTGACAGCAGGGATAGATGCTTAAATATATGGGGGAGTAACTCCAATTAACATTGGAATTTAACATCCAATATAATTGTTGCTGCTTTTTGTCCTAGGCTCACCATTTGGGGGACTGCAGGCCTCTCAAGCTTTCTACTCATTGCCAAGTTTGGCTTATGGCCTCCAAAAAGTTATACCCCACCTCCTGCCTTGTTTGTGCTATTCAGAACCTCTTACGATAGAGCACAATGCATTAGGAATTGAAAAACCTATTTTTCAAGCCATGCCTTTGGAGCTGCAAAATTCCTATTTCAAAACCTCTAGGCACGCAGTAGTAGTGCTGGAATGAAAAATGGGATGGTATCGTATTTCAGGATAGGCTTGTCTAGCCCAGTATTTTCTACTCTTATTGGCAGAAGATTTTTAAAGTTTCAGGCAGCATCTTCTTCCCTGCAATGCTAGGTTTCCAACCCGATAATGGTTATGCAAACAGCAGCTGCAAACTTTTCCATTATTAGTGAAAAGAAGGCAAAGGGACTGTTAAAAAGAAAATCAAGAAATTGATAGGGATATATTGGTTCTAAATGGGAATAGCTCAGTTGCCAACATTCCGGTAACCCCACCCCTTTTGTTTCAATAAATCTTGCTAAAAAAAAAACTCCGTGAGACTCTTGCTTGAAAAGAACCACTTTTGGTTTGAGGCAGCTGCCTAAGAGCCTGACATTAAGTTCCCCTTGCAATCATATCCTCTCTTGGAGATGCCAGGGATTCTCTCCTTGTAAATGCAGCAAGTGCCCTACTATGGACTTCCAGCTTTTTCTCCCATTAAAAGAGAATCTACCTCTTCTGAACAGATGGGGGAGATCAAGCCACATTTTCTCACCCAGCAAATGACACTTTAAAGCTTGAGATCTCTCTCTCTCTCTTTATAATTATTAAAGAAATTTTTAACAAGATAAACACAATACAAATTTTAGAGAAGAAATTAAGAAAATAAAGAAAAATAGTGACTAGTTAAGAAAGAAAATAAAAAACAGTAAATATGAAGGAAAGGAAAGGTTATAAAGAAGCGGCTTCCGATCTTCTTAACAGTGGTTATAAATGCATTTATATTTTACCCCCTCTCTCTAAGATTACATCAAAATTTCCTCCTTTACATAGTCTACCCTTTCTAATCATCAAACCCATAAATCACAAGTTCATTTTTTTCTTTCTTCAGCAAAAAGTCCATAAGGGGCTTCCAGTCACCAATAAATGAGGTTATTGCCCTTTCCCTAACCAGACAAGTCAATTTTGGCATCTCTGCTAATTCTGTCATCTTCACCAACCATTCCTCCATTGTGGGTATTTCAGAGCCTTTCCATTTTTGTGCATATAATAGTCTTACAGCAGTTATCATATACAAAAACAATGTTCCATACCTCTTTTCTAATTTATTTTATTTATTATTTAAATTTATATCACCACCCATCTCCCCCAACTGGGGGACTCTGCGCAGTTTACAATAAAATCAGAAGTTAAAAATATAAATATAAAATTACAATAATCAGTATAAATAGAATAAATGGATATAAAATGCAAGGGCGAATATGTCTCAAATAATAGGGAGGGCACTATGGCACCAGCCACCCCCAGACGGAGCTATTGACCTTCCCATCCCAGGCAAGGCGGCAGAACCAGGTCTTCAGATTCTTCCAGAAGGTCGGGAGTGAGGAAACCCACCTCACCTCCGGGGGCAAGGTATTCCAAAGGGCAGGTGCCACTGCAGAGAAGGCCCACCTCCTGGACCCCGCCAAATGAAATTGCCTTCTTGACGGGGTCCGTAGCATGCCCCTCCCTGCATGACTGGGTGGGGCGGGTCGATGTTCTGGGGATGAGACGGTCCCTCAGGTAACCTGGCCCCATGCCATGTAGGGCTTTAAAGGTGATAACCAACACCTTGAATTGGAAGCAGACTGGTACCCAATGCAGCTCATGCAACAGTGGTGTCACGTGTGCTGATTTTACGACACCAATAACTGTCCACGCAGCCGCATTCTGGACCAGCTGAAGCTTCCGGATACTCTTCAGGGGTAGCCCCATGTAGAGTGCATTGCAATAGTCTAATTGGAGATGACAAGGGCATGAGTGACTGTCCGGAGGGCATCTCGGTCCAGGAATGGGCGATAATAAATAAATTTTATTTTTATTTATTTTCTATCCCGCCTTTATTATTTTTATAAATAACTCAAGGCGGCGAACATACCTAATACTCCTTCTTCCTCCTATTTTCCCCACAACAACAGCCCTGTGAGGTGAGTTGGGGTGAGAGAGAGAGAGAGACTGGCCCAAGGTCACCCAGCCGGCTTTCATGCCTAAGGTGGGACTGGAACTCTCAGTCTCCTGGTTTGCCATTGGCTCCTTCCTAGGGCTGAGGGGGTGTGACTGGCCCAAGGTCACCCAGCCGGCTTTCGTGCCTAAGGCTGGACTAGAACTCTCAGTCTCCTGGTTTCTAGCCCGTTGCCTTAACCACTAGACCAAACTGGCTCTCATTGTCTATCCATTAGTCCCAGCAAAAAAAAGTTCTGGTTTCAGTTGAATGTTGATCTTTAAAATACTTTGTATCGCTGTGTGTATTTGAACTCAAAATTTCCTGGCTTTTTTACAGGTCCTGGAGCCTCAGATCTCAATGCCACATCCATACTTACCTTTGCCAATCAGGGAGAGTGCATGGTTTTCGGTTCTGTAGAATCCCTTGCCCTGGTTCATAGGCTGGCCATGAGGACAAGTGGCTGCTGCTGGAGTGGACCTGAGGAAGTTGAAAATAACTCAGTAATCTTTCGTTACATAAAACAGGTTATTTCCTCATTTATATCTATAGATGCAACTTTAGGAACAATGACAACAGTTTAAAAATCCAAAAACAATATTATTTCATTCTTGTGGGGAAGCATAATGACCAGGTGAATTGTGGGCTTAGCAAATTTGATGTCCCACTGTTGGTAACTGGGATGAGGAAATAATCTCTTTATTTCTCCTTAAAGCGGACTTGGGTGGGATAGTCCTTCAAACAGAAGGTTGTCCTCCACTGGATTTCCCCAAGAGATTTTGCTGCTTGAAGCAAAGGAAAAGATGGCATCCTCTCCCACTGGCAGAAACTTTGGCAATGGGACACTATTTTCCATGGTACCCAAAGATAATAGATTAACTTAAGAGAGGGCTGGAAAGAATGGTCTACTCCATCATTTGCTACTGCCTCCCAGCATCTGCTTCTGAAGAGGGCATCCTCATTTTTGTCCTGGAAGAGCTTGTCCTGGTCTACCATGAAGTAAGGCCCATAATATTCAAGATTTCCAGGCAGTTTCCAAGACCTGAGTATCTGAGACTGAAACTTGCTAGCTTAGGCAACAGAACTATGCAAATAGATGTTGTAAGAAATATTGGCCTTTGCCTATGCAAAAGTGAAAAGATGGGCTAGATGAAGTAGCTCTGCTCACCACATATTTGTGTTTCTTCAGAGATGAAACTTTCACAACAGGCAAGTTTTCACCACTTACATCCTGAGGTTGGTGGGACTTCTGAAATGAGACCCTGCAGTACAGCAAGAAACGGGTTGGAGTACTCATGATCAAAGGGAGGCTGAGTTGCACAGACCCTCCAATCCCATTCACACCACCATTTTCACTCCCTGAACTCTCAGAAACAACTTCAAGCTGACTCAAGTTTGTCCCCACTGCAGCTGACTTCTGAATCCCTGACCAATGGGACAGTATATAAAAAACGGCACTAAGCCTATTCATTCCCCCTACCCGTGTTTGTTTATTGGCAATGGGGGGGGGAGTTACCACTGTCACTATGATGAAGAAAAGATGCCACAGAGCCATCTCTAGGACTGTGGCCTCATGTCAGCTAACCAGTCAAATGTTACTGCCTCAGCATGAAGCCACTACAGCTGACTCTCAGTAGGGAGAGCCTATGGCCCGGCAGATGGAAATTTGCACCAATAGAAAATCAGCCCATGCCTAAACACTGCACATTTCCAGTGTTTTAAGTAGAAACTTGAATACACTTTATATTTTGAATATATATATTCAATATGAATATATTTTATATGTCTTATATTTGTGTGTATTTATATTTTATACTGTATCTGTTTTAACGATATTTTAATTCTTTTATTTTAATTCGCTTGTAAACCGCCCAGAGTCGTTGCAATACGAGTTGGGCGGTAAAGAAATATGATAGATAGATAGATAGATAGATAGATCTGGACACACCGTGATTTCTAATAGATTGCAACTCAGCCAGAAATAATTTGACTCAGCGGCTAGAAAGAGATGATGGCATGCAGTCACTGGGGTACACAGTCAAATTGGGAGTGGCATAAAGGCCATGTGCACTGGATTTTCAAAGCAAGCAAATGAAGTAGCTTTTAGTTGCTATACCAGTAATGTCCCTTTAGGGTCAAAAGTCAGAGAAGCCTTCCCCAAGCTGGCACTCTCCCAATGTTTTGTGTGGTTTCAAAATACTGGAGGGGTTCAGATAGTTTGTTAAGGAGCCAAGCCAGGACAAGGATTGGACTTTTGTAATATTAGGTCTTGTCCTTATTTTGCATGCAGGGTTTGATGCAGACACTTTGGCTGGCTGCAAATGCTACAGAAAAGCATCTTTAAGGCTAATGAGCTGTAATAAATAAATAAATACTCCATTGTAGCAGGCAATTGTGGCCACAATCTCTCATAAAATAACCAGGTTTCTTATGCCCTCAAACATAAATTCAAATCAGCTTCCACCAACATGCTCTCTACTATAAGTGAGATCCATTTTACTCCCTCTTTAAATAAAGCAATATTCTGGTCAGACTGGAGGGTTTTTTTTACACTTCTTTTGTATCTATATCTTTTTAATTTCCAACTTTCTCTAACAGGCAGAGCTGATGCACATAACATTTCTGTGGTTAGCAACATAAACTGCCTTTAATGCAATCCTTTTTACACATATTTGTCCAAGGCAGTTTTTAAAATGTGAGTATATAAATTTCCTTAATGTAATCTTTCTCTTTTTTTTATACTGACCTCAACATAGGGTTTCGAAAAATGCATATATATATATAATTTTACTCATTTTAAAATCTGCACTTTTTTCTGGTAAAAGAAGCATCTAAAAACAACTTTTTTCTGGAAATTGAATAATATATATATATATATAAATAAAATTCAATTTCCAGAAAAAAGTTGTTTTTAGATGCTTCTTTTACCAGAAAAAAGTGCAGATTTTAAAATGAGTAAAACAGATCTTAGCAGGCTTAATTCAATGGTGCATCTGTGTTGCACCAGAAACTGTTTTAACAGAACTTGCAAATCTACTGCTAAGATTGCTTTTGTACATCTATATCTCCAAATGAGTTAGGCAACAACTCCCATCATCACCAACCCACCCAGTCAATGTTTATGCAGTTGATGATGGAAATTAAAGTCTAAACATCGAATTAATTTTCTCTTCATTACAGTTACCTTTTATCAGCTTCCGGACCACCAGAGCTAGAATAATAAGAGAGAGACATAAGTTAATTTCCCCCCGACCCGTTTTTTTAAAAAATCCAAGTGAGCATGGCAAAATAAATAAACAAGAGCTCTTTAATTATGCCTCGCTAACAAAAAGCAGGTCGGCAGCAGCAAGTTGCAGCCAGTCCGCTCTCGACCTGTAATCTGAATTACCCGCAGAAAACAGGCCGACGAGGTGGGCGGGGCGACCTGTTTCTGCCAGCAAGTAAGGAACAAGATAGTGCGGTGGCCGCGCCCACAGCGGCATCCCATGCAGACACGTCAAGGAGGGGCTTGCGCAGTGAGGTCACCGTAGGGGCGGGGCTCGCATAACTTGTCCTGGGGGGGTGGAGGGAAAGGGCATCCTGTCCTTCACCTTGCTGACTGGGACTGCTGGGAGTTGTAGTTCAGCCTTGCAATCGGGCACGGAGCCCAATAGCGCGGCAAGGCCGAAAGCCAACTCCTGCAGGACCGCTGAAGCCAGGCTCAAAAGCAACGCGCCTCCCCTTCATTTCCACGAGCCCGGCGATCCCTATCTCCAACCTGGACAAGACTCTTTCCCTACCTCTCCCCCCACTTCAAGCTCCCTCCGAAGCGGACTCACCCGAAAAAAACAGAATGGCTGGTCTTCATGGTCGCGGAGAGCTGAACAGCCGCGGAGGCTGTTGACTGAGGGTCGCCACGGCAACAGGCCCCGCCCCTCGCCGGCTGACCGAGGCTGCCTCGCCCCCTAGAGGCGTCCCGCGGTAGCGCAAGGGCAGTGTCCGCCAGCGGCTTTTTCGGCGAGAGTCCGGGCATCCTCGGAGGAGGGCGACTTACTTGGCCCGAGTACAACCAGGGAGGGCGTTTGGTTTAGGACGCTTGCGCGAGGGATGCTTGGCTTTTATCCCGGGGAAAAAGGGGGATAGGACCTTAACTGGCTGTTCCGCGAGCACTTCGGGGGAGGCTTATAGGCTATACGCGCAAATTTAAGAACCACTTGTGGTGCACCCTACGATCGAACCCCGAAATATTTCTTTTCTTTTATTCATGCTTCTGCAACTGCGGCACTGCAAGGAGGGAGGGATTGCGATCCTGCATTTTAAATAGGCCCTTTATAGAAAGCATGTGCTTTGGGAGGAATGTTGACGTTATACGCGACATGGGTGACAGGGGGTAATGTCCTCGGGATTGTATGGACCGATCTCGCTATCTTGGTCCCCTTATTTCCCTTGTCACAGTTGATTTGCAGCTAATCATGCTATGTTTTTTTAGTCAGAGCTCAGTGGATCCCCTCCGACCCGCTTCGTCTTCACAACAGATATAATTTGCATCCGTGCATCATTTTAAATCGCGCGACTTACTGTAGTCGCTGAATGCACGCTGAGCATTCAGCCCTGGCTTGAAAGCACCTAGCCACCCTCTCTATGTACGGTCTTACTCACTAACCCGAAGAGCTTTGCGACGTAACCTAGCGGGCGGACCCTCCCTTACGGGCTTTCTTGGGAACTGTAGTCTTCAGTTCTTGGGCCAACCCAGCCCTAGGGGGAAGCTGGACTCGTCTTCCCATCATGCTGCGCGGCTCCATTGTGGCCGAGCCCGCCTCCCATTGGACAGCCAAGGAAACGGAGCCCGCTCCCCTCCTGCTGACACAATAGTGGATCCAAGATGGCGGATGCGTGTGCAGCGAGCTTACCTGGGGGAGAATCGGTGCTGCCCCCGCCGCCGCCTCCCCCGCCGCCGCCGCCCGAGGAGCAGGAGCTGAGCCAGCGTCTCCGCCGACTCTACCCGGCCGTCAACCCAGCCGAGACGCCGCTGCCGCGCGCTTGGAGCCCCAAGGACAAGTATAACTACATCGGCCTCTCTCAGAGCAACCTGCGCGTCCACTACAAAGGTGGGGGAGGCCGAGGCCGCGGGGTGGGGGGAAGGCCCTGTTTCTGCCTGTGAGGACGGCGGGGCCTTCGGCTGAGGGGTTGGCGAGGGGAGTGAAGTGTTCCTCTCGGCGGAGGGGCGAAGGCCTTGCCGCCTCAGAAGGGGGCGAGAGGGGCTGTGAGCAGGACATTGGCAGCGGGCTCTTATGGGGTTGCGCTGGGCTAGAGAAATCCTGACGGTCCCGCTTGAGGAGGAGCGCGAGAGAGGACCTCTGGCTCTCCATTGGGCAGGGGTCCTCTCTGCCTGCTCTCTAGGGCCTCTCTGGGGCAGGCAGAGGGCTTTGCCCGCTCCTTGCAGCTGCCAGGGCGAGCTCTCAGCCTTTTGCCAAGGACTGAGAGCTGCTTTTGCGTCCCTTTTGCTTGTCCCCTGGAATGGGGAGCGATGGTGTGATTACCCCAAAGCAGTGTTTCTCAACATCAGCAGCTTGAAGATGTGTGGACTTCAAATCCTAGAATTCTGGTTGGGGAATTCTGGGATTTGAGGTCTACCATCTTCAAGGTTGAGAAACACTGCCCCAAAGTATACTTTACCTCAAAGAGTGGGCTGTGGGTCTCTCTTGAGCAACAACAGAAGAACAACAGCGGTGTGTTTCGGTTGCCCTGTCCTTTGCGCTGGTGTGGTAGAGCGCATGCTGTTTTATCTGTAAGGGAGTGTATTCGGTTGTGGGCTTCCATGCAGCAGGGCTGGCTGGCTCTTGAAAAGCCTTGCTGCATGATTGTTTTCACTGAAGAATTAAAGAGGTTTGTGACCTGTCTCCTGCCTGTTTCCCTCCTCCTCCATATTTGTTTAAAACAGGACATGGGAAAAATCACAAGGATGCTGCTTCAGTCAGGGCTACCCACCCCATCCCTGCAGCCTGTGGAATTTATTATTTTGAAGTGAAGATAGTCAGTAAAGGTAGAGATGGGTAAGTATGTGGCTTAATGTATTCTGGTTACTATGTTTGTTGTCTTTGAGGAGAGTTGGAGCTGACTTTACCATCTGTACTTAAATTTGGTAGGAATGTGAAATGTGGCTTTGGGAAAGGGTGAGTGCGTCATGGCTTTGTAGTAAGGTATTGCATCAGCTGCCTTTCAAAACGAGCTGAGATCTTTTTTTGGGGTTTGGATTCTGGTTCACTGGGGAGGATGCAGCTATGAATCAAGTTCAACTCCAGTTCACATTTTTAAAAACTGGTTTGACTTCCTGCTATCAAATACCAAGCCAGTGATATAAAATGAGATGAGGCATGCTTATTATGCTTCTTTCTTTATTGCTGTTCTGGGTAATTATACCATGTTTACCTCTTAAAATTCCTATGCAGTTTTTTTGGTGTATTGGGTGTGAAATCCAATATAGCAGTTACTACAAAGGAGGTAGAGAAAAGCCATCTATGTAGCTATATAACTGAAACTATTATTTCCTTGGTTACAAAATTATTTTACATATTCCTATGTAAAATGATTTTTATAAAGGAATGGGTACTTATGCTGGGTAATTCTGTGACATGAGATAATTAAGGATATAGATAGCCCACAACATCAGGTTGGCGAGAATTGCTGATCCCCCCAAAAAATCAGAACTTGCATAGGGTATTTTTCAGTATGATATTTCAATATCATGTGCCAATATACTTTTCTGGCATAGTCTAGTTATCATTTTTACTATTACAATAAGTAGTTTTGAGGTAATGGCTAATACTCTGAAAGTTTGATAGTTTTACTTTTCTGTTGGGGACACTGATATAAAGCAGGGTTTTTTTGATTTTGGTCTTTGAAAGATAAGGTGTTGAGAAAAAGCTTGAATGCTAAGCCAAGGCAAACACAGAACCATTCTTAAAGTAGATTTGGTCACTTGATCTACCAGAAATTGTTCCTGTAGAATGACAAACAGTTGATCAGTTTGGGAAAGGAGAAGAAAAACATGTTAGTAATGTGAATTAAACTAAGTTGGCTTGCTTTAAATAATTTGGGTGTTGTAATGGTAATGAGATCACATATATGGCCACCAGGATATTGTAAATCACAAGGGTGTGGAAACTAGAAACACCTCTTCTCAGTCCTGTTTCCTCACTCTAATACACAGCAGTATTTTAATGTGCATTTTTGCCCCAGTCATTAAAGTGAGAAATTGGATATTGATTACTCTTGGAGTATCTACTTACTTTAGGCATTGCTAAATTGCACCAGAGGCTTTACAGAAACTATACAGTTTCATTTTTTTTCTGTTTGGACAAGAAATACAAACAGCGATGCACATTTAGATTTGTAAAGTTTGTGAGAAACAATTTTTATATCCCCTTTGTTATGTCTGGAGAGAATTGCTTTTAATTGCCTTGATACTGTGTTTCATAAGCTTGTTAAGATTAGCCCACCTAACTCAAAAACCAAATTCAGTGTTTCTGTATCTACTTCTTGATGTAGAGACTTATTTTGATATTGCTTTGATATGCTGTTTTTAGTAACTTTTTCACTAAGGTTATAACTCTTTTGCTAAGTGAGGATGTGGGAAGCTCAAGGCACATTGACACCAGGTGTCAGGGATGATCTGGATACGTTCAACCACCATCTTCATTTAATTAACCGAATTGAGCTTCTAGTAATTGGACATACATTAGGCTTTTATTTTGAATAATAAGGTATCAGTAGCTTTTAAAAAGTATGTTATGGTGCCCAGAATGGATTTGCTGTTAAAAAAAGATTGGATTGAGGGATTCATTGTTGTATTGCACTTCCAGCAAATACCACCCAGTTTTGAATATAGTACAGTGCTTTTTTTCTTATATAAAGAATTGGGCTGGTTAATTTTGATGAATGAACAGAACAGCTATATAGGTTTGGAAATTCAAGGGTAATGATGGCAGCTGTTCTAAATTTGCAGTAGTACTTCTGTGCCATAAATGCTGCCCAAAGGGGCAAATTTAATTCATTGTATAATTCCCAGAATGGTTATAAGGAATTATCATTAACTAGGTTAATAAATTCCCTTAGGGGCCCATGATTGCTGCATAATTGGTTTATGACCTATGGTGATGTGAAGATTGTTCTGCAAAGCGGTTTTAAATTAAAATCTTGTACATCTCAGAAAATAGATGCATTATACTGTTAGCTTAATGGTCGGCAGTGATTTGATAGGTGAGATCAGAAAATATTGAGAAATATTGGTGTTAGATTTCCTCCAGAATCTCAAGATAGCTTACATGGGGATCACCACAACAGCACCTTTTGAGGTAGGTTGGGCTGGGAAAAAGTGACTGGCCCAAAGTTATCCAGTGAGTTACCATGGCTGTGGATGGACTTGAACCTGGGTCTCTCTAGTCCAGTGTTTCTCAACTTTGACGACTATAAGATGTGTGGACTTCAACTCCCAGAATTCCCCAGCCAGTATGCTGGCTGGGGAATTCTGTAATATGAAGTCCACACACCTTAAAGTTGCCAAGGTTGAGAAACACTGCTCTAGTCATAGACCATACTTTATTACTAATCCCATTCGCTAATCAGTCGATCTGCCCCAGGTGCCTGATGGAATCACTAGGTTTCCGAAGAGCACTTGAGGAGTTTCCTGAGGATTAGGATTGCACCTGAGCAGCCTCTCTGCTCATCAATCCAGGGGAGCCCTTTGGTTCACTGAGGAGGTCCAGGAGATGAAGGGGCAAAGGAGATGCCTAGAGTGCTACTGGCAAAAAACAAAAAGTGAATCCAACCAAACATAGGTAAGAACTTGCATTCAAGAGTATGCTGATAAAAACAGCAAATTACCAGTATTCCTTTGCTGTTATTGCATTGTCTGATTGCCACCAGGTGCCCTGTTTAAAATAACCAGATCCTATGAGGGAAGGATGGACTAGAAGAACATCATAGGGCCCTATGAGAGTTTTTGAGGCATATGGAAGATAAGATCACTCAGATCTGCTCAGAGCTGATGCCAGCTAGGCAGGTTTTATAGAGATGACTGAGTGTCTCACAGCTTTATCTGGGATAAGTTTGAGCCAGTTCCTCTTGAAATGGAACAGGGTTATGTATGACATCAGCTCAACAACTTGTAGTCTGGGTCCTTGCCCTTCCTGGTTGGTGACAATCTATAGGGAGGTAATGGAAGGCTGGGTTAGGGCAGTTGTGAATACATCCTTAAATGAGGGGATAGTACCACCTGCCTTAAAGAAGGCAGTATTGTGCTCTCTCCTTAAGAAACCATCAGTCGACACTGCAGTTAGACTATTATCTCCAACCTCCCCTTTTGTGTGAATGTTGTAAATAAGGTGGTTGGATTGCAGCTGTGCAGAACCTGGAAGAAATTGAATAACTGGATACTTTTCAGTCTGGCTTCAGGCCTTGGTGTGGGACCAAGACTACATTGGTTATGCTCATGGATGATCTTTAACGAGACTGAGATGGAGGGAGTGTGACCCTCCTGGTTTTGCTTAACATCTTAGTGGCTTTTGATGCCATCCGCCATGGGATCCTTCTGAACTGTTTCTGAGGATTGGAAGTAGGGGGCTCTGTATCATGGTAGTTCTCCTTCCTGAAGGGGCAATTCCTGGCGGTATTGGTGGGAGGGGAGAAGTTGTGACCTAGGCCACTGGGTGATGGGATGCCGCAGGGCTTGATGCTCTCCCCATTCCTATTCAACATCTATATGAAACTGCTAGGGGAGGTGATCCGCTGACATACGGTCTGGTATCAACAGTATCCTAATGACGCCCAGTTTAACATCTTGAAGCCTGGTCACGTGGGTGATGCCTGATAAGATCAGATACAAGAGGCTCCCTCAGGTCCCTTCACTCATGAAATGCCAACTTCTGGGATCTCAAAGGCAGGCCTTTTCAACTGCGACTCCCTTCTTTGAAACAGCATTCCCCTGAGATCCATATGGCCCCAACCGAACTGGGCTTTAGAAAGGCAGTTAAAACCTGGCTTTTCCAGTAAGCTTTGGGATGGATGTGTTATGAAGTGGTCTGTCTTGGAATGTAGTGTTCTGTTTGAACTAAGTTTGTTTGTTGCCCTTGGCATAAAATCATGAATTGTTTCTTCTATCATTTTAGTGTATATTTTAACCGTATTTTACAGGTACATAAGCTGCACAGAGTCAGTTATGATTAAAGTGGCATGCAAGGCCAGTAAAATAAATAAACAATGAAATAATAAAATGTAACAATTATTCATGGGATTGAAAAATGAAACTTGCTGTTATGTGATTCTGGTGCTGCTTACTTCTGACACTCTGCATGAACACTTGATTCATTTAGCCTATATTTATAGTCAAGGGTATTCTGAAGTCTCATTGGGATTTATCATAAACAAGAGCTAATTTGGAAAAGGAATTTGTGTACTATTTCTGTTTATTCTTTTGGTAAGCAAGCAAAAAGTATCTCAGTCTTTTGGCAGTTGAATGGCTGCCGTCTTAATGTTAAGATGTGTTTTTTCAAAATGATAGGTTCATTCCCCTGCAAGTGTCAGATAACTTTTGGGAAAAATGAAAGCCAACAAATTTTGGCATGAACCGGGAGCTAAAAGATGTCGTAAAGAAGGTGAGAAATGAACAGTATGCTGAAGAAGAGGCAGCAAAGGAAGAATACAGAAAGAGCTCCTGAGAAAGGATATCAATTCTATGTGAGCTAGAAAGAAATATGTGGCTGCTTTAGTGAGTCAACTCATTAAAGTTAATATGATTCTTAAAACAGCCACCTCTATTTTTCAATCTTGTGAGGAAGCCTGAATAGATACAGACTGCTTTAAGCAATAAGAGAGGAGTGCTGTGCTTTTACATAATTTTATAAACATGTAGAACTCTAGTTAATATTCCTGCAAGTGACATGATGGTCTTGATAATCTCCCTCTCCCTCTCTGTATGTAGTTGTGGTAGTATGGCATAACCTTGTTGGTAGGTTACTTAGTTCAGTGCTTTGAAGCCTGATTGTAACAACAAGTAGAACTTCATTACATGGATTATTACAGCGCTTTCCAAACTGCCGCCGTTGGCGACATACCAATGGCGGCAGCGTGTGCGGTGGCGGGGGTGTGCGATGCGGCGGCCTCGTGTTTTCCGCTAAAACGCGCCACTGCCGTGCATGTCCACTTCCTGGTTGTGTCGTGACACACTAAACTGTGTTGCGACACACAGTTTGGAAAACTATGGATTATTATCTCAGATTATGAGAACGGCTGTCCTACAGAATGAAAGTTGCTAATACAATGTACAATAAACAACATTTATTTATTTATGTATTTTCTGTATTATTTTACTTGTTTGACTGTTTTTTTTATTATTGTTAGCCTCCCAGAGTCACTGGTCTGAGATGGGCGGCTATATAAAATAAACAAACATGAATTGTCTGATTGTCTGAACTACTATGTCATCTCTGGCATACTGTACAAATGTTCACACGAGTTATTCAGACTTACAAAATTCAATGCTCCAGATCTTGTTTATAAAAGGATATGGAATATGTGCTGTTTCTGGTAGAGGAGTGTATTGAGTACCAATTGGTAAGCATTTTAATTTCTCTCATGCGAAGTGAGCAATGCTTTTTTCTGCCATAGTACCCACAGCTCTGGCAGACTTCCAGCGACTGCGCATGAGAAGAAAGTGTGAAATAAGAGTGTTCATTTTGAGTTCCACAGCAGCTTTGGAAATGTATGACTTCTAATGTTGGCAGCTTATAATTAGGCTTTGTGGTATACATATTTCTGGAAAGAAGAACATTCATATCTTTATGTTAGTGCAGTACAAAATCTCACTCATCTCCAAAATATGAATAAAAAGTAATTTTTCATTACCATGTTGACTTACTAGTGAGAGAAACAGTAAGACGTGAAAAAATGCAATGTGCCATATAAGATCATGTGGTGATGATTTTAGAAATTCAGGGGTAATTTCTCCTCTTTAGGATTTAAAAGAAAATCTGGACTAGAAATCTTGGTGTTTGTTGGCTTTAGAGCATGTCACTTCACTGCTGTTTCCCCCCCATCTTTAAGATACTACCAAAAAATTTAGTATATGATTAGAGTTCTAATTTTAATGAGTCTGTGTTTCTGAATGTATGATTTATAATAATAATAATAATAATAATAATAATAATAGTAGTAGTAGTAGTAATAATAATAATAATAATTTATTAAGCTTGTATGCCACCCAACTCTTTTAGTTTAGCGTGTTGGTCCCGTGAAGCATTTGTGTAATCTATACTTTCATAATCAGTCTTTCTGAACTGGTCACCCTCTAGATGGATGAGCTTTAACTTCTAGAATTCTAGAATTCCTAGAATTCTAGAATTCCTAGAATTCTAGAATTCTTCTAGAATTCCTCAAACAGAAAGACAATTGCTGAGAATTCTGAGAGTTGAAGTCCGCACATCTGGAGGGTACATAGGTTGGATTTGGCATCACACAGAAAAATTTGGTGCATACTGCCTTGCAAATAGGTGAGCTGAAGAACAGGATATTTATTTATTTACCAGTATCCTTCTTGTCATGCTATCTGGGGCATCTGAGAGTGTAGTTCAGCGACAACAGAACATTCTCTGCACCCAAGAAGACAGGATTTGCCAGACTGACATTGTTCTGAGACAGAACAGAATATTTAAATTGAATATTAGACCCTCTTGTGAAAACCTGTTTGTTCTGAATGAGGAATTTTACCTTCCTCATTTACATGTGACAGCATGTAAATGCTTCTGATTCTTTTGGAGTAGAAACCTCTAAACTTAATGTCCAGAAAAATTCCAATCAAACAGATTTTGCTACAAGTTCAATTACATGAAAGGCTTTACAATTTGTAAACATTAAAAATTGCCTGAACCTTGTAAAGCAGCTGTAAAGAGGAACTGCTCCTGCCAACAGAAGATAGCTCATTGGAATTATCTCTGAGAGACAATGCACTCTACTTAGTCACTGAAGGAGGAAATATCTCATGTGCAGCTGATGATGAGGCGTGCATACTCTGCTATAACAGAGTTGCTATTCCTTTTCCTGCATGTTAATTTTTTAAATTTTTTTATCCCGCCTTTATTATTTTTATAAATAAGTCAAGGCGGCAAACATACCTAACAATCCTTCCTCCTCCTATTTTCCCCACAACAACAACCCTGTGAGGCGAGTTGGGCTGAGAGAGAGTGACTGGCCCAAGGTCACCCAGCCGGCTTTCATGCCTAAGGCGGATCTAGAACTCACAGCCTCCTGGTTTGTTATTGGCTCCTTCCTAGGGCTGAGAGACAGGGACTGGCCCAAGGTCACCCAGCCGGCTTCCGTGCCTAACGCGGGAGTAGAACTCTCAGTCTCCTGGTTTGCCATTGGCTCCTTCCTAGGGCTGAGAGACGGACTGGCCCAAGGTCACCCAGCCGGCTTTCACGCCTGAGGCGGGACTAGAACTCTCAGTCTCCTGGTTTCTAGCCCATTACCTTAACCAATAGACCACAGCTTTCCAAACTCTGTGTCGCGACACAAAAGTGTGTTGCCTGCGGGGCCGAGGTGTGTCGCGTCAAAACTCGGAAGTGCTGATGGCACAGCGCCGGGCTATCAAAGCTTCCGGGTTTTCGCACGGCACACAAAGACACCGCCACCGCTGCGGCGCACGAAAATCCGAAAGTGCCGCAGTGGCGGCGGCGCGCAAAAACCGAAAGCGGTGGTGGCACTTCTGGGTTTTTGCGCGCGGCCGCAGTGGCGGCGCTTCCGGGTTTTCTTGCCTGTCGCCGTGGGAAAATTTTGGAAAGCCCTGCACTAGACCATACTGGCCTTTTGGTGTGGGGCAATGAAGCAGGCTCATAATAGACAAGCAGGCTTAAGATACCTCCAACTTTACATCTGGAATATTCTCAAGCATTGTTTTACAGCTGTTGACTAAAATAATTTTGATATTTTCTGTAATATTTTAGTGAGACATAACATTTTGTATCAGAGATAATAAGCTTTCCAATGAAGGGGAAATGTTTGAGCACACCAAGATGGCTTGATTACAGGCAACTATTGTTATCCCTGTTAGATGGACGAGTTGCATTGTGAGTGACTTTAGAGAGAATTAGATGACAATCTCCACTGAAGGATAACTTAAACTTCCTCCCATTTGGGCTGTACTTCCAGTAGGGAAGAGCACTGGTTGTTACCTTGCTTGGCAATTCTCTATTCGCTGAACTAATAAACTTCTGTTTGTTTGAAGGTACATGGGAATAGGACTCTCTGCCCAAGGTGTCAACATGAACAGACTTCCTGGTGAGTCACTGCTAAGAATTTATTTGTGCTCCCTCCTGAGCTGTTCACTATGCTGAATTTGAAAAAGTCCAGAAAGAAAAGAAAAAAGTTACCCCTGGAATCCACGTGCAGACTTTTTTTTAGAGAATATCACTTGAATTGCAAAAAAATAGGAGGAGTCTGGTAGCACTTTTTCCAAAGGGTGGAAATGCAGTTTAATAATTTGTTTAATATAACAAATTGTGTTAAAAGGCATAAGAACAAATTTGGCATCAGGACTCAAACCAAGGACAAAGTAGTATCGGAACATTTCAATCTCTCAGGATACTCTATGTCAGACCTCAAAGTGACTGTTCAACAGCAAACTCAAGTGAGAAATTGTTGAGCTCATATATGAGGCAATCTCAGGCAAACACAACAGGTTTTGGACACATTACAATTGTTAATTGATAGGTATTTGTAATCTGTCTCCCATGTAATCTGCATAACCAACCTATCTTCCCCTTCCTTTGCCCCCTCCCACCCCAGTTTCAATCCTCCCTCAGACTAGCCACTCTACGCGTCTGATGAAGTGAGCTACAGTTCATGAAAGCTTGTGTTTTAAGATAATTTGTTAGTTGAAAAAGGTGCTGCATCTGATTCTTTGCCACCATGGACTAACACAGCTCTTCTACAATCCCTTGAACTGAAGCTTTGTTTCTGTGGCTAGATCTGACCATCCTATATTTGTAAATTTATTACTTTCCAGCCCTTGTGGCCTTGGAAGTTTGTTCCAAAAATAGGGGATACTGAACGTGCCAAGCAGTTCTGGTTTTTTTTCTTTTTGACTTCCACCACTTGGTCTTGAATCTTTGGTTTCTTTGCTGTTATCCCCAGGTCAGGCCCCATCAACATTGCTGTTTTTATTTCTGCACATTCAGCTTTGAATTTCTTTTTGCTAAATGTAGCAAAATCTTTTGCGATTGCGTACCCTCTTTAGATGGGGCAAGAATGGGTAACCTTTTGTTAAGGGTTTTAGTTTTTAAATTTTTTTTGTGGGCCACAGTGGATGAGGAAGTCATGCAAAGTGGGCAGGGGCACATGGGTCAGCTAGGACTTTTCAGTTTTTATTGGATTGTGGGGAATGGGGGAAATTTTAATGGTGATAAAACTTGCTTGAAGTTATAGATTATGTATGGACAGTTGTAATGAAACATGGCCATTCTTTACTGAAACTGTTATTGTAAAACTTTGTAAATACATAAACATATTGATAAAACTCTCGTATATATGTAGTTTTTATTTCTTATTTATTTTCTTTTTCCTATTTTTCTGTTCTGTTTATTTAAATAAATACATGCAATTTAAAAATAAAGATAAAACTTAGGGCTACCAGATCTGGCTTGCAAAAAATCTGGACCAGTTGCTAACTCTTTGCTGCTCTCTAGTGATTGTCTGCATTTTTGCAGGCCAGTTTTTTTACCCCTAAAAAGTGCTAGCAGTTTTCAGCAGTGATATCCAAAGAGGCTCTAGGCTATAAAAAGTGGATTCAAGGATTGGATGCAACCCTTGGTCACCAGATTTCCCACACTGAACTAGGATGCTTGGATTAAACTAGATGCTAATGTTTATAGAGCTACCCGTTTGTACTATTTATTGATGGCAGTTCTGTTTGATCTGCTTTCCTAACATACTTAAAATGGAAAGTTTTGGTGCCAACAAAAACTGTTCTTTGTCTTTTCAAAGAATTTTACCTTCTCTTTAGTCAAAATGCTTTGAAAGCAGCTTCAAGGTCACTAAGAAAAAGAGAATCCTCCTCTCGCTTTATAATCTAAAATAAGGAATAGTATTGAAAAGAAAGAGTGAAATGGCCAAACTGAGATGCTGTTTCTTTCAACAACTACCTAGATGGGCAGGGTTTTAAGTAACGAAGATCTAGCAGCAGCTGCTAGGAAAATCCAAGATCTGCTAGCTTTTTAGCAGAGTTGGTGGAATACTTCTGCTTCCTGTTTCCCTCTGCTTTCAGTCTCATGGAATGGCTGCTGATAGGTGAGAATTGGCAATAGTATTATCAGGATGGCACTCTCATCTTTCTCTGGGTCTCCAATATTAGACATCTGCTTCACTTCTGCTTTCTCATTATTAAATACTTTTCACTCAGTTAAGCAGCTTTATAACTCTAAATTGGAAGCAGATAGTAAAATAATTCTACCCTAAACTTTACAGGGAGATTTCCCAGTCTTTTGTAGTTTCTTGTTTGGCATCTGCCCAGCCTCATCTTTCCTTCCTCTTCCATTTCCTGTCATTTGGGGGTGAAACTGTTCAGAGTAGAGAAATTTATTCCACAGTTGAGCCAATACATTTATCATACCTCCTCAGTGAAATGTGGAAATGATGCACATTTGGATGCCTGTCCCAGTATTAGAAAATCCTTGGCAACAGGGATAGCACCTGGAATTATGAAAACATCTGCCATTTGTAAGCATCGTGGGATTACTATAAAAGTATGCTTTCATAAGGTTGGAAAGGTTCACAAAACAGGCTGATATTTCAGTTCAACGCTACTTAGATATTTAGACTTTTTAAAAACAAAGTTCTGTTTAAGCCTGTCTACTTTTTACGCATGTGACTTAATTTTGGATTCTTATTTTTCAATATGTGGCTCCACTTTTAAATCCTGACATCTGTCTTGTGTACTAATGAATAATCAGTACTTAATTACAGCTTATTTCTTAATCTAAAATTGCATATACTTAATTGCAAGATGTCATGTAATTGACAGTTTCAGGTGAGATCTGTGTGAACACTATTAAGAGAATGTCCATGTGACTGGTGCTAAATGCAAACCTTTGGGGCTGCATCTGGAATTGAATATCTTTGAGGCTGACTACTAGAAATGTATTTGGTTGCAGCTTTTGAGATGATGGCCATTCATTTGTTCAGATAGCTGGGCTAGTCAGACTTTTCCAGTAATGTCTTCCTGACAGCACATCACTAGAAAGGACAGATGATGAATGCTGTTTATAAAACACAAATAAGGTTGCTGTTCTATATGCCTGCTTAAGCTGATTTGGAAAAAGGTGTTGGTGTAGAAACAGCAACTCTGATGGGAAAACATGTCTAGGAAGGTTCTCAGTCATCCAGGTGGAATTGTCTGTAGCTTGAATCATGTCAACTGGATTTCTATTTTCTCAGTGAAACGAAACAGTGGAGCGAAACGTTTCCACTGAGAAAATAGAAATCCAGTTGATCTGATGGGAAAACAGTTACTCCAGTTACTGCTTTGGGCATCTGTGATATTTGTTGAGGTTTAGAACTGTAAACCTCTGTTTTTAACAGAGATTCTGTTAAAAGTCAAATGTTCATTAAATTTGAATTTACATGATTGGCATCATTTGTATCAACCCACTTCATTTGCAGAATTATATAGCTTACATAATTTCTGCTATTTGACATCATTTGCATGACATAAATTCCATCCGTTGTCTTGCTTTCAAAACAATGGAATGTGTCTATTATTTGGGGGTGAAGTCCAAAATTATGTCTGTTGCATCTGAAGGCAGCTGAATGGAAGTCCACAAAATTGAGTTTTACTGTAATCTTTGAAAACTTTATCCTCCGAATACAAAGCAGTTGGCGATCTGTTGAACATTTCCTGCCATTTCCTTCTAATATTCACCCTGATTCTTCAGTCCCGTGTAGACAGCAAAATTTATCCTAATGATTGTCATGTATTAAGAAGAGGCAGTGGTGCTGTTCAGTAGGCCTTTTGTGTGGGTTTGTACATCATGTCTTATGATTTAATGTAATGTGTAATCCAGCTGCCCTATTTTATTTTTCTATAAAACCTGTGAAGTAGGTTTAAACTATGATAGTGGCCAGCTTATAGCATCCTGTGAGATTCATGGCTAAGCCTGAATTTGTACTCTCCAGCAAGTTTCTCTTAGAGTTTTTGTACTTAGGGAATTCTTACCTAATATGTACTTCTTACACTGCACTTGGCAAGTTTAAATCCTGGCATCATCTTTGGAAAACAGTTCATGCATTTGTACACCCATTTCCTTTCCTATCAAAGTTGGAACTTCATGATTAAAAACACTCCCCTCGTAGCCTTTTGTTGATGTAGAGCAGCAGGAGTCACTATTGTGAATGAGGCTTTGCAGGTGCCCTTAGCGGACCACTTAGTTTGCCTCTGAAGTTTTTAGCTACAGCTTAATTTATAAACTTATAATTTAAAATTTATAAAATATATATAAACAGGGAGCAAACCACACACTCCCTAGCACTGATGATGTTACCTAGTTGGGTAACGAAAGCTCTGCAATCAAACAACAAAGCTCAGAGAGCACCAAGGACTCCATAGTTCAACCCTGAGCTACATATTGTCTTCTATTGGTACAGCTTAATTTATCAAACTGTATATTCAATTGTCAGTTTTCCTGGTGCTTAACTTGGTGAGTGAAATGAAAGCCATAGCAGATGATTCAAGAGGGCTCCAAAAGGATGTGGTAATGTATCCTGGAAAATGCTGGGGATTCCAGTGCTAGGTTGTCATCTGGGTGTTCATTCCCAGATCATTGTTTTAAAAGTAAGATGTACCTACAAGCATTCCTAAACAGATAGTTATAAGTTTGGGAGTGCAAGAATGAAGTAGGTCATCCTGTTCCTGTTTAATTCTGAACTAAGTAGAAGAAGTTGTTTTCAGGTGGAGCACTTTAGTGTAGCTATATATTGTGTCATTTCAGATAAGGGTGTTGACAGCACTTGGAGCAACGTGACAGATCGTAAGCAAGAGCATAAATTGTTATGTGCCCAGTCATGGGTGTTTAAATCTAGCTTGGCCTCCATGATATTTTAACATTCAGGGTCCCTTTTGTAGCAGTGAGAAGAAAACAATTCCTGCTAATAAGCAGCTCTAGCATAACATGATTATATTGCTACTCTGAAACTAGGTATTTATGAAATGGAAGTGAAGTCACTCAAGCTACCATATTGTTTGTCAGATTTCATGCTGTATGTTTCATAAATTTAACCATGGATAAGCCAATCTAGACATGAATACTTCAATTTAATTTCTTAGATGAAATCTATTTGTCCAGTTGTTGCCCTAGGAACATAGGGAATATCCTGTGGCTTGAGGGTGCCAGGACTTTTTATCCTGAACAGGCAGTAGGTTATTTCAGTAGCTTTCCTCTCAGAGTGGGATCCAGCTCCTCTGCCAGTGACTGCTTGTGGAACAGCAGAATATATTTAGTCTATGATTACTTATTGTGGATTGTGCAACATGATGCTTCAATACCTCCTTGACTGGAAACTGTGGTTTATGTTCAAAGAGAATGAGAGATGAGAAAAAAATGTCTTCAGTATGTGGCTAAACATAAATCTGTGGAAGCCACACAAAAGCTCATTCTGTGACTATAAGACACTTCTGTATAAACAAAGAGGCCTTATTTACCCCAGATTCAAAAATGCCACATAGGCTTTAGTGGAGGATCTTTTGGCTTTCCTAAAGAGGAGTAAGTACTTACCTGATTTGGACCATGGCAGACTGCTGGGATCAGACAGTGATCAACCCAGTCTTTTGTCTGCTGGCTGTCTTTTCCTTCAGTTTGCATGCAGCCACAACAGATTTTTTGTGTTATTACTTGAATTGTTTTATATGCTTGAAAAGGGTTTATGACTAACTCAGACTGCCTGTATACCACAGATGAATGCAAACATAGCTTCTCAATTTCTTAACTACTATTAAGTGATTATGAGGGGAGTAGAGGATTGTGTTTCCATCTAAGCCCCAAGTTCCTTTTAACCAGACCTTGAAATACAGGTCCTGAATTAGGTTGGGTTTATGGCTAAAACTGTTGGGAAAAGACTCGAATTCATGAAGAAGAGGGCCATGGGAGACAAGCATCCTGTAGCTTGTGCATCTATCTGCATGAGAGATCTATGGAAATGTAGATACAAATGTGGACTTAGTTTCTTACAGTTTTACTTGGGTTGAAGACTCAAAAATCAGCCTGAAGCAATACTTTCTTCACTGGCTATTATAGCCATTCTGTAGAGGAATGTGTTACAGGTTTTGTACTAGCACTTTATTCATCTGCAGAACAAGTGTGCTATTCTCAAAATTGCCTGAGCATGCTGTTTTAAATGTTTGCATCAAAAGAGTAACAATAAGCTAAATATATTTCATATTGAAACCAGTTGCTTTTATTTAGTTAGTTGATTTTTATCCCACCTTTTGTACAGGAACTCAAGATGGAATAGTGCTGTGAAAGAGCACCATGTATGCTGCCTTGAGGATAAAAGGCAGGATATATATCAAAGAAATAAGGAAATATTCCATGTACTGAAGGAGTTTCTGTTTTATTTCCTTTTGTGGTCTTTTAAAATTTGAATATTAAATTCCAGTTGAAGCAAAATGGAGAAAACTAAAACAACTCAAATCTGAAATTATTAAAGTCTGTGGAGTCCTTGGTGCTCTCTGAGCCTTGTTGTTTTCTTGCAGACGTTTCATTGCCGGACCAGGCAACATCTTCAGTGCGAAAAGGGAGTGGGACTTGCTCTCTGTTTATATACCAGGGCTTGTCCTGCTTGTG
This sequence comes from Charina bottae, assembly GCA_023362775.1. NCBI lineage: Eukaryota > Metazoa > Chordata > Lepidosauria > Squamata > Charinaidae > Charina > Charina bottae. The sequence continues at coordinate 13,628,752 of JALMGJ010000015.1, forward strand.
TTGGTGGAGGTGTTGTTCTCTCCTTAGTAATTCCTTGATTGGGCTGTGGTTTGCTACTTGGTTGATTGACTGAGTTAATAGTTCCTTGATTAGGGTATATTGTGCTGTTTGATTGTTCCTCTGGTGCTAATCCTGGTGTTAATCTTTGTATATCTGGGTGATGATTGCTGGCAAGGAGGTGTTCTGGTTTTATGGCTTTTCTATTGTCTGTTATGAATGGTATGTAAATGTTGTTTACCTCTATGTGTCTAAATTAAATAAATTATGAATGGTATGTAAATGTTGTTTACCTCTATGTGTCTAAATTAAATAAATTAAAGTCTCAATGCACCCAACACAGAGGATACTGAATAATTAATAAAATGCTTAGTTGATGAAGTTGCATTGTAGAGTCATCATAAAATAAATTCAGTTGTTAAGCAAAAACAGTTTGAATCTACATATTAAAACTTTGCTGTCCTAAAGGTGTTGCAATTTCTGGAAGTAACAACATTTCTTTTGGAAAATCCCTGGTTTTAAAACTTAAATCTTATTTTGACAGCTAAATATGTGAACAATTCTCTATTTTCTGTCTTCTGTGTGTCTGGGATAGGACAGCTCATCTATCACAATCACTCCCCCCCCCAATTATCTTTATCCCCCCTAACAGGCAGCTCCAAGCGCTCTGGAAATGGTTCAGCCTTGAAAAGGGCCATGTTCTGGGTATTTGATTTTGAGGTCTAACCCTTAGGGGTCAGAACATTCTATGAAGAAATGTGCACATACCTAGAATCCTCCTTCATTACTAATGTAAATACTAGAAATTTCCTACTAATGTCGCCAGTGATTCTATTACTTCCTGATGTCAAGCATGTCATCTTCTAAACATGGGCTCTGGTGTTCTTTTTGTTTAGGTTGGGATAAGCATTCCTATGGCTATCATGGTGATGATGGACACTCCTTCTGCTCATCAGGGACAGGGCAGCCCTATGGCCCCACTTTCACTACTGGCGATGTAATAGGCTGCTGTGTGAACCTCATCAACAACACCTGCTTCTACACAAAGAATGGGCACAGTTTAGGTAAGCAAACTGAACATTTGGTCCAGTTTTCTCTAATATCATTTGAAATGTTGACATGTTCATAAGGTCCCTATCAAAATTTAGTTCCATTCAAAGAACAGAGCGATTGGTTGTACAGTCAGGGCATTGTATGGGTCTGTTCTATTCCTAGAACTTCCAATACAGATTTATAGCATCATTTTGTGAGAGAAAGTAAAGGTTCCCTCACTTTATGTAATTCACTATTATGCAATTGATTATTTTTGTTCTAAAATTCACTGTATGTGGGGGGGGGGGGAAATGCCATTATGCAATTTATGCCAGTATAGTCAATTTGCACCAAAGTCTGGACTTCCTTCTCACCAAAACTAATTGAACGTTTTCTTGCCAAAAATCCTTTCTGCCCTCATTCATGCATTTACTATCATACTATATGGTTGTTCTAGTTGTGTGTCCCATCTCCCACTTACTTCTGTATGTGCAACAGCTACTCTTGTTCCTGTGGGGTCAAAACAGCCATCAACATCTTGTCCAGCCCCCTTTCCCCAAAGGAGAAGGACCTCCCTAACACTAGAAACAAAGTTGGATATATTACATTGTGCTGAAGCTGGTGAAGGATCTTCAGTCCTAGGATATGCTTTTAACCTGGGAGAATCTACGTACTTTGTGCAACAGAACAAAGAAAGCCAATAATATTCATAGTGCTATGATGCATTCTATCTTTTTGTCTGCTGTGTGCATTAGAAATATAGCTGTAGAAGAGAAAATGCTTTCATAGAACATGAGATAAGGAAGCAAACCTGTTTGAATAATGTAGTGCTTAAGGCTAAAGCTCTAAAATTTACGAGAACTTTTGTCAGTGCATTTGAGTTATAAAATTGGACACCATTCCCTGCAATTCCCCTTTTCCCACTGGTTCCATGTTTTGCTTTATCCACATTTGCTTTATGCAAGCTTTTTGGGGAGTATAACTCTAGCATAAAGCAAGGGAAACCTGTATGCTGATTTTATTTTTATTCTTTATTTTTTAGAGTTGCTTATTGCAGATTGGGGGTAGGCAAGTGAAAGTGCTATTTACCACAGTACCAGATAAGTTTATGGGATTCACTGCAGCAAGATGTGGTGAAGACCATTGGCTTAAATTGCTTTGAAGGGGAGCTCTACAAATGTATAATTAGTTTATTAGCACCTTTTGAAAGTGACAGCAAAATGGCCCCTTCATATTCAAAGGATAACCACTTGCTGAGAAACAACCTTTGGGAGATAGCTATTGTTTTCATGTTGAACTGGTGTGGGGTTCCCAGGAGTATTTGGCTGTCTGTTTTTGTTTTGTTTTTCAAAATATAGGATTAGGTGAATGTTTAGTCTGATGTTTCAGCACTCTGACTGCATGACTTGCCAGATGGTTCAGCTTTGTTCTTCAGGATTGCTTTACTGATAACGGGATTTTTCTCTCTGTAAAGAATGGTAACTCAATGATTGAGCACATGCTTCCTATGAAGATGGTATCAGCCTCCATCTCTATCACCTTCAGGTAGTGTTAGGAAAGAACAGTGCCTGAAAATCTGGAAAACAGCTGCAAGGCTGTGTTCAAAGTAGCAGTGATCTGATTCAGATTAAGACAGCTGCTTTTGTTTCTAATGGGAGCAAACTGTGGTTTGCTGAAATTACTATGACAACACAAGAATCTTTAATTCATTGTAGTTGAAAAAGAAAGAACTATGAGGTCTGCTGGAATTGATTTCTTCACAGAGGGACTTGTTGGGATAAAAGCTTATTAACGCTCTAGCTGAAACACAGTATTAAGTTCTCAAAACAGTAGTTGGTGGTGCCAGAATGGAATTCCACACTATCTTGTCATTTAGATGTTGCAAGTGTACAGAGCTGGTCCAGATGTTACTGTTACCACTCTTACACAACAATACTAATCTTAATAATTTTAACATTTTGAAATATTTCTATTTTTCTAAAAGCAAGTTGGTGGAACTTTTTTTTCTGCCAAGAGCCAAATGTCCATATGTTCTCTTTTTCTGATGCCACTACCCATTACCCTGCCTTCCTTTTTTCCCTACAGAGCTGGCTACTATTAGAGGGACTAATCTTATTGCTTAAAGTCTGGTCTGACAGTTTACAGAGGGCTTTTGAAATGAGGCCCAAGGCTGCAGGTTCCCAGTCCTGCTTCCAAGAGTGAAATTAACACTTCATGGATGCAACTATTCTAATGTCGTATAAAATAATGGGTCTCTGCTAGAGGTGTGCAAAATGTTTCAAGGTTGAAATGTTCTGACACCAAATGCCCTATTCTGATCTTACTGGAAGTGGTCCGACCTTGAAATTTTGCAGTCAGCATGGTACAAATTCTTAACTGTTATGGCAGGGCTTTCCAAACTCTTGCCGTTGGTGACACACCAATGGCCGGTGTGCAAAACCCCGGAAGCGCCGCCAGCGGCGCTTCCAGGTTGCTGCTGCTGTGCTTTCGGGGTTGTGCATGCCGTGGCGGCGGCATCCTGGAACCCGGAAGCGCTGATGGCCCGCTGCTGCTGCGCACACTGCTGCGTGGCGGCGGCATGCCATCAGCGCTTCCGGGTTGTCGCGCAACACACTTGGGGCCCCCAGGCGACACAGTAATGTGTTGCGACACACAGTTTGGAAAGCCCTGTGTTATGGTTTGCTTTAATTGTTTTTGTAAAGTGTGATCCATGTTCATAGCATTTTACCAAGTAATTAAGGAGAAAAATCCAGATCCCACCTTGCAGCTTACAATTTAAATTTCATCACAGTAACAAGTGATTGAGATTGAGAAGAGAAAGCCATATATAGCAAGCTAAATACTGTATGCACAAATAGTCTTGCAGGTAGTTAGATTTCCTTGCAGCAGGAAGTGGTAAATGCAGCCACATTTTAAAAATAACATCTTCAACTGGAAAAGGGTGGGGTCTTATCTCTGTGCCCAGAAATATTTGCTGCCTGCGCAGAGTTACGTTTGCCATGTTCTCTCCTGTCCTTTGATTCTGACTTTCAGGCATTGAGATTACGATAGGCAAAATACATTTTTTTCCTTAGTTACCTGATACAAGAACTGCTGGTTGGGAGTTAGGTTTAAATTCTCCTCCCCATAATATCTGTAGATCCTGAACTAGCAGAAGAAAAAAATTACTCCAGGCTTTTGCACTACTTGCTTAAGATTAAATATAAGCACTTCTTGCTTAAAATTAAGAATGAAGTTCAGATCAGCGTTAGCACTCTCATTCTTCATTCTGTTAACTTTGATATGCCAGGGCGTGGCTTCCTGGAAAAATGACAACTTGGGCATGTTCTGTATGAATGCATCTTGTTCCCTTTGACTCACTTGGTGCATTAACTTAGTGGTAGGCTCAGCAAAGATACTTCCTTTGCATGCTGCTTTGTTCCCTCTCCTAGCAGTGGGGTTGCTTAATTCCCTCCTGTAAAATTATTTTAAAGGAACAGACTAAAAACAAACAAGAGAAATTGCTCTGAAAAGTCCATTTCTGAAGCATGAATTGTCATTAATAGATCTGTATTAAATTAGTTCCCCCCCTTTCTTTGCTTTAATTTTATTCCTGTGCAGAAAAACACACTGAAAACGTCTAGCTCAGATCCTCAGCCTTATTTTCAGAAGGGCCAAATAGATTGAGAATTGGTGTGGGTCTGTGCCCATTAAAAAGTTTCACAGTTTTGCAGAACATGGGAGTAAGAAGTAGAATGTTGTGCCTATTTACTCTGGTCAGTTCCTAGATAATCATGGACAAGCTTACTAGGCACTGATTTTGGAGTAAGCATACATAATATCCTACCATGAGGTTTCTTAAGGGAAATGTGAGAGTGCATTGGAGATTTCTTTCATTGTCCACCAATTACATATTTGTTGCTATGTTGTATGTATAACAAATACAAGTTTTAGGGAAATTAGGGGAAATCTTTTGTCTTGATTCTAATATTTTCTCTCTCACAGGTATAGCCTTTACAGATCTTCCTGTAAGTACAACTATATTTTATATTTCAACAAAAGATTGAAAAGATTGGGGTGGGAAGGAGGGTAGTGCTTGGGATGTACAGTATCTTCTCTTTGTGTACCATCTGGAAGTGATTAGTATTAGGCTAGTAGCTTGGATGGAGCTCACATTGCACTCAGAAAGGCAGGTTTCATAGAGAAATTAGTTCTCCCACAAGCTTTTGCTTCAGAAAAGGGGAGTAAATTGTTAACAAAAGTTCTTCCACATATTGGAAGAACATTTTTTAGAGCAGTGATTTGGCAAGGATGTGGTCTGCGTCTCTAAAATAAGCAAAATGGGACCTTAACCTGAAATGAAAATAAGCCTTTTCTGCTGCTGCCTTAACTGTCTTAAGTATACTAAAAATAACCTACACGTCGGTGAGTTGTTAAGCAGAGTACGTTCACTAACAAAAAAGGAAATTCGTAGATTCTGAACAAACCACATCTGCAGTCCAGACAGTTTCTTGAATTACTTGTTCTAGTGCAAATTAGTCAACTGACTACAGAGGCCATAATAAATCAAACTGGGCTTTCCTTTCATTTAGCAGTTTTAACAGTCTTACCAAACTTTTACCAGAGGTTGCAAGTGATCCAGCTGAGATGAATTTTTGAGAGGACTTACGAAAGTCCTTTGAAAGCTGCTTATTCTCTGGCATTTTGTTCTTGAGGGCCAGTAAAGATATGTGTTGGTTCAGACTGAACTAACTACACAGTGTAGGCATAAATGGTGTTAATCTTTAAAATTGCACATGAGCAGGGGGCTGACTTATTTTTATTTATTGCCCAGGTGTGTGAGAAAAAGAAAGCAACTATATATATTGATCAAGTCTGATGCAGAGCTCTGATTTGTACATCAGCATCAGACCTCCAGATTTCATAAAAAAGTCTTTAGATGCTCAATAGGTTCCTGAAATTGGAGACAATAAAAACTTAAAATAACACTTTGCAACTGTACAAAGAACAGAGGCCAGCACCATTGACTCAACTGTGCTGTAACATATTGTTTTACAGCTCAAAATAGAAGTTTGAATTTTGTTTTGACTGGATGAGAAATTCATGCCTATTTCCAAAACTGGGAGCAGTTCCCTTCCAGTTTTCTTTAGCAATGTGGCTTTCTAAGCAGTTTCTGAGAATGGCACCTTTAAAGATACACCTTGCACCATGCTTGTCCCATTCCCAAAGTTAAATTTCTCTAGTTAACTGTAACTGTTCAAAATACCATGTGAAAATAGAGAACGTTAATTTCTTCCTTGGCAAACAGTTAGAATATATTATAGGACTTCTGTTGAATGAAGCCTACCTTATAACTACGGTCTGCTACATTTTCATTGTCTGCTTTTTGGAAAATTGATGGCCCCTTCAGAAGTCTGTGGTCTCTTTATCTGCTAATCTAGGTGCACTTTTTTCTTTCACTCCTAAGATGCAAACAATCCCTTTTAATTTGATTTTGAGAAGTGTTTCTTGTCCTACGCCGACTCTTCCCAAATGATTTCCAGGGATGTGTTTTCTGCAGAGTGCCCGTCATGTCTGCTTGGCCTGGAAACACCTTGTTCAGGCTTCCTTTAGTGACCCTCTTCAGAAGGAAAAAAAAATGTGTGTCTGTGCTTTCTTTCCTAAAGAGCCCTGGTTTTTTAACTTGGGCTTCTTTTTTTGGCAGGCCAATCTTTATCCCACTGTGGGGCTCCAGACACCCGGAGAGATTGTGGATGCCAACTTTGGGCAACAGCCATTTGTGTTCGACATTGAAGACTATATGAGAGAGTGGCGAGCAAAGATTCAGGGCACGATTAAAAGGTTTCCCATAGGTGACCGGCTAGGGGAATGGCAAGCCATGCTACAGAAGTGAGTGGCAGCTTGGATTGCCTTTGAGTTAAAGCTTTTGTTAAATTCACAATCGCTGAAGAATGCTCTGCTGTAAAATTACATCCTCCACCACTCTTCCTGTATTGGTTTTCTGTGGCCCCGAAGAGCAGAGGGAGTCCCTGCCTTATGACAAACGGGCTAGCTGTTTTCCCTGCACCTTTTTTGCAGCTGATTGGTAGCACAGATATGCTGCTTGCTTTCTGCCTAATTTGATATTTTTTTTATTCCGTTAAGTAGAGGAGTGAGAATGAGAGGTGAAGGGAAGATGATGATGATTTGCAAAAATCCCTGCTTTTTTATACAGCCAGATCTCAGAAGAAGTGAAGGAAAATCAGACATTATACATACGTATGCCCTGAGCAGAAGACACGCAAATCTGGTTGTTTCTGCTACCCCTACTAGAATGTCTAGATGAAGCATGACAAGTTCAGCAAACAGGCCGATTTAACATACGTGTGCTCTGTTGTAGGATCTTCTGCCTCAGGGATTTATATATATGCCTCACTCCCCTTCAGTTAGAGTCTTTTGGGATAGTTTATAACATGAGGATTTGTCTAATACTATCTCTAGCTTTTTTTTTTTCCAATAAAGGAGAAGAGTTTTATAAGTCAGCTGCAGGCTTCAATAAGTCAGGCAATATATTTCATTTCAGATTTATTACAAGTTTCTCATACATTGGCCTAGAACTATTTTCAGTTCACTTCTATAACACAATATTGATTGAAGGTATTTGTAAACGCAAATGTTCTTTCTTTCCGTTGCTTTTTAATTCACACAAGGAGGAATTAAAATCAAGAAAGTTGAACAGATTTTCCCCACTTAACATATAAGATCTATTCTCTTGGTTTTCATGAAGGTCTGAAGGTTGGTGCCTTCTATTCCCTTCCTTGGCAACTTTTTCCTGACATATTTTGACACTAGGAAGCAAAACCAACCACAATTACAGGGTATATACAACAAAGCACATGCTAATGTGACTCTCCTAGAGATGTCCCCTCCTTGCGCCCCCCTTTTTGTGGAATTTGTACTGACACTGATGCTCCTCCTGCTGCCTGCTTTTTATATTTCCTAGCATGGTCTCTTCCTATCTGGTACATCATGGATACTGTGCTACAGCGACTGCCTTTGCCCGTGTGACGGAAAGTACGGTCCAGGAGGAACAGATCTCCATAAAGAACAGACAAAGTAAGCTTGTTCGTATTGCTGCTGTTGATGCAGCTGTAGTCCAGTTCCCTGCCCCGATAGGCAGGACTTCAGTGTCCTCTGTTGCTCCTTCTACTTCTCTTTTATGGCTGGCATTTTCTGTTTTTCTGCGTCTCGCCTTTCTTTCCTTCAGTTTACTGCTCCCAAACCAAACTATTTGATTGTTATGGAAGCTGGGTAACTCATTTGTGAAAGGACAGATGCTGTTGATTATCTTTCATATTACCCTTTAGTTTCCTTCACAAAGAAGTTGAATTTCTGGCTTTTTGTCCCAAGTCCTTCCTCTTGTGGGGTTGACTGAGATCCCAGTGCCATCCGTTCTCTCAGGTGTTTAGTTAAAAGTAATAATTTATCGACTAAAATGGTGGAGTGTCATGTTTGTCAAAATAGCTTCTAAAGTGATTTGCTGGAAAAGGATATTACTTTAGGAGTTTAGACAGTCTCATTCTTGCTTATCTTCCTGAACACACTTGAGAAACCCAGAATACTGGTGCATGGGGCTGTTTTCCTGTTTTGTGAGGACATGTTATTAGATGGATGGGTAAAACATCGGTACTTAAAATGTAGCTAAAAAAAGGAATAGTAGGCAAAAAAAGTCTGACCCAACATCAGTAACTGTGGAACAATTAAACTGGAGCATCTCCAAATAAATTATATTGCAAAATGGGATATGGCAATTAATAGGCCTATACATTTCCTTAACACTATTAGCAAGCTACAGTATATACTGGACATCTCCAAGCAAATTTAAGGGACTGCTTGGAGCAAGAACATCTGTTGGCTGGAAGATCAGGCAGGCTTCAGTGAAGGTTGGGCCTTTGCCTGATTCTCCAGAACCATGTTAAGAAGTACTGTGTTTATGCTATAATCCCCTTATATGCCGTCTTCATTGACCAGCATTTCATTCTGTTTTCCATGGTATACTCTGGAGAGCATTGAAGGCTACCTTGATTGATACCCCACTTATTGTTTCTAATATCAGAATTAATAGCTGAAAATAATACAGTTTCATCCCATACAGGAAGAGAGGATTGATTGTTGGCTGCCTTCCATGCGGAAGGGCTGCCATGAGTGGGGTCACTGCAGAAAAACAGCCTGCCATGAGTTGTTGATGCTCCACAGGAGTCCAAAGGTTAACTAATGGTGCCTCGAGGATACAAGAGTTTGTCACAATTAACTTTGTTCTTATTTTTTTTCTGCCTCTGATGCACACGCTTCTGTAATGTTCTCACAACTGGGAAAAATCCTACCTAAATAATTTATCTGTGGGTAAACCCAGTTTTATTATCTGGCTGATGTGAGATGATACACAGGTTATTGCTGAAGCAGCAATATAGCCTACATCCTAACAGTTCTACTCTCACCTCCAGGAATACAAAAGCTGGTTTTGGCAGGAAGAGTAGGAGAAGCCATTGAAGCAACACAGCAGCTATATCCAGGGCTTCTAGAGCATAACCCTAACCTCCTATTCATGTTAAAGTGAGTATGGTAAATGCCTTTCTGCAAAGAACTGTGGTGTTTAGAAAGTCAGGAAGCAGAGATAGTGGCAGAACGGCCTGGCTTATAATCTGTGGAGTCCTTGGTGCTCTCTCAGCCTTGTTGTTTTCTTGCAGACGTTTCATTGCCAGGCTAGGCAACATCTTCAGTGCGAAAAGGGAGTGGGACTTGCTCTCTGTTTATATACCAGGGCTTATAATCTCTTTTTAGCAACTCAGTGCCAAAACATGTGAATCCTCCATAAACAAAGAGTTGGGGGGCAGAATGGAACCTTCAAATGAAGGGCGGCCTCTCAGAGAAAACCCAGAGGTGATAATTCTTCCAAGAAATATGGTTTGACCTGTCCCAAATAATTGCAGCTCCCCCCCTTTTTTTGGGGGGGGGATGCTGCTATAAGTAGCAACCCTTGATATTTTTCCAAATGGAAGGCAGCTTAAGAGGAACCTCTTTTTAGAGAAAGTGAATTGGGATGCTTTCTCAAGCAGCTCAGAATAACTTCTTTTTCTTCTCACTTTTAAAATCAGGCAAGCAAAGATGATAGGCCAGGATCAGTGATTTTACTTACAGAATGCTTCTTTCTAAATGCTGTAGAAAGTTTAAAAGGCAGGCCCTCAGATTCACAATCTAATAACCTAGGTTGGTAGATCTTGCAGGGATCTGATCCTGCACCACTTTGATGGGAGAATTGTGCATTTTTGTTCCAATTCTTTGGGAGCTGTGAGCCGTTTGCAGTAGGGAGGTCAAATCCAGAATGCTATTTTCTCTCTGTGCTTCTAGAGAACCTTGCCAGTTCGAAGATGTAGTTAATGCTGAATGTTAGTGTGCTACTGTATTTTGCACAAACTGTTGCCCTGCCTCTTCTTTTTTCTGTACGTTTTCCCGCTCACCTGCTCTCCCACCCCCATTCCCTGTGCATTCCCAGGTGCCGGCAGTTTGTGGAGATGGTGAACGGAACGGACAGTGAAGTGAGATTTTTCAGTGCCCGCAGCCCCAAATCACAAGACAGCTACCCTGATTCTCCCAATCTGAGTCCCAGACATGGCTCCAATAATTTGCACATTCACAGCACTGGTAGGCATTTGCTCCTCTACTAGATAAGCCATCTCCTTGGCTTTGTGCTAACTTTGCACCGCTTTTCATTCTCTGTCTGGAAGCCAGTATTAGAACTACTTCCCTAAATTCTGTGCAGTGCCTTCTGTAGCGGAGAATCCACTGGTACCCATTCCATAACTTGGTGTATGTTTCTGGCATAAGCTCTTTAGACAAGAGTTTATGTCAAGTAAGATTTTGGCGGTGACTTTATCAAGTTTTTGGTTATCTCTCTCCCAACTTCAGGGTCTCTCTGTGAAGTGGGTTTGTTAAGCTGTGCCTAGTGGGACTTAAACTTCTAAACATTTAAAAAGAGGTGGGCTCCCCAACCTGACTTCTCTTTCTATCTTCAGGAGCAGACAGCCCAAGCTGTAGCAATGGGGTGACCTCCGTAAAAAGCAAACAGAGCCACAGTAAATATCCTGCACTGAGTTCGTCATCCTCCTCCTCTTCCTCATCATCCCCTTCATCCGTGAACTACTCAGAATCCAACTCCACAGATTCTACCAAATCCCAGCAGCACAGCAGCACTAGCAATCAAGAAACCAGGTGGGGCAGAAGCTTTCAGGAAGGGTCGGGTAACAGCCAACCATAAACACACTGACTCCTTTTTCCACAGTCCGGTTGAATTCATTTTCTGTATAAATAATACTACTGTATGTTGTAACTGCCTCAGCATATGGTGGCAGTACCAAGCTGACCTTGGCTAATCTCTGAAGCTAAGTAGGCCAGGTCTAATTAGTGTTTGGATAGGATCATCCCAAGATTGTAAGATAGATTGGAAAGCCAAAACAACACCAAAGAAGACAGTGTCAAACCACTTCCATGCTGCAGCCAAGAAAACTCTATGGATGCATCCAGGAAGTCCCTAGGAGTCAAAGTCAACTTGAAGGAGATGTAATTTTTTGTTACTATACCAGTCTATTGGGAATTGGTAAATTTTCAACCACTTGGTCGATTTCATAATGTTGTACAACAACATGGGCACCAAAAAAAGTCTGTGGCCGATCTTACCCTTGAGATTGTGAGAATGGCAGAATCTTGCAGGATTAACTTGCTTAATTTGGGAGATCATGCAGATGCCATTTGAGGCTGTTGTCAGATGCTTTGGTATATATTCTAAATCAAATCCACCTATACCTCCATTGATCTATCTGCTTTTATTGAGGATATGTCTTTTCCTCTTTTTGGCATTTCTTTTTCTCCTACCCCCTCCCTCTCCTTTCTAATGTCCTCCATCATCTTCATTCAGTGACAGTGAAATGGAGATGGAGGCTGAGCACTACCCCAATGGAGTCCTGGAGAATTCAGCCACGCGAATAATGAATGGCACTTACAAGCACGAAGAGATTCTACAGACTGATGATTCCAGCATGGGTAGGTCGGGGGAAGAGAATAAATGCTCTAATCTCTTTCTGAGAAAACAGTTTATTTAGCAAGGGTAGGAGATGTTTCTTATGGAAAATGATTCGGAAGCTTTTTCCAGCCCATACATTCAGTATATTTCGCTTGTGCTGTAAAACATTGAGACGTGTCTAGGTGTAGCCAATCACTGGTCAAGTTCACCCATTACCCAAAGCCATAATGTGATCCGCTTTGCTTTGCTTTGCTTTGCTTTACTTTGCTTTGCTTTGTGCAAGCTCTCTTGGGCCATGGACCTAACTTGATTTGGACTGACTTGGAGCCACCCTTAAAAAAAAGGTGGGGCAAGGGTGAACAAGTTGATGGTAAATTTGATTCAGTTTTCTTTATTTTAATTATAATGAAATGAATTTATATAAGTACTTTGAATGTGCTAGCTCCCGGATATTAAAAATTCAAAATTGGCAGAAAGTTTGGGAAAGACTCTATATCTTGTTTTGTCCAGTGAGCTCAAATAGTAGGGGTAATTTTTTTTTCCTTCTGTGCTTCTCATCTGGCTGTCCACCTGCCGTCGTTCCTACAGATTTGGAAGGTGCTTGGAGGAACCCTGATCTGCACATATCCTGGTGGCAGTAGCCAGTTCTTTCCCACTTGCCCTTCTGAGCCCTGGCTCCAAAGTCTCCCCAATACCTATGGATCAGTCCTCTGTGGGGACCATAATTCTCCGAGAGCCCCCTAAAAGCTTTGGGGGGATACAGTCTGTATCCTGGCTTACTTGATGTGTACTTTCAGCTTTGGGTGATTTGTAAACAGTGTTTATGGTTTAGGGTTATAAACCCATCTATTCTGGTTTATTCAACAAATAATGGATAAAATCCATCCTGGTTTAGCATGATGGGCTGACCCAGCCATTGTTTACAAAGGGCTGTATTTCAGATATTTATTTATTTATTTTTTATTTATTGTTCAATTTATATCACCGCCCATTTATATCACCGCCCCATAGCCCTAAATTCTATGCCAGTTATGATCTGGCATAGAATTTAACTTCTGAAACTGATTTGGTCTAGTGGTTAAGGTGCTGGGCTAGAAACCAGGAGACTGTGAGTTCTAGTCCCGCCTTAGGCATGGAAGCCGGCTGGGTGACCTTGGGCCAGTCCCTGTCTCTCAGCCCTAGGAAGGAGCCAATGGCAAACCAGGAGACTGAGAGTTCTAGTCCCTCCTTAGGCACGAAAGCCGGCTGGGTGACCTTGGGCCACTCCCCCTCTCTCAGCCCAACCCACCTCAGGGTTGTTGTGGGGAAAATAGGAGGAGGAAGGAGTATTAGGTATGTTTGCCGCCTTGAGTTATTTATAAAAATAATGAAAGCGGGATAAAAAATTAAATAAATAAATAAAATAAATATTTAATATTCATGTTGGCGGTTTTGCAGTCAGTACTGGAACGCCAAAAAAAAAAGGTTCAAAGGTTCAAATGTGCTTCCAGTGAGGGGCTCTTGGAAGACTTCTGTATCCAGTGGGCTATATGGCTAATAATTTTGGGGGTAAGTGGAGGTGAAAAAGGCAGATGCTTTGGTGCTGCACAGTTTGCCAATTCATTCATCACACTTTCCCCTTCTCTCCAGAAGATGGCTGTCCTCAGAGGCAACTCTGCGGGGGGAACCATGCTGCCACCGAGCGGATGATCCAGTTCGGGCGGGAGCTCCAGATCCTCAGCGAGCAGCTATGCAGAGACTACGGGAAGAACACAACCCACAAAAAAATGTTACAGGTATACGGCTTGACTGAATTCTTCACTAGAACTGCTACTGTGCAAGATACGTCACCTCTTATTTCTGTATAAAAAAATATTAAGGGTTCGGCATTATCTGTTTAAAAGTTGAAACCAAGAAGACAGTAAAAGACGGTAAAGAGTTCAGCAAGAATTTCAAAAGGGAACCAAATAGTCCCAAGCCGTTCTGAGCTTAGGAAACCATCACTGTCCTTGGTAACAGGAAGGAGTGTCACTGATGAGATGCTGTCTCTGATAGCATCTCCCTGGCATATCACGACACAAGGGTGCCATGAAGAAAGGTCTGCACAAAAAGAAATCCGGTGCCCGCCCTCCTTGCCTTCAAGTAAACATCTCAGAGATAATTCCCTACAATGACAGGCAAGCTTGCTGTGCTTACTCACCCTGCTAGGTGATGGAAGCCCATCCTGGCTACTCTGTCTAGAGCTGGAGGAGGAGGACAACAGTGGATCAACTTTCTATTAACCAGCAAGCCGAGCTGCAAACCACTCACTCTTTCCAACTCCTGTTCTCTTTCCCACAACAATTTCTGTCTGTGTTAAAGACTACAAGGTTCCAGTGGGCAACTGTGGGCTCCGTGTGCCCTCGCCTTTTTTGTGGCTCCCTAGGCATTGCGCTCCAGCAGTTTGCGTTTTTTGCCTCTGCCAAGCATTTTTAGAAAGGGACCAAAACTTTTACCCCTTTCCATCATGATGTCATTGGACATACTCCCTGTAGTAGTTGGAGTTCCCTCCTCCCAAATGGCTGCAGATGTTGCCAACAGACTATTCTGTGATTGATACAAAAAGGCCCCACTGTAGACCTGGATTCTTTCACAGAGATCTTCCAGGTGGCCTGATTTATTATTCTTGATCATGGTTTGCAGTTAACCCAAACCATAATATGAGTGTCTAAAGCAGAGCTTTCCAAACTGTGTGTTGGGACACATTAGTGTGTCGGCTGCAGTGTCTGGGTGTGTCGTGGCTGCTGCTGCCTCCGAGCCCTGCTGTGATTCTGCACAGGTCCTAGTGCCTGCCTTGTGCCCTGCTGTAAGAGTGTCGCGAAATGATGCCCTGCTGTAAGACTGGTTCCTGCCTTGTGCCTTGCCTTGTGCCTGGCTGCCTGCAAACCTGCCCTGCCAGGATTCCACGCAGGTCCTAGCGCCTGCCTTGTGCCTGGCTGCCTCCAAACATGCCCTGCCAGGATTCCACACAGGTCCTAGTGCCTGCCTTGTGCCTTGCTGCCTCCAAACCTGCCCTGCCAGGATTCCACGCAGGTCCTAGTGCCTGCCTTGTGCCTGGCTGCCTCCAAACCTGCTGTGATTCTGCACAGGTCCTAGTGCCTGCCTTGTGCCCTGCTGTAAGAGTGTGTCACGAAATGATGCATGTCTAAAAAGTGTGTCACCAACATGAAAAGTTTGGAAAGCTCTGGTCTAAAGGGACAGCGGACAAGCTGTAGTGTTGAATCACTTGCCATCTCCTTCTTTTGTTCCTCTTGTCAAGTGGTTGATTTCATTGCCACGCCTGCCTTTTCAGCGTAGCAGACTAATGGTGGCCGGTGGTTGAAATAAACAAAAGTTTTATCAGTTTAGTCCAATGTTTCTCAACGTTGGCAACTTTAAGATGTGTGGACTTCAACTCCCAGAAATTCTGGGAGTTGAAGTCCACACATCTTAAAGTTGCCAACGTTGAGAAAGACTGGTTTAGTCAATGGGTCAAATCATAGTCTTTTACAAGCTTCTCTGAACTGAACTATGATGGGATCAAAAATCAGTCTGTACCAGCACCTCTTTTGCAGCCCCTCAGAACAGGTGGGCATGACTTGCTTGAATCCTTTTGAGGCAGTTGGGAGAGCCAGTTTGGTCTAGTGGTTAAGGCAACGGGCTAGAAACCAGGAGACAGAGAGTTCTAGTCCCGCCTGAGGCACGAAAGCCGGCTGGGTGACCTTGGGCCAGTCCCTGTCACTTAGCCCTAGGAAGGAGCCAATGGCAAACCAGGAGACTGAGTTCTAGTCCCGCCTTAGGCGTGAAAGCCGGCTGGGTGACCTTGGGCCAGTCACACACACTCAGCCCAACCCACCTCACAGGGTGGTGGTTGTGGGGAAAATAGGAGGAGGAAGGAGTATTAGGTATGTTCGCCGCCTTGAGTTATTTATAAAAATAATAAAGGCGGGATAATAAATACATTTAAAAAATTGATTCTTGAACTCTTGTAGGGGCTTAAGGCATCAATGCATTTCTGATCAAAATTGTTTTTTCTGTCCCCCCACCCACCCAGGGAGGACTGTTTTAAAGAGAAAAATGGATACCCTAAACCTCTGCAAGGCCTAAGGTTCCCATTTAATCATTTAAGCCACACCTCGAGACCCTCCCCACTAATAAAATAAAATTGGCGTTTGACCCCACCTCCTCTGATGATCTCTCTCCCATGTTTTTCCATCTGTTAAGGAGAAAATACTTTCCACTGGTCAGTAGAGGGAGCCCTAGCATTAGTATTATTTGCTAAGGGAAAAAACTGCAACTTAGCTGAGAGGTTTACTGTGATCAGAAATGCCCCCCAAATTTAAAAATAACCCCCCCAAAAGAATGTACAGGTAATCCTTGCTTAACAACCATTCGTTTAGTGATGATTTGGACTTACGATGGTGCTGGAAAAACCGACTTGCGGGCCAGTCCTCACAGTTAATGACCGTTG
Organism: Charina bottae; assembly: GCA_023362775.1. Taxonomy (NCBI): domain Eukaryota; kingdom Metazoa; phylum Chordata; class Lepidosauria; order Squamata; family Charinaidae; genus Charina; species Charina bottae. The sequence continues at coordinate 13,645,284 of JALMGJ010000015.1, forward strand.
CAGTGTCCCCACGGTGACGTGATCACAATTTGGGCGCTTGGCAACCGGTTCACATTTATGACTGTCGCAGAGTTCTGTGGTCACGTGATTGCCATTTTTATTTTCCCAGCCGGTTTCTGGCAAGCAAAATCAATGGGGAACTGCGTGATTCACTTAACGACCACGTGATTCATTAATGCCCTGCGGTGATTTGCTTAATGACCACCGCAAAAAGGGTGGTAAAATCGGGTAGGATTCGCTTAATGACAGCTTTGCTTAGCAACCAAAATTCCGGTCCCAGTTGTGGTTGTTAAGCAAGGACTACCTGTGTTAATATTTAAAATAATAAGGAAAAAATAAACACTGGCTCTGCCTAGTTTAGGAATGTGGCCCTCGGCATGCCACACTAGTCCATTGTGGCTCCCTGCTTAACAGTAGTCTAAGACAACCTTGTGCCTTCACGACAGGGTGGGCTGCTATGTCCCAGCGGTTTTGAAACCATGGGAGTTGTAGTCTCGAGGGCACCTGCAGAACAATAGTGCCATTGAGACCAAGTAGTTTTTGCTGCTCTGCTGTGACCTCTCATTGCTCTTTCAGGATGCATTCAGCTTGCTAGCCTACTCTGATCCTTGGAACTGTCCGGTCGGTCAGCAGCTGGATCCAATCCAGAGGGAGCCTGTGTGTGCTGCACTCAATAGCGCTATTTTGGGTAAGGAGATGCTGGGGAACCAGTTGTAACTTCTCTCTGTGCAGCTCTTGCTGCACTGAGATGGCTAATGTGGCAGGGATTTTGGCAGCATTTTTGCAAGCTTTGGCAACTTTCCTGTGCTGGAGAGGGAGTGTATGTGTAAAAGAAGAAAGAAAGAAAGAAAAATGCATCTAAATGGTGCTGTTGTGAGAATGAACAAAAGAGGCAGGACATGAAGATGAAAAGCAAATGTGCCTAGGTTTGCCGCTGCTTCATGTCATTGAGACAGGTGCCAGTCAAGGCAAATGTCACGGTATGTGACTCTGTGGGTGACTGTTTAAAAAGGGTTTTTCTCATAGGGTGTTCTGTGAGATAGTTATAATGTGAAAGCTTTTTTCCCCTGGTGTTTTCTTTCCATTCTGGGCTTCCTTCAGGAAGGTCTCGTGAACATTTGCCCTGGATCACTGCCATATTTTTAACAACTATGGGCTAAGACACTGAATGCCCCATGCATTTTGTAGCAATGACTGGGAAGCTGGTAGAAGTTGTAACTCTTCAACATCCCCTTTATTGAGAAAAATGGCTCTGGGTGTCCATTAGGGCCAGATTTCTTAGAACATAGATGTGGCTGCAGCCCCATGCTTTGCTTGGAAGTGTATCACCTCCCATGTCCCTGAAAAGACAAATATAAGCCAGGGTGCCAGAGAGTACCCTTGCAGGCTAAAAGAGATGACGTACTGCAATGTCACAAATTTGCTGGTTAGTAAGTGGCTATTCTGTTCAGCAGCCATTCTGGAAACGTGCCCACCCCTCCTGCCAGCCATTTTGCGAGAATGGCCACAACAGGCTTTCAACATTCCCACTGTGCCCACCAGCCCAAAACCTTGTCTGGACCACTAGGCGGGTGGGCAGAGGAAGGGAGGGGGACAAGCCAGAAGTGGCCTCTCTGGATGACCTCTTTCTTGTGCGTCTGTGCTCTGTTTGTCTCCCCAGAGTCTCAGAACCTGCCAAAGCAGCCCCCGCTGCTGCTCGCCCTGGGCCAGGCCTCGGAGTGCTTGCGACTCATGGCTCGCGTGGGCTTGGGCTCCTGCTCCTTCGCCAGAGTGGACGACTATTTGCACTAGCCACTGAGTGCGGCAGAGTGACCCCTCCAGTGCTGCCCTTTCACCTCTTCCTGCCTTGCGGTCTCTCACATGCGCCTGCCCTCCACCCGCTGCCCAGCAGAAGGACCCAGTGCTGAATGAGGCGGGGAGGGGAGGAGGCGGAGGAGGACCCTTGACGCGCCTTCACTGCTCGCCCTGGACACGGCTCGCAGGGCCCCCGCCCCTCCCCGTCCTCCCATCACGGCCGCATCCTGCTCTGCCCCACAGCACTTGGCATTTTCACCGGTCCTTCTGATGTAGCGCCTTCTGACTTTAGGATTTTACCTTTATTTTATTATGTTATTTTATTTCTCTGACTGAGCCACCAGTATTTATACCTGGAGAGTTTGTGCTGAGCTGGTTTCTAATTCATTTAGAGATAAAAGTGTATCTGAGTTGGTGATGGCCTGTTTTTTGTTTTAATTTTATTTTTGTGTTCAGAGAAACGTATTGGCCCGTGTGCTACTTGGACAGTGTTGTTCACGGTTGCTGGTCCTCGTAAAAACCAAGAGGCTGAATGTGCTTATCGGAATATTAGCCATGATGTCCAAACAAAATAGCTGATCGTCTTTTTTCGGTGCCTGTGACACACAGGCCTGAGAAACCCTATGGATGCACCCTGGAATCTCGCTCTGGAGAAAGGCTGAGACGGGGGGGTAAAAAAGTGCTCAGCTGCAGCCTGTCCCTTTAATAGAACGTCCTGTGAAGCTTGGAAAGAGAGCTGCTGTTAGCCGAGTGTGTCCCCAAACTCTGTGGAAAGCCGGGAAGACCTCTTGTGACCGTCAGACATTAGGGCGTCGCTGTGGGAATTTGTGGCTGTGCTACAACTTCCCGAGTTGCCGGTCGCTGGCCATATTCACTGGGGTGGCCGAGAGCTGGACAGCCTCTGGAGGACCACCGGGTCCCCTCTCCTCCATCAGAGCAAGGAACCCTGGGCCTGCTGCCAGGGGGCCCGCACTGCCACTCCGACACGGTCGCCTGGGAGGCAACACACATCCAACTCTGAGACTTGTTACAAAGAGGAAGGGGAAGGAGGCTTGCCTGCTTCCTGGTCCTGGTGCCCAAACGCTGCCTGGAATCAAGGGGGGGCGGAAAATGGGAGCTATGCATTAGTCCAGCATTTTCTTTCCTCTTCTATCTAGCGATTCCTTTTCTTTCCATCTTCCTAGGATCTCTCCTTATAAAGTGGACAGATGTCTCCACGCCAGTTGCTAACCATGAAAAGCTGAGTCATCAAAATGACAAGAATCCCCCCCCCCGCCATTCAGTTTATGAAGCCAGTTTTTATCGCATTGTTTTATTGCCTGCATATCTTTGACATTACACCAATATGAGAATAGTACAAAAGCCTTGTTTTTACCTCGCTAGCCACTGACTGAAAAGAGGGCAGTTTTACTCCGGGGAATAACCTTTTTAAAATATAGGTGATCGTTTTCCAAACTAATATATTGTAAGAATCCTTACAAAATACTGCTGGAATAATAGGTTGGACGCTCCAGTCTAGTTTAATTTGCATGAGGGATTTATAACCGTATGTCTTGTAGTACATCAGAGGAATCCTGCTGTACTAATAGCTGTTAACATTTGAAACATCATAATTGCTGGCTTGCCAATATATGTCAACATTTTGCCTAGCTTTTAAAATACACTTTCTGAGGGGAAAATTTAAAAAAATCCATAAATTCAACAGGCAAGACAGTTAAAACTAAGCACTTGCAGAAGCGAAGGTGAAAGAGAGGGCTCTTTGATGTGATAAAGAAAAGGCTTCCATTGATGGTAGAGAATTATATTAGCATGGAAGTGGCATTTTTGGTTGAGGACTTGTAGCTGTAATGAAGAGAATATGCATCCTTGCACAAATGCAGTGCATTTGGAATGTTATGCAAGGGTCACCAGTGGGTGGAACCTGGGCAGGTAATAAGAATGCGCTTGAAGAAGTTCCTTTAATTTCTGTGAGGGTACTGCCCATTCTCGGAAAAGACTAACTTCCGCTTTCAGGTTTGTATATAAGACATCCAGAGTTGAGGGGATAATTAGAAGACCATGCATTACTGATTCCTTGGCGGATCAGGACTGAACGTTAGTGCAAGACACTGAAAGGAAAATGATGACAAAGGGTCGACTAGGGAAAATACAGTTCCAGACTCTGGCTACATTGCATAATTGGGCCATTATGGCTCTGTTGTGCTAGCTAGATCAAAATAAAATGTTCTCTTGTTTGCATTTTTGAGAAGGGCAAACATCTACCCATTATGCCTGGATGGTCATGAAGTTGTGTATTACTGTCATTTGTCGATGAAGGTTCTCAGTCATCCAGGTGGAATTGTCTGTAGCTTGAATCATGTCAACTGGATTTCTATTTTCTCAGTGGAAACGTTTCGCTCCTTATCCAAGAAGCTTCTTCAGTCTGAGCAAAGTTTGTAAGGGAATCCTTAAATATGTTTCTAGGGTGGCTGTGTGACCTTGCACCTGTGGCTAGGTCATGGTTATTTTGAGATGTTAATTTCTAAGTCCCTTTGTCATCCAAAGGAGGATCGTTAAGATTACCTTGCTGTTGTTGAGATTGCGAAATGGTCTTAATCTTCCTAGGCACAGAAGACAAAGCAGGAAGGAAAATAGGGGAAAGATTGTGCCTGAGGCCCCCACCTCTATTCAAAGAAGGATTTTCCAAGTTGGCATAATAGAGGTGGGGGCCTCAGGCACAATCTTTCCCCAATTTTCCTTCCTGCTTTGTCTTCTGTGCCTAGGAAGATTAAGACCATTTCGCAATCTCAACAACAGCAAGGTAATCTTAACGATCCTCCTTTGGATGACAAAGGGACTTAGAAATTAACATCTCAAAATAACCATGACCTAGCCACAGGTGCAAGGTCACACAGCCACCCTAGAAACATATTTAAGGATTCCCTTACAAACTTTGCTCAGACTGAAGAAGCTTCTTGGATAAGGAGCGAAACGTTTCCACTGAGAAAACAGAAATCCAGTTGACATGATTCAAGCTACTGTCATTTGGTTTTACTTTGCCTTAAACTTTTTAAGGATTTGCAAGGCTAGTTTAGAAATTATAATACCAAGCCATAAAATTACAGTAGCACCAAGTAACTAGCGGCGGCAGCTTAAAAACAGAATTATTTCTCCACCATCCATCCTTTATAACGTCCGGAATGGCAAATGTCTGTATCAGACCACCACCAGTTCTCTTTATCTGGCCTGCTGTGTCGTGGTTTCCAGTGTTGGATTCCACTTTTAGATGTTCACCGTCTTAAGAGGAGCTTCAACAAACCAATCTCCTGCTTATCTTGGGCAGATTTCTTTCCTGCTTGGTTTGTTTTCTCCAGTTTCCATCTCATCATCCCTTTTTCAAAGTTGCTTCAAGAGGTTTTTTTGGTCTTCGCTATCTGCTGCTTTTTCCAATCTGTGGTTTCTTTGCCTTTGCTTAAAGTCAAATGTTTTCATGGCAGTTTTTGCACACTCAAATATTTTCTCAGGCAAGAAGCAAGTTGCCATCTCTAACTGGTGGTGGTGGTGCCAAGTTTTGTAAAAGAACAAGGTTAAGTTTTCTTGATCAAAGACAATCTGTGTTTGATGACTCAATGTTTTGATGCCATAGTCCTGTAGGTACGGCAGATAAAATTTAATTTAGGAAACATTATAGTCAGCACTATGCTTGATTCAGAGATTCCTGAGTCTTGGAATGTGCATCCAAGACAATCAGATGTTTTAATACTAGTTATAATTGCTCTTAAGAGACCACAGTACATATATTGTGGGAAAGGATTGTATGAAATCCTATGGCATCTTTGAAAGGAAAAACTTTCAATTTGTGTTTGTGGTTAGCAACTTTTATCACATTCAAGGTCACAAAATAGTGCAGAAGCCTTTGAATTCTCCATACTTACATCAGCAAAAGGGGCAGAGGAGTGGCTAGCATTAAAGCCACAGTTTAAATTTAGTCTCAATATTAAAATGAAATCTGAAGGAGATTATGGATAAACTAGACTCTAATTTACATGTGGCGTCTGGTTGTGTCTGGCACATTTTTGGGGGATATATTTTCTTTTTGACACCATCTGACTGGTTTTGTCATCCTGCCAGAAACCTTTTGCAAGCAATCCATCTAATCCCAGGTTTTAATCTACTTAATAACCATTAAACAGAACAATGGTAACTAAAGGTTGGCAACTGTTTCCTGATCATTTGCCATGTAGATCATACCTTAGATTGCAAGTTCCTGGCCTTGGTGTCTGTAAAATGGACATTGGAAAATCCAAAATGCAAGAGTGTCACTTCTTTGATTACACTCTGCCACAGCAGTGGAATAATCTGCAGTAATCCTTTTGCAACTATGAAGTCCATGGCTAATAGGAATTATAACCCAGCACCTCTGGAGGACACTAGAATGGGAAGGATGTTCTCTGTATTGTAGATGCCTATGTGGATTGTGAGGAATTTCAGAGCCCCAGGTAGCTGTCCTTGTGCAAAGAACAGTCTCATTTTTCTTCCATATATTTTTTGCAACCAGCGCCAATATTGACTGTAAATTAGTTCTAGCACTGGAATGTCACCTACTGATGATCCAAAGTGGACATCTTGATGCTAGTGGCCAATCATAACTTTAAACAAAGGGAGCAACAGTCATGTCAACAAGAGTTGGTGCTTGGTCTACCCCCACACGCTCCTCCGCATTCTGTAACCAAATAAAACTGCCCAGTCGTCTTACCCAAATTGATTCATTTACCGTTGTTGGACTGGCGCTTGTTTTGGAAGTATTTGAAATGTGTAATAGGTGCAGAAGAATGTTAAGGATCACTACCAACAAGTATGTTTTGGACTGAGGTTGTTTTTCCTTTTTGGTTGGAGTTTTAAGTGTTGGATGTCAGCTGCTCATTTTGAACTAGCTGAGATTGAACTAGCAAGGAAGATTGCTGGCAGGCACAATTAGATTACATTTTAGATCTGACGCTGTAACAAAGAAATGAAATGTAAAGAGTTCTCCTTTCCAGTTCCTCCCACTTGTTGCAAACTCAGGTACCAGCTCTAGCATGGAATCTCAGACCTTTTTGTTTCAATGATTTTATTACGATACCAACTGTACAGATTTTTTTTTTAAAAAAGTATCCTATCAAATAAATGGGCTGAGCAGAATGTGGGCTCCAAAAGGCTTCCAAAACCTCACTTCTCATTTTCACTTTATTGAGGACTTGATGAATATCCTTCCAAGCTGTGCACATTGGATCAGTTTCTGCTTTAGTATTTGTGAGTTCAGTTAACCAACTCTAGCATGAAAACCTTCCAAAAGGAGGAAATTTTAACTGACAAAAAGAGAGAGAGAGAGAGATTGTACTGGAAATATAGAAACCCACATTCTGTTGTATTTTGACAGAATTATTTTTATTAAAATATGCAACTCTGCACTCACCAGTGTCCTGTCTCACTCGCCTGTGCTCCATGCTGATGCTTGTGTGTGTTGTCTATTTAGGGAAGAACCTTTGTTCCGTATTAAGCACCGGCTTTGTAGAAAACCCCAGGTTTGATTCTTGGTATTTGCAGGTAGGGCTGGGAGGGAATCCTGTCTGAAACACGGGAGGTCTCCTGCCAGTCAGTGTAAGCCATATGGAGCTAGGTATGCCCTAGCTTGTATTGGTCAAAGCTGCCTGGCCTTGTCTGTGTGTGCATGCACGTGCATTTGTCAGTTCATATCTGTATCCTCTATTGTCATTTGTACCTGATTGTACAGGAATATAGCACAAATGTTTTGCAGTGGGGGGGGGGGTGGCTCAGCGGGTCGCAAGTTCGGAGGTTCGAATCCCTAGTCCCACATGACAGAGTGAGCTCCCGCACTCGCCCCAGCTCTTGCCAACCTAGCAATTCGAAAGCGTGCAAATGCAAGTAGGTGAATAGGTACCACTTCGGTGGGAAGGTAACAGTGTTCCGCTTGCGTCATGCCAGCCACATGACCGCGGAAGCGTCTTCGGACAACACTGGCTTTTCGGTTAGGAAACAGAGATGAGCACTGGCCCCTAGAGTCGGACACGACTGCACAAATGTGCGGGGGGAACCTTTACCTTTATATTTTGGATTAATACACCATCTGAAATAAGATGAAGCTTTACCAGGTGAAATACCCATCAGAATGTGCATATAAAACACCTATTTTCATAGATTACAATTTTTTTTTTAAGATAATCCAGTATGATGGCGAATTTAGAACTCATGTCAATTCCAGTCTTTGGATGACTTACAGTGTCAAATAAGAATCTTGGTAAATGTCAGCATTAATCTTAAGCCCAAGGAGCAGTTAAAATTTACTGCTAAATCGTAAAATCAGCATAGTCCTCCAATTAAGATTCAGATGTCTTCGTTTTCGTTACTTACCAGCAAAGAAGGATCATATTAACCCTAATCCCTTGATATGTATGATATTCACTGCTTGATCCCTGAAAATTTTTAAATTGACCCATAGATGTTTACATTTAAGATTTTTTAAACATATGATGATTTTGAGAGTAGTGAATAAATACGGCTAAGGCAAAAAAAAAAAAAAAACACATTTGGGGCAAAAAGGTACACATTGCTAGCTTAGCTGGGAATCTTGGTCCAAAGCAAACATTTTAATCCTCCTTGCTGTTAATCCACAACAAGGAAGGGTCCTCCACCCAGACGTTTAACCACTGACCATAACATAAAAGGGACGCGGTGGCTCAACAGGTTAAACTGCTGAGCTGTAGGCTGCAGATCAGAAGGTCTGCAGTTCAAACCCCGCGCAACAAGGTGAGCTCTCGTTGCTAGTCCCAGCTCCTGTCAACCCAACAGTTCGAAAGCTTTGCAAGTAGATAAATGGGTACCACCTTAAGTGGGATAATTTGCTGGCATCCTGTCGGGAAGTCGGCACCACCGGAGGAAAGGATCGGAGGAAGATCAAATGGCGGCGGTGACGATGGACCCGGATGCAACAGTTACAGGATGTCAGCAGCCGGCTCAAGGCATCCTGGGAATTGTAGTCCAGAGCTTGAAAGAGTCGGTTCCCTTACCCCCTCCCCTCACGCGCGGTTAAAATGGTGAATTGTATAACTAATGTATATAGAGTCCTAGAGTGCTCCATTATGGAGGGGATAGGCGGGGTATAAATATCACAATAAATAATAAATAAACTCATAAAGGCCCTAGAGTGTGAGACTACGGATTCTCCCTCCTCTATCTATAATGATGTTGAATAATGGCTTGTTTGCAAGTTACAGCTCAAATGTCTATGCCCTTCCCTCTTTTTCCCTGATCTCAGGACAATGTAGACAGCAAGGACAAAACTTTAAAAAACTAAATAGATTAACAAATCTAAACATTTTGGCAGACTTAATAGGATAGGGGGGCATTGCAAAACCCGGAGTCCTACTGCCAATTTTCATGGTCTTCAGAATCCAATTTTTGTTGCAGTACAGAAAAAAAGCCAGTTTTGATTATCTTAATAGATCAGTAGTTGTATATTTCTTTAAATATACCCCTCTTTTAATATTTAGGACATTAAAGCTAAGCACCAGCACTTTAAATTCCTTTATACTCCTGATTCTATAGTTTATCTGATAATAGAAGCGAGCAGATTTAATAGCTTCTTCTTACTTGCATATGGCTCTTTGTTTTTTTCATGTTTTCCTTGGGGCACTTTGAAGATGCTTACATTTCTCTGATTACATTTAAAAATGTCTTTCCGAGCAGCACATAACATCCAAAGCTTTCTGTGTGTCAGTAGACACTGAGTATGGAAACTAATTAGCGCAATTACTGAATGTTTTGTATAATCCAGATGCTGCTCCATTTAAACGCCTAATATTCTCTTGGGCTGTCTCCCTCTGTTGAGTTCTGGGCCCTGATGCTTGTTTGTTTTTTAATTTATTTATATATTTTGACTTTGGTGCTGCTCAACTCCTCTGGGTGGCTTACAATATACATACTATAAGATAAATACAAATACCGTGAGAGAATCTCTTGTTCACTCTGAGGTTCAGCCTTACCTGGAAAATTGTCTCCAAGTGTTCTTTCAAATCGCATCCAGTTTCTTTCTTTTGCCTGGACATTCTTTGCATTGTAACACATGGTTTCAGATAGTGGAGGTGAGGTAAGGTGGTTTGTATGACTTTATATTTATTTATACTTATAAATTTTAATTGTTGTATTTTGTAAACCGCCCAGAGTCCCCTTCGGGGGAGATAGAAATGCGGTAATAGAAATTGAAAAATAAATAAAACCCCAAAGGGGTTTTGGGAACAGTTTGCACCTGTTGGGCCTGAGGAAGCAGACAGAGTCCTTATGACTGTGAGCTTGGCCGCCTGCTTCGTAGATCCATGTCCCTTTCTGATTGGTGAAGGCCGCCCAGGAGACAACGTGCGGCTGGGCTCTAGTGGTGGTCAATTCTTTGTTGACAGAGGGGGTTGTTCCTCTGCTTCGGAGATGTTGGTTCGCACCCTCCTCAAGCAGCCATCGCTAGACCCCAGCATACTGGACAATTGTCACCCAATATCCAACCTTCCTTTCGTAGGAAAGGTAGTTGAGAAGATGGTCGCACAGCAGCTTCAGCAGATCTTCGATGAAGATCTGGATTATCTGGACCCCTTTCAGTTGGGTTTCAGGCCTGGGCGTGGGACTGAAACAGCATGGCTGTGCTTTTGTATGACCTCTGGTGGTAGCGAGATGGTATAGTGTATATCCATCCTTGCTCTACTTGACCTCTCACTGGCCTTTGATACCATCGACCACGGTATCCTTCTGGACTGGCTGTGTGGGTTGGGGTGGGTGGCACTGTATTGTGCTGGTTCTCTTTCTTCCTCTGTGGCCGGTTCCAGTTGGTGTTGATCTGGAGCAAAAGGTCCCGCCTTTGGTGCCTACTTTGTGGGGTTCTGCAGGGTTCAGTACTCTCTTGGCTCCAGTTTAACATCTACTTGTGGGTGGGTGGTGTCATCTGTCATCATGGGGTGAAGTATCATCTGTACACACATCTGCCCCTGGTGAATTGAACAGTGCTGTTGAGATCCTCTCCTGGTGTCTGGAGGCTGTGGGGCTTTGGATGGGGAACAGCCTTCAGCTCAACCCTGGCAAGACTGAGTGGCTTTGGGTTTTGGGGTCTTCTAGATCTGGGAATTTATCATCTTTGGTGCTGGATGGGGTGGCACTGTGCAACATGGGGTCTGGACTCATGACTCCAGCTAAAGTAGGCGGCAGTCATGGCTAGGAGGACCTTGATGCAACTTCATTTTGTGCATCAGTTGTGCCCATTCCTTGATAGTAGGCTCTACTCTCAAGTCACTCATGCCCTGGTCACCTCACAAATGGACTACTGTAATGTCCTGTACACAGGGCTGCCCTTGAAGAGCATCAGGAAGCTTCAACTGCTGGCAATTATGTGTTCTCATAGATCAGCACACGTTACACCTCTGCTCTGCAAACTCTATTGGTTGCCAGTTTGCTTCCAGTTTCAATTTAAAGTGCTGTTTTTGACCTTTAAAACCCTACATGGCATGGAGCCAGGTTATTAGAGGGACCACCTCTCTCATCCCATCAGGTCCTGCAAAAGGGGCGTGCTATGGGTCCTGTCTGCTAAGGAGTTTCATCTGACAGGACCCAGAAGGACTTTTCTGCTGTGGCCCCTGCCCTTTGGAACATCACCTCCCCTGAGGTTAGATTGGCCCCAATGCTACTGGCCTTCCAGAAGGCACTGAAGACTTGGTTTTGCCAAAGGGCTTGGGGATCCCCTGGAGATATGGAGCCTGTGAAATGGCTGCCTTGTCTGTAAGGTTTGGATTGCACTCTCCTATGGTTTATTATTACAGTTTTTAATCGTTTTAGTTGTTTTTAACTCCTTTTGTTGTAATTGTTTTGGTGGTAGTTTGTTGTTTTTGCTACAGTATTTTAATTGTGTGGGCTGCCCAGAGTCACGTATTTGAGATGGATGGCTATAGAAATACAATAAAAAAAAACCAAGAGCTAACTAAAGGTACTTGTTCTCAGCTGCTGAGGACAATACCTTATCCTTCCTCCTGCCCCATGGCCACGTTCATACCAAACTGGTATCTCTATATGAGATAGGATTAGAGTGCCACTGAACCTCCTTGCAGAGGACGTTCATCCAGCAAATTCAAGGGGTTCTGAATACAAGGGAAATAGTTTGAATACGGCAGAGCTTTCCACATTTTTCATGTTGGTGACACACTTTTTAGACATGCATCATTTCGCGACACAGACTTACAGCAGGGCACAAGGCAGGCACTAGGACCTGCGCGGAATCACAGCAGGTTTGGAGGCAGCAAGGCACAAGGCAGGCACTAGGACAGGGCTTTCCAAAGTGCCGCCGCTGGCGACACACGAGCGGTGGCGTGGGGCCCGCACGCGGCGGCGACGACACAGGAGAGCGTGCGGCGGCGCGCGTGTGCATGGCGGCGGCGCGGGGGGCGTGCGGCGGCGCGGGCGTGCATGGCAGTGGCACGGGGGGGCATGCGGCGCGTGGGGGGGCGTGCGGCGCGTGGGGGGGCGTGCGCCGCCGCTTCTGGGTGGTGTGGCGACACACCACGCTGTGTGTGGCAACACACTTTTGTGTCGCGACACACAGTTTGGAAAGCTCTGCACTAGGACCTGCGTGGAATCCTGGCAGGGCTCAGAGGCAGCAGCAGCAGCGACACACCCAGACACTGCAGCCGACACACTAACGTGTCCCGACACACAGTTTGGAAAGCTCTGGAATACGGTATGCAGCTTGAAAGATCAAATAGATACCTTTTTCATTTGGTTTCTTTAATTAATGTATACTTGTTCCCTGGGTTTCCTGAAGAGCATGATTGAAATAACAGCCTTGCAGTTGTTTTCCATTCAAATCAGCATTGAGTGAATAAGAATGATCAGCAGGCTGTGAGCTTTCCTCTGTTGACATGTGCTCAGCCTCAAGTTTTAGAAAGAGTGTTGGTGGCAAGTTCACCAGTTGCTATACCAGGCTCTTCAGCTTTCCTCTTTCCCACTCAACCTACCTGGGGAAGACAAGTCCAAAGACAAACTAATTTCTAAGTGGAGTATTCCAGCAGAGATGGAAGGGCCTGAAAGGTGTGGATCCCCTTGTTGATTCGACAACTATTTTGGCTAAAGCAATCACTGTTGCCACCGCAATATATAGATGAAGTTTATTAGAAGTTCTAAAGGTGGGTGTTGCCTGTTCCTTATAATTGTGCCTCTTACAACAAGAAGAAGCATTTGAAACAAACCTTCAAGCAGGTTGGAAGCAGAAGCTGCAGGTCCTGAAGAGATGGCAAAGGCAGCCGACTTCTCCGTTTTCAGCGTTCTGGTGACAGGGTCCGATCGGGGGATTGGCCTTGGCCTGGTGAAAAGATTTCTGATGCTGCCATGTCCACCCGAATGGGTCTTTGCTACAACTCTTGATCTGCAGGGAGAAGAAACCAAGGTAAGAATCACTTAATGTAGCAGGATGGTGGGGTGGGGTGGTTCAGATGTTGAACCAAGGCTGGAATGACGTAGGTGCAAGTCCCCAGTTGGCAATGGAGCTCACAGGTGATTTGCGGCTTCCGGAGTCTCTCTCAGCCCACGTGCCCCCAAGGGTCGTGGTTGGGGGGAAAGAATTGAGACCCTCGTGTACACCAGCTTCGGCTTCCAGATGAAAGATGGCAGAAAAAGAGACCCAGAAAGCCGAAGAGCAGTTGGGTTCGCAGTTCACTATACACCATGGTTTATTTTAGTATGACTTTTTCTATAAAATGCAACTGGCTGAGTCCATGCAATCTGCTAGTTCCTGGGCCTCCAACATTACCTGGTGGGGATGTCACGCCCACAACATGCTATTTGGCACCCACCAGGTGCCCTTCCCTCCCTAAACTTTACTTTTCTTTAGATTCTTTAATGTTTTGAATGAGAAACACCAGCACCAGCCTCCAGCATAACTTGCATTTCCAGCAATGCTTTTTGGCTGCACAAAGACATTTTCACACATACAGTATACATACCCCACATCACAGTCTCCCTCTCACAGCAATGCGATGAAAAGTGCAGAAAAGGAATAGGAAATACCAAAGCAAAGAAATTAAGGTGGGGTAAGGACAGGGAAAGGAAATATCGCTAAATCTAATATTTTCCAACCATATTCAATATACCTCTTTGTGCCTTTCCTTCTTTGGAAAAAAAACTTTCTTCTACCCCGTTCATATACCGCTTTGTGCTCTCTGGATGGCTGCAGCCACTTCAGGATTTGCTTCCTGACAACTATTTGATGAGAGTGCCAATAACACAGGCTCAGAATGCCAAATCTGCTTACTAGTCTGAAAAATTAGGACAGGAGCCCATCCTGACTGGAGTAGCTCATTCTGGCTGGGTTCACATGTTGCGTGAAGCCTTAATGTATTTTGTTAATGTATGTTGTTGGGATGGTAATATCTGCACCAAGGCCATCTAATGACAAACGGGTCGCATACCTTTCCTGCTTGCTCTTCCTTTTGGTATTGTTCTCTCTAGAATCAGGAAAAGAGAAACCTTGCTGACAATGAAAGATTGGGAGAGTAAAATTGGAGAATCCACGGTGTTGGGAAAACTGACTGCATATATTCACAGCAGAAAACTAACCAAATTCAAGCAGGAATGGTTCCTTATACACAGCAGGGCGAGCTAAGATGCTTAGAATATGTTTTTTTGAAGAAAAAAAGAGGCTGTTTATAAAATAATTTAAACAATTCAAATAGAAATGAGCAATAGCTGCAGATGTCCAGAGCACAGTTTTAAAATATTAAGTAGCAGCGTTTGGAGAAAAATATGGGGGAGGAGAGAGGGGGACTTCTAGAATGCTTTTTCCTAAAATGTTTTTTCTTATTCCTTTTGTTTGTTTGTTTATTTGGCCTTTCTAATTTTTTTAAAAAAAATCAAATTTTCACTTCAACCTTATTTATTTATTTATTTATTTATTGCTCACATTTATATGGCCGCTCATCTCACACAGGGCGACTCTGGGCGGCGTACAATGAGATAAAAACAATGAATAAATAAAAACAATCATTATAAAAAGGTAAAATGATTATTAAAAAGAATATTATCACAAGATTTTGAAATATACCAACCCCGCAGAGAAAGAAAGAAAATCAGTCATAGTGGAGCCATCTAAGAATGCCTCCTGTTCCCAAAGACCCCCAGGCCTGACAACACAGCCAGGTCTTGAGGGACTTCCTAAACGATAGCAACCTTTGCTCTAGTGTAAAGATTATTTTATGTCTGTATATGTATTCTTTTCCCCTTTCTTTGTTTTTGCTTTTTTTGTTGTTTTGCCTAATTAATAATTTTTATTTATTTATTTATTTATTTATTCATTTTTTTATCCCGCATTATTTTTACAAATAACTCAAGGCGGGGAACATGCCTAATACTCCTTCCTCCTCCTGTTTTCCCCACAACAGCAACCCTGTGAGGTGAGTTGGGCTGAGAGAGAGTGACTGGCCCAAGGTCACCCAGCCGGCTTTCATGCCTAAGGCGGGACAAGAACTCTCAGTCTCCTGGTTTGCCATTGGCTCCTTCCTAGGGCTGAGAGAGAGTGACTGGCCCAAGGTCACCCAGCCGGCTTTCATGCCTAAGGAGGGACTAGAACTCTCAGTCTCCTGGTTTGCCATTGGCTCCTTCCTAGGGCTGAGAGAGAGTGACTGGCCCAAGGTCACCCAGCCGGCTTTCATGCCTAAGGAGGGACTAGAACTCTCAGTCTCCTGGTTTGCCATTGGCTCCTTCCTAGGGCTGAGAGAGAGTGACTGGCCCAAGGTCACCCAGCCGGCTTTCGTGCCTCAGGAGGGACTAGAACTCTCAGTCTCCTGGTTTGCCATTGGCTCCTTCCTAGGGCTGAGAGAGAGGGACTGGCCCAAGGTCACCCACCCGGCTTTCATGCCTAAGGCGGGATGTGGGGCTGCCCTTAGAGGCCATCTACATGTTACAACTGGTCCAGAATGCAGCGGTGTGTGCAGTTCTGGGTGCTCCACAGTTTGCTCGTGTAACACAGCTGCTTTATGAGCTGCGCTGTTTTCCAGTTTCTTTTTGGGTGCAATTCAAGGAGCTGGTTATCACCTTCAAAGCTCTGAATGGCACGGGGCCAGTCTATTACAGGACTACCTCTCCCTGAAGGTATCTGCCCATCCCACCAGGTTCGATAAGGTGAGTGCGCTCCAGGTCTGTTCCTTTAAATGTCGTCAGGTGGGATCTAGGAATGGTCCGCCCCTGCCCTGTGGAACACCCTTCCCCGCAGATCCAGCAAGACTGTACCTGCCTAGCCTTGAGTTAGGCTGAGGCTGGAGTCTGGTCAGTCTAGATGTTGCTATATGGAGGAGTGTTTATTTTGGGGTACGGGCGGGTTGATGCTTTTATTGTCTTTTTATGTTTTTATTGCTATTTTGCTGAGCTGCCCAGAGTTCTGGTACATAATATTGGTGGCCATACAAGTCTTTCAAATGAATAAATTGATATACCTTTCTTCTTCACTATTTCTTTTGTTATTATCCTCTTTGGAACCTGACTCAACTCATTGCTTGCTTTTGATATATAATAACAAATTTTAATTCTGAGACGAAAGTGCTTTTTCCCCCTCCTCCAGGAGGTAAAAGAGTTGGCATGCAAGCATCCAAGCCTGGTGTTGTTGCAACTAGGTAAGTTTCAAGAGCCATATGCAAATGGGACAAGTTTTGTACTACAGAAATACCAGAGCATCCAGCTAAAAGCCATTGCTGGAACTAACAGAGCCTGCAATATCACTGGTAGGGTTCACTGTGGTTTGTTTGGGTTTGACTAGTATGTTGTGTGACCTCCAGTTTTCTAAATTTGCAGAATATGTTATGGCTACTGTATCTGGAGGGGCACGATGGCTCAGTGGTTAAAATGCCAGGCTTGTCGATCGGAAGGTTGGCGGTTCGAGACCCGAGCACCGCGTGATGGAGTGAGCTCCCACACTCGCCCCAGCTCTAGCAATTCGAAAGCATGCAAATGCAAGTAGATGAATAGGTACCACTTCGGTGGGATGGTAACAGTGTTCCGCGTGTGTCATGCCGGCCACATGACCGCGGAAGCGTCTTCGGACAGCGCTGGCTCTTCGGCTAACAAACGGAGATGAGCACCGCCCCCTAGAGTTGGACACGACTGTGCAGGGGAAAACCTTTACCTTTTACTACTGTATCTGGAGAATGACAGGATGACAGTAAAGAAATAATGACTTAAAACAATGTGTGAAGACAATCCATGTCACAGCTTGTCTCTGATTCCAAAAAGAACAAATCCCCCGTATTATTTAATTTCAGCCTCACCTTGAGCCTAATTGAGTGTCACTTTGTTGGTGATCTTCAGCTACTTGTTTCAGGTGGTGACTTTTTGCACTCATTGCTAATATTCTCACACACTTTTTGGAGTCTATGCTCCCAACAATTTGGGCCTGGAATCTGTCAAGTTGCTACTCAAGGAGCCATTTAGTTGCATGGATCTTCTGAAGATCCGATAAACCCCTGCCAAACCATTTTGAAAGGGCATTTTGTTCTTGTTGAAATACTGTTATCATTCCTCAGATGTCACTGTTCTTGAGAGCATCCAGGCAGCTCTAAAAGAAGTGGAAAAACGTGTTGGAGAGGTGGGCTGACCATCCTAATCAACAATGCTGGCCTTTGGTTCTTTGAAAATCTAGAAAATGAAAATGCCAAGGATATGAGGGCTCTATATGCAGTCAACACCATTGGGCCGCTGCAAATGAGTCAGGTTTGTTTATTATTTAATTTTTTAAACCACATTTGAGCAAAGTACCTTATATTATTTAACATAAACCTACAGGGCTGAAACAACTCAGTATAAATAAATAAAGAATAATAATGCTGAAAATGAGTAGAAATCGTTGAGTGATTTGGAAGCAGGTGGAACATCCAGCATCCTTGGGTTATCTGCTCCTTTTTGGGGAGTCTTGGGTCAGAAGAACGTCTTCCAGGCCACTGTGACTTTTGTGGTTACAAAAGTCACCCATATTTCTTCAGAGTTGGTTGGCACAATCCTTAGAGATACTGAGGCAACATTTTGCCAGGTCATCTGGGATTATTCAAACCCTTGAGCTTTGAGGAAATAGAAACAGTTCTTCTCTGTGAGATAAGTTCCACCAGGGGTGGGCTTGATCCCTACCCACCAGGCTAATCTCTGCTTCCAGGGAATGGAATGTGACCTTGATACTAGTGATGAAGAATGGAGGTTATGCATGCCCACTTCAAGAGCCCATCTCTTGATCCACATAGTCTTCCCAACTATTGTCCTATCTGCCACCTCCCCTTTGTCAGGAAGGTGATGGGAGAATGTGGTAACAAGGCAATTACAGAGAACTCCTGAGGAAGCGGATTATCTTGATCCCTCCCAGTTTTTGAGCATGGGATGGAGACTGCACTGCTTGTTGTTGTTGTGGATCTCCTGTGGCAGGATCTTGACCAGGTAGCGCCTCTCTTTGTCCTGTTTGATCTCTCAGCAGTGACTCCTGTCACAGATGTTGAAGGGATGGGAGTCTGGAAATAGGCTGCCTTGATCATAGCCCCTCATTTCTGAACAGCTTTTGAGGTTGCAATTATTAACTTCTGTATCATTTTTTCAAAAGCAGTAAAAATACTGTTTTTCCAGAAAGGTTTCAGAGAGGAGATGAGAAGAATAACAATAATTAAGGAGTCCATGGGTAAACATTCAGGGATATTATTGCATTATTTGTATTGTTGGTATTTATGTCTTTGGTGTTACGTTGTCTATCTATTCAGCTGGAAACAGTGCAGAGTCTTTGGATAAGGCACCATACCAATATGTTGCAGAGGTTTTGAAGTGGTGCAGAGTTCTTGTGTGAAAGCGTTTTTTTTTTTTGCAGTCTTAGAATACATCCCCATAACAGCTGTTTCTCTTTGAAGATATTCCATTTGCAGTAATTTAATGGGCGATTAACAAATCAGCATGTTACAATTCTGTTGTTCGAACATTCCATCGAAACGGGGCCATCATGTTATAAGGCCTTCCCTTTGAGCCTGTCACCCTAGTAGATCTTAGGAGGAAGTGTTCACCTTAGATTCCTCTTTAAAGCTCTAAAAATAATCTCTAGCACTTCTGATTTGGTTCAGAAGAAACTGGCTACTACTAGAGTAGGTCACATAGAATAGATGTCATGTGTGGGGTCACACTTAAAAAAAAAGGCACGGGTTGTGATACAGCAGTGTTATTTGGGGAAGTTCAAAGGGAGAGTCAAGTTGCCCACCCCTTGCCTTGTTTCTACTTGATAAATAAAGGTAAAGGTTCCCCCTGCACATTTGTGCAGTCGTGTCTGACTCTAGGGGCCGGTGCTCATCTCCGTTTCTTAGCCGAAGAGCCAGCGTTGTCCGAAGACGCTTCCATGGTCATGTGGCCGGCATGACGCATGCAGAACACTGTTACCTACCCACCAAAGTGGTACCTATTTATCTACTTGCATTTGCACGCTTTCGAATTGCTAGGTTGGCAAGAGGTGGGGCGAGTGCGGGAGCTCACTCCGTCACGTGGAGCTGGGGATTCGAACCTCCGAACTTGCGATCTACAAGCCTGGCGTCTTACCCGCTGAGCCATCGCACCCCCATTCTACATGATAGTCATCCAGAAATCCACACCCTGCATCAGCTGAAGCTTTAGAACCGTCTTGAAAGGCACCCTATAAAAAAGCTTTACAGCGGTCTAGCTGGGTATGGTCAGGGCCTGGATGACTGTGTGAGGATCCCCTTGGAGATCAGCTTAAGTTGATAGAAGAGCCTTTGGTTATCCGAGGCCAGTTTTTGATGACTGTCATTGCACCGCTTGTTTCCAAAGTCCTAGCTGCAACCAATTCTCTTTCCTTCCTCCCTGCAAGGCCTTTCTGCCCCTGTTGAAGAAGGCAGCCCAGAGAAGTCCAAGGCAAGGGCTGAGCTGCAGCAAGGCGGCCATTATCAATATATCCAGTGCCCTTGGCTCAATAGAGGTTGTGCTTATTTGGGAGAAAGGACAGGCAGTTTCATACCGCTGCAGTAAGGTACCTAATGTGATTTCTGTGTGGAATTGCCTGCACATAGTGGGAACCTCCTTTTTTAGTCATTACTGTGTCTGTCCATACATGCTTGTCCCTTAAAGATTAATTTATTACTGACTGATGAGATATGGAATGGTTTGGAAACACAAGGAAATGGGGATGCAGTTCATTTTTGCTCTTCTGCAAACCATGTTGCACAGGTTTTGAGCCAGTGCAGAGTTCTGGCATGCAAGTGCTCTCTTGCAGTCTTAGATTTCTTCCACTAAAAAACTGTGTCCAAATTTAAATGGGCTTGATTTTGAAATGATTTCATTTACAGATGAGACAGCTTGATCTCTAACGTCAAGACTGAAATTAAGAAAAGAAGGAATTGCCTTGAATTGCTTGTGTTTCTATTTTATTGCACACATCAATGATTAGTATTTTCATTCATTGTAAGCAAAAATCAGAAAAAGTGGGAATGTCTGTGATATAAAGTATGCTAAACTGAGAAAGTGCTCTATGCAAAAGACAATCATTTAGATGAGTTTGTTTTAGCAACCGGGAGAGATTGTTCAACAGAGATTGGTACATATTTGCTCTGATGAAACTCCTGGTCCTAGCTGTTGAGGTAGATGGCAAAAAACACCATGATCCCACACGCAGCCACTATCAACTGCACAGAAAGTGCAATATGGGGGCGGTGGATGAACCTAGCAGAGAGTGAAGGTCCAGGAACCGGCCTTTTAGTCCTCAGCATTCAAGCTGTAGGGATGCCCACACTAAGCCATGATTGGCGAGTTGCCTCTTCCCAGTCAAGGTACATATTTCTTTGCTCTCCAGAGCAAGCATATGGTTGGCTTCCTCATCCCCCTTTGTGTGGTAAAGGAATTGTTTAGTCCAGTTATGGTGTGTTGCCCCCTCCTTTCCAGGCCTGGATGAGGATAACAGTTTTGACCAATATCCTGTCGTACAGTGATTTATCTTCACCCCCCTCCATTTCCCTCTCCAATGCATGCATTTTCCTTATAGTTCTTTTTTACAACCCATGTAGACTGCTTTAAACATGCTCACCAAATGCCAGTCGCTCGAGTATCCAGCCGATGGGATTCTGACTGTGTCCATCCATCCTGGCTTGGTAAATACAAGTCGCAACCCATATGTAAGTCTTTTAATCTGGGAAAAGGAATAATGCATTTATATATGGACACCGGTGTACTGTACATGCATGAACTCACGCACACATGAATTACCTGATAATGAGGCCCTGACAGTTTTAGTATTCAATTTATTTGGTGTTTTAGTATTTTGTTTACTAAATTCTTAAGAAGATACTCATGCAACAGTAAAAATATTGAATTCCTTTTTGAATGTAATGCAAATCCTGATAATCATATACTGTAATCTGGATTAATAATTTAAAGTATATGTACTATAGTAATTTTAAATTAAAAATTACAATTGCAACGATAAAAACTAAAACAAATTAAAAAAAGAAAAGAATAAAAAGAAAAAATAGAAGGTTCAGATAAGAAAAAAATAGAAAATAGAAAAGAAATAAGAAGTAAGAATATAGTAAAGAAAAAGAAAAGAAATATATAAAGAAATGACTTCCCCCTTCATCACAACAAGTATAAAAAATTTTAGTAACTTTTAACCTTCTCTTAAAATACAACAAATGATCTCCTCTTCCCATATCTTATTTGTAAACAAATCCTTAAAGCCTCATCGTTCAGTCCTGATTAGCAAAAGTCCATTAAGGGTTACCAGAGACAACATATCTATTTTAACCTTGATCAAATAAACCAAATTTATATTCCTTCCTTTTATTTTTAGCAGTCTTGATCTTTAGTCCCTTCAAATAATGTCCTAGGACTTGATCTCTTTTCATTTTTTCTTTCTCTCTTCTCACAAAATCCTTCAAAGCTTTAACAAGCCTCTTTTGTAAATCCAGTATAGGAAGATTATCTAAGTTATTCTCTTGGTTTGTTATTAGTATATCCCTTTTAATTATTAAGACATCACCCAGTTTCTGTTTTATGTCCAGTGTAACATCATCTTCCATATCATCCTTGTTGCCTGTGATTTGTAAGTCCACTTTCAAATCAGTCTCGATCTTGTCAGGTAAAACTTGTTCCTCTTCCATTTCATCTTTTAAATACAGTCTATCTATAGAGGCACATTCTTAAAAATAACTTATGGGTCCACTGTTCAAAAATATCCTTCAATTTGTCCAATGTTAAAATATTTTGCTTCATTCTGTATTTGTAAGTTGAATTTAAGCGTTCTTCTCCTTTAATTGTAATCTTACTTCCTTCTAGTTCCCTCTAGTGTCCAACCTTCAAAGTCCCAACCTATAATGTTCTTTTTAAAAGAATTCAGAACAAAAGCATTTTCCCATGGGAAGGATTCTTATAATTAATTCAAAAATCTTATTTTAAATTTATCTGGACTCTTAGTCTGTTTGTAACTTTCTAAAATCAAAATTTTAATCACCCTTTTGCTGTTTATTAAAAAAAAAATTTTAAGTCCTTAAACAGGTATTTATAACTTCTTTTGCTAAGGATTGAAGGAAACTCACCCGGTGCTGTAAAACCTGTCGATCCAAAGGTTCACAGTAGCTGAAACATGCAGTTAACAAGCAATATCTGAAAGTGATTAGAAAAGGAAGTATGCAAGCCCAGTGTCCTTTTTGAAGGCGCTGACCGCGGTTTCAGCAAAATGGCTATTCCCTCATCTCCCAGAGCTCTAAGCCTGCCAGAGACCGCTGTCTTGTGGTCTCCTTGTGAGGAGCAACTGTCTGGAGCACTTGTGGGTGATCTCAAGTCCTCTCCTTGCCTGGAGAGGAATTACGAAGAGCCGGTCTACTCGCCGGCTCTTCATTCCGCCAGAGTTGCCAAGCTCCGCTTTTAGGGGAGCTGTCATCGGTTGGCCATTTCTTCCCTGGAAGTGCAATAATTTAAATTATATGTAGAGACAACGGAGGAATGGAAACTTAATGAAACCAGCTGAACATTGTCTTAAATAAAGCTCCATTTCCATTTTCTCTCTGAAGTAAATCTATTAAATCTTAGTTTCCCCTCTTGGAATCAGTTGTAGTTTGAGTTCAGTAGAGATTCTTCCTATTTGTAGAACACTATTTCTGCAGGAAAGCATGTGCTTATATCTGAAATGACCATGATCCAGTCCCAATCCCAAGATCTAAAGCAGGTTTCACACATTCTGCTAAGTGACAGTTTTCTAAACGATGGTTTACTGAAAACTGGGAAAACATAATACCCTGAAAACGTCTGTTTTGCAAAACATAATGGTAGAAGGTGGAGAACATTCACCTAGTGAGACAAATTGTAAGAGTTCTGCTTTAACATATTAAAAGCAAATCTTTTGACTCAGTACCTTCCCTTGCAAGGCATGCTTATCCATGGTTCATTTAATTTATTCAATTAACCCAAATTTAAGGATTTACATGATGCATTGGACCATCACCTGATCATAGGGGCTGTGATCATATTCCTTTATAAACTAAAATGTGATTGGCCAGTTTAAATGTCATAGAAATTCACCTCCAATATTAGGGTTGAATATTCATGGTGAGGAGGTCCGACTGCATTCTGCTGATCTGCTTAGGTGAGGATTCTGGGCTGGGCAGGACTGATTTTTAAACCTTATGAGATCCTTCTTTTGGCAGCCGGAAATCACTGTGGAAGAGAGCACACAAGGTATTGTGACTGTGCTGTCCATGCTTTCTGAAGAGGACAACGGGACCTTTCTGGATTGGTTGGGTCGTCAAGTTCCCTGGTGATCCATCTGTCTCACCCTAATACTATTAGCACTTGAAACGCTGAGAGGCGATGGGGCCTCCAATAAACCATTGAATGTCATGAAAGTTCTGGTCTTGTTTTCTCTTTCTTTTAAAAGTTTTCA
This sequence comes from Charina bottae, assembly GCA_023362775.1. Lineage (NCBI taxonomy): Eukaryota > Metazoa > Chordata > Lepidosauria > Squamata > Charinaidae > Charina > Charina bottae. The sequence continues at coordinate 13,669,027 of JALMGJ010000015.1, forward strand.
AACATCTGCATATATTATTAAAAACATTTTGTAAAGAAAAAAGTAATGCAGCTATGAACCTTCAAGACCTCCCTTCCTTGTGCTGCTGGTTCAGAAAATCGCAAAAGGTTCAGTTTTGGGATGTCTACTCAGCTTATGGAAACAAGACCCTTCCTGTCCCCTGCTCCACGGTCATTTCCGACAAAACTGGCACCTGTATATGAATTGGGATCAGAGGGCCACTAGCCCTTGCAAAAAGAAGCAGGGAATTTTTGTAGTTTATAAAAAATTGTGAGTTCAGAGTTATAGAAATATTAAGAGACAAGCGAACTGAAAGCTTGCAGTAAAAAACGTTGCTTTTTATTTTAAAAACAAAGAACAGTAACTTAGCTTGCTTTCTTCAGCCGAAGAGAAGCACATGGCTTAATTAACATAGCCCCGTACTCACATTGCAGAGAAGACAAAACAGAGAGATAACAGCAAGGTAACAAAAACAAAAGGCAGATTTACAATTTAAAGCTTTTACCACTACTTGGCAGTACCTGATTGGACAGGGCTTGACATGTGACCATTCACCTAGGCAACTTATCACTTTATTTGGGAAGAACCATCAGGTAAATCTCTGATTGGCTAAACAAATAGACTTTGAGGCACCAGCAATTAACATTCCTGAGGGGGGAGCTAACATGCTCTCCTGGAGTCCACAGAAAAAAACTTTTAGGCTTGGCTTTTAAAATCCAGTTTTCATATTCTTTTAAGATCACAAAAATATATGCAACACTCCCCTTTTTTATGACTAGAAAGAATATGGAAACAAACCCAATTTTGTAACCAACTCACTGTGCCTAATGCTAGGTAGAGATCACAAAAATATATGCAACAGGAATCACCCAGGAAATACAAGTGGTTCCTATTGGAAAAGGAGGACACGTCTTTGGAATTTCAAGCCTGCAGCTTGAAAGGGCAAATAGATATTGCTGGGTATGTGCCCATTTCATTGGCTTTCTTCAATGAACGTATACTTTGTTCTCCTAGTGAGACAAAGAACACTCGGGCAGGTTTTGGCCTATCAGCTCTGAATGAATCGGAATGGCTGGGGGGGCGGCGGGGGGAGCCCCCCTTTGTTTACCTGTGCTCGGGATCAAGCTTTGGACCGACCTTGGAAGCAAGTTCCAGAGGAAACCAGTGTCAGCCTCTGGGGCACCCCTCTCAACGCGGCAGGGGAAGAAACGCTCCCAGACAAGCCAACTCCTTGGTGGCACTTTCCCGTGGAAGGGGGAAGGCCACGAAAGGAATGCATCAGCCACATCCTCTGGATACAAACTGGCTGTGACATGAAGTATGATATTAAAGGTAATGCACGCTTATCCACCCTTCTTCCAGGAATGAATTCAGTTGTAGCAGAACCATATAAATTATATTAAAGCTAAGGTTGCAAAGGAAAACCACAAATAGTTTTTAGGGTGGTATATACTCCACCCTTCTTGTCTTGACTGTTCCTTCAATTATAGCAAGCAGCGTTGCCTTCTGCAAGCTTTAAATGGCGTTTATACGAAGATCTAAAGGTGGGTGTGGCATGGAACTCATAATGGTGGTTCCTACATTGGGACGAGGCATTTGAAGCAAACCATCAAGCAGGTTGGAAGCTGCAGCTCCGGAAGAGATGGCAAAGGCAGCCGACTTCTCCGTTTTCAGCATTCTGGTGACGGGATCCAATCGGGGGATTGGTCTCGGCCTGGTGAAGAGGTTTCTGGAGCTGCCTTCTCCCCCCAAATGGGTCTTTGCTACCACCCGTGATCTGAAGGGAGATGACAGCAAGGTAAGGATCAGTGAATACAGGCTGAGGTGGGGAATAGTGGTTACGACGTTGAACTGAGCCTGGACTGGTACAAGTTCCCAGTTGGTCATGAAAGTCTTGGGTGATTTTGAACCCCTTAACCTTGGCTTTCCAGAAGAAAGGGGGCAGAGAAATGAGATTCTGAAGGTTGAGTAGCAGCTGGGTTTACGCAACACAGTAAGCTATGGCTTATTTGAACTGTCCTCTTCTCCAAGCCACAGTAGCTTCAGTCTAAACAATCAGTAAAGCCTTTGCCTCTAATATGATGCCTGGAAGTAACCCTATGGCTCTAAATAGGAAATAAAAGGGAAGAGGATGTTTATACTAGGAGTAATTTAAATGGAGACCTGAATTTGGTTGCTAAGAATTGCCTTTTAACAGCTCAGTCATTGCTATATTCGATCAGCTTCTGGATGCCAATAAAAAAAGAATAGATGAACTAAAGTCTTTAATGGAAAACCATATTTCCAAACCAGTTATGGAACCAAATAGCAACTCATATGCTTCAAAACTTACCTCTAACCAATGGACTGTACAGACTGTACAAGAATTTCCAGTTAAAGAAGCCACTGAGGAAAAACTAATTTTTCAGAGACACAGGATCTTGCTTCAAGTTGCTGATACTCCTTTGAATGAGGGCAGGTGGCACAATATTTGGGCAATATTGCACTCCCTTTTACAACTTCTTCCTTGTAAAGTAGACTCTAATGAGCTTACAGAAATCTCCTGGCTTCCTAGCAGGCATGGATCTAAAACAGAGCTTTCCAAACTTTTCATGTTGGTGACACACTTTTTAGACATGCATCATTTCGCGACACACTCTTACAGCAGGGCACAAGGCAGGCACTAGGACCTGCATGGAATCACAGCAGGTTTGGAGGCAGCAGCAGCCGCGAGACACCCAGACACTGCAGCCGACACACTAACGTGTCCCGACACACAGTTTGGAAAGCTCTGATCTAAAAAGATAATGCGAACTTTAGACAGTTTATTTTTCCATCAATGCTTTTCAAACTTAAGAACTTTTTAAGGAGGCTTTACATTCTGCCAATACGTGTTTTTAATAACAGCTGTATCCACCCCTTGCTAAATTCTGGGAGCAGAGCCAAGCCAATGAGGGAGGATGGCACAAGCTCTAGAGCTCCTAATCACGACCATCCACCATCTGTAAAACGGAGAACTCCTTTATTACCAGGGTCAGAACAGGATAAACACAGGGAAAGAAATGCCCTAGATTTAATTAAAGGAAAGATGCAGGTTTCAGATGACTTTCTGGAAGACGAGGAAGAGTTAACTCAGCTGTTTGCTACTCTCTCCCCAGAGGAAGGACAATTGATCGTAAGCAACCTTGAAACCCTTAAATCTATGCTGCAGTCAGCCACCACTTCAACTGAGTCTCTTAACGCCTTACTTCCTTCTAGTTGCTCCTCTGTGGAAATGCTGCTAAGCCCAGTCTTTGAGAGCACAACCCACCCAATAACTAAAAAAAGAAGGCGTTCCAGTCCAAAGCAAAACTATACAAAAGAAAAAAACATCCAGCGGGTCAGTGTAGCACAATCCTCATATAATTATTTGGACGATAAGTCTGTAGCCTGTGGAGAACTTCTTGGGAGCCCTATCTAGTTGGGTTAGGTCATACTGGCTGAATTCCCATGTTGCATTGAGCTTGTGCTTTCTTACTCTGGAGAGCCACAGCGATGACCTAGGAGGAAGTATGCAGAATTGGTTACAAAAACAAAAGGATGTGTTAAACTTGACAAACAGAGAAAATGTGAGAAAGAAGCTAAGACTGGCTCCACCTTAAGTCATTGGGCTATAAGCAGGAGGGCAGCGAAAACAGTCATACTTTCAAAAAATCTGTTCTTATAGCCTATACAGTCCTGCTTGTAGAGTCTGTTGCCTGACCTGGCCCACCTCACAGGGCTGGCAGCTAAGCTTTGCTTTCTTGGGTCAGTCATATTGCACAGCTGCCATCTAAGGAGGAAATTGCATACTTTTCCTGCTTGCTCTTCCTTTTGATATTGTCTTGTTTGAAATCTGGCTCAAATTGTTGCCTGCTTCTTATCTATACTGTAATTGCAAGTCAGAGTAAACTATGATCTCTTTTCGCTCCAGGAGGTGAAAGAGTTGGCATGCAAGCATCTAAACCTGGTGGTGTTGCAGTTAGGTAAGTGGTGTTGGAGATCCTGGCAAATCCAGCATGCCTCATCAGCATATGGATGGCTGCTCTAGGATGCAAGCTCTCCATGCTTTTGAGGAAGCTGTTTGTGGCCACTCCCACTTCCTCTTTCTTCTCTCTTCCCTCTCTCCTTGGACCGGGAGCAAGCACATGGCTGTGTGCTGCTCCATTCTAGGCCATGGATGGGCCTAGGAGATTTTTCCCCCTTTCTACACGCATCTCTTGCAGCAATCAGGGCAAGAGGTATTAAGTTTAGGGAAACGAAGAAGAAATGGAACATCATTTATCTACCAAAAATGCTGCACCTGCAATGAATAAACGTAAGGACTCTTTTGTACTTGCTTTTCATACCTGCCATGTCTAAGCGTGTGTTTCTTTATGCTTGGGTGGGCTAAAGGTGTAAGATTAACCTGGATCTCTCTAATATGCTCATGGGCTCTGTTTTTAAACAATATTCTTTTTCTGTACACGTGTTTTGCAGCTCTGCTCCATTTCAGTAGTTCTAACAGACTGCTAAATGGGCTTCAAGTGGCAAGGGCCATGAGAAAATGGGACAGGTTTGATACTATCAACCGCTTGAAGCTCTTTAATTTAATTTAATTTAATTCAGAAGGTGGTGAGTTGCATGGATGGACCTGCAGATCTTCTGAAGTTTCAAGAAGCTCATCTGCCCTACATATTTTGCAGTTATTAATGCCACATTTAGCTTTAGATGTAAAATTTAAACAAGGTTATGCTTATCAATATTAACATTTCACAAATCAGTTAATATTGATATAAACTTCTTTTTCTTTATCTTTAAAGGTTTAAGTTATCTAAACATTAGAGTGTTAAAAATCTCCAGTCAATACTGTATAAAGACCACTGTATCCAAATAATATAATGTACTACTGGTGTTTTATAATAATACAATAAAACAATTAAAAAGAAGATGAAGAGGTCCTCCCTAGCTATTTTGAAATAGCATGTTGCTGAGGTTTAAGTAATAATGCTTTTCTTCAGATGTCACGAATCTTGAGAGCATCCAGGTGGCTCTTAAAGAAGTGGAAAGGTGTGTTGGAGAAGGTGGGCTGATCATCCTAATCAACAATGCTGGCATTTGGACATTCAACAATTTGGAAACAGAAAATGCCAAGGATATGATGAGAATTTATTCCGTCAATACCATTGGCCCACTGCAAATGAGTCAGGTTTGTTTATGAACAAAACACCTTTCAAAGCAAGGAAAACTGCTTTATTGAAGAAAAAAGACTGAACCGTTGAAGTCAGTGTAACTAAAGAAAGCAGGGTAATAATGCTGAAAACAAAGAAGTAGAAATTTTACATTGATTTGGGAGCAGGTTGGAACAGTGGGGGTAGCTGTTCCCTTTTGGGGAGTGTTGGGAAAGAAGAAAAATTCCCATAGTGCTGTGACCTTTTTGTGAGGCACTTTGTGGTCAAAATCTCACACATTTCCTCAGAGTTGGATAATGGCTGGAGAGAATCTGTACACGAGGTAGCAGAGACATCCTGGAATGTCACCTGAGGTGCACCAGACCTGCACAATGGACAATGGCTAATTCAGTATTCCAGAGAGTTCTCCAGGCTTTGGTATGAGCTGGTTTAATGGAGGAGATGCCTTTGTGCTTGAAGGAGGCTGTAAAGCGCCCCCTCCTTAAGAGGCCATCCCTTGACCGCAGACTTTTGAGAATTATCCCCCCACCTCCCATCTCTCCCTTTTCGGGAAGGTTGAGGAGAACATGATATTGAGGCAATCGTAGAAAACTGCAGAACACATGGATGATCTGGATTTCGGCCAAACTCTGGATTGTACACCCTCGCTCTGGGATGTATGTTGCCCCTCTCTCATAGACCCCCCCTTGTAGGACTTCCAGGTATCCAGACTCTGCATCAACTGAAGCTTTGGAGCCGTCTTCAAGGGCAGCCCACAAAAGAGCATTACTCTACAGCAGTTTCCCTGGGTGTGGTCAGGCCCGGAGGACTCTATGAAGGTCCCCTTGCATAGGGTGACAGAAGACCGTTGCCTGCCATTGCAGAGCTCCTTTTCATAGGCCTGACTGCGGCTCTTCCTCTCTTTTCCTTCCTCTCTCAAAGGCATTTCTGCCCCTGCTGAAGAAGGCGGCCCAGAGAAGTCCACGGCAAGGGCTGAGCTGCAGCAAGGCCGCCATTATCAATATATCCAGCACTGTAGGCTCAATCGAACTTATGGCTTATTGGGATGTAGAACAGACAATTTCATATCGCTGCAGTAAGGTACTTAATGTGTTTTCTATCTGGAACTACCTGCACATAGTTGGAACTGCCTCCTTCTTCTTTTTTCAAGTAATTTTATTAAAGATTATAATTGCAATAGTAAAAACTAATGCAAACTTAAAGAAAGATAGAAAAATAGAAAGGAGTAAACAGTGCAAAGAGAAAAAATAGGAAAGACATAAAGAATAGAAAAAAGAAAAGGAAAGAAAGAAAAATAAGAATATAGTAAAGAAAAAGAAAAGAAATATATAAAGACATATCTCCCAATCTTCATCACAAGTATAAACAATTTTAGTAACTTTTCACTTCCTCTTAAATTACAACAAATGATCTCTTCTTCCCATATCCCATCTCTTATCTATAAACAATCCATAAAGCATCGTAATTTCCATCCTGGTGTCAGCAAAAGTCCATTAAGGGTTACCAGAAATAACAACGTACCTATTTTAACCTTCATCAAAGAAACCAACTTTATAGATATGTTGTTATCTCTGGTAACTTTTAATGGACTTTTGCTGAATGATGAGGCTTTAAAGATAAGTTACTAAAAATGTTAATACTTGTTATGAAGGGGGAAGTCACACACAGACAGACAGACAGAAAGAAAGATAGATATAATTTCTTTACTATATTCTTATTTTTTCTTTCTTTTCTATGTTTCTTTCTATTTTTTCTTTCTTTTCTGCACTTTCTATTTTTTCTTTCTATTCTTTTATTTCTTTTTAGTTTGTATTAGTTCTTATCTTTTAATTGTAACATTTAATAAAATTATTATAACAGAAGTCTGTGCAAATCCAATTGGGCTTCTTTTTGAAAAAAGGGTTCATTTACCATTGAGACAGTTTTACCTCTAACATAAAGACTGAAATTAAGAAAAATAGAAACTGCCTCAAAATGGGTTGTTTTTGTACTTTATTGCCTACAAAAATGTTTACGGGTTTCATTCATTGTGTAAAATTCAAAAAGTCATTGTGGAAGAATGAACAAAACAGCATCAGTGGGAATAGTTGCAATTCAGGGCATGCAAAGCATGCTAAGGTGGGAAAATTCTCCATATTTGCAAAACCAACAATTTAACGGAAATTTGTTTTGGCATCCTGGACAAGTTATTGAACAGACATAGGTACATATTTTCATTTGTGTGAGGATCCCACATGTTAGATAGAGTTTATTACAGTCACAAATAAAATAAAAATAGATAAATAAAATAAAACATGTTAAAAGTAAAATAGGAATAAAAACACAAAAGAGGCTAAGATTGTCACAGTTGGTGGCCGATTCACTGGTGGGCAGTCGGAGTGGGTCTAGTTTTGCAGCCAGTATAACAGAAATTGTCTGCATTCATGGAAACGAAATCATACTGATCTGATAGCAATTACAGTACATAAAAAGATCATAATTTCCCAGGTGTTTTACCAGGTAAAGAGCTATAATGCGGGTCCTAGGGCCCTTCTAGAGGGTCCAGGATAACACGAGATGAGCTGTAGTTTCAACAGTCCCTTGTCCACAGGGACAGTGTCTTGGCTCACCGGGAACTTCTTTATAATGGTCCAAAACTGCTGTTGGGAGAGCATTGAAGCCTGCCAAAGTTAGATGGATAGAAACTTTATTTTGGTCATTGACCAATAAAATACATTGTATAAAATAAGCAAAATTATTATCCCCTAATATCAATAACTGTTGGCAACCATTTGTGGGCGAAGCTTACACATAATGTAGCAGAATTTTGCTACTTTCAAATTAATCTTGGCTGTTTAACAGATAACGTAAGTAAAAATTATCAGAGTGCCCCAGGAATTTAAATAAAAGCGGGGTAATCAGCTGGTGGCGAATGTCTCTGTAAAACTGACAATACAAAAGAATATGGGCTGTGGTTTCTATGGCACCCGTGTCACAGGGTCAATATCGGGTTTCATATGGGATTTTCCTATATTTCCCTTCCAAAACAGCTGTGGGGAGGGCATTAAATTGGTTGCCTTTGCTGTTGAGAAAATTACGTAAACCACCGTGGTCCCAAAGCTAGATGTCTCAACCGTATTGGGGCCGGTTGAAGCCTTGAAGAGGGATCCCAAGTGCTGGTAAAATCCTTCTAGTTCTCAGCACCCAAGCAGTAGAAGTGTCCAAAGCCATGATGGCCTAAGTGTCTGTTCCCAGAAAATGTAATAATTGGGATACCCATTTCTTTGCTAGCCAGAGCAATGCAGGCGGTTGGCTTCCTCCCCGTTGGTGTCCTCAAGGAATTGTTTAGTCCAGTTCTGGTGCCTCTGCCTCCTATAACTTTCCAGCCCTACATGACAGTTAATGCACAGTATCCTGTCGATCACAATTTACCTTAACCTTTTCCTCCCTTTTTCTCTTCAATGCTTTCTTTCCTCATAACTCGTTTGTTCTTCTTTGCTCATGCAGGCTGCTTTAAACATGCTCACCAAGTGCCAGTCACTCGAGTATTCAGCCAGTGGGATTCTGACTGTCCCCATCCATCCTGGCATAGTGAAAACTCGTCACAACCCAATTGTAAGTTTTTTGACCTGGGAAGAGGTATAACGCATTCATACATATTCACATTGTTGTTGTTCAGCCGTTTAGTCGTGTCCGACTCTTCATGACCCCATGGAGCATAGCACGCCAGGCCTTCCTGTCCTCCACTGTCTCCCGGAGTTTGCTCAAGTTCATGTTCATTGCATTGGTGATGCTATCTAACCATCTCATCCTCTGCCGTCCCCTTCTCCTTTTGCCTTCAGTCTTTCCCAGCATCAGGGTCTTTTCCAGTGAGTCCTCTCTTCGCATTAGGTGGCCAAAGTATTTGAGCTTCAGCTTCAGGATCTGTCCTTCCAATGAGCAGTCAGGGTTGATTTCCTTTAGGATTGACTGATTTGACCTCCTTGCAGTCCAAGGGACTCTTAAGAGTCTTCTCCAGCACCACAGTTCGAAAGCATCAATTCTTCGGTGCTCAGCCTTCCTTATGGTCCAACTCTCACAGCCATACATTACTACTGGAAAAACCATAGCTTTAATTATACGGACCTTTGTCGGCAAGGTGATGTCTCTGCTTTTTAATATGCTCTCTAGGTTTGCCATAGTTTTCCTCCCAAGGAGCAAGCGTCTTTTAATTTCATGGCTACAGTCACAGTCTGTGGTGATCTTGGAGCCCAAGAAAATAAAATCTGTCACTGCTTCCATTTCTTCCCCTTCTATATGCCAGGAAGTGATGCCATGATCCTAGCTTTTTTAATGTTGAGTTTCAAGCCAGCTTTTGCACTCTCCTCTTTCAGCCTCATCAAAAGGCTCTTTAGTTCGTCTTCACTTTCTGCCATTAGGGTGGTATCGTCTGTATATCTGAGGTGGTTGATATTTCTCCCGGCAATCTTAATTCCAGCTTGTGATTCATCCAGCCCAGCATTTCTCAGGATGTACTCTGCATATAAGTTAAATAAGCAGGGCGACAATATACAGCCTTGTTGTACTCCTTTCCCAATTTTGAACCAACATATTCACATAATGATGTGCAAACACTCAAAGACATGGATTACTAATAATGAGTCCCTGAAAGTTGTAGTATTCTGATTATTTGGGTTTTTAGTATTTTATTTAATAAAATAATAAAATAATAATATGCTAGTGCGAAAATAAGTATATCAAACCCTTCTGTAAAAGTTATGCTATAGTCTGAATTAAAGCATAACTTTATTGGGTGTAAAGAACTGAATTGTGTGTAAAGAGAATGAAGGAATGGAAATTTTGACAGAACAAAATGGACAATATTCCCAAAAAGCCCGTTCATTTCCATTTCTTCTTAGCAGGAATATTAAATCTCGCCTTCTCCTCTTGGAATCTCTTCCCGTTTGAGCTATTGCCGATTCTTTCTATTTGCAGAACACTTTTTCTGCAGGAAAGCATGTGTTTTTATATGAAATGACAAGGACGCCTTCCTTCTGATAGTTAAGACTCAAGGCAGGGTTGACACATTTATTTTGGAGATCATAATGGGGGAAGGGGAGAAGATTCACATATTAAATCATAAGAGTTCCACTTTCCAAATATTAGAAGCAACTTTATTGACTCAGTATCTGCACTTGCAAGGCATGCTCACCCATGGCTCACTTACTTTATTCAATTAACCCAATTTAAGGATTTACAAGATGCATTGGATCACTTGATCATAGGAGCTGTGGTCATATAACATTATAAGCTGAAATGAGAGTGGCCAGTTTAATACAAATCCATCTCTATTAGGGGTTGAAAATTTATGGTCAAGAGGTCCGACTGCATTCTGCTGATCTGCTTAGGTGAGGATTCTGGGCTGGGCAGGACTGATTTTTAAACCTTATGACATCTTTCTCTGTGGCAGCCGGAAATCACTGTGGAAGAGAGCACACAAGGTATCATGACTGTGCTGTCCACGCTTTCTGAAGAGGACAACGGGACCTTTCTGGATTGGTTGGGTCGTCGAATTCCATGGTGATCCATCTTCCCACCCTAATGCCATCGGCACTTAATACGCTGAGAGGCGATGGGGCCTCCAATAAACCATTGAATGTCATGAAAGTTCTGGTCCTGCTCTTTTCTTTCTTTCACAAGATTTCAAACATCTGCATATATTATTGAAAACATTTTGTAAAGAAGAAAGTAATGCAACTATGAAGGACCAATGAAGACTGTTCTGGGTTGGGAGGTTGGGAAGACTGACTCCACGAGTGTTACAAAATACATATTTAGGATCACAGATGCAATGTCAGAGGGTGAAATAATGGGAGCCCCACATCTCAAGCCAGAAGCATGATCTACCCGTTTCAACTATTTGTAGGATATATCCTTTGCACCTTATATTCCTCACACCTTGATCCCATCTTTGTTACTCCATAATTCCTGGCATTTAGGCTGGTGCTCACCCTACGTCGTAATTCTCACATTTGGTAGTCTCTTTGTACATTTCCTTCTTGTTTGATGGAAATACTTAGGTTTTTTTTTCATGGGGTCCAGGTTCTTGGATGGTCATTGGTGGGACTAAAGATAAAGGACCACCATATTTGGACACTCCTGTCCTGCCACCAACACCAGTTCTCTGTATCCCTCAAAAGCATGAATGGATCCACAAGTGTCAGAGATCTCAGAGATCTTTGTCTTTTTATTATTGCACTCTAGGCCCATTTAGAGAGTAAGTATGTGATCCCCTAAAATCTTGACAGGTTTTTGGCGCTAAGATGCTGTAAATAGGGATGTCATGTTCTAGCTTTGAAAGCTGCTTTACATATTGTTTATTAATGAGTAAGTGTTTATGTTTGGATCAGAATCACAAGATAAATTGATAATGTGGAATAATCCAAATTTGGAGATAGCAAGCAGAAAGAGGTTTTGTTGGAAAGTCTATGCCAAACATGGGATAAACACCATAAATCAGTTCATTCATAATGGTTGTTTTAAAGTTTTGAGAGATTATACTTTGAACATGACTTTCCCGTAACTTCGGCTCAGCAATACATAAAATTGAAGGACATACTGACGAAACCGGAATCTCATGAGAATCCTTGAGTGATGCAGTGCTTGAGTGAAAACAACAATACAGTTGTAAAAAGGTAAAGGTTCCCCCCGCACCTTAAAAAAGAAGGATGAAGGTCAGAATTAGTTGTATACCTGAACTGTGGCATGGCGAATTGGAATATCCAGTCTAGGAAAATCAATTGATCCAGATCCTAAGAAGTCTAAAACATACTTGTTAGGATTTAAGCATGAAGTCAATTTCTCAGGAAACATTGCTTTGTATTTATGAGGTCCATCAAAGAAGGTTTAAGGAAATGTTGACTCCCACATTTTTTCTGTTGATGTTGCAAGGACTTTGAGGGTTCTTTAACTCATATGATTTGGTGTTGAACAGCCATACCTGTTTCTGGATTGAAGCCACAGCATATCTTTATATAATTTTGGAAAGAAATTGGGGCGTTGTATTCCCAAGATACAGAATTTGTCATTTTAAGAAGAGGTTTAGCTTTATTGAGAATGGAGCTGAGCAAAGACAATAATCTTTGTAAATGGAAAGAATATCCTCTTCTTGATATTCAGGAATAGATTCAAGATATGTATTTATTATCTATTTCTGAGATGTCTTGTTATTCCAATAATGAGTCACTTTAACGCATGTAGGGATGGCTGTATCATATACATTTTCTGTATGGGGAGGTCTAGTTTGTTGCATTTCACCACTGCAAAAGGAAAAAAAGGTTATTTCTTATTACTAGTTTGCTGGTTGGCATTTTGGACAACTGTGGCCTGATTGGACAATTTCCTCTAAGTATTCTTTTGAACCAGGTCCAGCTCAAATCCCTTTCTAGGTGTTCTTCTGCCCATTACAAAGGGGGTGAGTAGGTGACGGAGGAAGAACCTTCAAGACCTCCCTTCCTTGTGCTGCTCGTTCAGAAAATCCCAAAAGGTTCAGTTATGGGACGCCTACTCAGCTGCTGGACACAAGACCCTTCCTGTCCCCTGCTCCACGGTCATTTCCGACAAAACTGGCACCTGTATATGAATTGGGATCAGAGGGCCACTAGCCCTTGCAAAAAGAAGCAGGGAATCACCCAGGAAATACAGGTGGTTCCTATTGGAAAAGGAGGACACGTCTTTGGAATTTCAAGCCTGCAGCTTGAAAGGGCAAATAGATATTGCTGGGTATGTGCCCATTTCATTGGCTTTCTTCAATGAACGTATACTTTGTTCTCCTAGTGAGACAAAGAACACTCGGGCAGGTTTTGGCCTATCAGCTCTGAATGAATCGGAATGGCCGGTGGGGGCGGGGGGAGCCTCCCTTTGTTTACCTGTGCTCGGGATCAAGCTTTGGACCGACCTTGGAAGCAAGTTCCAGAGGAAACCAGTGTCAGCCTCTGGGGCACCCCTCTCAACGCGGCAGGGGAAGAAACGCTCCCAGACAAGCCAACTCCTTGGTGGCACTTTCCCGTGGAAGGGGGAAGGCCACGAAAGGAATGAATCAGCCACATCCTCTGGATACGACATGAAGTATGGTTTTAAAGGTAATGCACGCTTATCCACCCTTCTTCCAGGAATGAATTCAGTTGTAGCAGAACCATATAAATTATATTAAAGCTAAGGTTGCAAATGAAAACCACAAATAGTTTTTAGGGTGGTATATACTCCACCCTTCTTGTCTTGACTGTTCCTTCAATTATAGCAAGCAGCGTTGCCTTCTGCAAGCTTTAAATGGCGTTTATACGAAGATCTAAAGGTGGGTGTGGCATGGAACTCATAATGGTGGTTCCTACATTGGGAAGAGGCATTTGAAACAAACCTTCAAGCAGGTTGGAAGCAGAAGCTGCAGGTCCTGAAGAGATGGCAAAGGCAGCCGACTTCTCCGTTTTCAGCGGTGACGGGATCCAATCGGGGGATTGGTCTCGGCCTGGTGAAGAGGTTTCTGGAGCTGCCTTCTCCCCCCAGATGGGTCTTTGCTACCACCCGTGATCTGAAGGGAGATGACAGCATGGTAAGGATCAGTGAATACAGGCTGAGGTGGGGAATAGTGGTTACGACGTTGAACTGTGCCTGGACTGGTACAAGTTCCCAGTTGGTCATGAAAGTCTTGGGTGATTTTGAACCCCTTAACCTTGGCTTTCCAGAAGAAAAGTGGCAGAGAAATGAGATTCTGAAACAAGACCATGTAGAGTAGCTGTATAGGCTCCACTGATGATATTAAACAGCCTTTAGGTTAGCAATTTTAACTAAAATGTTATCCGCAAATATTTTCAGTTTATGTTCTTGCATTACTAGTTACATTACTAGTCTGATTCAGGGAAATTTTACTTTTGAAGTTTATCTGAAGATCTTAGAAAGGGTGTGGTGTCATCCATAAATGTGCTTCCTGTGATGAGAAGAGGCATTTGAAGCAAACATTCAAGTAGGTTGGGAGCAGAAGCTGCAGCTCTCAAAGAGATGGCAAAGTCAGTTCATTTCTCCGTTTTCAGCGTTCTGGTGACAGGATCTGATCAGGGGATTGGCCTCGGCCTGGTGAAGAGGTTCCTGGAGCTGCCTTCTCCACCCAAATGGGTCTTTGCTACAACTCTTGATCTGAGTGGAGACGATGCCAAGGTGAGAATCAGTCAGCATAGGATGGGTTGGGAATAGTGGTTAAGAAGTTGAACTAAGGCTGAACGTCAAGCTTGCATTTTGACCGCCCCCAGGAATATTGTGACCCACATACATATACACACCAATTATACTCTTCCCTTTTGCAGCAACCAGTGCTAAGCAAAGCACAGATTGAGCTCGTTCTATTTAAATATTATATAGTTTATTTATTTATTAAATTTTGCCACCACCCATCTCCCCCCAAAGGAGGGACTCTGGGCGGTTTACAATTACGATAAAAGACTTAAAATAACATAAACATAAATAAATATCGAATACAATATAATATAAAAGATAATTATAGTATAAAATCCAGATGATGATAAGTATAGCACCGCTCATGTATATCTCAAGGGCTATTTTAGGGCACCAGCCATCTCCAGGAGTGATTACTTCCCCCCACCCACCCCAGGCAAGGCGGCAGAGATAGTTCCCCTTTTCTTTTTTTCCTTTTCCTTAAATTTTATTCACCAAGGTTTACCCCTGTGCTGAAACCAAAAAAATAACAATAGGGCTTCCTACATTAATGAGCGCTCTTATCCTTCAGCAATGGTAGTTGCTGGGCAGATTGTCCTCTATAGTAAGTGTTTGGTCAGTGATCTCTCCAGTTAATGATCCTTGAATCAGCAGTAGGGTGTGCAGAGTTTCTTGGGGAGCCATATCTGGTTGGGTTAGGTTGAATGGACCAGGTTCCAAGAATGTGTGAAGCCTTAATGTGGTTTGTTAAGGTTTGTTTTAGTCAGTAATATTGCACAGAGGCATCTAATGAGGAGGAAATTGTATATCTTTCCTGCTTGCTCCTCCTTTTGATATTCTCCTCTTTGACATCCAGCTCAAATCATTATCTGCTTCTTATACATAATTACGAGGTTTTTTTTAATTTAATTTTATTGAGTTTTAAAATACATACTAAAAGTTAGAACAGAAAAAAGAAATAGAAATAGAAATACAATATAAGAAAAAGATAAAGGAAAAGTGAAGTCAAAAAATAATAAACAAAGAAAATATAGAAAATAGATGTCCTCCAATCTATCTTTGAACTTTAAGCACAATAATTAATTTTAAATGTTAGTCCTTCAAACAATACACAGGAACTTTTCTTTGTCATATGCCCTTTGATTTCTATAATCCAATCTTCTGATCTTCATATAGGTTTCACCTTTCTTACTATCTCCCAACAATCCATCTTTGGCTTCCACTCCTTGAAGTAGTAGTTAAATGTTAAATGTTCATTGCTGCATATTTGTATCTTCAATAGAGTCCAATTAGTACAACAAATAAAAGCATTATTTACTTCTAATAAACTACAATATATTCCATTCATATTATGACTAGTTATATTTCACTAGTAGATAACCTAACATATTACATAACTTAATACATAATATAGCAATTCTTATAATATTCATACATATATATTCATACATAATATTGTAAAAGTATATCATCCTGTAATTTAATTCTAATTCCACCTCATCATCCCATTATCTTCTTATATATATCTCTCCATAAAAAAAAATCTTATATCTCAATTATCCATCTATGATTTCCACTCCTTGGGATAATGTCCATTTAAACTGAATACATCATAACACTTAACCTAATACCTAATATACCAATTCTTATAATATTCATACATACATATTCATACATGATGTCATCTTGTAATAACCTTCATTCTAATTCCATTTCATCATATCATTATCTTCTCATAAATATATCTCCAAAGAAAAAAGTAATCTATGATGTCAACTTATGTTTATATTTAACCTTATATCTTACACTTAGAATATCACTTTTTATATATCCATACAGTTTCTCATATTCTGTATACAATCCAAATCCATGTTTTCATTAACCTTGTGTCCCATATTCATGATACTGAATCTTCTGTTTAGGTTATGCCAAATTCACAATATGCAATGCCAAGTTCACAATATACAGCCTGCTTTTTTCTATATCTCGTGTAGAGTATCAAAGTAATTTTCTCACCCTTTCCACGTATTTCACAATATCTATCCAATTGCATACTCAAATTTTCTCCCTGTCTCCACTGCCATAACATATTTATACCAGAATTATAACGTATAGCCTTCAGGATGTTTTTCTGAACCAATATATTTAAAATTCCCTCCTCCTGTTTCTCTTCTATTTCAAAAACATTTTTCTTTCCTGTTTCTAATTCTATTTTTTGTTCTTTTTTTTCTTGGTCTTGCAAGCTCCAAGCTTGGCTGCCAGCTCGACCAGTCAGAGTTTCTCAGAGTGCTGAGACCTGGCTGAATTTTCCTTGTTTGCAGTGGACTACAGAAGTTGTGAGACCACTGAAGTTTTTCCCCTGAAGAAGGGGGGACCAGAAGATTGCTCACAGGGCCATTGGAATTGCCCACTCCTGTTTTTCTTTGTAGTTTCCACCACGGAGGGAACAGGGGTGAGTGCAAGGGAATGGCTGAAGAGGCATCTAGCTCTTACAGGGAATCTAAATCTCTTTGAAGAGATATAAGAGCGTGCAGTTGCTTTTAGATCACTTTAGAATTTTTTCTCAGATTAGAATGTTTTTGGTATCTAAGATCTATCTTTTGGACTTTGCTTAAAATGTTGGCTAATTTTGTGCTTTCTTTGCTATAACTGATTTTGGTGGAAGCTTGATGGATTCTACATTTGCAACATAATGAAACATTTGCATTTTTTTTACCTTTCTTTTCTATTAGAAAGAGACTCTGTTTGTAATTCTTCGCTCAACAAACTAATTGACTATTTATTTCTTGAGAAACTGTTTGTTTGGATTAAGCAGCTTGCAGCTTGAAGAACAAAAGTACAGGGAAACATTTGTAAACTTTTTTTTTCTTTTTTTCCCTCTACATTCTTTCAGAGTGGATTTTGTTTCACTTGTAATTTATTTTTTATTTCTCCTTTTATAAACTGTTTGAAATATTGTTCTCTCCTGTATTTTGGATTATTGGAATCCTTTTTTTTCTTCTAATTTAAAAAAAAAACTTTTTACTTGATAGATTTTGCTGGTAGTATTCCACGAACAGATCAGCTGAGTATTGTTTTGACTAGAATGGTTGTTGCTAAAATCTGAAGGACACAGAAGAAGAATGGCTTTTTCAACAGCAAAAAAGAGTTTGGTGAGGCTCTTTCAGAGATTAGAAGGTCATTGGAACTATTATTGATAACGAGTTTTAACTCACAGAGAAATTATGATCTTCTTTTTCCCCAGGAAGTAAAAGAGTTGGCTTGCAAACATCCAAATCTGGTGTTGTTGCAATTAGGTAAGTTTCAAGAGCCATGTTAAAATCGGGCAAATGTTGTACTCCAGGAATGCCCAGCGCATCCAGTTCAAAGTCATTCTTGGAACTAACAGAACCTGTAATATCACTGGTTGGGTTCACTTGAAATGCTGGCTCAACACAAATCAGCTTCCCAGATAGAAAAGTACAGGGAGTCCTCGCTTAACAACATTCATTTAGCGATGGTTTGGACTTACAATGGTGCTGAAAAAAACTGACTTACGACCAGTCCTTGCACTTATGACTGTTGCAGCATCCCCACAGTCCTGTGATTGTGATTCAGGCACTTGGCAACTGGTTTGCATTTATGATCTTTGCAGCACCTGCGGTCATGTGATCGTCATTTTCGACCTTCCTAGCCAGCTTCCAGCAAGCAAAATCAATGGGGAACCGCATGATTTGCTTAACCACCAGGTGGTTCACTTAACGACTGTGGTGATTTGCTTAACAATTGCCGCAAAAAAGGTGGTAAAATCAGGTCAGATTCGGTTAATGAACACATCACTTAGCGACCAAAATTACAGTCCCAATGGTGGTCGTTAAGCGAGGACTACCTGTAGTTAACTTAGATGCCTCCACATGTTAGAAGGGCTTTCTCTAGAGCATGTTTTGAACAATAAGATTCCATGGTAAGATATGGGAGAGCCAGTTTGGTCTAGTGCAGAGCTTTCCAAACTTTTAATGTTGGTGACACACTTTTTAGAGGTGCATCATTTCGCGACACACTCTTACAGCAGGGTACAAGGCAGGCACTAGGACATAGCTTTCCAAACTGTGTGTCGCGACACTTTAGTGTGTCACTAAACTATTATGTTATTTCAAAGTCCAGGGAGCAGGCGCAAGAAGGGCCAGGCAGTCCAGGAGTCCAAGGCGTTGGGGAGGTTGTCTGCCGGTCCGGGTTCAGAGTCAAAAGGCCAGGCACAGAGAGTCGGAATTAACGAACAGCTGTTTCCAACAGCTGTCCTGGGCTCATAGCTGTTCTTCAATAAGAGCAGCTTCAGTCTGGCAAGATTCTGTCTGTATGGTGAGAGCAAGTAAAAAACTGGAGTTTTGAATGCACTGATTCATGGTTGTTCTTGGGCTGGCCCTGACAAGGAAGGAGTATTAGGTATGTTCGCCGCCTTGAGTTATTTATAAAAACAATAAAGGCGGGATAAAAAATTAATTAAATAAATAAATAAAAATAAAATATGGGAGGTCCAGGGAGCTCCGTTTGAAGAAAGACGGTGCACCTGTGGTGCACCAGCTGTTGAAGACATCGCACATATACTGTTTGATTGCAAAGTCTATTCTGCAGAAAGGACCGTTCACTTAGATCCTTATTTAAAGACTAAAAAATTTGGACGCCCTTACTTCTTACTTTCTGCCAGGAACGAATCTGCATATGACTAGCAAGGCTGCAATTTTTATATCAAAGCCCATTTCAAAGAGAATAGACTACCCAGAAGAGATTGGGGTTGAGTGCAGGGCTGACAATTTATTATGAACATGTTCTACTGTTTTCTCTGTATTGGTTTTATCGTTTTTGGATACAGTCAGATGACTAATCAAAAACGTTTGTTGTTGCTGGTTGGGTTCACTGTATCATCTCTGGGTTTGGGTAATTTGTTGTGTGACCCCTAGATAAAAATAGAGAGACTTTCCTCCCCTCCAATCGTGGGGGAAGTCAAGTCAAGCTCCCTGCGTGGGTGGGGCTTAGGGGAGTCCAGCCCCCCAACTGCTGGGGCAGGAAGCTGTCAGGCTGCTATTCCAGAAGGTGGTGAGTTGCATGAATAGACACAGAGATCTTCGGCCGTTTCAGGAAACTCCTCCCTTGCAGTTCTGACACACCTTTTTGCTGAAGTTTAAATAGCCTTGCTTTTCCTCAGATGTCACTAATCTGGAAAGCATCCAGGCAGCTGTGAAAGAAGTGGGAAAGTGTGTTGGAGAAGGTGGGCTGACCATCCTAATCAACAATGCTGGCATTTTGTTCTACAATGATCTGGAAACAGAAAATGCCAAGGACATGATGAGACTTTATTCCGTCAATACCATTGGCCCACTGCAAATGAGTCAGGTTTGTTTATGAACAAAACACCTTTCAAAGCAAGGAATATTCTTTATTAAAGAAAAAAAGATTGAACCGTTGAATTCAGTATAACTAGAGAGCAAAGTAATATTGTAATGCTGAAAATAAAGAAGTAGAAATTGTTCATTGCAAGGTTGGAACATTGGGGGTAGTCGTTCCCTTTTGGGGAGTGTTGGGACAGAAGAAAAACTCCCAGACTGCCGTGAACCGTTTGTGAGGCATTTTTTGATCAAAATCACACACATTTCCTCAGAGTTGGATAATGGCTGGAGAGAATCTGTACAGGGGGTGGCAGAGACATCCCGGAATGTCACCTGAGGTGCACCAGACCTGCACAATGGACAATGGCTAATTCAGTATTCCAGAGAGGGTTCAGGGTTTGGGGCGAGCTGCGTTTAATGGAGGAGATGCCTTTGTGCTTGAAGGAGGCTGTAAAGCTCCCCCTCCTTAAGAGGCCATCCCTTGACCGCAGGCTTCTGAGAATTATCCCCCCACCTCCCATCTCTCCCTTTTCGGGAAGGTTGAGGAGAACGTGATATTGAGGCAATCATAGAGAACTGCAGAACACATGGAAGATCTGGATTTCGGCCAAACTTTGGATTGTACACCCTCGCTCTGGGATGTATGTTGCCCCTCTCTCATAGACCCCCCTTGTAGGACTTCCAGGTATCCAGACTCTGCATCGACTGAAGCTTTGGAGCTGTCTTCAAGGGCAGCCCACAAAAGAGCATTAGAGCAGTTTCCCTGGGTGTGGTTAGGCCCGGATGACTCTATGAAGGTCCCCTTGCAGAAGGGGATAGAAGACTTTTCTGATAACGTATGCTGGCTTTTGATCACTTGCATTGCAGAGCTCCTTTTCATAGGCTTAGCTGCGGCTCTTTTATCTTTTCTTCTCTCTCAAAGGCATTTCTGCCCCTGCTGAAGAAGGCGGCCCAGAGAAGTCCACGGCAAGGGCTGAGCTGCAGCAAGGCGGCCATTATCAATATGTCCAGCATTGCAGGATCAATCGAACTTATGGCTCGGTGGGACAAACTAAAGATAATTGGATACCGTTGCAGTAAGGTAGCTAATGTGTTTTCTATGGGGAACTGTCTGCACACAGTGGAACCTCCTTTTCCATTCATGAGTGTATCTGTCCATGCCTGCATCTCCGTAAACATGCATTTCTTACCAATTGCTGAGATGCAACACTGTTTGGAAACTGGGCCCTGTCACAGCTCTGTGTCAGCAATGATGCTTTACTGCCGTCATCTCTGCTCTTCTGCAAACCGTGTGGCCCAGGTTTTGAACCGGTGCAGAGTTCCTGTGTGAAAGTGCTCTCTTGCCACTTTTGAGCTCCTCCCCGCAAAAACTGTCCAAATTCAATTGGGCTTCTTTTTGAGAAGAGATTTCATTTACCATTGAGACAGATTTACCTCTAACGTAAAGACTGAAATTAAGAAAGCAGAAAAAAAATAACTTGAATGGGTTGGTTTTGTACTTTTTTGTGCTAAACAATGATTACCTTTTCATTTATTGCATAAAAGTCATAGTGAAAGAATAAAGAAAACAGCATCAGTGAGAATAGTTGCATTTGGGGGGATACAAATAGCTGCACTCGGGGAAATACCTGCTAAGCTGAGAAAATACTCCTTATTTGCAAAAGCCAACTATTTGATGGGAAATTGTTTTGGCAGCCCAGACAGGTTGTTAAACAGACCCTGACACACACTTTCACTTGCATGAGATTGCAGAATAATTGAGATGCCCATTTCTTTGCCAGCCGGAGCAATGCATGTGGTCGGCTTCCTCCCTCTTTGTGTCTTCAAGGGATTGTTTGGTCCAATTCTGCTGTGCCTCGTACGCCTTTCCAGCCCCATATGACAATTAATGCACAATATTTATTTATTTATTTATTTATTTATTTATTTATTTATTTTTCAAATTTTGCCACCGCCCATCTCCCCCAAAAACGGGGGACTCTCAGCGGTTTACAATAACAAACACATTAAAACAATAGGTATAAAAAACATCTAAAATATAAATACACAATTATCAAATATAAATATAAAAGTAAGAATAAATATAAGATCCAAGTGGCCATAAAAGATCTAATTCAGTGAGGAGAGCTGTAAGCTGCCAGCCACTCCCAAGAATAACTACTCCCCTTCCCACCCCAGTCGAGATGGCAAAGCCAAGTCTTCAGGTTCTTCTGGAAGGCCAGGAGCGATGGGGCCTGTCTCACCTCTGGGGGCAGAATGTTCCAGAGGGCGGGGGCCACTGCAGAGAAGGCCCTCTTCCTGAACCCCGCCAAATGAAGTTCTCTTACAGACAGGGTCCATAACATGCCCTCTCTGCATGACCGGGTGGGACGGGTCGATGTCATGGGGATGAGATGGTCCCTCAGGTAACCTGGACCCATGCCATGTAGGGCTTTAAAGGTGATCACCAACACCTTGAATTGGACCCAGAAGCAAACTGGCACCCAATGCAGCTCGCGCAGCAGAGGTGTCACATGTGCCAATCTTGGGGCACCAAGAATTGCCCGTGCAGCCACGTTCTGGACCAGCTGAAGCTTCCGGATACTCTTCAAGGGTAGCCCCATGTACAGCGCATTGCAATAGTCTATATGGGAGATGACCAGGGCATGAGGTACTGTTCAGAGGGCTTCTCAATCCAGGAAAGAGCATAACTGGCACACAACACAAAGTTGCGCAAAGGCCCTTCTGGCCACGACTGCCACCTGCTCTTTGAGCAGGAGTCGTGAGTCCAGAAGAACCCCTAGATTCTGCACCAGGTCTGTCTGGGGTAGTGCGACCCCATCCAGAACTAAAGATGACAATTTCCCGGATACAGTGGAGCCATTAACCCACAGCCACTCCATCTTACCAGGGTTCAGCCAAAGCCTGTTGTTCCCCATCCAGACCCGCACAGCCCCCAGGCACCGAGAGAGGGCAGTCACTGCATCACTTACTTCACCCGGGATGGAGTTGTATAATTTGGTATCATCAGCATACTGATGATACCTCATCCCGTGGTGACGGATGATCTCACCCAGTGGTTTCATGTAGATGTTGAAAAGGAGAGGAGAGAGGACCAAGCCCTG
This sequence comes from Charina bottae, assembly GCA_023362775.1. NCBI lineage: Eukaryota > Metazoa > Chordata > Lepidosauria > Squamata > Charinaidae > Charina > Charina bottae. The sequence goes on from JALMGJ010000015.1 coordinate 13,691,845, forward strand.
CGGCACCGCACAGATGAGGGGTGGAAGGTCGGATCTCTCACTCCCTATCACCACCGATTGGGACCGGCCCCAGAGGAAGGATGTGAACCAGCGCAAAACCATGCCACCCACCCCCAACTCCCTGAGCCGCCCCAAAAGGATACCATGGTTGATGGTATCGAAAGCCGCTGAGAAGTCAAGAAGAGCCAGGATGGATGCACTTCCTCCATCCCGCTCCCACCAGAGATCATCCATAAGCACAACCAATGCAGTTTCTGTCCAATATCCAGGTCTGAAACCTGACTGGAAGGGGTCTAGATAATCTGTTTCATCCAGAATCCTCTGGAGTTCCAACGCCACCACTTTCTCAACCACCTTCCCCAAAAAGGGGAGGTGGGAGACTGGATGAAAATTGTCCAGCACAGTAGGGTCCAGGAATGGCTTCTTGAGGAGGGGGTGCACCAGCGCCTCCTTAAAGGCAACCAGAAACACCCCCTCTCTCAAGGATGTATTAACCATCACCTGGACCCAAGCACATGTCACCTCCCGGGCTGCCTTCACCAGCCAGGAGGGGCATGGATCTAGATGACAGGTGGTGGCATTTACAGTCCGGAGGATCCTGTCCACTTCCTCAGGTCCAACAGGATCAAACTGTTCCCAGATAACTGGGTAAGTATGTTTCCTCAGCATCTCCCTAGACCATGCCTGACGCTTGGAGTCCAGCTCGGAACGGATCCGAGCAATCTTATCCTGCAGATGCTCAGAAAACTCCTCCACATGACCCTGTAGGTGGGTACCTGGGCCCACCTTCCCCAAAAGGCATTGAGTGATCTTAAACAGGGCTGTCAGGCGGCATTCTGCGGACGCAAGAAAAGTGGAGAAATATTGATGTTTTGCCACTCTTACCGCCACAAGGTAGGCCTTAATAGAGGCTCTAGCTTGTGTTCTGTTGGATTCGGTCTTTGTCTTCCTCCAGCGGCGCTCTAGACGTCTCTTAACCCTCTTCAAAACCCTCAGCCCCTCCGTGAACCACGGGGAGTGTTGGATTGAATGGGCCAAGAGAGTTCGCACAGGCGTGATACTGTCCAAGGCCCCGGCCGCCTCCCTATTCCAGGCTGTGGCCAGGGACTCTGCTGGACCATGCAGCAGATCCTCGGGTATAACCCCCAGCTCCCTATGAAACCCTGCCAGGTCCATCAGTCGCCAGGGGCGAACCAATCTAATGGGTCCTGCCTCCCTGCGGAGGGGGGCGGCGTAAGAGAATCTCAAGGCCACCAGGGTGTGATCTGACCATGACAATGGGGATAGATGTAACTCTTCCCTCAGGTCACATTGCCACTGCTCTGACAAGAAAACCAAGTCTGGCATGAGGCCACTGTCTCGAGTCGGGTCCCGAATAATCTGGGACAGGCCCATGGCTGCCATGGTAGCCATGAACTCCCAAGTTGCTTCCAAGGCATGACTCGGACGGCAGATTGAAGTCCCACAGAACCATAAGTCTGGGGAACTCTACCGCCAACCCTGAGATGGCCTTCAGCAGCTCCGGCAGGGAGGTTGCTATGCAGCAGGGAGGCTGGTACAGTAGCAACACTCCCAACTGTTCTCGGGAACCCAACTTGAAAAGCAGGGTCTCACAGCCATCCACTTGTGGAGCAGAGCCCTTGAAGGCCACTAGAGACTCCTGGATGATAACCCCCACCCCTCCTCCCCTGCCCCGGTGTCTCGGCTGGTGACATACCTGAAACCCAGCTGGGCACATCTCCGAGAGGGGCACCCCTCCTTCTGGGCCCAGCCAGGTCTTGGTAATACACTCCAGATCTGCCCCCTCCTCCGTGATCAAATCACATATGAGGGGGGCCTTGTTGTTGACTGACCTGGTGTTGGGATGCAGCAGCCGGAGACCAGGGCCCTCAAGAATCTGCTGTCCAGTGCCTGGGTCTGAACCCGGAGGGCCGGAACATGCCACCAGTAACAAACACCGGGGGCGTCTTCCCCGAAGATGGCTCGCCCTCTGGTTCCCATTGTAGCATTGCTTGCCCCTCACCACCTCAATAGCATAACCCACCCTACAGCCCCCAGAGTCAGAATCTCTTCAATTAGCCCCCAGAGTTTCCAGGCCCATTTGCCTCCAGTCCTGGGCCTCCAGAATCCCTCGATCAAAATAGGGGCCCCTTCCCCCACTCATACGTCCTCCCACATGCTCAGTCAACCACAGGGCGATGGCAGGCCCCCTAGTGCACCAGCTCACGCTCTCGGTGCTGTTAGGGCCTAGCCATCACCCACACACTCACTGTGCCCCCCTCAGCCTCTCTCACTGGTCAATAGGGGGGCACCATTCCTACCCAACTCCTGCCTCTCACTCAGGGGGTGAGTACTCTTACATACAATAATGCGATCCTGGACTCCCCCCGCGTCTCTCACACCCGGGAGGGAGGACCTCACTCACACTGGAGGGACCCTGGTAGCTCTCCGCCATCTCTGGGCAGGCTGGGGGGGATGACCTGCACTCAGCTCCAACTCTCCACTCCTCACTGCTGGGACCTACCACGCCAAGGCCCGTCGTGCCAACTGGGTCCCCTGTGCTGCTGAAATCCACCGACCGTGCCCCTCCGCGGTCCCCCTCCTTATCCAGGGGGCTCTCAGAAGGGGCCTGGGACCATAAAGGTTCACCCCCCCACCGCCAACAATATCCTGTTGCACACAATTTATCTTAACCTTTTCCTCCCTTTTTCAGTTCAATGCATTCTTTCCTCATAGTTCTTTTTTTCACCCATGTAGACTGCTTTAAACATGCTCACCAAGTGCCAGTCACTGGAGTATCCAGCTGATGGGATTCTGAGTGTCTGCATGTATCCTGGCTCAGTTAAAACTCGTATCAACAAATCTGTAAGTTTTTTGATGTGGGAAGAGGTATAACACATTCATACATATTCACATAACCATGTGTACACACTTAAAGACAAATGAATTACCTACTAATGAGTCCCTGAAAGTTTTAGTATTCTGATTACTTGGGTTTTTAGTATTTTATTTAATAAATTAATTAAATAACAATATGCTAGTGCAAAAGTAAGTATATCAAACCCTTCTGTAAAAGTTATGCTATAATCTGAATTAAAGCATAACTTTATTGGATGTAAAGAACTGAATTGGGTGTAAAGAGAATGAAGGAATGGAAATTTTGACAGAACAAAATGGACAATATTCCCAAAAACCCCGTTCATTTCCATTTCTTCTTTTTTTTATAGAAGTTTTATTAAATTTTAAATATACAAAGTTAAAAGTTAAGAATGAAACAGAAATAGAAATACAAATTAAAAAGAAAAGAAAAGAAAAGTGCAGTAAAGTAAGAAAAAGAAAGAAAAAACAAACATAGAAATTAGATAGCTTCCGATCCGTCTATGGTCGTAAGAATAAAATAGATATCTTGTTCTTACATACTGGCTATTCATATAACATTCATATATTTTTCTTGTCTATTATATACTATTCATATATAGTCTAGTCATCAAAACCCCATGCAAGCTTTACTCCTCCTGCTTTTTGCAAATAGTCCATCAAAGGTTTCCACTCTTTAAGAAAATAATAATTTGAATTTTCTTTTAGTAAACAAATCAGTTTGTCATTTTCTGCCATTTCTAATAGTTTCAACATCCATTCCTGTATTGTTGGTACACTTTGATTTTTCCAATACTGTGCATATAAAAGTCTTGCTGCCGTAATCATATATTGTATTATTCTAAAAAAATGTTTTTCTATTTGTACATCCCAAATTCCAAGCAGAAAAAATTCTGGTTTGTTCTTTTGTCATGTTTAAATTTATCATTTTGGTTTTCTGTATATTAATTTTAAATCCTGATAAATCACCATATTCTTGCAGTTTTAAGGTTAATTTTTCTATTGTATTCCTTGGATTTTGTATTGTTATTACAAGATCATCTGCGAAAACCTTTAATTTGTGATTATCCTGTTTTACCTTGATCCCTTCTATATTTTGATCCTTTCCGATTTCTTCCAATAATACTTCTAGAACCAATATAAATAATAACGGTGAAATGGGACAACCTTTTCTTGTGCCTTTTGTTATTTTACATTCCTGGGTTTCTTCTTCATTTACTATTATTCTTGCTTTTTGAATTTTGTATATTGCTTTTATTGCTTTTATAAATTTTTCCCCAAAATTTCTATTTTCCAGTACTTTAAACATAAATTCCCAATTAACATTATCAAAAGCTTTCTCCGCATCTAGAAATAATAACATTATTGGTTTTTCATTATGTACGTTTGCGTATTCAATTAAATCAATCACATGTCTTATATTTTCTTTTATTTGTCTGCTTGGTAAGAAACCATTTTGATCCTGATTAATAATTTTCTGTAATATTTTTTTTTACCTTTCAGCAAGAATAATAGCAAATATTTTGTAATCATTATTTAGTAAAGAGATTGGCCTATAATTCTTACATTCTGTTAAATCTTGGTTTTCTTTTGGTATTAACACAATATTTGCTTCTCTCCATGATAATGGTATGTCTGTGCCCTGTAATATTGAATTGAATAGAATTTTAATGGATTAATTAGATGTTCTTGAAATTTTTTATAATATTCGGCTATGAAACCATCATTTCCTGGTGTTTTCCCTGTTTTCAGTCTTTTGATTGCATCTTTAATTTCTTGTGTTGTAATGTTATTATTTGTAAAATCTTTGTCTTCTTCTGTTAATTTTTCTAGTTTACATTTTTCAATATATTCATCTATTTAATTTTTTGATATTTGTTGTTTTTGATATAATCTGGTATAGTAATCAAAGAAAGCCTTTTTGATATCTTCATTATATATCAATTCTTTATTCTTATCTCTAATTTTTGAAATAATTTTTTTCTTTCCTTAATTTGTATGCCAGCCATTTTCCTGGTTTATTTGCCTGTTCAAAATTTCTTTGTTTAATAAATTTTAGTTTTCTATCCAATTCTTCTGTTAGTTCTATTTTAATTTGAAGTTGCAATAGTTTTATTTGGTTTCTTAATTCCTCTTTTTCTTTTTTCCTTCTATTGTTCTTTTGCAATTCTAATTCTTTCTCTTTTATCTGTTCCATTATTGTTTCTATTTTTTTTCTTGTTCTTTTTTGATAATTATTAAGTGATATCAGTTGTCCTCTCATATATGCTTTGCTTGTATCCCAAACTGTTTCTATTTTAACTCCCTTGTCAATATTCCAAGTAAAAAATTCTTGTAATTTTTTTTCTAATTCCTCTACATTTTTTTTATCTTTAAGAATATTTTCATTCATTCTCCATCTATATGTTTTGGTACTGATGTTTAGGATCATTTGAATTGGGCTGTGATCTGAGAGTGTTTTTGGTAGAATTGACATGTCTTTTATTTTATTTTCTAAACTTTTAGATATCCAAATCATGTCAATTCTAGAAAATGAATTGAATCTATTCGAATGAAATGTATAGTCTCTTTTATTTCCTTTGTTGTGCCTCCAAGCATCTACTAACATTAAATTTTTAGCCATATTAAAAAATTCTTTTGGTAATTTTCCTTGATTTTTGCTAATCTGACTATCTGATTTCCTATCTATTTTAGGTTCCACAACCCCATTCAAATCCCCCATTAACACCCAATTTTTATTCGCATGTTCAGAGAGGACATCTGATAATTCTTTATAAAAAAATTTTTTATTGTTATTTGGGGCATAAACCCCCACTATCCAAATTTTCATATTTTGGCTTTCAATTTCCACTATTAAAAATCTTCCCTTTTCATCTTTTAATATTATTTTAGGTTTAAGCGATGGTTTTACATAGATTACTATACCATTTTTTTTCTTTTCATTAGCTGCTGAGAATGCTAGCCTTAGTTTTCTATTGTCCAAATATTTTATATCCTTTTTTTTTATATGGGTTTCTTGAAGGCAAATGATATGTAATTCTATTTTTTAAAAAATTTGAAATGTTCTATGTCTTTTCACTGGTGAGTTAAACCCATTGATATTCCATGTTAAATTTTTAAGTTTGCTCATCTTTCTTATTTTCCAGTTCTTTCTCTAATCTCTTCTGAAATTCCTTTGCTCTGTATATAGAATTTAATCTATATCTTTGTCCTTTATACATTAAGTTAACTCCTTCGAAATTCTCCCATCTAAAATTTATTTCGTGTTTCTTTAATGTTTCTGTCAGAAAATTATATTCTTTTCTTTTTCTTAGTATTCCTCCAGGTATTTCTTTAAAGATAGTGATAGCATTACCTTCAATCTCAATTTTTTTGTTAAATGCTGCTTGGATAACCATGTCTCTATATTTTTTTTTAGAAAATTCTATCAATATGTCTCTTGGTTTCTTGTTAATCTTTGCATATTTAGAATTAACTCTATACATTTTTTCAATTTCATCATCTATTTTCTCCTCCTCCCATTCTATCAAATCAGCAATCATTTGAATAAGCAGTCCTTTAATATTTTCTTCTTTGTCTTCCTCCACCCCTCTTATTCTTATGTAACGTTCTTTTTCTTTCAATTCCAATAGTGCTAGACGTTCTTCCTCTTCTTCTCTTTTTTCTTCACATTTATCCACTTGTTTTTTAATTTGTTGTATTTCAATATTAAATTTTTTTTCTGTAATATCCATTTTTGGTCTATCCTTTTTTCCAAATCTTCTAATCTTTCTTCTAACACTTTTTTCACAGTCTGTGTTATTGTTTCTGTGGTTTTTATTGTAAATTCTTCAAATAAGGCTTTCAACCCTTCACCATCAGATCCTCTTCTTAGTTGGCGTTTTGTGGCCATATTTTTTCCAACACCCTTCTATTTGTTATTTCCTCCTTTTATAACAAGATCTATATTCTAACTAATTAATATATTACAATACCTTATACCCTTATATATATTTCCACTATTATTTTATCTTATTTTATATTATACACAAACATACAAACAATATAGTACTATACTATACTTATAAGTTTCCTTTATATATTCAATATTACTTTTTCCAAAATGTCTTTAAGATGGCCACTCTTAATAATTAATTAATTGAGTCTCAGTTTTTTTTTTGAGAAGTACTTCTTCCTTTCAGTCTCTCTCGCTTATTTTTTTGTTAAGAAATTTTAGCTTCTTTTAACTTTAATCATCCATTATAAAGTTGTGGCAGAAAAATCAACCTTCGTCAGACCGTTTGTCTGACTTAGCCCGTTGGAATTGCTTTTGTCCCTCTTACCACTCAGCGTTACGAGCCTCCATTTCCCTCCGACATTGACAATAACGAGACAGCAGACGAACAAACGGAGTGAACGTGTCCAGCTCGAGTCCCTTCGTGGTGGCTGAGGTTATTTTCCAGAGAGGTTTTTCTCCACCTCTCTGGCCGATCTCGTCCCTTCTCCTTCCGACGAAATCGCGCTTTCCAAACGGCTGCAGAAAAACTTTTTCGCGGAGCTCTTCTTCACCGCGTCTAGTCGCTTTCTCTGCTCACCCGGAAGCCAAAAGTCAATTAGAACAAATAACAGGGTTTCAAAAGGTTAGAAAATTAAAATATTTAGGAATACAATTAACAGATAACAATTTAGATTTGTATAAAAATAATTATGATAATTTATGGAAAGAAATTAAAAAAGATCTTGAGAAATGGGTAAATTTACAGCTATCATTACTGGGGAGGATTGCTACATTAAAAATGAATTTATTACCAAGATTTTTGTATTTGTTTCAAACAATCCCAATTATGATTAAAGACCAAATTTTTATTAAATGGCAAAAAGAAATAACTAAATTTATATGGCAAAAGAAAAAACCTAGAATAAAATTAAAATATTTACAAGACAAAAGATAGAGGGGGATTAGCAATGCCAGACTTTAAATTATATTATGAAACATGCAGCCTAATATGGATTAAAGATTGGATAAAACTAGAAAATGAAAAATTACTGAATTTAGAAGGACACAACAATAGGTATGGATGGCATAGTTACATGTGGTATAATAAAAGTAAAATACATAAGTCATTTAATAACCATATAATAAGGAAGTCGTTGCTAAAAATTTGGAACAAATACAAAAAAACACTATTACCAAATCTTCCATTATGGGTGTCAACCCAGGAGGCATGTACCAGATTAGGGAGTCAAAATAAAAAAGAATATATAAGATATAAAAATTTGTTAAAATTTGAGGGAAATAATCAGAAACTTAAAACAAGGGAAGAACTGGAAAATGAAAATATAGTATGTCATTGGTTTACATATTTCCAATTGAAAGAGCAATATAAAATAGATGAAAAAAATTATCAATTTACAAAAATAGAAAATACCTGGGATAACATACTAGAAAAAGAGGAAGAACATTTAATTTCTAAAATATATAAAACGTTACTGGAAATGAAAACCAAGGACATAAAAATTAAAAAATATATGAGAAAATGGGAGGAAAATTTAGGAATTGAAATTACATATGAAGATTGGCAAGAAATCTGGGTCAAAAATATAAAATTTACTTTAAGTAATGATTTAAGAGAAAATATGTATAAAATGATTTTTAGATGGTACATGTCTCCTGAGGTGCTATTTAAATCAAAAATGAGTAATACTAATGTATGCTGGAAATGCAAAAACAAAAGTGGGTCTTTCTACCATGTATGGTGGTTATGTGAAAAAGCAAAAAAATATTGGGGCAAAATACACAAATATGTATGTAAAATATTCGATAAAGAAATAAGGATGAGACCAGAACTATATTTATTAGGCAAAATCGAAGACAATATAAATAAAAAACAAAAGGTTTTATTTCAGTATTTAAGTACAGCTGCTAGGATAAAATATGCTCAATATTGGAAACAAGAAAATATTCCAACAAAAGAAGAATGGATTATAAAAATAATGGATTTAATGCAAACAGACAAATTGACAAATTTAATAAAAGGAAAAGAAATGGGGAAGTACAAGGAAACATGGGACCCCTTCATAAAGTATATTCAAAAAGAATATAATATCAAGTAGAGAATAAATAATAATAATAATAATAATAATAATAATAATAATAATAATAAAAAGTACAAATAAAGGAGGGGCGAGGGGGAAAAAAAGAGGTATAAGAAGGGGAAAAAATGTAAATCAAGTATTTACAAGATTTTTTTGTTAAGAAAACTGGAAGAATTTTAATGAAGTGTATGTATGTATTATGTATTATAAAACAAAGATCTAAAAGTTAAGATCGAATTTGATACAAATATATAAATAAATTAATAATATAATGTAAGAAAAGGGGGAAAAGAGTGATAAATATATATAAAGTAAGAAGAGAAAGGAAGGAATAGGTTAGAAAGAAAAAGAGAGGGCAGAAAGGGTGAAAAGGGAAAGAAAGATAGGGAGGGAAGATAGAATGGAAGAGAAGGGAGGGAAGAGGTTATACTAGTGTACTAGTGTCCTTATTTGAATTCAGTAGAAAATATTCTCTTAATTTTTTCTTACAAATATCAACAACTTCTTCTTTCCGGAAAATTGACTCATTTAGCCTCCATCGAAATACATTCGTTTTTCCTTTAGTAGTTAGTAAAACAGGGTTATGATCTGATAAGGTTTTAGGTAGTATTTCAACCTTATTGACATCCATCATTAAAGTTTTAGAAATCAGAAACATGTCTATTCTGGAAAATGATTTATATCTCTCTGAATAATATGTATATTCTTTAGAGTTTCCATTCATAAGTCTCCAAATATCTTGTAAGTCCAACATATCTTTTAAGTCAAAAAAAGTTTGGGGTAGTTTTCCCTGTGTAGGTTTCACATTTTTTTTGCGAGCGTCTATCTTCCATTGGGAGAATCACCCCATTCCAATCCCCCATAAAACACCAGTTCTCATATGATAAATCTAAAAGTTTGTCCATTAAGTTCTTATAAAATAGTCCTTTGTCAAAATTTGGAGCATAGATCCCAACCATCAATGTTTTAATCCCTTGTATATTTACTTCCACGGCAATAAATCTTCCTTCATCATCAGTCAATATTAACTTTGGATTAAGTTTTTGTTGTATATACAAAACTACCCCCTTAGTTTTTTTTAATCCCGCTGAGATAAATTCTTCTCCTAGTTGTTTTTGAATCAGATACTTAATGTCTTTTTTACAAATATGAGTCTCTTGTAGACAAATTACATCCAATCTCATTTTTTTCAAGAAATGAAATTTTTTTTTCTCTTTTGGGGGGAATTCGCCCCATTGATATTCCATGTTAGATATTTAAAGTCCATGGTATTTGGATATTTAAAAGTTCTTTTTTAAATCCACTCCGGAAGCTCCCATCTCCGATAAGTCCTCACTCTTTTCCTTATCTTTAAATGTCTCTTTCATTTCTTCTAGAACAGGGGTCGGCAAACTTTTTTTGCCGGGAGCCATTTTGACATGCTCGTGCACATTTTGAAGTGCTCGAGAGCCAGGGGGCGGGGTTTGTGGGTGGGGGCCAATCACGTGGAAGGGGGAGGGGTTTGCGGGCGGGAGCCAATCGCGTGGAAGGGGGCGGGTTTTGCGGGCGGGAGCCAATTGCGTGGAAGGGGGTGGGGTTTGCGGGCAGGGGCCAATCGCGCACACTTAGGGCCTGCTGCCGCCATGCCCGCTGCAGTGCCCGCCGCCACCATGCCCGCTGCCACGACTGCGCAGGTGGAGCTGCCTGCCTGGCACTTGGGCGCTCCGGCTGGGGTGCAGCGGGACGGGAGCATCGCCGGCGGCCCGTGAGGACCGGCCAGGGAAGGCCCGTGGGCGGAGCTCCCGTCCCGCTGCACCCCAGCCGGAGCGCCCGAGTGCCAGGCAGGCAGCTCCGCCCACGTGCCTTCCCTGGCCGGTCCTCGCGGGCCGCCGGCGATGCTCCCGTCCCGCTGCACCCCAGCCGGAGCGCCCGAGTGCCAGGCAGGCAGCTCCGCCCGCGCGCCTTCCCTGGCTGGTCAAGATCCCTTCCCCGCCCCCAGCAGAACCAAATATCTTAAAAAGTGGGTAGGTAAAGCACGCTCGCGTAAACATCCTGGTTCCTTCATGATCAGTTGAGCAGCAGCCACGCAGCAGCAGCAAGCGGGCGTCTTCGACAAATTGCTCTGGAAGGGGGCGGGGGAGGTTTGGAAGAAGGGAAAGAGAGGCTCGACTGCTCCAGTCGCTTCTCTTCCGGAGCCAAATCTTCCAAAGGGGCAGCGGCAGCAGCGGCGTCCTGGAAACCGGAAGCACTGATGGCCCACCACCGCCGCTGCCCGTTCGAAAGGGCAGACTCTGGGGACCCCGAAAATGCCCTCCGTTCCGGCAGGGAGGCAAAAATCGCGCATGCAGGCTGCCGGGCTTCCCGACGCACAGCTGATTGGCGCGGTGGTGGGGGACGGGGTGGAAATTCTCTGTGCTGATCAGCTGTGTGCCGGGAAGCCCTGCGCGCGTGCGATTTTTGCCTCCCTGCTGGAACCGAGGGCATTTTCGGGGTCCCCAGAGCCTGCTCTTCCAAAGGGGCAGCGGCAGCAGCGGCGTCCTGGAACCCGGAAGCACTGATGGCCCACCACCGCCGCTGCCCCTTCGAAAGGGCAGACTCCGGGACCCCGAAAATGCCCTCGGTTCCGGCAGGGAGGCAAAAATCGCGCGTGCAGGCTGCCGGGCTTCCCGACGCACAGCTGATTGGCGCGGAGAATTTCCACTCCGGGTGGCCTGGCAGCGCGCGCGCACGCGATTTTCACCTCCCTGCCAGAACCGAGGGCATTTTCATCAGCGCTTCCGGCTTGTCACGCGACACACTTGGGGGCCCCTGGCGACACAGTATTGTGTCGACACACAGTTTGGAAAGCCCTGGGTTAAGGTGATGGGCAAGTGCCCGTCGTCAAGATGGCTGCCGGAGACGGAGGCTTCCAAACTCTCGCGAGACTGTGTGAAGCCCGTCCCCGGAGGAAAAAGAGAGGCTGGGCCTAGGCGGTTGCCAGGGGTATGCCCACAGCCACGCACACCATGCCCGCTGCCGCGCCTGCACCGCCACACTCGCTGCCGCGCCTGACCCCACCACACTCGCTGCCGCACCTGCCCCCGCCATGCCTGCCACGCCTGCCTGCGGAAGAGCCACACTCAAGGGGCCAAAGAGCCGCATTTGGCTCGTGAGCCGCCATTTCCGACCCTTGTTCTAGAACTTTAAGTGCATCACTCGTATCTGTCATATATTTTTCTATGAAGGCCTTTGCTTTCAAGATGGAGGTTATTTTAAATCTTTGCTCTTTAAAGGTAAAAGATACTCCTTCTATTCTTTCCCATCTAAATGGTATGTTATTTTGCTTTAGTTTATCTGTAAGGAAGGAGTATTCTTTTCTTTTTCTTAATATTCTTAATGGTACTTCTTTTAAGACAATTATACCCAACCCTGCTATTTTTAATCTGTCACTATAATGTTTCTTCAGAATTTGCTCTTTTGTAACTTTCCTCACAAAATATATCAATATATCTCTTGGCACTTTCTTCTCTCTAGCGTAGCGTGAGTTAACTCTGAAGATTTTATCTATCTAGGAGTCCAAGTCTTCTTCTATCTCTAAATATTGGGCTAAAGCACCAACTATATATTCTCTCGTGTTCTCATCTGATTTTTCTGGAACTCCTCTCACTCTCAAAATGAATTCTTTTTCTCTCATTTCTACTAATGCAATAGCATCTAAATTATGTTCCATATCTTTAATAATGGATTCTGATTTAATCTCTAATTTCTTAACCTGTCCTTGTGTCTCTTTAAATTCCCCTGATAGGGTATTTGCAACCTGTTTGACATTCTGTATTTCTTTTCTAAATTCTTTTTTTAAATCTTCCTTCATCGCTTCCATTTTTTTATCTACTTGTTGGCCTAGATTGTCCATTTTTTTGTCCATTTTTATATCTAAAGAGGCAATTGAGTCATCCATCTTTTTCTCCAAGGTAGCAATTGAATCATCCATCTTTTTCTCCAAGGCAGTAGTTGAATCATCCATTTTTTTGTTCAGAGCTGTAATCGCATCCAGTATTTTTTTCATATCTGATGTTGGTACTTCTGAAGATGCAGCAGTGGAATCAGTAGATAATCTTCTGATTTCTTTCTCCTTTTCCTTATCTTTATCCCTCTTCACTCTTGCAGCCACAGTAGCCATGTTGTGTGTAGTATTCCTGTAAAGAGAAAAGAAGAATAACAGAAGACAAAAGGAAACAACAACAAACAGTAAAAACGGGAAAGGGAGGGAGGAGGGATAAAAGTTATTAAAAATTCAAAAGAAAAAGGGGGAAAATTAATATACAGTAAAAAATAAAGAATAAAAATAATACTGCCTTTTCTTAATAGTTGTTACATAAAAAGAAGGCAGGATGTACTTTAGTAAAATCAACAGTTCTCACATACAAAAAATAAAAGATAAGGATACAGCAGATGTTCCTTTGGCTGTAGTCAAAATATCTTTAAAAATAAAATAACAATCCAGTTCTCATGCAAGCTTGTAATCACAAATCCAAGAGAGGAGAGGAAAAAAAAAAGAATGAAGGGGGGGAAAGGGAACTTCAACTCTAAATGTCTTTATTCTCCAAAATAAAATGTAATAAAGAAGTCCATTAAAGTCCCATATAGAAGAAAATTCCAAAGATATTCAAAACAAAATAACTTCAAAAGTGCCCTTTATAATTCAAGTAATGTCCAGACACTTTACAGGAAAAAAAAGAGGAAAAAATGCAATCTCAAAATAAAAATAAAATAAAAATAAAAGGCAGACCATTAATCCATTTAAATTCAAAGTCCAAAGTCCAAAGAGGAAAACAGATTAATCCCACATAAGTAGATAAGCCATTTCCTTCTCCCCATGGTGGAAAAACAGGGATTAGGAAAGAGCTGCGAATCCAGCGACCCTTGTGGTTTATCTTCTGATCCCCTTTTCTTCAAAGGGGAAGTTTCAGCGGTTTTATCTCTTTGAAAACCACTGCAAGCAGGAAAGCCGCGGAGCCGAGACAGGAGCACTCGGTTCAGCGCACCGACATCTTCAGTACCCGGAAGCGATCCATTTCCATTTCTTCTTAGCAGGAATATTAAATCTCGCCTTCTCCTCTTGGAATCTCTTCCCGTTTGAGCTATTGCCGATTCTTTCTATTTGCAGAACACTTTTTCTGCAGGAAAGCATGTGTTTTTATATGAAATGACAAGGACGCCTTCCTTCTGATAGTTAAGACTCAAGGCAGGGTTGACACATTTATTTTGGAGATCATAATGGGGGAAGGGGAGAAGATTCACATATTAAATCATAAGAGTTCCACTTTCCAAATATTAGAAGTAACTTTATTGACTCAGTATCTGCACTTGCAAGGCATGCTCACCCATGGCTCACTTAATTTATTCAATTAACCCAATTTAAGGATTTACACGATGCATTGGATCACTTGATCATAGGAGCTATGCTCATATAACATTATAAGCTGAAATGAGATTGGCCAGTTTAATTCAAATCCATGTCTATTAGGGGTTGAAAATTTATGATCAAGAGGTCCGACTGCATTCTGCTGATCTGCTTAGGTGAGGATTCTGGGCTGGGCAGGACTGATTCTTTAAACCTTATGAGATCCTTCTTTTGGCAGCCGGAAATCACTGTGGAAGAGAGCACGCAAGGTATCGTGACTGTGCTGTCCAAGCTTTCTGAAGAGGACAACGGGACCTTTCTGGATTGGTTGGGTCATCGAATTCCCTGGTGATCCATCTTCCCACCCTAATGCCATCGGCACTTAATACGCTGAGAGGCGATGGGGCCTCCAATAAACCATTGAATGTGATGAAAGTTCTGGTCCTGATCTTTTCTTTCTTTCACAAGATTTCAAACATCTGCATATATTATTGAAAACATTTTGTAAAGAAGAAAGTAATGCAACTATGAAGGACCAATGAAGACTGTTCTGGGTTGGGAGGTTGGGAAGACTGACTCCACAAGTGTTACAAAATACATATTTAGGATCACAGATGCAATGTCAGAGGGTGAAATAATGGGAGCCCCACATCTCAAGCCAGAAGCATGATCTACCCGTTTCAACTATTTGTAGGACATATCCTTTGCACCTCATTTTCCTCACACCTTGATCCCATCTTTGTTGCTCCATAATTCCTGGCATTTAGGCTGGTGCTCACCCTACGTCGTAATTCTCACATTTGGTTGTCTCTTTGTACATTTCCTTCTTGTTTGACGGAAATACTTAGTTTTTTTTTTTCATGGGGTCCAGGTTCTTGGATGGTCATTGGTGGGACTAAAGATAAAGGACCACCATATTTGGACACTCCTGTCCTGCCACCAACACCAGTTCTCTGTATCCCTCAAAAGCATGAATGGATCCACAAGTGTCTCTCAGAGATCTTTGTCTTTTTATTATTGCACTCTTTAGGCCCATTTAGAGAGTAAGTATGTGACCCCCTAAAATCTTGACAGGTTTTTGGCGCTAAGATGCTGTAAATAGGGATGTCATGTTCTAGCTTTGAAAGCTGCTTTACATATCATTTATTAATGAGTAAGTGTTTATGTTTGGATCAGAATCACAAGATAAATTGATAATGTGGAATAATCCAAATTTGGAAGTAGGAAGCAGAAAGAGGTTTTGTTGGAAAGTCTATGCCAAACATGGGATAAACACCATAAATCAGTTCATTCATAATGGTTGTTTTAAAGTTTTGAGAGATTATACTTTGAACATGACTTTCCCGTAACTTCGGCTCAGCAATACATAAAATTGAAGGACATACTGACGAAACCGGAATCTCATGAGAATCCTTGAGTGATGCAGTGCTTGAGTGAAAACAACAATACAGTTGTAAAAAGGTAAAGGTTCCCCCCGCACCTTAAAAAAGAAGGATGAAGGTCAGAATTAGTTGTATACCTGAACTGTGGCATGGCGAATTGGAATATCCAGTCTAGGAAAATCAATTGATCCAGATCCTAAGAAGTCTAAAACATACTTGTTAGGATTTAAGCATGAAGTCAATTTCTCAGGAAACATTGCTTTGTATTTATGAGGTCCATCAAAGAAGGTTTAAGGAAATGTTGACTCCCACATTTTTTTCTGTTGATGTTGCAAGGACTTTGAGGGTTCTTTAACTCATATGATTTGGTGTTGAACAGCCATACCTCTTTCTGGATTGAAGCCACAGCATATCTTTATATAATTTTGGAAAGAAATTGGGGCGTTGTATTCCCAAGATACAGAATTTGTCATTTTAAGAAGAGGTTTAGCTTTGGAGTCCTTGGTGCTCTCTGAGCCTTGTTGTTTTCTTGCAGATGTTTCATTGCCAGGCTAGGCAACATCTTCAGTGCGAAAAGGGAGTGGGACTTGCTCTCTGTTTATATACCCTGGCTTGTCCTGTCTGTGTTGGTGGGGGTATTGTACTCTCCTTGGTAGTTCCTTGGTTGGGCTGTTGTTTGCTGCTTGGTTGATTGACTGAGTTAATAGTTCCTTGCTTAGGGTCTATTGTGTTGTTTGATTTCTCCTCTGGGGCTAATCTTGGTGTTAATCTTTGCCTATCTGGGTGTTGATTGCTGGCAAGGAGGTGTTCTGATCTTCTGTCTCTTATGAATGGTATGTAAATGTTGTTTACCTCTATGTGTCTGTTGATGGCTGCTTTGTCTGAGTGCCAAGCTTCCAGGAATTCTCTAGCATTTTTGGATTTGCCTTGGTTTAAGATGCTCACAGTTTCCCAGTTGAAAGTATGGTTAAGTCTGTCCATGTGTTGTTAGATTAAAGAGTTTTCATCGTGTTTTCTGACTGCTAGTTGGTGTTCGTGGATGCGTTCTGCTAGTCTTCTGCCAGTCTGTCCTACATAGTGGCTGCTACAGTCCTTATATTGTATGTTGTAGATAACTCCTGTTTTTTCTTCTTGGGCTACCGGGTGTTTTGGGTTACTTACGATGTTCTGAAGGGTTTTGGTTGGTTTATGTGCTACGGTGATGCCATGTGGTTGTAACAGTCTATTAGTAGTTTCTGAGATGTTTCTGATGTATGGCAGTGCAATCCTTTTCATAGCTTCTGTTGGTTTTGCTGTGGTGGGTTGAGTGTTCAGGCACTTTTTGATAAAGTTGCGTGGGTATCTGTTTTGCTGGAAGATGCTATATAAGTGGTCTGTTTCCTTTTTCTGGTGTTCTGGGTTGCTGCAGTGTGTTTGTGCTCGTCTGAATAGTGTCCTTACACAGCTCCTCTTGTGGGAGGTTGGGTTATTGCTTTGGTAGTGGAGCACTTGGTTAGTGTGGGTAGATTTCCGGCAGACTTGTGTTTCAAGAATGCCATCATTTCATCTACTGATGAGGATGTCCAAGCAGTGTAGTGTGTTGTTGTTTTCTTCTTCCCTTGTGAATTTTATTCCTTTGAAGATGTTGTTGATGGTTCCATGTGTTTCCTCTAGTTGTTCCTTTTAAAGGAATATGTGGTAACACCCTCCTGCAGACAATAAATGCATCTGACTGCTGGGCCAGGGCTCTAAGTCAGATGGCCTCCCATAGAATGGCATGGAATTTGTATGAGGAGCTTGGCCTACAGTATTGCCATCATAACTATGTGTCCAGTATTTTAGAACAGATAGCATGTAATACAACACCATAGCAATTGGCCCCTACACAAAGAATTGCTAGCAAATAGTTTCCAGAGCAGGTTAGTTCTAAGACTAGATTCTTGCAGCCAGAGGTGATGTTTGTACAGTAACCAGGACAGAATGCTGTACCTTTGCACCTGAGAGCCAAAAGAGATCCACCCTGCACCTACAAGACCCCAAAGCTGCAAGAAGCCATGGACTGAACCCTTTGATGTCTATGGGAGATCGTGCTGGTTGCTGGAATCACCCAAAGCATCACTTCAGTGGGACTTTGAGGCATGGATTTAATCTTTCAATCATTCTTTTTAGCCAAAAATGTGGACTGGAAAACCACCTCTTCTAACCTCTCCCCAAGGGGAGAGATCTCTCAACTCCAGACCTGCTTCAACAAATTGCTCATCATGCCAGACTACTTCATTATTTGGACTTGTGCTTCTAGTGCAACCTGACCTTGCACCAACTTAAAGAGGGGGGGAACAACTTGTTTTGCTTTCCTTTCTATCTTCCCTACACAGGTACTTCCAATGACTGTGGAGGCAGAACACCCTGACCCAGACTTTGAACAAGGTGTAGCCTCCAGTGGTGGACCACAGTGCCAAATTGCTGTGCCTCTGACTATCAAGAGGCTGACCAGTGGAGCTTGAAAAGGCTTTCTATGACTCTGAACTATCTGGCACTTCGAAACCAACAAATTGGACTTTTTTTTTTTTTTTTGCTCTCTAATTTTAATTTTATTTCTTTTATCCATACGGTCATGGATTGATATTTATTACTTTTTTTTTTTAACAAATTTTATTTCTTAAACAACATTTACAAACATTTAATTCAAGACTAACAAAACATACAACTCTAACACAACAATATATTATATCACTTTCTAGCTTTGTACATAAATATTCTAAATACCTTTCAAATTTATTTCTAATTTCTTCTTTCTTTATTCTCTCTTCTTTACACCTTCTTACAATTTCTTCCTTCCATTCTTTCTTTCCTCTACCTTCATTCAACCTTGGTGAAACCTTTCTATAAACCTTTTTTTTTTTTACCTTCCATCTTACCAATTTATTTTTATTTCTCTAATTATTTATATCTTTTTTAATTACTTCTTTCTTTTTCCCATTCTTCTACTTACTCTAACCTTCTCTTTCTAGAATCCCTTTTCCTTTGTTTCTTTGTTTCTTCCTTTTTTACTTGTTAACTTGATTTTAAAGTAAACAATACATAAATACAAAATACAACATATAAAGAACAACAAAATAAAATGAACTCCCAACTTTCTCTTCAGAAAATTTAGTATAATAAATTCTACATAATTACTATTTTTACTAATCTTTATCTTATTTACAATTAATTTATTATTTGTATTTTTTGAGTTTTTTCTATATATCTATAAAATGGATCCCAGCATAAATTAAATTCTTCTTGATTTTTGTTGTTCATTAAATCTGTTAATTTTGCCATTTGAATTAAATCCATTGTTTTTAATAACCACTCTTCATTTGTGGGTATATAATCTTTCCAATATTTCACAAATATAATTCTTGCCACAATTATTAAATAAAATAATAATTTTCCATATTCTTTACAAATCTCGGGTTTTATAAATCCTAATAGGTACATATCCGGTTCCATAATTAAATCTTTTTTTAGAATTTCACTTATTATTTGATGTATTCTTTTCCAATATTTTTTTGTTTCTTTACACGACCACCATAGATGGAAAAAGGTTCCTGATTCTTTTTTACATTTCCAACATTTGTCTGATATACTATTATTCAACAAATTGGACTTTCTAACTTCGCCAGGAAGTTTTCAACACCTCAGATGTCTGCCTGGGAGAGGGGAAGGGACCTGTCTGTCTGCTGCCTTGCCCTATGATTAGAATTGCAAACAGTATATACTGTAATTGGGATAGCTATGATTTTGGTATGTTTCTGTTGCTGTTGCCAATGCTTCACTACCTTTTCAACCCTTTTTACATTTTGTACTGTTGGAAGAAATTAAGAACACTGTCTGCCCTCCATGTTGTCTTCCCCCAGAACATGTAAAGGAAGCCCAGCTGCTTAGACAAAGGATTCCCTTCCGATTCAATCTGGAAACCTTGGAACACCAATAGTCAGCTCATTTACAGAAAATCACTCATAAATGTGCTATGGGAATATGCTTTCCCATGCACAGAGGGGGGATTGTTGGATTGTAAACATATTCTTATCTTTTTATATATCTTGAAATGAATATCTAGTCATGTAGTACACCCCATTCCTTTAGTATAAAATAAATGTAGGGCCAGGAAATCAAACTCCTCACATCAGATCTCCTTTGTATAGTTGGGACTCACCAAGAATGTGTGAATTGCCCTAGACTACACACTGCCCTTCCTGCCTCAATGACCCTTGTAGAAGGTGATAAGTTGTCTTGTCCTTGCATAAGGAATGTAATTCAGAACGGCCATTCAGGATTGTAAAGGAAATAAAAGATAGTTGGCATGTATATGACCTGACCCAATACTTCTCTTCCTGCCCGGATGGGAAGATGAGAGTGGGCGTCTTGATCAAGGTAATTGACCTGATTGGGTAGAAAGGAGGTGCCATCCCAACGTGGGTCTTGGGGTATGATTGGATAGAGAGAATGTGCCATCCCAACGTGAGTCTGTGAGTAATCTAGGGTATATAATGTGCTGTAGGAAGGGGGTCCTGCGCGATCGCCCACCTAACAGCCTGCTGCTTTGTCTTTGCTCTTGGGTGAATAAAACTCCTAACTTCATGCAATTGGTCAGTTTCTTTACTCCCAGCTCAGGAACGAACTTGGTAAGATTTTCTTCTAACAGTGTGTTGTTGTTTTCTTCTTCCCTTGTGAATTTTATTCCTTTGAAGATGTTGTTGATGGTTCCATGTGTTTCCTCTAGTTGTTCCTTTTAAAGGAATATAAATATACAGTACATATATATATATAATCACAGCCATAGCTCCTTTCTGGATTCAAGTTACTGCATATGTTAAATACAGTGTATTTTTCATTTATGTGTAGATTATTTTAGTCTAATGTGTGTAGGGATGTTTATATTATATTATATAACACTTCTGTATTTTGGAGGGGGATGTCGGTTTATTTTGTTGCATTTTACCATGGTGGAGGGGGAAGGTTATTTCTTATTACTAGTTTGCTGGCAGGCATTTTGGACAACTGTGGCCTGATTGGACAATTTCCTCTAAGTATTCTTTTGAACCAGGTCCAGCTCAAATCCCTTTCTAGGTGTTCTTCTGCCCATTACAAAGGGGGTGAGTAGGTGGCGGAGGAAGAACCTTCAAGACCCCCCTTCCTTGTGCTGCTGGTTCAGAAAATCCCAAAAGGTTCAGTTATGGGACGCCTACTCAGCTGCTTGACACAAGACCCTTCCTGTCCCCTGCTCCACGGTCATTTCCGACAAAACTGGCACCTGTATATGAATTGGGATCAGAGGGCCACTAGCCCTTGCAAAAAGAAGCAGGGAATCACCCAGGAAATACAAGTGGTTCCTATTGGAAGAGGAGGACACGTCTTTGGAATTTCAAGCCTGCAGCTTGAAAGGGCAAATAGATATTGCTGGGTATGTGCCCATTTAATTGGCTTTCTTCAATGAACGTATAATTTGTTCTCCTAGTGAGACAAAGAACACTCGGGCAGGTTTTGGCCTATCAGCTCTGAATGAATCGGAATGGCCGGTGGGGGAGGGGGGAGCCTCCCTTTGTTTACCTGTGCTCAGGATCAAGCTTTGGACCGACCTTGGAAGCAAGTTCCAGAGGAAACCAGTATCAGCCTCTGGGGCACCTCTCTCAACGCGGCAGGGGAAGAAGCGTTCCAAGACAAGCCAACTCCTTGGTGGCACTTTCCCGTGGAAGGGGGAAGGCCACGAAAGGAATGAATCAGCCACATCCTCTGGATACAAACTGGCTGCGACATGAAGTATGATATTAAAGGTAATGCACCCATATCCACCCTTCTTCCAGGAATGAATTCAGTTGTAGCAGAACCATATAAATTATATTAAAGCTAAGGTTGCAAATGAAAACCACAAATAGTTTTTAGGGTGGTATATACTCCACCCTTCTTGTCTTGACTGTTCCTTCAATTATAGCAAGCAGCGTTGCCTTCTGCAAGCTTTAAATGGCGTTTATACGAAGATCTAAAGGTGGGTGTGGCATGGAACTCATAATGGTGGTTCCTACATTGGGAAGAGGCATTTGAAGTATTAGGCCCAGCACCCCCCCTTGTAGTTTATAGTTTTAGAAGTTCTAATAAACATTTGTAGCTTTTAGCATTTTTAATATACACAAGAAATACCTTTAGCATTTGTAATGAATCAGTTCCTTCCTTTCACACTAGTATTTGTTTAGAGAGCAAAAGCCTCATTAAGAAAGAAGCCCCATTGTAAAGGAGAGATAAGGAGGAGTGTGAATGTTTTCTTTGTAATGCAAGAAGATAATTAGGACAGCCAAAGGGGGAGTATAGCATAGCCCCAGGGTCATCCAGACAGGATGGCAGAGGGATTGGAAGAATTATCAAAGAGTGATTTATTTCGTTACTGCTTTATGTTACTGTGTACTATCTTCTGATTGTCAAATTATTTTCTTTTCGTGCCTACATCTGAAAATGCCAGGAAGAAGATGTAATTCAACTGCCTGATTGGTTCCTATACTAGATATGTAAATCGCTTTGTTCCTATACCCTATAAAAAGCCTGGTAAAATTCCACAGTGGGTGTGTAAATCTCACCCAGCTTTTCGCTTGGCCAAATAATAAAAGCTGTTCTTCTTTTTGAAACCTCCATCTGAGTCTCTGTTTGGTATTTGGGATCTCAGATCTTCCAGGAAATCCAGGGGTTGGCCATACAGAAGCAAACCATCAAGCAGGTTGGAAGCTGCAGCTCTGGAAGAGATGGCAAAGGCAGCTGACTTCTCTGTTTTCAGCGTTCTGGTGACAGGATCCAATCGGGGGATTGGTCTCGGCCTGGTGAAGAGGTTTCTGGAGCTGCCTTCTCCCCCCAAATGGGTCTTTGCTACCACCCGTGATCTGAATGCAGAGAAAAGCAGGGTAAGAATTGGTTAACATATAATGAGGTGGGGAATAGCGGTTAAGGTCTTGAACTGAGGCTGGAATGGTGCACAACTCCAACTGGTTGTGAAGGTCTTGGGGGATTTTGGAGGGGGGTGTCGGTTAATTTTGTTGCATTTTACCATGGTGGAGGGGGAAGGTTATTTCTTATTACTATTTTGCTGGCAGGCATTTTGGACAACTGTGGCCTGATTGGACAATTTCCTCTAAGTATTCTTTTGAACCAGGTCCAGCTCAAATCCCTTTCTAGGTGTTCTTCTGCCCATTACAAAGGGGGTGAGTAGGTGGTGGAGGAAGAACCTTCAAGACCCCCCTTCCTTGTGCTGCTGGTTCAGAAAATCCCAAAAGGTTCAGTTATGGGACGTCTACTCAGCTGCTGGAGACAAGACCCTTCCGGTCCCCTGATCCACATTCATGTTCCTACCAAACTGGTATCAATGAGGACTGGATGAATCAGAATGACCACTGGGGGATGAGCCTCCCTCTGTTTACTCAGGATCGAGCCTTGGAAGGGGTATCAGAGGCACGTTCCAGGGGGTGCTAGTGTCACCCCTGCGGCTTTTCTCTTCCCCTCCCAAGGCTTCAAGCAAGGAGAGGTTCTGTAATGGTATGTGGGACTGACCTTGGGAGACAGGAGGAAGAGCCGCAGTCTAGACAACCATCATGCAAAAGGTATCTCAGCCCACAGAAGGAAATGGGAAACGTTTCAGAAGGGACCCTCCCTAGTTTTCTGGAAAGTAAAAGTAAAGAAGGGGAGAAATGCTTTCAGACATGCAAGATTCTGTTACTGTAGCTTTATAATAAAGGTAGTGTTAGTACTCATAGTTTGTGCTTCCTGTCTGGACCACCTCAAAAGGCTGACAGGTTCAAGGGAATCCGACTCCTTGGTGGCACTTTCCAGCGGAAGAGGGGAAGGCCATGGAAAGAGGGGATCTGCCACACCTTCTTGGGTACAAACCGACTGCGACATGAAGCATGACATTAAAGTCAATGCATGCTTATCCACCCCTTTTCCAGTGACGAATTCAGGAATAGGAGAGTCCTATAAAATAAATTGCAGCTGTGGATGCAAGTAAATCATTCAGATATTTTGTAGGGCAATATATTTTCTTCCTTACAGTCCTGAATGTTCCTTCAATTAAAGCAAACAATGTTGCCTTCTGCAATAACTAATTAAGTTGATTGTTGTGAGCCAGCCAGAGTCATTGTGAGTGGGCAGCAAACAAATTTAATAATAAAGAAATAGAGTTCCTCAGAAGATCGGCTGGGTGTGTTCCTTTATAATGTTACTTCCCATAATGAGAAGAGGCATTCGAAACAAACATTTGACCAGGTTGGAAGCAGAAGCTGCAGCTCCCAGAGATGGCAAAGGCAGCCGACTTCTCCGTTTTCAGCGTTCTGGTGACGGGATCCAATCGGGGGATTGGTCTCGGCCTGGTGAAGCGGTTTCTGGAGCTGCCTTCTCCCCCCAAATGGGTCTTTGCTACCACCCGTGATCTGAATGCAGAGAAAAGCAGGGTAAGAATTGGTTAACATATAATGAGGTGGGGAATAGCGGTTAAGGTCTTGAACTGAGGCTGGAATGGTGCACAACTCCAACTGGTCGTGAAGGTCTTGGGGATTTGGGGCCTCTCTTTTTTTAAATATAATTTTATTAAATTTTAAAACAAAGAGATAAAATCTTACAGAAACTAATATAGAAAGAAAAAGAGAACAGAAGTGCAGAAAAAGAAGAAAAAGAAGAAAACAGACATAGAAAAAGGAATAACTTCTGACTCCTTTTAAAACGGATATAAGTAAAACTTACATTGAACTCTTACTCTAAGGTTACAACATAATAGCCATTTTTTCTATTGTCAAATAATATTATTGATCAAATCCATATATCATAATTTCATTATTTTCTGTTTCATGCGAAATGTCCAAAAGGGGCTTCCAATTTGGGATAAAATTAGCCAATGTCTTTTCTCTGATAAATTTTGCCATCTCAGCCAACTCCATCAACTTTACCAGCCATTCTTCCATTGTAGGTGATATTGAGTCTTTCCACCTTTAAGCATATAAAAGTCTCACTGCAGTTATCATATATAAAAACAAAGTTCTGTATGATTTTTCCAATTGTTTATCCATCAGTCCCAAAAGAAATGTCTCTGGTTTTGATTGTATATTAATCTTTAAAATCTTCTGGATTAATATTTCTATTTGAGTCCAAACTTTTTTAGCTTTTTTACATGTCCATCAAAGATGATAAAAAGTCCCTTCTTGTTGTTCACATTTCCAACAAATATTTGAAGTCCCATTATACATTTTTGACAACCTTTCTGGTGATAAATACCATTGACACATCATTTTCTAATAATTCTCTTTTAGGTTATAACATAATGTAAATTTCAGCCCTTTCGTCTACAGGTTTTCCCATTGTTCCATTTGAATATTATACCCAATGTTTTTAGCCCACTTTGTCATACAATCTTTAACTTGTTCATCCTCAGTTTCAAGTCTCAAGAAAAGCTTATACATTTTAGCAATAAGATGCTCTTCATTAGTACATAACTCAATTTCAAATTCCGTTTTATCACGTCAAACCAAAAAATCTTTCATCAACTTTAAATCTTTCTGTTAATTGTACACGTGAAAACCATTGGCACATATATTTTTCTGATGTCAAATCTCTTGATTTTATTTTTAATTCTGGCTGTGAGTAATCTAATATATCACTGTAAGTTAACTATTTCTGCTTAGTTGCTATTTCTCTTCTGTAAAATGCTTCCTGTGGTGATAACCATAGATGTATTTTTGGACACATCTAAGTTTGTATCTATTCCAGATTCTCAGGATGGCACATCTAATAAAATGATTTTTAAAATCTACATTAACCTTAACTTTATCATACCATAAATAGCCGTGCCACCCAAATCTCAAATCATGTCCTTCTTAGTCCAATAACCTTCTATTTCTCAGCATCACCCATTCTTTCATCCAAACCAAACAGCAAGCAGCAAAATACAATTGCAAATTGGGTAAAGCTAAACCTCCTCTTTCTTTAGCACCTTGCAACACCTTGTATTTAACTCGAGGTTTTTTACCTTGCCAATTCTTCCCAGCAATGACAGATGTAATTTCTCCCATCTAACCATGTCTTTTTTATTTCATTCCACATCTTAACATAATTATTTTGAAACAACATACAATTCATATTTGTCAGATTAACACCCAAGTATTTTTACTTTTTTCTCAATTTTAAAATCTGTTTTGTTCATCAATTCTGTTTGATCTGTGTCTTCATATTTTTGTTAACATCTTTGTCTTTTGTTTATTAATATTAAAACCAGCTAATGCACCAAATTCTTTTAATTTTCTCATTAGCAATTCTATCCCTTTCAGTGGATTCTCCAACACCAGCACCAGGTTGTCTGCAAAGGCTTTCAATTTATATGTCTCTTTTAAAATTTTTACACCCATTATCCCATTATCTTGCTTTATATCTCTGTTCAAAACTTCCAAAACCAATATAAACAAAAGTGGGGATAATGGACAACCTTGTCTTGTTCCCTTTCGAATCTCACATGGTTTTGTTAAATCTCCATTAACGATGATTCACGCTTTCTGTAGTGTATATATATTGATTTTACGCATTTTATAAAATTCTCTCCAAAGTCCATATTCTTTACAACTTTGAACAGAAAAGGCCAGTTAAGATTGTCAAAAGTTTTCTCTGCATCCAAAAATATTAATGCGGCTTGCTTTTCATTACGCTGCTCGAAATACTCTATAATATCCAATACTGCTCTAATGTTATATTTTAATTGTCTTTTGGGTAAAAATCCACATTTATCTTCATGTATAATTTCTTGTAGAACCATTTTCAGTCTATTTGCCAGAATCATTGTAAATAACTTATAATCACTATTCAATAGTGATATTGGTCTATAGATTTTAGTTAAATTTAAATCTTGTCCCTCCTTGGGTATTAATGCAATATTAGTTTCTTTCAAAGACTCTGGTATCCCATCACCTTGTAAAATAAAGGTCATTGTATTCTGTTGTAAAATCTCATCTTCAAGGCATTTATAATGGTATAATCCACCTGTTAATCCACCTGGTGCAGGTGCTTTTCCTGGTTTAATCTTTTTTATAGCTTCAGAAAGGATTACTGCGTTCTTTTGATATACGATCCCAGCCAATTAGCAAGTCGCTTTAAACAAAACAGCCAAATCCAATTAAAACAATTAGAATTTTAATTATGTAGATTCGTAAAAAAAATAAACTTAAAATTTCAAAAACAAATCTTCCCCGTTCTCCCTTGTTAACTTTCTTACGTCACTTTAATCATCCCGGTTTTTGCGAAGTTTCAAAATAGTTTAATTACTTTAAGTCACCAAATCTTCCCCAAAATATATAATCCTAAAAAACCCGAAGAAAATACCAAGAGAAATATTTATCTGTTGTAGAAGAAAGTCTCTCTTAAACTGAAGAATAGGTAGAATCCAAAAGTGAAATAGAAACAGGGGTTGGCATGTTTCAGCGTCCATAAACAGGCTACACCTCAGCCATGAACAAAGATGAATTCCTCGCCTCCCAGCCCGTTCGCAAAAGCCTGCTTTTTGCAATTAGCCCACAAGGCCCGGCCGTCCGGAGATCAAATAGGTTGATTTACCGCTTCCTCCTTCATCCAGGGGAAGACAGGCGTCCCGCGGTGTCTGTGAGGCACTAATGATCTTCTGAGATGCCGCCTCAGATGATCAAACCGCCATGCCCTCTAGCGGAAGACCCCTTGTGATTTGGGGTCTCTTGACTACCTCTCCATCCTCTCCCTCTTTGGCTTTCCAGAAGGAAGGGGGCAGAGAAATGTGACTCTGAAGGTTGACTAGCAGCTGGGTTTATGCAACACAGTAAGCTATGGCTTATTTGAACTGCCCTCTTCTCCAAGCCCCAGTGGCTTCGGTCTAAACAATTCGTAAAGCCCTTCGCCTCCAATACGATGCCTGGAGGTAACTCTATGGTTCAAAGTGATTTTCTAACACCCCCAAGTGCCATCCCCATCTATTTTGGTTAAAAAAAAACACCACCTTCAATCCTATACATTAATTAAAGGGGTAAAAACACACAACCCTTTAATCCAGTGCTTTCCAAAGTCCCGCCGTCGGCGACAGACCAACGGCAGCGGCCTCGTGTGTTGCGCTAAAACCGGGAAGCGCTGATGGTGCGCTGCCGCCGCCGCCACATACGCCGCCACAAGGGCGGCGGCGGCAACGCACCATCAGCGCTTCCAGGTTTTGTTGCGACACACTAATGTGTCACGACACACAGTTTGGAAAGCTATGCTTTAATCTTATACATCTATGAGAAGCTTGAATGCTAGAAAACAAAGCACCAACCTCAATATTATACAGGTAGTTCCCAGGTTAAGACTGCCCCAGGTTAAGGACGACCCATAGTTAAGAACGGCGCCTATTATAGCAAAATTCAAGTTAAATACACAATGGTTCGAGTTAATTACACAATGCTACTTATACAGTATTATACAGTAATAATCTTCCAGCTTTCATACGAATTTGACTTAAGGACAGACCTTAGGAACAGAACTCATCCTTAACCTGGGGCTACTGGTATTTTCAACCTCCCAGGGATATTCTGAGCCATCACACTTTCCCTTTCATGGCAAGCAACACTATGCAACGCAAGGATTGAGCTAGTTCTATATTAACCTTATAGGAATCGGGTTTTCTTCTTCCCCTTTCTTTAAATGTTTGTTCATTTTAGTCACCCTTATGTCTTAATTTCTTTTAACTTGTATACTCACTGTGGAATTATTAATTTTTCTTTTGTTTACTGCAGTTGATATTTCCCTATTGTTAAATCAATGCTATGCAATGCAGAGGAAAGGAACAAGCAATAGTCGGTCAAAGAAACTAAGGCAAAATGCACGAGTTGTAGGACCACTAAAAACGGCCCTACCTCTAACTTTCATCAACATGACTCATAATAGCTCTCTGAGATTTTGTATCCATCTCATCCACACTCTGCTTTGTGCGCTACATTCGTGGAAACAGGGCCGCAACTGGGGGGGGGGGCAAGTGGGGCATGTGCCCCGGGCACTGCGCTGGAGGGGGGGGCGCCAAAATGACAAAATAGTATTTGTATACTGAATGTTTCCTGGGGGGGCACGGAATCCATGTTTGCCCCAGGTGACACAGACCCTAGTGGCCCTTCTGCCTGGAAAACCCTGTGTGGGGGCTGGATTTGCTTCCTACCATAGTAAAGGGCTGTTTTGTGCTTGGCCATCTAAACCACGGCAAGCATTTTACACGACCAACAATAACACTCATGCAGAATTTGAGATGTGCCCCAGTGCTGACCCTTTAACCGTGGTTTACAGCTGTGTTGAAACGAAACAAATCATACCATGGCTACATACATTAGCTAGCTATCTTAGCCTTCAGTCACGGTGATTCTCTTTTTTAATTTTATTTAATTACTGACATTATACATTTTCAAAAAAAGTACAAAAAATAAAAATGAAACTCACTCACCCGCCCCCATATGACAAATAAAAACATAGAAAAAGACAAAAAGCCTATAATTACAAATATATTCCAAGTTCGCCTGATTTTATAAATCTATGAAAGAGGAAACTAAGTTTTCAATATTCACCAAGACTGTCCAAGAATATTTTGCAAAGGGAAAGATAACGTGACATCTTCTGATTGGCAGAATAGATAATTCTCTCAAAAGGTGGTAGGTCACACATCTCTAAAATCCAATCCTTTATATCTGTAGTATTCTTCTCCTAAGGTGCTATTCCTAGAGCATGAAATCCCATCTTTCTTCAGAACATCTGAAGTTCCAAGTAGCAGGTATATAATTCAATACAATATGCCCTTCTTTAAAACCCAAAGTTTTCCGACAACATATTGTATGCCATTAGTCTAAGAGGGCTACAAAGAAGAACATGACCGTAACATAACTTCTTGGATAAGGAGCGAAACGTTTCCACTGAGAAAATAAAAATCCAGTTGACATGATTCAAGCTACAGACAATTCCACCTGGATGACTGAGAACCTTCATAGACATATGACCATAACATATGAGTTAAAGTGCCCTCAGATTTCTTGCAACACCAACACAAATACTGTCATCATTAGTCCATCCCTTCTGAAACATTCTAGATGGCGTCCAATAAATCCAAAAAACCATCTTTGGGTGGGTTAATTTCAACTTCAAATCATAGGACATGAACAGCAATGGTAATTCTGGCCGATTGTCCTCTGCAGCATAGGGCCTGACCAGTGATTTCTCCAACTGAAAAGGTTTGAAGCAGCAGTGGGATGTGGAGAGATTCCTGGGGAGCCCAAGCTGGTTGGGTTGGGTCTTCCTGACTGGGTTCACACATTGCACTAAGCCTTAATGTGGTTTGTTAAGTTTGTTTTTAGTTGGTTTAGTAATAATGAACAGCTGCTGTCGAATGAGAAATACATTACATAGCTTTCTTGTTTTCCTTTTGCTATTGTCCTCCTTGCAATCCGCCTGAAATAATTGCCTGCTTCCTGAATATAATTGCGAGTATTAATTCAGAGGAAAAACTATGATCTTTTTCTCCTCCAGGAGGTAAAAGAGTTGGCATGCAAGCATCCAAATCTGGTGGTGTTGCAATTAGGTAAGTTTCGAGTGCCATGTGAAATGGGGCCAATTTTGTACTTTGGAAATGCTCCGAGCATTGAGCGAAAAGCTGCTCCTGGAAGGGCTGGCAAGCAGCCTCACTGGCTGGGTCCACTAGATTTCTTTAGGGTCGGCTACTGTTGTTGTCTGGCCAGAATTTAGTGCGTTGTAGATTAGTAGAAGGGGCGTGGTGGCTCAGCGGGTAAGATGCCAGGCTTGTCGATCGGAAGATCGCAAGTTTGGAGGTTCGAATCCCTAGCCCTGTGTGTGGAGTGAGCTCCCGCACTAGCTCCAGCTCTTGCCAACCTAGCAATTCGAAAGCATGCAAATGCAAGTAGATGAATAGGTACCACTTCAGTGGGTAGGTAACAGCATTCTGAGCGTGTCATGCCGGCCACATGACCGTGGAAGCGTCTTCGGACAACGCTGGCTCTTCGGCTAACAAACAGAGATGAGCACCGGCCCCTAGAGTCGGACACGACTGCACAAATGTGCGGGGGGAACCTTTACTTTACTTTTGGGGATCTTATTGTTCTTGTTTCTACACAGTACGTTCTAGAGTTGCTGCTGAGACACTCGTGTCCTTAATGGAGTCCATGCTCTCAACCGCTTGAAGCTGTTTAATTGCTATTCCAGAAGGTGGTGAGTTGCATGGATGGACCTTCAGATCTTCTGAAGTTTCAAGAAGCTCCTATATAGCAATTCTGAAATAGCACAGTGTTGATGTTTAAATAATGTTATTTTTCCTCAGATGTCACTGATCTCGAGAGCATCCAGGCAGCTGTGAAAGAAGTGGGAAAGTGTGTTGGAGAAGGTGGGCTGACCATCCTAATCAACAATGCTGGCATTTGGTCGATTACTGATTTGACAACAGAAAATGCCAAGGATATGATGAGAATTTATTCTGTCAATGTCATTGGCCCACTGCAAATGAGTCAGGTTTGTTTATTATCTAAAAGTCTTTGAAAGCAAAGAAGATTGCCTGATTAAAGAATAAAGCTTGAACAGTTGAGTTCGCTGTCACTGAAGACAGCAGTTTAGCACTGCTGAAAATAAATAAGTAGAAATAGTACATTGACTCAGCAGTGTTCAATGCCACCAATCAAGTTATACTTTGAGGCCACCTCTGACATTGGAAGAGAGCCAGTTTGGTGTAGTGGTAAGGCATCTGGCTAGAAATCAGGAGACCATGAGTTCTACTCCTGTCTTAGGCACAAAGCAAGCTGGGTGACCTTGGGCCAGTCCCTCTCTCTCAGCCCTAGGAAGGAGGCAATGGCAAACCACTTTTGAAAAACCTGTCAAGAAAACTGCAGGGACTTGTCCAGGCAGTTGCCAGGAGTCAACATTGACTCAAAGGCACAGATTTGCTGCTTCCTTTCAAAGCAAGGAAGACTGCTTTATTAAAGAAAAAAGATTGAACCGTTGAATTCAGTGTAACTAGAGAGCAAAGTAATACTGTAATGCTGAAAATAAAGAAGTAGAAATTTTACATTGATTTGGGAGCAGGTTGGAACACTGGGGGGTAGCCGTTCCCTTTTGGGGAGTGTCGGGAAAGAAGGAAAATTCCCAGAGTGCTGTGACCCTTTTGTGAGGCACTTTGTGGTCAAAATCTCACACATTTCCTCAGAGTTGGATAATGGCTGGAGAGAATCTGTACAGGGGGTGGCAGAGACATCCCGGAATGTCACCTGAGGTGCACCAGACCTGCACAATGGACAATGGCTAATTCAGTATTCCAGAGAGTTCTCCAGGCTTTGGTATGAGCTGCGTTTAATGGAGGAGATGCCTTTGTGCTTGAAGGAGGCTGTAAAGCTCCCCCTCCTTAAGAGGCCATCCCTTGACTGCAGGCTTCTGAGAATTATCCCCCCACCTCCCATCTCTCCCTTTTCGGGAAGGTTGAGGAGAACGTGATATTGAGGCAACCATAGAGAACTGCAGAACACATGGAAGATCTGGATTTCGGCCAAAGCATAGATTGTATACCCTCGCTCTGGGATGTATGTTGCCCCTCTCTCATAGACCCCCCTTGTAGGACTTCCAGGTATCCAGACTCTGCATCGACTGAAGCTTTGGAGCCGTCTTCAAGGGCAGCCCACAAAAGAGCATTACTGTACAGCAGTTTCCCTGGGTGTGGTCAGGCCCGGAGGACTCTATGAAGGTCCCCTTGCAGAAGGTGACAGAAGACCATTGCCTGCCATTGCAGAGCTCCTTTTCATAGGCCTGACTGCGGCTCTTCCTCTCTTTTCCTTCCTCTCTCAAAGGCATTTCTGCCCCTGCTGAAGAAGGCGGCCCAGAGAAGTCCATGTCAAGGGCTGAGCTGCAGCAAGGCCGCCATTATCAATATATCCAGTACCGGAGGCTCGATCGAACTTATGGGTTATTGGGATGTAGCAAAGGCACCTGGATATCGCTGCAGTAAGGTACTTAATGTGTTTTCTATGTGGAACTACTTGCACATAGTTGGAACCTCATTTCCCTTTTTCTTTTCAAGTAATTTTAGTAAAGATTATAATTGTAATAATAAAAACTAATTAAAAACTAAAAGAAAGAAAAATAGAAAGAAGGAGTAAAAAGTGCAAAGGGAAAAAATAGGAAAGACATAAAGAATAGAAAAGAAAGGAAAAGAAAAGAAAAAAGAAAAGAAAAGAAAAGAAAAGAAAGAAAAATTAAAATATAGTAAAGAAAAAGAAAAGAAATATATAAAGACATATCTCCCAATCTTCATCACAAGTATAAACAATTTTAGTAACTTTTCACTTCCTCTTAATTACAACAAATGATCTCTTCTTCCCATATCCCATCTCTTATCTATAAACAATCCATAACGCATCGTAATTTCCATCCTGGTGTCAGCAAAAGTCCATTAAGGGTTACCAGAAATAACAACGTACCTATTTTAACCTTGATCAAAGAAACCAACTTTATAGATATGTTGTTATCTCTGGTAACCCTTAATGGACTTTTGCTGACCAGGACTGAATGATGAGGCTTTAAGATAAGTTACTAAAAATGTTAATACTTGTTATGAAGAGGGAAGTCATCTCTCTCTCTCTCTCTCTCTGTGTATGTATGTATGTGTGTGTATGTATGTATACACACACACACACATACATACTGTATATATCTTTACTATATTCTTATTTTTTTCTTTCTTTTCTGTTTCTTTCTATTTTTTTTTCTTTCTTTTCTGCACTTTCTATTTTTTCTTAACAACATACAGGTAGTCCTCGACTTACAACCATTTGTTTAGCGACCATTCAAAGTTACAACTCAAAAAAGTCAGTTATGACTGGTCCTCACACTTATGACCATCACAGCGTCCCTATGGTCATGTGATCAAAATTCAGGCGCTTGGCAAATGGCATGTATTTATGATGGTTGCAGCATTCCGGGGTCCTGTGATAATCATTTGCAACCTTCCCAGCTGGCTTCCAACAAGCAAAGTCAATGGGGGAAGCCGGATTTGCTTAATGACAATGTGATTCACTTAACGACTGTGGCAAAAAGGTTATAAAATCAGGGTTGATTCACTTAACAATTGCCTCGCTTAGCACTGGAAGTTCTAGTCCCAATTGTGGTTGTATGTCGAGGACTACCTGTATCTAATTTAACCTTGATCAAATAACCCAACTTTATATTACTTCCTTTTACTTCTAACAATCTTAACCTTTAGTCCATTCAAATAATGTCATAGAACTTGATTTCTTTTCATTTTTCCTTTGTCCTTTCTTCAAAGCTTTAACAAGTCTCTTTTGTAAATCCAATATAGAAAAATTATCCAGGTCACTCTCTTGGTTTATTGTTTGTATGTCCCTTTTAATTATTAATACATCAGTCAGTTTCTTTTGTATGTTTATTTGTTTTATTTATTTAGTGCTCACATTTATAGGGCTGCCCATCTCACAGAAGGTGACTCTGGGCAGTGTTCAGTGTAACGTCTCTTTTCATGTCATTCTTGTACTCTGTCATTTTTAAATCCACTTTTCAGTCTCTGTCTTGTCAGACAAAACTTGTTCCTCTTCCATAACATCTTTTGGACACAGTCTACCCATAGAGGCAGATATTGCTGTTGACATTATTAATATTAATTAATATTTTTTGAAAGTACCTTTCAATATTTCCAGTGTTAGAATATTTTGCACCCCTCTGTAACAGTCAGGTTTATATGTTCTTCTCCTTTAACTGAAATCTTTAGTTCCCTCTAGTGTCCATTTTTTAAAATCTTATTTTTTTTCCAATTCAAAACGAAAGCATTTTCCCATGGGAAGGATTCTTTATAATTAATTCCAAAATCTTATTTCAAATTTATCTGGACCCTTAGAGTCTGTTTGTAGCTTTCTAAAATCAAATTTGTTTATTTCAAAAAAAAATTTTTTTTAAGTTCTTAAGCTTGTATTTAAATTTTTCTTTCATTAAGGTTTGAAGGCATACTCACCAGTGTTTTCAGACTCGTTGTTCCAATGGTTTCTAATAGCTAAAAAGTAGTTAACAAGCAATTTTCTAATGTGATTAGAAAAGTATGCGAACTTAGTACCCTTTTAAAGGTGCTGACTGCAATTTTCTCCCAGTGCTCAAAACCCTCTGGATACCACTGTCTTGTGGTCTCCTCACGAGGAGCAACTGTCTGGAGCACTTGTGGGCAATCTCTGGTCCTCTCCTTTATCTGTAGATGTGTGGAGAGCTGGTCTACCCGCCGGGTCTTCATTCTTTGCTGCGGTCATTGGTTCTGCTTTTCGCAGAGCCGTCTTCAGTCCGCCATTTCTTCCTCCGGAGGTCGGAACCTCCTTTTCCATTCATGAGTATATCTGTCCATGCCTGCATGTCCCTAAACATGAATTTCTTACCATCTGCTGAAATGCAACACTGTTTGGAAACTGTCGGCTGTCACCGCTCTGTGTCAGCTTTACTGCCGTCATCTCTGCTCTTCTGCAAACAGGGTTGCCCAGATTTTGAACTGGTGCAGAGTTCTTGTGTGAAAGTGCTCTCTTGCCACTTTTGAGCTCTTCCCCACAAGAACTCTGTCCAAATTCAATTGGGCTTCTTTTTGAGAAAAGGGTTCATTTACCATTGAGACAGATTTACCTCTGACCTAAACACTGAAATTAAGAAAAATAGAAACTGCCTCGAAATGGGTTGTTTTTGTACTTTATTGCCCACAAAAATGTTTACGGTTTTCATTCATTGTGTAAAATTCAAAAAGTCGTTGTGGAAGAATGAACAAAACAGCATCAGTGGGAATAGTTGCAATTCAGGGCATACAAAGCATGCTAAGGTAAGAAAATTCTCCATAGTTGCCAAGACCAACAATTTAACGGAAATTTGTTTTGGCATCCTGGACAAGTTATTGAACAGACATCGGTAGATATTTTCATTTGTGTGAGGATCCCACATGTTAGATAGAGTTTATTACAGTCACAAACCCGAGTTCAAAATGAAACACGTTAAAAGTAAAATAGGAATAAAAACACAAAAGAGGCTAAGATTGTCACAGTTGGTGGCCGATTCATTAGTGGGCAGTCGGAGTGGGTCTAGTTTTGCAGCCAGTATAACAGAAATTGGCAATGCATGGAAACGAAATCATACCAATCTGATAGCAATAACAGTACATAAAAAGATCATAATTTCCCAGATGATTTACCCGGTGAAGAGCTATATAACTTCAGCCAGTGTGCTCTGATGCAAGTCCATGCACCCATTTTGACTTTAATCAGCCCCGCCTCCCTCCTTAATACTATGTTTGGACTTCAAGAGGCTACCTGGAATGTAGACTGGACCCTTTCAAGAGGAGAAAAGGAAATATAGGGTTGACACTGAACAGTAGCCTTTGCTGTTGAGAAAATTACGTAAACCACCATGGTCCCAAAGCTACTGTAGATGTCTCAACCGTATTGGGGCCGGTTGAAGCCTTGAAGAGGGATCCCAAGTGCTGGTAAAATCCTTCTAGTTCTCAGCACCCAAGCAGTAGAAGTGTCCAAAGCCATGATGGCCTAAGTGTCTGTTCCCAGAAAATGTAATAATTGGGATACCCATTTCTTTGCTAGCCAGAGCAATGCAGGCGGTTGGCTTCCTCCCCGTTGGTGTCCTCAAGGAATTGTTTAGTCCAGTTCTGGTGCCTCTGCCTCCTATAACTTTCCAGCCCTACATGACAGTTAATGCACAGTATCCTGTCGATCACAATTTACCTTAACCTTTTCCTCCCTTTTTCTCTTCAATGCTTTCTTTCCTCATAACTCGTTTGTTCTTCTTTGCTCATGCAGGCTGCTTTAAACATGCTCACCAAGTGCCAGTCACTCGAGTATTCAGCCAGTGGGATTCTGACTGTCCCCATCCATCCTGGCGGAGTTAAAACCCGTTACAGCCCAACTGTAAGTTTTTCTTAATGCATTCATGCATGTCGATGCATCTGTGTGCACACATTCACACATATTTGAATTACCTATAAATGAGTCCCTGATAATTTTAGTATTCTGAATATTTGGGTTTTTTTGTGTTTTGTTTATTAATAGAATAATGATGATGATGATGATGATGATGATAATAATAATAACAACAACAACAATTAGTGCAACATTAGATATATCAAATGTCTCTTTGAATGTTATGTTTTGCTTTTTAGAAATTGAATTATACATAAAGACAATGGAGGAATGGAAACTTAATAAACCAGCTGAACACTGTCTTAAAAAACCTCCATGTCCATTTCCTCTTAGAAGGAAATCCACTAAATCTCACCTTTCCCTCTTGGAATCTCTTCCCGTTTGAGCTACTGATGATTCTTCCTATTTGCAGAACACCATTTCTACAGGAAAGCATGTGCTTATATCTGAAATGACCAAGACTCTGTCCCTCTCGTATTTAAGACTCAGGGCAGGGTTCACACATTCTGCTAAGCGGCACTTTTCGTAAAGGTGGTTTATTGAATGCTGGTAAGGCATAATATGCTAGTCAAGAAATTCTCGATTGCAAATCATAATTTATTTATTTCATTTATTATTCAAATTTATCACCGCCCATCTCTACAGCAGTAGACTCTGGGCGGTTTACAACAATAATATTAAAATTAAAAACATGTACACTTTAATGGAGGACGGTGGGGAAGATTCACATACTAAAGCAAACCATAAGAGTTCCGGATAAAATATTAGATGCCCCTTGGTTGACTTGGTGGCTGTGCTTGCCAGACATGCTTACCCATGGTTAACTTAATTTAATCAATTAGCCCAATTTTCAGGACTTACGTGACATACTGAACCATCCTCCGATCATAGGGGCTGTGTTCCTATACAGGTAATCCTGGTTTAGCGACTGCAATTTGGACCAGCAACTTGGTCGTTAAGCAAAGCAATCACTAAGTGAAAATCACCTGACCCCAACTGTGCTTCCAATTTTACTTTAGTTTTTCAATGCTTCTTGCTACTTCCTTTAGATGAAGTGGGGTTCTTTCTCTTTCTCTGAGAACATCTTGGTATGGGGTAAATAAGCAAGTGAAAATAAGAGTAGAGAGACTCTGCGAAGGTTGGAAATGTGAAGCTTGGTCACTAAGTAGTTTTTTTAGTATTTTTGTAATTTTGAATGATCACTAAATGAGGTAATTGCTAATTGAGGACTACTTTGCCTTTATTAGCTAAAATGAGATTGGCCACTTTAAATGTCATATAAATCCACCTCTAATAATTAGGCTGAACATTTATGGTCAAGAGGTCCGACTGCATTCTGCTGATCTGCATAGGTGAGGATTCTGGGCTGGGCAGGACTGATTCTTTAAACCTTATGAGATCCTTCTTTTGGCAGCCGGAAATCACTGTGGAAGAGAGCACGCAAGGTATCGTGACTGTGCTGTCCACGCTTTCTGAAGAGGACAATGGGACCTTTGTGGATTGGTTGGGTCGTCGAATTCCCTGGTGATTCATCTGTCTCACCCTAATACTATCGGCACTTGATACGCTGAGAGGCGATGAGGCCTCCAATAAACCATTGAATGTCATGAAAGTTCTGGCCTTGTTCTTTTCTTTCTTTCACAACATTTCAAACATCTGCATATATTATTGAAAACATTTTGTAAAGAAGAAAGTAATGCCACTATGAAGGACCAATGAAGACTGTTCTGGGTTGGGAGGTTGGGAAGACTGACTCCACGAGTGTTACACAAAATATATTTCGGATCTCAGATGCAATGTCAGAGGGTGAAATAATGGGAGCCCCACATCTCAAGCCAGAAGCATGGTCTACCCGTTTCAACGATTTGTAGGACATATTAGTTAGACATATTTAGTTCCTCCTGGGGGTGGTTAGCTTAGTAATATCCTCCTTTTAAGATCTCACCATGTTATACTTTGGGGCCACCTCTGAAATTGGAAGAGAGCCAGTTTGGTGTAGTGGTGAAGGCACCAGCTAGAAACCGGGAGACTGTGAGTTCTAGTCCCACCTTAGGCACGAAGCAAGCTGGGTGACCTTGGGCCAGTCCCTCTCTCTCAGCCCTAGGAAGGAGGCAATGGCAAGCCACTTCTGAAAAACCTGCCAAGAAAACTGCAGGGACTTGTCCTCGCAGTTGCCAGGAGTCATCACTGATTCAAAGGCACAGATTTATTGCTTCCTTTCAAAGCAACAAAGATTCTTTATTAAAGAGAAAAGATTGAACAGTTGAATTCAGTATAACTAGGAGAGCAAGATAATACTGTAATGCAATTTTTTTATTAAATTAATATTAATCAAATTAATACTAATTAATTAATTAATTGAATTAAAATCAATTGATCCAGATCCTAAGAAATCTAAAACATATTTGTTAGGATTCAAGAATGAAGTCAATTCCTCAGTAAATATTGCTTTGTATTTATGAGATCCATCAAACAAGGTCTAGGAAAAGGTTGGATATCACATTTTTCCTGTTAGTGGCATAAGGACTTTGAGGGTTCTTTAATCATATACTTTAATCTTATAATCACAGCCATAGCTCCTTTCTGGATTCAAGTTACAGCATATGTTAAATACAGTGTATTTTTCATTTATGTGTAGATTATTTTAGTCTAATTTTGTTACATTTTACCATGGTGGAGGGGGAAGGTTATTTCTTATTACTGTTTTGCTGGCAGGCATTTTGGGCAATTTTGGCCTAATCAGACAACCACAAACAAATCTTTATTACGGTCAAAGACCAGCATAAGGAGGGTGAGGTACAGTCAGTTAAAAGCATAGAAGGTGCATTAAAATCTAATATAAGAAGCTAGAACACAAAAGTACATTAAAATCTAATACAAAAACCTAAAACACAGAAATCTAGAGGAAAAGGAAAAAGGGAAATAAAGAAAAACTAGAGGGAGGGGTAAGAGCATTAGATGGGTGTGGGGGAGCATAAAGGTTAGTATATCTGTAAATACAGTACTCTAGTATATTAAAATAAATGCTAGTTTATGGCACTGGGGCTAATTGGACAATTTCCTCTAATATTCTTTTCACCTGGGTGCAGCTCACATCCCTTTCTAGGTGTTCTTCTGCCCATTACAAAGGGGGTGAGTAGGTGGCGGAGGAAGAACCTTCAAGAACTCCCTTCCTTGTGCTGCTGGTTCAGAAAATCCCAAAAGGTTCAGTTATGGGATGCCTACTCAGCTGCTGGACACAAGACCCTTCCTGTCTCCTGCTCCACGGTCATGTTCCTACCAAACTGGTATCAATGAGGACTGGATGAATCAGAATGACCACTGGGGGATGAGCCTCCCTCTGTTTACTCAGGATCGAGCCTTGGAAGGGGTATCAGAGGCACGTTCCAGGGGGTGCTAGTGTCACCCCTGCGGCTTTTCTCTTCCCCTCCCAAGGCTTCAAGCAAGGAGAGGTTCTGTAATGGTATGTGGGACTGACCTTGGGAGACAGGAGGAAGAGCCGCAGTCTAGACAACCATCATGCAAAAGGTATCTCAGCCCACAGAAGGAAATGGGAAACGTTTCAGAAGGGACCCTCCCTAGTTTTCTGGAAAGTAAAAGTAAAGAAGGGGAGAAATGCTTTCAGACATGCAAGATTCTGTTACTGTCGCTTTATAATAAAGGTAGTGTTAGTACTCATAGTTTGTGCTTCCTGTCTGGACCACCTCAAAAGGCTGACAGGTTCAAGGGAATCCGACTCCTTGGTGGCACTTTCCAGCGGAAGAGGGGAAGGCCATGGAAAGTGGGGATCTGCCACACCTTCTTGGTTACAAACCGACTGCGACATGAAGCATGACATTAAAGGCAATGCATGCTTATCCACCCTTTTTCCAGTGACGAATTCAGGAATAGGAGAGTCCTATAAAGTAAATTGCAGCTGTGGATGCAAGTAAATCATTCAAATATTTTGTAGGGCAATGTATTTTCTTCCTTACAGTCCTGAATGTTCCTTCTGCAAGTTGATTGTTGTGAGCCAGCCAGAGTCATTGTGAGTCGGGCAGCAAACAAATTTAATAATAAAGAAATAGAGTTTCTCAGAAGATCTAAATGTAGGCGGGGTGTGTTCCTTTATAATGTTACTTCCCATAATGAGAAGAGGCATTCGAAACAAACATTTGAGCAGGTTGCAAGCAGAAGCTGCAGCTCCGGAAGAGATGGCAAAGGCAGCCGACTTCTCCGTTTTCAGCGTTCTGGTGACGGGATCCAATTGGGGGATTGGTCTCGGCCTGGTGAAGCGGTTTCTGGAGCTGCCTTCTCCCCCCAAATGGGTCTTTGCTACCACCCGTGATCTGAAGGGAGATGACAGCATGGTAAGGATCAGTGAATACAGGCTGAGGTGGGGAATAGTGGTTACGACGTTGAACTGTGCCTGGACTGGTACAAGTTCCCAGTTGGTCATGAAAGTCTTGGGTGATTTTGAACCCCTTAACCTTGGCTTTCCAGAAGAAAAGTGGCAGAGAAATGAGATTCTGAAACAAGACCATGTAGAGTAGCTGTATAGGCTCCACTGATGATATTAAACAGCCTTTAGGTTAGCAATTTTAACTAAAATGTTATCCGCAAATATTTTCAGTTTATGTTCTTGCATTACTAGTTACATTACTAGTCTGATTCAGGGAAATTTTACTTTTGAAGTTTATCTGAAGATCTTAGAAAGGGCGTGGTGTCATCCATAAATGTGCTTCCTGTGATGAGAAGAGGCATTTGAAGCAAACATTCAAGTAGGTTGGGAGCAGAAGCTGCAGCTCTCAAAGAGATGGCAAAGTCAGTTCATTTCTCCGTTTTCAGCGTTCTGGTGACAGGATCTGATCAGGGGATTGGCCTTGGCCTGGTGAAGAGGTTTCTGGAGCTGCCTTCTCCACCCAAATGGATCTTTGCTACAACTCTTGATCTGAGTGGAGACGATGCCAAGGTGAGAATCAGTCAGCATAGGATGGGTTGGGAATAGTGGTTAAGAAGTTGAACTAAGGCTGAACGTCAAGCTTGCATTTTGACCGCCCCCAGGAATATTGTGACCCACATACATATACACACCAATTATACTCTTCCCTTTTGCAGCAACCAATGCTAAGCAAAGCACAGATTGAGCTCGTTCTATTTAAATATTATATAGTTTATTTATTTATTAAATTTTGCCACCACCCATCTCCCCCCAAAGGAGGGACTCTGGGCGGTTTACAATAACGATAAAAGACTTAAAATAACATAAACATAAATAAATATCGAATACAATATAATATAAAAGATAATTATAGTATAAAATCCAGATGATGATAAGTATAGCACCGCTCATGTATATCTCAAGGGCTATTTTAGGGCACCAGCCATCTCCAGGAGTGATTACTTCCCTCCCCACCCCAGGCAAGGTGGCAGAGATAGTTCCCCTTTTCTTTTTTTTCTTTTCCTTAAATTTTATTCACCAAGGTTTACCCCTGTGCTGAAACCAAAAATATAACAATAGGGCTTCCTACATTAATGAGCGCTCTTATCCTTCAGCAATGGTAGTTGCTGGGCAGATTGTCCTCTATAGTAAGTGTTTGGTCAGTGATCTCTCCAGTTAATGATCCTTGAATCAGCAGTAGGGTGTGCAGAGTTTCTTGGGGAGCCATATCTGGTTGGGTTAGGTTGAATGGACCAGGTTCCAAGAATGTGTGAAGCCTTAATGTGGTTTGTTAAGGTTTGTTTTAGTCAGTCAGTAATATTGCACAGAGGCATCTAATGAGGAGGAAATTGTATATCTTTCCTGCTTGCTCCTCCTTTTGATATTGTCCTCTTTGACATCCAGCTCAAATCATTATCTGCTTCTTATACATAATTATGAGTTTTAACTCACAGAGAAACTATGATCTTCTTTTTCCCCAGGAAGTAAAAGAGTTGGCTTGCAAACATCCAAATCTGGTGTTGTTGCAATTAGGTAAGTTTCAAGAGCCATGTTAAAATGGGGCAAATGTTGTACTCCAGGAATGCCCAGAGCATCCAGTTCAAAGTCATTCTTGGAACTAACAGAACCTGTAATATCACAAGTTGGGTTCACTTGAAATGCTGGCTCAACACAAATCAGCTTCCCAGATAGAAAAGTACAGGTAGTCCTCGCTTAACAACATTCATTTAGCGATGGTTTGGACTTACAATGGTGCTGAAAAAAACCGACTTACGACCAGTCCTTGCACTTATGACTGTTGCAGCATCCCCACAGTCCTGTGATTGTGATTCAGGCACTTGGCAACTGGTTTGCATTTATGATCTTTGCAGCAACCTGCGGTCATGTGATCGTCATTTTCGACCTTCCTAGCCAGCTTCCAGCAAGCAAAATCAATGGGGAACCGCATGATTTGCTTAACCACCAGGTGGTTCACTTAACGACTGTGGTGATTTGCTTAACAATTGCCGCAAAAAAGGTGGTAAAATCAGGTCAGATTCGGTTAATGAACACATCACTTAGCGACCAAAATTCCAGTCCCAATGGTGGTCGTTAAGCGAGGACTACCTGTAGTTAACTTAGATGCCTCCACATGTTAGAAGGGCTTTCTCTAGAGCTCATTTTGAACAACAAGATTCCATGGTAAGATATGGGAGAGCCAGTTTAGTCTAGTGCAGAGCTTTCCAAACTTTTAATGTTGGTGACACACTTTTTAGAGGTGCATCATTTCGCAACACACTCTT
The DNA here is from genome assembly GCA_023362775.1 of Charina bottae. Taxonomy (NCBI): domain Eukaryota; kingdom Metazoa; phylum Chordata; class Lepidosauria; order Squamata; family Charinaidae; genus Charina; species Charina bottae. The sequence continues at coordinate 13,735,209 of JALMGJ010000015.1, forward strand.
ACAGCAGGGTACAAGGCAGGCACTAGGACATAGCTTTCCAAACTGTGTGTTGCGACACTTTAGTGTGTCACTAAACTATTATGTTATTTCAAAGTCCAGGGAGCAGGCGCAAGAAGGGCCAGGCAGTCCAGGAGTCCAAGGCGTTGGGGAGGTTGTCTGCTGGTCAAAAGGCCAGGCACAGAGAGTCGGAATTAACGAATGGCTGTTTCCAACAGCTGTCCTGGGCTCATAGCTGTTCTTCAATAAGAGCAGCTTCAGTCTGGCAAGATTCTGTCTGTATGGTGAGAGCAAGTAAAAAACTGGAGTTTTGAATGCACTGACTCATGGTTGTTCTTGGGCTGGCCCTGACAAGGAAGGAGTATTAGGTATGTTCGCCGCCTTGAGTTATTTATAAAAACAATAAAGGCGGGTTAAAAAATTAATTAAATAAATAAATAAAAATAAAATATGGGAGGTCCAGGGAGCTCCGTTTGAAGAAAGACGGTGCACCTGTGGTGCACCAGCTGTTGAAGACATCGCACATATACTGTTTGATTGCAAAGTCTATTCTGCAGAAAGGACCGTTCACTTAGATCCTTATTTAAAGACTAAAAAATATTGGACACCCTTACTTCTCACTTCCTGCCAGGAACGAATCTGCATATGACTAGCAAGGCTGCAATTTTTATATCAAAGCCCATTTCAAAGAGAATAGACTACCCAGAAGAGATTGGGGTTGAGTGCAGGGCTGACAATTTATTATGAACATGTTCTACTGTTTTCTCTGTATTGGTTTTATAGTTTTTGGATACAGTCAGATGACTAATCAAAAACGTTTGTTGTTGCTGGTTGGGTTCACTGTATCATCTCTGGGTTTGGGTAATTTGTTGTGTGACCCCTAGATAAAAATAGAGAGACTTTCCTCCCCTCCAATCGTGGGGGAAGTCAAGTCAAGCTCCCTGCGTGGGTGGGGCTTAGGGGCGTCCAGCCCCCCAACTGCTGGGGCAGGAAGCTGTCAGGCTGCTATTCCAGAAGGTGGTGAGTTGCATGAATAGACACAGAGGTCTTCTGCGGTTTCAGGAAACTCCTCCCTTGCAGTTCTGACACACCTTTTTGCTGAAGTTTAAATAGCCTTGCTTTTCCTCAGATGTCACTAATCTGGAAAGCATCCAGGCAGCTGTGAAAGAAGTGGGAAAGTGTGTTGGAGAAGGTGGGCTGACCATGCTAATCAACAATGCTGGCATTTTGTTCTACAATGATCTGGAAACAGAAAATGCCAAGGACATGATGAGACTTTATTCCGTCAATACCATTGGCCCACTGCAAATGAGTCAGGTTTGTTTATGAACAAAACACCTTTCAAAGCAAGGAAAACTGCTTTATTAAAGAAAAAAAGATTGAACCGTTGAATTCAGTATAACTAGAGAGCAAAGTAATATTGTAATGCTGAAAATAAAGAAGTAGAAATTGTTCATTGCAAGGTTGGAACATTGGGGGTAGTCGTTCCCTTTTGGGGAGTGTTGGGGCAGAAGAAAAACTCCCAGACTGCCGTGAACCGTTTGTGAGGCACTTTGTGGTCAAAATCTCACACATTTCCTCAGAGTTGGATAATGTCTGGAGAGAATCTGTACAGGGGGTAGCAGAGACATCCCGGAATGTCACCTGAGGTGCACCAGACCTGCACAATGGACAATGGCTAATTCAGTATTCCAGAGAGTTCTCCAGGCTTTGGTATCAGCTGGTTTAATGGAGGAGATGCCTTTGTGCTTGAAGGAGGCTGTAAAGAGCCCCCTCTTTAAGAGGCCATCCCTTGACTGCAGACTTTAGAGAATTATCCCCCCACCTCCCATCTCTCCCTTTTCGGGAAGGTTGAGGAGAACGTGGGAGGAAGGCAATTACAGAGAACTTCAGAACACATGGATGATCTGGATTTCAGCCAAACTTTGGATTGTACACCCTCGCTCTGGGATGTGTGTTGCTAGGCAAACCATATTTCAGGATGGCAAAACGGGACAGGGTCTTATGTAATATTCCGTATTCATGAAAAAGACAGGGGTCCCCACCCCCCGGTCCGCGCGATTGGCTCCCGCCTGCAAACCCTGCCCCCGGTCCGCGCTCCGCCAGGTTTGAAAAATGGGGCAAAATTGAGATATTTATGAAAATGACGGGACGGTTGAAAAATGCTAAAAAAACGGGACTGTCCCATTCCAAACGGGACGTATGGTCAGCCTATGTGTTGCCCAACTCTCATAGACCCCCCATGTCGGTCATCCAGACTCTGCATTGACTGAAGCTTTGAAGGGCAGCCCACAAAAGAGCATTACCGCAGTTTTCCTGGCTTTTGATCACTTGCTTTGCAGAGCTTCTTTTCATAGGCTTAGCTGCGGCTCTTTCCTCTTCTCTCAAAGGCATTTCTGCCCCTACTGAAGAAGGCGGCCCAGAGAAGTCCATGTCAAGGGCTGAGCTGCAGCAAGGCGGCCATTATCAATATGTCCAGCATCGCAGGATCAATCGAACTTATGGCTTATTGGGATGTAAGACAGACAATTTCATATCGCTGCAGTAAGGTACCTAATGTGTTTTCTATGGGGAACTGTCTGCACAGAGTGGAACCTCCTTTTCCATTCATGAGTGTATCTGTCCATGCCTGCATGTCCCTAAACATGCATTTCTTACCAATTGCTGAGATGCAACACTGTTTGGAAAGCGGGCCCTGTCACAGCTCTGTGTCAGCAATGATGCTTTACTGCCGTCATCTCTGCTCTTGTGCAAACCGTGTGGCCCAGGTTTTGAACTGGTGCAGAGTTCCTGTGTGAAAGTGCTCTCTTGCCACTTTTGAGCTCCTCCCCGCAAAAGCTGTCCAAATTCAGTTGGGCTTTTTTTTGAGAAGAGATTTTATTTACCATTGAGACAGATTTACCTCTAACGTAAAGACTGAAATTAAGAAAGCAGAAAAAAAATAACTTGAATGGGTTGGTTTTGTACTTTTTTGTGCTAAACAATTATTACCATTTATTGCATAAAAGTCATTGTGAAAGAATAAAGAAAACAGCATCAGTGAGAAAAGTTGCATTTGGGGGGATACAAATAGCTGCACTCGGGGAAATACCTGCTAAGCTGAGAAAATACTCCTTATTTGCAAAAGCCAACTATTTGATGGGAAATTGTTTTGGCAGCCCAGACAGGTTGTTAAACAGACCCTGACACACATTTTCACTTGCATGAGATTGCAGAATAATTGAGATGCCCATTTCTTTGCCAGCCGGAGCAATGCATGTGGCCGGCTTCCTCCCTCTTTGTGTCCTCAAGGGATTGTTTGGTCCAATTCTGCTGTGCCTCGTACGCCTTTCCAGCCCCATATGACAATTAATGCACAATATCCGGTTGCGCACAATTTATCTTAACCTTTTCCTCCCTTTTTCAGTTCAATGCATTCTTTCCTCATAGTTCTTTTTTTCACCCATGTAGACTGCTTTAAACATGCTCACCAAGTGCCAGTCACTGGAGTATCCAGCTGATGGGATTCTGAGTGTCTGCATGTATCCTGGCTCAGTTAAAACTCGTCTCAACAAATCTGTAAGTTTTTTGATGTGGGAAGAGGTATAACGCATTCATACATATTCATATAACATTGTGCACACACTCAAAGACATATGAATTACCTACTAATGAGTCCCTGAAAGTTTTACTATTCTGATTTTTTGGGTTTTTAGTATTTTATTTAATGAAATAAAATGGGTTTTAAAATATCCTAGTGCAAAAATAGGTATATCAAATACTTCTGTTAAAGTTACGCTATAGTTTGAATTAAAGCACTGAATTAGGTGTAAAAGAATGAAAGAATGGAAATTTTAACAGAACAAACTGAACAATGCTTTTTCCCCAAAAAACTTCATTTCCATTTCTTCTTAGAAGGAATATTAAATCTTGCCTTCCCCTCTTGGAATCTCTTCCCGTTTGAGCTACTGGTGATTCTCCCAATTTGCAGAACACTATTTCTGGCAGTAAACATGTTGGGGTTTGTATATACCCAGGAATTTACAGATAGGTAAATTATACTGGAGAGGCTTGATGTATCTAGGTGAGAAGTGAAATATTCTGCAAGTCATCCAATTAGCAGCCATTGTTGAAGGTATGATGTGGCAGTAATGACTCATACTACAGGTGCTATAGTTTAGTTGGGTGTGGCAGATGATGAGAATGACCTATAATGTGATAGGTCAGTATTTGTATAAAAGAAGTGAAGTTCTTGTGTTCTTTCTTCTCGTTGCTGTATTCCTTCTCGTTGTTATCATTTGTAACTGCAGTTGGATGTTACTGGACTGTATTTTGGACTACGTATGTATATAAAGTAAATAGGCTATTTTATCTAATCTCTGCTTGAGTGTCTATTTACTGCATAGAACGTGGATCACTGGAGTCTTGGAAAAAGGAGCAGGCCGCCCCACGTTGCGTGCTCTGACAAAACATGTGCTTATATCTGAAATGACAAGGACTCCGTCCTTCTCATATGTAAGACTCAAGACAGGGTTGACACATTTCTTTTCGAAATTGTAATGGAGGAAGATTCACATACTAAAGCAAATGATAAGAGTTTCACTTTACAAATATTAAAAGTAGCTTTGTTGACTCAGGACCTTCCCTTGCAAGGCTCACCCATGGTTCACTGAATTTAATTAACACCAATTTAATTTAATTAACCGCAATTTAAGCATTTAGACCAGTGCTTTCCAAACTGCCGCCGTTGGCGACACACCAACGGCGGCGGTGGTGTGCACGGCGGCGGCGGCCTCGTGTTTTCCACTAAAATGTGGAAGCGCTGATGGTGCGCACACCGCCCCCGCACCGCCACCGTGCACGCCCCCGCCGCCGCTTCCAGGTTGTTTTGCAACACACTAAACTGTGTGTTGCGACACACTAAAGTGTTCCGACACACAGTTTGGAAAGCTATGATTTAGACGATGCTTTGGATCATCACCTGCTCATAGGAGCTGTGTTCATATACCTTTATAAACTAAAAATGAGAATGGCCACTTTAAGTGTCATACAAATCCACCCCTAATATTAGGGTTGAGTATTCATGGTGAGGAGGTCAGACTGCATTCTGCTGATCTGCTTAGGTGAGGATTCTGGGCTGGGCAGGACTGATTCTTTAAACCTTATGAGAACCGCCCAGAGTCCCTCTTTCGGGGGAGATGGGCGGTGATAAATCTGACAAATAAATAACTAAATAAATCCTTCTTTTGGTAGCCGGAAATCACTGTGGAAGAGAGCACGCGAGGTATCGTGACTGTGCTGTCCATGCTTTCCGAAGAGGACAACGGGACCTTTGTGGATTGGTTGGGTCGTCGAATTCCCTGGTGATCCATCTGTCTCACCCTAATGTCATTGGCACTTAATACGCTGAGAGGCGATGGGGCCTCCAATAAACCATTGAATGTCATGCAAGTCTTGGTCCTGCTCTTTTCTTTCTTTCAGAAGTATTCAAAAAATCTGACCAATGTTGGGAAGGTTGGGAAGACTGACTCCAAAGGTGTAAAAAGTATATACATTTAGTATCTCCTGTGCAGTGTGAGAGTGTCAGGAAATGACACCCCACATGTCAAGCCAGAACTATGGTCTATTAGTTTCAAGTACTTTTTCAGGACATATTCTGCATATAAACACACATGTGCGAATACACACACACACAAATATAAAACTTAAAAAATATTAAAAATATATAAAGAAAAAAGGAAAGAAGAAAAAAAGAGAAAATGCAGAAAGCAAAGTAGTAAAAGAAAAAAAAGAAAGATAATTAAAGAAACACAAATCAGAAAAAAATAAGCGACTTCCAACCTTCTTTTCAACAGTTACCCACAAACCCATTCTCCCGCCTCCCTCTTAAATATTACAGAAAGCCCTTCTGCCCTTATTCGATCCTTTTTCAGTTGTGAAATCCCGAACTCATCATTTCACTTTTTTCCATTTTCAGCAAAAATTCTATAATGTCTCCAATCTTTTATAAGAGTACTTATGGTTTTGTCCCTGACCAAGGATAAAGGACTAAATAGAAGAGTATATAGATAAAAATCTATCTATATTCTACTAAAACTCTTATGTCTGTTTGATAGTTTGTAACCTTTACCTGGGCAAAATGGTGCATCGTAGGGCAACAATTTTTAAACCAAGGTACCTCAAATGGGCTAACTTACAAAATGTGTCCAAAATCCAGGACCCATGACTCCCATGGAATTGAAATTTGGCCAAAGTTATAAAACATTTTATGACATAAAACTTATCATAAAACATTTCATTTCATATTACAAAATGTCATAAATCATTTCCTGTGGTTAACTCCTGATGTTTGGCTGTGCTATACATCTCTCCCTGAATTTTAAGAACTTTTCCAGTACATTAGAAGCTCTGCTATTGTTGAAGGCATTGAAAAATCTGGTAAGGAAATGTCTCTGAAATGATGACCCAACAGGTCACGGGCTGTCTATGATACTGTAAATAAAAATAGAAAAAAAGATCCCAGAGCTGAAGTTCAAAGCTGTTCATCCATTGCCATCTTTTCCCCCTTTAGGTGACAAATTGAAATCCCTGAGAACCACAAGCCTTGTGGTCTCAGGATGCAGCCAGATTTGTTGAGGCATTAACAAACTTGGAGCTCGACTACCTCTCCTCCATAGCTGCTTCTCTTAAATTTGATAACAAACATAAGCCAATGGTGAACAATTAACCGGGGGGAGGGGGAAAGCAACCACAGGGACAATCTCTCAAGGTACCAGCAGCTTCTTAGACCCTAGCAATTTCCCTCAACTGCACCCATTGATGTTTCTAAAAAAGGAAACTAAGTGCAATTTACATCAACATGACTCACATCGTCACTCCATGGTTTTGTAGCCTCGCCAACCATCCTTGCTTCCAGCCCATCCATGCTCTGCTTGAACACGCTGCATTCCAAGAAACCAAAATGTGGCTGGATTTGCTTCCTACCATGATTGGCCCGTAAACCATGGCAGCTATTCTACAAGATATTCAACTGACATAGGATTCAAAATGTGCCCACTGGCTGGAAGGCGTTGGGGACCCCAGTGCTGAGTCAGTCTCCATGGTCCACAGATTGCAGCAGCTGTGGCCAAGCCAGCAAATCGCACAGTGGCTTCACATCCGAATGAGCCATCGTAGCCCGCAGCAAGGGCAGGAAGGCTTTGCTGGCAGAGCCGGGCAGCTTGTCCTCTGTAGCACAGGGGTTGATCACTGATTTCTTTTTTTTTTTTTGGCAGAGCTTTCCAAACTGTGTGTCGGGACACGTTAGTGTGTCGGCTGCAGTGTCTGGCCATCTAATGAAAAGCAAATTGCCTACCTTTCCTGGTTGGTCTTCCTCTTGATATTAATCTCTTGCAAACATCTGAATTTGGTGGTGTTGCAGTTAGGTACGTTTCAAGGGCCCTGTGCAAATGGGACAAGTTTTGTACTACACAAAAGCTCTAAGTGTCCATCCACAAGCCATTCTTGGAGCTAATATGACCTGCAGAGACACTGGTTGGGTTCACTATGGTTTTTTCGGGTTTGGCTAGTATGTTGAGTGACCCCAGTTATGTGGTTTGTCAATTCACAGAATATGTTACAGCTATGAGCTCTGGGCTACAAAATATGGATGAGAATGAGGGGTCAGGAACAAGATAGAGAAAACTGATGAAGTCTCTTTGCAGCCCTGATAGGGTAGCCCCAGTTTCTTTGGGCAGGCAAACCTTATATCAGGATCGGTTCAGAGTCTCAGGAAGACATCATGTGTGTCTCAATATGATACTTTGGCCTAGGATATTGGATAAGCACAGTCAGTTGTGGGTTTATTCTGTTGGTTTTGGGTATAAAGCTATGACTTGAGTATGATGTGCAAGGACAGTCTCTGTCCCAGTTGTGTTTCATTTCACAAATAACCCACCCCATCCAACTGACTTTATTTTAGCCCACATTTATTTATTTATTTATTTATTTATTTAATTTCTATAGCCACCCATCTCAACAAGCGACTCTTGGAACTAGTTTTTTAAGAGTGTCCGGGTCACTCTTTGCTGGTGATCTTATAGTTCAGAGCTTTCCAAACTTTTCATGTTGGTGACACACTTTTTAGACATGCATCATTTCGTGACACACTATTACAGCAGGGCACAAGGCAGGCACTAGGACCTGCGCGGAATCACAGCAGGTTTGCAGGCATCAAGGCACAAGGCAGGCACTAGGACCTGCGTGGAATCCTGGCAGGGCTCAGAGGCAGCAGCAGCTGCGACACACCCAGACACTGCAGCCGACACACTAACGTGTCCCGACACACAGTTTGGAAAGCTCTGTTATAGTTCTTGTTTCTAGGCAATGCCTTCGTGTGCTGCTGCTGACACCCTCATGCTGTTACTGGAATTGTGGGTCTCAACCAGTGGGGCCTGGAAGCTCTCTAGTTGCTGCTGAGAAGGTGATGAGTTGCATGGGTGGACATAAAGATCTGAAGTTCCAAACAACTCCTCCCTAGCACTTCTGAAACAGCGTGTTGCTGTTGTTCTTCAGATGTCACTGATCAAAGCAGCTTACTTTATTAAATAAAATTAAAAGACTGAACAATTAAGTTCACACTATCACATTTGAGATGTAGAGGTGCCCAAAGCCAATGGTAAGGGAATTTATGACTGGGACCAGAAAATGTAGTAAATGAGATACATGTGCTTCCCACTTCTATCAGACCCTGACTATTATACATAGCCATCTTGTAATGTATCAGTCTCTCAATTCTGGCAGTTGAAGTCCACACATCTTAAAATGGCTGAGGTTGAGAAACACTGCTGTAGAGTATGCTAGAGCTACAGGTGGAGATGAATAGCAGAAATATTTTGTGAGATGGTATATTTTTCATTGAGTATTATCTTGACTGCTCTTTTGGTTAAAGCAAGCAGTGTTGACATCTGCAACATGCAATTGAGGTTTTTCAGAAGATCTATTTTTGAAATAACTTTTTATTAAACTTTAAAAAAAATGGAATAAAACCATGAAAAATGAAAGACTTACAAAGAATGCAATTAGTAAAATACAGGTAAGTAAACATGGGATCTAGAATGTTGAGAGGTTAGTTTCCCAAATACCACTTTTAAAAGGACAGTTTAAAAGTCACTATTCAGCTTTTAACTAGAAAATACATGCTTAACCCAGTATAAATCACTAACTGGAGTTATAGTATAATAAAGTAGGTCAACAGGAATCTAATCTCCTATGAAGTTGAAATATAAACTCTAAACATAAAAAATAAGATATGATACAATAAAAGATCATCCAAAAATTATTTAGTGTTAGAATTTAAATCTATGTCAATTTACTTTTTAAATATAAAGTTATTTTGGACATTCAGTTTGATTGATTTGATTTGATTGATTGATTTAATTTGATTGTATGTTCAACAACTAGCATGGGAATACAATTTAAAATTCAGAGCCCTTAGTCCTTTTGGCTCTTGAATCCTGCAAAATCTGGAATTTAATCCTTGGTGTTTCACTGGACCATATATAATTAATTATTTTGTTAGGCCAGTGACCTGATACCTTATTTTCAATACAATATGGAATCACTTGATAAAGAAAGTTGAGTCTTGGTAGAACGTTCATTATAACAGCTACAATTCTTCCCAACCAAGACTAGTTTTTCCATCTAGAAATATTTGCTGTCATAATTTTGCTTGGTAAGTAAATTGTTGTTGTTGTTCAGTCGTTTAGTCGTGTCCGGCTCTTCGTGACCTCATGGACCATAGCACGCCAGGCCTTCCTGTCCTCCACTGTCTCTCGGAGTTCACTCAAATTCATGTTCATTACATCGGTGATGCTATCTAACCATCTCATCCTCTGCCGTCCCCTTCTCCTTTTGCCTTCAGTCTTTCCCAGCATCAGGGTCTTTTCCAGTGAGTCCTCTCTTCGCATTAGGTGGCCAAAGTATTTGAGCTTCAGCTTCAGGATCTGTCCTTCCAATGAGCAGTCAGGGTTGATTTCCTTTAGGATTGACTGGTTTGACCTCCTGGCAATCCAAGGGACTCTCAAGAGTCTTCTCCAGCACCACTGTTCGAAAGCATCAGTTCTTCGGCGCTCAGCCTTCCTTATGGTCCAACTCTCACAGCCATACATTACTACTGGAAAAACCATAGCTTTAACTATACGGACCTTTGTCGGCAAGGTGATGTCTCTGCTTTTTAATATGCTGTCTAGGTTTGCCAAAGCTTTCCTCCCAAGGAGCAAGCGTCTTTTAATTTCATGGCTGCAGTCACCGTCTGCGGTGGTAAGTAAATAGTTGTCATTAAGTCATAATTTTCTGTCAAAGACATTCTTACATACAGTATTTGACCTTCTCTGTGGTAGTATTGAAGCTTGTTATTTGATACAAATATTGCTTTTCTTCCTCTGTCAAGTTCCATGTCAGCATTTGGGTTTTCTCTTTATTAAACTACAGTAATAGCCTGAAACAAGACCATGTAGAGTAGCTGTATAGGCTCCACTGATGATATTAAACAGCCTTTAGGTTAGCAATTTTAACTAAAATGTTATCCGCAAATAATTTCAGTTTATGTTCTTGCATTAGTAGTTACATTACTAGTCTGATTCTGGGAAATTTTACTTTTGAAGTTTATCTGAAGATCTTAGAAAGGGTGTGGTGTCATCCATAAATGTGCTTCCTGTGATGAGAAGAGGCATTTGAAGCAAACATTCAAGTAGGTTGGGAGCAGAAGCTGCAGCTCTCAAAGAGATGGCAAAGTCAGTTCATTTCTCCGTTTTCAGCGTTCTGGTGACAGGATCTGATCAGGGGATTGGCCTTGGCCTGGTGAAGAGGTTTCTGGAGCTGCCTTCTCCGCCCAAATGGATCTTTGCTACAACTCTTGATCTGAGTGGAGACGATGCCAAGGTGAGAATCAGTCAGCATTGGATGGGTTGGGAATAGTGGTTAAGAAGTTGAACTAAGGCTGAACGTCAAGCTTGCATTTTGACCGCCCCCAGGAATATTGTGACCCACATACATATACACACCAATTATACTCTTCCCTTTTGCAGCAACCAATGCTAAGCAAAGCACAGATTGAGCTCGTTCTATTTAAATATTATATAGTTTATTTATTTATTAAATTTTGCCACCACCCATCTCCCCCCAAAGGAGGGACTCTGGGCGGTTTACAATAACGATAAAAGACTTAAAATAACATAAACATAAATAAATATCGAATACAATATAATATAAAAGATAATTATAGTATAAAATCCAGATGATGATAATTACAGCACTGCTCATGTATATCTCAAGGGCTATTTTAGGGCACCAGCCATCTCCAGGAGTGATTACTTCCCTCCCCACCCCAGGCAAGGCGGCAGAGATAGTTCCCCTTTTCTTCTTTTCCTTTTCCTTAAATTTTATTCACTTTAGTTTACACCTGTGTTGAAACCAAAAATATAACAATAGGGCTTCCTACATTAATGAGCGCTCTTCTCTACAGTAATGGTATTTGCTGGGCAGATTGTCCTCTATAGTAAGTGTTTGGTCAGTGATCTCTCCAGTTAATGATCCTTGAACAAGCAATAGGTTGTGCAGAGTTTCTTGGGGAGCCATATCTGGTTGGGTTAGGTTGAATGGACCAGGTTCCAAGAATGTGTGAAGCCTTAATGTGGTTCCCAGGTGGTTTTAAGGCTTAAGGTGGTTTGTTAAGGTTTGTTTTGTTCAGTCAGAATATTGCACATCTGCCGTCTAATGAAGAAGAAATTGTACACCTTTCCTGCTTGCTCTTCCTTTTGAAATTGTCCTCTTTGGCATCCAGCTTCTTGTACACCTTCTTGTACATGATTGCTAGTTTTAACTCACAGAAAAACTATGATCTTCTTTTTCTCCAGGAGGTAAAAGAATTGGCTTGCAAATATCCCAATCTGGTGGTTTTGCAGTTAGGTAAGTTTTTAGAGCCATGTGAACATGGGGCAAATTTTGTACTCCAGGAATGCCCAGAGCATCCAGTTCAAAATCATTCTTGGAACTAACAGAACCTGTAACATCACTGGTTGGGTTCACTTGAAGTGGCTGGCTCAAACAGAAATCAGTTTCCAGGATAGAAAAGTATTTAACTTAGATGCCTCCACATGTTAGAAGGGCTTTCTCTAGAGCACGTTTTGAACAACTAGATTCCATGGTAAGATATGGGAGGTTCCAGGGAGTAAGACGGTGTACCTGTGGCGCACCGGCTGTTGAAGACATCGCACATATACTGTAAGTCTATTCTGCAGAAAGGACCATTCACTTAGATCCTTATTTAAAAACTAAAAAATATTGAGACACCCTTACTTCTCACTTCCTGCAGGGAACAAATCTGCATATGACTAGCAAGACTGCAATTTTTATATCAAAGCCCATTTCGAAGAGAATAGACTACCCAGAAGAGATTGGGGTTGAGTGCAGGACTGACAATTTATTATGAATATATTCTACTGTTTTCTCTGTATTGGTTTTATCGTTTTTTAATATGGTTGTATGGTCATATGACTTATCAATAAAATTTGTTGTTGTTGGTTGGGTTCACTGTGGTATCTTTGGGTTTGGGTAATTTGTTGTGTCACCCTAGTTAAAAATAGAGAAACTTCCCCCCCCCTCCAAGAGTGGAGGAAGTCAAGTCAAGCTCCCTGCATGGGTGTCTGACATAATGTAACATCTCTCTGCATAGAGAAGGGAGGGTGGACTGTATATACCAATGTTTTTCAAACGTACCCACCGAAGTGGTACCTATTCATCTACTTGCATTTGCATGCTTTCGAATTGCTAGGTTGGCAAGTTCTGGGGCGAGTGCGGGAGCTCACTCCGTCACGCGGGGCTAGGGATTTGAACCTCCGAACTTGCAGTCTTCCGATCGACAACCCTGGCATCTTACCCACTGAGCCACCATGCCCCTGATAGGTAGCTCTAGGTTATTTGGGCAGGCCAACTTGCTATTAGTTCACAGTCCTCAGGAAGACATCTTGTGTATCTTTATATGTTGGTTGGGGTCTGGGTGTTGCAGGAATCAGTTGTGGGTTTATTCAATAGGTTTGGGTTATAAAGCCATGCCTTGGGTATAATGTGTAAAGACCATCTGAGTCAAAGCTGAGTTTAGCCCTGTTTGGGACTCAGTTCATAGCAGAGTGACTAGGTCATTTTGCTGTGATCTTAAAGATCTTGTTTTTAGGCAGTACTAAAAGTGTACTGCTGCTGATACTCTCATGCCCTTAGGGGAGTCCAGCCCCCCAACTGCTGCGGCAGGAAGCTGTCAGGCTGCTATTCAAGAAGGTGGTGAGTTGCATGAATAGACACACAAATCTTCTGTGGTTTCAGGAAACTTCTCCCTTGCAATTGTCTGTAGCTTGAATCATGTCAACTGGATTTCTATTTTCTCAGTGGAAACTTAATGGTTTGGATTTCTTAGACATTTGAGTTTTGTCTTCTATGGATGCACGTTTTATTGGGAGGGGCTTGCCAGTCCCATATGGTATTTGTTTATTCTTCTGCAAATAGTTTACTCTAGTAGTAGTATCTGTAGCTTGAATCATGTCAACTGGATTTCTATTTTCTCAGTGGAAACGTTTCGCTCCTTATCCAAGGAGCTTCTTCAGTCTGAGCAAAGTTGGTAAGGGAATCCTAAATATGTTTCTAGGTAGCTGTGTGACCTTACACCTGGGGTCATGGTTATATTGAGATGTTATTTTAAGAAGAAGCTCCTTGGATAAGGAGCGAAACGTTTCCACTGAGAAAATAGAAATCCAGTTGACATGATTCAAGCTACAGACAATTCCACCTGGATGACTGAGAACCTTCATAGACATATTTCTCCCTTGCAATTCTGACAAACCTTTTTGCAGAAGTTTAAATAATGTTGCTTTTCCTCAGATGTCACTAAACTTGACAGCATCCAGGCGGCTCTTAAAGAAGTGGGAAAGTGTGTTGGAGAAGGTGGGCTGACCATGCTAATCAACAATGCTGGCATTTGGACATTCAACAATCTGGAAACAGAAAATGCCAAGGATTTGATGAGAAGTTTTTCGGTTGATACCATTGGCCCACTGCAAATGAGTCAGGTTTGTTTATGAACAAAACAGCCTTCAAAGCAAGGAAGATTCTTTATTAAAGAAAAAAAGATTGAACCGTTGAATTCAGAATAACTAGAGAGCAAAGTAATACTGTAATGCTGAAAATAAAGAAGTAGAAATTTTACATTGATTTGGGAGCAGGTTGGAACACTGGGGGTAGCCGTTCCCTTTTGGGGAGTGTCGGGAAAGAAGAAAAATTCCCAGAGTGCTGTGACCCTTTTGTGAGGCACTTTGTGGTCAAAATCACACACATTTCCTCAGAGTTGGATAATGGCTGGAGAGAATCTGTACAGGGGGTGGCAGAGACATCCTGGAATGTCACCTGAGGTGCACCAGACCTGCACAATGGACAATGGCTAATTCAGTATTCCAGAGAGTTCTCCAGGCTTTGGTATGAGCTGCGTTTAATGGAGGAGATGCCTTTGTGCTTGAAGAAGGCTGTAAAGCTCCCCCTCCTTAAGAGGCCATCCCTTGACTGCAGACTTTTGACAATTATCCCCCCACCTCCCATCTCTCCCTTTTCGGGAAGGTTGAGGAGAACGTGATATTGAGGCAATCGTAGAAAACTGCAGAACACATGGATGATCTGGATTTCGGCCAAAGCATAGATTGTACACCCTTGCTGTGGGATGTATGTTGCCCCTCTCTCATAGACCCCCCCTTGTAGGACTTCCAGGTATCCAGACTCTGCATCGACTGAAGCTTTGGAGCCGTCTTCAAGGGCAGCCCACAAAAGAGCATTAGAGCAGTTTCCCTGGGTGTGGTCAGGTCTGGAGGACTCTATGAAGGTCCCCTTGCAGAAGGTGACAGAAGACCGTTGCCTGCCATTGCAGAGCTCCTTTTCATAGGCCTGACTGCGGCTCTTCCTCTCTTTTCCTTCCTCTCTCAAAGGCATTTCTGCCCCTGCTGAAGAAGGCAGCCCAGAGAAGTCCACGGCAAGGGCTGAGCTGCAGCAAGGCAGCTATTATTAATATGTCCAGCATCGCAGGATCAATTGAACTTGTGGCTTATTGGGACAAACTAAAAATCATTGCATGCCGCTTAAGTAAGGTACCTAATGTGTTTTCTATGGGGAACCGTCTGCACACAGTGGAACCTCCTTTTCCATTCATGAGTGTATCTGTCCGTGCCTGCATGTCCCTAAACATGCATTTCTTACCAATTGCTGAGATGCAACACTGTTTGGAAACCAGGTCCTGTCACATCTCTGTGTCAGCAATGATGCTTTACTGCCATCATCTCTGCTCTCCTGCAAACCTTGTGGCCCAGGTTTTGAGCTGGTGCAGAGTTCCTATGTGAAAGTGCTCTCTTGCCACTTTTGAGCTCCTCCCCGCAAAAGCTGTCCAAATTCAGTTGGGCTTCTTTTTGAGAAGAGATTTCATTTACCATTGAGACAGATTTACCTCTAACGTAAAGACTGAAATTAAGAAAAGAAAAAAATAACTTGAATGGGTTAGTTTTGTACTTTTTTGTGCTAAAAAATGATTACCATTCACATTTGTTGTGTAAAAGTAAAAGAGTCATAGTGAAAGAATAAACTATTTGATGGGAAGTTGGTTTGGCAGCCCAGACAGATTGTTAAACAGACCCTGACACACATTTTCACTTGCATGAGATTGCAGAATAATTGAGATGCCCATTTCTTTGCCAGCTGGAGCAATGCATGTGGTCGGCTTCCTCCCTCTTTGTGTCCTCAAGGAATTGTTTGGTCCAATTCTGCTGTGCCTCGTACGCCTTTCCAGCCCCATATGACAATTAATGCACAATATCCGGTTGTGCACAATTTATCTTGACCTTTTCCATTTCCCTCTTCAATAGATGCATTCTTTCCTCACAGCTGTTTTTTCTTTGCTCATGCAGGCTGCTTTAAACATGCTCACCAAGTGCCAGTCACTCGAGTATTCAGCCAGTGGGATTCTGACTATCTCCATCGATCCTGGCTCAGTTAAAACTCGTCACAACCCAATTGTAAGTTTTTTGATGTGGGAAGAGGTATAATGAATAAATACATATTCACATAACAATGTGTACACACTCAAAGACATATGAATTACCTACTAATGAGTCCCTGAAAGTTTTAGTATTCTGATTATTTGGGTTTTTAGTACTTTACTTAATAAAATAGTAAAAATATCCTAGTGCAAAAATAGATATATCAAATACTTCCTTTAAAGTTACGCTATAGTTTGAATTAAAGCACTGAATTAGGTGTAAAAGAATGAAAGAATGGAAATTTTAACAGAACAAACTGAACAATGTTCCCCCCCAAAACTTCATTTCCATTTCTTCTTAGAAGGCTATCTACTAAATCTTGCCTTCCCCTCTTGAAATCTCTTCCCGTTTGAGCTACTGGTAATTCTCCCTATTTGAAGAACACTATTTCTGCAGGAAAGCATGTGCTTATATCTGAAATGACAAGGACTCTGTCCTTCTCATATGTAAGACTCAAGGCAGGGTTGACACATTTATTTTGGAAAACATAAGTTGGGGAGATGGAGGGAAGTTTCACATATTAAAGCAAATCATAAGAGTTCCACTTTACAAAAATTAGAAGTAACTTTGTTGACTCAGTATCTACATTTGCAAGGCATGCTCACCCATAGTACACTTAATTTACGTAATTAACCCAAATTTGAGGATTTAGATGATGCTTTGGATCATCACTTGATCATAGTGGCTGTGCTCATATACCTTTATAAGCTAGAGTGAGATTGGCCACTTTAAGTATCATACAACTCCACCTCTAATATTAGGGTTGAACATGCATGGTGAAGAGGTCAAACTGCATTCTCCTGATCTGCTTAGCTGAGGATTCTGGGCTGGGCAGGAGTGACTTATGAGATCCTTCTTTGTGGCAGCCGGAAATCACTGTGGAAGAGAGCACGCAAGGTATCGTGACTGTGCTGTCCAAGCTTTCCGAAGAGGACAACGGGACCTTTCTGGATTGGATGGGTTGTCGAGTTCCCTGGTGATCCATCTTCTCACCCTAATGCCATCAGCACTTAATACGCTGAGAGGCGATGGGGCCTCCAATAAACCATTGAATGTCATGCAAGTCCTGGTCTTGTTTTCTCTTTGTTTCAGAAGGTTTCAAAAAATCTGACCAATGTTGGGAAGGTTGGGAAGACTGACTCCAAAGGTGTAAAAAGTATATACATTTAGTATGTCCTGTGCAGTGTGAGAGTGTCAGGAAATGACACCCCACATGTCAAGCCACTACTATGGTCTATTAGTTTCAAGTACTTTTTCAGGACATATTCTTCGGACACACGCATATAATCACACATGTGCGAATCCACACACACACAAACAAAATTAATATATATATAAAATATATATAAAGAAAAAAAGAGAGAAAATTCAGAAAGCAAAGCAGTAAAAGAAAAACAAGAAAGATAATTAAAGAAACACAAATCAGAAAAAAATAAGCAACTTCCAACCTTCTTTTCAACAGTTACCCACAAACTCATTCTCCCTCCTCCCTCTTAAATATTACAGAAAGCCCTTCTGCCCTTATTCAATCCTTTTTCAATCCTCAAATCCAGAACTCATCATTTCATTTTTTTGCATTTTCAGCAAAAAGTCCATGAGGTCTCCAGTCTTTTGTAAGAGTTTTGGCACTGACCAAACAGGTCGGTTTGGCCTTTTCTGCCCATTCTGTCCATTCTGCCATGTTCACAATCCATTCCTCCACTGTGGGTGCTTCAGCATTTCTCTGTCATTGTGCATATGATAATCCTGGCGAGTCCACATATATACACACAATACCGCATCCACAAGTAAGAAGGAAAGAAGGGGAAATCCTGATCTTCGCTTCAGGCCAGACAGATGGAAGGGAATTGGAAGATTCCAAAGAGCTCCTTGTAGATGAATCTTCACTTCCCCAAACCATGATCCCCCAGGCTGGGGTCTCCACAGTATCTCTGCTGGTGTTCACAACCTGTTAATTCTCACCTGGCTTTGTACCATTCCTAGTTTCTTGGTATTTTCTGTCCCTTTTTCATGGAAATAAAGCAATAAATGTCCTAGCTTATTAGTACTGGCCATGAGAGTATGAGAAATGTGGTCTTGAGCTTGTTTGCTTGATCAGCTCTAAAAGGTGGCAGTTGATGCTTTGAGTCTGCCATCTCCAGCTCTTTTAATCTCTCCTCCCATTATCTCCCCTTGTGCTTAGCCAGTATGGAAGAGTGACAAGGGATAACTAAAGGGAATATAGAAAAATAAAAGTCTATATGCAGAAATAAGGGGGGAAACCCAGAGAGAATTTAAGCAGGAGCGGTCCTCCATCCGGGTTGTCCAGCCAGTGAGAGGCAGAAGTGGTCCAGCTGGGACGCCGCTCCACTTCCCCTACCCAGGAAAGAGCCCGCAAGACAGAGAAGAGACTGAGAACATGGCAGAGCTGCCAGTCTCCCAGCAAGGCCACTGAGGGCAAGGGACCCAATTGCCTTGGCAGATCAAGGGGTCCCGGACTGGAACAGCCTGGAGAGGTTTGGGCTTAGGCACCAAAATAGAAATATGTTTTCTGATAAATAGTTCTCTCCCATTCTTTTGAAATATTTCTAGATTTAGGTTTAGAGGAAGTGGGAAAGCCTGCTTCGGTCCCAGTTATTCCTTATTCTGAACTCCTCACGTCAACTGATTATTCCATTTGTTTCTAATCTTAAAAGCCATTGTAACTGATAAATAAAACAAGAGAATGCCTGTAAACACTTGTCTGTCCTTCCAGGAAATAGATGAGCTCTTGGTTTCATGGGGTCCAGGGTCTTGGGTCATCCTTGGTGGGACTAAAGGTAGAGGACCACTACCGTGGGTCATTTCCACCCTATCACCAATAACCTGCTGGACTTTGGGGGACTTGTTTTCTCTAGTGTGTGTGTGCGTGGGTGTTTGCACTCGCATTTGCTTTGCGGTTTGTTTATTTGCTTCACAAACCTCTCAGTAAAGTTTGCAAGCACCTCTCTGTGTGTTTGTGGGTGCGTGGCCTGAGACAGGACGAGTTCTGAGATAAACGAAGCCTTAAGTGGTACTTTCCAGTGGGGGTGGTGAAGGCCATGAAAGCAATGATCTGCCCCTCCTTCCAGGTAGAACCTGGCTGCGACAGGCAACATTCTTTCATTTGAACTTTGGATCTGGGTGTGAGTGTCTCCCTGTCGGGATCCCAAACTCAAGAAACCTTTCAGTCAGTTCATGCTAAAAAGGTTCATTTATTAAGGATCAGAATACATCAGGCAAAGGCAAAGCTTCGAATGGCCAAATTGGCGCGCATACTTTGAAATTAAGAACATCCCTCTGACATCATTTACTATCTAATTGAAAACAAACCAGTTCCCACTCCAGTTCGACCCCCTCCCTTCAGAACGCCCGTTAACAGTCCAGGTGTCTTATCAGAAAACGGCCAAGGCAGGAATGTCAAGGCAAGCCGTTCCTTGCCAGAAGCAAGGCTTTTGGCACGAAAGCAAACATGGGTCAAGTTCTTACAATGCTTGACAATTTATAATAAGGTCACATGCACTCAAGATACTAAAAATGTAATTACAAATTTAATGACAGCGGCAAGATTAATAATAGCTAGGAAATGGAAAGTACAAGGTGAATATCAAATTGAGGAATGGTACAAAGAAGTTGGGATATGGCAATCAATGATAAATTAACATCTAATATTAAAGTTAGAAGGGGATTACAGATTCGAAACAATTTTGTAGAAATTTGGAATATATTTGTAGAATATGTATTATTAAAAGGGAAAGGATGTACACCTTCGCAAGAATTATTATTTTTTTGGAAAGAGGAATGATTAAGCAAAATAGTGGTCCTGGGGGTGGGGTGCACGTTGTAAGGTTTTATGTCATAATTACGATTATTAAATGTATATGTATATAAATGTATAATTAAATAAAATTTAAAAAAAAAACAAAAAAAAACGGCCAAGGCAGGAATGTCAAGGCAAGCCGTTCCTTGCCAGAAGCAAGGCTTTTGGCACAAAAGCAAACATGGGTCAAGTCCTTACAATGCTTGACACGTGTACGTATGAAACTATGACAGGCGCGCGGAGCTACAGTGGAGGGAGACTGACACTGGGTCTTTGTTTTAAGATGCCCTCTTCTGAAATTGCTTGCAAAATCCTCTATGCTGAGCGTCAGCACTCAGTACACGGTACAGGCTTGTGTGCAAGAATCCTTGTGGAAGCCATCAATGGAAAAGAAAAGCCTGTAGGTCTGTACATTCAATATAGGAACCAAAAAGATACCGAGTGATGGAAATCCATCCCTCTATTCCCATCAAAGGGGCGTGGTGGCTCAGCAGGGAAGACACCAGGCTTGTAGATCGCAAGTTCGGAGGTTCGAATCCCTAGCCCTGCGTGCGGAGTGAGCTCCCGCACTAGCCCCAGCTCTTGCCAACCTAGCAATTCGAAAGCATGCAAATGCAAGTAGATGAATAGGTACCACTTTGGTGGGCAGGTAACAGCGTTCCGCGTGCGTCATGCGGCCACCTGACAGTGGAAGCGTCTTCGGACAGCGCTGGCTCTTCGGCTAACAAACGGAGATGAGGACCGGCCCCTAGAGTCAGACATGACTGCACAAATGTGCGGGGGGAACCTTTACCTTTTTTATTCCCATCAATCAATGTACCGGAAACTGCTGAACTTTGCATGGGATTCACAATTTTCCCTTTGCAGAATCCAAATATTTTGCAGGCTAATAATTTTCTGACCACGCTTAAAAACCCAGTGATACCTTGAATGAAAGGAGGAAAGTTATGGTAGAAATGCAAGAAGAAATAAAGAAATGGATCAATAAATACAATGAATGCTTATATGCTATTTTTGCCATGGTGAATTGAGAGCCCTAAATTTCATTGCAGCGGTGGGGGAGCCAAGTAAATAGTAGTACAACTAATTTATAAGGTAGTATAACTTTTCCCTTTAATTTTCTTGAGCATAAGGCAAATCTCACATCAACCCCCTAGCTTTTTACAAGCCCTGTAAAGTACTTTGATGCTGTGGGTTGAAGTGAATAGCACAAATATCTTGTAAGGGGGGTATATCTTTCCTCTCTTATTATGTTGACTACTCTTTTGGTTAAAAGAAGCAATGTTGCCATTGGAGACATGAAATTAAGGCTTTTCAAAATATCTAAAGGTGGGTGTTGCCTGTTCCTTATAATTGTGCCTATTACAACAAGAAAAAGCATTTGAAGCAAACTTTCAAGCAGGCTGGAAGCAGAAGCTGCAGCTCCTGAAGAGATGGCAAAGGCAGCCGACTTCTCCGTTTTCAGCGTTCTGGTGACAGGGTCCGATCGGGGGATTGGCCTTGGCCTGGTGAAGAGGTTTCTGGAGCTGCCTTCTCCACCCAAATGGGTCTTTGCTACAACTCTTGATCTGGAGGGAAAAGAAACCAAGGTGAGAATCACCTAATGTAGCAGGATGGTGGGGTGTAGTGGCTCAGATGTTGAACCAAGGCTGGAATGACCTAGGTGCAAGTCCCCAGTTGGCCATGAAGCTCACAGGTGATTTGGGGCCTCCTGAGTTTCTCCAAGCCCACCTGCCCCCAAGGGTTGTTGTTGGGGGGAAAGAATTAAGAGCACCATATGCACTAACGTAGGCTTCCAGATGAATGATGGAAGAAAATGTGTCCTTGAAAACTGAGTAGCAAATCACCTGAAAGCTTCACATCACCATTAGCTAGCTATCTTATCCTGTGGTGAGGGCAGGAATGACAGAGATGGCCAAGCTGGGCAGATGGTCCTCAGTAGCACCGGGTTTGACTCCTAATGAAGAAAATTAGAGGCAGTAATGGGATGTGGGGGGCTTCTGTGGGGACTCTAGCTGGTTAGAATAGGTTGTACTGAGTGAATTCACACATTATGTTAAGCTTTAATGTGGTTTGTTAATATTTGTTTTATGGGCAATATTGTACAGCTGCTGTCTAATGAAAAAGACATAGCATACCTTTCCTGGTTATTATTATTTTTTTAGTATCTGGCTCAGCTTGTTACTTGCTTCTGATATATAATTACAAGTTTTAATTTGGAGAAAAACTATTATTGTTTTTCTCCTCTAGGAGGTAAAAGAGTTGGCTTGCAAACATCTGAATCTGGTGGTGTTGCAATTAGGTAAGTTTCTTTTTTTCCCCACCTTTTAATATCAATTTATTTATTTATTTATTTATTTGTTTGTTTATTTCAGTAATTACAGGTAAAAGCATGGAAGAAATTAACTAAAACGGTGAATGATTAATATTGCATATTTGCCTGTTCCATTAGGGTAGTTTGGTAATTAAAATATCTAAAAAAAATCAGTACCATTTCCATCTAATGCTTAACTTCTCATGAATACTATATACTTTTAGTTTCCTGAACAGGATGTAAGCCTGGCCATATAAAGAAATATATATTATTGGACTGAAAGGTATTTGATTTAAGCCCTTCAGTCTGTATACCAGATAAAGTATTTATCTCCTGAGAATATTTTACTGAGAATAGAATTCAGTAGAAAGCTGATATATATCTTTAGACCTAACATTCATTCTGTAACTTTTCAAAATTAAAGTTCTAATCACCCTTTTGCTTTTCATTCCAAAAGAAAAATTTTTAAGTCCTTAAACCTGCATCTAAAACTTCTTTCACTAAGGATTGAAGGAAACTCACCTGGTGCTTTAAAACTTGTCAATCCAAAGGTTCCTAATTGTGGAAACAAGCAGTTAACAAGCACCACCCAGAGTCACTTTGGCGAGATGGGCGGTGAAGAAATGTGAGGAATAAATAAAAATAAATAAATATCCAAAAGTGATTAGAAAAGGAAGTATGCGAACCCAGTGTCTTTTTGAAGGCGCCAAATGTGGTTTTAGCAAAATGGTTATTCCCTCATCTACCAGAGCTCTAAAGCCACAGGGGTCTTGTGGTCTCCTCGTGAGGAGAAACTGTCTGGAGCACTTGTGGGCGATCTCAAGTCTTCTCCTTGCCTGGAGAGGAATTATGAAGAGCTGGTCTACTCGCCGGCTCTTCAGTCTGCTGGGTTAATTGGCTCCGCTTTTAGTGGAGCCATCTTCAGTCCAGAAAGCTTAGCACAATTAGGTAGGTTTCAAGGGCCCTGTGCAAATAAGACAAGTTTTGTACTATACAAATGCTCAGGGTGTCCAGCTACAAGCCATTCTTGGAACTAACATGACTTGCAAAGTCACTGGTTGGGTTCAGTATGTTTTCTGGGGTTTGGCTAGTATGTTGAGTGGCCCCAGTTATGTGGTTTGTCAATTCGCAGAATATGTTACAGCTATGAGCTCTGGGCTACAAAAATACGGATGAGAATGAGGGGTCAGGAACAAGATAGAGAAAACTGATGAAATCTCTTTGCAGCCCTGATAGGATAGCTCCAGTTTATTTGGGCAGGCAAATTTTATATCATGATCGTTTCAGAGATCTCAGGAAAACATTGTGTGTATCTCAATATGATACTTTGGCCTAGGATATTGGATAAGCACAGTCAGTTGTGGGTTTATTCCGTTGGTTTTGGGTATAAAGCTATGACCTGAGTATGATGTGCAAGGACAGTCTTTGTCCCAGTTGGTCTTTGGTCTCACTAATAATCAAACCTATCTAACTGACTTTATTTTAGCCCCACTTGGAGCCCGGTTTTTAACAGGGCGACTGGGTCTGAGACCTTAAAGTTCTTATTTTTAGGCAATATCTCTCTGTGTTTGCTGCTGACTGGTCCATGCCTCAACTACCGGGGGCTGGTAGCTGCCTTGTTGCTCTTCCAGAAGGTGGCTAGTTGCATGGATGGATGCACAGATCTGAAGTTTGAAGGAAAGTCCTCCCTAGCAATTCTGAAAAGGCATGCTGTTGTGGTTCAAGTAATGTTATTGTTCCACAGATGTCACTGATCTGGAGAGCATCCAGGCAGCTGTGAAAGAAGTGGAAAGGCGTGTTGGAGAAGCTGGGCTGACCCTCCTAATCAACAATGCTGGCATTGGGTTGTTCAACGATCTAGGCAACGAAAATGCCAAGGATATGATGACAGTATATTCCATTAATACCATTGGCCCTTTGCAAATGAGTCAGGTTTGTTTAGTATTAATTTCAGTTTTTGCAACCAACTTTCAAGGCAAACAAGTGTGATTTATTAAATAAAATTAAAATACTGAACAATTAGTTCTATGTAACTAAAGACATCACAAGAAGAAAATGCATCCTGATTTGAAAGCAGGCTGTAACACGTGGGGGGTTGGAATGTGTTGGATCAGAAGAACTTCTCTCATGCTGCTGTTACTTGTTGGTGAGGCAGTCTGTGGTCCAAATAACCTATATTCCTTCAGAGTTACACTCTGGCTAGACAGACTCCACAGAGATGATCGAGGTGACATCTTGCAAGGTTGTCAGGGATGCATTTTAACCCATAAACTCTGAGGAAATGGATACTGTTCTGTGAGAGCTTAGCTCAACCGTGGTAAGCTTGATCCCTTCCTTATGGGGCTAATTCATGCTTCCAGGGAGGAGCCAGTAGCTTTCATGCAAGCTATGGTGAATGGGGGTAATGCCATTGTGCTTGAAGGAGGTGATAATGCATCCCCCTCCTCAAGAGGCCATCCCTTGGCTCTGATAGTTTTGATGAGTATCACTCCATCTCCAATCTCTCCTTTTTCACAAAGGTTGTGGGGAACATGGTAGGGGGCAATTATAGGACACAGAGGGAATGGATTATCTGGATTCCTCCCCATTTTCAGACTGAGTATGGGATGAAGGATATTATTGGTTAGTGTTGTGGATGTCCTGTGGCAGGCTCTTGATGAGGGAGTGTCCTTCCTTATCCTGCTTGATCTCTCCGCAGTGTTCAATGGCACCTCACATTGTATACATTTGGACCATCTCTGAGGTTGGATGATGAGTGCACCATCTTATACTGATTTAGCTCCTTCCTGAGTACAGGTAGTCCTCACTTAATGACCATTCGTTTAGCGACAGTTCAGACTTCCGCCGGCACCAAAATCTGACTTACGACCGGTCCTCGCACTTACGGCCATCACTGTGTCCCCATGGTCACGTGATCGCAATTCAGGCACTTGGCAACCGGTCTGTGTTTACAACCATCACAGCATCCCACGGTCACGTGATCACCATTTTCGACCTTCCCAGCCAGCTTCTGGCAAGCAAAATCAATGGGGAACCATGTGGTTTGCTTAACGACCATGTGATTTGCTTAACGACCGAGACAAAAATGGTCATAAAATCAGGTCAATTTGCTTTATGACCGCATCGCTTAGCAACTGAAATTCTGGTTCCAATTGTTAAGCGAGGACTACCTGTAGGTGGTTTCAATTGTAGTTAGAGAGTGAGAAGAGATCAAGCATTTGGTCATTCTAGAATGATGGGCCTCATGGCTTAGACTTTCCCCCCATTATTTATTTATTTATTTATTTATTTATTTATTTATTTATTTATCTATCTATCTATCTATCTATCTATCTTATATTACCACCCATCTCCTCCAATCGGGGGACCCTGGGCGGTTCACAATAAAAACAAGGTTAAAAATACAAATACAAAATCATCACATCAATAAATAAATATAAAATCCAAGGGCGATAGCTGTTAATACTAGGGAGGGCTTCATGTGATCAGCCAGCCCCAGGAGGAACTGTTGGCATTCCCATCCCAGGCAAGGCGGCAGAACCAGGTCTTCAAGTTTTTCCAGAAGGTCGGGAGCGAGGAAACCCGCCTCAGCTCCAGGGGCAAGGTATTCCAAAGGGCGGGCACTACTGCAGAGAAGGCCCACCTCCTGGACCCCGCTAGATGGAATTCTTTGGTCGATGGGGTCCGTAGCATGCCCTCTCTGCATGACCGGGTGGGGCGGGTGGATGTTCTGGGGATGAGACGGTCCCTCAGGTAACCTGGCCCCATGCCATGTAGGGCTTTAAAGGTGGTAACCAACACCTTGAATTGGACCCGGAAGCAAACTGGTACCCAATGCAGCTTGCGCAGCAGAGGTGTCACATGTGCCGATTTTAAAGCACCAATAACTGTCCGCGCAGCCGCATTCTGGACCAGCTGAAGCTTCTGGATACTCTTCAAGGGTAGCCCCATGTAGAGTGCGTTGCAATAGTCTATATGGGAGATGACAAGGGCATGAGCGACTGTTCGGAGGGCATCTCGGTCCAGGAATGGGCATAACTGTCACACAACCCGAAGCTGTGCAAAGGCCTCCTGGCCACGACTACCACCTGCTCTTCAAGCAGGCGTCGTGAGTCCAGGAGGACCCCCAAGTTCCGCACTGGCTCCGAATTTTATTCTATATGTACATGAAACTGTTAATGGAGGTTGTCCATTGGTTTGAGGTGAGCATCATCAGAATGCTGATGCTACCCAGCTATGTCTCTACCCTGGAACTGAACAAGAGATGCAATGCAAGGTGCAGGTCATCTCCTATCAAGGCCTTTGGGACTCAGATTTTTTATGTCTGTGAGGAGCACCATACAGAATCTCTCCCCCCAATATGTGGAAGCTGATAAGAGATGCAGCGGATTCCTCCCACATCAGCTATTGAAGGGATGGGAATCTGGTGGCCATTTGTCTTGGCTGTAGCCCCCCACCCTGGAAGAGCTGGTGAGGCTGTCCATTGATTGTGTGTAAGTCAATTGGAGTCATAAATGGTAAAATTAAACTAACGGGCAAATAAACAAAGGAACATGTTACACTTCTCTAATTTGGGCATTCCATCAGAATGGGTCAGCATGTTAAAGACCTCCTCTTTCGTTTCTGACAGCAGGCTGAAGCTAAATGTGCCAGCTTTGTTTACCTTCAACCTAACAAGAGCTTGAACATACCAGTGCTGATTTTTATTTGGCTTTTCCCTATATTTCTGACAAGTGTGCACATGTGCACCCATGGCCACAAACACACACACGTGTAACTGTGTGTTCAAACTTTAAGGTTGCAGAATCCAATTTCAGCAGCATGGATCTGGAGTCTCCAATAGCTACAAAGAATGTATGGGGGGCTCTTTGGCAGATCAATGTTGCCCACCGTTCATAGCCTCTCTGTTAGGCTTCTGGATATCCAGGCTCTTTATTAACTGGAGTTTTGTATCATCTTTAAGGACAGCCCACAAAAGAGCATTACAACAGTCTAGCTGGGGTGTGGTCAGGGCCACCATAAAGATCACCTGGAGCTAATCAAGACCTTCTGATAAGTGATGCTGGCTTTTGATCACTGCCATCGCACAGCTCTTTTTCATAGGCCTAACTGCAGCCCGTTCTCTCTTTTCCTTCCCCTCTCAAAGGCATTTCTGCCCCTGCTGAAGAAGGCGGCCCAGAGAAGTCCACAGCAAGGGCTGAGCTGCAGCAAGGCTGCCATTATCAATACCTCCAGCAGTGCTGGCTCATTTGAAGTTATGCTTCTTTGGGATAAGTGGAAAGTAATTGGCTACCGTTGCAGTAAGGTAATGCATTTATGAAACTTCCTGCACGCAGACAAAACTTGTTGACTGAGAGGAAGAGTCTTTCCAGAGATGACTGTACCTGTCCTTATCTACCCGTGGAATAAGCCTGCATTTATTATCCACTCGTGAGATAGAGCAGCGGTGTGGCGTCCATGGTGCTCTCTGAGCCTTGTTGTTTTCTTGCAGATGTTTCATTGCCAGGCTAGAGGATAGAGCAGAGGGTAGAACACAGGGCAGAACAGAAGGCGGGTCTTCACCTGCTCATTCTTGCTCCTCTGCAGACAGTGTTGCGCAGGTTTTAACTGGTGCAGCGTTTTTCCATGGCTCTCTTGCAGTCTTCGAGTACGCACTTTTTCACAAAAGCTCTGCGCACTGAGACCCAATTCTTCCTTTTGAAAATATTTCATTTGCAAGTACACAGATCTAGCTTGAATGTAAAGGCTGAAATTAAGAAAAGAAGGAACTGCGTTGAATTGGTAGCTACTGTATTTATTTATTTATTTATTTGCATACATAACTGACTACTGTTCTCATTCAAGAAATAATTATAAAAGTTAGCAAAACTCTTTCACTGAGAATCATTGCCAAGTACGCTGTAAAGGGAAAATGCTTCATATCTGGAAAAGCAAAACATTAAATCGAAGTTGCTCTGGCCAGTCTGGGCAGGATTCTTAAGAGAGCCACTCAGAAGAAGCTCCCATACAAGCTGTTGAGGCATATTGTCAAACCACCATGATCCCAAACATGGACACCCCAACTATGTTTGTGCAGGTTGAAGACTTTAGCAGAGATTGGGGGTGCTTGAATTCTAGTTCTCCACATTTGAGCTGTAGAGGTGCCCAAGAAGATTTCAGATGGGTCCAGAAAATGTAATAAAAGATCTCTCTCTCTCACACACACACACACTCACACATATCTATCCTTGTAGACCGCTGAGCATCTTACCTGCTTTTTTAGAAATAACCAAAGTGGATTTTGATAAAGCTATTGCAAAGCTATTGCAACTCTGATATTTCATTTATGCCTCTTTGCAGTTCCTAGTACCTCTCGAGTCATGGGGTACTGCTTAGGGAAATTCTGATGCACTTCCTGCCTCTCTCATGCCTAGACTGTTGCACCAAGTATCTAGTATCAGTTTATCATATTTTTTTTCTTCATTTGTCTCTTCAGTGCATTCCCTGCTCATCATTTTTGTTTGTCCCCAACAGGCTGCTTTAAACATGCTCACCAAATGCCAGTCACTTGTGTATCCAGCCTACGGGATTCTGTGCGTCTGCATCCATCCAGGCTGGGTGAGGACAAATTACAAAGATGTAAGTGCTTTAACCTGGGAATAGGAAAAACCCATTCAGACATGCACACACATGCAGATGAATGAACTAATGATGAGTCCCTGACAGTTTTGGTGTTCGCATTATTTGTGTTTTTAGCATTTGGTTTACTCTTAATAATTAGAACAATGTACTAAAGCAAACACATAAATGTTCCTTGACTGTTAGGCAAATACTGATCATCATATAGATTGAATTAGCAATTCATGTTACATGTAAACATGCAACCTTAACAATGCAAGCTGAGCAGGTCCTAAACAAACCTTCGTAAATGTAAACTCATGGTTACCTTTATGTACTCACCAACATTTTTTTATTTCTACAGTACATCTTGCCCAATCTGATCATAAGGGCTGCATTCACCTAACTGGGTACCCTATAGTGTGGTTTTCCAATTTACAATGACTTTCAGTATCATGGAAATCTATCTGTAATATGGATTTGGAAATCTTAGTGTCAAGACATTAGATTTGATTTCATTCATTCATTCATTCATTCATTCATTCATTCATTCATTCATTCATTCAGTAAATGTATATAGCTGATCTCCTTAGGTAAGGAAGTGTAATGGTAGGTGGGAAAGACCTTGGGAGACAGGACGAAGAGGTGCAGACTGGACAATAGTCAGATAAGAGGCAACTGAGCCCACAGAAGGAATGGAGGGGCTGGCAAATGACTCAGAAGAACCCTCCCTAGTTTCTTGGACTGTAAAGGTGAGGGGGGAGGGATCTACTTTCAGACTTGCAAGATAGATGTCAGCCTTGCAAGGGAGTCCAGACAAGATGCACATCCAGAAGTACTAGCTCTACTTAGTTGTAAGGTTACATTAACAGAATCTTACAGAAAGTTGGGCTAGGCTTATGAGTTTCTTTTTTGCGACAGGCAGATCTAACGGTGGAAGAGAGCACACAAGGTATTATGACCGTGCTGTCCATGCTTTCTGAGGAGGACAATGGGACCTTCGTGGACTGGTTGGGTCGGCAGGTGCCATGGTGACCAATTTGCTTCCTAATGCATGGCCACTTAATATATTCCCAGGTGATGGGTCCCCAATAAACCACTGAGTGTCATGAAAATCTTGTCCTTTTCCCCCTTCATTGTAGGCCTGTGTGACATTTGTCCTCACTGAGAGGGTGTTGCAAACAACATCCTGGCAGTTTTTTGTGTCAGACCTGAGTGCATGGCAGAGCCTTTTCTGCAAGCACCATTGTGGAAGCATTACATGAAGAAGAATGCACAGAACCACGTGTATTCAGCATCATAACCAAGAGGAGGCCAGAGGATGGAATCCCGTCCTTCCATTCCTATGAAATAATACATTGGAACCTGCTGAATTTTGAATGGGATTCTCCATCTTCTGTTTGCTGGGTCCCAATATTTTGCAGGGTAGTAATTTTCTGGATGCTTGAAAAATCCAATTAACTTATTCCGTCAACAGAAAAGTTATGGCATGGTAGCCCTTCAAGGTAGGTCAGATCAGGAAACAGGCTCCACTCGCCTGACTGGAGCTGTACTTGACCGATATAGGCTATGGCAACAGTGTTTTGAAATGGATCCAGTTGGATCCATTCACCATAGTGAAGCCATGGTCCAAGCCATCTGTTAAATACTTGGACCTCAATATGACACCTGGTTTAAGGCCATGTCCAGAACATTTTTTTAAACCTGCCGTGCCCTCCCCTACCTCCCCTTTTTTCAGATTCTTCCATTATAAAAATCCATGAGAACCTGAGAGCAGTTTGGTGTAGTGGTTAAGGCATCAAGCTAGAAACTGGGAGGGTGTAAGTTCTAGTCCTGCCTTAGGCACAAAGTCAGCTGGATGATTTTGGGCCAGTCCCTCCCTCTCAGAAGGAGGTAACACAAACCACTTCTCAAAAAATCTTGCCAAAATTCAAGGCTGCTGATGTGAGTTTTCCTTCTTTATGGTTTTGCATTCCCTAAACTTTAAGAGATCAGAGGACCACACATTTCTCTCTTCCACCGACACCCACAGCCAATACTGCGGAGAGCTAAAGGAGAAATGCTGAAGGCACTGGCTGTGGGTGTTGCTGGAAGAGAGAAAGGAAATTGAGTTGGAGATCTAAAGAAGCCAGTCATGTGTAGAGGTAAAAGGACAAAGGACTAAAAAGAGGAGATATAAAAATCTATCTATGTACTACTAAAACTCTCGTGTCTGTTTGATACTTCGTAACCTTTACCTGGGCAAAATGGTGCATCGTAGGGCAACAATTTTTGAACAAAGGTTCCTCAAATGGGCTAACTTACAAAATGTGTCCAAAATCCAGGACCCATGACTCCCATGGAATTGAAATTTGGCCAATGTTATAAAACATTTTATGACATAAAACTTATAACCCAATGGTGAACAATTAACCGGGGGGAGGGGGGAAGCAACCACAGGGACAATCTCTCAAGGTACCAGCAGCTTCTTAGACCCTAGCAATTTCCCTCAACTGAACCCATTGATGTTTCTAAAAAAGGAAACTAAGTGCAATTTACATCAACATGACTCACATCGTCACTCCATGGTTTTGGAGCCTCGCCAGCCATCCTTGCTTCCAGCCCATCCATGCTCTGCTTGAACACGCTGCATTCCAAGAAACCAAAATGTGGCTGGATTTGCTTCCTACCATGATTGGCCCATAAACCATGGCAGCTATTCTACAAGATATTCAACTGACATAGGTTTCAAAATGTGCCCACTGGCTGGAAGGCGTTGGGGACCCCAGTGCTGAGTCAGTCTCCATGGTCCACAGATTGCAGCAGCTGTGGCCAAGCCAGCAAATCGCACAGTGGCTTCACGTCCGAATGAGCCATCTTAGCCCGCAGCAAGGGCAGGAAGCTTTGCGGGCAGAGCCGGGCAGCTTGTCCTCTGTAGCACAGGGGTTGATCTCTGATCTCTGCAGTCCAAACGTTTAGAAGCAGCAGTGGGGTGTGGAGAGTTTCTTGAGGGACCCCGGCTGGTTGGAATAGGCCATCCTCAGTGAGTTCATGTGTTACGGTAATCCATAATTTGGTTCGTGAACATTTGTTTTGTTGGCTCAGTAATATTGCACAGCTGCCATCTAATGAAAAGCAAATTGCCTACCTTTCCTGGTTGGTCTTCCTCTTGATATTAATCTCTTGCAAACATCTGAATTT
This sequence comes from Charina bottae, assembly GCA_023362775.1. Taxonomy (NCBI): domain Eukaryota; kingdom Metazoa; phylum Chordata; class Lepidosauria; order Squamata; family Charinaidae; genus Charina; species Charina bottae. The sequence continues at coordinate 13,767,193 of JALMGJ010000015.1, forward strand.
GGTGGTTTTGCAGTTTGGTAAGTTTCAATGGCCCTGTGCAAACAGCTATGAGCTCTGGGCTACAAAATATGGATGTGAATGAGGTGTCAGGAACAAGATATAGAAAACTGATGAAGTCTCTTTGCAGCCCTGATAGGGCAGCCCCAGTTTCTTTGGGCAGGCAAATTTTGTATCAGGATCGGTTCAGAGTCTCAGGAAGACGTCATGTGTGTCTCAATATGATACTTTGGCCTAGGATATTGGATAAGCACAGTCAGTTCCGGGTTTATTCTATTGGTTTTGGGTATAAAGCTATGACTTGAGTACGATGTACAAGGACTGTCTCTGTCCCAGTTGTGTTTCATTTCAGAAATAACCTACCCCGTCCAACTGACTTTATTTTAGCCTTTATTTATTTGTTTGTTTGTTTGTTTGTTTGTTTATTTATTTATTTATTTAATTTCTATAGCCACCCATCTCAACAAGTGACTAGTTTTTTAAGAGTGTCCGGGTCACTCTTTGCTGGTGATCTTATAGTTCTTGTTTCTAGGCAGTGTCTTCGTGTGCTGCTGCTGACACTCTCATGCTGTTACTGGAATTGTGGGTCTCAACCAGTGGGGCCTGGAAGCTCTCTAGTTGCTGCTGAGAAGGTGATGAGTTGCATGGGTGGACATAAAGATCTGAAGTTCCAAACAACTCCTCCCTAGCACTTCTGAAACAGCGTGTTGCTGTTGTTCTTCAGATGTCACTGATCAAAGCAGCTTACTTTATTAAATAAAATTAAAAGACTGAACAATTAAGTTCACACTATCACATTTGAGATGTAGAGGTGCCCAAAGCCAATGGTAAGGGAATTTATGACTGGGACCAGAAAATGTAGTAAATGAGATACATGTGCTTCCCACATCTATCAGACCCTGACTATTATACATAGCCATCTTGTAATGTATCAGTCTCTCAAGTCTGGCAGTTGAAGTCCACACATCTTAAAATGGCTGAGGTTGAGAAACACTGCTGTAGAGTATGCTAGAGCTACAGGTGGAGATGAATAGCAGAAATATTATGTAAGATGGTATATTTTTCATTGAGTATTATCTTGACTGCTCCTTTGGTTAAAGCAAGCAATGTTGACATCTGCAACATGCAATTGAGGTTTTTCAGAAGATCTATTTTTGAAATAACTTTTTATTAAGCTTTTAAAAAAAGGAATAAAACTCATGAAAAATGAAAGACTTACAAAGAATGCAATTAGTAAAATGCAGGTAAGTAAACATGGGATCTAGAATGTTGAGAGGTTAGTTTCCCAAATACCACTTTTAAAAGGACAGTTTAAAAGTCACTATTCAGCTTTTAACTAGAAAATACATACTTAATCCAGTATAAATCACTAACTGGAGTTATAGTCTATAATAAAGTAGGTCAACAGGAATCTAATCTCCTATGAAGTTGAAATATAAACTCTAAACATAAAAAAATAAGATATGATACAAATCTGTACAATAAATGATCATCCAAAAATTATTTAGTGTTAGAATTTAATTCTATGTCAATTTACTTTTTAAATATAAAGTTATTTTGGACATTCAATTTGACTGATTTGATTTGATTGATTGATTCAGTTTGATTGGATGTTCAACAACTAGCATGGGAATACAATTTAAAATTCAGAGCCCTTAGTCCTTTTGGCTCTTGAATCCTGCAAAATTTGGAATTTAATCCTTGGTGTTTCACTGGACCATATATAATTAATTATTTCGTTAGGCCAGTGACCTGATACCTTATTTTCAATACAATATGGAATCACTTGATAAAGAAAGTTGAGTCTTGGTAGAACGTTCATTATAACAGCTACAATTCTTCCCAACCAAGACTAGTTTTTCCATCTAGAAATATTTGCTGTCATAATTTTGCTTGGTATGTAAATAGTTGTCATTAAGTCATTATTTTCTGTCAAATACATTCTTACATATTTGACCTTCTCTGTGGTAGTATTGAAGCTTGTTATTTGATACAAATATTGCTTTTCTTCCTCTGTCAAGTTCCATGTCAGCATTTGGGTTTTCTCTTTATTAAACTACAGTAATAGCCTGAAACAAGACCATGTAGAGTAGCTGTATAGGCTCCACTGATGATATTAAACAGCCTTTAGGTTAGCAGTTTTAACTATAATGTTATCCTCAAATAACTTCAGTTTATGTTCTTGCATTACTAGTTACATTACTTGTCTGATTCAGGGAAATTTTACTTTTGAAGTTTATCTGAAGATCTTAGGATGGGTGTGGTGTCGTCCATAATTGTGCGTCCTCTGATGAGAAAACATATTTGAAGCAAGCAAGAAGTAGGTTGGAAGCCGAAGCTGTGATGGCAAAGGCAGCCGACTTCTCCGTTTTCAGCGTTCTGGTGACGGGATCCGATCGGGGGATTGGTCTCGGTCTGGTGAAGAGGTTCCTGGAGCTGCCCTGCCCACCCAAATGGGTCTTTGCTACAACTCTTGATCTGGAGGGAAAAGAAGGGAAGGTAAGAATCAGTTAGCATAGCATAAATGTGCCAGGGAAATGTGACCCAGTGGCTAAGCAGCAGCTGTGTTCATGCTCAACAGTAAGCTATGGCTTCTTTTAATTCTGACCTATTGTATAAGATTCAATTGCCCAGGTCAAAGCAAAGTTCTGGGAATCTAACATGACACCAGGGGTAATACCATGCTCAGCAGAATTTTTTGGCACCTGCCAAGTACCCTCCCCTACTTAATTTTTTAAAAGATTCTTTAATTTTAAAATTTTGTGAGAAGCTAGAATGCTAAAATCAAAGCACCAACCTCAAGGTTGCATGTTAAACCCCCTGGGATGTTTTGACCCCCATCCATCCATCCATCCATCCATCCATCCATCCATCCATCCATCCCACTCTTCCCTTTCATGTCGTGCAAGGATTGAGGTCATTCTGTATCAATATTATATGGATCCTTTTTCCTTCCCTTCCCTTCCATAAGTTTATGTTTATGTATAGTATATGCATAAAAAAAGTAAAGGTTTTCCCTTGCACAGTTGTGTCCGACTCTACGGGGCGGTGCTCATCTCCGTTTCTTAGCCGAAGAGCCAGCGTTGTCCGAAGATGCTTCCACGATCATGTGGCCGGCATGACGCACGCGGAACGCTCTTACCTACCCACCGAAGTGGTACCTATTCATCTACTTGCATTTGCATGCTTTCGAATTGCTAGGTTGGCAAGAGCTGGGACGAGTGCGGGAGCTCACTCCGCATGCGGGGCTAGGGATTGGAACCTCCGAACTTGCGATCTTCCGATTGACAAGCCTGGCGTCTTAACCACTGAGCCATCGCGCCCCTTTATAGTATATGTATAGGACTAATCACTGAAGTACAGTATTATTTTTAGTGTACAAAGTACACAGTTTACTGTATTTTGGGTGAAACATATAACCATTTTTTATAGTTCGGATAATACATAGTGTATATCCATTTTTTAAACAAGCAATGCTATGCATATTGCATACCAGAAGGATTAAACAATTTTTGTTGTTCAGTCGTTTAGTCGTGTCCGACTCTTCGTGACCTCATGGACCATAATTAAGATAACAGAAGGGGAACAAAAATATGACTAAATTTAATTTGCATCAACGCAGCCAATTATGTCTCTCCATGATAATGTACCCTTGCAAACCATCCTGCCCATAGAGCACTTCATGCATTGCATTGCTAGGAAACAAATGTGAGGGGCGGGGTTGCTTCCTACCAGGAGAGTGCTTTCTGGTTGGCCCCATACAGTAAGCATGACGACTATTTTTCAAGACTAGATGATAACATTCACTCAGAACTCCGAATGTGCCCACCGACTTGTCGGAGTCGGGGTGCCCTGGTGAGAGCCGTGAACTGTGTTTTGCAGGTTGCAACAGCTATGTGGAAAGCAGACAACGGACACGATGGCGTCATATGCTAATTAGCTATCTTAGTCCACAGCAAGCGGAGCAAAGGAAGATTTGACAAAGCTGCGCCCTCAGTAGCAAATTCCTGATTTTTCCAGTTAAAGAGCTTTGAAGCAGTAGCGGGGTGTGAAGAGCTCTAGCTGGTTGGATTAAGCCATACTGACTGGGTTTCAATTTTGCTTTAAGTCTGAATGTGGTTTGTTAAGGTTTGTTTGTTTGTATGGGTCAATAATATTGCACAGAAACTGTCTAATGAGGGAGGGAAATGATGTACTTTTCCAGCTTCGTCTTCCTTGTGATATTGTCCTCTTTGGACTCCAGATCAACTTGTTACCTGTTTCTTGTATACAACTGCAGGTTTTAACTCAGGGGAAAATTAAAACTATGATCTTTTTCTTCTCCAGGCGCTAAAAGAATTGGCATGCAAGCATCAGAATCTGGTGGCGTTGCAATTAGGTAAGTTCCAAGGGCCTTGGGTAAAGAGGACACGTTTTGTACTACAAAGTGCTCAGAGTGTCCAGCTACGAGCCATTCTTGGAACTAACCCAACCTTCAGAGTCATTGGTTGGGTTCACTGTAGTTTTTGTGGGTTTGGCTAGTGTGTTGAGTGACTCCATTATGGGGTTTGCCAATTAGCGGAGTGTGTTACAGCTATAAGATCTAGGCTGCAAAAGTCTGGATGACAATGATGGAATCTCTCTGCAGACCTGAAAGAGTAACCCTAGTTTGTTTGGGCAGGCAAACTTCATATTGAAGATCAGTTTGCATATCTCAGAAATACTGTACATCATGTATCTCTATATATATATATTGGTTTCGTTAATAAACAATTGGGGGATTCTTCAATAGGTCTTGGTTATAAAACCATGATCTGCATATAATGTGCAAAGAAAGTCTGTATCACAGCTTGTCTGTGATTCCACGAAGATCAAAACTCTTAAAACTGACTTGACTTTAGCCACATTTGGAATTCTGTTTCTAGCAGAGTGACTGGGTCAAATTGCTGTCACCTTAAAGTTCTTGTTTTTGGCAGTGCCTTCCTGTGCTGCTGTTGAAACTCTCTTGTCCTTATTGGAGTCCAGTCTCTCACCTCCCTAGCTGCTCTTCAAGAAGGTGGTGGGGTGTGTGTTCGTGTCAGAAGCACCAAAGCACTTCTGTAGTGAAAGGATTTGCCCGTGACATCACCGTTGCCTGGGGGACGCCCAAGGAGGCTCCTTTCATGTCCCTGTGATTTTTCCCACTGGAGTGGTACCTAATTTATCTACTCGCATTTGCATGCTTTTGAACTGCTAGGTTGGCAGGAGCTGGGACTGATTTTTACTGATTGCCAGTAGCTCACTCCGGCACGCGGCTCACGCTCTTGGGTTTCGAACTGCCGAGCTGTCAGCCTTAATGGCTTCTGACTCAAGAAGGTGGTTAACTGCATGAACAGCCACACATATCTTCTGTGGTCCCAGGAACTCCTCTCTAGCAATTCTGAAACAGCACATGGCTGGTATTTAAATAATGTTATTTTCCTCAGATGTCACTAAACTTGAGAGCATCCAGGCAGCTGTGAAAAAGGTGCAGAAGTGTGTTGAAGAAGATGGGCTGACCCTCCTTATCAACAATGCTGGCCTTTTTTTGGGCAGCGATCTAAAAAAGGAAAATGCCAAGGATATGATGAAGGCGTATTCAGTCAATACTATTGGGCCCCTGCAAATAAGTCAGGTTTGTTTATGTTAATTTAACTTTTTTGAAATAACTTTCAAGACAAAGCAGCTTACTTTACTAATTAAATTAAAACACTGAACAATTCAGTTCAATGTAATTAAACAGAGTGGGCTAAAAATGCTGAATATAAGAAATTGTAAGCTGATTTGGGAGCAGGTTGAAAGGTTGGGAATTTCGGGGGTTTTCTCTCTCTCATTTTGGAAGGTGTTGGGTCAGAACCTTTCTGAAACTTCCATGCCCTATTTGTAAGGCACTATGTGGTCAAAATCGCACATATTCCCTCAAAAGAGACAATGGACAGAATCCGTAAAGATGATAGAGGCAACATCTTGCAAAGTCCTCTTGGATTCACTTTAATCCATGAACTCTGAGGAAATGAATGCAATTCTTCTCTGTGAACTTATGACCCCATGTCCCATCTTTCTTTTATCCAGAAGGTTGTGGAGAACACGGTAGGGGGCAATTATGGAGAACCCTGGAGGAAGTGGATTATCTGGATTCCCTGTCAATTTTCAGACTGAGCATGGGATGGAGAACTGCATGGGTTCCTGTTGTGAATGTCCTGTAGGAGGACCTTGATGAGTCAGTGCCCTTGCTTGTCCTGCTTGATCTCACAGCAGTGTTCAATGCCACCAGTCATGGCATATCTTTAGGCCACCTATGAGGTGGAAGATGAGGACACTGTCCTACGTTGGTTCTGCTGATTCCTGTGTAGGTGGTTTCAGTTGTTGTTAATGGTCGAGAAGAGGTTAAGCCCTTGGACACTTCAATATGGGATGATGCACGCTTTAGCCCTATACCCCATTTTGTACATTGACACATGATGCATTTTTGTCTTTCTTGTGGTGGACCTGCTCAGAGTCATTGGATGAGGCAGCACGCAGATATATATATACATACAGCCGTTGGGTGAGGTTATCCATCGCTATGGGGTGAGGTATCATCGGTACGCTGATGATGCCCAGCTTTACATCTCTGCCCCTGGCAAATTAAGCGATCCTCTGATGGTCCTGCCCTGGTATCTGGAGGCTGGAGGGGGAAAAAGAGGCTTTGGCTCAGCCCTAGCAAGACTGAGTGGCTTTGGGTTTGGGGGCGTGCAAGTTCCAACTTACCATCTTTGATTCTGGATGGGGTGGCACTGCCATAAACAGACCCTGTGTGCAATCTGGGGGTTCTCCTGGACTCACAACTCCTGCTCAAAGAGTAGGTGGCTGCTGTGGCCAGGAGGGCCTTTTCTGCCATGGTGCCCGCCCTTTGGAACATCGTTCCCCTGGACCTCAGATTGGCCCCGAGCCTGTCGGCCTTTATGAAGGCCCTGAAGACATGGCTCTACCACCGTGCTTGGTGGTCTGGCAATGGTGGGGTGCTTTTACAATGGCTTTGTTGAGCTTGACGCAAGGATGGACTTCGGCTGCTGACCATCGTTATTTTTATTTCAAACTGGTTATTGATGTTTTATTTGTTTGTAAATTGGTTTTTTACTTGTTTTTATTGGATTGTTGTTTTAACTGCTGTTAAAACAGAGTCATTTAGGTGAGATGGGTGGCCATACAAATTGAATACATAGATAAACAGATGGGTGATTAAATGAATAAAGAGGTTTCACATCTATTGTTAGGGTTGACCATCTAAATGGGGCCACTATGTTAAAAAGCCCTCCCTTTGATCCCTCATCCACCCTGGTAGATCTCACCATGCAGATACAAGTCAGGGTCTCTGGGTTCATCTTCGGGTTGGTTAAGGCTCTAAAAATAAGCCCCAGCATTTTTGGGGAGGTCCAGAAGTAAACTGGCCAGCTGCTAGAGTAGCTGATACAAAATGGATGTCATGTGCAGGGTCATACTTAAAAAAAAATACCCACGGGGATTGAGATACAGTGAAATCCCTGCAGAAAGAACTTAATTTGTCAATTTTTTTTAACCTTTTAACCCAGCAAGAGTTTGAACATAGCAGTGCTGCTCTATTTGGCTTTACTCTTTGTCTTCCTAACACACATGCACACGTGCCTGCATGGGCAGACACACACATTTAATCGTGTGTCCAAATGTTGGCATTCTGGAGTCAAATGTCAGAAGCTTACATCTGGGGGTTCCTACAGCTGCAATGAATTTGCTGGAGGGCACTGTGTGGGATCTAGCTTGCCCACCCCTCATCGCCTCTCTTTGCAAGTCATCTGTGTATCAGACTTCGCAATAACTGAAGTGTTGGAAGCATCTTAAAAGCAATCTGTCTTGCAACAGTTTTGTTGGGAGTGGTCAGGGCCTGGATGAAGCTAATGGAAGACCCTGAAGCAAATGGAAGACCCTTCTGATAACTGAGGCTGGCTTTTGATCCCTGCCGTTGCACAGCTCCTTTTCATAGACCTCACTGCAGCCCGTTCTCTCTTTTCCTTCCCCTCTCAAAGGCATTTCTGCCCCTGCTGAAGAAGGCGGCCCAGAGAAGTCCACAGCAAGGGCTGAGCTGCAGCAAGGCCGCCATTATCAATATATCCAGTATTGCAGGCTCAATCGAAATTATGTTTCGTTGGGAAACGTTTAAATACATTGCCAACCGCTGCAGTAAGGTAATTTTATTTACTTTATTTATTTATTTGTTTGTTTGTTAAGTTTTATCCCGCCTTTATTATTTTTAAAGATAACTCAAGGTGAGGAACATACCTAATACTCCTTTCTCCTCCTATTTTCCCCACAACAACCCTGTGAGGTGAGTTGGACTGAGAGAGAGGGACTGGCCCAACGTCACCCAGCCGGCTTTCATGCCTCAGGCGGGACTAGAACTCTCAGTCTCCTGGTTTCCCATTGGCTCCTTCCTAGGGCTGAGAGAGAGGGACTGGCCCAAGGTCATCCAGGCAGCTTTCGTGCCTAAGGTGGGACTAGAACTCACCGTGTCCTGGTTTCTAGCTTGGAGCCTTAACCACTAGACCAAACTGACTCACCGTTAAGGGGAATAATGTGGGGTGTAGGTGAAATTGCTTGCCCTCAGATAGAACCTGATACCTCAGAGGAATGGTCTTTTCAGGGTTGACTGCATCTGTCCATATCCAAATGTGCAATATAATCACGCGTTGATTTATTACATGCTGGTGAGATGCAGGAGAGTTTGGGAACACAAAACAACAGGCTCACCCCTGCTCAACTTTGGTTTTTTATAAATAAAATGGTGCAGGCCAGTTCTGTGTAGAAGATTTATCTTGAAGTCCCAGAGCATTTCTTCACAAGAAGGAAAGGAAAGGTTCCCCTGTGCAAGCACCGAGTCACGTGACCCCTGGGGAGACGCCGCTTTCGCGACGTTTTCCTGGCAGACTATAGAGCAGGGTGGTTTGCCATTGCCTTCCCCAGTCATAATTACCTTTCCCCCAACAAGCTGGGTACTCATTTTACCGACCTCGGAAGGATGGAAGGCTGAGTCGACCTGAGCTGGCTACCTGAGAACCAGCTTCCGCTGGGATCGAACTCAGGTCATGGGGAGAGTTTCGGTTGCAATACTGCCGCCTACCACTCTGCACCACACGAGGCTCTTTTCTTCACAAGAACTCTGCCCAAATTCAGATGTAATTCTTCTTTTGGAAGGTATCTCATGTGTAATGAACACAGATCTAGCTCCAGTGTAAAGACTGAAATTAAGAAGGAACTTCCTTCAATTGATTGTGTTTTATTTTTTATTTTTTTGCAAACATACATGATTATCATTTTCATTCATTGTATACAACTCAACAAGACATTGTGAGAAAAGAAGCAAAGCAATATCAGTGAGAATACTTGTAATCTTGGAGAGACAAAGGATGCTAAGATGAGAAAATGCTCCCCAAAACAATTTAATAGAAGTTTAGTTTGGCAGCTTAGACAGGCTGCTAAAATAGTGTGGCAGACATTTTTACCTGTAGGAGACTCCTATCAGAGATAGTAAAGGTGAAGTGGCAAACCACCACGATCCCAAGTGTAGACATCCTAAGTATGTTGGGGCAGGCTGAAGGCCTTAACAGAGATTGACAAAATTTATCCACCCTTCCAGTCCTGCCATTGCAGATGTAGAGGTGCCCAAAGCCAATTATCAGAGGATTAATGACTGAGCCCAGAAAATGGAATAAATGAGATTCTGTCTATGCTTCTTTGTTAGCCAGAGATGTGAGCATGTTGTTATCGTGGTATCCATTTTATGGGAAATAGCCAAAGTGGATGTGGAAATGGCTGTTGCAACCTTGATGTTTCATCCCTGCTTCCTTGCAGTTCCTATCACCTCAAGTCATAAAGAAACTGCTTAGAAAAAAATGGGACTGGGAGTGCTTCCCGCTTCTCTCAGGCCCTCTTATACCTAATATCTTGTAATGCATCACTTTATCATAATCTTTCCTTCTATTGTCTCTTTAATGCATTCCCTGCTCATCATTGTTGTTTGTTGCCAACAGACTGCTTTAAACATGCTCACCAAATGCCAGTCACTTGAGTATTCAGCTTTTGGAATTCTGTGTATATCCATCCATCCAGGCGTGGTGCAAACATCTAACACGGATGTAAGTGCTTTAACCCGAGAAAAAGAAAAACTCATTAATACATGCACACACATAAATATGGATGACCTAACAATGAGCCCCTGAAAGTTTTGATGTTCTAATGATTTGGGTGTTTAGCATTTTGGTTGCTCTCTTAATAATTCAAGTACATAAATGTTCCATGACTGTTAAGCAAATAGTCATAACCATACAGATTGAATTAAAAAGTCATGTTATATTTATTTATTATTATTTATTATTATTTCTAACTTATATCACCGCCCATCTCCCCCCACAAGGGGACTCTGGGCGGTTATATTTAAAGATGGTGGAGAATATCAACCTTAAAAAAGCAAGCTGAATAGGTCCTGAAGAAACCTTCATTCCCATTTTTCTCTCAAGGAAATCTACCTCATCTCTTCCCAACTTCCTTTCATGGAATCTCTGCTAGGTAGAGATACTTAAGGATTTTTCTACATTCAGCACATTCTTTCTCCTGAAAAGTTTATCCTTGCATCTTGACTGGCCAAGATTCAATCGCTCTAGTGGCCAGTCAAGATTTTAAAGCAAGGGACACATCTTATGCTAAGCTATGTTTTCTTTATTATTACCTAGAAAAGCACAATATACTAATTCTGAAAACATAATTAGCAAATGACAAGGAGGAGTGGGTAAATCACATCCTAAGGCAAAATTACATGGTGGAGGTTTAGGTATATTAGAAATACCAAAATAGGGACACCCCACAGACAAAAAATGGAAGGTGGTGGGATAGACCTTGGGGATAGATGTTGCCCCCTGATTGTTGCCTTGGCTGATTCAGTGGCTGTGCTTACCTGAGATTATCAGAATTTACTCAATGCGCCCAAATTTATGGATTTACAAGGCTCACTTAATCAAAGGGGCTATTTTCATACCGTTAGATTCACTATAATGTGGCCATCCAGTTTACAATGAGTTTAGGTGTCATGGAATTTCACCTCTAATGTGGAATTGAAGCCTTGGGGTGAAGAGATTGGATACCTTTTAGCTGCTAACCTTCGGTAAGAATCTCAGGCTATACAAGAGTGATTCTTTTCCAGTTTATGAGATCTTCCTTTGCAACAGGCGGAAATAACTGTGGAAGAGAGCACACAAGGTATCATGACTGTGCTGTCCCTGCTTTCTGAGAAGGACAACGGGACCTTTGTGGATTGGTTGGGCCGGCAGATTCCTTGGTGAACAATCTTGTTCCTATTGCCATGGCTACAATATATTCCCGTGATGAGTCCTCAATAAACCACGGAAAAACATGTTAATCTTGTCATTTTTGATGGTCTTTGTACTGTGTGCCTTCTTTTTCTGTGTGATGTTGGTCTTCACTGCAGAAATTGTTACAAATAACATCCCGGCAGTTTTTTGCCTATTTATCAGGATTGCTTGAGTAAGAATGATCACTGGACTGTGTGTCTCCCTCTGTTTCTGTGTGCTCAGGATCCAGCTGTGGAATACTTAAGAGGCAAGTTCCAGGGGATGCTAGTGTCAACTTCTAAGCCAGGGGTCCCTAAAGCTTTTGTGATCACACCTCCCTTTAGTGTAATCTTAATGTACACACCTCCGCTCAAAATCCAAACACCAAAATGAACACAAATGAACAATGAAAAGAGTACAGTGAAACTTTGGGAAAGGTGGATTTACTATAACTATGTAATTAAAAGGTTCTTCGCACCTCCCCTGGATTATGTCTGCACCTCCCCAAGGGAGGCACACATCAAAGTTTGGGAAAGCCTGCTCCAGCTGTCTCTCTTCCCCTCTCAATTCTGTTGGAATTATCAGGGGTCAACTCAGCATTGTCTCATAAGCATAAGGGGGGTCCTTTCTAGTAAACACATCTCTATTGTGCTTGTGGTATGTCACAAGTCACCTGATTTCCACTTCCTTTCTCCTTCTTGAGTTTGGGGGATTAACAATCTCCATTACTCTTTGGGCACACCTGCAAGCAGGAGGTGCTGCGGAATGCAGCTCTCGTCCTTTCATCTCTCTTGCACACAGATCTACTATGAATCTACTTGTATCCAGATCTACTGAATAAATGTAAGCTATCTCTATTTTTTCTTCATCTAACTACTATGTGAAGACTGAATTTATTTCTGAACCTAATTAAGCTTGATGTGCAAGTCCCTTCTGGTTCATGCTTCTACTTTGCAAGATTGTTGTTGGCTGCTTGGAATTCTTTTATTAACCTTCAAAACTCCATCAAATTCTCCAGGAGAAGATAAGTTCCAAGACAAACTAACTCCTAAGTGGCATTCTCCTGGGGAGGAGGTGAAATTTTCAAGGGCCATGTGCAAACAGGATGAGCTTGTATTACAGAGAGGCCCAGGCAACCCAGCTAAAGCATTCTTGGAATGAACAATGTCACTCGTTGGGTTGATCGTGTTTTCTGTGGGTTTGGCTAGTGATGCCAGTTATGTGGCTTGCCAATTATCAGAATATATTACCGCTAACATCCAGATGGCAGTGAGGTGTCAGGGACAAGATAGAGAAAACTCATTATATCCCTTTGCAGCCCTGATTGAGTAGCACTATCTGTACCTGAATAAGTACAACCACTTGCAGATTTATTCAGTTGGCTTTGCTTACAAAGCTATGACTGGAGTATAACGTGCAAGGACAGTCTGTGTCCCAGTTGTGTTTCATTTCACAAATGACCCAACCCCTCCAGCTGACTTTATTTTAGCCCCACTTGGAGCCAGGTTTTTAAAAGAGTGTTTGGGTCTCTCCTTGCTGGTGATCTTATAGTTCAGAGCTTTCCAAACGTTTTATGTTGGTGACACACTTTTTAGACATGCATCATTTCGCGACACACTCTTACAGCAGGGCACAAGGCAGGCACTAGGACCTGTGCGGAATCTCAGCAGGTTTGGAGGCAGCAGGGCACAAGGCAGGCACTAGGACCTGCGTGGAATCCTGGCAGGGCTCGGAGGCAGCAGCAGCCGCGACACACCCAGACACTGCAGCCGACACACTAACGTGTCCCGACACACAGTTTGGAAAGCTCTGTTATAGTTCTTGTTTCTAGGCAATGCCTTCGTGTGCTGCTGCTGACACCCTCATGCTGTTACTGGAATTGTGGGTCTCAACCAGTGGGGCCTGGAAGCTCTCTAGTTGCTGCTGAGAAGGTGATGAGTTGCATGGGTGGACATAAAGATCTGAAGTTCCAAACAACTCCTCCCTAGCACTTCTGAAACAGCGTGTTGCTGTTGTTCCTCAGATGTCACTGATCAAAGCAGCTTACTTTATTAAATAAAATTAAAAGACTGAACAATTAAGTCCACACTAACTAAATACAGCAGGAAAATAATGCGGAAAATAGGTAAGCAGAAATTTTACATTTCTTTGAAAGCAGGTTGGAACATGTGGGGGTGTGTGGATTATTCTCCAGTAATTTTCTGGACATGCTACAAAACCCAATTAATATAGTACTTAATGGTGTTTTCAACTCCATGAGAAAACTTGTGATATATGCAACAAAAGAGAAAGAAAGGTCACAATAAATAAAGGTAAAGCACGTTGATCTCTCCTTCTCCAGTGGTACATTCAGGAGCAGAAGGCAAATCTCCTCTCATCCTCCCCCTTTCTTTTTATATCCTTACAACAGTCCTTTAGAGCATGCTATAAATGTAGGTGGAGATGAATAGCACAAATATTTTGTAACATGGTATATTATCATTGAGTAATATCTTGATTGCTCCTTTGGTTAAAGCAAGCAGTGTTGACATCAGCAACATGCAACTGAGGTTTTTCAGATCTATTCTTACAATAACTTTTTATTAAGCTTTTTAGAAAAGAATATAAACCATGAAATATGAAAGACATACAAAGAATACAATTAGTAAAATACAAGTAAGTAAATATGGGATCTAAAATCTTGTAGAGGTTAGTTTTCCAAAGATCACTTTTTAAAGGACAGTTTAAAAGTTACTATTCAGCTTTTAACTAGAAAATACATGCTTAACCCAGTATAAATCACTAACGAGAGTTATAGTCTCATTATAAAGTATAGTCTACTTTATTATAAAGTACGTCAACACTAGGAATCTAATCTCCTATGAAGTTGAAATATAAACTCTAAACATAAAAAATAAGATATAGTACAAATATGTACAATAAATTATCATCCAAAAATTATTTCATGTTAGAATTTAATTCTACGTCAATTTACTTTATATATATATATGAAGTTATTTTGGACATGGAAGCATAACTTGATTAACCATTGTGAAGTAAAAATCTCAAAAGATTTTAACCTCTGTCTTGTTTGCAATGAAGTCTCATAATCTGAACAAATTATTGCCTTTTCACTGATTTCTTTTTCTTTTTTTTGGTATCCTCTTCTACATATAAATAGAGATTTAAGGGATTTAATAAAACTTCCCCCCAGAGGAAAACCTGGGCTTATTCTTATTATTTCCATTCTGAAATCCATGTTCAACAACTAGCATGGGAGTACAAATTTAAAATTCAGAGCACTTAGTCCTATTGGCTCTTGAATCCTGCAAAATCTGCAATTTAATCCTTGGTGTTTTATTGGATCATATGTACTTAATTACTTCTTTAGGCCAGTGACCTGATACCTTATTTTCAATATATACCAGATTCACTTGAAAAAGAAAGTTGAGTCTTGGTAGAATGTTCACTTCAACAGCTACAATTCTTCCTAACCAAAACTAGTTTTTCAAAATAGAAATATTTATTATTTCTTAAATAATAAATAAATATTTTTAATAATATTTATTAAACTACATTACTCTTTATTAAACTACAGTAAAAGCCTGATACAAGACCATGTTCAATTTAAATGTATAAATTATTGTTAAAAGGAGAAATGGTGGAGGAACAAGTTAAAGACTGTATAATTCAATGGGCAAAAAATATTGGCCACAATATACAATTGCAACAATGGGAAGATATGTGGACTAAAGGATTAAAATTTACTTTGTGTTATAATCTAAAAGAAAATTTTTACAAGATGATGTACCGATGGTATATGACCCCACAAAAACTTGCAAAAATGTATGGGAATATTTCCAACTTATGTTGGAAATGTAAAAAACAAGAGGGGTCTTTTTACCATATGTGGTGGACATGTAAAATGGCAAAGAAATTTTGGATTGAGATACATTCACTGATGCAAAATATACTACAAATACGAATACCATTTAAACCAGAATTTTTTTACTCGGAATTTTGGATGTACAAATAGAAAAACATTTTTTTAGAATAATACAATATATGATTACAGCAGCAAGACTTTTATATGCACAAAATTGGAAAAACCTAATTGTACCAACGATACAGGAATGGATGTTGAAATTATTGGATATGGCAGAAAACGACAAATTGACATGTTTATTAAAAGAAAATTCAAATCGTTATTTTCTTAAAGAGTGGAAGCTTTTGACGGACTATTTGCAAAAAGCAGGAGGAGCAAAGCTTGCATGGGGTTTTGATGATTAGATTATATATAAATAGAAGATATTAGACAAGAAATGTATATGAATGTTATATGAATAGCCAGCATGTAAGGACAAATTACTTTTCTTTACTCATATGACCATAGATAGATCGGAAGTTATCCAATTTCTATGTTTGTTTTCTTCCTTTTCTTTTGCCTTACTACACTTTTCTTTTTCTTTTTCTATTTCTTTGATTTGTATTTCTATTTCTGTTTCATTTTCAACTTTTAACTTTGTATATTTAAAATCTTAATAAAATCTATAAAAAAAAAAGACCATGTTCAGTAGCTGTATAGGCTCAACTGATGATATTAAAGAGTCTTTAGGTTAGTCATTTTAACTAAAATATCATCCCCAAATAATTTCAGTTTATGTTCTTGCATTACTAGTCTGGTTCAGGAAACGTTTATCAGAACGTTTAAGATGGGTGTGGAGTAATCCCATAATTGTACTTCCTGTGATGAGAAAAGGCATTTGAAGCAAGCCTTCAAGTAGGTTGGAAGCAGAAGCTGCTGCTCCCGAAGAGATGGCAAAGTCAGTTGATTTCTCTGTTTTCAGCGTTCTGGTGACAGGATCCGATCGGGGGATTGGTCTCGGTCTGGTGAAGAGGTTTCTGGAGCTGCCCTGCCCACCCAAATGGGTCTTTGCTACAACTCTTGATCTGGAGGGAAAAGAAGGGAAGGTAAGAATCAGTTAGCATAGCATAAATGTGCCAGGGAAATGTGACCCAGTGGCTAAGCAGCAGCTGGGTTCATGCTCAACAGTAAGCTATGGCTTCTTTTAATTCTGACCTATTGTATAAGATTCAATTGCCCGGGTCAAAGCAAAGTTCTGGGAATCTAACATGATACCAGGGGTAATACTCTGCTCAGCAGAATTTTTTGACACCTGCCAAGTACCCTCCCCTACTTAATTTTTTAAAAGATTCTTTAATTTTAAAACTCTGAGAAGCTAAAATGCTAGAATCAAAGCACCAACCTCAAGGTTATATTTTAAACCACCCTGTGAAGTTTTGATCCATCTCCATCCATCCATCCATCCATCCATCCATCCATCCATCCATCCATCCCACTCTTCCTTTTCATGTCAAGTACAGATTGAGTTCATTCTGTATCAGTATTATATGTATAAGACTGAAAAATCATTGAAGTATTATTTTTAGTATATAAAATACACAGTTTGGTATATTTTGGGTGATACATATAACCATTTTTTAAAAGAAGCAATGCTATGCATATTGCATACGAGAAGAAAGGATTAAACAATACTAGGGCAAAAAATTAAGATAATATGTCAGGAAAGAAAACACGAGTAAATTTCTATAACAATTTTTATTACTTGTATTATTTTATTCTTTTTTATTTTTTATCCCGCCTTTTATTATTTTTATAAATAACTCAAGGCGGGGAACATACCGAATACTCCTTCCTCCTCCTATTTTCCCCACAACAACAACCCTGTGAGGTAAGTTGGGCTGAGAGACAGGGACTGGCCCAAGGTCACCCAGCCGGCTTTCATGCCTAAGGCGGGACTAGAACTCTCAGTCTCCTGATTTGCCATTGGCTCCTTCCTAGGGCTGAGAGACAGGGACTGGCCCAAGGTCACCCAGCCGGCTTTCATGCCTAAGGTGGGACTAGAACTCCTGGTCTCTTGGTTTCTAGCCTGGAGCCTTAACCACTAGACCAAAATGGCTATTAAAGATTATGTTATACAGATAAAATTAATACAATCTACATAGTATAAAAATATATAAAAAGAAAGAAAATTAAAAATTAAAAAAGTGTAGAAAAAGAAGAAAAAAGGGGAAGGGAAGGGAAGGGAAGGGAAGGGAAGGGAAGGGAAGGGAAGGGAAGGGAAGGGAAGGGAAGGGAAGGAAAGGAAAGGAAAGGAAAGGAAAGGAAAGGAAAGGAAAGGAAAGGAAAGGAAAGGAAAGGAAAGGAAAGGAAAGGAATTTCTCCCTTCATCCCCAGCAAGTATAATTAACATTAATTGCTTATCACCATCTCTTAAAATAAAACCATCTCTTCATCCAATATCTCACCCCCTTCCCTATAAACCAGCCTTCTCTACCTTTTGACCCTGGAGGAACCCTTGAAATATTTTTCAGGCCTCAGGGAACCCCTGCACATTCAGGCTCAAATATAGGCCAGAAGTTACAAAATTATTATATTCATTTCATCGGTAGACCTGTATATATGCATGAACAGTGTTCTTAAACTAAAAATAAAGAATGAAACTTACCTCTTTAATGTGAAGTTCCCAAATTTCAAATAATTTTTTTAAAAATTGTGATCTCCCAGGGAACCCCTAGTGACCTCTCGCAGAACCCTAGGTCCATCTTTTAAGACCATCTCTTAAAATAATACCAACCATCTCTTCATCCCATATCTCACTCTCTTCCCTATAAACCAATCTTTAAAGCCTCATCAATCCATCTTAATCAGAAAAGGCCATTAAGGGTTATCAGAAATAACAACATAACTCAAACTATATCAAATAAACCCAATTTGAATCCTTCATTTTACATTTATATCTCCTTTTCTATTTAAACAAATACCCCCATCTCCTTTCTTCAAATAAACGAAACCTTTAAAATATTGTCATCTGGTGCTAGTCAACAAACATCCATTAAACTTTACCAAAGATAGCAACCTGTTCATTTTAGCCTTGATCAAATGAACTGATTTTATATTCTTTCCTCTTTCTCCCAACAATCTTAATCCCCTCAAACAATCTCTTAACATCTGCTTTCTTTTCATACTCTCTTTGTCTCTTCTCCCAGAATTGTTGGCATCTTTAACAAGCCCCTTTTGTAATTCCAGTATAAAAAGGTTATCCACGTCACTGTTCATATTCTCACTGTCTCTTCTCACGAAATCATTGACAACTTCAACAAGGCCCTTTTGTAAATGCACTTTAAAGAGGTTATCCTTATCACTCTTCTGGTTTAGTATTTGTGTGTCTTTTTTAATTGTTAAATCATCAACTGGTTTCATTTGTAAATCCAATGTTTCATCTTTTCATATATCCGCTATTTGTAATGGTATGTGGGGAAGACCTTGGGAGATGGGGCAAGGAGATGCTGTGTAGGGAATGGTCAGATAACAGAGGGCATAGTCCGCAGCTGCATAGTGGGTGGAACAAGAGGCTCAGAAGAGACCCTCCCTAGTTTCTCAGGCTATAAAGGAGATGGGGGGAGGGTTGTACTTTCAGACTTGCAAGATTATGTTAATGTAGCTTTACAATAAAGTAGAATTAGTTCATCTGGTTGTGTTTCCTGTCTGGTCTACCTGGAAAGGCTGACATCATCTTGCAAGTCTGAAAATTTCCTTCACAGTGTGAGAAGCTAGGAGGGTCCCTTCTGAGCCTCTTGCTCCACCCACTATCCAGCTGCAGGCTATGCCCTCTCTTGTCTGACAGTTCCCTAGACAGCATCTCTTCACTCCATCTCCCAAGGTCTTTCCCACATACCATTACAATATTTCATCATTTTCCACCTCTTTCTTAGACTTCCAAGCCATCTTCTCAATTCCACATGTAAACATAGAAAGTTTCCCACAGGAAGGATTCTTATAGTTAATTTCAAAGTTCTAATTCAAGTCCATCTGGACCCTTGATCCATTTAAAACTTTCTAAAATCAGCACTGTAATCACCCTTTTGCTGTATATTCCACACAAAAAAAGAATATTTTTTTTTTGCAAAACCTAAAACTCATAATTAAAACTTTTTTCTTAAAGGATTGAAGAAAAACTTACCCAGTGAATATGATCTAATTTGTGGTTCTGAAGGTTCTCAATCTTTAAAAAGCAGTAGAAAAAAAAGTAAACTCCAAAGCGATTAGGAAGTGAGGTTCAGTTGAACCTTGAGTCCATAAAAGGCTACATTGATGGCTATGAGCTTCATGGAATCCCATGACTCCCAACTGTTTGCCAGCGACTGCAAAAAGTCAGTTTCTGCCATCTACTAAGAAAGAAACCAGCTGTCCAGAGTACGTATGGGTGATCTCGAGATCTCTTCTTTCTCCAGAGAAATTGTGGTGGTCCGGATCAAGCATCCAGCTGCCGTTTTCAGCCATAATGTCTTCTGCTGTCCATGGGAGGTCAGTTCACCATTTCCTCACTGGAAGTCTCAGAAAATATGACTAAATTTAATTTGCATCAACACAGCCAATTATGTCTCTCCATGATAATGTACCCTTGCAAACCATCCTGCCCATAGAGCACTTCATGCATTGCATTGCTAGGAAACAAATGTGAGGGGCGGGGTTGCTTCCTACCAGGAGAGTGCTTTCTGGTTGGCCCCATACAGTAAGCATGACGACTATTTTTCAAGACTAGATGATAACATTCACTCAGAACTCCGAATGTGCCCACCGACTTGTCGGAGTCGGGGTGCCCTGGTGAGAGCCATGAACTGTGTTTTGCAGGTTGCAACAGCTATGTGGAAAGCGGACAACGGACACGATGGCGTCATATGCTAATTAGCTATCTTAGTCCACAGCAAGCGGAGCAAAGGAAGATTTGACAAAGCTGCGCCCTCAGTAGCAAATTCCTGATTTTTCCAGTTAAAGAGCTTTGAAGCAGTAGCGGGGTGTGAAGAGCTCTAGCTGGTTGGATTAAGCCATACTGACTGGGTTTCAATTTTGCTTTAAGTCTGAATGTGGTTTGTTAAGGTTTGTTTGTTTGTGTCAATAATTGCACAGACGCTGTCTAATTGCACAGACGCTGTCTAATGAGAAAAAAAATGATGGACCTTTCCTGCTTCGTCTTCCTTGTGATATTGTCCTCTTTGGACTCCAGATCAACTTGTGTCAGAGATCGGCAGATCTCTGCCAAAGACGCTAGACTGATATGCACATTTCAGGAGGCTGCAACTGACACGAAAGAGACACCGGCTTTGAAGTAGACCGGTTCACACCTAGCTGACAATCCCGAATACACATCTCCGGGAGCGAATATCTGAGCAGCTTGGAAAGACACGAGTTACATGTGTCACCACCAAAGAACCTTGGGAGGGGGGAAGATTTAAATGTGCATGCTTTACTGGTTTCAGCCATTCAAGTCTTCGTTCGTGCTAGCTTCTGTATGCTATAATAAACTCTTCTGCTTCTAAGAACTCATGTGTCTGTGAGTTACTCTAGAGCACGGGGATTATAGATACCGGATGGGAGTGCCTTACATAAAGACTTGAATGGAAAACATTTTTTGACTACCTATCCCGGGGATTACTCTGATATCCAGCGAACCCTCAGTTGAAGGTGGCCACGCACACAACCACACCTCATTACCACAGCACGAAATGGAATCGGTAGAGGTGGCAGAAATCAACGAAGAAGCTGGACCCAGCTCAGCAAGCACCCAGAAGATGGAGGGAGCTGCCGGTGAGCGGGAGGGCAAAAAAGCACAGAGGAAGGAAAAACACAGAGGTAGCCAAAACCCCCACCCATCTAAGCAGCACCGAGCCGAGGCTGGCGGGATGGTCCGTAGCTGTGGGTGAAGGGATAGTGGAGAAAGGAGGAAAAGGCACCAAGAAGAGGGTCACACCAACCCAGCGCATCGTGCGTTTAGAAGACCAGATGTCCCATGTGCAGTTGAATATAGGACTGCTGATCAACAAAATGGACTCGTTGGGAGCAGCCTTTGGGAAATTGATGGACAAACTAGATGAACCCAGAGTGAGGGAACAGAGCCTGGTGACACCCGAAGAAGAGGGGGACATCGGGGAACCGGATGTTGAAAGTGAGGGGGAGGAAGAAGAAGAATTTCGCCCCTACAATCGATCACCCATGACCCCGTTATACAATCAATGCACGACCCCAGTGGGGGTTCACACACCATTTGGCATAGGTGAATTGAAGACGAAATTTAATGGAGACCCCAAGAATTTAGCATGCTTTTTAACGCATGTACAAGGGTTCATGAGGGAATTTGAATACACCTTCCGAACGGAGGAGAGTAAAATTAGGTATGTCTCCAGCTTTTTAGAAGGGGAGGCAGGTGACTGGCTGGTAACGCTACATGACGGGGGCAAGGGAACTACTGGACTTTCAGAAGTTTATGTATGCCCTCCGGAAATTATTTGAAGATACGCTGACTAAAGTATCAGCCAGGGCACGACTTAGGAACTTAAGGCAGGGAAACAGAGCAGTAGCTGAATACGCTATGGACTTTAAAAAGCTCTTATCTTACCTGCCAGAATGGCCGGAATCGATAAAGATTGAACACTTCCAGTATGGATTAAAACAGGACCTACTGGAAAAGGCATTAGATAGAGATGACCCTGGAACTTTAGAGGGGTGGATCCAATTAGCTGGGAAAATTGAGAGTAACAGACTACAGCTACAAAGTATCAGAAACTTACAATTCAGGCAGAGGAACGAGGGGACTTTCAGTAACCAGCCCCGTTCGAACGTGAAACAGCGGAATTGGGAAGAGGAGAAGGATCGCCGGACAAGAGAGGGACTGTGCTTCCGCTGAGGGAAGGAGGGACACCGAATAAGTGCTTGCCCTCAGGGGAAAGCGAGCTTTAAGGAAAAACCTCCGGCGAAAAAGGCAGCTGACAGAAGTACCCTCAAAGCAACACCCACCAAAGGAAAAGGAGTGGCTGCGGCAACTGTGAACCCATGGCAGAATCCGGACCTGGAAGAAGACAGTGATGACTCTGACTTTGAAATCCAGACGGCGGGAAACGAGCCAGGTCTGTTCTGATGAGTGCCACAGGACAGACCTCCACAAAGGGGCGCAAAGGAAGTAGTCGTAACAACCCGACAATGCACCTAAAGGTACAGTTGAGAACTTTGGGTGGGAGGAAAAAATATGCAGGGGTTGCAATGCTAGACTCGGGTTGCTCTAGAAACTTAATGCACCCGAACGTAGCTGAAAAGATGGGACTGGACCTGTTTAAGCTTAAAACGCCCATCACATTTTGCCAATTGGATGGGTCGGAATTGAAGGGGGGGCCAGTGGAGTTTTACACTGAAGGACTGCAAATGACTATAGGGACTCATGTAGAGACTTTGCGGTTTTTAGTGGCTCCCATTGCAACACGACCCATCGTGTTAGGACTGAAATGGCTGAGGGCAAGAAACCCCAAGGTGGACTGGGTTTCGGGAGAATTGGACTTTATGGATGGAACTTATCATGAGATGGACAATGATAGCACACCTAATAGCCTGTAGCTGGGGGCATCCGGAATGGAACTTGAGGAGGGGGAGCAGGACCGAGGGGGTGGCACACTCACAGGCACAATTCCTGGAAAATACCTCCCTGTGGCGGAGGTATTCGATAAGAAGGAATGTGAGCAAGAACCCCCACACAGGCAGTCTGATGCGACCATTGACCTCATCCCAGGGGCACCTTTTCCCAAGCCCAAGATGTATGCCATGACGCAAAACGAATTACAGGAATTGCGTAAATTCATAGATAAAAATTTGGCACGTGGGTTCATTGAACCAGCCAACTCCCCCCTGGCAGCCCCGGTATTATTTAGGAAGGAAAAAGACGGGTCCCTCCGGCTTTGCATGGATTACAGGGGTCTTAATGCAATTTCGGTTACGAGACAGTACCCTCTCCCATTACTGAAAGACATGTTAGCCCAACTATCCAAAGGGAAAATTTTCACGAAATTAGATGTCAGGGAGGCTTACTATCGTGTGCGCATAAGGGAGGGGGACGAGTGGAAAACTGCATTCAATTGCCCATTGGGATCGTTTCAATACCGCGTGCTCCCATTTGGGATTGCGGGGGGACCGGGAATTTTCATGAGGTTCATAAATGAAGTGTTGTATGAATTTCTGTACAAAGGGGTAATTGTATATTTGGATGACATATTGATTTTTTCTGAAAATTTGGATGAACACATGGAATTAGTCAAGAGGGTTTTAGAGAAATTACTTGAGGCGAAGCTATATGTGAAACTTGAGAAATGTGAGTTCCACAAGGAGAAACTAGACTTCCTGGGGTATCGCATATCACATGAGGGCATTGAGATGGACCCTGAGAAAGTCAAAGCAGTCCTAGGTTGGGAGCCCCCCTGAACGCGCAGACAGCTACAAGCGTTCCTCGGGTTTGCGGGGTTCTATAGGCAATTTATTCAGGATTTTGCGCAAATTGCGTTGCCCCTGACTGACTTACTAAAAACAAAAGGCAAGGGGGTGAAAGCAAAAGCCCCGCCACCGAGCACGAAACTCGTGTGGACCCAAGAATGTCAGGAAGCCTTTGACAAGTTAAAAGTAAAATTCACCAATGAGCCCATCCTCAAACACCCAGAGGTAGACAAACCATTCATCATACATACGGACGCATCTTTTAGCGCAGTTGGAGCCATACTACTGCAGGCAGATGACAGTGGGAAAGTAAAACCATGTGCTTACATTTCCCGGAAATTTAATCCAACGGAGAGACGATGGCATATTTGGGAGGAAGAGGCGTTTGCTGTTAAACATGCCCTGAGCACATGGCGACACCTCTTGGAAGGGGCAGCAGAAACGTTCCAAGTGTGGACTGACCACAAAAACTTGGAAGCTCTCAAGTCCCCCAGAAAACTAAATCCAAAACACCTATGGTGGGCAGAGTTCCTCAGTAGATTTAATTTCACACTGAAGTACTTCCCTGGGGGGAAAAACTACCTGGCAGACGCGTTGTCACGACTGCCGCAACATGAAAGCAGGATGGAGGAAGTTATAGAGCCACTCATCCCTTTGCTGCCAGCGGCGGCTCAGAGCCAAGCGGCAAAGGAAGAGAGGTGGGAGGGCAACATGGCGATCACTCGCAGCAGCGCGAAGCGCGTGGCAGAGAGCGACCAATTGACAGACGAACTGCGGGCGGCAACAGTGACAGACGCATGGTGGAGAAAGACGCACCCTAGTGGAGAAAGATGGAGTGGGGTGGAAAGACAACAAAGCCTATGTCCCTGAGCCTTTAAGGCAAAAGGTCTTGAACCTACATCACGGTCACAAAACGGCAGGGCACTTCGGATTTGTGAAAACTCTACATTTAATCCGGCACAAATTTTGGTGGCCATCACTGCGCACAGACATTAAAGCCTATGTGTGCTCATGCCCAGTGTGTGCAACCGCCAAACGGAAAATGGGAAAACCCACAGGGAAATTACAAGAGGTTGCAAACCCCACACAGCCATGGAAGCAAATTGCTATGGATTTTATAGTTGACTTACCGATGAGCAGAAAGAACACAGCCATTTGGGTGGTCACAGACTTATTTTCTAAACAGGCACATTTCATTGCTTGCAAGGGAATACCAAATGCTCCAAAACTAGCTAAGATGTTCATTCAGCACATTTATAGAGCTCATGGAACGCCGGAACGCATAATCAGCGATCGCGGCAGCACTTTCACTTGCAAGTTCTGGCGGGCGTTTTTAAAGCTAATTGGATCGGAACAGGGGCTCAGTAGTGCGTTCCATCCGTGCACAGACGGAGCGAGTGAACGCATTAATGCCACATTGGAGCAGTACCTTAGATGCTACATTAATTACCAACAGAACGATTGGGCTGAACTGTTGCCGTTCGCAGAGGTTGCTTACAATAACGCGCTTCACCAAAGCACGGGGTTTTCGCCATTCAAAGTAGCTACAGGGCAGGAATTTGTCCCCATCCCCAAACTGGCCATGTCCAACACCACAGAACTAGAGCAACCTTTGAAAGCGGACACCTGGATAGCGAAGATAACCAGTAATTGGCCAGTCATGGTAGAAACATTGCAGGAAGCCAAGGCAAGATACAAAAAGCACGCAGATCGAAAACGGGCAGAAGAATGGGAGTTGAAAGTAGGGGACAAGGTGTATCTGTCAACAAAAAACCTGAGGGCAACACAGCCGTCACGGAAACTGGCTCAAAAATTCATAGGTCCATTTCCAATCATTGAGGTCATCAATCCAGTAACGGCAAAATTGCTATTGCCAAAGGCACTAAGAAAGGTACACCCAGTTTTTCACATTAGTTTGTTAAAACAACACCACAGTTCACAGCAATGGCATCCAGAACCAGAGGAACCCACCCCATTATTGGTTGAGGGAGAACCACACTTTGAAATTGATAGGATTCTGGGTTCCAGATGGCACAAGGGGCAGTTGCAGTATCTAGTGAAGTGGCAACATCTACTGATTGGAGACAGGGAGTGGGTTATGCCGAATCACACACGCGCTCCCAAATTAGTAAAAACCTTTCACAGGGAGTTCCCGGACAAACCGCATTGAAACAGGTGGCTGAACAATGCAATATGCTAAAATACTTTTGTGCTCTCTCCTCACAGGAAATGTCTGGAACTGTGTAATTAATTTGTTGGGTTAATAACACACGCAGCTAAGGGGGTAGGGGGAGCATCTTGGGCCGGGAGCATGTCAGAGATCGGCAGATCTCTGCCAAAGACGCTAGACTGATATGCACATTTCAGGAGGCTGCAACTGACACGAAAGAGACACCGGCTTTGAATTAGACCGGTTCACACCTAGCTGACGATCCCGAATACACATCTCCGGGAGCGGATATCTGAGCAGCTTGGAAAGACACGAGTTACACGTGTCACCACCAAAGAACCTTGGGAGGGGGGAAGATTTAAATGTGCATGCTTTACTGGTTTCAGCCATTCAAGTCTTTCTTCGTGCTAGCTTCTGTATGCTATAATAAACTCTTCTGCTTCTAAGAACTCATGTGTCTGTGAGTTACTCTAGAGCAGGGAGATTATAGATACCGGATGGAGTGCCTTACAACTTGTTACCTGTTTCTTATGTACAACTGCAGGTTTTAATTCAGGGGAAAATTAAAACTATGATCTTTTTCTTCTCCAGGCGCTAAAAGAATTGGCATGCAAGCATCAGAATCTGGTGGCGTTGCAATTAGGTAAGTTCCAAGGGCCTTGGGTAAAGAGGACACGTTTTGTACTACAAAGTGCTCAGAGTGTCCAGCTACGAGCCATTCTTGGAACTAACCCAACCTTCAGAGTCATTGGTTGGGTTCACTGTAGTTTTTGTGGGTTTGGCTAGTGTGTTGAGTGACTCCATTATGGGGTTTGCCAATTAGCGGAGTGTGTTACAGCTATAAGATCTAGGCTGCAAAAGTCTGGATGACAATGATGGAGTCTCTCTGCAGACCTGATAGAGTAACCCTAGTTCAGAGCTTTCCAAACTTTTCATGTTGGTGACAGACTTTTTATACATGTATCATTTCGCGACACACTCTTACAGCAGGGCACAAGGCAGGCACTAGGACCTGCATGGAATCTGGGCAGGGCAGGTTTGGAGGCAGCAGCCACCGCAACACACCCAGACACTGCAGCCGACACACAGTTTGGAAAGCTCTGCCCTAGTTTGTTTGGGCAGGCAAACTTCATATTGAAGATCAGTTTGCATATCTCAGAAATACTGTACATCATGTATCTCTCTATATATATATTGGTTTCGTTAATAAACAATTGGGGGATTCTTCAATACGTCTTGGTTATAAAACCATGATCTGCATATAATGTGCAAAGAAAGTCTGTATCACAGCTTGTCTGTGATTCCACGAAGATCAAAACTCTTAAAACTGACTTGACTTTAGCCACATTTGGAATTCTGTTTCTTGCGGCTCACGCTCTCGGGTTTCGAACTGCAGAGCTGTCAGCCTTAATGGCTTCTGACTCAAGAAGGTGGTTAACTGCATGAACAGCCATGCATATCTTCTGTGGTCCCAGGAACTCCTCTCTAGCAATTCTGAAACAGCACATGGCTGGTATTTAAATAATGTTATTTTCCTCAGATGTCACTAAACTTGAGAGCATCCAGGCAGCTGTGAAAAAGGTGCAGAAGTGTGTTGAAGAAGATGGGCTGACCCTCCTTATCAACAATGCTGGCATTGGACTGGACAACGATCTAGAAAAGGAAAATGCCAAGGATATGATGAAGGTGTATTCGGTCAATACTATTGGGCCCCTGCAAATGAGTCAGGTTTGTTTACATTAATTTAACTTTTTCGAAATAACTTTCAAGACAAAGCAGCTTACTTTACTAATTAAATTAAAACACTGAACAATTCAGTTCAATGTAATTAAACAGAGTGGGCTAAAAATGCTGAATATAAGAAATTGTAAGCTGATTTGGGAGCAGGTTGAAAGGTTGGGAATTTCGGGGGTTTTCTCTCTCTCATTTTGGAAGGTGTTGGGTCAGAACCTTTCTGAAACTTCCATGCCCTATTTGTAAGGCACTATGTGGTCAAAATCGCACATATTCCCTCAAAACAGACAATGGACAGAATCCGTAAAGATGATAGAGGCAACATCTTGCAAAGTCCTCCTGGATTCACTTATTTTTGGGGGCGCTGGTGCACCCCCTCCTCAAGAAACCTTCCCTGGACCCCACTGTTTTGAACAATTTTTGTCCTGTCTCCCACCTTCCCTTTTTGGGGAAGGTGGTTGAGAAGGTGGTGGCGCTGCAACTCCAGAGGATTCTGGATGAAACGGATTATCTAGACCCCTTTCAGTCAGGTTTTAGGCCGGGATATGGGACAGAGACGGCATTGGTCGCGCTTATGGATGATCTCTGGCGGGAGCGGGATGGAGGGAGTGCATCCATTCTCACTCTCTTGGACCTCTCAGCGGCTTTTGATACCGTCGACCATGGTATCCTTTTGGAGCGACTCAGGGAGATGGGGGTGGGCGGTGTAGTTTTGCGCTGGTTTACCTCCTTCCTCCAGGGTCGCTCGCAATCGGTGGTACTAGGAGAGGAGAGATCCGACCCACGGGCCCTTCTTTGTGGGATGCCGCAGGGTTCGGTTCTCTCTCCTCTCCTATTTAACATCTACATGAAGCCGCTGGGTGAGATCATCCGTCATCACGGGATGAGGTATCACCAATATGCTGATGATACTCAATTGTATATCTCCATCCCGGGTGAAGTAAGTGTTGCAGTGGACACCCTATCTCAGTGCCTAGGGGCTGTAGGGGCCTGGATGGGGAACAACAGGCTTCAACTGAACCCTGGTAAGACGGAGTGGCTATGGATTGACGGCCCCTCGGCCTCCAGGAAGTTATCTTTAATTCTGGATGGGGTGGCACTACCCCGTTCAGACTCAGTCCGGAGCTTGGGGGTCCTCCTGGACTCACGACTCCTGCTCGAAGAGCAGGTGGCAGTCGTGGCCAGGAGGGCCTTTGCACAGCTTCGGCTTGTGTGCCAGTTGCGCCCCTTCCTGGATCGAGGGGCCCTCCGAATAGTCGCTCATGCCCTTGTCATCTCCCACATAGACTATTGCAACGCACTCTACATGGGGCTACCCTTGAAGAGTATCCAGAAGCTTCAGCTGGTCCAGAATGCGCCTCTCTTTGCAAGTCATCTGTGTTTCAAACTTCGCATTAACTGAAGTGTTGAAAGCATCTTAAAAGCAATCTGTCTTGCAACAGTTTTGTTGGGAGTGGTCAGGGCCTGGATGAAGCTAATGGAAGCTAATGGAAGACCCTTCTGATAACTGAGGCTGGCTTTTGATCCCTGCCGTTGCACAGCTCCTTTTCATAGACCTAACTGCAGCCCGTTCTCTCTTTTCCTTCCCCTCTCAAAGGCATTTCTGCCCCTGCTGAAGAAGGCGGCCCGGAGAAGTCCACAGCAAGGGCTGAGCTGCAGCAAGGCCGCCATTATCAATATGTCCAGCATCAGAGGTTCGATTGAACTTATGTTTCGTTGGGAGACGTTTAAATACATTTCCTACCGCTGCAGTAAGGTAATGGGAGTAATGTGGGGTGTAGGTGAAATTGCTTACCCACAGACAGAACCTGATACCTGAGAGGAAACCACCATGATCCCAAATGTAGATGTCCTAATTATGTTGGGGCAGGCTGAAGGCCTTAACAGAGACTGACAAAGATTTATCCACCCTTCCAGTCCTGCCATTGCAGATGTAGAGGTGCCCAAAGCCAATTATCAGAGGATTAATGACTGAGCCCAGAAAATGGAATAAATGAGATTCTGTCTATGCTTCTTTGTTAGCCAGAATTGTTGTTATCATGCTATCCATTTTATGGGAAATAGCCAAAGTGGATGTGGAAATGGCTGTTGCAACCTTGATGTTTCATCTCTACTTCCTTGTAGTTCCTATCACCTCAAGTCATAAAGAAACTGCTTAGAAAAAAATGGGACTGGGAGTGCTTCCCGCTTCTCTCAGGCCCTCTTATACCTAATATCTTGTAATGCATCACTTTATCATAATCTTTTCTTCTATTGTCTCTTTAATGCATTCCCTGCTCATCATTGTTATTTGTCGCCAACAGGCTGCTTTAAACATGCTCACCAAATGTCAGTCACTTGAGTATTCAGCTTTTGGGATTCTGTGTATATCCATCCATCCAGGTGTGGTGAAAACATCTGACAGGGATGTAAGTGTTTTAGTTAAATCACCATTAACAATAATACGTGCCTGTTGGGTGTATATATCAACTTAATTCCTTGGATAAAGTGTCCCCCAAAGTCCATATCTTCTAAAACTTTAAAGTCAAGTCACTTGGGATTCTATGTGTATCCATCCATCCATCCATCCTAGCATGGTAAAAACAACTAACAACTAAAACAACTAACAGGGATGGAAGTGTTTTAACCTAAGAAAACGAAAAACTCATTCATACATGCAGATACATAAATAAGCAGATAGTCATAACCATACAGATTGAATTAAAAAGTTGTGTTATATGTAAAGATGATGAAGAATGGCAGCCTTAACAAATCAAGCTGAACAGGACCTGAACAAACCTTCATTCCCATTTTTCTCTCAAGGAAATCTACCTCATCTCTTCCCAACTTCCTTTCATGGAATCTCTGCTAGGTAGAGATACTTATGAATTCAGCACATTATTTCTCCTGAAAAGTTTATCCTTGCGTCTTGACTGGCCAAGATTCAATCCCTCTCATGGCCAGTCAAGATTTTAAAGCAAGGGACACATCTTATGCTAAGCTATGTTTTCTTTATTATTGCCTAGAAAAGCACAATATACTAATTCTGAAAACATAATTAGCAAATGACAAGGAGGAGTGGGTAAATCACATCCTAAGGCAAAATTACATGGTGGAGGTTTAGGTATATTAGAAATACCAAAAGAGAGACACCCCACAGACAAAAAATGGAAGGTGGTGGGATAGTCGGAGACCTTGGGGATAGATGTTGCCCCCTGATTGTTGCCTTGGCTGATTCAGTGGCTGTGCTTACCTGAGATTATCAGAATTTACTCAATGCGCCCAAATTTATGGATTTACAAGGCTCACTTAATCAAAGGGGCTATTTTCATACCGTTAGATTCACTATAATGTGGCCGTCCAGTTTACAATGAGTTTAGGTGTCGTGGAATTTCACCTCTAATGTGGAATTGAAGCCTTGGGGTGAACAGATTGGATACCTTTTAGCTGCTAACCTTCAGTAAGAATCTCAGGCTATACAAGAGTGATTCTTTTCCCGTTTATGAGATCTTCCTTTGCGACAGGCGGAAATAACTGTGGAAGAGAGCACACAAGGTATCATGACTGTGCTGTCCCTGCTTTCTGAGAAGGACAACGGGACCTTTGTGGATTGGTTGGGCCGGCAGATTCCTTGGTGAACAATCTTGTTCCTATTGCCATGGCTACAATATATTTCCAAGTGATGAGTCCTCAATAAACCACGGAAAAACATGATAATCTTGTCATTTTTGATGGTCTTTGTACTGTGTGCCTTCTTTTTCTGTGTGATGTTGGTCTTCACTGCAGAAATTGTTACAAATAACATCCCGGCAGTTTTTTGCCTCTTTATCAGGATTGCTTGAGTAAGAATGATCACTGGACTGTGTGTCTCCCTCTGTTTCTGTGTGCTCAGGATCCAGCTGTGGAATACTTAAGAGGCAAGTTCCAGGGGATGCTAGTGTCAACTTCTAAGCCAGGGGTCCCTAAAGCTTTTGTGATCACACCTCCCTTTAGTGTAATCTTAATGTACACACCTCCACTCAAAATCCAAACACCAAAATGAACACAAATGAACAATGAAAAGAGTCCAGTGAAACTTTGGGAAAGGTGGGTTTACTATAACTATGTAATTAAAAGGTTCTTCGCACCTCCCCTGGATTATGTCTGCACCTCCCTCTGTTTCTGTGTGTGTGTGTGTGTGTCTCCCTCTGTTTCTGTGTGCTCAGGATCCAGCTGTGTAATACTTAAGGGGCAAGTTCCAAGTGTCAACGTCTAGGCCAGGGCTTTCCAAAGTGCCGCCGCTGGCGACACACCCGGCGGCGGCGGCAGCGGCGGCGACACGCGCGCGCACGGCGACGGCGCGCGGGGGCATGCGGTGATGCGCGCGCACGGCGGCGGCGCAGGGGGGCGTGCGGCGGCGCGGGCGGTGTGCGGCGGTGCGCGCGCGCGCACGGTGGCGGCACGGGAGGGGCGTGCGGCGGCGCAGGGTCGTGCGGCGGCGCGAGTGTGCATGGCGGCCGCTGTGCACGCGCGCGCCGCCGCTTCCGGGTGGTGTGGCGACACACTTTTGTGTCGTGACACACAGTTTGGAAAGCTCTGGTCTAGGCTGTCTCTTTTCTTCTCTCAACACTCTGGGAGAAAATAAGTTCCAAGACTAACTAAGTCCTAAGTGGCATTTACCTGAGGAAGCAGTGAAGTCTATGAACGGAGTTGATCTGCCATATCTTCAAGTAGAAATCGGTCCTTATATGAAGCACACGTCTACTTGGATCAGGGGCTTTACTTTAACAAGCCCGTTTTTTCAAAGTATTTGCAGAATCCTTTACACTGAGTGCCAGACCTGTGGCATTTGCATCCAAGCACCATTATGGAAATCATTAACAGGGAAGAATGGCACACAGTTGAGTGCACTCAGCAGAGGAGCCCAACCCCCTCGCTCCATACCCATTTAAACAATGTATTGGGTGGGATTCTCCATCTTCCTTTTTTTTGAGTCCAATTACTTTGCAGGGTAGTTATTTTCTGGGCATGCTTACAAAACGCAATTAATACATTCTCTAACAGTGCCTTGGACATCAAGAGGAGAGTGATGGTATTAAAGCAACAAAAGATAAAGAAAGAAAGATCACAATAAATAAAGGTTTTGCATGTTGATCTAGCCTTTCTCCAGTAGTCGATTCAGGAGCAGGAGGCAAAGATCATACACCTTCCTTTTTGTTTTACATCCTTACAACTACCCAGTAAAGTATATTGAAGGTATGGATAGAAGTTAATAGCACAACATTGTTGTAGGATGGTATATCTCCCCCCACCACCCATTGTCTTGACTGCTCCTTCAGTTAAAGCAATTAATGTTGCCTTCCGCAATATTTCAATGAAGTTTATAACAAGATCTAAAGGTGGGTGTGGCATGTAAATCAGAATAGCACCTTCTATGATGGGAAGAAGCATTTGAAGCAAGCGTTTGTCAGATATTAAAAATTAGTGTTCCTCAAGAATGATTAAAACCAATAGAAAAATGAGAAAATCAGTCTTTCTAACTTAGCTGTAAAAACTCTGAGACAGACCATTATGTGGAGGCATATAGGTGACAATGAATCCGGAGGGAGACAACCCATTAACACCAACCTCCCAACACATACTTGCCTGAGCACCAAGGGATATTTACATAATAAAGGTCTGGGAAGGAAGGGAGAGAAATAAGCAAACTTCTCTTTCGGTGTCAGCTTCAAAACAAGACTAGTATGTCAGTTACTTAAAAGAAAGGCTTGTTAAAACAACGAAACTATTGCCTCCTATTGACACAAACTAAGCTACATTGAACTTTAAGGGACCTTCAAAGCCATTATGACTATGTTAATGACTGAACTAATCAGGAAGAGTCTCACACAAGAAAGAGTAAAGATATCACCCAGAGAAATTTACAAAAGGCGGGCCATGGTATTGTAAAACGTCGAGGCAGGAACTGAGAACTGTCAGTCTGACTCTTTGCAAACTTGTGTAAATATGTAAATATGTAAACTAAATATGTAAACTGACTTTTCTTTGAATTACATGTATAAAAGAAATGAATGAACCTTGCTCATTGCTCTCTCTATACCAGTCAAATTTGTGACGGTATGGCAGAAGCCTCTTTTGCAAAAGACCAATAAACATTTAGCACTGCTATTTGCCAGTTCAGTATTTTATTTTTGTGGGAATTGGAGCTAAATCTCACACGTTCAAGTAGGTTGGAAGCAGAAGCTGCAGCTCCCGAATGTGATGTGGTGAATGGCTGTGATGCCCTTGATCCGTTGACCTAAATCAGGGTTCCTGACACAAGCCCCTCAGGGATATGAAGGAATCTTTATTAAAGCCAGTGATCCATTGCACATTAAAGACTCGAGTGAACAAAGCTCCCGCAACCAACAGTTTAAGAATCTCCAAGTCCGTCCGTCCCCCCCCCCCCCCCCCGCAATCGGGATTTGCGGCTCCATCTCCCTTCCCTTCGTCTCTCAGTTTTCAGGTCTTTCTGGGTCCGAATCAACTAATGCGAGACGATATCGCCCTTTGATCTATCCTTGGTGCTGAATCGCTCGGCATGATACTTTGATTAACATGTTTGCAGTTCTGTGAATACATCAAAGCCCCATCGCCAGCATTCTCCCCTACTTTACACGACCCTGTGAGTTTAACAGACTGGCGGGATGTTCCTTCCTGGTGCCATGGCAGGATGGCATGGATGACATCCTGACAATGGCAGTTGATTTCTCCATTTTCAGCGTTCTGGTGATGGGATCCAATCGAGGGATTGGTCTCGGTCTGGTGAAGAGGTTTCAGACGCTGCCCTGTCCACTCAAATGGGTCTTTGCTACAACCCTCGATCTGGAGGGAGAAGAAGCCAAGCTGAGAGTTACCTAATGTAGGATGAAGAAGCAGGATAAGAAGCAGAATAGGAAGACTCTGTGGCTTGAATCATGTCAACTGGATTTCTATTTTCTCAGTAGAAACGTTTCACTCCTTATCCAAGGAGCTTCTTGCTCCTTGGATAAGGAGTGAAACGTTTCTACTGAGAAAATAGAAATCCAGTTGACATGATTCAAGCCACAGACTGTTCCACCTGGATGACTGAGAACCTTCATCGACAGGATAGGAAGACTATTGATGCCTTTGAACTGTGGTGTTGGAGAAGACTCCTGAGGATCCCGCGGACAGGCAAGAAAACAAACCAATGGATCAATGAAAAAATCAACCTGGGGTTCTCACTTGAGGCACAAATGACCAGACTCAAATCATCCTGCTTTGGACACATTATGCAAAGACCCAGCTCCTCCCCAGCTGAGAGGGAGTCCATAATGCTGGGAAAGTTGGAAGAAAAGAGAAGAAGAGGACGACCAGTGGGAAGGAGAATGGACTTAGTTACAGTGGCGATGGGTGCACCACTGGAAAAGCTGAAGGACCAGGTTAGGGACAGATCATCAAGGAGAAAAAAGTCCTATGTAGTCGCTAAGAGTCAACACCAACTTGATGGCATGTAATCAATCACTCAATCAATCATACAGCGCCTCCTACCATCAGAGCCTAAGAACCAGTCCTTTGCAGAGCTAAAAGGCTTTCCGGTAGTGTGCTTGGAAGAGGTATTATCCATGGACACCAGCTTGAGCTTCCAGATAAAAGGTGGCAAGGAAATACGACCTAAAAGCTGAGTAGTATCTAGGTTCATGCACCCTGGTAAGCCATGGCTTATTTTAACTAAGGCTTATTATATAAAACTCAATGGCTTGGGTCAAAGCAAAGTTGTCAGCATCCATCCTCTTCAGTATATTTTGCATGGTACCTTTCACATTTTTTTAAAAAAAGCCATGCTATGCAAATCCAGTGGAAAGGAATACACAACCGCGAGCTAAAGAAATTAAGGCATAATGTACGACTCCGACCCACCTTTGCTTTAGGCGTCCCAAGATGCTTAAGCTCGCGCTGCCTCATTTGACTTCATCCTTCCTAGCGCTCGAGGAAAAGATCGGCGGCGCCTTTAAGAGGGGGGGGGGGAGAGCGAACCAAGGCCTTTCCTCTGCCCCGCCCCGCGTTTCGGCGCACGCGCAAAGTGCTCCGCCTTCCCGGGGAGGAGGTCGCCGGTCGGGCGCGCCGCTCGCGAGACGGAGGCGCGCGCGCCGCCGGCGTCGGGAGCGGGCCAGCGCGAGGCCGGGCGAGGCGACGCGGCCCTCCTTCGCTCTCTTTCGGTCGCCGGCCGAGTCCCTCGTGGGAAGGGGAGGAAACGGAGCGCCGACAGACGCGAGGTGGGTGTGGGGGGAGGGGGAGGAGTGGGGGAGGGGGCGGGGGCGGGGTCGCTTTGCAGGTGGCCGTGTGTATGTATGTACGTATATGTGCGTGTATATGTGTAATGTGTATGCTCCACCTTCCTCTGTATCTACATATGCCTAAGTATGGACTGTATGAGTATGTCTACAAATATATCTATCTAGAGTTCTGTATATACACGTGTATTTGTTCATACGTGGGTGGGTGTGCATTTGTATACCCCTCTTTCTCAACGTACACATTTAATACAGGCGTGTCTGTGGGTTTATGCAGTGATTTATAGGTCAGGGATTCATCTTACACCAGAGAAGGACCTGCCTCTGAGTTTTATTTATTTATTTATTTAATTTTTATCCCGCCTTTATTATTTTATAAATAACTCAAGGTGGGGAACATACCTAATGCTCCTTCCTCCTCCTATTTTCCCCACAACAACAACCCTGTGAGGTGAGTTGGGCTGAGAGAGAGTGACTGGCCCAAGGTCACCCAGCCGGCTTTCCTGCCTAAGGCAGGACTACAACTCACAGTCTCCTGGTTTGTAGCCCAGTGCCTTAACCACTAGCCCTGATGAGCTTCATAGCTCAAAGCCATGCATCTGCTTCTTCTTGGGGTCCCCTTGATGCAAAACTCCCCATGGGTGGGAGGGATCCCAAAGATCCTTCCCCCCCCCCCCGTTTTCTGCAGGGATTGCTGTCCAGGGCGCCTTTGAATAAGGCAAGTCCATTTCAAATATTCTGTTTTAAAGCACAGGGCTGTAGGGCTTTGTGTTCTGACAAATTCAGTGATAATGATTTCAATAGATTCCAGTCTGGCTTCTAATCAGAGTTTTTGTCCCAAAACGTCTCTGATTGTTTTGGTCATGGATATATAACCGACAGATGGACAGGGAGCATGTGATCCTCTACTCCTCTTATCTACCTTCTTGGCTGTGGAATTCTAGGCCAGTATGTCTCTAGGTTGGATGATGGAGCAGGGTGGGGCAGTGGCTTCACTCTTATTTGGAGAATAGAGTTTAGAAAGCAGTGTAATTTGTGGAAGGGATCAGTTTTTAGCCCCATGGTCATTATTAGCCGATGCATGGGTCCTTCCATGTTCCCCATTTTGTTCTTATCCACATGAAGCTCTGCTGGGCGAAGGACTTTGGCAGGGTGGGTTGAAATGCCATTAATGCGGTGATGACACACAGCTCCACCCTCTTTGTTATCTTTGGGTCCAAAAGAGATGGTGAGAATCTGAAATGGAATAGATCTGTACAGGAAGGATTATAGCCTCTGTGCTAATTATCTCACACAATATACAATGCATATGTAAATTAACTGAAGGAAATGTTTGTAGTGCATATTGCATACAGACAGGATTGAAATTCAGAGGTACATAGACAGTCAGACTGAGAAGCTTCGTTGAAATTGGATGCTGAATAACTGCCCTTATTTTAAATAGGAAACTAGCAAATCAAACATGCATTTTGTGAATGATCCTTTCCCCCCCCCCCTCTCTTCTAGACACTATGGATGAAACAAGATGCTGAAGAGATTAGCTATAACTTGGGAGCTTTGCTCTGGTGAAAGGAACACAAAATGAAAATGCTTCCCGGTGTCGGGGTATTTGGGACTGGGAGCTCAGCCCGGGTGTTGGTCCCTCTGCTGAGGGCAGAAGGCTTCTCTATCGAGGCACTGTGGGGGAAGACTGAAGAGGAAGCCAAACAGCTAGCTGAGGAAATGAACATTTCCTTCTACACAAGTCGGACAGATGATGTCTTGCTGCACCAGGATGTAGATCTGGTTTGCATCAACATTCCCCCGCCGCTAACGCGACAAATTGCTGTGAAAGCTCTAGGTAAGCCCTAGGTATTGTGTTTTTCCCATAGCAAGTTTTGGGTGTTGTATAAGATTCAGTATTCTCTTGGGTAGATGCCAACTGGAAGAAGGTCACAGTTGCTGAGTAATTAATGTCAGCAAATTGAATGTTTCATTCCGGAACAATTTGTATCAGAGAACCGGGAATTCTGTTGTCAAAAACCCTCGTGGCTAGTGAATTTCCAGTTGGTAAAGTAACCACAAACCTGGGGGACCATTGTTACTCCAAAAAGATCAGACCATGTGAATATCCCATGGGGGGGGGGGAAGTGATCACACCACCACATGCCCTTGCAGATACATAGATTGTGGGGAACACACAGAGAAAATTAATACACAGAACATTTCCTGCAGAGGCTCCGATTCACATATGGTGAGGGGTTCCTGTAAATTATTAGGCTATAGGGGAATTGCTTGTGCCCAGATATGTTTCATTTCAGTCTGTCATAAACCATACCAGGATTGACTCCAAGTTTTTGTTCTGCTTTTATGGGTACAATTTTCTGATAAACATATTTGCTTTTCTTAGGGTGGATTTGCATAGCAGATACCACACATTTTTGACAGCCAGCCAGGGTTAATGCTATCCCACTTTCTTTAAACCCAAAATACAAGTAGTACTTGTTTAGCAAGCACAATTGGGACCAGCAACTTGGTCGTTAAGCGAAGGGTCGCTAAGTAAAACTGACTGTGCTTACGATCTTACTTCAGCTGTCATTTGCTTTACAGACCTGCTAAGGTTGTAAATGTGAGGATTGGTTCCAAAGTTACTTTTTCATCAACATCGTAACTGGAAACAGTCGCTGTACAAGGGAGTCACTAAACAAGGACTACCTGTATTTCTGTATGTATTTGCTTTGATGAGGATTGATACAAGAGGAAACTTTTTCTTAAGTTTCAGTAAGAATATTGACATCTACAGTCTTTTCCTGTGCAACATAGCAAAAAATAGTTATACTGACTGTTGAAGGAGTATCCAGAATGATTGCTTGGCTGTGTGCTTACAAAGGTTATATATTTCAGGAGCACTATAAGCAGGAAGATTACTTAAGAATTTATATTCCTCTTAAATAAAGTTGAAATAACATCCCAGGCCTTCAGAACAAAAACTATGTTTTTTTCCCCCCAGACGTTAAAAGAAGTGGTGTCTTCTATGTATGACTGAATTAACTGTACATGTTCTGAGAACGTCTAAAGGACAAAATTGTATATAAACCAGCATGTTCCTGTGGCTTCGCTGACCACTGGTTATCTACAGTGGTACAGACTACAACAACATCTTAATCCTTAAAACGATAGAAAAATGAACAACTTCAGATATCCTGAAAAAATGAAGCCTTAATGGCTGCATTTCTTATCAATCCATCTCACTGCTATAACATGTGTTATAAAAACAAGCAGACAAGTTAATTTTTCATGGATGAATTGCTAAAAATAGCTGAATACATTGGCTTCCTGCTGAATCAGCACAACCAGTTTAGGAGCAGCCAAGTACTAAAAAGGTGTCAAAAGGAATATAGAAAAAACATAAATGAAATTTAAGCATCTGTTAGAGTATGTCTTATCCTGCAGTCTATTTAATGGGGAAAAAACAAATAGCATAGAAGCATGATAATCCTTGCAGGCCGCAAAAAAATTAGAATATAGCAGAATGTAAAATGAAAACAAATGGAGTAATAGGAAACATGAGTGCAAAAATGATCTAATTGGGATAAGAATGAATAAGAATGAACCTAATTAATAGCAGAAAGGAAACATTGGATTTTAGCCAGGAAACAGATCCAAGTTGGATAATCTGAGAAGCAGACTTTTTCTAAAACTATCTGCCTAAAATTGCAATTCTGCAATTTTATTTGATCTAGATTAATGAGCATAGAAATATGAGGGCTTTCCCCCCGGTTTGAGACTAGTAGTGTGAAAATAAGAACATGGATGTCCCAAAAGACTTATACTAAGCCCAAAGGCCCTTGGAATCCAACAAACCTTAGTTTTATTTATTTTTTAAATATAAAAAACCTTAGCTAAAATTGTTTTTCAACAAATTGCTTGTAATGCATTCATATTTTTAGATGTTTATATGGGGGAGGAGGGAGGAACACAGGGCTAAAAAGTTTATTCAGGTCTGAGTTGATTAAATTTAGAGATTTAATGCCCAACCATGAACTCTTAATTAATAGGCCAACATTGCTATTTTAACAGGAAGTCTGATTTTCTCCCTAAATTCCTTTGTATTTTGTATATATAAGAATTTGATTTGGTTTTCCATACTTTCTTTAGCTGTTTTAAATAATCAGAAATGTCAGTACATTTAATGCTACATCACCATGCAGAATACATCTTCCCCTCCATTTTTCCTTTTTATGAAAGTATCACTGAGAGATACTTATTACTAGCTTTATAGAGAATAATCCCATTGCTTTGCTTTTACTGCATACATATGAAGGAGAAATCCTAGACTAATGATTTTGTTTTCACCTGCCTCTTGAGTTTAATTATCCTTTCAATCAGTTGGAAATTGGCTACTTGCAACCGCTTTGCTTTTGAAGGCTTCGTTTTTGTGATTGTTTGGGTGTTGAATAAAAAGGCTCCTGTTGACATCGGAATTAAAATGCTATCCTTGGTTTGCAGGAATTGGAAAGAATGTAATCTGTGAGAAAGCTGCTACCTCTCTTGATGCTTTTAGGATGGTCACAGCTGCTAGATATTACCCCAAACTCATGAGCCTTGTGGGCAACGCTCTGCGCTTTCTACCAGCTTTTGTCAGAATGAAGCAGTTACTTGATGAACACTATGTCGGCAATATTCTGGTCTGTGACGTGCGTGTGTATTGGGGAAGCCTCCTCAGCCAGAAGTACAACTGGATTTGTGATGAGCTAATGGGTGGGGGCGGGCTGCACACGATGGGGACTTACATCATAGACCTCCTCACCCATCTCACAAGCCAAAAGGCTGAGAAGGTCCACGGGCTGCTGAAAACTTTTGTCAAGCAGAACTCGGCCATCAACGGCATCCGCCATGTTACCAGCGATGACTTTTGCTTCTTCCAGATGCTGATGACAGGAGGCATCTGTAGCACAGTGACTCTGAACTTCAACATGCCTGGATCCTTTGTTCACGAGGTCATGATTGTGGGGTCGGCTGGCCGTCTTATTGCTCGTGGGATGGACTTATATGGACAGAAGAACATAGCTCCCCAGGAAGAGTTGTTACTTAAGGACTCTCTGAATATCCATGCAGAGCTTTCAGAAAAAGAATTCAAAGACATCCCTCGTCTGTACCTCAAAGGGATGGTCTACCTGGTGCAAGCACTCCGTCTTTCCTTCCAGGACCAGGAAGACCAGCGAACCTGGGATCCCAAACCCGTAGCAATGGCAGCTTCCTTTGAAGATGGTCTCTATATGCAAAGTGTCATAGATGCTATTAAAAAA
Source organism: Charina bottae (assembly GCA_023362775.1). Lineage (NCBI taxonomy): Eukaryota > Metazoa > Chordata > Lepidosauria > Squamata > Charinaidae > Charina > Charina bottae. The sequence goes on from JALMGJ010000015.1 coordinate 13,808,301, forward strand.
TCCAGCAGGTCTGGGGAATGGGAAACAGTAGAGGAAATGACTGAGGAGCCAGATGCCAACCAGAACCTCTGTGAGGCGCTTCAGAGAAATAACTTATAATGCAAATATTCTTGGAAAGCAGAACAATTGGAAATGGAGGGGGTGGGTGGGTGGAGTGGGAATAAAGAGGAACGGAATGTGTGTAAAGGGGGCGCCTCTGGTTTTTAATCTTGGAGAGTTTTAACTATTGCAGGTGTATGTGTCTGGTTACTTAAATTTAATAACTTGTGTATTGTTAGGGAAACTTGAATTGCCAGTTGCACTCAGCAGACAAGAGCTTTGTCCCCCAAAACAGCTTTGCGGGACAAAACACTCTTCTGTACCCAGTTCATGTATTATTGCAAGTTGAACGTACTGGCATGTAGTGCTAGAGAACGCTGGTGGTTGTTGCTTTTAAAATAGGAGTCCAAGTTATCTCTTCCAGCTCTTGGAGGGGGAAAGCCTTCCCCATAATGAGGCAAATCTTTAAAGTTGGTCCTTAAGGAGATTAGAAGGGACAGGTTGCAATTGCTACAATTCAGGGATAAACCAGTAAATATCATGTTTGTTCCCTGGGTTTTCCCAATCCTCACGTGGAGCACAGTGGTACTTGGAGACTAAAGCATGGGTCTGAGAGAGTTGCATTGAATTTACCCATTTCTAAATCTCCATGGTTAGATGCTCCTGACTCTTCCCACTGTTCCTCAGTCTGCCAGTGGAAGTAGAAATGGAAAAAGATGGTTGGAGCAGAAAGCCAAAAGCAAGTGAAATGTGGGTGTGTATTTGAGGATGGTGGTGGAGACAGAGAGGATTTAGAATCATCTTTTCTGTACTCCTTCCCTTGAAAAAAGAACATTCCCAATAACTTGCATTTTGCATGAACAGGGTGAACATGGAAGTGACTGTCAAATTTGGATCATCTTCTTGAATGTATTTGATTTATTTTATTTGACAGCCCTGGATGGAATTTACTTGCTGTTTGTGCAGATCAGTGCTTCTTACCCTTGTTGGCCATTGTATGAGACTCTGCTATTTCTTTCCAACATTTTTTATGCCCTTTTCCATGCTAACCAATTCCACCAATGTTGACTGCTCGGCACTGCAAAAACCGTGTCCGTAGCCAGCTTTGATAGTGAGATCATAGTGATCAATTTGGCTTTTTAACAAAGCAGGCATTAAAACTGTCAAAGGAAATAAAGCTGGCTTTAAAAATATACCCAAGTTACCCTTAACTGTAATCTGGTAGGGCTTGGCATTTGTTGGAGACAATCCAAGATAAACCGCGGTTTAGTTTAGTGGTTTAACTGGTTCCTTTGCCTTTCCCTCATTTTATCCTGTGGGAACCCTGGAGGAGATTTTACTACTAGAACTCAAAGAGAAATGACACTTTTTAATGAAGCATATTGTTTACTTGAGTGCTATTTTATTTTTCTTACATTGTTTTCCTACTGGGTTTTAATCCTGTAAATTAATATAAAGCATTAGCAAGCACGCCTCAGTTGTGTTCTTTTAAACAACAGTTTATAATGGAGTGGAAACTTAAGAATGGATACAGTCAAGTACCAGATCAGCTGCTCTGCTCCCTGAGGAAAAGATCTTAATTATTATTTGTTTCTCTTGTGACTTTAAAGCTATTTTTAGGCATCACAGCTATATCTTATGATTAGCATTTCAGTTCTTGGTTTACAGTTGGACTCACAAGGTCCAGGGTTTGTACACCTTCTATAGCAGGGGTGGGCAACGTCAGGCCCGCGGGCCGTATACAGCCCGCGGGGCTCCTGCCCGCAAAACCCGCCCCCCAGTGCTTGTGATTGGCTCCTGTCCGCAAACTCCGGTCCCCGGTCCGCGGAAATCCCAGAAACCCCACCCCCACCCCAGTCCCTGGTTATAAATATCCAAATGGCCCTTGGCAGAAAAAAGGTTCCCCACCCCTGTTCCATAGTAAGGAAAAGGCCATGTTCTTGAATGATGATTTTTCCCAGTTTCTTTTTCCAGTACTTGGTTAGAATGCTTTGGCAAGGACTGCTATGTTTAAAGCTTCACAATGGCTGGGATGATAGACATTTGTGGTTAGATTTTGTGATAGGACACAAATAGCTGTAGGATAAAAAACGGTGCTGAAGAAAAGGCTTAATTACCATCCCTCTAAGGGTGGGGTTTGGATCTACAGTATGTTCCTCCCATCCTGCTACTGTTTGCAGATACAGACACAAAAAGGGAGAAAAGGTTTAAAAAGCATCCCACAGACCTATACTCCCCTTTTCAGCAGCTTTTAAAAGCTGTATTTGGGGAATCTGATCTTTGTATAGTTAAGACCAGAAGACTTTGCATAGTGTATTAAAAGCCACGGCTTGTGAACAATGCAGGCACATAAGGTTTGATTCCAGGCATTCAAAGGCCTAGCTCCTGAATTTTTGAAGTATATCCTGTTTATGTACTGTCACAGTAGGAAAGCTAGGGCTTTTGTTTTTTCAGATACAAGCTGATATCCTCCCTCAAAATAATACTTCAGGTTTTATTGCACGCTTTGTCCAAATGCACAAAATAAGCACAGCTCCAGGTGGTAACTTCTGTTTATATTTTGCCTTACTTAGTCAAAAGAATTGACTTTTTGAAGTTATCAACTCCTCCTCCTCTCCCCTTTCTAATGCGAACAATTTGATTAAGTTAGAATACCCAATGTCTCTGTACTTCAGCACTAAGGAATCTTGTTCTATCTAGAAAGGTGGTGATGATGATGGAATTCTCTCTAAGGAATTCAGGATTCCTCAGAGATCTTTGAAGAGCCAGGCACCTATATTTGCCCTAATACAGGGGTCCCCAACCTGTGTGGGCCTCGGCCTGTTAGGAAGTGGGCTGCACAGCAGGTGAGCGGTGGTGGTCCATGCGATTGACTCCTGCCTGCAAACCCCGCCCCCCCAGTCCGTGCGATTGGCTCCTGCCTGCAAACACACAAACCCCAGTCTGTGGAAAAATTGTCTTCCACCACCGGTCCCTGGTGCCAAAAAGGTTGGGTACCCCTGCAATAGACTCCCCTTCCTCCCTCCCCTCAAAGTACAATCCGGTGATGGGAAGGTGGAGAAATAATTTAACCTAAAGATTTATTTGAGTAAATACATTTTTATTGACAAAGGACAGTGCAGTCCACCACACACTTCCCATCTTATAAGTCGTGTTTCCTGGTTTATTTTCAATTTATTAGGTATTATATCTTTTTCCTCCTTATTTTCCTCTGTTAAGTAACATCTCTATCTGGGTTCAAGGCTAGAAATACCATTTCTGTTCTCTGGGACTTCTTGTTCAACACATGGTACTCGTGGTATATTACCCAACAATCTCAGTAACAATGTGTGCATGTTTTGTGTGTGCATCTTCTTACTTGGTAAAGAACAGACTAAATGTGCACTTGAACATGCAAAAGATGCTTAAGACATCCATGCCATCTAGTGGTGGTTAGCCAGATGTTCTGGAAGACCCCAAAGCTAGGTTAGAGGGAGAAAGTCCTTCCCAGTTGCTATTAAAAATGCATAGAAATTAAGGTAGTCGGTGGCATCAGGAAGAAGCAGATACAAATTCCTACTATCCTTGCTTGGACCAACTACCTCATAGAGTGGTTGTTACGGGAATAAAACGGAGAAACCCGTGTACATCTTCCTTGATGTGTATAATTACTCAGCTCTTCTAAGGGCTCAGGGAGGATGTTGAGATGAATGGACTGTACTTCTCTTTGACTCTTCTAATACTCGCTTGGACACTGGTTTATTTAGACAGTAGCAATTCCACTCCTGCTTAGACTGGCCCCATTTTTTCTCTATTTTACTGGCAAGGAACAAGGCAAATGCTTATAGTTTGACACCTGACTATAATGAACAAAACTTGAGGAATTACACTCGGATGGGATACAAGGAGCATCTAGCAAAATTCCTGTCTCTGAAAAAAAAAACTTGATCTCTTCAGGGAGGAGCTAGGCCTCCTGTCAGATGCGATCACTTGTTCTGTGGTGACAATGGCGGGACTAGATGAGCCGCGCAGACGCTGAGCATCTTATCAATGTCCACTTGAGTAGACTTATCCACCTCTGTTTTCACCACAGCTCCTGAAATGGTACTTGGTAGACTTCTCAGTTCCTTGCCTTTCTCTTCTGCAACTGCAACAGAGAATAAAGGATCAGTATGGACTAATTTCTGTTCTAGGTAGATAAGGAAAGGCAACACTACTAAACTAGTGGCTTTTTCAGTTCCACATCATAGATTCATTTGTTTGTTTGTTTGTTTATTATTCAAATTTATCACCACCCATCTCTACAGCAGTAGACTCTGGGCAGTTTACAATAATATTAAAATTAAAACCTATACATTTTAAAATACAATATAATAATAAATAGAAAAAAAATCCAGAGGATGGTGAGATCTTAAAAAGGAGGATATTACTAAGCTAACCACCCCCAGGAGGAACTATTACCTCCTTCGTCCCAAGCAAGGTGGCAGAACCAGGTCTTTAAAGACCTCCGGAAGGCCAGGAGCAAGGGTGCCCGCCTCACCTCTAGGGGCAAGATATTCCACAGGGCGGGTGCTGTTGCAGAGAAGGCATGCCTCCTGGACCCCGCTAGATGAAATTCTTTTATTGATGGGGTCTGAAGCATGCCCTCTGCATGACCGGGTGGGGCGGGTGGATGTGGTCGGGATGAGACGGTCCCTCAGGTACCCTGGCCCCAGGCCATGTAGGGCTTTAAAGGTGATAACCAACACCTTGAATTGGACCCGGAAGCAAACTGGTACCCAATGAAGCTCGCGGAGCAGTGGTGTTACATGTGCTGATCTTATAGCACCTGTGACTGCCCGCACGACCGCATTCTAGACCAGCTGAAGCTTCCGGATACTCTTCAAGGGTAGCCCCATGTAGAGCGCGTTGCAATAATCTATATGGGAGATGACAAGGGCATGAGTGACTGTTTGGAGGGCCTCTCGATCCAGGAAGGGGCGCAACTGGCGCACAACCCGAAGCTGTGCAAAGGCTTAAAAACACGTCATAACTTCAGATTGAAAAAAAGGAAGGACACAGACTTCACGTCAAGAATGGCTTTAGCCAATCACTGATCTTTCAGAGTAGCAGATTACATCCAACCTATTTTTCAATTCCAGCCCATGTTGGTTTTGGAAAAGGAGCTAGGTCCACCACCCTCTTCGTTTCCAGCTTGTTACCTATTGATTGAGTTATTCTCAGTTCTAGTGAGCCTGTCTTGTTCTCTAGGGCAGAAGGAACCTCCATTTGGGGTAGATCATATTCCTTGTCCGATGGTCTGTTCATCTCTGGGTTGTCGTAGTTAATGTATTGATATAAAGGACGCAAACGCTGGGACTTTTCTAGAAGTAATGAGACAATGTAAATGCTAGAGACCAGGTAGCCTCTGAAGTATAAGGAGCTATTAGTGAATACAGCTATAATACTCCTTAAACTAGATAAGGAAAGCATGCAGAGAGTATGGTTTCTGGAATTTTTTTCCAATCCCTTTACCGGCAGTTCCCATAGAAGGTATCTGTACTTTCTTTTGTGTAACAAAGTCACATGTTGCATCTGTGTATTCGTTTCCGCTTTTGCTCTCATGCCGTGTGTGTGTTTGTGAGTGTGGGTATGCTAGGAAGCACAAGGCAGGCCGCATACTCACACTCCGGATCATGTGGCCGGTGGGGGGGCAAGAGTGGGGGGCTTAGGAATAGAGGAGTCAGCAGCATTCTGAGCCACAGCCCAACTGCCTTTACATAGGAATGCATTGGGATTTTTTTTCTCTACACCCCAGGCCTGATCTGGATCATTTTCAAACTCAATCTTTCTTTTCTGGCTTTTCCCAACACACCAAATGTGGTCCTATTCTGCTCAGGTTTTGGAGTTATCCTGCTGAGGGACAGAATCTTAAGATGGTGGATGATGGATGATGGATGATGGATGATGGATGTTGGAGGATGGATGTTGGAGGATGGATGGATGGATGGATGGATGGATGGATGGATGGATGGATGGTAGAGGATGGATGATGGATGGATGGATGGATGGATGGATGGATGGATGGATGGACGAACAGACAGACGATAGAACTTCTGGAAACTATTTGAGATGAGTATAGTCCCTGCATCTTTATCTGACCTATTTTGGTACACACCTTGCAAGCCTGTCCAGCTGCTAAAACTATAACAACCTGCAAACATCCTGCTTACGACTTCTAATGAATTACTTTTGCAGAGGGAGTTCCTTATTTACAATTGGAGAAGGAAATACATTCATAATAACTATTTTAATCAGTAATTATTTATTTGATTTAATATTTACGATTTAATCTCATTTATGTTTATTCTTCTGTCCTGACCTTTTTGGAATGGGACTCCTGGCAGAGCAGTCAACAGCTAACATGGCTCAATTAGAGCTGTGCATCCATAAACTAAATGAATGCTATCGCCTCATTTTCAGATTCTTGAAATGCAGTACTTGCATCAGAAAGTAATACAACGAAATACTGAATACTCCAGGAGTTGCCAGTCCCTCAAATTCATGCTCTGATGCCGAGACTTTGATTTCTATCCACTCACTCTCTGTAGTTGCAGATTCTGGAGGCAGCGTACTCCCTGGGGTGGCAGGGGGGACTGGGGTGATCTCTTGAGTTGACTTCCTTTTCTTTGATTTCTTGGGCTGCTTCAGCACAAGGGAAGCTTCAGCTTTGGAGCTCTCAGTCTCCTCGGCCCTTGGAGACAGCTTCTTGAAGTCGGCATGCTGGAAAGCGAGTATGTCAGAGTCAGTTCTGTGGGGCAGAAAGAAGACAGGAGAAGAGCAAGAGGGAAGGAATGGAGTTCCGGTCCTTTCCGCTTAACCCAGGGATCCCCAACCTGTGGGCCATGGCCCACTAGTGGGCCACGGCCTGTTACGAAGTGGGTCGCGGGGCTCCCACCTGCAAACCCCGCCCCCGGTGCGTGCAATTACCCCACCCCAGTGTGCGCAATTGGCTCCCGCCTGCAAACCCCGCCCTCCCCGGTCCGTGGAAAAATTTTCTTCCACAACCGGTCCCTGGTGCCGAAAAGGTTGGGGACCGCTGCATAACCCCTATCCTATCTTGGAACCCCACATAGCTAGGACATCATTGTTTGACTAAATTGTTGGTCTCTCCATGCATTTTTCTTGCAAGCATTCTTACCGAGGAAAGAAGAAACAGTCAGTTAACACGAAGCCCTCCTCCCAGAAACAGGACCATGTACAACTAGTCTTGGCACTGAGGTCAAGAAGGCCTTATGGATGATAACGATAGGGCTTTATTTTCCTATCTTAGGTGACATGGTGCTTCCCATCCCATTCTGCATACAGAAGCCAGCTGACCTAGCATTTGAATCCTTTTACCAATATCATTTTTTCCATACGTGGTGGTCTCCTTCCAAAGTCAGGTTCAGTCTCTGAAAGGAGGATCAGTCCTTTCATTCAAGGCACAGCAGTTTTCTTCCACTTCTGCTTCCTGATACCCTGAAACACTGACTCTGTGACACTAAGAATTCCTTTTCCTATATGATCTCCTTCTGAGCTATAGGGCACACATTTCTCACAACTTACTTGGTCATTCTTGCCTTGAAACCGTAAGTAGTTAGCCAAGCTTGCAAAACTGAAACAGATTTCAGATTCTTGAACTCAGGAAACAAGTCTTGGTGTTGCTGGATTTCTTCCTCGTACAGCTTGGCATGGAGGATAATGCTCTTCCCATCTTCATGCCACTGGGAGAGAGAAATCATTACCACTAATCAGTGGGGGAAGCCAATGGAGGGGAGGGGAGGGGAGGGGAGGGGAGAATGAAGTCTGAACATAATTTTCTCAGGAAGACTATGAAATGAATATTGTTGGGTGGGGCAAGTTACCTTTTAAGGCCTGGGGCATATGAAGAATCATAATTACATAAAGTGGGCTCACTCGCAAAGTAGCTCACTTAAGAGATTTGTGTATTCCCCAAATGGCTGCTAGGGTAGGAATAGTGAGTCCTAAAATACTCACTTACCCAAAGGCAAACTGAACTTCAGGATGTTCTCTACTATCTCAGTGGGGCCCACATGGAGGCCAAAGACATTTCTGAAAATAAATATGATGCTATATACTGTAGAATAAATATAATGTTGGATCTTTCATTAGCAGCATGCCAGGTTGCTGTTTCTTTATTATTAAAAGTGCTTTTGAAAAAGGGGGATAGGGAATCTGTGAGTGCCAAGGAAAATAAGTGGGATCTTGGGGCTAGAGAAATGTTTTGGAGAAAAACAGTCTGTAGCCTTCCATAGTTGTAACAAATATTTCTATTTCTGATTGGGGTGAAGCGCATTCCTCTCTCCTGGCCATTCTTGCAGCACATTATCCATTCATTCTATCTTTGCAAGCATGTGGGTGTTCCCAGTGTTTATAAGTCATACATCCCTTCCGCTTTTCTTTCCTGTATTACTCATCTTTTACCTCCAGTGACTTGATGGTGGGATTTTCCAAGGCTGCAGCCAGCTGGAAGAGAAAATGTGGCGTTGTGGTCTTCCCTCCCAACTTCTTCTCATTAGGGCTTCTGGCAGAGGCCGCCATCATCTGCCAGATGGGGGGGAAAAATCAGAAATGGCACAGGCTGTTGTATGTATGTTGCTGGGCAAATAAAATAGCAGTTTTACAGTTTGTTTACAGCTAGAAATAGTGGTTATTCCTGCTGTCAGGGCGCCACTGCTTGAGTTGTGGAGAGATAGAGAGTTAAAAGGACTGGGTTGATGCAAAAGGTAGCACGATAATGATCTTTCAGAATTGTACAGAAGAAAAATGTTTGCAAAGCAGGACTTTTGGATCCCTTAGTGATCAGCTATAGCAGCACAACTGGTTATTAAACTGTTTATGGTTATTAAAGAGCCAGCTTGGTGTAGTGGTTAAGGCATCTGGTTAGAAACCGGGAGACCGTGAGTTCTAGTCCCACCTTAGGCACAAAGCCTAAGCCGGGTGACCTTGGGCCAGTCACTCTCTCTCAGCCTTAGGAAGCAGGCAATGACAAACCACTTCCAAAATCTTGCCAAGAAAACTGTAGGGCAGAGCTTTCCAAACTTTTCATGTTGGTGACATACTTTTTAGACATGCATCATTTCACGACACACTCTTACAGCAGGGCACAAGGCAGGCACTAGGATCTGCGTGGAATCCTGGCAGGGCAGGTTTGGAGGCAGCCAGGCACAAGGCAGGCACTAGGACCTGTGTGGAATCACAGCAGGTTTGGAGGCAGCCAGGCACAAGGCAGGCACTAGGACCTGCGCGGAATCCTGGCAGGGCAGGTTTGGAGGCAGCCAGGCACAAGGCAGGCACTAGGACCTGTGTGGAATCACAGCAGATTTGGAGGCAGCCAGGCACAAGGCAGGCACTAGGACCTGCGTGGAATCCTGGCAGGGCTCTGAGGCAGCAGCAGCCACGACACACCCAGACACTGCAGCCAACACACTAACGCAGGGCTTTCCAAAGTGCCCCCGCTGGCGACACACCAGCGGCGGTGGCGGTGCGGGGGCGCGTGCGGCGGCGCGCGCGTGCACGGTGGCAGCGCGGGGGGCGTGCGGCGGCGCGGGGGGGAAACACTGATACCGCGCCGCTGCCGCCGCCACGCACACACACGCCGCTGCTTCCGGGTGGTGTGGCGACACACCACGCTGTGTGTGGCGACACACTTTTGTGTCGCGACACACAGTTTGGAAAGCTCTGCACTAACGTGTCCCGACACACAGTTTGGAAAGCTCTGCTGTAGGGACTTGTCCAGGCAGTCGCCAGAAGTCAATACTGTCTTGAAGGCGCGCGCGCACACACACACACACACACACACACAGGTTATTAAAACTGTTGAGGCCTTGATCTTTGAATTGAATCATTGTAAAAAGAGAGAGTTAGATAGGGCTTACACTTTGTGCTAAGTCATGGTTTCCTTAACCATGGTTTATGAAAAAGCCACAGTTCGCATCATGCAATGCATGAATCCCATCAGTCATGGTTCAGAGACCATTATGGCTGAATTCACCCAATACACTGAACAACTAGCAAGCAAATAAAATCATGATAGTGTGATTTGTGAATACTGCCACATGGTCAATCCAGAAGTAGGTCTCATGCCATCAATTGAATGTGGATTTGCATGTGGATTGAAACATGCAAAGACTACTGTAATGGTCAAACACTAGTTGACCCATTTGATTCAAGGGCTATCCTAAGAATACAGAATACAACTGAAACATGTAATGCAAAAGATTCTGGATAAACAAGTAGAGAGTGGAGTTGTCCTTGGCTGAAGGTTCTTAAAATGACCAAAACCCTTCAGAACATTGTAAGTAACCCAAAAGACCCAATAGCCCAAGAAGAAAAAGCAGGAGTTATCTACAACATACAGTGTAAGGACTGTAACAGCCACTATGTAGGACAGACAGGCAGAAGACTAGCAGAACACATCCACGAACACCAAGTAGCAGTCAGAAGACACAATGAAAACTCCTTAATCTCACAACACATGGACAGACTCAACCATACTTTCAACTGGGAAACTGTGAGCATCTTAAACCAAAAACGCTAGAGAATTCCTGGAAGCTTGGCACTCAGATAAAGCAGCCATCAACAGACACATGGAGGTAAACAACATTTACATACCATTCATAAGAGACAATAGAAAAGCCAGAAGACCAGAACACCTCCTTGCCAGCAATCATCACCCAGATATGCAAAGATTAACACCAGGATTAGCACCAGAGGAACAATCAAACAGCACAATAGACCCTAATCAAGGAACTATTAACTCAGTCAATCAACCAGTAGCAAACAACAGCCCAATCAAGGAACTACTAAGGAGAGAACAACACTCCCACCAACACAGGCAGGACAAGCCAGGGTATATACAGTAAACAGAGAGCAAATCCCACTCCCTTTTCACACTGAAGATGTTGCCTAGCCTGGGAATGAAACGTCTGCAAGAAAACAACAAGGCTCAGAGAGCACCAAGGACTCCACAGTTCAACCCTGAGCTACAAATATTCTATTCGATTGAAACTTGTTTTTATTTTTATTACTTCCTACAAATAATCATAAATATTACATTTTGTTAGGAACAGCTTCTCTTTTCTTTTAACATTTACTGAAATGATTTTATTTTGAAAATAAAGACAAAAAAATTAAGACAAAATTGTTCTTGGAATAGCTTAAAATGCATTCCTTGTAAACTGCCAAGATTCTCCTGATTGCAATTGGCATAAATCAAAGGAATAAATATCATTTGTATGTGGGGGAAAAAATGAATGCCACTGAGGTTCAGGTGCCTTCACTATGAGAGAGATTTTTGAAGAGCAGTGAATTACACGATTAGCTTCCTTTATTCTCTCATGAACACTGCATATAAAGAACTTCCCACCTTTCTCATCACTCTATTGTCTTTACAAAAGCAGGTAGCTAATCTATCATTAAGAAGGCAACTAATCTAAAATAAATAATAGGTCATGCCTTCTGTAATGAGGTAAGAAGGATGCAGCAACCTGCATGTTCCCAAGATATTCATCAGTTTTGGAGGTAATTGACTCAGCCTTAGAGAAAAATGGCTCAGTTCCCCATGGAAGCTCTGGGTGAAAACTAGTTATTATAACATCTTCTCCAGCAAGTGATGTCAGCTGAACTATAGCGCAAAAAGCAAGTACTTCTGCTGTGCCAAGGATGGATAGCTTTCTCTGGTGCAGCTGTGTTCTTCTGGACCAACAGATGTTCCTTCCGTAGCTCAAGCTGCTCCTGCTGACCATTTTATTAAGCTGCTAAAGTTATCTTATTTACCGCTGGATCATGAATCATGAGGATTTTGATAAATCCCGAAATCCTAATGAGGATTTATTTTAAAAAGCTAAGGAGCTTCTGTTTCCCGTTTCCACTGATGTACACTTGTAAGCTATGGGCACCCTAACATCAACTTGGTGTCATCATTCAAAGTGAGGACTTCAACTCAAAAACAGAAGGATAGAGTCCTCACCACAGCTGTCTGTGACAGTTTGTCTAGCCTAAAGCGCTGGTGAGTTTCCACTGCTCTGTCCGGTAGTGATCGGTTAGTAGGCCTTGGAGATATGAGTCTGTCTTCCTTTAGGACCAGTTGCTAAGCTACAAGGTTCATAGCATTCTGCTGCCACTCCATCAGTGGCTGGGAATCTAGATCCTTTCTTCTCCGCATCTCCACAAATGCCTGCTACGTTATCCATCAATTAGCCTCTTGGAGATCAAATAGCACAGTAGTGACTAAACCGCACAATATGTTAGCTACAGAAAACCTGGCTGCCCTTCTCTCTTTTGTCATGCCATTGCAATTGTGCAAGACGTAAATCAATGGGCATGGAAGGAAAAAGCTTGAACATTCATCGCCAGTGGATCTTTTTCTTATTTATCTAAACCTCTGCCCAATGTCTCTGGAGCAGGCATTAGTGCTAGGAAAGGTGGAAGGAAAGAGAAGAGGACAACCAGCTGCAAGGTGGATGGACTCGGTTACAGTGGCGATGGGTGCACTGTTGGAAGACCTGAAAGGCCAGGTTAGGGACAGATCTTCATGGAGGAAATCTATCTATGTGGTCGCTAAGAGTCAACAACGACTTGATGGCACATAATCAATCAATCAATCAATCAATCAATCAATCAATCAAATCATCTTTGTAAGCTGCCCAGTCACTAATGGCCATAAAAATGAAAATAAATAGATAGATAAATAAATAAATATTTTTAAAAAGGGTCCCTAGAAAGAAAATGCTGGCTGAGAATTTGGGGAAAGGAAGTCCAGCACACTTGAAAAGGCTCCGTTTGGAACATTCTAAGCAAGTACAGAGAAAGGAAGACTACAATTCCCAGCAGCCTCCGCTCTAGTTCCAACCTGTCCCCGGAAGTGCCGTTGCTAAGAGACCGGAGGCGGGGAGTCCAACTGTCTGCAGCCGGATTTTTCTCGGCATCGCTGCGCAGGAAGAGCCACGCGGAGCTTCTGGAGAGGACCGGCTCCAAATGTGAGTTAGGGGCTTCGTGGGGACGGGAGCAGTAGGGCGCCTGGGGGATCGGACGCGCTTCTCCGGGAAAGAGGTGGGCCGTTGCTGTGATGCAGCCAGAGAAGGAGGCGATTCCTCCATGGGGGGAAAGGTCGGGGTCCTCCGGGCTGGCGGGAGCTGGAAAGCGTCATTCCCTGGGCTTGGAAGGGTGGATGTTGGCCACTGAGGGATGGAGTTCAGTTCCTCATGATATGTGGATCTTGCATTTCCTCCAGGAGCAGCTGCAGGTGGGATGCCTAACTTTGCACTTTGCTATTCACAACGATCCTGTGAGGTAGGGCGGCAAGTAGGACTGGCTCCAGGACCCCCAGCCACTTGGCTGGGGGGAAACCTGAACCCGGGTTTAAAGACTGTGAGTCCTGCATTGCATTGCCTTTAGAGGTGCCCAGAGTCGTTGATAGTTGCGTGGCCTACAAATTTAATTAGTTGTTGTTGTTGTGTTCTGTGATCAATATTCTCCAGATGTTGTGGTTGTTCACTTTGAGGGGAGGGATCCTTCAGATGCCAGGATCAAAGGGGCCATGTCTACGGATGTGACCAGGTTGAAAGTCTAGCACAGTGTTTGCAGTTTTCCCCATTCTTTCCATTTCTTGGGGTTTTCTCCATGGCTTACTAAGTTCACTCAATGGGCTGCATTCATGCAACATGCTGGGCTATAAACTAACCACACCAGCTAGATTTCCCCAGCATGCTGAGCCACAAACTAGCCAATCGTGGTTTTCCCAGGCATTTGGGCCAGGAGGTTCGGGGAGCTCTGCTGCTGGTGTGTTTTTTATGATTGGGATGTATTGTTTACCTTCGGTGGCGTGGGCAACTGTTGGATGGATGGATGGATGGATGGATGGGAGAGAGAGAGAGAGAGAGAGAGAGAGAGAGATGATAGTCTGCAGATCTGGCCACCAAAGGAAGTTTCAGCTGTAAAGGAAGGTTGCTTAAGCACACTCACTAAGATGGTAGTCCCAGTAAGACACGGTGGAGCATTCTTTTGAGAAAATATGCATTTTTCTTTTAGCAAAGTGTTAGTAACTCTGTTGCTGTAAATTAATAGGAGTAGTTGAGTCATGTTGTTTGAAGTATCTAGAAAGCAAGCTCGTGCTGAGAGGACCACGTCAGAATCTAACCAAGAGTTTGGGTGCAATCTGGCATAGGGCAGGACTTGTATATGATTGACCCAATTTAGTTCATTTAATGTTTTATAATGAAAGACTATATTTATATTGTACCTTTTGTCTGAGAAACTCAATGAGGTGTCAGTCGTTTTGTTCTTGTGACCACCCTATGAGTTAGTCTGAGGACTTGCCCCAAAGGCAAGGACTCATTAGCCCCCAAAGGCAAGGACTCCCTAGCCTGAGTGATACCTGCTAAATGTTGGGGGGGGGGGGCGTTCTTACACCAGAGTGAAGTTTGCCTTTCCAGCAGCTTTCCCAGGCTGGCACTCCTTGCCCCTTGATTGCCCTCCAAACATCCGTTACAAAAGGGCCTCTTTTCTTCCCCTTTTAGATCCTCGCAGTTCTGTAATTTCAGGCCTTCCAACTGTATGTTTCTACTTGGCTCCTAACAGCCGTTTACCCTCCAAGCTGACAGAATAAACATATCTCTATGCTGTGCCTGGAATGAGGCCAAGAGCTAATCCATTCTCCTCCTCCTCCTCCTCCTCCTCCTCCTCCTCCTCCTCCTCCTCCTCCTGGTGAGAGAAAAGCATTTGGATGCTAATGCTGAGACAAACCTGCTACTGTGCCAACCACTGTCTTTATGCAAAAGCAGGGATCATCCAGTTGCATTTGCTTCTCCTAGGTGCTAGGAAGGCACTGGAGATATTTAAAATCTCTCTCAGGACATTTCAAGGGAAGTTCAGAGACTGCTGTGGTTTTGCTCACTGTCTCTATGCCTGCCTGGCTGCACAGGCAGCTTTGTCGTATCTGCCGTCGCACTGGAGCTGTGATGGGTGTACCTGTTCAGTGCAGGCAGATTACCAAGGCTTTGATGTCCCTCTGCTGTGTAGAAATGTGGGGCATGCTTTTGTGTGATAGTAAAGGTAAAGGTTCCCCCCGCACATTTGTGCAGTCGTGTCCGACTCTAGGGGCCGGTGCTCATCTCCGTTTGTTAGCCGAAGAGCCAGCGTTGTCCAAAGACGCTTCCACGGTCATGTGGCCGCATGACACGCGCGGAACGCTGTTACCTACCCACCAAAGTGGTACCTATTCATCTACTTATAGTTATATAAGTAGATTATATAAGTAGGTTATATAAATTTAATTAAATTAAATAAATAAATACTTGCATTTGCATGCTTTCGAATTGCTAGGTTGGCAAGAGCTGGGGCTAGTGCGGGAGCTCACTCCATCATGCGGGGCTAGGGATTCGAACCTCCAAACTTGTGATCTTCCAATCGACAAGCCTGGCGTCTTACCCACTGAGCCACCACGCCCCCTTGTGTGATACAGTACTTGAAAAAAAGGGCTCACAACTGATTTGGTTTGGACCATGCAGTGTAAGCAGCCCTGATATGCATTGCTCTAGGAATCTCCTAACTGTAAAGAGTGGTCCCTGAGTATGTTATGTAGACTAGAGCTTGTGGATATTGGATTTAGCTGCATCTGGAGGATCACAAAGGGCTTGTCCCTAACGTAAGGGGAGATTGGTAGAAGCAGGAGAAGGCCACCCTCCAGACAATCTGGTCTCCAGCTGTTCAGAGTATTAGGGACCAAACCCAGACCTTTTGAACTGCATTCAGGAACAAACTAGACCTCAGCAAAACATTGTGATTTCAACAGGTTAACAACAACCATAATATCACTAGCTGTGTTCTGAAGCAACTGTAGATCCCCCATACTTTCTCATAAGCAATTCTACTGCAGTGGCTATTCTGGGGATGATTGAGGCACATAATGTGTGAATGGTGCAATATACGACAAGAGAAATACATCTAGCTTTGTGCCTGACATTTTCACTCCTTAATGATACAGTGGTTGATGGTTGCATTTTTTCCTAAACATTTTCCTTCCAACTCCTTGTTCTTCCAGGTACCCTGCCCACACTTCGTCAGCGGTTCCATAGCATACTTTGTTCCTGATGCAAGAGGTCTCCAAAAATGTGAGATCTTGCCATTCCTGGTAGGAAGCTAGGAAGTAAGGTTGAGATGTCGGAAGGTCCCTCCAGGATCACTGGACCCATTCCTCCAGACCCTACCCTTTGTCCAGATTATTACAGACGCCCGCTATCAGGTTAGTGTCTGGCTGTGTCTGGAATTCTGATGAAGTCTCTTCACCACACTGGACAGTAAGCCTTCCTCCACCCACAGGCCGCCTCTTTGTCTTCCTACATCCACAATGAAATGGAGGGTTCTCTCAGGTTGCTTGCTCTGAGTGAATGCTCTCCACTCTTCCCTTCTCCAAAATGATACCTTTCAAGTTGCTGGACTGAAACGTCCATAACGCCCAGCCTGTCTGAACATCTACAGGGCACTCTTTACTCTGCAATCGACGTCTTTTTCCTGTTCCCTGCCCCTGGCCCCCCAAGGATTCTCTGCAGCCAAAGCTACTGGTTCTGCTCTTCAGGTGCTGACCCCTTCCTGGTTTTCTCTTTTTGTGTCTTTAGCACAAGGAAGGTTGGAAGGGAACTCCCTGAAACTGGATTTGCTCCCGGGCCCCATCCCTCCAGAGTCTAGTCTCTACCCTGGGTGCTACAGTGCTCGCTGCCCGCAGCCGCCTCCACGAATTAAGCCCAACGCCAAGGACATCTTGGAGATGGGACGGAAGGGCACTGTAGGGGTGCTCCTGAAGCTAGATGAGATCTCCTTCTTCGAGGAGTTGAGGCCCAAGCGTAAGTGGAGTGGCCGCCTACGGATAGCCAGATTCAACAGGTGTTGGTAGAGTTTTGTCTAAGCTGCCAACTGTGCCTGTAGTTCCCCATGCCTGCTCTACCCTCTACTCTCTTGAGACATTGTGGAGCAGGCATGGCCAGGATGTCTTCAGTGACGTCCTGTCCACGAGGACCTCCAAAGCAGCTTTCTTTTTCCTTCGGTGCAGGCAGGGACCACAAAGACCACGAGAAGGAGAATCTGAGGCGCATGAGAGAGATCCAGCGGAAGTGCAGGGAGAAAGAACAAGCCCGGGAGCTGAGCCAGCCCAAGCCTGTGAAAGCCCTGTGGAAGTCACAGATGTATGAAAATGTGGAGTCCAAAGTGAAGGCAAAGTTGCAGGTACCACCGAGGCCATGCTGGGATTTCCCTGCTGCCCTTAATTAGTGCAGCGGAGACACAGTCTGGCATATCAGTTACAGCAGTGTTTCTTCACCAGAGCATCTCCCAGAATTCTTGGCTCCAGTTCCAAGGGACATAAATTACGTCCCCAGAATGGGGTTGTCATGAGCCACGATTCTAGAGTCCGACAGGGGTGAGGACAAGACAAGCTGGAATAAACTGAGCAGTATTAAATGTACTGAGGGCGCCGGAACTTCCATGGAGCTTTCTCTGAGTTCTCAGCTTGGAACTTTTCTGGCCACGCAGTACTTTTTCTTTTCACCTTCTCTCAAGGAGATGTTTCTTCTCTTTCGGTTTCGCAGGAGGATCCCAGTCCTCCAAATCCAGAGGCTCAGAAGTACTTGAGGGCCTATTCTCGCTGTGGCACAGGAATTCATCCGCGCCGATCGCTGTCCCCGAGCCCTTCCCGGGTGTGTGAGACGGACTCAGGAGCTGCCCAGGCTCAGAATGGAAGCATCAAGGTGTGTGTGTGTGCGCGCGCGCACTGAGGACAGGAGGGGGGAGAGGGAAGGAAAGGGGGGCATAGGACCAGTAAAGCATGACAAAAGGCATGTACTGCCTCCATCCAACATGCTGAGCCATAATATGGCCTGAGAAGGTGCTTGCTCCATTTCTCCAAATGGAGAATTTTCATGTATTTGCAGTGCAGCAAAGATATACTGAACCCACCATCACCACACCTAAAATGCTGCCTTTGCCCTGAACAGTCTTTTTTTGTTAATCCGTTCAATTGTGTCCGATTCTCGGAGATGGCCTGGACAAGTCCCTGCAGTTTTCTGGCAAGGTTTTTTGGAAGCGGTTTTCCATTGCCTCCTTCCCACGGCTGAGGGTGTGTGACTGGCCCAAGGTCACCCAGCTGGCTTCGTGCCTGAGCCAGGACTAGAACTCACGGCCTCCCGGTTTCTAGCCCGGTGCCTTTAACCACCACACTGAACTGGCTCTCATATAACCAGTAAAACGTGACAAAATGCAGTGTGCTGCCTCCAACATGCTGAGCCATAATATGGTTTCCTTTGTGGCAATGTTATGTATCATGTGAACCCAGATTGTGGCTTGTTCAACAAAGCGTGGCTAAAACAAGTGTGGCTCGCTGTGGCAGGTGAACTCAGAAAGCAGCTGGGCATACCAGATGCCCTAAGCCAGACTGCGGTCAGATTGCCTCTATTCACTTTACACACCCAGCCATCATACTTCATTCGATCAACGGGGGTGGGCAACCCACATCTGAAACACAGCCCTCCACAAAGCCCTGGCTCCAAGAAAGTTACCCACCCCTGCAGTAAACCATGATTAAACAACGATGACTTGGCCCAGTGGGTGAACCTAGCCTTTTCTGGGTTGCCACCCCACAGAAGCTCCCTGCCTGCCATCTTTGCCCTCTTTTTGTCCATCCCAGGTCCAGGAGAAGAGCGGCAAGGTGGATTTTGTCAGCCACAACGCCCAAAATGCGAAACGAGCCTCGATGCAACGCTCACGCTCCCTGCAGTCAATGACCAAAGTCCTGGAGCAGAAGCAGAAGGACCTGGAAGAGTACAACACCAAGCAGAAAGGCCACGTCCCCCGCTAGTAAGCTCTCCGGGCTGCCTGAGATGATACGGGTTGCAGGCCAGCCTATGTAGAGGGCGGTCGATTGAGAAGGGCTGTGCTGTCCTTCAGCAGAGGGCAAGCAGTGGCCTCCTGGAAATCTTGGATAGCCACTCCTCTCTGGTACTTCAATATTTCAGAGCAGTGTTCCTCAACCTTGGCAATGTTAAGATGTGTGGACTTCAACTCCCAGAATTCCCTAGCCAGCATTCTCAACATTGCCAAGATTGAGAAACACTGTTTCAGAGAATGCTCTTTCCAAACAGTCAAACCTAGCTTCGGAAACATAAGGTCTGGAAACATGTATTTACAAACAAACAAACAAGCAAACAAAAAGGTGAGATTTTTCTGCTCTGACAGCCTATTTTGCACTGCTTTGCTATCAGTGCTAGAAACTAAAATCTGTACTTTTGGATCCAGTTTCAAAAAGGTGCTTCAGAGCAGACCGAACATCGGTCTGCAGCTCTTTAAAGCAGTCGTGTCTTTTCCCAGGACTGTGCGGCTGCCCTCCGCAACTGTCATGTTTCCACTGCGCAGCTCTGCTGTATCTTATTACTGTACAGCTTTCTTGTAGTTATCACCTCCATTGCTGAAAGGCCGGGTTTATAACCGTGCCAGAAAAAGGGAGCATCTTGGTTCTTTGCTTCTGTTTCGTAAGAAGCTGGAGGTGGGCAAGGGCTCGGCTTCCTTCCTTCCAGCTCTGGATGTTGTCTCCGCTTTGCTGTTCTTGTGAGTGAGTTCCTCTTTCTGCTTTGTCTAGCCTGATAGAGAGGAAGGACCACTGGCGCAGAGAGGCGGAGGAACGCCTGCGTAACCTGCCTGATCCTGACACACCACCCGGCCATGCCATGATGCCCGAGAGCCAGCGGCTGGAAACACTCAAGAATCTCAGAGAGAGTAAGATGGGTGGAGGTGAAAGCCTTCTTATAGACATGGACCACACACACGCTTAACCAGGCTAAGGAAAGAGCTGGGGGCTACGCTCACCTGAGACTGTCCTTCTGTGGTTCTAGCATGTTGGAGGAACCAAGCCTGTTTGCATAGCTCGGTGTATTGTGCAAATGTAGAAAATAGGTCAATTTGGTAGCCAAGCTAAGCATGTTGTAATGAACAACGCCATAGAGCGGTGTTTCTCAACCTTGTCAACTTCAAGATGTGTGGACTTCAACTCCCAGAATTCCCCAGCCAGCATGGCTGGCTGGGGAATTCTGGGAGTTGAAGTCCGCACATCTTAAAGTTGACAAGGTTGAGAAGCGCTGCCAAAGGTCAGCCAATATAGTTCTAGTCCAGGGGGCAACAGCCCATGGACTCTAGCAGAGGTCTTTCCCAACCTTGGAATATCTCAGCTGGATCTCCATCTCGCTTGGGTCCGCTTGCATGGTGCTCCACCTATGCACAAGGTCCTATTAGGTCAGGAAAAACTCCAGGAACACTTACAGTAGGTGGCCTACTGGAACCTCCTTAGCTTCACAGCGGTTTTTACAAGAGGTCTCTATCAAAACCTGCTGTTCCTTTTAGGGAAGTCCATGTGAGAGGGGAAAGCTGAAGCATGGATGAAATGTGTGAATATTAGGGAATGTAAGTAGATAAGATAGCCCCCGTGTTTATTTTGGCCCAGCCCAATGTGACGACCCCAGGATGTTTGAACAATTGATCAGTTAATCCATTTTTGGGTGTACACAACCTGCTAGGCCAGAGCTTTCCAAACTGTGTGTCGGGACATGTTAGTGTGTCGGCTGCAGTGTCTGGGGGTGTTGCAACTATTGCTGCCTCCGAGCCCTGCCAGGATTCCGCGCAGGTCCTAGTTCCTGCCTTGTGCCCTGCTGCCTCCAAACCTGCCCTGCCAGGATTCCGTGCAGGTCCTAGTGCCTGCCTGGTGGCCTCCAAACCTGCCCTGCCAGGATGCCGCGCAGGTCCTAGTGCCTGCCTTGTGCCCTGCTGCCTCCAAACCTGCCCTGCCAGGATTCCACGCAGGTCCTAGTGCCTGCCTTGTGGCCTCCAAACCTGCCCTGCCAGGATTCCACGCCGGTCCTAGTGCCTGCCTTGTGCCCTGCTGTAAGAGTGTGTCGCGAAATGATGCATATTTAAAAAGTGTGTCACCAACATGAAAAGTTTGGAAAGCTCTGTGCTAGGCTATTCTAAAATGAGGATTGGGCAGTTTGTGATTTAGCCAGCTAAGGGAAACGTTAGCATGTTGGGTGAACCAGATCATTAAGTAAAGCCATAATATGTGTTGTAACGGCAGTGCATGTTATGTAACACAGCAACTGTTGTTCAGTTAATGTATGTTTAGCATGTTGTACAAACCCAAACTAAGGTTAGGATTAGGTTTCAGATGTTCCATTTTGCTCTTCCTTGCCTTCTTGCCTTACTGAGTTTTTAATCTCTTGGAATCTAAATAGAGGGTGGATTTACTCTGAGATGTAATGCAGTTCACTTGATTTTAGTTTAGTGCATTGTGTGAACCCAGGTCACTATGGTTTATAAATTGTGATTTATGGCTTAGTGAGTTTCGTGAACCCAACTAGTTGCGCTTGATTCAGCAAACCATGCAGTGTAGTAGGGCATCATGTCCTGGAAAGCCAATCAAAATGATTAAGCAGATATCCCCAATTAACTAGGCAGCAAATTGTTTTAAAAGGGAATTATTATTGCAGGTTCTTAGAAATTCATAAATAGCAGGCACTGCCTTAGAATAAGGCACTGCTGCAAATAAACAAGGTGCCCATTCTCTAAAAACAGAAAATATTTTCCCCCTCCAGAAATCTTGCTTTATTAATATGTCAAAGTGAATTCACATGGAACTGTAAGCCAGAATACTGGAGAGAGAGAGGGGATTCTGCTGAATGTAACTCACTTGTTTCTGCTTGCTTCCGTCTGCTGATGCAACTGTCTAATCAGACATTGGGAGCTTGTACTGGGTTCACCCAGCCCATTACACCACAGCCACATGATGATTTTGTGCAGTGTGTGAACCCACCCAGTTGTAGCTTATTGAGCAAACCGTACTTAAGCAATACGTGGCTAAGTACATGGTGTAAACCAAATCTGTGTTTGTCATCCAAATCTAGGAACCTGACTTTGGTGGGTCTTTACAAGCCGAGATCATAAGCTTCCTTTTGGCTTACAAAGGAACATGTTCACAGCAAACCAGGTTTTTTTTAGCATCCTGATACTATGTTATAAGCATATGCAATCAAGGATTGGGCTCATACATTGTGCTGAGCCATGATTCATTTAATCATGGCTTTTTGAATACGTCACAAATCACAGGTGGCTAGTTCTATACAACACAGTAAGCCATAAAACCTGGCTCACAAATCAGAATGGCTGAGTTCACACAACCAACTACCCTGAAACCAAATAAACAACATTACGGCTTGGTACAACATGTTGGGGGTGCGATGGCTCAGCGGGTAAGACGCCAGGCTTGTCGATCGGAAGATCATAAGTTTGGAGGTTCGAATCCCTAGCCCCGCGTGACGGAGTGAGCTCCCGCACTCGCCCCAGCTCTTGCCAACCTAGCAATTCGAAAGCATGCAAATGCAAGTAGATTAATAGGCACCACTTCGGTGGGATGGTAACAGCGTTCCGCGTGCGTCATGCCGGCCACATGACCGTGGAAGCGTCTTTGGACAGTGCTGGCTCTTCAGCTAACAAACGGAGATGAGCACCGGCCCCTAGAGTCGGACACGACTGTGCAGGGGAAAACCTTTACCTTTACAACATGTTTATGGGTCAACTGAGATCTCTGAAGCGGACAGGCTGTCAGAATTGCACTCTGATGATGCTCCTTTTCCTCCCCATCTCTTGCTTGTAGACCAAGAGAAGCTCCTGAAGGACCTCCTGTTGCTTCCGGTGAGAATTGATACTCTGAGTGTTCAAACCCGGCGAGTTTCTTTAGAGAAGAAGCTGTCACAGATTGAAGAGGCGCTCAAAATCTTCTCCCGGCCCAAAGTGTTCATCAAGTTGGACTCCTAGGCGCGGAGGTGATGTTGTGCTCGGCCTCTTCGCCCTCTTGGGCTCGGCCAGGTGGCTTTGGTTTCTCGTGGTGGTCACCTCGAAGTAGGTCTGTCTTGCCCCATCGTCTCTTGCTCTTGCTGTAAGCACAGGTTCTTTTCAGCGTGAGGAAGCAAACCTGTGTGTCTTGTTCAGCCATGGGGAACGTATAATCGTCCAGGTGGTGGCAGCCCAGACCTAGATGATGAAAGCTGGAATCCAGCAGCTTATGATGGGCCAAAAGAGTTGTTTCCCAAATAAACCTCCTTAAGCATGTCTTATTTTTCAGGCAAAGGGGAAAGAGTGCTTTTTAAAAAGGAAAAGTACACATTCTCAGCTCACAAGTATACTCAGCGGCTCTGCAAGCATAGAGGAGTGTGCGCATTGTTAACTGAAATGATTTGACAGTTTTAAACAAATAAAGCAGGTTTTGTAAGCAAGCTTGTAAGCTGGAAGTTGTGAGGGCCTTCATGAGCAATTTGGAAGGATTCTTCATTGGTGGTGAGAGTCTTTTTTTTTCAGTGCATCAAACAGTTCCCTTTAATTTGCATAGTGGTCCTGCAAATCTCAATTAGGGTGATTTTCTCCTTTGAAGGAACTTTCAAAAGTACATTCTTTTGCAAGTTGAGTGAGAACTGGTAGGGGGGAAATGCAGAATTTTTCAGCCTCTGATGAATTTGTATCTGACCTTTGTTGATCTGGTTTGTGCTGCCATCTGCTGGTAGACCCAGTAAATGTCTGAAGAAGCTTCCCTGCAAATCAAGGACTGAAACAAACCAAGTGTTTATTCTGCGGTTAGTGCCCTTAGCTAGTCTGGAATGAGTTAAGCTAATTGCTGCCCATTACATTTTCTGCTTACACCATGCACGGTTTGAAATAAAGACAGTTTCTACATAGTCCAGGTATCCTGTATCAATAAGTTATTTGGACATATTGAAACAATGATTTACCCTAACTTGAGAGGTTAGTAATCTGTTTTAATTTCTTCACTAAAGCAGTTTTAGTCTCCTACTGTAATGCAGTACAAGATGCTGTACATATTCCATCTTGATCTCTCTGCCATCCTCAGCAAGATGTAAGTTTTCCACTAGGTGTATATTGCTAAGACAGAAGAGACATCAAAACACAATGGCCCCTGTTCCTATAGATCAGGGGTACCCAACCTTTTTGGCACCAGGGACCGGTCGTGGAACACAATTTTTCCACAGACCGGGGGGCGGGGTTTGCAGGCGGGAGCCAGTCGTGCGGACCGGGGGGCAGGGTTTGCAGGCGGGAGCCAATTGTGTAGATGGGGGCAGGGTTTGCAAGCGGGAGTCAATCGTGCAGGCTGGGGCGGGGTTTGCAGGCGGGAGCCAATCGCGTGGACCACCACCACTCACCTGCTGTGCAGCCCACTTCCTAACAGGCCGCGGACCCCTGCTATAGATCAAAGATGTGCAACTTGCAGCCCCTAACCAAAAGCCTTGGGCACAGCTCCCAGCGTCTTTCCAGACGTTGCCACTGAGTTGAGATGGACTTGGTCCCATTAGCAGAACAAGAGAACATCAGTCTTCCAAGGGGGCAATCAAGCCTGTCAAGGTTCCAGGCAATGGAATTTTTACTTGAGCAGCTGAAGATAAATGGTCAATGAACCTGGCACTCAGCGGGGATTTATATGGAGGATTAACTTGTAAACATTTTAAATCCCACTCATTGACTGTTATATCTTGGCTGCTTAATAGTTCTTTTCTGGAACATTGCTGGGCAGCAAGAACAATGAAAATGTTGGATATACCATAGGTCAGGGGTCCCCAACCTGTGGGCCATGGCCTGTTAGGAAGTGGGCCACAGGGTTCCCGCCTGCAAACCCTGCCCCCCAGTGCGCGCGGTTACCCCACCCCTGGTGTGCGCTATTGGCTCCCACCTGCAAACCCCGCCCCCTGGTGCACGCGATTGGCTCCCGCCTGCAAACCCCGCCCCCGGTGCACGTGATTGGCTCCTGCCTGCAAAACCCGCCCCCCCAAGTCCGCGCGATTGGCTCCCGCCTGCAAAAAAAAAACCTCCCTGGTCCGTGGAAAAATTTTCTTCCACAACGGTCCCTGGTGCCAAAAAGGTTGGGGACCGCTGCCATAGGTAGGTAGATGATATATATAGATATAGATGCTTAGCCAGACTTTGCTCAGGTCTGGATAACTCAAGAGTAAATATCCAAACCCTGCAGGCTGCATCTCTTTGCTGGTTGAGCTTTAAAGTGAACAAGAGGAATCTGTGTGTCTGCAATCTAAAACAGTAAATTAAGTTTCTGCACGACCAGTTGTTCGAGTGCAATTAAGCCTGCTGTAGGAGAGAACAGCAATGACTTGCTGGGATCAATAGTTTTGGCTTAAAAGAATCAGTATGTCTCTTCTTCAGATTTAAGCAAATGTATCGTAACCATTTCCTAATCATTAATGAAAAGACAGTAGGAGGAGGTTTAGCAGAGTAGGGAGACTTTTGCCTTGCAAAGACCCATATGTACATCAAGAACACAGTATATACATCAAGACCTGGCACCTTAATGAGAAACAAGTTAGTTTCCCAACCTGGGGCCCTCCAGAGATATGGAACTACAACTTTATAGGCAGGCAGATGGCTGACTTACAAGATCAGTCTTTCAAGTGCCAGAAGGTTCCCTGTTGTCACTGCAGGTCAACATGGCTTCCCTTCTAGAAATTGGAAATAAAAGCCAGAGTTTAGCCCAGGGAAGCAATTCCCTTAGCCATCTACCACCCCTCCACACATCCTACCAACAGGCATTTAGTATGGGGGGCGGGGGGAGGCCATCTTGTGGGAATCTTCATTAGCATGGTATTAGCATTCGTATTATCTCATGCAGATGTCTTTGCTCACTTTCACTGAAAGCCCTGGGAGTATCTTTTGCTAATGGGGATGGGGGCTTTGTCCCCAATTTGCATGCCATAGAGCAGTGCTTCTCAACCTTGTCAACTTTAAGGTGTGTAGATATGGCTGTCTGTCTGTGGAATTCTGGGAGTTGAAGTCCGCACATCTTAAAGTTGACAAGGTTGAGAAGCACTGCCATAAGCAGGGGTCCCCAACCTTTTTGGCGCCAGGGACCGGTTTCAAAAGACGATTTTTCTGTGGACCAGGGGGGTGGGGTTTCTGGGATTTCCATGGACCGGGGGGGGCGGGGTTTGCAGGTGGGAGCCAATCGCGTGCACCGGGGGGGCGGGGTTTGCGGGCAGGAGCCAATCGCGTGCACAGGGGGCGGGGTTTGTGGGCAGGAGCCAATGACAAGCATCGGGGGCGGGGTTTGTGGGCGGGAGCCCCGTGGCCCAGTTCCTAACAGGCCGCGGCCCACAGGTTGGGGACCCCTGCCATAGCGACTGAGGAAGGGGCAGTTGCTGGGGTGCCTCCACTCCGCTGAACTTGCCAACTAACAATTCAAATGGACAGAGGTGCCCTTTTCCCAGACAGGCAAACCGGTTTCTCTCTCCCGGGATTGTTCCCTTTCTCTCGTCTCCTCCTCCTATCCCTGTGGCACGTTTCTTAAAAAAAATAGAACAATCTGAAAGAGCACTACCTTAAAAAAAAAAAGCCATGGTTTAATAGTCTGTTGCAATATATTAATCTGTGACACATGTCATAAAAACACCTAAAATCGAACATTTCATGAGAAGTTGGTGGAGGCAGGGCCTGGGGGTGAATGAGGCAAGCCCCCTCTTGGTTTCCTGGAATGCAGGTGGGGGCTGAAGAGAAAAAGGGGGGAAGGAACAGGAGGCCCGTCCCTCTAGCTCCCTGGGAAGGGAAGGGAGCCTGTGGGGAAGCCAAGATTTGGGGGAAGGCGGGCTGGCCCCCCTCGCGCCAACTGCCGCTGTTGTCTTGGTTGCAGGAAGCACCGTTGGAGCGTGACGGTGGGGTGCAGCTCCGGGTCAGCGAGGGTGAACCTTGGGTTCCAATCTCTAGATTTTATCTCCAGCGGCCAAGGATGGGGCCCTTCCAGACTGACCTCCGAAACCCTGGGCTTCAAGTAGAACGGGAAGGAGAGAGTTATACCGAAGGCTATAGCGTGATGACGGTGCCGTCCTCCTGGAGGCTGCCCGCTCGGCTGCCCCGGAAGGGGCTCCCGCTGCCACTGTGACTGTTCAGGGAGGGCAGCGAGCCTTGGGAGCTGTAGAGGGACAGGCTGTGCTGCAGGCTGTCGAGGAGACCCCCGTTGGGGCAGCTGGCAGGCAAGTCACTCTCAAGGACCAGGTCTCCCTCTTCATCGCTTTCCCCCTCGGCCGCGCTACAGTTGCCCAGGTACCGGGAAGCCGGGCTGGGCGTCTGCTGGCTGGGGGTGCTGTCCGTGGACACGCCGGAGCTGCCCGAAGCCTTGCTGCTGCGGACCACGTTGTTGCGTTGGTTGGCTGGCTTGACGGTGATGATGAGATTGTGGCTGTTGGCCACCATCATGTCGGTGACCTGGTCCAGCGACTTGCCTGCCACGTCGATGCCGTTGACTTCGAGGATCTCATCGTTCACAGCCAGCAGTCCAGTGCTCTCGGCCAGGCCGCCCTTGACCAAGCGGGAGATGAAGATGCCGGGCACCTTCTCGACGCCATGAGGGGCCACTCGCACGCTGACCCCATCCCGGATATAAAAGCCCAGGGGCTTGTTGGACCCATGTTTATGTAGCCGCACACGCCGGTGGGTCTCGGGCAAAATGTCCACATCAATGATGGAGGAGATCTGGCGGAAGTCCTGGGGCATCCCAATCAACAAGTGTGGCTTGGCCCGCTGATGCGCTGGCCTCAGCAGTCCCTTTTTCTTCCGCTGCAGTGAGTTGGAGGCAAAGACGCTGGCGTTGGCTTCTGCTGCAAGGAAAGAAAAGCAAGCAGGTGTCACAAGCGCAACTTCTCTTTTCCAGCTATCCGTATCCTTCCGTTCCGCCTCTGTAGACCTTGCTGTGCTCGTTAGCTTTTACCTATTCTGAACCACAGTTAATGATAGTTGGCCCAGTTTATTGGCACAGATCCCAAATCCATGCTTTCCAGCCACGTATCGCCTCCCATGTGGGGTGTGTGTGCACATTGTTGTACCCACAAACATACCCACTCTACCCGTTTAAGAACAATGTTACCCGTCTATCCTTATTAGCTACCCACCAATAGTAGGTGCCAAACACTGGATTTCCATCTCTTGACGCACCCTTTTTCAACCATACGTGTCTTCATGTCGCCAAGTGATCTATCTTTTCTGAGCGCTGGCTTTCTCCCAATGTTGGATATTTTGAAAGTGCCGGATGGTTTTGTGATGTGAGAACCGTTTAGTGTTTGGGAATGTACAGTATCCAAATGCAAAGGTGGTGCCTGGCTGGGAAGGAGAAGCATCAGCCAGATGGGTCATTTTTGAGGTTCTCTAAGCAAGGAACAGCAATGGACCACATGGCTTCACCACCACCGGATAAGCTTCTCTATGTTACATAAGGCAAGTGTTTTCCCCCTGCATGAAAAGTTAGTATACTGTAGTATATTAGTTACTCTCTTTGTGGGAACTTTCTGCCTGATTGGGGTGGGGATAAAAAAAAAAGGAGTTTCGATAACGGGGGGCTTTTACAGTTGCACATTTGAATACTGACAATGTTGTGCAGGGGACTGCTGTGCATGATTAAAAGCAATGGGGAGAAGGATCTCAAGAGACAAGGATTCCGTTTCCGTAGGCCGGTGATTCTCAACCTGAGAAGCTTTAAGACGTGTGGGCTTCATCTCCCAGAATTCCCCAGCCAAGCTGGGGGAATTCTGGGGGTTAAAGCCCACACATCTTAAAGCTGCTCCGGTTGAGAAACGCTGCCGTAGGCACTAGAAGGCAAATCCAGCTGAAATACATGAGACAGTATTGCCTCCTCCTTGACCCCGGTGAGAGTCTCTGTTTTTGTCCTATAATGCCATACGATAACTTAGTTAAATATTTGCTCATCTAAAACCTACTTCTGAACGGCATTTGCTTCTTCTAGGATTGCATAGCACCAGGCTGGGAAGATTGTGAAGGGATATGAATAATTCAGTTTTAATCACACTTTGAGTTGTGCCCTGCAGGCATTACTCTGTAGCTCTCAGCTCAGAACACAAAGGGCCACAGCACTGCACCATCACAACTGCCAGTGCCCCAGACAAAGGGGAAAGGGGGCAACCAGCGGATTTGAATCCTGCAAGAATTCATCGGAAATAACCTTCCCCAGAAATACAAATGTTTAGGCTGCCAATTCTTCCACATTGAACAAGGGGATACAAAGGGCAAGGGGGTGTTTTTGTCCTATAATGCCATATGATAACTTAGTTAAATATTTGCTAATCTAAAATAATCTACACATTAGCATTTAAGCAGAGTGCAAGACACAAATACAACAGTATAAACATTAGTTGAAATTATTTAAAAATTGACACGCCACAATGGTAAATCCAGGAGAAAAAAAATCTCTGGCACATAAAGAGTTGGGAAGAGAGAAGAGAGAGACATCTGCTTTGTAACTAATCCAACTATAATTTGCGGAAAGATAACAATAGCACTGAGTGTGTGCCTTTTAAACTCTGCTTCTCCCCTAAGCAATGGGAAATGGAGGTACAAAAGGAAAATACCAACAACTCTCACACTTCTGCCAGGTTTATGCCATCAGAACAGACAATGCAAAGGAGCAGGCAAGATCTGAAGGCTACCTGTAAAGGAATTCCTTGTAAGGAAGGATGCAGGAGCCGGCTTTTCAAGCAGGGGCCTCAGGGATCAGTCACTTAAGATTTTCCATGCACCAGTGGATGTATTAACTACAATGCCCATCACCCAACCTGCACAGTCATGGTTAAACATTGGGAGGTGTAATCAAATGCACATGAAGGATGCCAGATTGGGGAAGGTTGAACTACTGACCCACAAAGAACTTGGAGACAGGAAGAGGAAGCAGTCTATCCATTTTATGGCTGAGTGTGACATATAAATTGAACAGTTCTCTCTCTGTCAGCCTAGCCGACTTCATAGCTGATTTTGAGAGCAAAATAGATGGTAGGAAGAGCTAAGTGTCCTCCACAGAAATAACATGTAGCCAAAAGAAGCAATGTAACGTGATAAGATTGGAATGTGTCTTATATGGACAAGCCATTGAGATACGGGTAAGATACAATTTATGAATGAGTCCTGTTTATTAAGCCCAAGACAGAATAAAATGCAACATAGGGGCAGGTTTGAGTTAAGGGGTCTCTTATGCAAAAGCTGGGTTGCAGTTAAACCTCAAAAAAACCAAGATTATGGCAACCAGCTTGATTGATAACTGGAAAATAGAGGGAGAAAAAGTGGAGGCAGTGACAGACTTTGTATTTCTAGGCACAAAGATTACTGCAGATGCTGACTGCAGCCAGGAAATCAGAAGACGTCTACTTCTTGGGAGAAGAGCAATGACAAATCTAGATAAAATAGTTAAGAGCAGAGACATCACACTGACAACAAAGGTCCGCATAATTAAAGCACTGGTATTCCCCATAGTAACCTATGGCTGCGAGAGCTGGACCATAAGGAAGGCTGAGCAAAGGAAATAGATGCTTTTGAACTCTGGTGTTGGAGGAAAATTCTGAGAGTGCCTTGGACTCAAGAAGATCAAACCAGTCCATACTCCAGGAAATAAAGCCAGACTGCTCATTTGAGGGAAGGATATTAAAGGCAAAACTGAAGTACTTTGGCCACATCATGAGAAGACAGGATACCCTGGAGAAGAAGCTGATGCTAGGGAAAGTGGAGGGCAAAAGGAAGAGGGGCCGACCAAGGGCAAGATGGATGGATGATATTCTGGAGGTGACAGACTTAACCATGGGGGAGCTGG
This sequence comes from Charina bottae, assembly GCA_023362775.1. Lineage (NCBI taxonomy): Eukaryota > Metazoa > Chordata > Lepidosauria > Squamata > Charinaidae > Charina > Charina bottae. The sequence goes on from JALMGJ010000015.1 coordinate 13,839,046, forward strand.
GGATGGTGACGGCCGACAGGAAGCTCTGGCGTGGGCTGGTCCATGAAGTCACGAAGAGTCGGAAGCGACTGAACGAATAAACAACAACAAAACATGTCATAAAATGGATTTGGAACCTAGGAATGACCTGGTTGGATCAAGCCAAGCCCTTCTGAGCCCTGCATTTCCTTTCTTGTGGGGCCAATGAGATGCCTGCAGATACTCACAAGCAGGAGATGGAAACATATCCCCCTCCTGTTTTTCCCTGCGACTGGGAGTTGGAATGACAGTACGCTGCCCCCAGCCCAATGTAACATGGAGCCTTCAAGACGAAGCATACTCATCAGGCCTGCCCTCCATGAAAATATGCAGTCCTCTTTTAAAGCCATCCAAGTCAGTGGCCATCACCACGCTGTGGGGTAATGAATTTCACAGGTTAATTATCGCTGTGTAAAACAAACAGAAATCCAGAGATCCCCATATTAGGAGTAGGCAAGATGGTGCTCTCCAGTTGTTTCATGCTGATTCCAGCTAAGCCCAAACGGAAAGATTACTGGCGAGGGCCTGGAGGAGATGTCGTCCCAAACAGATGGAAGTCTCATTTATACTTTTCTGCTGTCTACAATTCTTCTTTCCAAGTGTAGATAAGAGGACAGATTAATCATCCTGAGGCCAAGAGGAGCGTTTGTGACAAACTGTATGTTGCTTGTGGAGAAACCTGACCTGCCAAGTCTGAACAGGTTGCTGCCATAAAGCTGGCACCCCGCTAATAATAGCTGGGAGCAAAGTGGCATTCGCCATCTGAACTTATATAAAAATGGAAGAATGTGAACCCCAGAAAACAAGCAAACGGATACCTGGAATACACGGTGCCCTGGTGGGCGCCCCACTTCACAAACAGAAGCAACACAATGCAGCCTTGCAAATTCATCTCCCAAAAGGAGCTAGCCGTATATAGACCGCAGATATTTTAATGCCCCAGATGCATTGTTTTTTTTCCCCTCTTTCATCCTGAAGGAGGGGGAAAAATAAAATACCAGTGCTGTTTCCATTTATAATTTACCCTGCCTGGTTGCCTGGAGGAAATTCTTGCTCCCTGTAGGCAAACAGATGCATACTGTTTACAAGCCTGCTTGTCCAGTGAAAGATGGTGGAAAACCTCTCAGCAGAGTACGTAATATCCAGTCTTCGAATCTTCCCAAAGCAGAAGGAAGAGAAAGAAAAAGAAGAATGCCTTTCCAGATTGCCATGCCTAAATGGAGCACCTTGGCAGACACAAACCCCAAGTTATAAATATCACTGTGTTTTTGGTGCAGCAGCTTATTTTTAGCGTGGGAGCCTGTTTTGAACAGCAGCAGCTTTTTCCCACCCCAGGAAGTGGCCCAAGCTGTGTCAGCTCCGGGTTTTGCAGGAGCCTTAGACGAGATGTCATCCATGGGTCTCCCATTCCAAGTGGCTATTTTTCTCCCTTGATCACCAAAATGATATTACCAGTGCTCCCGAATTCTATCACCCAATTCTAGACAGCCGCAAGCCCTCTACTGCAGGGTGTCTATACAATCTCTCCTTAAGCAAATATAGATGGGCCTTTTCCAGAGCCCGCTTTGATGCCCTCCCTTCAGCACTGCTGGCAGGAAGATTTCATGGGACTCTTTATTCACAGAGACTTTGTCCTTGTGGATCCAGGGAGGTAGAAACTCTTGCCCATGTCCTCATACGGTGTCCTTTTTATGATGCCCCAAGACGTGCTCTGATCTACCCAATCTTCTCTAAATTTGAGGGTCATCCTGATAGATTTTATGTTTATTTCTTTTTAAGGGATGCTGACTCTACACTCACACCCCGGTGGCCAAATATTTTTCTCAAGTTACACAATTGTGCAAAACTTTTAATTAGATATACTGTTTCACTGTTTTATTGTTTTCCTTTTTCCCCGATAACAAATTGTTGGACTAAGCTATTTTTCTTCTATTGTTAAGGCTGGTCAAAGACCGTAATAAAGATATTTGGATTTGAATTTCTCCTTGCCTATCACCTCTCAGCTCAGTTCAGATGGTGCTATCGCACACAAGAGGCTAGAAACAATGAAGGTTTCCACTCCTTCTGGGGCTTTGAAGAGACAGGAAGAGTGAAAGAAAAGAGAAGAGCTGGATTCTGGCAAGTTCCCAGCAGTGGCAATCTCTAATATGCACACCAATTCCAAATAAATCACATCAATCCTCTCATCAACTTTACTGCTGCTTCTGGATGACAACAGATCGATGAGATCAAAACCCAACTGCAGAGAGATTTACCAGCAACCTTTTGCCAGTAGCTGCCAAGTTCCCAATGCTTTGCCTGAGGATCTACCACCATTGCCTGTTCCAGATCCCCTTTTAAAAAAAGTGTTTTTCAGACCTGATAGTTTATACAACCCTGGTAAACTGTGATTAACTGGCTTTTACTCTCCCACAATATAAAAAAAAGGTTCCCCCCGCACATTTGTGCAGTCGTGTCCGACTCTAGGGGCCAGTGCTCATCTCCGTTTGTTAGCCGAAGAGCCAGTGCTGTCCGAAGTCGCTTCCACGGTCATGTGGCTGGCATGACGCGCGCAGAACGCTGTTACCTACCCACCAAAGTGGCACCTATTTATCTACTTGTATTTGCATGCTTTAGAATTGCTAGGTTGGCAAGAGCTGGGGCGAGTGTGGGAGCTCACTCCGTCACGCAGGGCTAGGGATTCGAACCTCCGAACTTTTCTTTTGTACCCCTATTCCAATCCTTCCAATGCTGGAATGAAAACTATGCAAAAACCTAAACTTTGATGGAGTCAAATCAAAGTTGGACAAATACATTTATGCCATTTTTCAAAACCTGCATAACAAATTTCAGCTGTCTGGATTTCAGTCCACAAACAACTTTTGATTCCACTGTATTGGTTTGCAAGTTCCATTCTGTTGTCTCCAAAGATAAAAATCTATATTCTCTTCTTTAAAGCAAGAGGGCGCTGCTACCGCACAGATAAAGTCAACTGTCTCTCCGACAAAACACCCTCCTGAATTCGAGAATCTGCTCCAATGCCCAGATTCAGAGGTAGAAGACTGATAGTGAAGCTATTAAAATATCCTAAGTTATAACTAATAATATTGTCTTATAAAGATTACAAATAACCAGTCCATACTTTCCTATGGCCTGGCTAAGTGCTGCACGTGTTTTGGCAAGCAAACACTTCTCCCGTGTAAAACAGCATCTCCCAACAAAGAACAGTACTAATGGATTAAAAAAAACACTCTTAATTTGGAGTAACATTCTTCTGACCTTTAGAAGTCCTATTACTAATGCCATAGCCCTATTCAGGCATTTGCAGTGGGCAAAGATAAGGAAGCCGTTATCTTTCAAATGTTGCTAAACTGCAATTCCCAGCATTCCTCCCCATTGGACATACTTCCTGGGACTGCCTAAGAGTTGTGGATCATCAACATCTGGAGTGTCCCAGACTCACTACTAACAGGGCTGAGCAAGAATAAGTACACAAGGGATGATGTCCATTTGAGCTTCCCATCCCTGTTTTCTTCTGATTGCATCCCCATCATATATTTTCTTTATCCTTTTTTGCTTCCCCTGCAGTCAATGGTCCAGTAATTGTGAATGGGCACAGAAACCCGAAATGGTGAAACTGCTGTCAATATATAATAATTGATGTTTTACTATCTTGAATGAAGTCTATTAATCTTCCTCAGCTGATAGGGACCTGAAGCAATTGCCCTCAGTTTTACTCCTGAAAAACGCTTTGAAGAAAAAAGCATACCTCAGTGGAAACAGAGTGCATGAAAGAGCGGGGGTTAATCCTCAAGGTGCCTCCTACCTCGCTTCTGGATGATGATCCGGAGAAGGGGATTGGCAGACGACAGTGCCTTGTGATAGTTGTCGTCATTGTTGATGGGGAGCAGATCTCCATGGATGTCTGTATATCCCAGGAGGACATCTGAACAGGAGATCTGGTGCACCCTCTGGATCAGCTGATAGAATTCCTGGAAACCACCCACACCGGACCGCTTCATGGCAAAGCGGCGAAACTCCGCCTCAAACTGCCCAGGAAGAGAAAACAGTCAGACACAAAATAGCCACCCGATAAAGCCGCTCAACCAAGGCAGCAGAAACTTGGCCTCGGCGAGAACTTTTCAAAGCAGCAAAGAATTTTTGGGCTTTCCTTTGATTCATCACTCTCCCTCCTCAAATGAAAGCTCTCTTTTACCCTGTTCGGAGAAAGCAAATACATAGCAAAACACTCCCTGCGCTCACACATCACACCAAGCCATTAATGTGCTTTGTTTGGTTTTGGCTTAGTGGGATGGGTAAACTGAGGCTGGCTTGTAAGCAATGTGTGAACACAACCAATTGTGAGTTAGTTGAACTACAATCAAAACAAACCAGGGCTTAGTGTGATGTGTGAACAAAACACTCTGTAGCATCCTTAAGAATGTGCCTGAAAGTAACAGTCCCTAACATTTCTGAAGGATAGAGTACCCAAGAAGTTATTGGCATTTCAGAGTTGTTCTTAACCATTGGGTAAAAAAAGGTAAAGGTTCCCCCCGCACATTTGTGCAGTCGTGTCCGACTCTAGGGGCCGGTGCTCATCTCCGTTTGTTAGCCGAAGAGCCAGCGTTGTCCGAAGACGCTTCCACGGTCATGTGGCCGGCATGACGCACGCGGAACGCTGTTACCTACCTACCGAAGTGGTACCTATTAATCACTGTACAGACATGCAGTAGGTTTTGAGTAGATAGATGGCCTTGTGCTCAAGGAAGAGAGTAAAAGTTGTTTTCAGACAGCAAACATATACAGCACAGCATTTTCTCTTTTATATTTACCGCTTAAATGAAAAAATGGATATGGCGGCTGGGCATTTTGCTAGAAAATATTTGTCCAGCATTGGGACACTCTGCTGTAGCCACAATTGCATTTTGCTTACATGCTCAGGGAACATTTAAGATTTATTACAAGGAATCAGCAAGTCCCCTTTACATACTGATACTTAGTATAACTCATTAGCCCATTTCCTGCTATCAACACCTTTGACCTTAATCTCAGCTGACTGCAATCATGCCTTGAATTTCTGGTCTTTCCAGCCGGCATGGAGCCCAGCAATCAGCAGGATCACCCAGACGGAAAAGGAACTCTTTTTCCTTGATGAAGCCTTTCCCAACTGGTGCTCTCCAGACACGTTAGGACTATGCTCCCAGAGTCTTCAGCCAACTGCTCACAATTTGGAGAGTTATACTTTCAACACACCTGGAAGGCACCTGTCAAGCCTTCGCAGCTGCTCACAACCTAAAACTAGATGTATTGAAAGGGAAAAGGTATTGTGTAAACCAAACCTTGGGAAACGGATATATTTGCTTTAGCACCCAGTTTGTTTCTAAGTTTGTTACTTAGGGATTTTCTTGATCCTCTTGATAACCACCTGTTGATGCCCAGGGGAGATGGCTACCCATTTTCCATATAAAAAAGGAATGTGCTTTTAATATTTTGCAAACTACCAGCCTCTTTCCCAGGTTCTGAGTAGCCCATTACAGTACCTGGACAGGTAAGTTTTACCTTTTAACTCTCTTCAACTGCAGAGATAATTTTCCATCATCTAATACGTTATCATCTTGCAAACAATCACATACGTGTTATTTTTTTTCCTAATTATGAAATAAATGCCGTGTTTTTACTATACTATGTATGGTTACATTTGTTTCTGTCTCCTTATGTAGATTGTATTCTTTATATGGAGAACTTTTGTGGAACCTGTTGGAGAATCGAAACCGCAGAAGACTTTCCTTTTAAAATAGGTCAGCAGGATGGCTCTGTTCCAAGAAGTTAATTTTATGCCCTCCAAAAGCAAATATGAACAAAGAGCAGCATATGGCCCAATATTAAAATAATTGACAGCTCACAAGATTTTCATGCCAAAGGTCTGAGCTCCTTCAGGCCAATATACGAAACTAGATTCCTTATTCAGTGCTGCCTCAAACAGAGGTGAATTGTTCCTAATCAGTACAACAATCAATAATAACAAAGATCAATTAGGAGCAATGCATTTATTAAGCAGGTTGGAACCGCACATCAGACTACACCATGGCTTGTTGAACTGTGCTGCATTTGAATAAACCAGAGTTGCTTTGTACCACACGTCCAGCCACACACCATGTTTTTTTTAAAGCAGTCTCTCAGTTCATCCAACATGCTAAGATCAACCCAAGCAAGCCACCTGATGGTTGTGTGAACCAGGTCACAGCGCAGCAGCCTTTCCCAGAAATGTGGAAATGCAGCTTCCATCAGCTGCAACCAATATAGGTAACACCCTACTGGCTGGAGAGGATGATGGGAGTTGCAGTCCAACACCTCTGCGGGCCCCAGGTGGGGGAAGGCTGGTTTCCTCTGACCAGGAGATATTTTTGCATGGTCAAGCCTTCCCAAGGACCTGCTGGTTGAGGTCCTTAAGTGGACAGGCTAAAGATCACCAGGCCTTGGCGCAGGGCACCACAGGGCAACCATTCCTCCATATGCATGGCCGGGCCAAGGTGGGGGATGCCCCTTTCCAACCCCATTCCACTGTCCCAAGGCAAGTCACCCCTATGCTTCCCCTCTTTTTTCGCGGGGGGGCACATAACAAAGGACACCCTCTTTTATGAGGACGTCCCGAAGAAGGCTAAGCCAGCAGCATCCCTGGATTGACAGCGGGTCGGTGCAGCGCGTCCGGATACCGCCCCCCCTCCCAATCCTTGCGGGGCAATTTGCGACCGAGAAATCAGCTCAGCCGCCGCCCCCTCCCAGTTTCCAAACCCCGCACTATTGCATAACCCGCCGGTGTTTTTCTTCGCCTAGGTCTAGAGAACAACTCCGGGCGATCTGTAGCTCACGTACACGCAGCCCAGAAGCAGCGCGCGGAAATCCCTACAGATCGGAGCAAATAATCCCCATCTGGCCGCCGATGCACTGCCGAAAGACTTGCGGGGGGGCGCATTAAACAATCGCCCCGCACCGCCATCCGTTAGGCCGAGCTTAACCGCCCGGCGCAGCGCTGCACCCGAGATAGGCAAGATGCGCCGCGCCCCCAGCAGGAGAGCGCCGCGTCGAGCCGTGCGAGAGACCGAACGCCCGCCTGGGAGGCGGCGGCGGCGGCGGCGGCGGCGGCGGCTCCCTGGTGCACCTGCTGCGCGGCGGCTCCAGCCGGGCAAACATTCCGCCGCTGAGTGCCTGGGCCGGGCGGCTCTCGCCCTGCAGCTCGTCCGTCCCCGAACCTGGAAAATTGCCGCAGCCTCTCCGCCGGCCTCGGAGGGCTCCTTCCTTGGCCACCCGCGGATTGGAGCCGCCGCAAATCTGCTCGCCCCGCTTTGCAAGCCCCGGGGCAGACGCGCTCGCTCACCTTGCTTTTGACCTCAATGACCGGCTCCGAGCTGCGCGCCGGTGTGCGGTGGTGCTTAGCCATGCTGCGCCGGCCGGGCCGAGTTGCCTCACCCGCCCCGCGGTGCTCGCCGCCGCCGCTTCTGCCGGCTATTATTGCTGCTGCTCCACCGCCAAACGGGGACAGCCAGCAGGAGGGGGAGGAAGGAGACGGGGGGGGGGGGAACTCACCGTCCATGACGTCACCCCCAGCAGTTTGAGAGGGGCCGCGCAATTGGCTTAGGCTGGCGGAGAGGGCGGGTTCAGAACGTCCGCGGCGTTCGGATGGAAGGTTGCTGACAACGTCGTCTAGGTAACCGGGCCCCGGGGCGGTCCGAGGTGTATCCCGCGGCGTGAGATCAAAAGAAATGCGAGTTGGACCGCTCGCCGCCGACCAGTCTCGCTTGGCTTCTTCACAGGGCAGAAAGGAAAGGGGGGGGGGGGGGGGCTCACCTGACTCTTGGCGAGTCACCGCCGTCCTAAGAAGGAGGCGATTAACTCTCCCCTTTTGTTTGTCTCTGGAAGTCTCGCCTGCTCGTTTTCGGGAGCATCCGGGAGGCGGCCGGCTAAGGCGAAGCCGAAGCGAGCGGCTCCCTCCAGTCGCCTGGGATGCTCTGCGGGCGTGCTGTCCGAGACCTCCGCAGCCGAGCTGAGCCCTCGGCTTCTCTCCAAGCGCAGTGATGTGGCCCAGGGAGCGGCACAGGAGAACCCGGGAGCCTTGCCTGGGGTGAGGGAAACGGGGGGGGGGGGGCGCATCACGTTAAGAGTGGCCCTTGAACTAACGGACGGGTCGTGGAGAAACTTTCATGCCAAGAAACCGCGTTCCAAGGCTGAGCGTTCACAGGATATGCAGTTCAGCCTAGTGGGTTGTGGTTAGTTGATGGCTCCGTATACCGTTTAAACCCAGGCTAGCGGATCAACTCAAACCGCGATTGGGTTAATACAGATGAGCCATGCAGCTGATGCATATGTCCCTTTCTGGACGTCTGGATCTAAAGTGCCCTTAGTCCCTACCCCGGTGTTTCTCAACCTTGGTAGCTTTAAGATGTGTGGACTTCAACTCCCAGATTCCCCCTGCCTGGGGAATTCTGGGTGTTGGAATCCACACGTCTTATAGTTGCCAAGGTTGAGAAACACTGCCCAACCCAATGCCACCAGTGGCCATTCTTGGAGGAATGACGGTATTATCTTGTTCTTTGTAGCCTCCCAACACATTGAGACAGCAGAAGGTGGTGGTGGTGGAGAATTGATGTGTCTTTCTATTTTGAACTGGAGTTGCCTCTAAAATCTAACAACAGAATTTACACTGGCTTTTTCTCATACCTTGGGATTAAAAACTGTTAAATAGGAATGGTGCTACTTGTGACAATTTAATTAAAGGTCACACATTGAATTGATTTATTTTTATTGGGCAAATGTAATAGAGGGCAGGATAGCCCTGTCTTCCCAAATGACCCCACTTTGAAGCCTCTCCAAAGCCTGGGTGCAACCTTGGAGCTCTTCTAAAAGTTGCACGCAAATTGTAATGCTTACCAGGGGAACATTTGAATTTTGTAGGGAGTCAGTTACTTACATTAAATCAGGGTTAGAGGTTGCCTGTTCCCGCCCGCTTCTATTTTTAGGAGTGATCTTAAAAACAGTTCTGCATCCCTGTTTAAACCGTATTACTCCTGAATGAATTTTTTTTGGCTAACAGACCTTTGGGAATTCCCTCCCTGCAATTCTGTTTTGCCCGTTTGTTTCTTAAAAGGATAGGCAGGACGATTAAAAGTTGTAGTACTTTACAGCTGAAAGTGAGGCATGTAGAAGCTCAGTACACGGAATAAACAGTATTTGTTTGCCTTAAGAGACAGTGTGCTGCTCTGGAGTCCCTCTGCATTGGGTTGACCTGTTAGTTATTATGAGAGCTAAGAATTTACGGAAGGAAGGGAACGTCAGATGTTTGATGCCCTGAAGAAACGTTTGAGATTCTGCACCAGCAGAGTCTAATTCACAGCTGAGAACACACATGAGGTTTGCTAGTGCAGAATCACTGCAGCTTTATCCTTGGAAAGAAGGTCAGGCGCTCGGAAGTGTGTCGAGGAGTTCATGAAGGCAGAAGAGTGCAAGTTTCTAAAAGGATGGAAAGAGCAGTGGAAGCACTAGGAGGCCTTTGTACGTTGTTTCCTTTGATACACAGCTGATGTTTTCTATGGGGACAAGTGGTCAGCTGTAGCCTTGATCCTTTTGTGCTGCTGACTCATCCAAACTCAGCAACTGTTAGGGGAAGTATGAAATAACAGGGCAGAGAATAATTAACTGCAGGTAGGCACTAACCCTAATATTGAATAATTGCCAATGTGGCCAGATAGCTATTTCAAGCTTATTTTTTTCCCCCAGAGTCCCAAATATTTGGGAAGTTTTGCTTTGTTTATTTTATACAGCCTTATATAGAAAGTGGTGGAGGAAAAGAACCTCTCTATTTAGATTTTCTTCACTTCCCCTCATTGCTATCCAGTAACAGCGATTTTTGGTATAGTGCAAAATGAGCACTTTTTCCTAGCTTCTTCTTACCCCAAAAAATAGCTCTCATTGGTTTCAATCTGCTGCTCAGTCTCAGAGTTCCTTGTATATAAATAGGCTTCAATCAAACAAAGTAATCATTGGGGACATTGATCCCAACAAAACTAAGAACACCTTTCCTGGTAGGATCTGTATGGCAATAAATTATGGATTCATACGCACATCGAGACAAACCAGGCTGCTGTGTCTGGCAAAATATCACAGATTGTGCAACCAAAGAAACCTAAGCAAAAATAATCAAAGGAATTTAAAAAGAAGCTCAAGGGCAGCAGTTAAAAATCGCAAGCTTTTTCTGCAGCCCTGCTCAGGTAGAAACTGCAATTTCCCAATTAACATAGAAACTTGTAGTGTCACATCTCATGAGATTGTATGTATGTGATGGTTCATGGGATATTTGTGGAATGGGGCTGGTGCTATCAGTTTTATACTGGTCCTTGTACAAGGAAGCTTGGGTCTCTTAGTGATCCTGCACCAAATAAAGATAGACAATATTTTTTTAAAAAAAGTTGATTTAGTTCTTTCTTCTATGCTTTGCCTATGAAGTCCATGAAAATGTGTGTGATTTTAAAAAAACAACCACGAAAGGTCCCACAACATCTTTTCAGAGTTTCTCTGCCGCCTCTTTCTGCTTCGTTCCTCTTCTCTCCCCACTTCAGATGCAAAATCAAGGCACAATTATGTCTCAGCTGTTTGCAGGCATTAAAAGTAGAAACGGAAGAAAGACAGAACAAGTCTTCAAAAACCATAGTAAAGAGTAAATGTACCCTTCCCAACACACCCTTCCCAAACTCCACAATGTTTTTTTTTCCGTGTCATGATGTTTAACTTTTTTAAAAAAATTCCTTGATGCTATTCCTTTATTTGTTATGGATCAAAGCCTTTAGATTTTTTTTTTTTTTGCTTATTGGCATTTGCCAAGTTTTTCTAACACACAGGGGTTAGAAATTACCTTTTTTAAACATGACGGGTGTTTTTTTTTTGCAGTTTTATTTCATTTTTTGGTTTTGTAGGTTTGATTATACACTTTAAAGGAATCTTCAAGCTTGGATTAAAATTTGCAGGAGCTGGTAACACCAGTGTGAACCTCCCTACTTATGTATCAAATTGGTAAGTGTACAAAGTATTTTACTTATCTTTATTCTTTTAAGTAAAAATGTAGGACAAGCTATTTTGGATGAAGTCTGCTTCCTGCAGAGGCTAATACAGTGCTTCTAGAAAGCCTATAAGCAGGATATTAAACATATGTTCTCCTCCATTTTTATCCCTCAGCAACTGATATTCAGTGATATGTAGCACTTAAGCATGGAAACTCCATGCCCAGATAATAAACTATTTTGAAGGCAACTAAGCAAATGGTCATTGTGAAATCTTGCAGCAACAAGTTCCATAAATTAATTTGTTTGGAGAAATCTTTCATATTATCTGAGCTGAATTTACTGCCAACCAATTTAACTGGGTGAGCACAAGTTCTCCTATTATATGGGAGAGGAGAAAAATCTCTGCTCAGTATTTCTTTATCACACATGAATTCAAGTATCTCCATCCCGGCACCCCTCATTTCTTGCATAAATTAATCCTGACATGCCAAGCAACCTGTTTAAGAAGAATGCTATGACCGACTATCTTTTGAAGGAGGTCTGACATCTCTGGCATGCCTTGCCCATCAAAAAATCCAAGATATTTTTAAGGTGTGGGAGGCTTTTAGTAGTTTTGCTCTGCCGCAGTTTCTTTGGCTGTCCTTGGCTGGCTTAACCTTCCTTTTGTAAGGCGTGCCTGGTGCTTCTGAAGGAGGCTTTGTACTGTTCAGAAGGCGTGGAGCACGGCTGTGATTCAACATAAATGGGAATGTTTTGGTCCGTTCCCCCGCAGGATTTATGGCAAGCTGGTCCAGCTGATAGAGTGAGTAGATGCAAAAAGTGAGCTGTAATTTTTCTCTCTCTCTCCATGCTTTGGAAAGGCAATTTGGGTTTCCAGTGTCCTTCAGTTCTCTTTTATTACATCCACGCTTCAGTCAGCCCTGACTCCTGGGGACTACAGGGACCAATCCCTGCATTTTTGCGGGTAACATTTTCAGAGGCGGCTTTCCCAGGACCTTCCTAGGCTGAGAGAGAGTGACTGGCCCAGGGTCACCCAGCAGGCTTTCGTGCCCGAGGCGGGACTAGAACTCTCAGTCTCCTGGTTTGCCATTGGCTCCTTCCTAGGGCTGAGAGACAGGGACTGGCCCAAGGTCACCCAGCAGGCTTTCGTGCCCGAGGCGGGACTAGAACTCTCAGTCTCCTGGTTTGCCATTGGCTCCTTCCTAGGGCTGAGAGACAGGGACTGGCCCAGGGTCACCCAGCAGGCTTTCGTGCCTAAGGCGGGACTAGAACTCTCAGTCTCCTGGTTTGCCATTGCCTCCTTCCTGGGGCTGAGAGAGTGACTGGCCCAAAGTCACCCATCTGGCTTTGTGCCTAAGGCAGGACTAGAACTCGTGGTCTCCTGGCTTGTAATCCAGCACCTTAACCATTAGGCCAAATTTATTTATTTATTTATTTATTTATTTATTATTTGAATTTATCCCCGCCCATCTCTACCATGGTAGACTCTGGGCGGTTTACAATCACCATATAAAATTTTTTAAAAAACCCTATACATTTAAAAACTACCATAAAAATAAAAAATATTGTTTTCATAACTCCATGCTGTGCGTGCCCAATTCTGCAAAACCAGAATGAGCAGCAGGGCATAGGTGACTCCACCAGAGACAAACATATCAATAAGAAGGACGTAGCTTCTTAGCAACACACATCCATATTGCCACCATAAAAATAGGTTGAAGTAACTAATGCCAGGTAGAAAAACGATCTTGCATTTTTCCATAGCGGTTTTTACTCAATTGGAGGAAATAGAATTTGCTTTAGAATGTTTGGAAAGAAGATACTTATAAGAAATTCTCAGGGTGCATTTATTTAGTCCTGAAAAAATATGTCTGAATATCCTGTCTTTCCTTGTATTGTCCTCTCTCCAGTGGTCTGCAGCCTTGCAAGCTCCCCGTTTTCCCATTAATTCCCCAGGAAAGATCTTATGAAGTGACTCATCCTTTGGTGGGGCTTTTTCAGTAGTGTTGCACTATTCAAGCTACTCAGTACTATGGAAGAAGGTTGCTCTTCCAAAACCATCCAGCCACTGAGAAATTGTTGGGAAAGCTCTCCTTTCCCTGGAGAACTTTGGGAAAACCATCACCTGCTCATTTTCTCTGTCCATAGATTTAATGGAGGATGTTGAAAGGTGGTGTGTGCCTCACTTAAAAGCCACAGCATCAGGTGGCTGGACCAATGTTCTAGTCATCCTGCCTGGGCCCCTGGCCATTCCCCTATTTTGAGGGCCCCAGGCTCTGAATCTGCTTCATAGCCTGACCTGCTCTTTCTAAACGCTCCTGCAGCCTTGTTATATGGCAAAGGAGCCTCTTCTGTCAATGGGGCTGAATTGAGATTCACTTGCCAGCCCAACTGGTTTCTGGAGGCAGACTGAAGCCCCAAAGGGAAGTGTCAACAGTGTATAGCCAGCCTATGAATGAACTGTGATGTTGCAGTAGTCCAGCAGGTTCCTGAATTCCATGGTTTGTGATGGAGATGAGTACAAATAATGGTTCCGCTATGCAGTGTTTCTCAGCCTTGGCAACTTGAAGATGTGTGGACTTCAACTCCCAGGTGGAATTCTGGGAGTTGAAGTCCACACATCTTCAAGTTGCCACGGTTGAGAAACACTACGCTACAGTATTGGCATATTTGTAGTTTCACAGTGATTGGGGATTATTATGTCCCAACTAGCAGATTTTTGTGGCTGGATCTGCCCTCCAGTTTTTCTCCTACTTCAGCTTCACGCTCCAGAATTCAGGAAAGACAGTCCAGTGTTTCATTTTTAACCAGTAACATTATCTTCTGACCATGCTGGTGGTTTTTGTTGCCCGATGCCTTTTTGCCAACTGAGCTGGGTATAAACATGGAAGGCGGTCCCACCTTGGCAAGTTGTCCAAAGTCTTATCATCTCTGCTGAGAATGTGAGTTGCAGAAAACCCGGCGGCTATCTTGTGTCACCAGGCTGGGGCTGAGCGTGTTTTCAAGTACTGCCCTGCCAGATGTTCTGCCTGCCCTTAGTCAGCAAGTTAGCAGGTAGAGCTAAAAAGCTCTTGCCCGACTGTTGCTCTCACTGTGTGCATCAGAGGATCCAGTTAGATCTTAGTATGCAGGGATTTCTTTCAGGTAGTGGAAATTCAGAGGATTGGTGAATGCAGAAATATTTTAGGGGAACGCAATACTGCACAGTCTGAAAAACCTTCCCATGGTTCAGTTGATCTCTCAATCTACAGCTTGGATAGCTGAAATCTTTGGTAAATGGAGACAAGGTGAGGGTACTGAATAAATCACCACGGTTGTGCTTCTGCAGCCTCAAAGCACCACTAGTGAACTGGGTAGGCAATAGTGTTTCTCTTTCAGCGGGCACAGGAGGTAAAGGTTCCCCCCGCATATTTGTGCAGTCATGTCCGACTCTAGGGGCCGGTGCTCATCTCCGTTTGTTAGCCGAAGAGCCAGCGTTGTCTGAAGACGCTTCCACGGTCATGTGGCCGGCATGAGGCGCGCGGAACACTGTTACCATCCCACCAAAGTGGTACCTATTCATCTACTTGCATTTGCATGCTTTCGATTTGCTAGGTTGGCAAGAGCTGGGGCTAGTGTGGGAGCTCACTCCGTCACGCGGGACTAGGGATTCGAACCTCCGAACTTGCGATCTTCCGATCGACAATCCTGGTGTCTTACCCGCTGAGCCACCACGCCCCCTAAGGAGGGGGATAAGATGTACTTTCTGAGTGGTGAAAACTAGAGAAACTAAAATGGGTAGGCAATAGTGGTAAGACGGAGTGGCTGTGGATTGATGGCCCTCCTGGATCCGGGAAGTTGTCATCTTTGGTTCTGGGTGGGGTTGCACTACCCCACTCGGATCCAGTGCGGAATCTGGGGGTCCTCCTGGACTCGCGACTCCTGCTCGAAGAGCAGGTGGCAGTCGTGGCCAGGAGGGCCTTTGCACAGCTTCGAGTTGTGCGCCAGTTACGCCCTTTCCTGGATCAGGAGGCCCTCCGTACAGTCACTCACGCCCTTGTCATCTCCCGTATAGACTATTGTAATGCGCTCTACATGGGGCTACCCTTGAAGAGTATCCGGAAGCTTCAGCTGGTGCAGAATGCGGCGGCGTGAGCAGTTATGGGTGCCAGGAGATCGGCACATGTGACACCTCTGCTACGCGAGCTGCATTGGGTGCCAGTTTGCTTCCGGGTCCAATTCAAGGTGTTGGTGATTACCTTTAAAGCCCTACATGGCATAGGACCAGGGTACCTGAGGGACCGTCTCGTCCTGATAACGTCGGCCCGTCCCACCCGTGCATGCAGAGAGGGCATGCTTCGGACCCCCTCGACAAGAGAATTCCATCTAGCGGGGTCCAGGAGGCGTGCCTTCTCTGCGATAGCGCCCGCCTTATGGAATATCTTGCCCCCGGAGGTGAGACTGGCCCCCTCCCTCCTGGCCTTTCGGAAGGCCCTTAAGACCTGGCTCTGCCACCTGGCCTGGGACGACGGAGGTAGTAGTGCCTCCTGGGGTTGGCTCGCCCCGTAGCTCCGTGATCTATCTGCGGGTTTTAATCCATCTTGGATTTTATTGTATTTATTTTTGTTGTGTTTTTTAGATATTTTTGTATAGTTTTTAAATTGTATTTGTTGTAACCCACCCAGAGTCCCTTGCATGGGAGATGGGCGGGGAATAAATCTGAAAAATAAATAAATTAAAAAATGCGCACATACTTCCGTTTCCCCATTCTAGAGACCTCTGAAGACAGATGCAGACAGACATTCAGCCAGATGGACTGATATTTCTGCAAACCTGACCTGTAGGGGTGAGCCGTAGTCGTCTAGGGTGGCAAAAATCAGGCGGAGTCTGGTAGCGCCTTTCCCGACCAACCAGTTCTATTAAAAGGCATAAATTTGACCCTTGCATCTTCTTGTCTCCACTCTTCAGTTAATAGATTTGCACCTTGCTGTACACAATACACATCCTGCCACTTCCAATTACTCACACCAGTTCACAGGGCCATCCTGCCAGCGTAAACTCTTAATATAATTTTGGCAGCTTACAAATGAGTTGGTAGCGGTCGCCTTTGCATCCCATTTGGCAGCTCAGCCTGACGGCTGAGCTCTGAATTATGATTGATTACGTTTGGGTGCCACTTTGTCCCAAATGACACCCCCCCCCGCAAAAAAGCTAACTAGTTTAAAATGAGCAAGATGTCTCAATAAATTCAGTACAACAATGTATTGCTCATACTAAAAAGGCATACTTTTCAAGACACAACAGATACTCTTTCATCAATTGGATTCCCACGTCATGCTATGCCATAATTTAATTGCAATATCCTAGCTTTGCAAAGCCTGCTAAGTCATAAACCATGGTTTCCAAACTACAATAGATGTGTTTGCATTATTGAATAAGATGAAACCAACTATGATCCATTATGGTTTATTGTGTGGTCTGAATTAGGCCATTGATTCAAATACCACTTGCCCTATATGATACATTGTAGGAAGACATTAGCAATGTTGTCCAAAACTGAATCTCAAACGCTGTTACCTACCCACTGAAGTGGCACCTCTTCATCTACTTGCATTTGCATGCTTTCAAATTGCTAGGTTGGCAAGAGCTGGGGCGAGTGCAGGAGCTCTCCGTCACGTGGGGCTAGGGATTCGAACCTCCAAACTTGCGATCTTCCGATCGACAAGCCTGGCGTCTTACCCGCTGAGCCACCACACCCCCCGAATCACAAACTAGCCAACTGTATTTTAGCCCAGCCTGTGTTGTCTGTTTAAGGTCCAGTATATCATGTGAACTCAGAACACCATGTTCAGTAAAACATAGTTCAGTTAATTGCAGTTGTGTCTTGAGAACACAGCCATAGATTTGGTTTGCACAACAAACCATGGTTCACATGCCACAATGGCTGTAACACTATGTTAAGTTGCAGCCAAAGAAAGCTTGTGATAATGCTTGCCCTGGGTATGCTGAATGACAAAAAGAATCAAACCCTACTCTGCCAGTGTGGTGAGGTCATGATTTTAGTGTGTCTCCTGTGAACCCAGAAAACTGGACTGATTATATGTTGGTTAAATTAATCCTAATCATGGCTAGGATCATAATGTAACAGCTTTAAAATAGCCTTCCACCCGAACTATTCTCCTCCAGATGTTCAACTCCCAAACGGCACCATCCACAACTTGAAATAGCCTGAAACAATGTGATCCCAGGCACATGAGATTGCAAACCAGCCAATCATAGTCCTATTTTGCGAACCCAGGTTATGGCTAAGCGTGACTTGAGAACCAGAAAACCGGGCTTACTGCATACACTACTCATCATTCAAGCTAACCATGGCTAGGTGGGCTGCCTCGAGCAAAGGAATTTAAAGAATAGTCTAGACTGCAGCTGACGTCCATGCAAGGCACTCTGACCGTGTCAACAGTACTTCCTCGTTGTGTTCAGTGGAGTGCATTGGATGCACTTTAGACCCTTTGAATCGGGTCTGAAGTCTGCCTCCATGTTGAACTTCCGGTGAGGATTCATGGTGAACTAGAGGTCTCCAAAGGGGCGGGGACAGCACTACAGCGAGATCGGCGGCCAGACTTTCCAGATTGGCGAGATCACCCAGCCAAGCCTCTCTGGATAAAGGAGAGATCATGAGAACACCTGCCTGCACTCTGGACAGCTACTCCTCATGAGTAAACTGCAGGAACTGAGGTTTCTGCAGTTGGCTCGTGAGCTGAGCGGCTGAGAGTCAAGGGATTTCCACCAAGCTCATACCCGCTCTGTAGCCTTATTGACACAAAGTTCTGCCGAGCCTCATTTCTTAATCACGTTTGGAAATTGCTTTTCAGTTCTTAAGAACCTTCCGATCAACAAGTCTTATAACACGCAATGGGTGAGTTTCCTTTAATCCTTAGTGAAATAAGTTTTAAAGATAAGTTTAAGGACAACCCCCCCTTTTTTTATTTGGAATAAACAACAAAAGGGTGATTAGAACATTGATTTTGGAAAGTTATAAACGGACTAAGGCTCCAGATGGCTTTGAAATAAGATTTTGAAATTAATCATAAGAATCCTTCCCATGGGAAAATGCTGTTGCTTTGAATTCATAAAAGAAAACATGATAGGATGGGAATTTGAATGTTGAACACTAGAGGGAATCAGAAGGAACTGAAGATTACAATTAAAGGGGAAGAACACTTAAATCTGACTTATTAACACAGAATGGAGCAAAATACTTTTACATTGGATGTATTGGAGGATATTTGTGAGCAATGGATCCAGAAGTTAATCTTAAAAGTGTCTGCCATTATAGATAAACTGTCTTTAAAATATGTTTTGGAAGAAGAACAAGTTTTACTGGACAAGACTCAGACCGATCTGAAAGTAGATTTAAAAATGACAAGCTACAAGAATGATATGGAAAAAGATGTTACACTGGATACACAAATGAAATTGGCTGATGTCTTAATAATTAAAAGGGATATACAAATGGCAGACAAAAAGAATGACATGGATAACTTTCTTATATTAGATTTACAAAAGAGACCTGTTAAAAGTTCTGAAAGATTTTGTGAGAAAGGGCAAAGAAAAATTGAAAAGAAAACAAGCTCTAGGACATTATTGGAAGGGATTAAAGATCAAGATTGTTAAAATGTAAAAGGAAGGAATATAAATTGGGCTTATTTGATCAAGGTTAAATAATAATAATAATAATAATAATAATTATTATTATTATTATTATACCTTGATCAAATAATATTTCTGGTAACCCTTAATGGACTTTTGCTGACCAGGACTGAACAACCAGGTTTTAAGGATCTGTTTAAAGATAAGAGATATGGGAAGGAGATCATTTGTTGTATTTTAAGGGGAGGTGACAAGTTGTTAAAATTGTTTATACTTGTTGCGACAAAGGGGGAAATCACTTCCTTTTATAATTCTTTTCTTTTTGTTATACTCTTATTTTTTCTTTCCTTTCTGTTTCTCTTTTTATATAACTCTTTTTTTCTGCACTATTTTTTATTTTCTTTTTTTGTAGTTTGTATTAGTTTTTATCTGTATAACTGTAATGTAATGCTTAATAAAATTATTATTTTTTTAAAAAAAACAAGAAATGGACATTGGTAGGCCCACAAAATGTGGGCTGCAAGATAAAGTCTGCCCGCCCGCTTAAGGCTGGAAGAGGCTGGCGTGCGCTCGCCTTTTCCCCGAGCTGCCTTTGTTTCCAATTCGCGCTGGGCTGCGGGGACGCGGAGCGGAGCGCAATGGCGCCGCCTTGCTTTCTCCTGCCGAGAGCGGGTGGCTTTAACGGAAGGAGGAGCCCGGGCAGTGACGCGGAAATGAGGCCTCTCCGTCGTGCGAAGGGGATCGGGCAGCTGGAGGCTGCGTTCCCGCCGTCCGAATGGATCAGGGCCGGGCGCCGTATCGCTTGCGCAAAAGGAAGTCTCCGCGGCGCTCGCAGCCCGGCGGGTGAGCTCGCAGAACGGCGGCCGGGGCAGAAGCGGCGAAACCGAATGGGTGGGAGGGACGTTCCGCGGGTAAAACACTGCGTGTGTTCGTGATCCCACCGCCACTCCGGGGGGCGCTGGGGAGGGGGGCTTCCACCCTGCCCCGGTCCACTTTCGCCTCTCTAGTTGCACCGCCTGATTTTTTTCTTTTTCGCTCTTGCGCGCGACGGTTTCACTTAAGCTTGCGGGGTGGTTCTTCCGAGTCCGTCCGGTTTTAGTCGGACCGAGGTGACTTGCGTCTGGGGTCGCCGCGGAGGATGGTTTCGCTGCCAGCCGTGTTTGTGGGGCATCTGAGAGGCACTGGTGGACCCCCGAGGTAAAGGTTGGGGACTGGGGTGTGGGTTCATTTCAAAGGATTTCCTACCAAAGCGGAATAAGATATTTCAGCATCCCTGGATCATTTTTTTGTTGTAGCTTTCTGGGACAACCTTTGATGGTTCAAAGCTTAGTTCCCATTTTATTAGGAAGTATGCATCTTCTTGCTCGGTTCATTCTTTAGTTTATTATGATCTCATCAGGGTGTCATAAACGTAGGTTTTATTAGGAAGTATGCATCTTCTTGCTCAGTTAATTTTTTAGTTTATTATGACCTCATCAGGGTGTCATAAACATAGGTTTTGCTCCTTATTGTACAAGATGCTTCTAAAGAGGGGAGGAATGATTTTCTGGGTAGGAAAAATAAGCAGCTGCTGTAAGCCCAGGTGTTGAAAGCAAGTTTCTAGGGCTCCCTTCATCCATGCAGGAAGGACCCTGGACAGCCTGTGTTTCCTTGGGCATGCCTCTACAAGTCTTCTCCTGAGATCTTGGTTGAATGCAAGCTCCTCCTTGTCTGGCTGACAGCACAAGCGAGGAATCAGGACACTACAGGTAGTCTATATTCAGAAAGAGGAACTACTGGGCGTAGCCATTCTTTGAATGAGTAGAATGGCGGGATTCATATACTAATCCTAATGAAGGAATCGTGGTTTGTTAAATGGCTGGATTCATATGGACTAAGTAGAGAGCCAGTTTGGGGAAGTGGTTGGTACCAGGCTAGAAACTGGGAGGGTGTGGATTCTAGTCCTGCCTTAGGAATAGAAGCCAACTGGGTGACTTTGGGCCAGTCACTTTGTCCCAGCCCTAGGAAGAAGGCGGCAACGGAAAGCACTTCCAAACAGTCTTGCCAAGAAAACTGTAGGGACTAGCCCAGGCTGTTGCCAGGAGTCAAAACTGACTTGAACCCCCCTCAATAACAACAACAACAATAATTTATTAATTAATAATACCTTTAACGCCATCGAACCCCTACATCTGCCTTGGGGAGGATTCGATAGGTGGATAAAAATGCCAATTCCAGTCTAAACATCTGGCTGACTGTGTGACCAATCATAATAATAAACAACCATAGGTTCACATCTCATTTTTTGCTTTTCTAATTTTTTGCTTAGAATGATGCATTATCATTGCCAGGACTGTGTGGTTTACCTTACCATCCTCTCCAGCTAATGCTGAGTTGAATCGATGCTTCCTTCCCACTATTTTTTCAGAAGATTTTTGACTTTGCTAATATTTCCCCCCCCCAGTTTAGACGCTGAGGATAGCCTGGCCAGCAGGAATAGACCTAACTACTTGGAGCCTTGGATTGTGACTCTTCTGCTGGAATACAAAGAACCTGTAACCAAAACAGATGGACAGCTTGGACATGTCCTGAAGGTGGACTTTCAAACTGTTTGATTTGATTTATGTTGTCCTTCCTCCCGCTTTCTCGAGGCTAGGAATGCAGACCTGCACATCCTTGGTTGGTTGGTTGGTTGGTTTTTACTCTGCAACAGACTAGAGACAGGCTAGAGCAGTTATTGACGGCCTTTTTAAGATTGTGAGCACATTTGGGATGTTGAGTGAGGCTTGCATGCAATCACAAACATTGTATAAGGAAGCTTTCTTAATTATAAAATGACTGCAGTCATTGGCCTGGCTAATTGCAAAATACAGTACCTGTTTACCCAAGGTAAACTGGTATCTTATTTGCTGCTGCTTCCCCTAGAGCAGTGTCTTTCAACCTCAGCTGGCTGGGAAATTCTGGGCGTTGAAGTCCACACATCTTAAAAGTTGCTGAAGTTGAAAAATACTGCTCTGGACGTCCAGGGTGCTCACTTGTAGCTCAGCACTGTTCCTTTTCCCCCCCTGAAATAACGTCAACACTTCTAAACAAAACTCCGGGTTGCGTTGGGCTACCGTTTTCTTCTTGTAAGAATTCTTATGGAGCCCCCGTGAGGCATCCTTGTTATTAAAGATTACAAGTCTTCTTTTTCGTTTATGCTGTGCCAGCTTCCAATACATTTTTTTTTTCTGTTTTAAACTAAGACAGACAGGTGGAAGAATCCAGGAGACAGCCGAGGGAATTGTCTGCAGATGTATTGGTGTCTGTGATACCACTCTGCCAATCTCTGCTTTACACTAATGGAGAATGATGGGCTCAAGTCATCCAGTAAACTTGGTTTCCAAATAAGTTGGTTATGGTGTAATTTTTTGCCTTCTCCCCTAGGTTTTGAATGAGCCAAAGGTTCACCAGGATGCTAAGGGCCCAGAAACGATTCTGTATATTGGAGATGGACATCATTATATTGAAGTGGTGGTTACAGCCAAAGCTGCTGAAATGACAAAAAGGTACACTTTAAGATTTATTTTACATTCATTCCTAGATTACAGTTCAATATATGGATTTGTACCACATCCAAAATTTAGGTTTCCCTATGCATAAACTCTATACTTCAATTTTATAGGACTTCTGTATTGCTATGGTCAGAATTTATTGCAATTCATAATTTCATTTTATGATTTATGGTGTGCTGACCATGACTTCTGTCATCTATGCCTTGCTTAGAGCTCAATAGCGATTTTTAAGCTTTTAAAACAATATAACGTATTCTGTCCTTCACAATCTATTAATGATATACTTGAAAATTCTAATCTCTATGACATTTGTAAATCCCTTGTTTAGTCATTTGTTCCTACTTCTTTATTCCTTTCTTTTATTCTCTTTCCTTCTCTGTTTATATGTTTTCTCTAAAATGTTTGATAAATATGTATGTATGTGTGTGTATGTATGTATTTATGTTTTTAAAAAATGCTTTAAGTTCCTGGATCAATTGGATGAAGTTCTGGAGATGGGAAGCCATGAAGTGGTTGGATGAAATTGGTATCTAAGTAAACAACCTTTGGTAATATAGAAGAAATGCTAGTGATTTCAACATGTACTGCATTCTTGTGCATTACTGTGATTGTAATATTACTGTATTCAATATTTAGACCCCCGAATAGCACTTTAGACATAATATATCTTCCATAAGGATTAATTTAGAAATTTTGCACTTCTACAGAGATTATCATAATTAGGTGAACCTTCCGCTGGATTTTATCATTTGTCTGTAACAAAATATGGGGAGTTGTGCCAATCTAGTGGTGGGTTGTTAATTCTATATTCAAAATTTGTTACATCTTTATCAGTGAATCATATCTGAACTAGTATTTTAGATTCTGGAATTATGGTTGTATGTTTTCTTTTAAAGGTGCCAACATTTTATATGCTGTTTTAAAATAATCTTTTCTTGGGAAAATATTTATACTCTACAAGATACTCAAGGCAATTTATGAGAGGTGGGTTGTGTGTAGTAGCATATAATCCCTTTTTCTTTGTGCCAACATGGAAAGTTAGGCTGTGAGAATATATGTTGACTTTGGTTTTTTTCATCAATAAATATAGATTCCCAATTTCTGAGGAAATTGATGGGTCTTCTTAAATTGTGTACAGAATCCTGCCTTTTCCAGATCATTATGGAAGAGTATCAGCCTTAGCTGTAGGAGACAGTTTGATATCCACCCATTTGCCAATACATTTCTCCTTGTCTGTTTCTCAGCTCTATAGCTCAGTCTGGATTTTCTGGTATTATTGGCCAATTCATCATCTTGCAGAATTATAGAGTGTGTTTTAAAGCAGCAACTAAAATGGTAAGGTATTCAGTGCTCTTGTAGCGGTATTTTTTTTGGGGGGGACATGCTGACATGCAGTTTGATGCTCCAGTGATGTGACATGGAAATACTGTCTTCATGACATTTTTTAATGCCTATTGTGAAGATAGGAAACAGGGTTTCAGGATGGCTTGCCTGCAATGGACTGGAACTAAGAGAAGGACAGATAATGGCTGGATTTGCACATTTTACTAACTCAGAGTTTAACTAGAGTTTTTTTTAAAAATAAGCCACTGATCGGGTTGGTGAAACATGTTAAGCCATAACTTTTCCTGCACTGAGGACAACACTTACCATTGGAGTGGCATGTCATTTAAATTTTAAAAGAATTAAATTATATAATCAATTTGCAGTCATATGTTGAATAACTTCTCCCTTTCTATCACATTACAAATTAAAATTTGGTATCAACTTTTGGAAATCTCTGGAGGGATCTATAGTTATGGTGACCATATTTTCTTGGAAAAAATGAAGGACAAACCTGAAAAAGGGGCAAATCTGAAAGAGGTTCATAAGAATAAAATATTTTAATTGTTTACGTTTATAACTTTGCTTTACAAATGAAAATTTGTAACGTTATAAACATAAACAATTAAATTCTTTTATCCTTATGAACCTCTTTCAGATTTGCCCCTTTTTCAGGTTTGTCCTTTATTTTTTCCAAGAAGATATGATCACCATAGCTTTACTTCTTGTTTATTTTGTATTTGTATTGTGTATGTTTTTATTTTAACGTTGCAAACCAATTTACTAAAGAAATAATGAAAAAAATAAAACTGCAAGTTGTTGCTATCGATGACTTCCTGCCCCGATCGATGTTTGGGACAACACACTGGCATTAATATATTGATACATAATTAACATATTCTAATAGGCCAGGATCCTTCCTTAATTAGTTTATTTAGGAGGCAGCTCAGAACAAACTGCAGTTCTTAGATCTTGTAATTGAAAAGGAAAAAAAAGAGCCAGTTTGGTCTAGTGGTTAAGGCAACGGGCTAGAAACTGTGAGTTCTAGTCCCGCCTTAGGCATGAAAGCCGATTGGGTGACCTTGGGCCAGTCCCTGTCTCTCAGTCCTAGGAAGGAGCCAATGGCAAACCAGGAGTCTGTGTGTTCTAGTCCCGCCTTAGGCACGAAAGCTGGCTGGGTGACCTTGGGCCAGTCCCTGTCTCTCAGCCCTAGGAAGGAGCCAATGGCAAACCAGGAGTCTGTGTGTTCTAGTCCTGCCTTAGGCATGAAAGCTGGCTGGGTGACCTTGGGTCAGTCCCTGTCTCTCAGCCCTAGGAAGGAGCCAATGGGAAACCAGGAGACTGAGAGTTCTTGTCCCGCCTTAGGCATGAAAGCCGGCTGGGTGACCTTGGGCCAGTCACTCTCTCTCAGCCCAACTCACCTCACAGGGTTGCTGTTGTGGGGAAAATAGGAGGAGGAAGGAGTATTTAGTATGTTCGCTGCCTTGAGTTATAAAAATAATAAAGGCGGGATAAAAATAAAATAAATTACTGTTATTTTTGACTTTTCAAGGCTTTGTCTGTAATTTCTGTTACTGATTTTATAGATGCTTGTAATGCCACCAAAGCTGATTTTCGAAACCAATATGGAAATGCATGAGGATGTTTGTTGAATCAATTAAGACTCAGATGATTCATTAAATGGGGTGTTTATTTCCCTGGGTTGCCCCCTTGTTATTGTGTCCCCGTTTGTTTCTTCAAATGGCCTCCATTTCCTAAATAAGGGAAAGTAGATTTGTCCCGTGATGGGGAAGAAGCAGCTTTGGGCTGGAGAGAAAATGGCAAACCAAGAAGGAACTGCATTGAGGAGACTTTAGCCAGGGTGGTGGCATGTGTGGACGTGATATTGCGGTGTTTTCATTGCGTTGGGCTATGGATTGTTCCACATAAAAAGTCTTTTCTAGCATGAAGCTTCATCTTGGTTGGAGAGTTAGCCAGGATTCGCAATGTCTGTTTGCTTTTTCCCTCAGTTTTTCCTCTTCTAATACAGGTAGTCCTCATTTAGCAACCACAATTGGGACCGGCAACTCGGTTGTTAAATGAAGTGGGTACTAAGTGAAACTGCGACTGTGCTTACAATTTTACCTCAGCTTTACAGACCTGTGAAGGTTATAAATGTGAGGATTGGCCGCAAAGTTACTTTTTCATCACTATTGTCACTGTAAACGGTCGCTAAATGAGGACTACCTGTATGAAGAAATAGGAAGAACACCCCCCCCCCCGCCACAAAGTTAACAATATGATGATAGCCTGTAAAATAACTCCAATAAAGAAACTGTCCCAAATTCAACCAAATTGCTTGAGGGTCCTCTTTTTCTTTATCTTGCCAACTTTCCCCACGTTTGAATGTGGACAGACCCCCTGCAACAGCCTGCTCCCACAAGTCAAGGGTCACTTTATCTTTCAAGATTGATAAAATAATTCATCCCCTGTGTGTGTGGGAAAAAAATCTACCATTTTTGAGGTCTTGATTGGCTCCCCCAAGGTGGGGATGTCGCCAAGCAGAATATATGTATCCTTAACCCGCAATGTTTGGCCTCAGATGTTAACACACGGTTTCAGGCCTGAAATGTAGCATTTTGTGGCATTTTTGAAGCGTCCCTGAGGGAGCATCTCAGCTTCCATTAAATCCTCTTTAGCCGTAAAAAGGCCTTTCAGGGCTCTGAATCTTCCTTCCTCCTTAATGGAGGAAAGGAGGTCAAAGCAGAACTCCCCCCCCCCCCCCCATTGCTGCTTTTCTTCCTCTGTTCTAGTGCGGTTTTTGTGAGTTTTGGGAGACTGTTTTCTCCAAGGAAAACTTTGGATATTCAGGAAACAGAGACACCATCTTTGCTATTTAAAAGCCACAAGGAGTCTCGTGGGACCTTTTCTTATTTTGTTTTTACTGCCACAGAGAAGGTGGAAGGTGGATCCCATAGATGTGGGAACCGGTTGCATCATTTGATGCTCCCTTTCCCAAGCAGCAAAATGTCTTTGGTTGATTATTTCCTGCTCTTGTTCTTGCTTGTGCCAGTGGTTGAATGCAACGGAGAGAGAAGGCCCCTGGCCTTTTGCAGCTTAGGTTCATTTTGGGGTGGGGGCATAATACTGTAAGGCTAAAGCTTCTAACTTGGGCACCTTCCACTTCCTGAATTCCCTAGCCAGCATAGCCATTGCCGAGCATAGTTTCTTTAGGGCGTTTATATCTTCATTTCTGTTTGAGAGGTCCCCTAATTTTGTCACCACCACCACCTTGTGCGAAGGTGGATTGGGCTGAGAGGCAGGGACTGGCCCAAAGTCACCCAGTGAGCTTTGTATCCAAGTGGGATTTGAACTTGGGTCTCCCTGGGTTCAAATCCCACCATTTAACCATCACTATATTCTGGATCCTGAATTCCACACGTCTGGAGGGCACCTGGGTTGGGAAAGCCTGCCTTGGTGGCTTTTTATCAAAGGCCATGCTACTTTCTCTCCATCATTGGAACATGGGAGGTCATGTACAGTCTGAGATTTCTCCTTGTCTAGGCAGAGCATCATTAATTGTGTTTGTCTTTCGCTTTCAGGAAGATTGTCAATTTTATCTCACCCTTGAGTGTTTCCGTGTCATGCCCATGAAGAGGCAGGAGAAGAGGCTGAAGGATTGGTGAGACCCATAAGAACACTGAGTTTAGTTGTTGGGTTGGTATGCCTACGTGGAAGATGAGAGCCTAGGCTCAAACCCTGAAGATGGCAGAATCTTTTGCATCCCATTGAACATGCATCCCATTTTAATCAGGGTTAGGAAGTTTAGCAAAATGAATTATTTCTAAACACTTTTATTGTAGTGCAATATCTGCTATTGACTATTGTTGACTGTCCAACTCTAGTTGAGCAGCCTTACAAATTTAATAAGTAGTCAGAAGGGATTTGGAAAGAGGAAGGATTAAACATTACAGCAGGTGACAACATCTAGCTGACCTTTTGATTTTCAAAAAGTTAAGTATGGTTGGTCTTGGTATTTGGATGAAAGATCACACCCAGTTCCAAGACTGTCAGTTAGAAGTTGGAAAGATATACTCCAAGAAGACAATACTTCCATATTGTTGCCAAGAGAGCAACGTAGATGTGTCCATGTAGTCACCAGCAGTTGACCTGAACTTGAGGGAGAATTGACAGTTATCTTTACCTAGAGATTAAAATGGAAGAATTGGGTCATCAAGACAACCATTTCTTTTTCTTTATCTGATTCAGTTGGTCTTTATGACATTGCCCCCTTCTTTGGCTACTCATCTGGACTGGGTGAAGATCCATGGGATACATCCTCATCCCTGAAAATTCTCACAAACTATTGTTTATTAATGAAAGCCTGGGCTGACATGAATGCTTTGAGCTGCAGTTCAGTTTCAAATGGACTTCCCCAGATAATAAAAATCAGTAATTTGAACCTGACTATACTTATACAACGTGCCCGAGGAAATTCAGATACCAACCAAATAGACGAGATGGTTAAGGTTCTATATATGTAAAAACAATCAGCTTCTGTTTCAAAAGTTTCACTGAAATACTGATTGGAGGTGGTTTTGTTATCTGAGTTTTTCACTATGATAAAAAACTGAGGATGTTAAATGTGTTTTTATATAGCAATCAGGAGACATCAGTCCTGCAAAAGATAAAGGAACTATGGCAGTAAGTATGTGGGCCAGCTACTTGATTCTGTTCTGTGAGCGATCTTAAAACTAGCAGTATGTCCAAGTTCTGGTTTGCTCATAGCAATAAACTCTTTAGAATCTTCCTATGTATCATAGAATATTCCAGGTTCTTATTACATAAATTTCAACACATAATCCAAGGAAGAGGCTTTAACTTTTTATTGTATCGTTACCACATTATGCATTCATTATGCCATTCATTCATGTGAATGGCAGCCTGTCCCCTCATACTTGAGGAGCAGTAGGACATTTGCTTTTTCTTCATTAATAATAATTAACAAATTAATGAATAATTCATTAATAATCCATTAATAAGCAGGATAGTCCTTGGTTCCAGACCTAAGTACAGCTTTGTTAATCCATTTTCCATTTCCCTTTTCCCTGAGAACTACAACATTAGCTGAACCACCAAAACAACTTTAGTTGTCCATTCTCTTGAGAAATAATGCAGCATGGTCCAGAACTCAAAATTGCTGCTTGTAGAGACAGTTCTGATTTTGATTAGAGAGGAAGATAAAGGAAATTGTTTTTTCTCTTTTCCACCTAGCACAATATGTAGGCAAGTCAAAATGTGGCTTGCTTTTAACAAGAAACACCTAGCTGTTATAATTAGTAAATTGTGGCGTTATGGCATAATTTAATCTAAAGGCACACTAATGAAATTTTCATTTATTTGATAAGCCATGGGTAAACCATAACTTAAAGCAGTGTGCAAAATCAGTTACCTATTGATAGCTTGTATTGGTAATACTGGCAGCTGAAATGTGCATTGATGTTCAAAGTTGGTCCTCTTGTCCTAGGTCCCCTCATATCCGTCCTCCACTGTTAGCATTTTTACTTATTTATGCTTATCCTAGGTGGATGATGGATACCCACCCGTAATGAGCTGGCATTGGTTAGGGCTGAAGAACAGAAATATCTCAAAAGTTACATTCTTGGGTGGTTCAGACTGGGGTGGAAGAAGCTTGGGAGAAAGCAAAAGTAACTTGTGTATAGGAGAGATTCAGGATGTAAATCAAAGAGAAGGAGGTCTGAAGGCCTGGCAAGATTACTGTCATGCTTAACTCTTGATACTGTTTGATTATATATTTCAGCAAAGGCTTTGTCCTGCAGCCATGGTTCAGCTCAGGTATGCTAGATTAAATGTTGGGGGCTTTTTAAATGAAATTTAGTGAAAAGGGGGGTTGATATTAAGTGGATTCATCTGATTTTCTACATTATATTTCATTATGGAGGAAATCTTATCTGTGTTTTATGCCCTTAGTAGAGAATTAATAAAGGACTTCTCTTTCTCCCTTTGGACCACTTATAATGAAGGCTGGACATTTATAACACAATTCCTTCCTAAATTGTATTTTGTTCGCAACATAACCTTTTCACCTTGTTATTAGATAGATTCAAAAGATGCTTCCTTTCAAGCCAGAATAGTTACAAAAAATGATGCAAGTGTATTTCTGATCATGACATTTGATTAAAAAAATAGTTCAGTATTGATAGTTCTATGTCATTCAGACCTAAAGTGAAATGTTATGGGATCTTGCTTGTAAGCCGATTATCTCTTTATAATGTGCTTTTTCTTGTTCTGCACAAGAATCACCATCTGTTTCCCAAGTATTGAAAGAGATAAACCAGGATCAACTGAGCACTTTGAAACAAAGCGCTAAGGATTGTCTCAACTTATTGGACCCCAGCAAACTGTTGGATTCTGAGCAACTGGCAGTATATCCTAACACTAAATGGCAACTGGAACGGAAGCAAGATAAGGTTTGTATTAACACGTCTTCTGTGCCCTGGTTATGACATCTCAATCCATATACTATTGAAACTCTGGTGTCTGTTTGATATTTGTAACCTTTAACTAGGCGAAACGGTGTGTCATATGCCAACAGTTTTTGAACCAAGGTACCTCAGATTGGCTAACTTACAGAATACGTCCACAATCCAGGACCCATGATTCCCATGGAATAGAGATTTGGCAAATTTTATAAAACATTTTATGACATAAAAATTATCATAACACATTTAATGACATAATACAAAATGTCATAAAACATTTCCTGTGGTCAACTCCTGATGTTTGACTGTGCTATACAGTTCAACATGGGCTACTTTCAAGGCAGATACATCTCTGAATGTCTCCCTGAATTTTTAAGAACTTTTCCAGTACATTAGAAGCTCTGCCATTGTTGAAGGCATTGAGGAATCTGGTAAGGAAATACCTCTGAAAGGATAATCGAAAGGGTCATGGATGTCTAGTTGAAATTATAGGTGGAGGGGATGATGATAGTTCAGCAAAGACCTCTGGTGAAGGGGTAGATAATGGAAAATTAGGAAACACAGAGAAGGAGAAAAACTGCAGTTATTCATGATTATGAGGCTTTGGCTTCTCAAAACAGTGGGCTATTTTGTTTAGCACTATTTTTATAGTTAGTTCATTCCTAGGATAAGAATGAAAGCAGGGAAAATTGGAAAGAACTTTGCGCTTGTGAAAGAGCAACTGGGAATGGAATGTTCTTTGTGTAAAGCAGAAACAGATGAACAGTTCTGATTTCAGATACACCAAGACATCTTTACTGTTCCAGCCAAGTTCCTGGTGATCAGTGCAGAAAACGAGGCAGCACTTTCCCGGTCCTACACATCAAGTGAGTGCCAGAACTGGGGCCCAGATTTATGGGTGAATTTGGGTTGGCTTGGAAGTTCTTATTCTAAGGCAGTGCTCCTGATTTCAAAGTATGCAAGCGCTATAGTTAAATATCATAATTGTAATGGCAGTTGGCAAGGAATGGCATAACTCATGTGAAACTGAGGCTGAAATTTTGTGGGAGGTGTTTCTGCTTATAGCCCATGGCCAGCTTATTATATGGGATGGCCAGACATAAAAAATGGGCTACGTTTTAAGTTCACAAGATTTTTTTAGTTTTTATTGAGGCACATCCTGCAATCTGTAGCATCATGGTCTACACTTGCAGGGGTCCCCAACCTTTTTGGAACCAGGGACCTGTTCCATGGCAGACAATTTTTCCACAGACCGGGGGGTGGGGTTTGCAGGCGGGAGCCAATTGCGCGGATGGGGGGGTGGGGTTTGAAGGCGGGAGCCAATCTCGCGGATGGGGGGGCGGGATTTGCAAGCGGGGGCCATCGGGCCTTGTGCTCCTCGGCCTGCCTCTCCGCCCTTCTTTGCTGCGCGCTGATAGGTGGAGGTGTTTCCCCTTCAGGGTTCCCACCAATCAGCTGCTCCGGCTCAGGCTCTGTCTTTGCGCCTTCCCAGCTTCTTCCTGCTACCGGCTGTTCTTCCTCCGACTCATGGCGGCAGGGACTGGCTCCTTCCTGACACCACCACTCACCACCTGCTGTGCGGCCCACTTCCTAACAGGCCGTGGCCCACAGGTTGGGGACCCCTGGTCTACAGGATTTATGTGGATCCTGTGGATTCAGTTACAAGTATCCTATTATTACAAGTGGAAAGTAGTGGCTGCTACCAACCGGGGTAGCCCCCTTAAATCAATGTTGGGTATAGTCACTCTCCCAAATGTATAGGCTTAGAACAAAACAAGGCAATTCCCAAGCCACAGTTGGATAAATTAAAGCTATATTGCATAGTTTTAATTTGTTTCTGAAGTATATTTGTTGCCCTTTCTTTTTGCAAGATGTTATATCCACTTATAAGTTTGCCTTATTGCATATTTTACATTCCAACATTGGTTGTTGGTGAGTAATAGATTAAGCCCTTAAGTCTACTTGGATTGATCTAAAGCAGAGCTTTCCAAACTGTGTGTCGCGACACAAAAGTGTGTCGCCACACACAGTTTGGTGTGTCGCCACACAACCTGGAAGCGCTGATCATCATCAGCGCTTCCGGGTTTTCCCGTGGCGAGACACCAACGGCGGCGCACAAAAAACAAAAGCGGCAGCAGCGCTTCCGGGTTTTTGCGCGCTGCCGCAAGGGCGGCACTTCCAGGTTTTCCCGCGGCGACACACCAACAGCAGTTGGTGTGTCGCCGCGGGAAAACTTTGGAAAACCCTGATCTAAAGCTATGTCCTTTTGTAGAGAGTAGGTACTGATTGCCAAGCTCTTTTTTTCTCAGAGACCCCCCAAGCTGTTCCTGAAGCTGAT
Organism: Charina bottae; assembly: GCA_023362775.1. Taxonomy (NCBI): domain Eukaryota; kingdom Metazoa; phylum Chordata; class Lepidosauria; order Squamata; family Charinaidae; genus Charina; species Charina bottae. Next base: position 13,871,402 of record JALMGJ010000015.1, read on the forward strand.
GAAAATATTCAAGAAGATGACCGCAGTACTATATCCTTTTTCAGTGGTGAGTAGCATTTGTTGTCTTTTGCGAACTAGCAGGTGAATGGTGCAGTTCTCTTAAACTTCCTTCTAACGAAAGGGGATATTACCCAAAAGACTTAGATCTCAACATTCAGAAAAGTTCTAAAAAAGTATTCATAGAGGCTGATTAGCCCAAACCAACCAGTATTTTGTAATAATTATTGATGCCCAACTATATAAGTCCATGTAGCAGAGCCAAGATGGTCTTTTGAACCAATAATAAAAACTTATTAAAAAGACTGAACTAATCATTTCAATTTTCAAAGTCTGTACAATTGTATCTCTCTGAGAAACAAAGCTGATACAGAAGCTCCCAGAATGGGTGGATTCCACCTTCCCTTAAGTTCTCAGGGAGAGATGTACAAATGTTACATTTTGTCATGCCCCCATGTACAGGGTTGCACATGATTTCCACCTCCCCTCTTGGGAAGGGGGGAAATGTCTATTTTTACACAGTGTACGTCCCGTGTGATGTTTTCAATTGCATTGACCACCAGGAGGCACCATTTAACCAGTTTCATTTCTTCCCCTTCCAAAGGGGTGGTGGTGGTGATGACGTCGTAAAACCTCAAATGTATGGGGCATGACATAATGTAACATCTGTCTCTGAGAGCCTAATGGACAGTATATACCATTCTGAGAGCTTTTAGATATCCCTTCCGACAACCGCAAAACACCAGGACCTGGATAGCTTCTAAAACTAATGCACTGTATATAGTCCTCTGAAATGTGAAGGTCTGCAAATTTAATTCTGGGTAGGAGACTTGAACCTGATAGAATAACTTTTGTGTCTGAAGTTCCAGTAAAGGATGAAACCATCACATGGTGCCTGCCTTCTGGTGGGCAATGTAACTGAAAGCTGATATGGGGAAATGTGAAATTCACCTTCCTATGTTTCTTAATGTATCTATGAAGATATCTGGATAAGTATGTTTAAAATAGTTATTCATAGTTCAAAACTTTCTGAATTTCATGCACTGTACTCATTTACTATAAGTTGAATAACACTGGAATTCACCTATTACTGAGTCTCAGGATAAAATTTATAGTGATTATGTCTTTCATAGACACTTTGAGAATTTCAGTTCAGCTGTTCTTTACAATAAAATGAGATTTATTAATAGGAATTATTTGTCAGAGACAAAACATATGATTTTGAATGGCTGGCTTACTGTAACTTCATGTGAAGCCAAAATGTGTGAAGAATATGTGCAGCTGGACATCAAATACATAAAAGCAACAACATTGTGCTTGTGAATCAGAGTAGTTTAATATAGGCAGCAACCCTATTTTCAAAACCTAACACTATTTATGAAGTGCATCCAGAAGACCTTCCTCCTAGATCAAATGTTGGATGAACTTAAGTGGGTTTACTTCGTATTTCTTACACTCACAATTCTGAGCAGAGTTCCATTTGCTTGGGGTACTTCCAGCGGTTGTCTCTAAGAACTGATTCCTAGAATCCTTTGCAATGTTTGAGCATTGCTGCTCATTACCTGATTCTGATCTGCTCCATCTTTCAAAGAATGTTTTGAGAAAGATGTTTACTTGCTTTTCCTTACAGCAGCAGATTCTGCAAGTTTGGATGGATCCTTAGAGAATCCCTGGGATGCATTCCCAGGAATAACTTTGAGCTCCTCTAGTGGTGAGTAAGATCAGAAGCTAACCATCACCCTTAATCACCGTTTTTCTATAACAATAGGACCAAATTATGTTGGTTTCCGAACCTTCACTTCTGAAGCCTGTTAATTCAAGTGTTGATCTGGTCTACTGGCTGTTACTATTCATTTCAGCGCTTTCCCCCTTTTCTAGCAACATGCTAATTACCTTTTTCTCTGCCATTGTGAACAGTCCTTTGCAGAAATCTCCCTTTTGCTTTGCCTTCATGCAAGGGCATGATGGCAAACATTACTGGCATTGCCAAAACCTTGATACTGCTCATTAATGTTTTTTTATGACTGATGCCAGTGTTGTTTTAGTCTATAGTTGAAACCATGTTTAATGAATAAATTACATTTGGTTCATACACTGCACAAACTGAAAGCAAGCAAACTATTTTAAAGCTTATCATAATGTCTGCATCTTATGATCAGAACAGAAGCAACAAAAACTTACCAAATTTTCCAACATAAAAAAAATGTTGCAAGTTATGGGAGATTTTGATACTAAGCACCAAAAAATATTTGCAGTAACTCTGAAATTTAGAATAATTTCGGGCAAACAGCGGTGGAGAAAATTACCCCAGTTTGTGTATGGGTAAAAAACTCTTGCGTTACTCTTTCTGCTCTAATCAAAATTTCATTTTCCTCTGGATAGTTTAAAATAATTCCCTCCCCTGGCAAACCAGTTGTGAATCTCTTGTGTTATATCCATTCTGACACCTAACAAAGAGGAGTTACTAAGGAATTAGGTGTCAATAAAATAATCAAATGTTTTATTAGAGTAAAATATTAAAAGAGCTGCATGCTTAAAACCAACTCTGCAGTGGATTTCACAAATGAAGTAGCTATAAGATCAGATCCTGTTGATAAACACACTAAGTGCTTTCCTGGTTAAAACCACCTAGGAGTGAGATTGGCCTGCCTAAAATTCTCTTCCCTAAAGGGGAACTGCAAAATACCCACACTGAATCCTTTGAGAACAAAAGTGAATCTGCAGCCATCAGTATTCTTACGTGGCTCTGGTCTTCACTCTATGCTAGCGTTTGTACCTCTGATTAAAAGTATTTATGAGAAAAGGTTAAGGTTGCCACACAAGAATCCTCGCAAGTTCCTCAGTTTCAAATGAGACATCTAAATATAAGCAATTGGGGGGGGGGCAGTAAAATCTCTTGTCATTTTCTCCTGGGAAGGGGGCTGGAAGCTTGTCTCTTTTGTGAAGGTGTTCCCTGTTTAGATAACGGTCAGCTGCACATTGTTCAGTGTGAGAAAAACTTTTGACACTGCCAGGGGCCTTTATATGTGTTCCTCTTAAGCTGCTTGTGCACTAGATTTAGGATAGCTGCTTCCAGCTAGGGTGGCTGTGTACTGTTACATGCCTTAAAACAGCTGATGTTTTCGGTGTTTTGCCCTTTGACAGATACTTCTGGCACGTCCCCTGGCCTTCCCCAGACACAGCAGATGCTCCTGGCCAGTCCTGCCGAAGAAGCAAATCCACACTCCAATGCTTGTGCCTCAGATTTCCTGGAGCCTTGTGATAATCTGTCTCACTGTAGTTCTGAGCAGGCTGCACCAGTGAGGTCTCCAACACTGCTTCATCCTCAGGACAGTGAATTTCCCAAGGAAGCTGCCAATTGGGAATCTGGTCTGATTGCGTCAGCTACAGCAAGCCAGGCCAGTGAAATTGCAGACAGTATTCCTTGTGGTCAGCCATTAAATAAATCTCATCTTCACAATTCTGTGCATCTTTATTCTCCTGTCTGTCATTCCACTGAGGGCGACTTCTCCTTTGAGCCGGTGTCTGAAAATAGGAGAGACTCTCTATCCCATGCGCAGAGGGCTAAGAGGATGACAGCTAGATGGAAATGCCTTGAAAAATATGTGTCAGCTAAAAGGAAAAAGGTGCCAAATGAAGAGGAACCTTCTGAGACTTTTTGTGGTCCAACTTGTAGTAGTAATCTGGAAGCTGTAGGGCAGTGCTCTACTGGGACTGTTACAAAATCTAGTAATCCAAGTAAGAAACTTTTACATCAGTATCCTGCCTTGAAATTTGTAAGTACCCCCAAGAAAAGACGGTTCGAGGAGATCCAGAATCAGCAGTCGTGTGTATGTCCCCAATGCAGTTGTACAGAGAGACTTCTAGAAAAAGGGAGTGAGCAGGAGCCAATAGGAATCATCACCAGGAAGTCAAAGCAAATTGGAGTTCAACAAAAGGTAAATCTGTGATCCGAGTGAAGGAAAATTATGATAAACCTCTCTATAGCTTTGTTTTGTGACCAGAATCAGAGCGGAATTAGGGATTCCCTAATCTTTGCAATGGAAATTCGTCTTTTCTCTAGTCCTCCTAGTTTTGCATGTATGTTTTGATTGCCAGTATGAATTTATATTCAGTCAGTAAAACATCACTGACAATTACGCTGAGTGAGAAACCTACAAGGTGACAACATTTGACATAAGATTTTGATGCTCTCATTTTGGGAATGTCAGGTGAGAATGCTGGAATCCTACGCCGTGTCTGTGTACAAGTATGAAATGCTGGCTATTTAAAAATATTAGTTTAATTTGGGTGGGTCCTGCAAGCACTCTTTTGGTGTCAGCGGGAACCATATTGCTGACTTCTGACAGTGATTAAGATATGACCAGAATCTTAAAAGAAAACAAGGATTCAGTTTGTTTCTCTCTCTCTCTTCCTCCTAGGAGAGTGTGAAAGGAGACCGTTTTCATTTTATACACAACCCGCCAACACCTGAGCTCTGCTCTCAGGTACAATCTGTAAGGTTAGTGTCTTTCCTAGCTAGTCACACATATCATGGGAAGGGACTATGTTAAATGTGCTGGGCCAGAACAGCCACACGTTTATGGAGAGCAGAAGCTGCAGTTTCTTAAGTGACTGCTGCCTTCCATAAAATCTTGCTAATAACTTTACCTTTTTGCTCCCGAGACACAACACATTTGAATATTTGCTTACCTCCAGATCTTGTGCTTTCATTACAACATGTCTCCTGTTTTTGATCTATAGGATCTCAAGAGCATTACTGGGATGGGCACGCTGGGTTTTCAGCAGCACGCAGAAGCAATAAACTTCCCGAGATTCCTTGATCTCAAGTTGAATTATCTAGACACTTTTGCTATGTTAGGCTGTTTTGTTCTTTATTAGATTTTTTTGAAGATAGATGTGCTGTTTTAATTTCACATACAAAAAGAAAAGGAACCCATCACATTTTCATCTAAGGTTGTTCAGATGTCTAGAGCAAAGACTGCTTTGATTTTAAGTACAAAGATGTTCCAGCTGTTTCTTTAGGGGATGGCAGTATGACAGTGCCATAATGCACAATGCTCATGTTTATAAAAACTATAAATGGGACTCAGCTATAAATGTAAACTGTTTGTATATTTTTGTTTTGTAACTTGTTAAAATAAACTGGTAACTATTACAGTTTGTCTGGCATGTCATAAAGATAATATTTTTTTAAGTTGGGGGAAAGCTTTCTGCTTTTTACAGTTGGTTGTAAATAGAATGCAAAGAAATTTGGTCTTTAAAATTTGACATATGGAAACTACTCTTCCTAAGCTAGTGAGCACTGGCATGCAAAAGTTGCAGTTTTATCTGCAATGAGGGATGTATTTAAGGAGCTTACCCATTTTTAAAGTTAGTTAGAGAGGATCTGTATCCTAAGTGCTTATTTGAGCTGGTCCACAAATTGCTCAAATTATTGTATTCATTTTGCTCCCTTGATAAATTTACCCTTAAAGTATATTCTCTGTCCAGTAATGTCTAAATTTTACATGTTGCACAATTTACTCGTATCTTAGAATTATGTTTCCCACAGGTGGCATCTGAGGTTGTAGAGCATAAATCCATACACAGCGTGTAGCTACAGCCACATAGTGGTGTCTAATGCAATTAAGAATACAAAATGAAATTGTGGGAACAAACACTCTATTCCAGACTCTGGTTTCTTATAGTAGTCAGTGAGATGCCACTAGTAAGCCTACAACACATGAAGGCAAATAACTGAGGTTATTCTCCAATGACAAAAACAGAGTTTGTATCTTTATCCTTCTAAAGATGGAAGTTCCATAACAGGTTATGCCTGATACTCATGAATTTGTTTTATCCCTTTTAGAGCATTATAAGTAGTGGATATAATTGCTTCTTGAGGCTGTAGCTTTCATAATTCAGTATTGTACAAAGAAGAAATTTCTTTGTCTATTCTCAATCTACTGTCAGTTTCATTAGATAACTATGAAGCAAAGCAATATTAAATTTGTATAGCACTTTCCAGGAGACGGTTACGCTGTGTGTCATTAAGGTAACTGAATGTGGCATGGAGAAAGGCAGTATGGAAGAAGAAGATAAACATTCATTACTATAATAGAAATACATCTAATGAAGTGTTATACAAATTTAAACATTTCTTGCTTTAAGTGATGAATGGCTTATATCAGGGCTTTCCAAACTCGGTGTCGTGACACAATACTGTGTCGCCTGGGGGCCCCAAGTGTGTCGCGTGACAACCCAGAAGCGCTGATGAAAATGCCCTTGGTTCTGGCAGGGAGGCGAAAATCGCGCGCACGCGGTGCCGGCCTTCCCGGCGCACAGCTGATTGGCGTGGAGAATTTCAACCCCGGCCCTCCCTGCGCCGATCAGCTGTGCGCCGGGAAGCCCGGCAGTGTGCGCGCACGTGCGGCGAGGCTTTTTGCCTCCCTGCCAGAACTGAGGGCATTATCAGGGTCCTCGGAGCCTGCCCCTTCGAAGGGGCAGTCGCTGCCGCCGTGGCAGCAACCCGGAAGCACTGCCACCGGCGCTTCCGGGTTTTTGCACGCCGCACCGGTGGCAGCGCTTCCGGGTTTTTGCGGGCTGGCCGTTGGTGTGTCGCCAACAGCAAAAGTTTCGAAAGCCCTGGTTTATATAATGGTATATATTTATAAAAATGCCATAAAAGAAGTAAACAATTATATGCCAACATCAATATGAATTAAAATGCTTGATTTTTAATTATTTTTGTCATCTCCTTCTTTCATTTAATTACAAAATATTTCATATAGCTTACATGCTTGATAAAATGTTTTGAAAATTAAAACAAATTAGGAAAAATACAACAGCACAGCTCTCATAAAAAATATACCTTGTGTGCCAATTTTCCAAATTTGAGCACAGTCACTCAAACATAGTTTGAAAGTTAAAATAAAATTCTGTGATTCTTTGCTTTAAAATAAGGACCTTAATGTAAGTAAATTGGCTATTTGTGCTAGAATATTTTTAAAAGATGCATGCAATAATCATCTGGTAATAGATGACGGATACCCAAGTACAATACAAGGAGCTCAACTCCCACTGAGCGTCTCTCATGGTTTAGAATGATTGGCAATTGAACTATTAGGCCAAAACGTTCTTTACCTGTGTGGAAACAGGCGTGTGTGTATGTGGAGTTCTACCATTTGTGGACACAGTGTGTTGTGAGAACTCTGCATCTGGTGTGGCTGCATGCATCCCCCATTATCTTAACTCTGGTGTGGTCCATAACTGCTCCTTGTTCCCTAGATCCCAACCCAGTGATACTGGAGACAACAGCCTTTTTCAGTCTTTGTAAAAAGAATGCCTTCAGATTACGGGCTCCTGAACTTTCCAGGTCGGCAGAAAACCTCTCAACTGAATGCCGTTAGAATCCTTCCAGCCCTGTGGAGAATTATAACTGAGATTAGCCAACTGCCCACATATTCTTTCTTCCAGTGCCTGAAAAAGGCTAGTGGTGAAAGGTACCTACTACTCTATGAAACAGCTGCGTTTTTTTCAGAGTATGCAGTGTAGCTACATCGAACAGAGTGTTGAGTTGCAGGCTATCCATGTGGTGAAACATGTACTTGCCCCCTCTTCTATGTTCTAGAAGTGCTTTGGACATAAGGAGCTGTAACAAGTTAAGTAATTCATATTATAAAAAGTAACGATTACCTATCACCACCTTAAAAGCCAATGGATTGGGGTAAGGTGTTTTCTTTAAGGAGAAGGTTGAAAGTCCTGATCAGTGAGACAAGGGCTACTGGTTAAGCATCTTACAATGGATTTGAACAGAAACACCAAGCTTGGTGTGATGCCCTCACATCTTCCCAAGGTAGATGAGAGTCTTTTCCATTTCTCCCATCCTCTCTGCAACAGCAGAGCACTGCTGGATCTTGTAGCAATGTTAATGAAGCAGAGAGGAGAGGCCTAATACCAGAATAAATGAGACAGGAACAATTGCGATTTTGAATCATTTAATTGTGGAATGGAGGGACTGAGACCTCACTTGTCTTAACTTGCTGAAAACTGCCACAACGCACACTGTTCCTCCTACCTTGTTCATGCCAGACCTCTCGCTGGTACCAGCAGATGTTTGCTCTAGAATGACAGGTTTGTTCCTAGACTGCAAAAGGACGTGGCCAAAGAAAATAAGATCTTAAGAACAAATATGGTATAGGATGGCATAGGAGGAAGTTTGTTATGAGAGACAGATATTCCTGATATAACTGAGTGCCTGCTTTTAACTTTCCTACAAACCACAAACCTAGCCTAGTCTCAAACTTCCAAAACATACAATGCAAGGCAGGCAAGTTTAGTGTATGTAAAATAACCCCCATCCCTCCTGCTGGTGGTTCTCTGTTTCTGGCACTATAACATTTTCACATCTGTAACCAGCTGTACAACTGCTGCTGGAAATGACTGGTTTCCTGCAGACGGAGCTTTTGGCTTTTCTCACACAAACCATTAGAATACTGGGCACTTATATGAGCGCGTACAAGGATGAAAGATGAAAAAGGGGCAATCCAGAAAGACGTGCAGGAGATGAGATGCCACTATCCATCGCTGGAAATCCCAGCTCTTCCAGCCAAGGAGCTATGGGAGGGCCTGGCACTTGCTCATCCTTGTACTGAAGAACTTGCACCCTCACAGCTGGCTTTTGCTGCTGCTGCTGCTTCAAACCATCATTCTGTTCTCCTTCCATGGAGCTGTCGTCATGCAGAAGCATTCAGTGCTCTTGTATTGGAGACTTGGCGAGCGGCATGGCAGTTCTTTGGTCTAATGCTGTATTTTGTGCATTCTTTAGAGTTTGTTCTAAAGCTTGGGGCAACCCTTCTTCTGTTCCTGCTCTTGATTTTGAGTTGGAGGCAGCTACATTCCTTTCTTGTGGGGGAGTGCCTAGAAAAGAGTCCCCACAAACAGTCAACATGAATTGATTTGCAACATCACAATACTAGATGCAAGTGACCCTTAAGAAATCAGAATGCAGAGAACCTCTAGCACAGAGCTTTCCAAACTTTTCATGTTGGTGACACACTTTTTAGACATGCATCATTTCGCGACACTCTCTTACAGCAGGGCACAAGGCAGGCACTAGGACCTGCATGGAATCCTGGCAGGGCTCGGAGGCAGCAGCACCCGCCACACACCCAGACACTGCAGCCGACACACTAACATGTCGCGACACAGAGTTTGGAAAGCTCTGCTCTAGCACCTAATGCAAAAGATGCTCAATGCACTAAATGGAGGTTCGCTGAGTGTCGTTCAGTTCTACGTATATGATTCTACACCTATGCTTTGATCAATAATTATAAAAGTGCTGTAGTAAATTTTGGAATGAATGTGGGAAGTGTTTACAATTCAGAAAATGAATTTATAACTAGGAAGAGTAAAGTGGGTATACTTCTCTGTTTTACCTAGAGAGTCAGACGGTGCAGATGTTCCAGTTTCCAACAGGGACTTGGGCTTAGTCTTCCATTTCAGAATAGGGGAGCGTTGCAAACAAAGAGGGATTTTTGCATCTGTAGGGGATATCGAAGTTGCCATGTTAACCGGATCTAGAAAAGGGACTCCTTGCCATCAAGAGCAAAAATAAGACTGGCAGTTCTGCAGTGTGTAATTCAGTAGGTAGGGCAGATTGATGCTTCCGCAGAGCTCTTGGTACAAGACACCCCAGTTTTAGCTTCTGGGAAATGGATCCTGCTTTGAGTCTGTAGCAGCAGTTGCTGATTGGCAGATCAGACACTGGCCTTCAGGATAGAGTTACACTACTCAGCCAAAGTAGATTTTTGCTCTCGCTTCTTCATGTTCTGACAATAGATTTGATAGAATTTTTGTACTTTTCTAGGGGCTGAATGAGTATAGAAATGCACTGCAAAGGCATCCTAGCTTATTGCTTTGTTTCCAGTTCTTTGTCATGCTCTTGTTAAATGGATAAATGGAGCTGGTCTGGTAGCACGATATAGAAGTGAAACCCTCTATCCTCAGTTTTTTGTTTTCTTGTGTTTTGTTTTTTGCAAATTTCAGTAGGACAGAAATGTGGTCTGAAGAGCCCAATTAATTTCCATTTGGCCATATCAAGATATCAATAACTTGATATTTATATATCAGTTATATTGATAACAACCTAGTCCAACATTCCTAGTATTAGTCAGCTTTGGGAGGCCCTATGTACCTTCCCAATTCTTCCAACCCCCCATCCACTCACTTTTCCTGTTCCAGTATTGTGGCAGGGAAGTAGTAACTGAAATGAAAGTAGGGATGACTTTCCTAGAGAGACTCGGTTTTTACAGGACTTCTCTTGGATGTCATCTAGGTCTTAGAAGACAGAAGAGCTAATTCCTCCCTCTGGACACAGCTGTGTTATGTCAGGCCCAAATAAGACTGGGTCTGTTTGATGTTATCCCCACCCCCAGTTAGTTGGCTGAGTCAATTTGCCTTATTTTCCAGTTTCCACAATTCACCAGCCTTCCCTCCATGACCCAATGAAACACATTGCATTATTGGAACTATAAACTCAGTTTCTTAGCACTACAAGTCTTTAAATAGTCAAACACTTAACCTACCTCCCCATTTTTTTTAAAAAAAAGCTAAAACTAATCTTGTAGGATTATGTATTCAGTCTTGCTTGGGGAATGTTGGGTTTGTAGTTTTTATTGTAGTTCTTTTTTTTTAATAAAAGGCTTTACTCATTTATGCCTGCAATGCCTTTTCTCCTTCTTAATCATTTATTTTACCAGCTTTCAGTGTATTTCAGATTCCTCCTATCATTGTCTGCTCATCAATTATCAACAGGGCTTGTATTTTCTCTTCCCTTCCCCTGAATGCTTTAACCTTTCTCCATCCCTTAGCCTAAAATGCATGAAGGATATATGTGAAAGTTAATTGTTGTGCTAATTTACATTCTGTGGTATAATAATAACCAAATACAAGGATGGCAAATTGAAGAAAGACTAGTGGCCCAAAAAAAAAAATTCCTTGAACAGATACAGGGTATCTTTGCTCTGCACTATTTTTTCTCCGATTAAACACCATAGATTTCCATATTTGCCCTCCCCTCCCCTTCAAATGACTACAAGGAAGTATTTGTTGTACTTTCAGGAAATATATAACTTCTTCATCAGGCAACAGCCTATCTTAAACATTAACAAAATCTGAAATGACTCATAGAAACATTGACTTGGAAAGGGAATTATCTCCCAGATTTATGGAATCAGCATTTTTTCCCATCTGCATTTTGCAAGTTAAGTCTTCCAATTAGAGAAGTATTCTTCCTTGTGAGGAGGATGTTCTCAATCTTTACTTACGGTGGAGCTCTGCCGCACAGGCCTGGTCCCTGAGCTGTTCTTCATGAACAGACATGGCCCTTCGGTTTACCACAGGCTTTAGACGAGGTTTGGGTTTGAACTGATTGTCTGAAAAGTGGAAATGGATAAGATCATATGGTGCTCAGACAAACATTGATCCACTGCAGCTGAATAATGGGGATGACTACATTTGCAACAACAACAACAGCAAGTTGGGGCATAGACCTATTATACTATTCCTCTGTCCTCTATGGATGTGAAGGAAGTTGCTGGAATCAGAAGAGATCATTGTTTCATATTTGATTGCAATGTTGTAAAGCTCAAGAATTCTAGACGATGATCTATTATAGAACAAAATAAATTCTAAAGGTTGAATTATCTGTCCAACCAGCCATGTTTCTGCTAAACCTTAGCAAGCCTTATGTTCTCACAAAATATACCAAACTGGGTTTGTATATGGTAACAACTGCTAGGATACTTGATGCTTTTCAGGAAATCACACACAGTCCCTTCCATAGATGAATGATAAATTAAATTGTGGGAGCATGCACTGAGGTCAAACATAATCTCATATTTGAAAAATAAATCTGATACAGAATTCAATTCAACTTGGAAGCTAATCATGAATTGTAATTTTAAGATGGGTTTATACCACATCTGAAGTTTGGGTTTCTTTTAACACAAGGCTTTGATATCTAATATTTTGTTGGATTTGCTGAATAAGGTTAGAATTCTAAGGTAAGAGAGAAATTTTTAATTTATATTATACTGGCTTTGTTAATCATTACATATTGATTTGATTTTAATAATATTCTAGAGTTCTAAATTGATACAAGATATTTTGTTATGCAGCACAAATCTAACATTACTTTGAAATTTATACTTAGTTTTATAATGCTTGTAAATCTTTTTTTAACTTCTTTTGTTTTTTCCTTGACTGTGTTTTTAAATATCTACTAAAATAACAGACAGACAGACAGACAGACAGACAGGAAATCAGCAAAACATTAAGAAGAGAATAAAATAGAAATAGAAAACAGAATCGTAACATCAACATGCTGTATCTACTCCATGGGATTCCTTGCCAGTAAACACTTTTAAACCAAATTGTCCATATCTTTATACCTAGGATTTCCATTTGATTCTGATTATATTAAATGACAAATCCAATAATTTGTTGAACCCAATTAAAATTCTACCAGTGTATAAGTTGTATGGGATGTGTACAAGGCGGGTGTACATGGGTGTGTTACTGTCTATGCTTCTGTGAAAAGCACCAGCCTCCATCCGACCTACCTCCAGCCATCGTGTTTAAGTGAGTGTGCGAGTTCTGCAGTTCAACAAAGGCCCGTCCTTCTCCAGCGTTGCTGGTCCTCCGGATGGGAAGAGGGGCAGCTGTGCTTCTCCCAGTCCTGGGCAAACTGCTGCTCCAGCTTTCTCTCCCTTTTTGCTCGTGGGAGCTGGCAGGCTCCTGATTGGCAAAAGCTCTTCTTGGAGAAGGGCTGAGTTCTGAACACTTGCCCTTGAGCTCCGCATTCAGCTGCTTCCCAAGAACTTTCCAGGACAGCCTCCCCTCGCTGGATCCACCACTTGGCTCTGTACCTGCTCTGCCAATGACATCAGCAGAACCTACGCGCACAGAAGGATCTGCAACAGAATAATAAACAATGAATCAACACCCCCATTTCACCACTTCTACCACAGACACCTGCTTGAGCTGCCCTACCAGGATGGTTCTCTCTCCCTTTGTCCTCCATCCCTGATTTATTTCAGCTTTTTCTCAACTCAGAAACTCCAACCAGCGTGGGCAAAGGAACCAGTAGGGATAGGTTGCTATAGATAAGGTTGTTTATCACCCCATTAAATCACAATATCCAGCAAGCCCAAACATAGCACTTAAAATTATTATATTCTTCCCTATCCACTATCCAATCCTTGATTTCTGCGTTTTGCACATAAGTTTAAACTCAAATGTCAAATGCTAATCCTTTAGGGAGTGCAGTAGGTTTGGTGGGGACAAGTTCTGGCTTTAATTAAATTGCTTCATTAAAATTGGCATTTACATTGACCAGTTCGCTCAATGGCTCACATCTATTTTGGGACTGTGAGTTTTGCATGGAAGGGTACATTGGCAGGAATCTGAGCAACTGAAGCCACTGGCTCTGAGAACTAGAGAGAATGAAAAAATTAGGCACCAAGGAATTGAAATGGTCTGCATCTCCCAAACTTACCTGTGGATATGGAGTGTGTCCGTGATTTCAAAGAGCATGGAGGAGATTCTGCAGAACAATCCACGATATCCCCTAAAAAATCAAACAGTCATATTCAGGGAACAGGCTGAACCAAACACGGAAGAAGAAAGTCTTTGGCAATCTATCTGAAGGCCAATCAAAAAATTAGTTGTCCCCACGAAGCTGTCCATAAAAAGGATTTTGAAGTTAGCCTATTTAGGATTTGGACCATTTCAGAACGTGAGTGAGGATTCAGAGAACTGGCATGATTAACCCTGGTTTTCTGTATATTTGGATGAGGTAGGGCTACTTTATTGAACCAATTTGGGTCTGATCAGTGGTGGGTTGTTTTTTTTAGAAGCTCCTTTACTTGAATTCCACAACAATGGGAAATAAGCGGGTGGTGAATGTAGCGATAAAAATAAATACCATCATATGGATCCCCATTTACGGTCTGGAGCAGTAAATAGGTACCAGTTGATCCCTTCAAAGATCTCTTGGTTAGATTCCAACAAGCTCATTATATTAAGATAGTCTTACCTGCAGCCCACACCCCATCTGCCGCCCAGCCCAGCTTAAGATCTGGATTCATGCTACACGGCTCCTAATGCTAAACTCTGGCCTGGGGACTTCACATTGCTTTGACAGGTTTGTTCAATATCAGATGCTCAGCTACAGGAAATCCCTTTGCTTTTGCCTACAAGACATCTGGAGTCCCATACAAGAACTAGCATGGGAAAAGGTAAGAATTCTTTCCATTAATAAAGACAGCAGTTTAACTGTAAAAAATAATAATCCAGTACAACATGAACAGTGTTTGCTTTCCCTTTGCTCTACAATCAGTTCCAATGTGTTGCTATCTTCCCAGATTGGAGAAAAAGGTGTGTCATCATCAGCTGTAACTACAGTTTCTCAGAATTTATAAGTTTCCTAGAACAATTCACCAGTAAAGCTGTAAAATAATAAAGGGACTGGTTGACTTGTTTTCCTTTAATGAGAAAAGTCTATGAAGGTTCTCAGTCATCCAGGTGGAATTGTCTGTAGCTTGAATCATGTCAACTGAAGAAAATAGAAATCCAGTTTAATGAGAAAAGTAAGATGAGTGGGTGAAAAGATGTCAATGGACATGAACTCTGTGTCCTGTGAATACTTGAAGTGATATTTTCCCTTAAGGTACAGGAGATGTCAGGATAAATATATCCATAAGCTTCTCTTGATAATTTGCACTCAAATTTTCTCTTTGTATGTTTCCAGGGACTCTTTTGGATTTCAACATTATAAATACTGATATTACTGAATTCCATGTATCCAAAAGGTATATGACCCTGCCTTTCTCAAATTTCAAACATGAGCCATCCGTATCACCCAGCAACCTGCTTAAAAACTTAAAGAGAGTTTGAAAGGCAGGCTTTTTGTGCTAGAAATTTCACAAGAGTGTCTTTTGTTGTTGTTGTTCCAACACAGGATGAAATCTTAAATATTAAGGACCCTTTTGCTGTGTATGAGCTGTTCAAGCTCCTAATAAAAGCTTGAATGAAGGGTAGTAAGCAGAAGGAAAAATAGGATCAATTGTTACTCACCATCAGAACCAGCCTTCTTGATCTCCCCATCTTTGCTCTGTAAAAGAATGCAAGGAAATACAAGCATTTAGGGAGGATATTTTCCAGAAAAAGATTTATTTGTAAAGTAGACTATATTAAAACAAACGGGGGAAACGAACCCCCACACCTGGGCCTGAAATGGAGAGGATCTCAGCTGAAGCAAAGGAAAAATAATGCTTTAATTGGAACATGCCCAATGGATGCAAGTGTGGCACTTTGGTCAGTTTCTTTATAGACGTATTTACCATTGTTCTTTTAGAGAATGGAATGTATTATTACATTCAATGCCCATTTAGTGATGGATTCTTTCTGTTTCCTGGAATCAGATGGATCCACAGCCCCCACAGTCTACTTTTTTGCCAAAAGAACAATCTTCCGCATCTTGGCATCTTCCAGCATAGCTGAGGGTTCTAGGAGTTGCAGCCGCAGCATACCTGAGGGCATCGGGCTGGGGAGGCTGATCTAGAATAACTCTGTCAACTACTATGCATGAACAAACTCCTCAGGCCCTCTGCTCAGGAAGGTGGGATATAAGTCTACCAATAGGCTACAACAGCAGGTTATTTGGAACATTTCCTTCCCCAGTGATTCATAGGACAAAAAATTGTTTTGAAAGGTAGCATAGACTGGTAAACGGGAACCTTTCAGAATTCAAAATGGCACTGCATCATCTTGTGCATGTTTAGTCCCAGTGTGCTCAATGGATTTTACTTCCTGATAAGGGTACAGTAGAGTACAGAGCCAGGTTGGTGTAATGGTTAAAGCACCAGGCTAGAAACCAGGAGATTGTGAGTTCTAGTCTCGCCTTGGGCACAAAGCCAGCAGGCTGACCTTGGGCCAGGCGTCCCTCTCTCTCAGCCCTACGAAGCAGGCAGTGGCAAACCACTTCCGAAATCTTGCCAAGGAAACTGCAGGGACTTGTCAGTCATCAGGAGTCAACGCGCGCGCACACACACAGAGGGAATAGACATAACTTTTTCATGTAATTCCAAAATAGTTCTACAAAGAATCAAACTCCGAAATCTTACTACACGTCTACTTTCTCCCATAGGAATCCCCAGGGATGTGAGAGCAGTTGCTTTAAGCTAGCAGGGCAAGCATTATCAGGCCCATTATCAATGTCCTGTTGCCTACCTGTTTCTTCTTGCCTTCAGAGGATAACACCTTGGTGACACCGATCCGATGCAACATGACATGGACACGCTGTTCAAAGGAACTGGGCAGCTCACCATCACTCCTCTCAAAAGACCTCTTCTGTAGGACAAAATATTGAATGTTATGTAGCACCCTCCACATAATAATAGGCTGCAACATCAAACATTACTTCAACAGCACATACCAGAAACCTTAGCTATGCCACACACACTAATACAACTGTCACACTTAATTTTTTCATTTTTTGTGCAATTTTTTCTGAAATCATCCATCTGGGATTCTGCTAGGACACACAAACAAGCCAAACTAGGCCAGGTGCCTTCTTTCACAAAATGTCATTGGTGTTCTACTGCCATCCAGACAATATTCAGCTCCTTCCACTTTTGTTCCCCAAATTTTGAGACGTCAAGAAATTTCATTCTTTGGTTTCTATAGTAATCATTGTTAAGTGGACTTGGAGCTGTTGCCCCCACACCTGATGTTTCCTTGGACATGATCAGGCATGGAAGACAATTCCCCTACAATCTTCCCCCAGCTCCTCCATGAAATAGACAAGCACCTCAGGATAATTGCCTGAATATTGTTGAATGTGCACGTGGTCTCCCTCACACACTGCTAGATTAACTCCCTCAAAAGAAAATCTTCCAGTGACTGCAAGTAGAAACCACAGAAGACTGTAGGCCCAACCAAGTCCAATTGGGTTGGTGAATCTACTGGCATAACATCTACAAGCTTCCTCTGCCAAACATTTCCTACTTTCCATTTTAAGAGAAAACAAGGCAAGCAGAGATAATCATCTCAGGGCATCTTTTGAAGGTTCATATACAGCAACCACTCCCCAGCTCCACACAATAAAGGGGGGGGGGGCTTCTTGAAATACCATGAGTTCTCCACCTTGAGTTCCATGGTGGAAAGAAAGCAGAACGAATAACTGCAGAGCTGCCAGTGAGATAAAAGAAGAGACTCACCTTCTCATGCCTCACACCAAGTCCCTCTGACTCCTCTCCCGACAAGAGTATCAAAGACTGAGACTTCCCCTCCCTGGAGTACTTTGGCCTGGCCCTCCGAGCACTGTCTGGAGTCTGGCTTTGTTCCAGGTAGCCTCTGTTCTCCCCAGCCAGCCCTCCTTCCTCAGATTTGCTTAGCACTTTGGCTGATTCACTGGTTTTGCTGGGGGTCCTTAAAATGTCGCTGAGCATCAGCTTCCTGCCTCTTGCTGGTGAGGGGCTACCCTCAGGTTCTTTTTCGGACTTGGCACCCCGACTTGACTTTGGCTTCTTGAAGGCAAAGAAGTGTCCTATTTTCTTTTTTAAGGTCCGAGAACCAGAAGATGTCGATGCGGTTGCTGTTGGAGAGGTTTCCAATGAAACAGGGCTGCAGTCAGGAAAGGAAGCAACAGAATTACTTGCTGCCAAGAATGCAATATTAGATTGGGGGGATTGATCAAGAATCTTTGTAGGTAGGTCACACTTGCCAAAAATATGTCCATACTGTTGTCTGTGCATTATGTGGGAAAAGAACAAGATAGGTACTAATATGATCAACCTGTTTCTGATAGAGCAGAGCTTTCCAAACTTTTCATGTTGGTGACACACTTTTTAGACATGCATCATTTCGTGACACACACTTACAGCAGGGCATCATTTCACGACACACTCTTACAGCAGGGCACAAGGCAGGCACTAGGACCTGCGCGGAATCACAGCAGGTTTGGAGGCAGCCAGGCACAAGGCAGGCACTAAGACCTGCGTGGAATCCTGGCAGGGCTCGGAGGCAGCAGCAGCCACGACACACCCAGACACTGCAGCCGACACACTAACGTGTCCCAACACACAGTTTGGAAAGCTCTGTGCTAGAGATTGTTAGCCTCTATTCACCGAGGCCTGGGGGATATGTATGAAGGAGGCTAGCTTTGAGTACTGCTTAGCCCCCAAACAGAATTTCACTACTTATACAGTAGCAGCCATGCAAACTGCTCTGTTTGTTCCATTACATCGCTTGACACTGTCAGTATTCATTGGGGAAGCACGTTTTTGAAGTCCATTGTACAATTGACTGAATGCTTTATCATCAGTGTTACAACTCAGTGAGCATTGTTTTTACCTGATCAATCTTCCTACTTTCAATTTTCATCATCATTAACTTTAAATGGCTTTTGTTATAATGCTTGAGCAGCTCCCTGAGTGCCACCCTGTCAGCCCTCCAAGGCAGACCAAACTTGGAAACCAAAGATACGCAAGCTAATACTACTTTTATTATGGGGTTATAGTAACAGGATCTTGCAAGTCTGAATGGGCTTCCCCCCTCCCTCCCTTTACCTTCATGAGAACTAGGGAGGGTCCCATCTGAGACGCTTTCTCAAATTACATTTCTGCCCCGGACTCAGGCTTCTTTTATCTGAACCTTGTCTTGGTTGTGGCTCTTCCTCCTGTTCCTCAAGGTCATCCCTTCTGCCCATTACACATCCTGTGCTCTGAGGAAAGTCCCTGCCTTAGCCTTCCACCCTGTCATTATATGTTGGAAATGCCTAAGTGAAGTCTTTACTTACAGTAAATATTCGTGAATCACCTTCTTGGTGAAGAATTCATCTAATCCTTCATCCAGCCTGGCAATGCTTCTGTCTTCTGTGTTCTCGCGCACAGGCGGTTGCACCTAGAATAAGAGCCACAGTTAGCTTTCCTCAACTTAGTGCTCTTGGGATATTTTAGGCAACAACCTGGAAGATACATGGAACAGCACTTTCCATCACACCAACCTGCATGTTTTGTGAATGTAAAAAGGATGTAGGAGGCCAGCATTGGTGAGGGACAACAGAAGAAAATGATGCTAAGCTTTAAATCTTACATGAGCATTTGGCCAAGGACCAAGATTAGCAGGTAAGTGCTGAATGAAATATGATTGCCATTTCTTTGGTTCCTATCGCAACTGAATAACTTTTTACTTGTATCAATCATATGGTATTACAAATATTAAACAAGCTGCTGAATTTTAAAAAAAATGTGATAGTCAAGTGGACCTCATATACTTGTTTATATAAACACAGAACACAGCCCCAGGAACTAAATGCAAAGGTTCCTGTTCAGAGGGATTTTAGTGTGACTGTATTATATGGCTCAAGTCCAAGCCATGCTAAAACCCTATTAAAATCAAGAAGACATAAATTAATTCTGACAACTTGCTCCATTGATTTCAGTAATAATTCAGCATCATTTGGGTCACCAAATACAACCACAAAGGACACAACACTACAAGACTAAAATAGATATGGAGAAGTACATAACCTAGCCCAGATGTTAAAAAGTGGTCATAATATGGTCAGTCCATAAAAATTGGCCTCATTTTGCCCAATACATGCAAATGCAGGACTTCAATGATTTTGATATTATCCTAAAATGGCAATTCTGTTTCTGTAAATTTGAGCAGTACAGCACTGTCTTGTCTTTCAGATGAGCAAAGGAGGCAATGTAATTTATTACAAAGCCACAGATCATACAGTATGTCGTAGAATAAATCATTTAAAATAGCACGTGGCATTCACTGAAATCTGAGCATTACAAAGAGTTTCCCCAAGAAAATCTGAGTTAATCCTGTAAACCTTGTTGTATTTAACCCATTAAGTAGAAGAGGTCAAAATGATTAGCATCCCAAATGGCAATTTGTTTTGCATATAAATACACCTACGTACACTTAAATTCTTTGGTTAAAAAAAGTAAGTAAGAGACACCCATCTTTAACCCATATTATCTGCTATGCTACAGAGGAGGAGGAGATGATTTATTACCAGCCTTGGCAGATAGTAGGTCAAGGAGAGTGAAAGTTTGGTTCATGGAAATGTCTAAAACTTCATAATCACCCTGTAGCTAACCCCTCATAGGGAGGTAGACGTATAATAAAATAAAGCAGTTATTCCCTTATTTAGTGATTAAAACAGTAGAGGCAGATTGACTGTTATACCATATTACAACACCAGTACAGAAAACTATGATTCAAATTAGTGGATTAAAATGGCATGGCAAGTAGTGTTATATGGCGGAAGAGTGCCAGCGAAACAGAGGGGCCTTGCAGTCCTGCTGTAATGAATGGGGTTGTTGGTGGTAACAAGGATAGCAGAATATACCCTTTCTAAAGAGAAAAGTGGTATTATTCAGCTTAGACAGTGTGCCCATCTCGCAGAGAAACTGTCCGTTCCTGGACAGACAAGAATACTAGCAATGTGAGAGGTATCTGTAGCTTGAATCATGTCAACTGGATTTCTATTTTCTCAGTGGAAACGTTTCGCTCCTTATCCAAGGAGCTTCTTCAGTCTGAGCAAAGTTGGTAAGGGAATCCTAAATATGTTTCTAGGTAGCTGTGTGACCTTACACCTGGGGCTAGGTCATGGTTATATTGAGATGTTATTTTTAAGTCCTTTTATCATCTAAAGGAGGATCGTTAAGATCACCATGCTGCTGTTGAGCTTGTGAAATGGTCTTAATCTTCCTAGGCACAGAAGACAAAGCAGGGAGGAAGATGGGGGAGAGATTGTGCCTGAGGCCCCCACCTCTATTCAAGGAAGGATTTTCCAAGTTGGCATAAATGGATTCCTTGACCCCTCTCTCAAACCACCTATCTTCTCTGTCTAAAATGTGAACATTAATGTCCTCAAATGAGTGTCCTTTTTCCTTTAGATGAAGATAAACTGCTGACTCTGGTCCTCGTTTCCACTGAGAAAATAGAAATCCAGTTGACATGATTCAAGCTACAGACAATTCCACCTGGATGACTGAGAACCTTCATAGACAATGTGAGAGGTAGGGGGAATATAGTCTAAACTGCAGGACAGACCAGGGGAGAGAATGACGAGACAGATAAAAGCATGCTGAATGTACATGGACACATCCATGAATTTATGTGGATCTGTGCATACATGCATGTATAAATGCATAGAAGGATTCTGCCTCTGTGTTAGCACTAGAGCTGGTATATATATAACTCTCTCTCTCTCTCTATCACACACACACACACACACACACACACACGTATTCCAGATCACGTTCCATCAACATCCTCCTCCTCCCTTCCATGGATATCTGCAGACGATGTTCTGAGCTTTATTACTGCTCTGGCAACACATATTCTCTCTAATTAAAAAAAAATCAGGACACACAGGAGGCTTTGGCTATTTTCCCAAGTTTAATGCCAATTTCAGCCTCCCTGGAATTACACCACAGACTGTGGTCCACCCTTGTGAATTAAAGGAGTATCTACCCAGACTTGTCATCTGACTGCAAAATGAATGAGACTGTCATATTCCCAGAGAGCTTATTTTTAACTGCAACTTTTAGGGCCAGCAATTTTAATTCTGCGTATGTTTTAAGGCATCAATAGATGTATGCCAACAGTGGAGAGTTTTAACAAGTTTGACACCTCGGTGAAATTGGAGCTCTAGTGAACTAGAACAGTAGCGAAGGCTAGGTGATCTTACTCCTGGACTTACTGGTCTCGGGGCCGGCTTTTGGCTAAGGCGCCAACCTTAAGGTTTCCAACACCGCCTCTCCTTCCGAATCATTCTAATAATGCAAATCTTTGCATTGGTCGGAGGCGGTGCCATCAAAGTGGGCTAGGAGCGCCATATGACCTTGAGCTGACATTGGCTGCACCGATTTCCTATCATGGTGGTTTATATGCAGAGGTCCCCTGATTGAGTTCCAATTAGAAAGACCAGATAAATGGAAAAGACACCTGATGGAGGCCCTCAACAGCTCCTGCCCAGGAGTAGAAAACGGTAGGCTAGATTTATTAATCAATCAAATTTGTATTGCCGCCCATCTCACAGAAAAGCGACTCTGGGCGGTTTACAGCAATCCAATAAAAACAAGGGCATGGTGGCTCAGCGGGTAAAATGCCAGGCTTGTCGATCGGAAGATCGCAAGTTCGGAGGTTCGAATCCCTAGCCCTGCGTGCGGAGTGAGCTCCCGCACTCGCCCCAGCTCTTGCCAACCTAGCAATTCGAAAGGATGCAAATGCAAGTAGATTAATAGGTACCACTTCAGTGGGATGGAAACAGCGTTCTGTGCTTGTCATGCCGGCCACATGACCATCGAAGCGTCTTCGGACAACGCTGGCTCTTTGGCTAACAAACGGAGATGAGCACCGGCCCCTAGAGTCGGACACGACTGCACAAATGTGCAGGGAGAACCTTTACCTTTTAATAAAAACAATGCATACATAAACCATCAGTATAAAAAAGATAAAAATCAATATTAAAAGATAAATATGATAAAAAAAATATACAAACTCTAGGCAAGAGAGAATAAGGATCGCTAACTCAGCAATGGAGCCATCTAAGCATGTCTCTGGTTCCCTGGGAGCCCCAGGCCTGGTGACATAAGCCCGATCAGATGCACATACACACACACACACTCACAGGACAAACTGCCCTCGGCAGGAGCCGGCCGTGCTGGGAGGCTTCAGCCACACCACTCCGCCCCTCGCCACCCGCTGAAGCCCCCCAGCATGGCCAGCTCCTACCAGGGCAGTCTGTCCTGTGAGTGTGTGTGTTTGTGTGCATCTGATCAGGCTTGGCCGAGGGAGGAGAGTTGTCGGGCCGCCGAGCAGGAGAAGCAGGAGTGGCCACCCTGGGGAGCTTCAGTGGGCAGCAAGGGGCGGAGTGGTGTGGCTGAAGCAGCCGAGCGCAGCCGGCTTCTCCTGCTCGGCGGCCCGATAACTCTCCTCCCTCGGCCAAGCCCGATCAGATGCGCGCGCGCACACACACACACACACACGCAACCCACACCCTCTTTCTCCAGCCTCCCCATGACCAAATGCACCCGCACCTGTTGCAGGGAGGCTGGAGAAAGAGGGTGTGGGGTGCGTGCGTGCATGTGTGTGTGCGATTATGCTGAGCAAGTAATCTGCGCGCGTGCACACACACGCACGCACCCCACACCCTCTTTCTCCAGCCTCCCTGCAACAGGTGCGGGTGCATTTGGTCTTGGGGAGGCTGGAGAAAGAGGGTGTGGTGTGTGTGTGCATGTGTTTGCGCGCGCGCGGATTACTTGCTCAGCGTAATCGCACACACACATGCACGCACGCACCCCACACCCTCTTTCTCCAGCCTCCCTGCAACAGGTGCGGGTGCATTTGGTCATGGGGAGGCTGGAGAAAGAGGGTGTGGGGTGCGTGTGTGTGTGTGTGCGCACGATTACGCTGGGCAAGTAATCTGCGTGCGCACACACACACACACACACACACACACACACACACACCCTCTTTCCACAACCTTCCCGTGCCTGCTTTCCCTGGCCTCACCACTGCTGGGCAGACAATCTCAGGATCAGGTAAGGAGGCAGGAACCTGGACTGTGGTGCTGTTTCTGCTGCTGGGCTCGCACGTGGCAACTGGGCTTCCAGTTGCCGCGCTGATAGGGCCTCTTCCGGGCTGCCTCCAATGGCAAGTCCGGCTCCAGTCCTCCTTCCTGTCTTCCTATCCTCCTTCCCGCCGGGTTTAAAAAAGGGACAAAATTGAGATTTTGATCAAAACGACGGGACGGTTGAAAAATGCTAAAATAACGGGACTGTCCCGTTCAAAACGGGACATATGGTCACCCTAGATCTAAGGCTAATTTATCCAGGACACAGGAACAAATCTGGATAATTTATGTTTGTCCCTAGGTCCCAACTCTCAAATAAGAATTTTATTTATTATTCGAATTTATCACCGCCCATCTCCACGACAGTAGACTTTAATATCTAACTAGTACAGGCATTCTGAGATAGCATCTTGGAATTATATTTAGGTATACCTGAATATACTGAGAATATAACTGAGAGCCAGTTTGGTGTAGTGGTTAAGGCATCAGGCTAGAAACCAGGAGACCGTGAGTTCTAGTCCCACCTTAGGCACGAAACCAGCTGGGTGACCTTGGGCCAGTCCCTCTCTCTCAGCCCTAGGAAGGAGGCAATGGCAAACCACTTCTGAAAAAACTTGCCAAGAAAACTGCAGGGACTTGTCCAGGCAGTCTCTTAGAATTGGACATGACTGAACAGATTAAAAAAAACCCTGAATATATATACTTAAATGAAACCATGTGAAAAGGCCCTTAGGTTCATCAACCATGTGTATGTAGGTACAATGATAAAAGAGAGAAAATGGACATATTTGGACAGAAATTTGGGCACTTCAGTATTCAGATACTGCCCACCTGCATATCATGTCTAGTGTCCTATAAGGTACTTATTCTGCTAGAGGTTTTATATTATATTTCTGGTGGGTCACCATCCATGGCTGATTGAGATATTTTCTTCAGTTGTTTGACTACAATATGGGTGACTCCCCAGTCCAATGGATACAAACTGACAATTGAATAATAAGTTTGCTCCCCAAGCCTTAAATCATCATGCATCTTGAAGTGTCACTTCTCAGAAGAAATAATCATGTTTGGTGGTTGCCTGCTGCATTTGCATGGAACTTAGCTCCCTTAGGTAAAATAGGATGAGCTACAGCAGTCTTTTTTTCCTTCTGCCTCAAGTCTTATTAATTAGTAGACATGCCTCAGTCATTCCTTTCTTTTACTCCATTGGTTTTCTGATGTAGAAGCCCTTTCAAGTTATAAGTATGAGATCAGTGGTGCTCACCAAACTACAGTAAGTCAGGTTTGCCATGTAAATTACAGTATCCTCCAACTGATGCCCATTTTTAGCATGGATAATTTGCACGAACAAGTTCCACTAATGGATCAGACTCATTAAGAAAACTATGCAGGAAACTACATAACCCAACATATTTCAGATCACTACTTCTACATGAAGTATTTTCTTTCCTCCTTTGATAATCCTAGGCACCAACTACCAACGTGATCAACTACCAAGTTTAAAAAGAGGGGGAGGTATCTGTCAGAAGTGCATACTGGGTTTTTGTTTTCTCGGATCAAATGGTCCAGTCTTCAGGAACACCCCATCATCTGGTCCAACCAAAAATGGCTAACCATTGTTGCCTTTGGGAATGCCACTGACCAGTTGATTTGGACAGAAATCTGGAACTTCTGAATACAGAGCTTGCTTTGGCTAGCATGGCTAATAGCTGATTATCAGTTTATCATGCATGTTATTAATTATTTGTCAAAGAAACCAATCACTCTAGAATTTAGTCACCATAAGAGGGACCATCAACGAGTTGCCTTCTATTAAGTCAGATTTTTCATTCAACCCAAAACTATCAACACAACTGATATGAGCTGATATGAAATAACAAGAATGGAATTAGAACCTGCTACATGAGAAGTGGGCACTCAACCAATGAGTTACAGCTCCTCCCTATACAATTCTTACTCTACAAGAATCCAACTCACATTTAAACAAAATGTGTTACAAAGAAGCTACTTGTAAATTCCATATGTTAAACAGATATGTTGTAAGCAATAACACACAGATCAGGTTTGGATTGTACTATTAAACTTTGCTTTGAACATGTGGAAACACTATAGAAATGCTGCTCCATTAACAATTGTGATGATCAACCCCAAGACTCATATATTCCTGTATTGGCTGAGCAGTGAACTTGAACTGAAAGTAGCCCTTTTGCTGGCAACAGTCTTTCAGAGGCTGTCCCATGGCACAGAATAATTTGCATTGATTTGCCAAGTATATGCATGTATTCTATATATGTATACATACATACATACATACATACATACATACATACATATATATATATATATATATATATATATATATTCCAGAGCTTTCCAAACTTTTCATGTTGGTGACACACTTTTTAGACATGCATCATTTCGCGACACACTCTTACAGCAGGGCACAAGGCAGGCACTAGGACCTGCACGGAATCACAGCAGGTTTGGAGGCAGCCAGGCACAAGGCAGGCACTAGGACCTGCGCGGAATCCTGGCAGGGCAGGTTTGGAGGCAGCCAGGCACACGGCAGGCACTAGGACCTGCGCGGAATCACAGCAGGTTTGGAGGCAGCCAGGCACAAGACAGGCACTAGGACCTGCGCGGAATCACAGCAGGTTTGGAGGCAGCCAGGCACAAGGCAGGCACTATGACCTGCGCGGAATCACAGCAGGTTTGGAGGCAGCCAGGCACAAGGCAGGCACTATGACCTGCGCGGAATCACAGCAGGTTTGGAGGCAGCCAGGCACAAGGCAGGCACTATGACCTGCGCGGAATCACAGCAGGTTTGGAGGCAGCCAGGCACAAGGCAGGCACTATGACCTGCACGGAATCACAGCAGGTTTGGAGGCAGCCAGGCACAAGGCAGGCACTAGGACCTGCGCGGAATCCTGGCAGGGCAGGTTTGGAGGCAGCCAGGCACAAGGCAGGCACTAGGACCTGCGCAGAATCCTGGCAGGGCAGGTTTGGAGGCAGCCAGGCACAAGGCAGGCACTATGACCTGCGCGGAATCACAGCAGGTTTGGAGGCAGCCAGGCACAAGGCAGGCACTAGGACCTGCGCAGAATCCTGGCAGGGCTTGGAGGCAGATTAGATGTATTTCAAAGATGAGCATGCAAATAGACAAAGTAAGACCAGTAGTTTGATTTCACTAGGGCAGTGTTTCTCAGCCTTGGCAATTTTAAGGTGTGTGGGCTTCTTAATGTTGCCACCACCACGGTTGAGAAACACTGCACTAGGGTGAGAATTGCTTGAGGCGCAGAACATCCAGTTCTTAACTTCTACCTCCGTTGCCCCTTCTAGCTGCAGAATGACTCCTTTCAGCAGATCTTGTGTATTGGGTATTCACATTCATAACTCAGGCTGGATGTAGCTTTCCGAAATGACTCTCGGTAGCAATATAAAAAGCTAGCAACCAATTTGGAAGCAGAGAAATGTGGAGTGTGGGTCAAGATATGCTTCCCTCTATCCAACCTTCCATCTAAGTACCTTAAGGACATACATGGTTTCTCCCTGTCTCCTCATAACTATCCTATGAGATAGAATAGGATAGTTACTGACCCCAAATCCCCCAGTGGACTTCAGGGCTGAATGGGGATTTGGACCTCTCTCTAGTCCAGAGCTTTCCAAACTTTTCATGTTGGTGACACACTTTTTAGACATGCATCATTTCGCGACACACTCTTACAGCAGGGCACAAGGCAGGCACTAGGACCTGCGCAGAATCACAGCAGGTTTGGAGGCAGGAAGGCACAAGGCAGGCACTAGGACCTGCGCGGAATCACAGCAGGTTTGGAGGCAGCCAGGCACAAGGCAGGCACTAGGACCTGCGTGGAATCCTGGCAGGGCAGGTTTGGAGGCAGCAGCAGCCGCGACACACCCAGACACTGCAGCCGACACACTAACGTGTCCCGACACACAGTTTGGAAAGCTCTAATCTATTCTATTCAGTGCCAAACACAGGCAGGAGATGTGTTAAACCAGCATATTGAGTTCTGTTTAATGGACATGGGATTCTGGTTGATGAATCTGAGGGTTCTAGTTAAAAGCTAAGTAGATCCTGAAATCTGAAAGCTGCCCATCCCTTTGCTTAATTGTAACCACATGGAAATAATATGGTACCTGTAAGTGCATTTTGTATATATAAGGTAAAGTTTCCCCACACACATTTGTGCAGTCGTGTCCGATGCTAGGGGCCGGTGCTCATCTCCGTTTGTTAGCCGAAGAGCCAGCGCTGTCCGAAGACGCTTCAACGGTCATGTGGCCGGCATGACAAGCACAGAACGCTGTTTCCATCCCACCGAAGTGGTACCTATTCATCTACTTGCATTTGCATGCTTTCGAATTGCTAGGTTGGCAAGAGCTGGAGCTAGTGCGGGAGCTCACTCCGTCAGGCAGGGCTAGGGATTCAAACCTCTGAACTTGCAATCTGCCGATCGAGAAGCCTGGCGTCTTACCCGCTGAGCCACCACGCCCCTTTGTATATATATGCAGCCCAAATACAAGGGCTAAGTCCCACTGAAGTCAACTCTCCAAAAGTCAGAAGTTGCTTATACAGGAGTTGGTCAAGAGTTGGGATGAAACTCTGAGCAGCAGGTACATGATTAGATTTGACATACGAACACAGCACCTCCAAGGTACTTTACCAGCAGCCCCGGATATGCAGCAGAATCTGTTGCATGCATGCTTAGAAGTAATTAAGGTCAACCAATATCAAGCAGATGACCTAATACAGGCCCAGGCACCTTTTTTTGTTTTTGTATTTGCAGTAGGGATTTTTTTTTTAATTCAGTCTTTTAGTGGCAAAGGAAACATGGTTATGTTAGGGATACCAATTGAAAAGGTGGGGTTGACATTGTCTGTCCTTTAGTTGTCGTTGTTGTTGGATTTGGGGCAGTGTGTGTTGGGGAGGCAATGAAATTTTTAAGTAAAACAGCATGCTAAGCCGAGTGGAGGCTTAACATCCCTATTTTGCTTCTTACTGTGTCTGAAGCAGCCCAGAACTTGTGCTACAAATTTTGGTAGGATGATTTGGTAAGAATTGATCACCCCCACCCTAATAAGTGTGGGTGAGGTTGCAGGTGTCATGTTATTAACCAAGCAATTAACCAGACTGATATGCCCACCCAGTCCATGACTCTGGCATAAAATCCATCATGAAAAATGCAATCAGATCCATAAAGAAGGTAAAAAAAATCCTAGCACAAAAATAACAGCACCCTCCCCAGCATTATTGCTTATGTCTTGAAGGTGTACATAAGGGTTTTTAAAGAACTTTATGGAGATCTGGATGCTAATTTCTTGTCTTCTAAGGGTGGGGTTGGTTGTTGAATATTTCAACACATCTGCATCTTAATGGAGTAAGAAAAGTGATACCCTGAAAAGTGCTGAAGAACTGGAGCAGTGGAACAAAATTAGCTGAGGATTTCTAATACACTCCTTTCTCCCCACTCCCGCTTTGCTTCTGGGATGATCTTAGAAGAGGCACTGAAATATTGATGGCAGGGGAGACGTATCCATTGTAGAGGAAAAAGGGGAAATAAAGCATGTGTTATGGTGCCTTCTGTTTTCATTTCCCACTGTAATTTTTTATGGATGCCCCTTTGAATCAAGGATAACCCTCAGACCCTGAGCTCCAAAGTCACCATTTGTTAATGTTTAGTACAAGTCACATTCTGAAGATTTCCAGGGATGTGGTAAACAATAATTATGCCCTAATTGGATAATTAATAAGCCGATTCCTTCTCCCCCCTTTTGCTGGTCACTTTGCATCTGGTTTGAGATTTTTTTAAAAGGTATGATCAGAAAAGGCCTGGAGCCTTCTCTTCAAGGCCACAGTCTCTAATTAGCGATAATGTAGAAAAAGGCTTTATCTTTTCCAGGGTACCAAATCCCACCATATAACTCTGGAGACATTCTATTGCTGGAGACATAAATCTTGGTATATATTACATGTGCCATTTCTCTGTCATACACACTCACTCACACCCTATGTAAACAACCGGATTTTCCTCCCTAGTCCTCAGTTCTATGGCTTGCTTGCACCGAAAAGTTATTTCCCCGCCATAATCGAGGGCTTAAGGATCATTCTATCAATGGACCATTTTCTGACAAAAGGGCATCTAGATTAGGAGCTGATCTCATCTTTCTTCACTTGAGAAACCGAATCAAGTCAATGGCCCCAAATGTTCAAAGAGGAAAGACCTGACCTTCCATAGATAATAGATAAGGCAAATTGGTCCTGGAGATAAATAGCAGATGATGATGATGATGATGATGATGATGATGATGATGATGATAATACAGTAATAGCAGCAGCAGCTTTTCAGGGAGACACAAGCAAGTGAGACTCGTGTAGCTTCATTCTTCCATTAATGGGAGCATGATAGTCATAAACATATGACAATGAAGCCGGTACATGCATGTCAATGGGTTGGGGCCCCTCCCCCCAAGCCTGCAGTTTCTGCAGATCGGGAACCGCCGCGATGATTCCCTCCTTCCCAGCGGTAACTAGTAAATAAACACGGGCAGCCAAGATCTGCGCCCAGCCAGCCATCCTGCCTCCCTAAAGCAGCATCGACTCAGATATGAACCAGCTTGTCCTCTGCGCCGCTATGACCAGTGGCCCAGCTGACAAGCGCATAATCAAACAGCTGCTGCTCCACTTCCTTCTCCTCTTCCAGGGCTGCTGCAATAAACACCTGGCTGGTGATTTGTTCACCTCACCCACAGAGAGCACACACAACCCCAAACGCGGTGCCTCGGCAAAACAGAAACACAGCCCCCCACCCAAAGTACCCACCCACCCCGTAGGAAAGCTCTTACATTCGACTTGCTGGGAGGTTGCCTGTTCCTGCGGTTTGGCCTGGGCCTGTCTCGGGTGTAATGCTCCAATCTCTCCCCCGCAGTCGGCAGGTCCATAAGGGATTCTGCGGATGCAGGCTCTGTGCACGGCAACAGCCCGCTCCCAGGCTCAGCATCCTTTGTGGAAGCAGGGCGTGACTTCGCGGAGGCACGGCTGAGTGACAGCTCAGGCTGGGGACTCCCAGTCCTGTTATCTTTGGCTCCCACCTTCAGCCCGAGTTCTGACAGACCTGGAAGAGGGAAGAAGAGGGGGAGGCAGGGAGGAGGAAGAAAAAAAAGGGGGGGAGGGTTGGTGGAGAGTTGCCAGGCAGACAGCAGGCTGTCCCTCTGCCGCACAGCAACATCTCTTGTCACCTGAAGGCTTGTTACGTACGGAGCGACTAAACTGACAAGGCGTGCTTGGCCACCAGGCTCTGGGGGAAGGGGGTGATCAGGGCATCCATGGGAAAAGCTTGACTTGCCCCAGTTAGGAGGAGAAAGAAAGCCCGTCCAGAGAGAAGCTCAATCTCTCATTTCCAAGCTGGAAGGACTGAGCTCTTAGAACACATACATGCACAAGGAAGAAAATGTATGACTGCTTTCTCTCTTTCCCCATTTTATTAACACCAGGATTCTCACCATTCCCAGGTTGCCAAGATCACTCTTTGGAAATAAACTAGCAAGCGTGCTGGAGTTCTGTAAAGGCAGCTCCCCCGCTGACCCATGAGGAACGGGCCACTTTTACAGTCTCTGGCGCCCACATTTTCAGGCAGCGGGCTAAATAGGGAGCGGGAATTGCCCCGGGTCCGGAAGACTCTCGACTGGGCAAGACAACTTGAATCCCAAGTTTCTGTGCTGCTCCATATCTCACTCTGTAAAGCTTGTGCGATGGGGCGCTTATTATTTATTTATTTATTATTTCTAACTTATATCACCGCCCATCTCCCCCCACAAGGGGACTCTGGCTTAACACTGTTGGGGCTGGCTCAAGTCATGGTTCGGCCATAAAGTTCAGCAGCTGATGCTGAACTCGACGTTCTTCAGTTGAACTTGCGCGAGCATCAAATGAATCTACACTTCTGAAATTAGGCCAAGCTTTAAGTTGCCAGCCTTTGGTTTATAGGAGTATAGTAAGCTTCTTCATATTGGCCATGCCATAGAATCATAAATTTGGAAGGGGCCAATGGTTCTAACCGTCTGGTCCCTAGAAGAATACAAATTAAAACATCACCAAGAGATGGTTCTTTAGCCTCTGCTTGAATGCATTCAATGGAGCCCATCACCTCTCTGGGTAATTGGTTCCACAATTCAATCCATCTAGACATCATCACCATCATCATCATTGCCCAGAGTTGCTGGGAGTTGGGTGGTGTAAAAATTTAATAAATAAATAGACAAATAAATACATTCAACTGAAAGTAATTCTCCAGGATTTCAGGTACATTTTTTATAGCATCCTTTTACAAGAGTTATGAAAGGATGAACTTTCAGGATGGGATTTCCTGAAAGCAAAGCACGTGCTCTATCCAAAACCTACTGTGTGGTTCTACATTCATTTCTTTCCTTCCTACAGTGGCTGCAGGAGGAGAAAGGAAGGATATGCCCAGTTTGTATCTACTTCTCCTACCTGTATTGGACTTCAGTCCCCCCCCCCAACATTTAATCTTAGCTTACTGAAAATTTTAACCACACTGATTGTATGAACACACCTGGAGAACACTAGGGTGGCCTATGTGCTCTGCAGAAACTCTTCCATGCAAAAATGCTTACAGAACACTAAAGCATTGATGGTGGGCAAGCATCGTTTATACCTGACATCTGTTCAGTCACCCATTGGAAGCCATTGCTCTCCAACAGATCAGAGCCTTTACTCTGGGTTCTCCACTTGGTGCTACAGCTGAAGTCGGAGTTATAACTGAGAAGCAGACTTCCATGGAGGCAAAGCAATACTGGAACTCATCTTCAGATGGGTCCAGAAATTAAAGCACTTTGCCCCAAAGCCAGAAAAAAAAATTATTGTGCTTAAGTTGCACTGAAATCAAAAGAATCAGGTTGTGGTTGTTCATTTACATCCCGTGAATTTAAATTAGCATGATTAACTTTCTCTGGCTTTCAGTCTTTATGGGTTTGTCCCTCTTGCATGTTTTAGAGGGTTTGCTGTAAAGTACAGGTAGTCCTTGACTTATGACCACAACTGGGACCGGAACTTCCATCGCTAAGTGAGGCGGTCATTAAGTGAGTCACGCCCGATTTTACGACATTTTTTGCTGCCATCGTTAAGCAAATCACTGGGGTCATTAAGTGAATCATGTGGTTGTTAAGTGAATCCAGCTTCCCCCATTGACTTTGCTTATTGGAAGCCGGCTGGGAAGGTTGCAAATGGTGATCACGTGACCCTGGGACACTGCAACCGTCGTAAATACATACTGGTTGCCAAGCGCCTGAATTTTGATCACGTGACCACAGGGATGCTGTGATGGTCATAAGCAAGGACCGGTTGTAAGTCATTTTTTTCAGTACCATCATAACTTCAAAAGGTTGCTAAACGAATGGTCGTAAGACGAGGATTACCTATTTACCCTCACAAGTGGCTGAAGCCAGTTCCAGTTATGTAATAAGTACTCTTAAATGATCATACATATTTGCAAACGTTCCTATCTTTCAAAAAAAATTCCTTAGTGCTGTGTTCCCCAGCTTTTAGAAGAGGGGATTGCTGAAATAACTCCCTAACAAATAGAACAATATTTCTGTGGCTGTTGGTCAATTAGCAACCAAGAACCAGAGAAGGCAGGACTACGATAGAGAGTTGGTGAGGTTATGTTGCACCCAGGAAATTTCTCCTGTTTCTTGTTTTGTAGGCGGCTTTTTGCAAGTTTTCTTTCTTTTTTTAAAATATGTCAAGTTTATTCTAAGCCCGACCCACTCATTTAAGCATGCTTTTCATTAAAGATGGGGTGTGGGGAGAATGTGCTGTTGATTTTTGGCAACTCCAGCATGGAAATGATGAGAAGACAGGATACCCTGGAGAAGATGCTGATGCTGGGGAAAGTGGAAGGCCAAAGGAAGAGGGGCCGACCAAGGGCAAGATGGATGGATGATGTTCTGGAGGTGACGGGCTCGACCATGGGGGAGCTGGGGGTGGCGATGGCCGACAGGAAGCTCTGGCGTGGGCTGGTCCATGAAGTCACAAAGAGTCGGAAGCGACTGAACGAATAAACAACAAAAAGCATGGAAATTCCTGGGCAGAGCTGTAGGTGACGCCAGGGCCTAGATCGCCCACTCCCCTCAAATAGGAGAAGTCTTACCATTCCGGTTGGGTGTTGGCAGAAGGCTCACGGAGCCGGTGTGTCTCCGTTGGGCAGCTACCTGTGGACAGAAGAAGTACCTTAATATCCACTACGCTGAGCAAATGCAAGCTAAGTACAGAACCGAGGCAGCTCTTGGAGAAAAGCCAAGGCTGAAAGGGAGAAAAGGGACCAACTTTTTAAGAGAGGGGAATGCCTGGTTAATGTGAAGGGAGTAAGGTGGTGGTTAGCATGCAAAAACGCCTGGCTGAACTGGTCAAGGCTTAGAAGAGAAGCAGGCTCTCTCCTGGTTACCTGGAGTTCCCAGAGAGAGGGAATGCTGGGGCAGAGGTTAGAGTGGGAAGCACGTGCTGTCAAGTCATTTTCGACTCTTAGTGACCACATGGCAACATTATGGAAGGCGGTTGCCACTGCCTTCTTCGGGGATTTGTTTTGACTTTCCAGCCAGCAGCCCTTGGATCTCCAGGTAGTCTCCCACCCATAATGAGGACCCATCATGCTTAACTTCTGAGAACAGCCAAGGTCAACTTGATGTTGCCACCTGCTGAGGCTTTCCAGCTGCTGCTGAATTCAAGCTCCCAGCACCCCAAATATTGACCATGCTGGCTGTGGCTGGTGGAAATTATACTTCGCCAAAAGTCTGAACTGCTTGAAAGAGTTCAGCAGGGGCTGAAGTGAGCCATTGTTCAAAGCTGTACTTAGAATACTTCATCAAGCCAGATTTTATATCTGTTGTTTTTCAATGACAGGGCACGTAATTTTACTTTGGACTGGCTGACGTTGCTTTTGCTTTGTCTGTTTCTATTTTGCACTGTGCTGTGCCAAACAGTTCTTCTCATTCATAGAAAAGGATCTGCTTCCACCATTTTTTTAAAATTCAGAAGTAATTCTGACTATAAAAAGGTAAAGGCAAAGGTTCCCCCCGCACAGTTGTGCAGTCGTGTCCGACTCTAGGGGCCGGTGCTCATCTCCGTTTGTTAGCCGAAGAGCCAGCTTTGTCCGAAGACGCTTCCACGGTCATGTGGCCGCATGACACGCGTGGAATGCTGTTACCTACCCACCAAAGTGGTACCTATTCATCTACTTGCATTTGCATTATTTATTTATTTATTTATTTATTATTTATTATTCATATTTATACCCCGCCTATCCCCTCCCTATCGGAGGACTCTAGGTGGCTTACAATATCACACATCCAAATTACTAACAATTCATATATTTATTTTTTAACAATGTTACAACCGCGTGATTAGGGAGGAGGTAAGGGAACCGGCTCTTCTTCCACAGGCATCGGAACTACATGCCCCAGAATGCCTCGCTTCTGAGCTGGCTGCTGACATCCTGGAAGTTGTTAATCGGGATCCGCCGTCCTCTGCCGCCGTCTTCAGCCGCCATCCGCGGGAGTCTCCAGATCTTCCTCCTTGGTCCGAGGGCGACCCCCCGAAAGGAACGCCAGCATATTGTCCCACGTAAGTGGTACCCATTTATCTACTTGCCTTAGCTTTCGAATTGCTGGGTTGGCAAGAGCTGGGGTGAGTGCGGGAGCTCACTCCATCACGCGGGGCTAGGGAACCTACGAACTTGCGATCTTCCAATCGACAAGCCTGGCGTCTTACCCGCTGAACCACCACGCCCCTAATTCTGACTATACCCCAATGGAAAATAGGAGGGACTCTTCCCATGGGCCTTTTTCAGATTAGGAGCAATCACAGAGATGACAAATGTTGGACAGATAAGTCAAACCAAACCAAACCAAACCAAACCAAACCAAACCAGCATCCTATGCCAGTTTACAGCAAAAAAAAAAAAAAGAGATAAAAGATATTATCAAAAGAAATGATAAAGCATCCCAACAATGAGGCATAAAACAGAATTCTCTTTTGCAGGAACTGAATTTGAAAGAGAGTTTGGGGCATAAATTACTTTTTATTGGCATAATATTGTCTGCAAACTCTTATATGGCAAGCTGCCATGATCATATAGGATAGAAATTTGAGATCATAATATACAAAAGAAATATAATCTTATAGTTATATTTAAGATTATAGAGCAAAATTTTGATCTCCCTGGATTGGAGTGGGGATAGAACCCGCTGGCGTGGTGGAAGGAGGGAAGAAAATAGTAGTACACGGGACTCCTATTGGGCCATCAATGTCTTCTCACATTGACCAACCTACTCACCAGCCTGTCTTGAATGGCGGTTAACTCCTCCAAAGTCTTCTCAGTGATACTATTGGTCATGGCTTCAGTAACTGACAGCTGGATCTTCCTATCAAACATGAGGAGTATATTAAGACTTGGACTCTGAGAAGTGGGCCACTTGAAATATGGAAGTATGAAATATGGAAGCTGAGCAGGCCAAGAGAGATGACTGCTCAAGAGTGTGGGGAGAAAAAAGAAGTTAAGGGCCACTTGCTCCTTCATTCCAAGATTCCATCTAGCCCAGCTTCTTCTTTCCAAGAGTGGGCAGCCAGATTTTTCCAGAAAGCCAATCAGTATGATATTGTTTATTAAAGTTTTGATACCATAGACCACTAATGTCTCATAAACAGAAGAGACTCTCTAACTCCTGGGTTATACTTAGTCTTTGAATGGTATCTCGATAGCAACATGCTCCAATGTAGTGAGCAAAGTTAGGGCAAAACCAACTCTCACATTAAAAAGTATACTTTGAAAACATTTTTTCCAGAGGTTCCTGGTGATGCTTGCAGTCTGAGGACTGCAGCTGGTGCTCCTCTGCCCTAGGTGATCAGCTGCCATAGAAATATATTTGTAAAGCAAAGAGAAAGAAATCAGAGTGATTCTGGCAAATAGGAGGCTCAAGGGATGAAAGAGAATGATACTCATGTAAAACCCAAAAGGAGGACCATTTTTCCTTTATGTGCCAACCTGCAGTGACATTGTACCACCAGGCATGCTGAAATCTCAAGGAGAAAACAGCTTAGAGACAAAACCTGCATGGCTATGTAAGTGTGTATGTGTATGTGTGCATGCAGCTACTTCCCACCCTTCTGATAAGGCTTGAAGGGGGTGGATTAAGGCTGTTACTCACATGAGCTTGTCATACACCTCTGTCAGCAACTGGTCCAGGAGGGCTGTCTCCGGTGCACTGCAGAATAGGTGGTTCCAGAAATCTGTTTTCTGCAAGATTTGGGGGCGCAAACTCCATGTAGCATCCAGCTGGGATTGCACAACAGCCTATAAGGAAAGCTCAAGGAGTATCACTTCTGGGATTTGGGATAAATTGCTTCATTCTTTCCACACTAGTAACTTTCAGCATCTTCGTAGCATCCCTCGGTCATTGTTGAAAGTCAATCCTCTATCTATCTATCATCTATCCATCTATCCATCTATCCATCTATCCATCTATCTATCCATCCATCTATCCATCCATCCATCCATCCTCTATCATCCATCCTCTATCCTCTATCCTCTATCATCTATCTATCTAATTTATATAGCTGCCCATTTCACTTTTACAAGCGACTCTGGGCGGCTTACAAGAAGTTAAACAATAGATACCTAAAAACACTATAATTATACACAATTAAAAACATCAAAACCATAAAACCAAGGTAAAACAAAATGGTGAGGAGATGTTAATAATAACGGAGCCACCTCACTAGCTCACCCGTCCCCTGGGGTCCCCAGGACTGCTGACCTAACCAGGTCTTGAGTGACCTTCGGAAGCTCAGAAGCGATGAGGCCGACCTCATTACTATTCTTTTGGCACAGTGATATTTAGATGACACGGTAAGTAGTTGTCAGTGGGGCAAGTACCTGAGCTGATCCTGCCCTTTGCCTGCATCCTACTTTTCCATGGCTAATTGATACCACTGTCCAGAGGAGGAAACCAAGGCAGGAGAAGGCAACACTTTTTTTCTGTTGGTCTTCACCTACTTGGAGAAGGCAAGTGAAACCACCTTCATGGCAAGAAGAAGGGACAGCAAAGTCAAGGGACACTGAGCCTCTGCAGATAGCAATAATGCCAAAATGCTGCTCCTGAGCCCAAGCAACAGACAAGAATGGCAGAAGGGCGAGTCGGAGCTCTCTGAATACAGTATCCATTTGGCAACATATAACATAAGCCATTCAGTGCTAGACCCTATGTTGGGTAGATCACCTCTCTCCAAGACTCTTTTGTGTTTTTCATTGATGATGGTGACAACTGCATAAAAATTAAGCATTTGCATCATATCTTCAGCTTCAGATAGTCAGAGGGAGGGACAGGTTTGACTGGTGAATTCTCATAGATACTGCCCAAATCAGTCTTCCAAACCTGGGATTTTCCAAATGGACTGAGTGGACAGTTTTGGTATTTCCATTTCCACATATCCAGATGGCACCAGAATGGCAAAGGCTAAGCTACATGTTCTTAGATATATTCTATCATATGGAGTAGATACGTTCATTTTTTAAAAAGCAATCAAAGCAAGGTTACCAGGATACTGAGTTCTAGGCCAACACCAAATGCTAGGTTTTGTGGTACAAATGTTGGATGAAGAACATGGGAAGGAAGCTGTCTTCATCTAAATCAGAAAGTCTCCCCATCTAGTCCAATGTTGGCTATCGGAAGCTACAGTAGTTCCCCAGAAGGTCAAGGAGAAAAAGATGATTGCAATCAACAGCTAAATGCAACACCAAAGCCCAGCCCTACCTGGATCTCCTTGCTGTAGGTCTGAGAAACTTCCTCAATTAGGTTTTCCAGTTTGTGCTGAAGCTTGCAGTTCTGGTAGGAAGACCTTCCTGCTTCGTGCAAAATGGGCAAAATCTGCCGGAAAAGAGATCCAAAAGGATTTCACAAGTAGCCAGCATGGTCTGTGATCAGCAATGAAAGGAGGTGGACTTCAACAACATCTGAAGGATGATAGCAAGGGTGAGGAACTTTCATCCCTCCAGATCAGAGCTACAACTCCTACCACCTCCAGCATGCTGATGGTGAGGAATTCTAGGAGTTACAGTTCATCAATAAATTTGGGGGAACACATTTATTGGAGCAAATGTTCTTCCTTTTTTAAAACATTGGAATTAAACAAGCAGACAGCACATAAAGCAAACGTTTTAAGGCTGGAACAACTATCTCAAGGAAAGTTATGATATCACAAGATTCCAGCATAAGGTTAACTCTTCTGCTACACGTTGTCATCCATGAAGTGGGGTGAGGAAGTGAGGTCATGTGCATTGTGACATTATTGCACAAAGGATGTGAATGATGTCAGTCAATTACATAACTCTTGTCATTTACATGAGAATGTCATGTCAAGAGTGACATCACCGTGCCTTGTAACGTGGGCTGCTACATAGCCAGAATTTGTTCCCCAGGTTAGATCCTGAAGAGAAGATTACGCAACAGTAGCGTGGTGATCAAAAGCTCTAGTCTCTGTGTAAGAAATTAAAATGCAGGCATACCTAAATGTGTAACATAATTTAAAAAAAACCCTTCAGTCCCAGGTCTAACATTCTGGCATTAATCATAACTGCTTTCTTTATAGCATGACCCCTGCAAAGGAAGTGAGGCTGGGTTCGCACAAAACTCTGAGCTGTAGTTCACCTTCATCGCTGTTTGCTGAATACGCTGTAATTGTTTGGGTTCTCACCACCAAGTAAACCACTAGTCCTGGCCTACAGGTCACAATGGCTGGATTCACATAACCAGCTAACTCTGAAATGGACTCTGAAGACCATTTTGACTTAGTATGTTGGGGAAATCAGGCCGGGCAATGAAACTGCCCATGCTGTATTCCAAATCAAGAGAAGCATCCAAAGGAAAGATGAAGAACTACTCACATCCATGAAAAGGGTTGCACCCTTGACGGCTTCCTCAGCCCGAAGTATATCAGCCTTAACTTCCACATCCTGAACGCAGCTCAGCAGCCCCATGTGTTTCTGCACAGACTGGCAAGCCTCTTTCACTGCCTAAGAAAGCAAGCAAGAAGCAAGGTCATTACAGAGAAGTTCCAGGGCCCGAGTTTTGGCCTTGCTGCATTGCCAAGAATATCTCTGCACTAGAAAGTGAAACGGAAACAGAAGGCTGTCTGATCCCTCAAAAACGTTTTTTTTTTTAAAATATTACCTGCAGTAATATTGGAATAGGGCTTCTATGCTTCTTCTGGATTAGTGTGGGCATACACAGGATGCATTTCTAGTGTAAATCCAGATGACCTGTACCTTTATTTCTTTGCCCATAACCTTCATTGTCCCGCATAAAATTCAAGGTATTGTAGCCTCTTCTACACTGGTTCCCACAGGTGTACTGGACTTCCACTTCCATAATTTCTAACCAAGGTCTGCTCTGAGTAGGCATTCCAAGTTGGGGAAAGGTATTGCTTAATAGTCCTTTAAAAACAAAAGGAGGAGATCCCATGATGATTGTTTACCACTAGTGAGGAACCTGTGGCCTCATAGAAGTTCCTGGAGTCCTTGGCCGATGCCGAGAGAAGCTGGATTGTCCAGCCTTCTATATTCCCGATTTAAAGAGATAATGGGTGTAAAAAAGGAATCTGCTTTAATGTGGTTTTCAAGTTTTCCATCATCTTTAGTTCCTTTACAGTTTCAATTTCACACTCTCGTCAGGATTCAGATGGAACTATGCTACCCTGTGCTGTAAACTGGGTGGAACCATGGGGTCCAACTCATAGTGACAGAGAGATGCTGATTGATTGATTTGGTGGCTGTAGGCAAGCCATCTTTCTCCGAGGCCAGCATCAGAATTGGGTATTCTTGGGCAAATGCGACACCCCCAAAAAGCATTGATATTTCCCATCCTGAATGCTATCTAGGGGAGTCATTTACAAAGAGACATTGCCACATTTCCAATTCTAGAGTACTCTAGCATTTTGGGAAATACAAATAACACCCTTCCCCTCTGCTCCAGCTTGTAACTTTTAATTTGTACCAGCATCCCAGTTTGTATTGGAAGTCTGCCATTGTGGAGGTTTGCAGGTTGAAAATGAAGGGGGACATTTCGTTGAGGAGGTTGCCCTCAGACATGGACCCAGAACTGTTCCTGAACCTTGGTGTCCCCATCTGCTATGGATCATAATAATAACCTTACAGCAGGGGTACCCAACCTTTTTGGCATGAGGGACCAGTTTCGTGGAAGACAATTTTTCCACAGACCAGGGGGCGGGGTTTGCAGGCAGGAGTCAATCATGTGGACTGGGGGGCGGGGTTTGCAGGTGGGAGCTAATCACGTGGACTAGGGGCAGGGTTTGCAGGCGGGAGCCAATCGCGTGGACCGGGGGCGGGGTTTGCAGACGGGAGCCAATCGCGTGGACCGGGGGGCAGGGTTTGGAGACCGGCATGGTGGCCCAGTTCCTAACAGGCCACGGACCGGTACCAGTCCGTAGCCCAGGGGCTATGGACCCCTGCCTTACAGCATTGTTGTAAGGAGTCCTGGAAATGACAGCTGTGAAGCACTTCAACATTTTGACCTGTTGTACTATGGGTTTTATTCTTATTGCTGGAAATCTTGATGGACCCATTGGGAACAGCTCATAGTCTTTAGATCAGTCTTCTCCAAACAGCATCTCCCAGATGTGCTGAATGTCAACTCTCAACATTCCCAGCCAACTGACGTGCAATTTGACCTGGGCTGATTTAAGCAACATCTTTTGCCCTTGCTAGAAGACTTAGGCAAGCCAGATGCAAGGGAACAAAGGCAGGAGGGTTCCAGATTCCCACCTGTTCAGAAGAGCTGGCTTTACTGTCTAGTTGGAGCTGGCATTTCTCCTTGGGCAGGTTCTCTTGAATCTGATTTCTTGCAAGGTAAGACTGCATCTGTAACACACGTACACACACGTCACACACACAAGGCATAGACATGCACTTTCCCTTCTACCAAAATAAGCATCCACACTTACCCAGAAATAAGTATATTATGCTCACCATCTTGGAACATGTATGATTACATAAATTCTGTATGTAAGTCCTTTGGTGGAATCTGAGCATTCAAAAGAGGCTTCCAACCTGAACAAGGTTGCTTCCTGGGTCAAATTATTACCCTTTCTCTTTCAGCAGCCCTCCCCCCTTTTGTACCTTGTGCACAACTTCCTCCATTTTCTCTGGATAGCTCCGGTAAGCCACAGCAATGTCGTTCATGGGCAAGGGCATTTTCTTGAGGATGAAATTCCTGGGGAACAGGCACGGCATTCATTAGATGTCCCAAAGTTACAATGGGCTCTGGAGGACAATGCCCATGACAGTGGTGTGCTGGGCCCAATCACTGGGGTACACAGAAGGGGCATAGCATTTCAAATATTGATCCATATAAGTCAATACATATTGAGATGTATGCTTAAGTACATTGGCTTTTACTCAAGGTCCTGAATTGTATACTTCTGGCTTTCCACATTTTATTTAGTTCTAGCCAACTCACACACTCAAATTGAACAGAAAGGTAGAATATAAGTACATCTATCCATCCATCAATTAAATGCACTTTGTTCCACTGAAGGAATAGACAGGAAGAAAGGGCTACATGTGAAACAGCTTCGGTGGTAGATGCTAGTTAATTGGGGGCTGTTTTCTCCTTCCAACTGCAGAAAGATGTATTGGAGCAGAAAGTATGGAAATCAGCA
Source organism: Charina bottae (assembly GCA_023362775.1). Lineage (NCBI taxonomy): Eukaryota > Metazoa > Chordata > Lepidosauria > Squamata > Charinaidae > Charina > Charina bottae. The sequence continues at coordinate 13,913,809 of JALMGJ010000015.1, forward strand.
CTTACCTTGAGGAGTTTGCTAATGTTAATTCAGCAAAACTAACCGAGTCTTATGATACCTCAAAGACTAACACATTTAATGTAGCATGAGCTTTCTAGCCTACAGATTTCTTTACCGGGAACAGGAAGCGTTGCTCAACCATCATGCTAAAAGCTGCTTAATTATGGTGGATTTTAAGTCACAATTGGCTGGATTTGCACAAGATACAAAGCCATAAACCCTGGTTTACCAACCACAGTGGTTGGGCTCCTACAACCTCCTGAGCAAAATTATGGTGTAATGTGCTGTGTGAACCCAGTTATCTTCTCCCAATACATACTATGGCTGGGTTCACACATTTATAACCAGGCCAGGTAGCGGATGCATTCTGTACTACATCTAGCATCAACATCCTTTGGTCTTTTTTGTGACTTAGCATACTGTGTGAAAACAAACAGGTTAGGATTTAATTTATCGTGCACCCTCAGAAAATGGGTTAATTCAATAACCAGATGAACTCAGCTCCACAGTTGTGAAAAAGGGCAAAAAGTTTGAGGTCAGAGGACAATAAGGTAAAGGTAAAGGTTCCCCCCGCACAGTTGTGCAGTCGTGTCCGACTCTAGGGGTGCTCATCTCCGTTTGTTAGCTGAAGAGCCAGCGTTGTCTGAAGATGCTTCCGCGATCATGTGGCCGCATGACGTGCGCGGAACGCTGTTACCTTCCCACCAAAGTGGTACCTATTCATCTACTGGCATTTGCATGCTTTCGAATTGCTAGGTTGGCAAGAGCTGGGGCGAGTGCGGGAGCTCACTCCGTCACGCGGGGCTAGGGATTCGAACCTCCGAACTTGCGATCTTCCAATCGACAAGCCTGGCGTCTTACCCGCTGAGTCACCACGCCCCCCAATAGAGGACAATAAAATGCCCCCCAACAGAGGACAATAAAATGCCAGAATTGCAGCCACAATTAATTAAATGCTTAAATATAATTAAGATGGCTATAGTACCCATTGCCAAAAATAATGTCGATTATTACAGTAACATTCCTGCACTGATCAGCTAATTAAATCTTTTAGTGAGATTTAAAAAAAAAATATCTAAATTACAACCAAAGGTAGGATAATTCAGCTGCTTGATGAGTTATCATGCAGGCATTTAATCTTAGAATCTTTCTTTAATGTTCCTTTGGTCAAAAAGGGTTCCTTTTAAGATCACCAAAAATAGAGTCCCACAGATTGAAAAGTTTGGTAGTAGGTGCCCAAATATTACTCTCTTTGATGTCAGGTATCTATTATTTTATTCTCTGAAGAGATACTACTGGCTTGTCTGCTTGCAGGCTGGCGAAATTTATTGCTGATAGAAGACAACATCAATCACGTTGCAAGATGGGCAACTGAATGAATATGTGAGATTGGTCCAACTTCTTCTTAGAACCCATAGTTGTGTGGCCTGAGGCAATTTTATATATTTCAGTTTCAGTTTCAGGCTTTACATCCTGATTTCCTGGCTAAGGAATGATGCTTGCGGGGACTCACAAACAAATTAAACACCATTAAAACACAAACTTAAAAATAATTCCAACGCATGAAAAATGTATCCTGCAAAAAATGCCATTTGATCCCAGCCTCTCCAGTTTATGTTGTTGTTGTTATCATTATATTTGCCTTGGTCCTGGGATGTTAGTAAGAAAAATGTTAGGGATAAGGCTTGTAGTTGCTAAATATCCCCCCCCCTTTCCCCCCCCTGTATTACTTTTTCAGCTCTTGGCTACTACTATAAAAAAGACAAAGATACTAACCTTTCCAAAGCCCAAGTGACATGAAGGAATCCATATAAGGTTGTGTTGTTTCTATCCCACGTTAGTGTCCTATGAACAGATGGTCTTCTAATAAAAAATATCCTTGGTACAGACATCAAGCAATTGTGTGCATCATCTAAGTTTTCCTTCATTATAAATATTTGTTCCGCCTCCCCTGAAAATACTTTGCCACTGTTTCTTCTAGGATAGTTTTTTCAACATTCCAATCCAGGATAGAGCTGTCAGCCTTTCGAGGTTGTCCAGACCAAGAAACCGACTCCACAAGCAGACTAGAACTAAGCTTTATTGAAGTAGGCTATAGTAACAGAATCTTGCAAGTTGGGTTGTGTTTTTCCTCCCCTCCCCAGGGGAGTGTTTCTCAACCTTGGCAACTTGAAGATGTGTGGACTTCAACTCCCAGAATTCCCCAGCCAGCCATACTTTCTCCTTTCCCAAGGCTTAAGGCAGAGCTTTCCAAACTTTGTGTCACGATATGTTAGTGTGTCGGCTGCAGTGTCTGGGTGTGTTGCAGCAGCAGCTGCTGCTGCCTCCGAGCCCTGCCAGGATTCCACACAGGTCCTAGTGTCTGCCTTGTGCCTTGCTACCTCCAAACCTGCCCTGCCAGGATTCTGTGCAGGTCCTAGTGCCTGCCTTGTGCCTTACTGCCTCCAAACCTGCTGAGATTCCATGCAGGTCCTAGTGCCTGCCTTGTGCCCTGCTGTAAGAGTGTGTCGCGAAATGATGCCCTGCTGTAAGAGTGTGTCACGAAATGATGCATGTCTAAAAAGTGTGTCACCAACATGAAAAGTTTGGAAAGCTCTGGCTTAAGGAATGCTTCTGCCCTTGTTTTTTCTGTAACAGCTTCTGAATATTCCCCTCAAGGCCATCTTCGTGGCCCTCTAGCCTTGGGGTTTTCTGCTGGTGTCCTATCCAAGTACTAAATCCAACCCTATTCCGCTTTCTGAACTCAGCCAGTTCAGTCAGGTGGTGTCAGCTTTTTGGTACAAAGACTTGCTCCCTGATCATTCTAGCTCGAGATGTCAGGGCAAAACCTGTATAGCAGCTGCTCTCTGAGAAACAAAGGTTCTTCCAACAAGTTCTGCAGACTTGTAAGAAGTCATTCTTCCCCATCCCATTCTTTCCTCAGTTGATAGAGATGAAGGATATCAGTCCAACACACCTGAGAGTTTTATTCACCGACAATGCTTTGGCCAGTATTTTGGCACCCCAGTCTCCCATGGCATTGCCGCTGATATCCAAGGCCACAAGATGGCTGCTGCTTCCTAAGCCATTGAGAAGAATGCCAGTTCTCAGCTTCAGGCGAGATTCGGCCACTGATACAGATTCAACCGACTGAAATAAAATCAGGGAAGAACAAAGCAGAATCTTCTAAGTGCCAACATTCATCTTGGTCATATCAGAGTTGACGAGGAACAGGTAGGCTGGTCCACACACAACATACTACACCTTGTCAAAGCTGAACAGAAAAGCAATGGTGGTGTTCTCATAACTTATTATATTTAAATAAATAAGCCATATTATGCCTTAGAGTTAGGTTTGGGTCTCTCCCACTGACTCAGCGGCTGAGTTCATGCAACAGACTAAACCCAGGTTAAAACATAGTTCATATGACATGAACTGCTCAAATAAACAAGCTGTAATAAGGTTGAATGGGACAATCAAGTATACATGACATACTGTCAGTGTTGGAAGGTAGTCCAGAGAAGAAGCACCCCCAGAAGAACTACCTCTACTTTATTGTAAGGTTACATTAACAGAATCTTGCAAGTCTGAAAGTACATTTCTCCCGTCACCTTTACAGCCCAAGAAACTAGGGAGGGTCCCTTCTGTTTGCCACACCCCATTCCTGCTGTGGGCTCAGCTGCCTCTTATCTGACCGTTGTCCTGGCTACGGCTCTCCCTCCTGTCTCCCAAGGCCATTCCCACATACCATTACACATACAGAGACGATGGCTGGCTTTACCAGGACAAGCTGAAGCACCCCACCCAACCTCATTTTAGCCTAGTCTAGCATGTTATATAAAGTTGATCTAGTCTGTGATCCAAACTTTGAAAGCAGACGACATTTTCATCATCAGCCTGATATCATATAGACATAGGGCTTTGTCAGACTTCAAATTTACAAAAATAGGGATGCTAAGTTTGCCCCAAAGAGGATGAAATACTACAAATATTGAAGCTGTTCTTTTAAAATGTCTTACTTACACAGTCCTCATCCTGAGTGAGTTGAACAATCCGGTGTAAGGTGTCTACTAAAGTCTCTCTAGGGGAATGAAACAAAAAGAATTTGGGTACTCTGAATTTTAATTCATATAGTCAATTGGATGATGCAAATCCTGTAAGATGTCTCCAACTGCCTCTGTAGACTGATCTGATGCAGAAGCTTCAACTGCTGTAAAACATTTCTGCCTGGACTTGGGAAACTGAAGTTATTCTAATCTTGCAAGAGCTGCACTTCCTGCCTTTAAAACTTACACTTTTAAAGCCCTAAGCAGCTGAGTCCAATATAGATGACTTCTTTACTATGTGACCAGATGTTCAGTTGAGTGTCAGATCTTTGTTCCGATCCTCACTGGCAGCGGACCCTTTTTAATTATAGTGTCCACTCTGTGGGTGGATTTGCTCTTATCGAAGTAGCACAGCAATTCTCCCCCATCACTCATATGCCTTTAAGTATTTGGCCAAATGTTGCTTTCAAGATACCTTTGATGATTGGGCTAGACTTATTTATTTATTTATTTATTTATTTATTTACTTACTTACTTACTTACTTACTTACTTACTTACTTACTATCCCGCCTTTATTATTTTTATAAATAACTCAAGGTGGCGAACGTACCTAATACTCCTTCCTCCTCCTATTTTCCCCACAACAACCACCCTGTGAGGTGAGTTGGGCTGAGTGTGTGTGACTGGCCCAAGGTCACCCAGCCGGCTTTCATGCCTAAGGTGGGACTAGAACTCTCTGTCTCCTGGTTTGCCATTGGCTCCTTCCTAGGGATGAGAGACAGGGACTGGCCCAAGGTCACCCAGCCGGCTTTCGTGCCTAAGGCGGGACTAGAACTCTCAGTCTCCTGGTTTGCCATTGGCTCCTTCTTAGGGCTGAGAGACAGGGACTGGTCCAAGGTCACCCAGCCAGCTTTCGTGCCTAAGGCGGGACTAGAACTCTCAGTCTCCTGGTTTGCCATTGGCTCCTTCCTAGGGCTGAGACACAGGGACTGGCCCAAGGTCACCCAGCCGGCTTTCATGCCTAAGGCGGGACTAGAACTCTCAGTCTCCTGGTTTGCCATTGGCTCCTTCCTAGGGCTGAGACACAGGGACTGGCCCAAGGTCACCCAGCCGGCTTTCGTGCCTAAGGCGGGACTAGAACTCTCAGTCTCCTGGCTTGCCATTGGCTCCTTCCTAGGGCTGAGACACAGGGACTGGCCCAAGGTCACCCAGCAGGCTTTCATGCCTAAGGCGGGACTAGAACTCTCAGTCTCCTGGTTTGCCATTGGCTCCTTCCTAGGGCTGAGAGAGAGTGACTGGCCCAAGGTCACCCAGCAGGTTTTCGTGCCTAAGGCGGGACAAGAACTCTCAGTCTCCTGGTTTGCCATTGGCTCCTTCCTAGGGCTGAGAGACAGGGACTGGCCCAAGGTCACCCAGCCGGCTTTCATGCCTAAGGCGGGACTAGAACTCTCAGCCTCCTGGTTTCTAGCCCGTTTCCTTAACCACTAGACCAAACTGGCCAAACTGGTTATATTTGAATGTTCACACTTTTATCAGTTAGGATCACCTTTTGAACTTTGCTATTGTTATCAAATTGTGTTTACTGATATCTGTATTGCTTTTATTTTTATCTTTTGCACTTTGCTACATCTATGATGCTTTTACTGTGTTTTGAGTGGTAAATCACTTGGGGATTGTCCTCAGCTGTGGACAAGTGGGACAGATGCTATTAAATCAGTTTTGAAGTCTTCCAGATGATCAGTCTTTGGTCTCCCAAACTTTCTCACATCAATTAAAACACACATTAGATCCAATTAGGCTGTTTTAACTATTTGCACATATATTCAGACATCAAGACAAGCACAACCATGTCTATATGTTTGCAAGTCTAGAACTTGCAGACAATTGCCAGGCCAGCCAATCAGAGCTTGCCATTTCTGACCAGGAGCTAAGCACAGACAATGGCAGCCAACCGATGCTCACTTGCTATTGTTTCAAGCCGGCCAGTAACAGAGCGCTTCATCCCATTCCCTCAAATTCCATTCCTTCAATACCTAGACAAACTTCCTTTCCTCCAACTATATTGTTAAAATTGCTAGTTGTGGTGGATTTCAGCACTGCTGCTGGTTCTCAGGAAGGAGGGAGCGCATTCCAAGGAGATAAGAGGTCTCGCAGTCTAGAGAGTCTTGGCAGGGAGTCAAAGAGAGTCAGAGTAGCCCCGCCCTAGACTCTCCTGGGTTATTTCCCCTTGGGTTAGTTAGGATAGCTTTAGTCTGGCAAGATTCTGTCTGTATGGTCGGAGCAATAAAGAACTGGAGATTTGGAATACAATGACTCGTTGTTGTTCTTGGGCTGACCCGACACTAGCATTCCTTTTCTCCTACACTTCTTGTATTTTTGTACATATATTTTTAAACACTTTTTGTTGTATTCAACGTACTGAAAATCCTCACAAGCTTTCCACTCACCGCCCAGAGTCGCTTGCGAGTGTAGAAATATGAGAAATAAATAAATAAATAAATTATAGCAACAAACCTCCATTGCTTTCCAAACTCTTGTGACCTCTAATGGTCACATGCCAACAATTCTGCATTTGGGCATCCTTTGTGGAGCAGGCTACAACAGAAGCTGAGGAACTGAGAGACAGGGCAAAGCAAGAGTCCCAACCAATAGAATTGAAGTGCCCCTTAAATTGTAGCATAATTATTTATTATTTTATCTTATTTATACCCCGCCTAACCCCTCCCTACTGGAGGGCTCTAGGCGGCTTACAACATCAGTATATATATCAATTTATACATCATATATCATATACAATTTTACTGCGCGATAGGGAGGAGGACAGGGAACCGGCTCTTCAGCTGCAGGCATCGGACTACATGCCCCAGCATGCCTCGCTTCCGCGCCGGAAATGATAACGATACATTGACATTTCTGAAGTGGCGTTTGCGGCCTTGGAGCAACACCACTCCATGCAAAAGTAAAAGAGCACTGCCAGAAGGATAGCTCGGGTGTGCAACTCTGCAGTAGTATCAATGGAGAGGCAAGTCTTCTCAGACCTGGAACCACGCCATCATCTAAAGACCCCATCAAGAGTTTGCACAACCTTTCTAACCGATCCAACTCATGTCTGTGTATTATTAGTACTACCAACTTATTTTTGGCTTGCTTTTTGTAATGCCAACAGAGTACTGAATGCTTACCTAGATTGGATATTAAAGTTCTTCCCTAATGCGACATGCTTAAGGGATTTGCTTCGGTTGATGCTCAAAACCAGCGTCACCATGTCAGAATCAAAACCTGCGGAAAAGAGGTGCTCAAACAGGAACCCCAGGAATCTAATTCAGGAGGAGGCAAATGTTTTGGGCCATTGGACACCCTGGAAATGCTGAGGGCATGCAATGGACGGGTTCTCACCAAATGGCTTTTATGGGAAGAGGCTAAATGGAGTGATTCACAAAGCTGCATGGCCATTCTTGGTATTTTAGGGTGATTTTTTAAAATGAGATTTTACTATAGTTTTGATTGAATTTTTGGAAGCCAGCCAGAGACATTAAAGGATATATACATTAAAAAAACATATACTCCCCCCTCCCCCAAAAAAGCAAGCTGCTGAGATTGTGGTCTAATTCTCTCCCATCTCACAATGCTCCCATCCACACCTGGGTTGCCTTTCTTTCTTTCTGTTTGGGTGGATGGTCATACTTTCACACCAGCCACTGGACTGTAGCCAGCCACCATATTTATCTTCAAATGAAGACCTTGGGGGATCTAGAGGGATCCTTGGAAACCAAAAATGATGCTAGAAGCTGTTACTTTGCAATTTGTCTTCCTTTCCCTCTTCTTAATGTTAAGAAATATGTATTTTTAAAAATTAAAAAGTTAAGTGGGGCAGGAAAACTGGTAGACCCTAGACGCCGTATTTGTAGACACGGTATTTGTAGACATGGCACCAGGTTGCCTCTATCTATCTATCTGTCTGTCTGTCTGTCTGTCTGTCTGTCTGTCTGTCTGTCTATCTATCTATCTATCTATCTATCTATCTATCTATCTATCTGTCAATCAATCAATCAATCAATCAATCAATCATCTGATTCATATCTTACCTGTATTTTTTAGAACACAAGGTGGTGTACATAATGCTCCCTCCTGCTATTTTCCCCACAACAAAAAGCCTGTGGGTTGGGCTGAGATGGAGAGACTGGCCCAGAGTCACCCAACTGGTCTCTTGCCTAAGAGAGGACTAGAACTCATGGTCTTCTGGTTTCTAGTCTAGCACCTTCACCACTCCATCAAACTGGCTTTCCAGATTGTACTCAGGTACTCATGCAGAGTCTCTCTCGAGAGGAAAGATGTGAACAGAGCATCCACTGGCAAAGACCTCCACCAAAAGCAATGCTTAGCAAGATAGCACAGTTGGAACAAAAAGGGGTGGCCTGTCCTGCAAACCTTTATAACAAAGCAGTACTTAGATGCTATAAAACCAGCAAGATCCCACCTGCTTGTCCTTGGGAGGTTCTAGCATGCACTCTCCCATGAACTCGCATTCTGGATGTCCCACAAAGGATTTTTTAAAAAACCTACTGATCCTAGCTGAAAGCCAGAATGAGATAACTGTACTGACAGCTGTCCAGAGACAGTGACAACCGCTTGGGTTAGCGTGGGAATGAAAGTTGTAGGAAACATCACCACCCTCATTTTCAACAGGCGGGGCTTTGTAACAGAGAATAAATAGACCTACCATTGTCTGACAAATTCAAGTCACAGATTGAACTAGCATCTGAAATCAGATCCTGGATCACTTGGGCTCCTGCCGATCTCAGCTATGAAATGAAGATCATAGTAGTGGTAGTCACATAATTTTGATATAGTAACATCGGACTATTCAGAAACCTATGATCCATCTAATTTTCAGAAGCCTCTGAGAAGCAATACCTCTTCCCTGTAGCTACTGAAAGCAGCTTATGTCCATTGGCACACCCCTCCTAAGCTTGGAGGCTGCGTAGAATTACCATGACTAGGGGCAATTGATAGACCGGTTCTTCCAAATTCAACCAGTCCCCTTCTTTCATGGCATATCTAGGGCCTCAAAATCAACTCAGAAGAAGTGTTGTTGACCTTGCCTAAACATAGCCTTTCATTGTTGTTCATTAAAGCAGGCACATCTTTTTTCAGACAAATCTGAAAAAAAGAGATGCATTTGCTTTAATGAGCAGAACTGATTAAAGCACAACCTTACTAAATGAGCATATCGTGTTTGGTTTTGATTAAAATGCAAAAGGCTACCAGAAAATTAAGGGGTGTGGTGGCTCAGCGGGTAAGACACCAGGCTTGTTGATCGGAAGATTGCAAGTTCGGAGGTTCGAATCCCTAGCCCTGCGTGCGGAGTGAGCTCCCGCACTAGCTCCAGCTCTTGCCAACCTAGCAATTCGAAAGCATGCAAATGCAAGTAGATTAATAGGTACCACTTCGGTGGGTAGGCGCGTGTCATGTGGCCACATGACCGTGAAAGCGTCTTTGGACAACGCTGGCTCTTAGGCTAACAAACGGAGATGAGCACCGGCCCCTAGAGTCGGACACGACTGCACAAATGTGCAGGGGGTACCTTTACCTTTACCTTACCAGAAAATTACATGATTTTTGGAGAAATTGTACCTGCATAATGGAATCTTACATCCCCAGTCTTCACAGTGACAGGAAATACATCCCCCTTGCTCTCTCAATGAATTTCAGAGGGAGAGAGGGAGCCGTGGCATTGCGTTCCCAATGCACTTCCAGCTCTTTCACCTGCAAGTTCTGGAACCCTGTCTTGTAACATCAATCAGATGTGCTTCCAGGAAATCACGGTTTACCTCACAGCTACTGAGGTCCAGGTGCAGGTTCTTCAGTTGGGTGTTGTTGGCCAAGGCCTGAAGCAAAGCCCTGCAGAAAACCAAAAAGGAAACAAGTGAAGAATTAGCCCTGATAGCCAACTGTCCAAGACTGACACATTCCCCTTAGGCAGTTTTTCCCAAGATGTTGTGGACATCTTTCATCTTTCTCCCCTCCCCTCATGCGAGTCAGCTCAAAGCTTTCATCTCTCCTTTACCTTAAAGCCTCTGGTGGGAGCTTGGTTCCAGACAGGGAAACATGTTGTAGGGCAGAGGCCTGGCTGAAGAATTGGCTGATTGCAAGAGGATCACCTCGGGATTTTCTGAGGGGAAAAAAAAGTTGGCTCTTAAATTCGTTGTTGTTGTTGTTGTTGTTGTTGTTGTTCAGTCGTTTAGTCGTGTCCGACTCTTTGTGACCTCATGGACCATAGCACGCCAGGCCTTTCTGTGTTAGGACCCACCAACTCCTGGAAGGTGATTAGATCTCTTCCATCAAAGGGGGACAGTACCACAAACCCAGCATGAATTAGAACCAGGATAGTATAGGATCTCTAAAGGAACCCTTCTTGGGAAGCTACAGAATCCGAGAGCTACGTATTTACAACAACCAGAGATAGCTGACTTTGGTTGATCACAGAAAGCTAAGTAGGGTCAGATTTGGTTATTAATTGAATGGGAAAGTTAGAAAAAAAGAAGAAGAAATAATGGGAAGCCATGTTCACAGTTGCCCAGAGAACAACATCGATGAATCCAAGAAGTTACTGGGGACAGAGTTCAACATAAAGGAAATGTAACCTTTGATATTCTAGAAAAAAGGAGGGAGAAGTTCTGAATATGTGGAGATAGGGTTGATGGAGAGATGCATTTTGCACTCTTGAACCAGCATGTCAGAGCCACAATTTATTTAGTTATTTTTGCGGATGCTGTATATTTTCAAACAGAAATTGAATTTTGGGGTGCACTTCAATTGTTTTAAAATATATGTGAACATGAGTTTATTAAGGCTTTTTTAAAAAATCCCTCCTTGTATTTATTAGCAAAAGTAGGGTATAAAATGCTCCATACTGTTTGCAAGCAGAAGTGCAGTTAGTTTGAAAAACACAAAAACAATTCTCCAACTGATGCTCTAACAAGATCAACTGAAGAGCGGAAAAAGGACAGAAATAAAAATTAATAGATTCATCCATCACTATTTAAAACTTTGTAGCCTGGCGGCTGATGCAGTATCTTCCACAGACTTGCTTCGAGCTTAACAATCTCGAGAACAGCTCTTTTTCTTGCCTCGGTAAAAGACAATTTGTCAAGGTTGCTGGACAGCTCCCTGCGTAGCCTGAAAGGCTAGAAAAGACCAAGTGGATGGTGGTCACAGGAGGCTGTAGGACAACTATTACCACTGCAGACAGTCTTAAGATCACAAATGATGCTGTACCCCCAAGGTGAAGAACTTAATACGGAAATGCAAATTCTGGCAGGGGTTATTATCAAGAGCCAAATCACAAACACGTACATGATTACATCCTCAAGATCGGGGTTTAAACTTGCATTAGGAACAAGGCAAATATTTTATGCAGCAAAGAGCCGGTTTGATTAAAATTCTGAAGTAAGCAACATAGAAGCAAGTCTCATCTCACCACCCTAGAAACACATTGAACTTCCCCTGTGCACTACTTTCATATTTCTACCTTCAGTGTCACTTCTCACAAGCACACGGTGAAAAAAATATCCAAGCAGTGTGGCCTAAGTGGCATCCAAGGTTTTTTGGTATGGCACCCAGTGTGCCGATAACCACTGGGACCGCCACTGCCAGTTTATGCCATAATCTTTCAACTTCAGTTTTCAGATCTTGATGCTTTATGATCTTCTCCAAGTCTTTGTCTTCTATTCTACTATCCCCTGGCATCGCCACATCAATTATCCACACTTCCTTCTTTTCAACCATAGTTAAATCTGATGTGCTATGCACCGAGACTTTATCAGTTTGTATTCAGAAATCCCACAGTATTTTAACCTGCTCATTTTTGACTACTTTTTCAACTATATGTTCCACCAACTTTTTATTACTGGCAGATGATCATTTTTACAGATGTTCCAGTGAATCATTTTGGTGACCGTGTTATGTCGTTGTTTATAGTCAGTTTGTGTGATCTTCTTGCACGAGCTGAGTATATGATCTACTGTTTCTTCCGCTTCTTTGCACAATCTGCACTTTGAATCATTTGATTATTATTCTTACTCTTATTTCCTCTAGCAAATTCCAGTCCAGGCCTGTGTGGGTGCAGGGGTGAATCAGGCCTTCCCTCCACCTCCCAAACCTGTCCCCAGCCAGAGAAGTTCAGCAAAACATTTCAAGCTCTTACTTGTGAGAGTAAACATTCTTGCAGAGGTTCAGATGGGTCAGGTTTATACAGCATCCACCAGCCAAGGCACTGAAGAGCTGGCAACAGGAGAGAAAATAGCCAGGAAAATGGTGAGAAACAATTCAACACAAGCAGACAATTTTGTGGCCACCAGGGAAAAGAAATGTCTAAGATGTCCAATCCAGAAGACATACAGAAGTAGAGATAAAGTAGGAAAGAAGAATGGAACAGCTTCGGTCTCCACTCTCCTGTTGCTGTGTAGAAATGGGAATCTGCTTTGTAACATTCTTTGACCCATCCCCAGCTACCATTTCTTTGCTTGCCAAGGCAGAAATATTGGGAGTAACAGGCCGAGTGCAAGTCACAGGTAGCCAAGCAGATAGCAATGGATGGAACTGGATTAAATCTTGATTTTTTTAAAAAAGGTTCAAGGCACAGACTAGTGTTTGCCAGCTATCCTGACATCTTTGCATTCACTGGTCATAAAACTTTGGAAGAGAGGGAATGCTTTGATTCCTGTTACCTGACCGACTGGCTCAGATACCCTTTTGATGCTTGAAGGTCTATTCTACAAACCTAAAAATAACCTGTCAGGAATAAATGTTCTCTTTATTCCAGGACTTTTCTGGACTGAGATAATCTTTGACATTTTGAAAACATATATTGGCACACCCACAAAATGGCTGCCATAGAAGACCTGGCTTGATTTTTAAAAACTTTTTCTTTATTTTATTAAATTGCATTTATCGTAACAAGTTTTACAAGAAGAAATACACAGAACTGAAAAGAGAAAAAGAAACAGACAAACGAACAAACAAAAATATATCAAACTTACCCCCCCCAAAAAAAAAACCAAAGGAAGAAAACAAGGGAAGGGAGGGGAAACTATGTGTATAAATCAGATATCCATCAAATATCAAACAATACTTAAACATTTCAAAATTGACATTAAAGAAAATAAATGATAATTTTTCCATTGTTACAAGATGTCATGAAATGTAGGCCAAAGGAGAACACATTGTGTCATTTTTGAATCAGTAGATAAAATTGCCTTTTCAAAAAAAGATAGATTCTACATCTCTTGAATCCAATCTTTAATAGTAGGAATAACACTACTATTTTATAACACTACTATTGGAAATTTCCAATTTCTCAAAATAATTCTCATAACAATTCTCCAGGCCCAATATAACTCTCCTCAAAAATATAGTCAGATCAAAACACCTTGCTTGATGACAAAACAGCCTCTATGGTGGACATGAGAAGTCACAAAATACCCATTTAACCGAAAGTCAACTGAGAAGTTTGCTTCCTTGTATCTCCACCATCGTAGCTTAGGGGCTAGCTTTCTGGACAAGTGTAAAAGGTAAAGGTTCCCGCCGCACATTTGTGCAGTCATGTCCGACTCTAGGGGCCGGTGCTCATCTCCGTTTCTTAGCCAAAGAGCCAGCGCTGTCCGAAGACGCTTCCACGGTCATGTGGCCAGCATGACGGACACGGAACGCTGTTATCTACCCACCGAAGTGGTAACTATTCATCTACTTGCATTTGCATGCTTTCAAATTGCTAGGTTGGCAAGAGCTGGGGCGAGTGCGGGAGCTCACTCCGTCACGCGGGGCTAGGGATTCGAACCTCCGAACTTGCGATCTTCCGATCGACAAGCCTGGCGTCTTACCCGCTGAGCCAACACGCCCCTTATGCAAGTGTGTTGTTGTTTATTCGTTCAGTCGTTTCCGACTCTTCGTGACTTCATGGACCAGTCCACGCCAGAGCTTTCTGTCGGCCGTCACCATCCCCAGCTCCCCAATGGTAGAGTCCGTCACCTCCAGAATACCATCCATCCATCTTGCCCTTGGTCGGCCCCTCTTCCTTTTGCCTTCCACTTTCCCTAGCATCAGCTTCTTCTCCAGGGTATCCTGTCTTCTCATTATGTGGCCAAAGTACTTCAGTTTTGCCTTTAATATCATTCCCTCAAGTGAGCAGTCTGGCTTGATTTCCTGGAGTATGGACTGGTTTGATCTTCTTGCAGTCCAAGGCACTCTCAGAATTTTCCTCCAACACCACAGTTCAAAAGCATCTATCTTCCTTCGCTCAGCCTTCCTTATGGTCCAGCTCTCGCAGCCATAGGTTACTACGGGGAATACCATTGCTTTAACTATGCGGACCTTTGTTGTCAGTGTGATGTCTCTGCTCTTAACTATTTTATCAAGATTTGCCATTGCTCTCCTCCCAAGAAGTAGACGTCTTCTGATTTCCTGGCTGCAGTCAGCGTCTGCAGTAATCTTTGCGCCTAGAAATACAAAGTCTGTCACTGCCTCCACTTTTTCTCCCTCTATTTGCCAGTCATCAATCAAGCTCGTTGCCATAATCTTGGTTTTTTTGAGGTTTAGCTGCAACCCAGCTTTTGCACTTTCTTCTTTCACCTTCGTCATAAGGCTCCTCAACTCCTCCTCGCTTTCAGCCATCAAAGTGGTATCATCTGCGTATCTGAGATTGTTAATGTTTCTTCCAGCGATTTTAACTCCAGCCTTGGATTCCTCAAGCCCAGCATGTCGCATGATGTGTTCTGCGTACAGGTTGAATAGGTAGGGTGAGAGTATACAACCCTGCCGTACTCCTTTCCCAATTTTAAACCAGTCCGTTGTTCCGTGCTCTGTTCTTACCGTTGCTACTTGGTCGTTATACAGATTCCTCAGGAGGCAGACAAGATGACTTGGTATCCCCATACCACCAAGAACTTGCCACAATTTGTTATGATCCACACAGTCAAAGGCTTTAGAATAGTCAATAAAACAGAAATAGATGTTTTTCTGAAATTCCCTGGCTTTCTCCATTATCCAGCGGATATTGGCAATTTGGTCTCTAGTTCCTCTGCCTTTTCTAAACCCAGCTTGTACATCTGGCAATTCTCGCTCCATGAATTGCTGGAGTCTACCTTGCAAGATCTTGAGCATTACCTTACTGGCATGTGAAATAAGTGCCACTGTTCGATAATTTGAACATTCTTTAGTGCTTCCCTTTTTTGGTATGGGGATATAAGTTGATTTTTTCCAATCTGATGGCCATTCTTGTGTTTTCCAAATTTGCTGGCATATGGCATGCATCACCTTGACAGCATCATCTTGCAAGATTTTAAACAGTTCAGCTGGGATACCGTCGTCTCCTGCTGCCTTGTTATTAGCAATGCTTCTTAAGGCCCATTCAACCTCACTCTTCAGGATGTCTGGCTCTAACTCACTGACCACACCGTCAAAGCTATCTCCAATATTATTATCCTTCCTATACAGATCTTCCGTATATTCTTGCCACCTTTTCTTGATCTCTTCTGCTTCTGTTAGGTCCTTACCATCTTTGTTTTTGATCATACCCATTTTTGCCTGGAATTTACCTCCGATGTTTCTAATTTTCTGGAAGAGGTCTCTTGTCCTTCCTATTCTATTGTCTTCTTCCACTTCCGCACATTGCTTGTTTAAAAATAATTCCTTATCTCTTCTGGCTAACCTCTGGAATTTTGCATTTAATTGAGCATATCTCCCCCTATCACTGTTGCCTTTTGCTTTCCTTCTTTCTTGGGCTACTTCCAGTGTTTCAGCAGACAGCCATCTTGCCTTCTTGGTTTTCTTTTTCTTTGGGACGTTTTTTGTTGCCGCCTCCTGAACAATGTTGCGAACTTCTGTCCATAGTTCTTCTGGGACCCTATCTACTAAATCTAGTCCCTTAAATCTATTCTTCACCTCCACTGCATATTCCTTAGGAATATTAGTGAGCTCATATCTAACTGATCTGTGGGTCTTCCCTATTCTCTTTAGTCTGATTCTAAATTTTGCAATAAGAAGTTCGTGATCTGAACTACAGTCAGCTCCAGGTCTTGTTTTTACCGACTGTATAGATGTCCGCCACCTTTGGCTGCAAAGGATGTAGTCAATCTGATTTCGGTGTCGACCATCTGGTGAAGTCCATGTATAAAGTCGTCTTTTAGGTTGTTGGAAGAGAGTGTTTGTTATGCACAGTGAGTTGTCTTGGCAAAATTCTATCAGCCTATGTCCTGCTTCATTTTGTTCTCCCAGACCATGCTTGCCTGTAATTCCAGGTGTCGTCTGACTACCCACCTTAGCATTCCAGTCTCCTGTAATGAAAATAACATCTCTTTTTGGTGTATTATCTAGTAGGTGCTGCAGATCCTCATAGAACTGATCTACTTCTGCTTCTTCAGCATCTGTGGTTGGGGCGTATATTTGGATCACTGTGATGTTAAATGGCTTACCCTGAATTCGAATTGAGATCATTCTATCGTTTTTTGGATTGTATCCAAGCACTGCTTTAGCCACTTTATTATTAATTATGAAGGCTACTCCATTTCTTCTGTGGTCCTCTTGTCCACAGTAGTAGATCTGGTGGTCATCTGATGTGAAGTGGCCCATCCCAGTCCATTTCAGTTCACTGACACCTAAAATGTCTATATTTAATCTTGACATCTCACCAATAACCACATCCAATTTGCCCTGGCTCATAGATCTTACATTCCAGGTTCCTATGGTGTGTTGATCTTTAGAACATCGGATTCGTCGTTCACCACCAGCACCGTCGGCCGCTAGCCGTCCTTTCGGCTTTGAGCTAGCTGCGTCATCACATCTGGGGCTAGTTGAACGTATCCTCTGTTCCTCCCCAGTAGCATTTTGACCATCTTCCGACCTGGGAGTCCCATCTTCCGATGGTATACCGACATATCTTTGGTTGTACTGATCCATTTAGTTTTCATGGCAAGAATACTGGGGTGGGTTGCCATTACCTTCCCCAGGGATCGTATTTAGTCTGACCTCTCTGCCACGACCTTCCCGTCTTGGGTGTCCCTTCACGGTTTAGCTCATGGTTTCATTGAGGTGCTCAAGCTCCAGCACCACGACAAGGTAACGATCTCCTTTGCTGGAGTATGCAAGTGTATGCAGTCCCAAATACAGCAGTAGATGACATCCACTCACTATTTTTACTTTCCAAGGATGTCTATGGATCTAGGTGAGCCCCTCAGCCTTTCTTGTAAATAAAGATGATGCCTTAAGATACAGCACACCAGCTTCCTATATAACTATTATTTTAGTAAAGAGAATTTTCATCGTGAGTTGTCAGGGAGCATCCTCACCAATATGTCTGTTACTAAATGGATATTGATGACTAGCCACACCCATCCCGGCTGCCATTTTGCAAGCCCATGAGGAGCAGTCAGAACTTCAGATGTGCTCACTACATCCCCCCAACTGCTTGAGAGAACCGCAGGGTTGTATGGACTAAACGTCTGGCTTAACCTATGAGGGTTCCACGTGCTTTTGCTACATGTGCTCATGACACGCTGCAGTCACGATGGACTTCACCAAAATGATGCAGAAAAAGGACAGGACGGAACACATTCCAGGAGGATCAGTACTAATGGCTGCTAGTTGCTCACCATATCCAAAGCACAGTCTGACCCAGAGAGATCAAGATGACCCAGAGCATTTGGCTGACTCAGGAAGGAAAACAAGCCCTGAAAGAGAAATAGGAGAGCTGATGCAAAGAGAAATTTCTACTGTGGTTGTGTGTCAAGCAGTTCTACTTAGGGCATTATATTACATTATCCACCCTTGAAAAGCATTCAGAAATGGAGCAGGCTGAAAATCCTGCTGCTAGATGACTTCACGAGACTGCAGTTCTGCTTGAGCTTCACTGGTGATGTAGTTGCTTCTGGCCTTCATTGAACTATCTTTACAGACCAAAAGGCGTTAAGGTCGGGATAGCTTAAGAAAGGGCGCCACTTTATGCATGTCTCAACCGTTGTTTTGTGACCTCCTTGTGATCTTGCTGCTGAATTTTGGCCATGTGACTGCTGAAAATCAGTGGTGCTGATTCAACCTGTAGCACAAGATTTTAAAATAGATTTTTTTCCCAAAACATGTTGGTGAGTCCAGTGGAGGCCTCACCAACATGTATGATCTGGTCATCATCCCACTTCTCTGGTTCTTCAGCCATTAAGTGTGGTCTTAGGCCACCAAAACATTACCCCCTCCCTTGTAAGGGCTGGACTAAATATGGACTTGATTGTATAAAACAAAAAAGTGCAAGCTTTCAATCCATTATCTTACCTAAATAAGTATCATGATCGGTGGTATAACAATATTAAAAATATTACAACATTAATAAAAAGACTCTGATTCAAATTGAAATATACTAGTTAAAACTCCACATCAGCTATATCTCTAACCACAACAGTCAATTCTATTTAATCAGTAAGGAAATTGTTTCAGAAATAGAAGCATAATAAATGAACCATGACTGTTATCTGTTACATTGGGGGAAACCAAAAATATTTTGCCTTATTTACTCTTTTACCAATTATGTGTCAATCCTAGAAGGAACTTTTTGTCAGCAATAGAACAGCTCCTCAGATACTGATAGTCATAAAATCTCTGATGGGTGAAAACTATTTAGTCACTAAGCTGGTTGCAAAGTTTGCTGAAATAGCCAGAAAATTGAGAGCAATTCTTCTCTTGAGGGTTGCAGTTGATTGCAAAGGATATGAGTATGTGAAATGGTGTTATGTTTTGAAATCTATTTTTATTGGTTCTAGAGCAATTAAATTAAAATGTCCTGCATTTTAAAACTCCTTTTGTATGCTTGGATTGCAAAGCATTTGGCTAAAATCAAACAAAATTGTATCAGTTATTTAATTGCCACCAACAAGCGAATCACCACATAATACAGACTTTATTTATCCTTTCATCATATGGACTCCATTTCCCATCTATTCCCTACTATATATTCCACTCAGCATGTAAAGTCATTCTCCAAAGTATTGTCGAAGGTTTTCACGGCCGGAGTTCAATGGCTGTTGTGGGTCTTCCGGGCTGTGTGGCCGTGTTCTGGAAGTTGTGGTTCCTAACGTTTCGCCAGCATCTGTGGCCAGCATCTTCAGAGGGCAGGAGCACAGATAGAAGCAAAATCTCTGACAGAGATTTTGCTTCTATCTGTGCTCCTGCCCTCTGAAGATGCTGGCCACAGATGCTGGCGAAACGTTAGGAACCACAACTTCCAGAACACGGCCACACAGCCCGGAAGACCCACAACAGCCATCATTCTCCAAAGTTTCCTATCAACCAACATGAATGGAGGATGAAAAGCAAGGCCATCTGAGTTAGGGCACCAAGACTTTGGAATATCCTTCCTAGAGAAGATTGCGGGCCTTCACATTACATTACATTATTTGAGATTAAGCATGAATAAAGGGGTGTGGTGGCTCAGTGGGTAAGACGCCAGGCTTGTTGATCGGAAGATCGCAAGTTCGCAGGTTCGAATCCCTAGCCCCGCGTGATGGAGTGAGCTCCCGCACTAGCTCCAGCTCTTGCCAACCTAGCAATTCAAAAGCATGCAAATGCAAGTAGATTAATAGGTGCCACTTCGGTGGGTAGATAACAGCGTTCCGCGTGCATCATGCCGGCCACATGACCGTGGAAGCGTCTTCGGACAGCGCTGGCTCTTTGGCTAACAAACGGAGATGAGCTCCAGCCCCTAGAGTCGGACACGACTGCACAAATGTGCGGAGGGAGCCTTTACCTATGAAGCCCTGGTTCTCCAAGAAGACTGTTGTGATATTATTGAAAAAAGAGTGTTTGCTATCTTTCAGGCTGCTCATGGCTTTCTTTGTCATCTTGTCTTGATTATTTTTGTATTTGGAAGAGAAACAACTCAAATGATTATGGAGTTACTAATGTAGAATTGGGGACCAAAGTCTCAGCTCAAAAGAGCTGAGCTTATTCAAGAATATAGAGATCCTTCTTCTCTATGATCCATTGTCACTAGATTGAAGGCTACTCATCCAATCCCAATTGTTACAAGGCATGTGCAGGATGGAGAAATCTGAGCTTGATTTGTCAGATACAGTTTCAGACTTAATATGGCAGATCACACACCCTAAATATCTATGGGGCACATTACCTAGATGGCCACCAGAAATGGCTAGGATGACTGCTTTGAACCTGAGGACTACGATTACCTGCTTCTCCCCAGTTCTAAGGAGTGAAGAAGGCAGGGTATATTTATGAAACTGCTCCCCAAAGTAATTCACACTTACATTTCCACCCTCAGCAAACAAGCTCCCTGGGTTTCCAGAGAGGTCCAGATGGGACAGACTGGTTCTGAACTGTCCATTGTTGATGAAAGATAGACACAGGGCCATCACTCCTAGCAAGAGACAATCAAGAATATAATGTTAAGATTACTGCTGGGCAGTTTCACGAAAGAGAATTTGCTTCAGAACTTCCTTTCAAAAGAAGTAATTTCAGAGAAAATCTTGGGGATGGAGTGTGCACAGTGCCGGATTTGGGCATAAGCTAAACAAGCTACAGTTTAGGGCCTCACAAAATTTCAGAATTTTTTTTTTCTGGCTTTTAGAATTTTTAGTTGAGATAGCACCTGCCAATCAATCCTTAAAACTGTTGTGTCTTTTATTGAGATTATGCAGCTGTTGTCCCAGGTTACAGCGTGATCTTGGGGAAAGATGGTTTACTTTAAGAAGTGGCCAATAGGAGTTATGTGCACATCCATGCATACTTCAAATAACTTTTTAATTTATTTATTGAATTTGAAGGCCACCTCATTCCAGATGACTCTGGGGGGCTTTACAAACTTAAAACAACAATACAAAATGATGCCAGCAATCCCTTTCATATCAGCTTAATCATTGCACGGCTAAATTTATTTATTTATTTAATTAATTAATTATTTAATCATTCCCAGTGTTGTTCCTCTTCTATCTCATTTCAGATTAGACTTTGGTAAGAGCTTTGGGGGGCTCTGGTGGTCATAACCAAGATTTGGGGGGAGGCCAGAGATTGTGCAGCAGGGGAAGGCAAAAAGATTGCCATCTCCTGGGTAGATCAAGTGTCTTCCCACCGATTTCTAACAAAAATGTCTTTAAAAATAAGATCTGCCTGCTCTAAGAAAGTTTTTTAAAACGTTAATCCGTTCAATCGTGACCGATTCTCGGAGACTGCCTGGACAATCCCTGCAGTTTTCTTGGCAAGGTTTTTCAGAAGTGGTTTGCTGTTGCCTCCTTCCTAGGGCTGAGAGAGGGTGACTGGCCCAAGGTCACCCAGCTGGCTTCAGGCCTAAGGTGGGACTAGAACTCACAGCTCCCGGTTTCTAGTAAGCTTAGGGAAAAAATGGTTCTAGTAATAAAACGTTCCCGAGCTGAGTTTAGCTGCACCTTCAACCCTATTGGTAATTCTGTATGATCCTCTCTGAATTATCATTTTGTACATGACTCCAGCTGATAAATCACAAGGTTCTGGGGAAAATCGAGCAGCCAGCTCTAGCCAGAAAGTGACATAGAGAGCAAGGGCAGATTTCTTTTGTTGGCAGAGCTGTCCATGCTGGTTGACAAAATCCAGCCTGTTTCAGAAAACCTTGACCTGTGGCTAAAAAACAAGCAGCGCTTTCCACCAGATTGGCACAGTCCTAAGGCAGCTCATGGGCTAAATAAAAAGCCATAACTTGGATAGGGCAGATCTCCTCAAGTGAGGCAGACGTCATTGGGCCTGGCCCTGCTATCAGGCAGCAGGTAGAAACTGTATCAGGCAGCTGATTTGGGGTGTCCTGAAAGGTTAGATGTCTGCTTTTTAGTTTTTGATTACAGTCCTTGGTTAACGACCATTCGTTCAGCGACTGTTCAAAGTTACAATGGCGCTGAACGAGGAGACTTACAACCGGTCCTCGAAGTTGCGGCCATTGCAGCGTCCCCCCAGTCTCGTGATCATGATTTGGGCACTTGGCAACCAGCTCGCAATTATGACTGTTGCAGAATCCCACGGTCACTTGATCACCATTTGCGACCTTCCCTGTTTGCTCTCGACAAGCAAAGTCAATGGGGAAGCCGGCAGGAGGTCGCAAATGGCGACCATGTGACATCGTGCTTAATGACTGCATGGGATTCGCCTAACGATGGCAACTGGAACTACCACAACTGCCGTTGTAAGTTGGCAGGGTCACATGACATTGTGCTTTACGACTGCTTCTCTCAGTGACGGAGTTCCTGGTCCCAATTATCGTCATTAACCAAGGACTACCTATATTATATGTTTACTACCACAGAGAACCTTGTGGCATTTTCTGGTTCAAATGGCCTACACCCATTTGTAGAAACAAGGGGTCCTTCCCTTGCTTCTGCAAATGTGTAAGGAGTGGCAAAATTGTATCATTCAACCCCAACCTTTGTCCAGCATTGAGTTATTCACATGTTGACTTGCCACTGAACGAGAGATGGAGTTGCTGTTTCCACTTCAGGCAGTGACATGGGATGCTATTAAAGGGTGTTTCCTTCTTTAAAATACTTCTGTGTCATCCATTTCCTTGTCGTGTTCAGCAATAAAACAACTTCACATACAGTTTCAAATATGAGTTAACATCAAGCAATACGTAAATGATTATGATACATTGCATCCCAAAGAAACAAACCAGCAGCAGGATATAAATTGAACAACAATAATATTAAGTCAAATGCTCTGATAAAAATGTTTTCAGCATGTGCCTGAATTGAAACACAATCAGTGCATGCCATACTTGTACTGCAGCCTTTATAAAAATTAGATCACATCAGGCATCCTGGATATAGACTTTATTATTGGTCTTTTAAAAAAAAACAGGCTGTGAAAGAGTTTGGATCATCCATCCAAGTAATGAGGAAAACAGATCACATCTGTGCATTAGATGTGTGTGTGTTTGTGTTTTCAACTGAGCAGACTAATGGAACACAGAACACAGAAACCATAAAAAACACAAGTCAATACATAAGACAGGAAGGCCCCCAGTCACAGTGATAAATCTCATAGTAAGGCAGCAACAGTGATCCAATGAAAAAGAGAGTTTGTGGATTTCATACAGATGGAGTGCATCATTAAAAGCCTTGTAGAGAAGAACAAGGGTGGGATTTACCTTTCTGAGTCATAGAAGTCCTTGCAAAGTTCAAGGACTGGAAACCCCTGATGCTTTGCTCGAAGGTCTGGCTTAGAGCAATTATACCTGTAGGCAGAGTAGAACAACCAGAGTCAAGTCACAGACACGGTGCAACCACAGCACCCGTGGGAATTTCCAGATGGGCAAGTCCTTGCACTCTTTCAGTTCATTTCTCTTCTACAAACTACTAATAGAATTGCACCTGACTTTCTAGAGGATCGGGGATATTGAATTACTTGTTCAGGAGACCTTTTTTTTTTTTAATAGAAGGCAAAATAGATATTTGCACATTATTGTTATTGTTTTCTTTTTGCCAATTTTAATTTGCTCAAGGATACAGGTCTTTTAGAGCAATCATTTATAATGGGTGTCTGGACTTGTAACACAGTAAACATTTTCTACTTTGGAAATGGTTTGGAAAGAAAATGAACTGCCAAGCAAAGTTAAATTAGCAGTGACATCGTCAGTAAAAGATGGATGGGTAGGTGGGTGGATTACATGAATTGGAAATGTGGATCAGGTCTCTTATCTATCCATTCCACCTCCCCTTCCCCAACCCAACCCAGTTCCAAAGGCAGAACTTGCTTTTAAAACTTGCATTGTGTTGCATCTAGATGACCAAAACAGAGGGATTTAGGCAGGGCTTGAAGCAATGGCAAAAAACAGCTTAAAGAGCAAAGCTGTAACTGCCCATTAGTTAGAACCTGTTTTCTTGAAGACCCTAGGTCCATCTTCTACATACTGCAAGGGGAAGTTTTAGGAAATAAGGTCTAGTTGTCCACTTATACTGTAATCACAGGTTTCTATTGTGAAGGATATATGAGCAAGTTCATACAGATGCACAAACCCGTATATGAGATTTATAACCTGCCATGATTGGCCTAAAGTCTCCCAATAGTTTTCCGTATCTAAATGTGGGCTTGAGCCTGGATCTCCCTAGATCTAGTCAACATGTTAACCACCGCACCAAACTCTAGAGCAGGCTCCTCCATGGGAGGCACCTTCCAATGTGTGGAGGAAAATGACATCAGCCGCTGGCTATACAGCCCCGCCAGCAAGTCCGGATCCATTTCTACCATTCCATTTTAATCATCTGACAGTTGAAAAGTTGAACAGTAGTAACGAATCCAATCCATTATTATAGCCAGATTATAGAAAATCCTACTGCAGAGCATCTACTGAGACATTGGGAATGTCCTACCTCGGTCCTCCAGGAGGTTTCTAGAGAGATTAAGGGTGTTTAAGGCAGAGTCTGTATATTCTTGAAGGGCAAGGGCCAACTGCTGAGCAAAATCACTACAAAAGAGAGACAATTTCGCACAATAACAAGGAATCCATGCAGAGAGAGATACAAGTCTACAGATTGTGGCCAAATATTCGTAGTTGTCTGGAGTCTTCTCCCTCCTTCAAGGGGCTGTGTCTTGTCCATGACCCTGGACATATTTTCACAACACAATTCAAGGTCAGGAATAGCACCATGGATGAGGAGATAGTCCTTTGGATTCCATTGCTTGAAAACAAGTTCCAGATCTTATGGGTCTCCCTTTGATTCTGTGTTGCCAAAATATACCAAACATTTCTGAAGCCCAGCCTGGGCTGAGAGAAAGGGAGACCAAACTTGCAACCATGCATACAGTAAAAGTTTGAGGACAATCCCTGACTTCCCTTTCAGCTCTGAGATTGAGAGAGAGCCTGTGGTTTGTTATACACTCAGTGGAAAGATAGCAGAAGAATTTGTGGTCACAAGGAATTTTGAGCAGAATTGTTGACCACACTCCCATTGGATAGGACTGATTTCTGATTTGGCTTCTGGTTGGGGTGTAAGTATAACCCAGAAGAACAGCTAAAGTCAACCTCACTGGAGACCATGAATGTTCTTCTAAGCCTACACACGTGCTTGAGTCTTTTGGTGGTGTGGATGGACTGCATTTATATCTTTAGCTGGCTGCTGTTTTTCTGGCGTTTTTAACAAAAACAATACTATCTGTCTTCCAAGGCGTTTTGAAGTTATGAAATACTAATAAGGGTTTTTTAAAAAATATATATTTGTAGTGTGAGAATCTGTCAGCATTAAAATGCATCAGGCAAGGTACTTAAACAGGAAAATATCCTTTCCAGGAATTCTCCTGTAGCTTTTGTTCCTGGAAATGGGTGTCTGTGTTTACACATAATTGGTGTGCCTATCTGTGTCCGTACGTGCGTGCCTTCACGTCAGTCTTGGATTAGTCCCTACAGTTTTCTTGGCAAGATTTTTTTGGAAGTGGTTTGCCCTTGCCTACTTCTTCCTGGGGCTGAGAGAGGGGGACTGGCCCAAGGTCATCCAGCTGGCTTTGTGCCTAAGGCAGGACTAGAACTCGCGGTTTCTAGCCTGGTGCCTTTAACCCCTACCCAAAGTGGCTTTATTTATATATACAGTACTAAAGGTAAAGGTAAAGATTTCCCCTGCACAGTCGTGTCCGACTCTAGGGGCCAGTGCTCATCTCTGTTTGTTAGCCGAAGAGTCATTAATAAATCCCAGGTTTCTAAGAAAACTCAATGAATCAGCCCAGAATTGCATCTAGTCAAGCTTACTCTAGAATGATACCTTCCAATGGACAATATATCTCATCATTATCAGACAGCCTCATTCTATGGGAGTTGGAAAGTGCATTTATTTAAAAGCGAATAGGAGAGACACTTTGGTGTAGCGGTTAAGGCATCAGGCTAGAAACCGGGAGGCCGTGAGTTCTAGTCCCGCCTTAGGCATGAAAGCCGGCTGGGTGACCTTGGGCCAGTCCCTCTCTCTCAGCCCTAGGAAGGAGGCAATGGCCAACCACTTCTGAAAAACCTTGCCAAGAAAACTGCAGGGACTTGTCCAGGCAGTCTCTGAGAATCAGACACGATTGAATGGATAAAACAAAAACAGAATCTTGAAAGCCTAACTGAGTTTTTCCATCCTTCCCTCTTATGCTGTACTGAATTAGGAGCCTTCTGAGCTTCTTTCTCATGCTTTTGCTGTTGCTCGGGTTTAACGTTGCCTCTGCCTAGCTCCCTCAAGGTTATCTCTGTGGCTTTCTGCAGGATCCTACCCCTGGTCTAACTAAATCAAGACTTGATAGTTTCCAGGAAATCTCAGGCTTTTCTTCTATATAGTCCTACTACAGCTGACATGTTTTGGCATCTATAGACTAATGAGCCATCATCTGATTTGGGTGCTGTTACCTTGGAATTTATCATGAGATGCTGCACAAGCTTAGAAAGTAGACGTTCACCACTTCTTCCCCCCCCCCCCCTTCTCCTTCTCTTAGGACCTTTCCTCCCTACTGATTCACTACTACTATGACTACTACTGATTCGTGATTGAATGGGTCATTTTAAAAAAAGGTAATAGGCTTCTTGTTCATGGTTTTGTCCATTCTCATTAAAGAAAATTCATGATTATATCTAGTGGAAGTGGGCTCCCTGTTTCTTTTTCCTAAGCTGCAAATTATGGTCCCTACAAAGGATAAAAAGCATACGTGTTGCCTAAGGAAATGCCTGACTAATCATAAAGAGAGTCATTTTTAATAATATAAATAGGCATCAGAATATAATATAAATATAAATTATTTATTATATTATAAATAAATATAATATATATTTAATCTAAATATAATATAAATATGCATCAGAATGGAAGATAACAGGTCCTATTTTAAAAACCCCTTTTCCCCAAACAAGGATGGCAGTATTTCTAAGACGGATACCTCCTACGAGACATGTACTTGTGCACAAGATGAATAATTGAAAATTCAGTATTCTGGTTTCTCCAAAACTATCTTTTAGCTATGTGTCAATGTGGATTTAAAACAAATAAAATTTGTTGAATTGCCCAAAATCATTGGGAGTTGGGCAGTATACAAATTTTACTACTACTACTACTACTACTACTACTAACAATAATTCAATCTCTTTAATTAAGTGACACTGGCATTTTTTTGTGGGGTTGGGGTTTTTTTGCTTGGTTGTTTTGCAGGATAGTTTACTCATCTCTGAATAACTGTAGTGCTTATTCTACAGTTTGCATTAAATTACCGGATCTCTTAGCTCAGTGTTCCTCAACCTTAGCAACTTGAAGATGTGTGGACTTCAACTCCCAGAATTCCCGCCAGCAACGCTGGCTAGGGAATTCTGGGAGTTGAAGTCCACACATCTTCAAGTTGCTAAGGTTGAGGACCCCTGTAGCTGCTTACTCTAATACAAATTCAATTATCAGAAAGCTAGAATTTTATGTCTTAATTTCTAAGGGTGCTGTTGTTAAAGCACCCTTGCTTACCATTTTAAGCCACAGTTTTCCAGTTCCAACTCTTTCAAAGTCACTGATTTTCTGAGGGCCAGAAGGATCTCCTCCAAAATATCCTGATTCTGTCGTAAGAAAAAAGAAAAGAGCCACATGCGGTCAAAGCTAAGAAATGAAGGCACAGGAGAAAGTTCTGCTTCCAGCTTAGGAAAAAGAGTGAAAGTTGTGATCCAAGAATGGCCAAACACCTCTTGACTTCTTACTGGCCTACAGCATGTTAATAATCAATATTGAAGGCCCTTATTACAATTTCTACCTGTCTTCTGGTATTGAAACACCAATAATGGAGGAATGGGTAGTGAAGATGGCTGAGTTTGCAGAAATGGCTAAATTGACTTGTTTGGTTAAAGAGGGAACTACAACTACTTTTATAGAAGACTGGAAACCCTTTATGTATTTTTTTTTTTGCTGAAAATGGATAAAAATGAACTGGTGATTTTGGGATTTATTGATTAAAAAGGGTTTGTTTATGGGAAGAAGGGAACTATGATATGCAACATGGAAGGTGGAGATGGCAATTGCTATGTTTTCAACTGCTGCAAAGAAGACTGGAAGTCCCTAGAAATCTTTCTTTTTCTTTACCCTTCACTTTGTCTTTTACCCTTTTATAATTTCTTTCTTTTTCTATTTCTTCTTCTATGTTTCTGCAGTTTTTAAATCTTTGTAAAATCTTCTTGTAATAAAAAATATTAAAAAGAACACTCAGGAGGATGCTGGGTGAGAGGTAAACTTCTCTGTTATGAATGGCAGAAGGATCTGGGATTTCAGGAGGCAGAGATGTTCTCCATTGCTTGCTCCATGATCCTTTCAACAAGGGGGAAGGGAAAGCTTGAACAAATTGAGTGGTCTACCACTAAACCATGGGCCTTACTAAACATCCTACGAAGTTCCTCACCAATCTTTCAATGGGCCTTGGAGAATAGAGTACCTCTGAGGTCTCTTGGCTGACTGCGGCACTCACCAGTTTGAAGTCTTTGCAACTTAGCTTTGTAAACCACTGATTGAATGACAAACCAGCCACACAAAGAGCTATATCTCTGCAGAAAAACAAAAGCAATATAGAGAGTTAATTTCAGTGTTAGCTGGGAGGAGTCGTTAATAAGATAGCAGAGAGCTCAAGAAGAATCTCACTAACTACAGTACATGACTTTATGGCCCTCCTGCAAATACAAAGCACAAATCCTACTTGGTCAAGTAGGCATGGGCTGGGTTTTATTTTACCTTTATGTGGCATATTCAGCCCAGATCTAGATACCCACCAAGCCAAACAGCTTGTTTGCATGGCTTCCTCCTTAGCTTTGCAAAGGGGTTGAGAATTGAAAAGCTATAGCATTACCTTATATCAAAGACCCCTCCTCAAATATAAGGCTAGAATTTTGCTTCCTTTTTTTTTTAAGCAACAAAGGAAATTCTGAGGGTTGCAGGTGTTCCAGCTAATTTTAACACTCTTTCATGATGGCTCTCCCACAAATTCCTACCTACATTTTGCACATCCACGCCTATCCACTAGACCAGGGTTTCTCAACCAGGGTTCCGTGGCACTCTAGGGTTCTGCGAGAGGTGCCTAGGGGTTCCCTGGGAGATCACGATTTATTTAAAAAACTATTTCAAATTCGGGCAACTTCACATTAAAGAGGTACGTTTCATTCTTTCTTTTTAGTTTAAGAACACTGTTCATGCATGTATACAGGCCTGTACATGAGACGAATATAATACTTTTGTAACTTCTGGCCTATATTGGAGTCTGAATGTGCAGGGGTTCCCCCAGGCCTGAAAAATATTTCAAGGGTTCCTCCAGGGTCAAAAGGTTGAGAAAGGCTGCGCTAGACCACAATTCTTTTATAGAGACTCACTGGCTGGGCAGGTGGTTGAAATCCAGCAGGTTGAACTCTCTGCATCCCCGGACGTGATAAACATTATCCACATCCTGGGGGGGAAAAAAGTCTTGTCTTACGGTCAATAAGAATTTGTGATCACTGAACGGTCACTGTCTTTGCTGAGTACCCAAGTGATTTTAAACAACCTCAAGCCGCTTGTTTTGTGCCTCCTCTGAAACAGGTCAGATTGAACCCCACGGTTTTTTCGTGACTTTCTCTCCATCTCCCTCCAACTCATCTCTGCTGCCAGATACTACGAGTCAGCTCTAAACCACTAAAACTCCCTGCTTTCTTGAGCTGTAAGGGCAACGTTTGTTTGTTTACGAGATACAAAGGCTGCCCAATGACTGCCCCCAAAATTGAAAAGAATGAAAAGAAAAGCCTATAAATCTGGACAAACACGCTTCCTATAACATAAAAACTTCCCTTAGGTTCCCTAAGCACCTGCTCGAAGGCCTGGGAAAACATCTAGTTTGTAGGCATATTCCTAAAACTTTGTAGGGAAATTGCTAAAAGCAGCACACCAAGCTCCTTACATTTCTGTAAAGGAGGAGGGTAAACTAAAAACACAGTGCTGATTTTTCTCGGTGCTCATTTTTTGCTGGCATTCTTGAGTTAATTCCTTACTGGGTCTAGCACAGCATGCAATTTGCTGTGTGCGCACCACCCGCACCTAGAAGAGCATTTGTGTGCAGTTGTGCTTGGCAGAGGTAGCAATTTCAGAGTGTCAACCCACAAACATCTTCTATAATATCTGCGTTGCGTTCAGTTGCATGGCCTCCACAGTTTTAGCTTTCTGGAAACGCTCATAAAGCAAGTTATGTTGGAGGATTTAAGGTGAAGGATAGGACACTCAGATTGTTTATTTTTTTCTGGTTGTTTTCTGGGTTTTACTCTTTATTTCAGCCTTCTCATGGATGTTTGAATCCAGAGTACTTGGTCTTTAATTAATAGCATCAAGGGTCTGAATGATTGCAGCAGTGGAAGTATGATAAAGATATAAAGAAATGATGGCCTAAAATTTTTGGCATACAGTGCTAAAGGTGAAAGATCTCTGATCCCAGGACTGTTTTTAAGGCATGCACCTGAGCTCCTTTTTGGCCCTTCAGACCACCAAATTTGGGGACACGGTTTCTCACTGTTCTGAGGTAAGAAACACATAAATCACCTTTTTAACTAGTTAAAAAGCACAAACCTGCTCCCAAGTCCTTGGTGGGGAGGACAACAAATTTCTGGTCCTGCCCACATGCATGACGTTGCCATGCCCACTTTGAAGGAGCATCCAACCGACCTACAGTCCTCCTCTACAATATTAGGTGCATCCCCAGGGAGTTTCCAGATCCTGCTCCAGATAAAGCATGAAAGTACTTTCCAGGTCTCAAAACTCCTCAAAACAGAGGGGTTTGATTTATTTTATTTTATTAAATTTGTAAGCTGCCCAATTCCATTACAACTCTGGGCCGCATACTATCTATACCATTCAAAATGTAATAATCCAATCGAAGAGAATATGGGCGTCACATATGGGCGTCAAACGCTCCAGATAGCACGCAAATGGGAAAAATGTGCAGGTAGGCATACCTCCACCAAAGAACAGCTGTTTTTTCTGCATGAATGCCTACGACAGCATACCCTGCCCGCCAGTGTCAGATACAAACCTCCAATCAACTGCACAGCTGGATGGAAGATTGCGCAACAAAGTGGGCGAAAAATGATACAGCTAATGATCATGGACGCCCACCTCAGATTAAACAAATATCAACACACAATAGACAGCCTCAAAGAACAACTAGAACAGACTATGACTCCTGAACAAATCAACATGCTGACTACTACAATCAAGGCCACATCACTGAGACAAGCAGAAAAAAGGAAAACTAAATTCCAAACTATCTGTAGCTTGAATCATGTCAACTGGATTTCTATTTTCTCAGTGGAAATGTTTCGCTCCTTATCCAAGGAGCTTCTTCAGTCTGAGCAAAAGAAGCTCCTTGGATAAGGAGCGAAACGTTTCCACTGAGAAAATAGAAATCCAGTTGACATGATTCAAGCTACAGACAATTCCACCTGGATGACTGAGAACCTTCATAGACATAAACTCCAAACTAAACTACTTAAATTAAACCCCAGAAACAAAGAAGTACAGGAACAGGAATGGGTGGTCAACATGTCTAGCCGCCCATTATCCACTACAGATCACAGTATCTTGCAGAGAGGCCTCAATGATAACACAGAGGATGCAAACAAATTAGAATTCTTTGCAGCTTTCGAAGCAGCATTGAAAACTGCAGGACTTACTACAGAAACCCAAGAGAATGTAAGACAGATAATCATACCACAAACCAGAAGGACATGGAAACAGAACCAACTGAAAGCAGAAGACAGAGCAGCCCTCAAAAACCTAAAGATGGACCAAAATATAATCATCCTCCCAGCAGACAAAGGGCGCACCACCATCATTATGGACAGATCACAATATATACAAAAAGCCAAAGATTTACTTGAGGACAAAGAAACGTACACCCCAGTAAACACCAATCCGATACAGAAACTGGACAACCAAGTCAAAAGAATCCTCAACGACCTCACCAAGAAAGGTCAAATCACTAAAGAAGAACAGAGGCGGATGAAAAGCAGTGGACCCATCATCCCACGCTTCTATGGACGGCCCAAAATACACAAGCCCGACATACCACTCTGTCCAATTGTATCATTACCAGGGACCCCCACATACAACATAGCTAAAGAACTTACAAGAAAACTGGGGCATCTCACAGAGGAGAGTGAATACTCTATCAACTCCCCACTACAGTGCCTCCAGAAAATCAAAGACCTAAAAATAGATGAAGACGAAATTATGGTGTCATTTGATGTCACTGCACTCTTTACATCCATAGACCAAGCACTAGCGATTGAATCCATGGCAGCAGTTCTACGTAACACACCTGACCTAACTAGATACACCAAGATCAAAATACCCAGAATCAAGGACCTCATCAACCTCTGCCTCACCAACTACTTTCAGTTTGATGGACAAATATACCAACAAATCAAAGGAACACCTATGGGATCACCACTCTCAGGACTCATAGCAGAGATAGTAATGCAACGACTAGAAAGGTCGTTTCACCAACACAGGCAGGACATGCCAGAGTATATAAACAGAGAGCAAGTTCCACTCCCTTTTCGCACTGAAGATGTTGCCTAGCCTGGCAATGAAACGTCTGCAAGAAAACAACAAGGCTCAGAGAGCACCAAGGACTCCACAATAAAATAATCCACACAATACAAAATATGGAAAGAACGTCTGGAGAAAACCACCACCACGTCACTAATGAGACTACCCACCAGGGGCCCACCACCCACTCTAGTCCAGGGCCTGGGAAAAGAGCCAGGTCTTAAGAGCTCATCTCAATAAGGTCAGGCTGAGGGTTGTATGAATCTCTGGGGAAATGTCATTCCAGAGGGCAGGCGCTACGACAGAGAGGACTCTTCCTGGGTCTCATCAGGTGACACTTTAATCCAGTGTTTCTCAACCTTGGCAGCTTGAAGATGTATGCATTTCAACTCCCAACTTGAAGTCCACACACCTTCAAGCTGCCAAGGTTGAGAAACACTGGATTAATCAATGGGACCCGTAGCATGCCAATTCTTTGGGTGCATAGGATGGACAGCAACTATGGAAGACAGATGGTCCTTTAGATACCCAGGCCCTCTCCCATGAAGGGCTTCATAGGTAATGACCAGCACCTTGAAGTGCCCCTGGAAGCCTCATGGACCAGATGCAGTTTCTGAGTTGGTCCCCAAGGGATCACCATGTAAAGCACATTGCAAGAGGCCAACATGAGGTGACCAAAGCATGATAACTTTGTGACTTATAATAATGAGGATGTCCAACCCGTGTGGCTTAGTGTTAGGTGCATACTAGGCCACCGGGGTCATGAGATCGCGATTTTAAAAAACTGTGGCTTTGTTTGTTATGTCAATCCCATCTCCTGTAGTCTGAAAGAGAAGGCAGAAGGAAGTTATAGCAAGCTGAAAGTCCTTTGGATGTTCAAGTCCTCTCTCTACAGTCCTGATGTGACCAATCCTATTAGTTTTTTAGAAATACCTCCTGTTTGCTCCCTGTTACACTCTATTCTTATTTTGTCAATAAAGCAAATATTATACAGATGCCTAAAGAACTTTCTCTGTAAAGAAAAGCTGCAATGGGTGGTGGATGGTTCTGCTCCTGGAGGATTTCGTCATGGGGACACTGGCAGCTTGGGCCAGAATGGCTTACAAATTAGGATTTGGCAACCTTTGTATATTATCCTGGGGGTGTGCGTGTCTATTTTCTGTTCACGCTTTATTCCTGAATCTTTCAAAGAACTCATTGGTTGAGAAATGAAACTGTTGTAAACCACAGGCACCCACATTCCCAAAGGCAACAGATTGAGTATCTCGGTCTTTTGAAGAATAAGGGTTCCCTTGTCTCACCAAAAGCAGTCCCTGTCTGAATTCTATGCTGATACACAAATCCAGAGAAAGAGAAGAAGTGGATGGTTCCACCAAGCCAGAAGTTATTTTTGTGCTTGTGGCTGAGCTAACAATGACTCATCTCTTTCCTAGCATTCCACCTTACCCACTGGATTTCTTCTTGGAAAGAAAGGCCACTGTAATCACAGAGGGCAGCACACGTCTCTGAGAACCCACCTGTAAGTGTGAGAGGATACTAAATGTCATAGAAGATGGGGGAAGAGTTTGCATAACAACTACAGATAGCCATCAATTCATCTAAGGATCTCCAAGAAAGACATTAAAGAAAAGTGCAACTTAGTTTTAGCTAATATCATCTCAAGAGCAGCTGGGAGATGGATTCAAATCCCAGAGTCACCCTTGCCTAACATACTTTCCAAAGAGTAGACTAGCAGAAGGACAGCAGTTCAATAGCTTAGCAGTGTTTCCAAACTGAAGGTCGTGAACCATTTTGTCACACACAGAGCAGATCTGCTTAAGAAAGTGTGCGGAAGTCAGAATTGACAGTAACATTTTTGGGGGAAAAAGTTTTTGAGAAGGACATCAGCAACACAGTTGTACATCGAGTCAGGGGAATAGGTATCTGCTACCTTCAAGATCATTTGGATGCTGACTCCCGTCAGTTGCAACCCTTGCAGTGAATACTAAGAAATTGTAGTCCCAATTGTCTGGAGGCCCTCAGGTTATCTATTCCTGCAAGAACCTAAATCCCGCTTTCAGGAAAAACCGATGTAGCTTTACCACCATGTTAACAATACATTTAGATCAACTTTTCTCCAATTGCCATTTGAATCAGCAATTACTTGCAACATTTTTTCTCCATTAATTTCCATATAGTAGAATTACCGCAAGGACTTTCTTTCCATGCTTCTTCCAAGGAATCGATTATATCTTGAATTCTGGCAAGCAAGCTGGGAGAGGCATTCTGGAGTAGATCTCTTTAATATCAAGAAAATGATTAAACTTGCATTAAAGAAATAATATTATAGAAAAAAATGCTGAATTCCATTTTATGTCAAAGCTTCTTCTGAGAGGTGAGCTGGCTGGGTTAGAGAAGCTATTGCTTTTTAACACATGTTACTTTTATATTACTTTTTATATTACTTTTATATTACTTATTTATATATTAATTTTATATATACAGGGGGCGTGGTGGCTCAGCGGGTAGGACGCCAGGCTTGTTGATCGGAAGATCGCAAGTTCGGAGGTTCGAATCCCTAGCCCTGCGTGCGGAGTGAGCTCCCGCACTAGCTCCAGCTCTTGCCAACCTAGCAATTCGAAAGCATGCAAATGCAAGTAGATTAATAGGTACCACTTCGGTGGGTAGGTAACAGCGTTCCGCACGTGTCATGCGGCCACATGACCGTGGAAGCGTCTTCGGACAACGCTGGCTCTTTGGCTAACAAACGGAGATGAGCACCGGCCCCTAGAGTCGGACACGACTGCACAAATGTGCGGGGGGTACCTTTACCTTTTTACTTTTATATTTCTATTCTTTCACAATGGCTTTGATATCAGAATATATAAATACTGTATTGAATAGTTAAAAAATCAAGCCCATTTCCCTCTTAGCCTTAGTCACAACTTTTCAACTCTCTCTTCTAAATAGAATCTCTCTATAACAGAGGAGAGAAGATGTGGTTGAACTCCAGCTATCATCAGCTCCGGTTAGGACGGCCAGTGGAGAAGGCTGCCGAGAGCTGTAGTTCCTCAAGATCTGGAAAGCCATGGCTTCAATGGCCATGCCTCTAAGATGCCTAGATCCCATCTTGAGTGGTTTATAATCCACTCCTTACCCAGGTGTTGACCCTGGAAAAACCTTCTTGAGGGATGTAATCATGTGGCTGACCGCATGTTCCAGATCATCCAATGACAGGAAGTCAAATTCAAAGGAAGAGGTATCAGTTTCTATGACAATCTGGAGAAGTGGAAGTGGAAGAAATATGAGAGCAGGTATTGCACATGGCTTATGAAACTAAATCTGAACCACCTAGCTATGCCAACAGCCTTCAGGATGTTTATCAAGCAATCAGTCCCTTTGAACTCAGTGGAAACTCTTAATTGTTGTTCTCTCTGTCTTAACTGTAACAACTACATGGACAAATTCATGACGTTTTTTAGGCAACCGAAGTGGATGGCCCTTCCCTTCTTCCTAGGCTGAGAGATAGGGACTAGCCCAAGGTTACCCAGATGGCTTCCTTGCCTAAGACAAGACTAGACCTTAAGTTTCTCTACTCCTAGTGCAGCACCTTAACCACTAGACCAAACTGGTTCTCATGTAATAACTAGTTCTCTTTAAAAGATATATGCACAAATTGATATCAACATTTATACTCATTCTTAGAGTATAAATGTATTGTATTGGTCCAATGTCTCTCAACCTTGGCAGCTTGAAGATGTGTGGACTTCAACTCCCAGAATTCCCCAGCCAGCTATGCTGGCTGGGGGATTCTGGGAGTTGAAGTCCACACATCTTCAAGCTGCCAAGGTTGAGAGACACTGTATTATTCTTAAATACAGAATCCAGCCCAAGAGCTGGTGGTATTTATCTTCTTTTAATTTAGGGCATTTCAGAATTATAGGATATCAATTTATCATAGATTAAGCCCCTAGACTTTCAAGGAGGCTGGAAACAGCCATCCCCCAAACACCAGGCAATTTCGGCCATTGCTGCCAGCAGTCTAAACTAAATAGACCAATACTTAGACGGTCTGTAAGGAAATGCTCTGTGTTCCTATGCTTGATTTCTTAATGAGGAACAGGAATATAATTTTATTCCAAGAGGGACTGCTGCCCTTTCGCTGCTGGACATATGCAATTTCAATGAGATTAGACTGACTGTTGAATGTCAGGGCTCTTAAGAGCTCTGTGCATCCTGCGTCCTGCGCCTTTTGCTGCAGTCTAATATGCCTCAGTTTGACCAGTGCTTCCTTTTACTTCATTTCTAGTATCTGTTGTCATAAAAACTCCCGCATCCCTAAATGTCATTTGTGTTCGAAAAGAAACAGAAGAGGAGTTAATGCCATCGAAGAGAACTGTCAAGGATAATGTGATTTTTTAAAAGTCCTGTACTGTATAAGCCAGTGTTTCTCAACCTTGGCAGCTTGAAGATGTGTGGACTTCAACTCCCAGAATTCCCCAGCCAGCACAGCACTGCTGGCTGGGGAATTCTGGGAGTTGAAGTCCACACATCTTCAAGCTGCCAAGGTTGAGAAACCCTGATATAAGCAAAGATTTGAGACCTGATCATATGCAAATTCTTATGACAGCTTTGGCACATTTGCTATGGGGAAAAACGGGTTCATCCAAGAAGATACCATCAACTCAACCTGCAGGGATGGGAGAAAAGCATATTTTATAGAGGAGGAAGCAGATCTCACTACCCATTCCCCATCCTGAACTCACCTTTTTAGCTTCTCTCATCTTGATAAGCTGAATAGCTAGGAAGCTGAAGCTAACTTGAACCTGCAAAGAGAAACGTACAAGTGTTATTCCCTGCTTGCCTTTTGCATCACAAGCCGATATCTAAACATTTTAAAGAGAAAGCTGAAACGTATGTGTGTGTCTTACCTTCATAACGGATATTGATCACCTGACTAATAATAGGGCCGGCACCAGCATTTCTGCAGGGGGCTGAGATGTATGGGACTGCACTAGGAAAACAGCACCTGACTGGAAAACCAGTAGGGCCAAGGACAGAACCGGACTTATGGTACCTTGATAGGAAACTTTGCCATCACCACCAGTGCTCGCCAAGGCATCAAAACCTACAGAGAGAGACACGTTGAAAGAGAAAACAGACCCAAGTAGGCTGGGGCCAAGCTGTATCTTCATGCTTGGTATCAGCTAGGAGTTGATAGGGAAGGTAAAAAGGTAAAGGTTCCCCCCGCACAGTTGTGTAGTCATGTCCGACTCTAGGGGCCGGTGCTCATCTCCGTTTGTTAGCTGAAGAGCCAGCGTTGTCCGAAGACGCTTCCGCGGTCATGTGACCAGCATGACGTGCACAGAACGCTGTTACCTTCCCACCAAAGTGGTACCTATTCATCTACTTGCATTTGCATGCTTTTGAATTGCTAGGTTGGCAAGAGCTGGGGCGAGTGCAGGAGCTCACTCCGCACGCTGGGCTAGGGATTCGAACCTCCGAACTTGCGATCTTCCGATCGACAAGCCTGGCGTCTTACCCGCTGAGCCACCACGCCCCCTTAGTTGATAGGGAGACCCCTATGCAATATCCACAAAGGGTTTAAGAGTTGCAATATATTTACTCACATATATACACACTGGGAATGGAGTTGATCATCTACTTGATACAGGGTTTCTCAACCTTGGCAACTTGAAAATGTGTGGACTTCAACACCCAGAATTCCCCAGCCAGCCATGCTGGCTGGGGAATTCTGGGTGTTGAAGTCCACACATCTTCAAGTTGCCAAGGTTGAGAAACACTGACTTAATACCATCTAAGACAGGACATACCATTTGGCAAGACAATCATTATGAAAAGACCCAATGTCTGGTACTCTGCGGTCTTGGTCCACTTCTGAAGCAGGAAACAAGTGAGATAGATTGCAGTGTACCTGATCTGTGTTAATTGGCCAGAACTTAAAATCCAGAAAAGGAAAAGGTTCAACTATTTAGGGAGCTCATGCATGCACAGTTTCTTTATGTACCGAACATGCTTTGGTATAAAAGATCACCACCACCCCAATTTTCCCCCCGAGTACTGAACTAATAACAGATATAGCATATAAGATTGTATTCCTTGGTGCTTCTTAAAAGTCTTAGCTGAGAGAGGCGTGGTATTTTCAAATAATGTATCTCCATAATATATATGCAGCTCAATAGCACATGAGCTATTGTGTTCAGCTTATTGGCTCCCTGTGGGCAGATACAAGCAGAGCACGGTATGAAGCAGAACCTGGTATGGGCCAAGGCCAGTGGAGAAAGATTAAAATGTGTCCACGCAAATGCTCTTCTCTAATTCACTACAGTAAAATTGGAAAGGCATCTGGTTGCAGTAAGATCTTCAGCCTTGTTTTAATTACGCATGATACTCCCCTTAAGTTGGATACCAGTATGTGCTGGTTAATCAGTTGCTTGGTTTCCCATGTAGAACCTGCTAGGATCCATTGTAAATTATTATTATTATTATTATTATTATTATTATTATTAATTAAATTTCTATGACCGCCCATCTCCCCCCTCAAGGAGGGACTCTGGGCAATTCACAGCCACAATGACACCATTAAAATACAATAAAAACAACAGTAAAAATATAAATACAATACAATAAATACAATAAAATCCAAGTGGCAGGTGGTTCTTACAGTGAAGCTAAACATATTTAAAATATTTGAGGCGACTCTAAGAAATCAGCCATCCCCAAGCTTGACCACTTTCCTTCTTGCCCCAGGCGAGATCACAGAGCCAATGCTCTGTGTAAATGCTCCAAATACTTAGATGTTTAAACATTACAGATATTGTTTTGCCTTCCTCAAACCTGGGGAAGTACAGGACAATATTTTCAGGGCCACTTTCCTTCTGAAGAAGGGAGTTAATTTTGTAATAATCTATTTATTTACACATGTTCATACTGAGCAGGTATTACAGGAGTGAAGAAACAAACACAGGAAGTGCCAGATTGCAATAAGAATAAACAGTGGGATTCAAGTGTGCTTCTTCAGCTCATTATTTCTGCTAAAATGGTTACACATCCCTATTGTCTATCAAGAACGATTTTTCAAGGACTTCAGTGTCCATGGCGTTGTCTGTTTCTGCCCAGGAATTATGCCCACACATACATCAAACGGATAGTAGAAATAAACCACACACACATACCAGGACAATTTCCTCCACTTTGGATTTGATGTGGAACTGAGCATCCAGCAAGACTAACTCCTGTGTCCCTAGGAAATTAGTGATGCTTTCTGAAAAAAACATAAATGGACAAATGAGCCTGGGAGAACATTTGTAATACAAGCAATAGCTTTAACTTCCAAAGGCTTCTTAGAGAAGGATACTTAGCTGCCATAGGGAGGGTCCTGCATTGACTTTTATTAAAACGTGGCTAGTTTATGGATAGGGTAGGTAATGTGGTAGTCTCTACATATTTTGGACAACTCTTATCACCCGTCGTCCAGACTAACTGCAGCTGGTAGGACTTGAAATCAAACATATATGGAGGAGTTAATGCTAAAGAAATCTGGCCTAGAAGAATGAGTTAAATCCTACATAAAATGCAGTAAACCAAAATCCTCAGTTTTGCAGAAATCAGTATGGATTACAAAGGATTACAGAGTTCATCCTCTTAATTCTCATATCATGGTAAGCCATTACATGTTTTAACTGTGGCTGATTAAGCCACAGTGGCCAGGTTTGCACATAACCTTAGAACATGAGCCATTGTTTATAGCCAAAACTAAGCATGGCAGATTGGGCTGGACAACCCTCTTCTGGTTTAGATAAATGTTTATTTATTGCAATTATTTGTATACTGCCCCAGCCCCAAGACTCAACATACAATAACGACATGACATAGAACAGCAATTTAAAGGAAGAAAATGAACCAAATGCCCAAGACACCACCCTTCAGAAACACGTCAAATTAAAATGGTTTTGACAACCTTGTGGAAGGTCAACAGTGAGGGGGTCAGCTTTATCTCCAGGACATGGTGTTGTACAGCATTAGGGCTACCATGCAGAAAGCTCATCTCTAGGTCCAAGCCCTCAATTTATTTGGGGTACGTGTGTAGAAACCCGAAGCAGCACCAGTCTCAGTGATCTCAGAGAAGTGGAAGAATCATTCTGAAGGAGACAGTCCCTCCAGCAGCCATTGAAAGTTGGCCAACTGAAAGGGGTATTTTAAAGATAAACTCACATGGAACTGGGAGTTTATTTTTAAATACATACATAAATGCATGCGTTTCAAAGACGAGGCACATTACAGGGTTGAGAAAGAGGTGCACTTTGCATTGAGCTCAGAAGTTTACAGGGAACCAGTGCAGTGACCATTGTTGGACCTTCTGCTGCAGAAGTGGGACTTGTCCTCCAGCTGCTGCTACATCTTGTCTACCTGGAGCTCCCAAGTTGTCTTCAAAGGCAGACCAGGTAGATCATCTGGCAGTAATCCAACTATGCAGTGATGAGGGTACAAGTCACTGTCCCCAGAACTTTTATAGGATGAATAAATCTGTGGCTTAACCGTGCTCAGCCTGGTCAGCTGAAGGTCCAAGAGCTGCCTTTGCACAACTACTCTATGGCTTAG
This sequence comes from Charina bottae, assembly GCA_023362775.1. Lineage (NCBI taxonomy): Eukaryota > Metazoa > Chordata > Lepidosauria > Squamata > Charinaidae > Charina > Charina bottae. The sequence goes on from JALMGJ010000015.1 coordinate 13,954,992, forward strand.
CAGGTTGTATAACTTAGTTCATTTAGAAAGTTTATGATACAGCATGTGATGCAAATTCAGGAACCAAGTTAAATGCATTTCGCAAGCCCAGCCAAAACCCTGTTTATCTGCTGCATGTATCTTGTAAATCTCATCCCAGGATAACAGCAGTGGTGGGAAGAGGTAAATTCATTCCTGCGAATCATCAGGCTGATGTGATTTGCATTAAAACAAATACATGTGCCATTTTTTTAAAAAAAATAGCAGCATATTTAATTTGGATCCACAAATCTTGGGCTATCTTCTTTCCCTTCTGTTAGGACAAGACATTGTCAGAAAACATAAAGAAAAAGCCTGCCACTTATGCCCTGATCTGGTGTGTTTTTTACATTTTTAAAAACATATTGATTTATTGAATTTGTACCCCGCCTGACTCTCAATGACTCTGGGTGGTTCACAAAAACCGTAAAATGATACACAATAAAAGAAGACGCAAGGATGGCACAACCAGCAGCAGCAGACACACACACAGCCCTTGAAAGGGGCTATACCCATACCAGCCAAGGGCCCTCTGAAACACCTGTAGGGTGGGAGCCACCTGGATCATGGGCTTCTAGATTTTCCAGAGCCCCCAGCACACTGTGCGTCTTCATTTAACCAGTTTGCTACTGCAAACTGACAATGCAATTGGCCATATCCTGTTTTGCTTTGTTTTTTGCAAGTGAATGCTAACCGTTGTCAATCAAAGGAAATTGGCACACTGGCTTGTGATTTCTTTTTAAGCTCCCGCATTTTGGGTAGTTTGACAGTGACTGGATATTACACTACAGCGCAAGATTTTCTACGGAAGAGAGGTTGCACTGGGGTCTCAAAATACCTTTTGTGACTATGTATTTGGTCTTAAAAGTCTTTTGGTTTTGAGTTTCTCTACCTAGGAGCTGTTGAATGCTGAGGGCCAAGTGCCTAGCCCAAGAGACAGCGCTAGAGAATTTGTATTGCCTGGGACTATTGGATCCAGGTTACAAAAAATCCAGATGACCACTAGAGAGCAGCAAAGAGTTGGAATTATCTCTTTAGTGTCATCTAGTGGTCATCTGAATTTTGGCAGCCCACAACTGATGGCCTTCGTATTACCCAATTCATTTAAATGTTATGGCGGGTGCTTGGCCTGCTAGATCTACAGAATTAGCTACTAACTATATAATGCTAGAGAAACCAACATCAACCAACATTTCTGAACATTAGGAATTGACTATTTGACTATTTCAATTAACTCAAAACAGATTGGTTATCCTCCTTCCCTTCTCTCACATAAAAACGCTTCTTAGTAAACAAGCCCATCAAACGTGCCAGCTTCAAAGCTAAAGCCAGATTCTTCATTTCTGAGAATTTGATCAAACAGGGACACCAGAGAGGTAGAGTCAAGGTTTCCTAAGCACCCCAAAAGCATCCTGAATTGGAGTGATCATAGCAGCCTCCTGGCCTTCTCTGCTCAGGCTGAGTAGCACAAAAAAGAGGTCTCTGCTTACCATGCAGCTCTGCGGATCTCTCTTTGAAGGAGGCAGCCATCTTCTGGCCCTCTGCAAAGACCTGCTTGGAAGGAAGTGGCGTTTCCGTCAGGCTTAGGCTCAGGTTTACTAAGGCACAAGATGACAGTTTGTGTTGTGTACCTCCTTTTTTTTCCTCCCCCTTACCTTGAAGGGCCTCTTCCTGTCTTCCAGCCACCTCAAAATAAAGTAAGCCCTGAGCAGGGAAGCCGACACCAACGAAGGGTGCGTCTTGCAAGAAACAAGAGCAGAGCACCACAGGTGGGGATCTACTTGTCCTCCTCCACCATATGCAAAGTCAAAGGCTCATTGCATTAAGATAAATGAGTAATTAAACAGCCCATTTGATGCAGGGACTTCTGAAGCACTATGTTTCTCCTGCATGAGAGCAAAGGGAACCTTGCCTTTGACTACTCGCTCACCCAACTGTTGAAGGCTTCAAAGAGCAATTAGATCAATGGCAGAAGAAATTGCTGAACTACAATCCAGAGATTGCTGAACTACGACTCCCAGCACCCTTCGTTATTGACTGGAGTTGCTGAAGGTAAGAGTTCAACAGCCCCTGGAAGGCCAGAGGTCTGCCCTTCTAAGATTAGCCAAATTCATAGCAATCATGGCAAAATATTGCACATGTTCACCTCTTGGAAAGGAATGCTCCCTTTTAGGGATTCAGGAGCTAATTATACCGTCCCTTGGGATGTCAGCTAGGCTGAAGACAGACTTGAATCCACAAATTATTCAAATGTGCCAGTAAACCACCAAGGATTTTGATTCAGCTAAGAAATGAGGCAAGCTCCATGTGTCTTCTTCCTTCCTCTGTGTAGTTGTATCACTAAATTATGAAAACTGGAGTTCACCAGGAGTAGACCTTTCTGTTGAAGAAGTGTGAGTTCCGTTTAATTCTCAAAACTCGTATCTTTAATGCTAAATATATTTTTGACAGGTTCTAGTTGGTGGGTCCCTGGGTTACTGACAAAGCAACATCAATCCTTTAAGTTTGAGGGTTTCTAGTCCTGCTTGGAAGTGTAACAAATAAGACCCAAACTTTCATCACCCCCCCCCTCAAATATTATTTGGTTCTGACCCATTTGGGCTGTTGATCTGTTAGCATTTGCTATCTGCTTCTACAATTAGGGAGTGATGGCTCTAGAAAAACTCCAGGTGCAGAGCATACTTCTGGGAAAAACACAGGAGGGCAGTTAATTCCTGGCTGTTTTATGGGCTTCCCACAAGCACGTGCTCAATTTATTTTAGTTTCATTCAACTCTGCAGGGGCAGAGTTCACGGCACCACCTTTTAAAGGATGGAGAAATCAGAGCAGGTTCAGAGGAAATTTACTAAGAAGGGGGTTCTGGAAATCACGCCCTTTGAGGAATGGTTGAAGAAATTACACCTTTAACTTGGAAAAGAGGAGCAAGGGCATTGTAGCAATCTAAAAGGTGGTTGCATGCGAGAGTGCCCCAACCAGTCCTCTACTGAAACCAGAGGCAGGATAAAGAGTTGTGTGAATTTAAAAGAAATGAGATTCAGACTGAAATCTAAAGCATTTCCTGATGTGGAACAGTCTGTTAAGACAGTGGTAGACTGCTGGAAATTTTCAAGCAGGGGCCAGATGCTGTCACAGATGAATTCCTCTATTGAACCTTGTGTTGGACTAGATCGACCCAGAAGAGTCCTTCCAACTCACATATTCTATGAACCTAATTTAAATATTTATATCTTGCCTTTAGTTATACAAGAATCACAAAATACAATAGGATGTAGAAAAATAGGGCTTTTCGGTCTGATCTAGCAAGGTATTTTCATGCTTATATACCCAACCTAGTAGTATATGCTTAAAAACCGTTCGAAGTTCAAAACAGGAAATCCTAACAGGTTTATTGAGCACTTGCTGACCCCCAATACGTGGGTGATCCGTGGAGTGTTCCATTTGCTAAGTTGCAAACAGCACCCAGCCAACGAACACATGGATAGTGAATTTCAATACATCGCTCAAGGCTGTTAATATTTAATATCCGACTACATGTAGTCACTGAGACATCTCTAAAGAGCTTTCACATAATCTCAGAACAGATTGGGCCCAAAGATCACATTAAGCTCCGACAAGTTTAACCACTCTTGCTGAATTAACTATAATGGCTGGGGTTCGCATGATAAACTAATGTGAAGCAGTGGATTAAGATTTTTATTGTCAAGCTGCATCTTCCCTATTACTGAATTATTGGAACACCCTGCAATAATATGACCCACATACAAACAAATCTCAGGCTGTCTCAAGAGCATATTTATTTTCCATGTTACTAGCAAATTAAGCAAACAGTATCTTAAATTTGTATTGCTTTCTAAGCCTAGTTGTTTTTTTTAAAATACAGAAGCATAAAAATGCACTCCTTTTTGAATTAGGAATGATACCAAAAAGCAATCAAATTGCTGTTGAATATTCTTTATTCTAGTTTAGCAAGCTTCAGATTTGTTAGTTCTCCTTAGAGAACAGTTAATTGTTAATGATCCAGAATGTTCTAGCAATGTTACCTCAGCTTTGACCCTACCCTACATCACCAGATTTTCCTAAATATGATCAAAGCAAAAAGGTAAAGGTTTCCCCTGCACATTTGTGCAGTCGTGTCCGACTCTAGGGGCCGGTGCTCATCTCCGTTTGTTAGCCGAAGAGCCAGCGTTGTCCGAAGATGCTTCCACGGTCATGTGGCCGGCATGACACACGTGGAATGTTGTTACTATCCCACCAAAGTGGTACCTATTTATCTACTTGCATTTGCACACTTTCGAATTGCTAGGTTGGCAAGAGCTGGGGCGAGTGCGGGAGCTCACTCCGTCACGCAGGGCTAGGGATTCGAACCTCCGAACTTGCAATCTTCCAATCGACAAGCCTGGCGTCTTACCCAATGAGCCACCACGCCCCTCAATCAAAGCAAAACACTAGGGCAATTCAGAAAAGCCAAACATTGATTAGGCTTTCCCCCATTGCTGTTTTATCATTTTATGGAAGGAATATCTTGTGTATTCCTTCTGCCCCCCCCCCCCCCATGTTATAAGGAGAGAGGACTTTGTGGCAGTGCTTTTGAAGAAAAAAACTCAGATCTTCCAGACACCAAAAGGGAACCCTCCAGCACCCTTGGGAAATGAAATTTTCTTACAATAGGCTGACTAGGACTTTACATGACCAATGCAACTCTCAAAGTGCAGGAAAAACTGAAAGCAGTTTTACGTGAAGCAGCGGTATGGCAGACAAGTTCTAGTTACCCAGAAATTCCAACTGGATTTTGTTAAGAACAGCAGGGTTCTCCGGAAGTGGGATGACCCAAATCCAAAGTCTGCATGAGTGCAGACATACCAAAAAGTGCACACAAAGCCTTGTGAGATTGCCAGAAGCCTACAATATTTTATCATCTTGCAAGGTTTTGGCATTCTCAAGCACGTTTTATGTAGGAATGCCAGTCTTGCAAGATTTTGTCAACTTTTAAACTTTAACTCTTTTTCTCCCTACTCCAACCCCAAATAAAACAAGACATGCCCCATATATTTGCTAAAAATGCCCCCCAGAGGTTCCAAAAAAGTAGAAAGTACACACAGAGAAGATAATCATTGTTATTTATTAGCTGTACAGCAGTATATTCTCCTTCCCAGAGTCCAAACCCCATTATGCATTTTATGATGTTTTATTTCATGTTGGTTTCCTAAAATAATGAAAAATATCACACAGTACAGCTAAGTACAAAAATGCATCAACCTAGAATTGGATAGCTAACCTGATAGCTCTCTTAAAAGCGATACATAGAACAAACGTTCTTTTGGAAATCAGCAAGACTGAGGCTCTATAAAAAGCTTACGCATTTTAACATGTGATGGTTTGATATACAGGCATCCTTTTTAATTTCACATTATTTTTTTAAATTTTATTTGTAATTAAACCCCCAATTTTATGATCACTGACCTAGTAAAATTTCCTGCCCTAGGTTTCATGGGCTGGGAAGCCCTATAACAAATTAACACCTCGGCTTTTAACACAGAATTCATAAACACACACACATCAAATAAAAAGAGAGAGAGAGAGAGCGCAAAGAAAACAGTTATGACAACTTGAAACTCGAAAGGGTGTTTGAGTGACACGCTTTGAGACCAAGTTCATGTGTTTAGAAACTGAGCTGGGGTGTGGATTTCTACTGTCTTTAATTCGGGCAGCACTCTCCCACTCACTTGATAGGTTCCAGTAGTTCATTCTGTACCAATTCCTGCATAATTTCTAGTTGCAATAGTTAAAAATGACAGGGTTTTCCTTTTAAACTATAATCCCCACCCCACCCCAAAACCTCTTAAACGAAAAAAAGATTAAAATGTAAAAAAAAAAAAGTTATTTACAAGCTTGATCATTACAAAGATGTCCTGCAGGTAGCAAAGCATCTGGGGGAGACTGGGTGGAGCATGCTGAACCTACAGAGTTGACGTGGAGCCAGAGCAGGGTAAGAAAAAGCAAAACTAAAATGCAATATAACTTTTACAACCCTCCTGAGTCTGAATTTACAATTAAAAATCTCTAGATAGAGGGGAAAAATGAGGCCAGGGGGCTTCAAGAAACGCATCAACAGCTCCAGAGCAGTCTCGGTAGGCTCCAGAGTGTGAGGGCCAACCGTGGCCTGGCACTAATAGCTAACAGGATCGAGTGACTTGCCAGACACCCCTAGGGGACTCAAAAACCAACCAGCAAAAAATAAAAATCACCCCATGTTCCATGATCCGGTTAGGCTAACATTAAACGAAGAGAAGAGAAGAGAAGAGAAGAGAAGAGAAGAGAAGAGAAGAGAAGAGAAGAGAAGAGAAGAGAAGAGAAGAGAAGAGAAGAGAAGAGAAGAGAAGAGAAGAGAAAGAATGTTCTAGGCAAATCACATCCTAACATCATTTGAAGTTTTGTTTCCCAGGTTGTTTGGTAAAATGGTCTAAAAATGATGCATTTCCCAAAGCCAAAAGTACGGTAAAAAGGAAAATAAAATAAAATAAAATAAAATAGAAGGGATTGAGCCACTTCAAAAGAGCCCAGGCCAGTTCAGTTGGAGCGTAACCCTTCCTTCCTCCATCACCGGTCCATCATGCTAAGAATCATCTCTGGAGTGAGGTCTCCATTGGGTGCTTCCACCGCTGCTGGCTGAGTTCCTGTAGTGGCCCCCACAGTCTCTGCTTCGGGCTTCTTCTTGACTTCCACAATAATGTTTTCAATTGCACCAGTGCTCTGGTCTTTCACCTGAATGATTGCTGTAGCTGCGGACAAGAAAGGGGAGAAATCAGGCTCTGCCTGGAGACAATGAGAGTCGCTGACTTGGTTTGCCCCTTGTTAGGCAATGTCACCACAACCAAACGAAGCTGCCTTCTTTTCAATGAGCCAAAGTCTGTTTTAAATCCTCCGCCTGGTTCACATATAATATGACGCTGCAGTTCAGCGTGACGATAATGACCAGAAACCAGCCCTCCTGTCCTCCTGCGTTGCTCATGAGATTAAATGTTTCTGCTCCTGTTTTAGATTAATCACAGCTTGTGATGGTGCTATAAAAGGTAAAGGTTCCCCCCACACAGTTGTGCAGTCGTGTCCGACTCTAGGGGCCGGTGCTCATCTCCGGTTGTTAGCCGAAGAGCCAGCGTTGTCCAAAGACACTTCTGCGGTCATGTGGCCGGCATGACGCACGCGGAACGCTGTTACCTACCCACCGAAGTGGTACCTATTAATCTACCTGCATTTGCATGCTTTCGAATTGCTAGGTTGGCAAGAGCTGGGGCGAGTGCGGGAGCTCACTCCGCACACAGGGCTAGGGATTCGAACCTCCGAACTTGCGATCTTCCGATCGACAAGCCTGGCGTCTTACCTGCTGAGCCACCACGCCCCTTAGGGTGCTATATCTGAACCCTAAACCATGGTTAATGTTAACTACAGTAAGTAAAAGTGAGCCACAAGCCAGTGGGTGTAAATTATGGCTTGCAGTTGGCCTGTGACCACTCATGATAACTTGGAGCCTGTCCATGGCAAAATCTTCTTGGCAGTTCTGCCAGAGTTGGGGATTACGCAGCCCCCAAACTCAGCATGAGTTGGCCTCACACAGATGTAGCTTGCATTATCTGGTCCAAAAGTAGTACCAGGGATCTCCAGGATGCCTGAAGACACCTCCTCCGGTGTCCTCAGGCTCATCTCACCTGACTTAATTTTCACCTGTATTTATAAGACTGGGTGCTGCGGCCGTTTGTAGAAAAATGGTAACTTACGCTGGGGCTGTTTGGGTTGATTGGCTTTGCCTGGCGGACGTCCTCTTCGCTTCTTGGCTGGTGGAGGGGTTGGGACCACAGGTTCCACTTCCGGTTCAGCCTCAACTTCAACCGCTGTTTCTTCCTCCTCCTCATTCTCATCCAACTCTGGTTCAGCATTTTCCTCTTTAATATGAGCAAAGATTTTTTTTTTAAAAAAACAAGGCAATGAGCAATGAAGAAAAGAAAATGTGAAATGCATAAATATGTTCCCCTTAGGCAAGGCTGTCATGTTAAAGTTTCTACGACAAATAAGCCTGCTGTTCAGAAGGTGGATGTGCAACGAAAGGAAGCCAAAATGCCACTGCCAGGAACCTCACTGTGGTGAAAATTGGTTTGCTATCTGCAAACTTTCACCTCAATGGAAAAGTGATGACCTTGTGTGTGTGTAAATATGTTTGCGTACAAGTGTGCACACACGATTGTGCTTTGTTTTACTTTGTGAATGTTTTAAACTGAATGACATCAATTATCGTGAGACCTTTTTAATGGAATGGAAAGGCAGAAAATAATACTGAAAATAAATATTTTCCCTGAACAACTTCAGCTACACCAATGACTTTTTTAAAAGAAGGAATGTCTCCCAATCTTGTGTGAAAAGTGTCTTGGTATATTCTATCTCAGAGCTTTCCAAACTGTGTGTCGTTAGTGCAGGGCTTTCCAAAGTGCTGCCGCTGGCGACACGCCGGCGGTGGCGGTGGGGGTGCGGCGGCGCGCGCGCACGGTGGCGGCGCAGGGGGGGCGTGTGGCGGCCCGCGCACGGTGGCGGCGCGGGCGTGCATGGCGGCCGCCGTGCACGCCGCCGCTTCCGGGTGGTGTGGCGACACACCACGCTGTGTGTGGCGACATACTTTTGTGTTGCGACACACAGTTTGGAAAGCTCTACGTTAGTGTGTCGGCTGCAGTGTCTGGGTGTGTCTTGGCTGCTGCTGCCCCCAAACCTGCTGTGATTCTGCACAGGTCCTAGTGCCTGCCTTGTGCCCTGCTGCCTCCAAACCTGCTGTGATTCCGCACAGGTCCTAGTGCCTGCCTTGTGCCCTGCTGCCTCCAAACCTGCTGTGATTCCACGCAGGTCCTAGTGCCTGCCTTGTGCCCTGCTGCCTCCAAACCTGCTGTGATTCTGCACAGGTCCTAGTGCCTGCCTTGTGCCCTGCTGCCTCCAAACCTGCTGTGATTCTGCACAGGTCCTAGTGCCTGCCTTGTGCCCTGCTGCCTCCAAACCTGCTGTGATTCCGTGCAGGTCCTAGTGCCTGCCTTGTGCCCTGCTGTAAGAGTGTGTCGCGAAATGATGCATGTCTAAAAAGTGTGTCACCAACATGAAAAGTTTGGAAAGCTCTGCTCTATCTACTGCTCAGAAACTGGAACAGCTGAAGTGGCTACTGGCAAAGTACTGTTTATGTGCAACAGCTGACAGCGTATGAATGACTTATGAATCCATCAGCAAGTTCAGGACATCCCAAACGTTTTTGGAGGTGGTCTCTATTTCTTACCGCTGTCAGAAGAGTCCTCTTTCTTGGAGCGCATCTTTCTCTTCCGCCCACGTTTCCCCTTCTTGGGTTCCCCTCCATTCTCTCCTTCAACCCCATCGGGGCCTAAACAGTTATCTGCATGTCTGGCCATTGTGTTCTGGTTCAAGAAAGCAAACAAATGTTAGGTGTTGGCTGCCTCCAATGAGAGGCACCTGAACAACCTATCCTCTCCCAGTGAATCAGGAAATTAATTAAAAAAGAAATTGCCTTCAGGTCAGTCTTGACTTCTGGCAACTGCCAGGACAAGTCCCTGCAGTTTTCTTGGCAGGATGTTTGGAAGTGGTTTGTCATTACTTTCTTCCTAGGGTTGAGAAAGAGTGACTGGCCCAAGGTCACTCAGTGGCTTCCATTCCTAAGCCAGGACTGGAACTCACAATCTCCCAGTTTCTAAAGCACCTGCATTAATTGCCAGCTTGGTACTTGCATCTGGAAGTGCCAGCAACAAAGAATCAAGTTTGGTACAACCTGACCTCTGAGCAGACTGCTTGAATTTGCAAGAACACATAACACATTATGTGCTAAAGACATGGGTCACACAGCTTCTGGGGGGCCGGAGATAGAAAAGGCCCAACAGAGAAAATAGAAGGCAGCAGCATGTATTAAAGCAGGTGTGTGAAACTTCTGCTGGCTTGCTTCTGCCATGCCAAGTGGCATGTCAAGGCCACACTACAAAAATGGGTGGGGCCAGGGTCCACTTGGGAGAGGATTTCAGAAGCTTTAAGGGAAGAAAAGGGTGTCCCAAGCATATGTAAGGCTTAAGGCACCCATTTTGCTCTTTAACCTTGACTCCCAAAAATGGGGGGAAAAACTCCCAATTTTGGGCCCTGAGGGTCACAAGAAGGAAGCTGGCAGGTCTAACAGCCCAGACCACCTTTTTTCCTATCTTTGCATTAATGTTCTGCAGCCTTCTAACAGTTCCCATTTTTAAAAGCAGCAAATGCAGGCCAGATGATATCCACAGCAGGGTTTGTAGAACACAAGCTCTGGCTGCGTTCGCCAGAAACATAACACAGAGGGAGTCCTGGTAACCCACTGGCGTAAGACATCATCCAACTCCTTCTCTTATTTACTGGTAACTCACTCAGTGCTCCATGCAACACTCTTGTTTCCCCCTATCCTTCCATGTGTTCTGAACACTTACACGGCGTGTGAACGTTTTGCCACACTTGGAGCAGACGAAGGCAGCTGGGACAAAGTTTGGATCATGGTAGCGCTTGAAGTGCATATCAAGCAGCTGCTTCTGGCGAAAGGTTTTGTCGCAATGGCTACAGGCGTAAGGCTTTTCTCCAGTGTGGGTTCGCTTGTGCATGATCATGTGCCGTTCCTGGAAGGAATCAGAGGGCATGTGATCAGTGGGGAAAAGAGGCATAGTTACAGGCTGACCATATTTCCTTGAGACAAAAATGGGACATTGGGATGGCAAAAATGAGAAGGGGTTAAACTTATGTAATATTCTGTATTCATGAAAAAGTAAGACGATAAAAAAAGTTTTAAAGAGTTTTTAAGATCCATTTGCTGGTCCTTAAACAGATTACTGTATATATAAAAATATTTTTGTTTTCATTAAAATGAAAAAGTTTTATTACATGAACATATTGAGCTAACGATTATTCTTCAGTGACAGAACTCTTTAGGTTTTAAGCAGCTTGCTGGGACAGCAGGAAAGTAGACATTGTCGGAGGAGAGGTGTGTTAGTCTATGGCAGACAAAAATCAGGAGGGATCTGGTTGCGCCTTTTCAGACTGAAAGCTTATGCCTTTCAATGAAATGTATTCATCTGAAGAATTGCTACCAGATTCCTTCTGGGTTTTTTTGGCCTCCAGAAAGTCATGGCCGTATGGCCAGGACAAAAACACATTCACTTTAATTGGTTTTATTATTTTTTTCCCTTTAAAAACATGCCCAACTCCCTTAACTGCTCTAAGGTGTGGACAAAGTACAGTAAAAATATGACTAGTATCCATTAAAAAAAAAAAAGAATAATGACTATAGAACACAAAAGCTAGAAGGGAGGCATTCAAAATCCTGGGGAAAATAACTTGGTTTTGAACTGTAGTATGGAGAAGATTTGCTTCAACTCCATTGGCAACTCATTCAATGATAGACTCACTCCAATTTCTCTCCAGTCATGTATGGAATCATTTCTCCCTTTTATTGTATGAAAAAGTAATAGTCTTGGGAGATCTCTTGAACCTGCACTCAAAACTACCTCAATACCGTAGATATCTTCAGATTGCTCAAGCAAGTCAACCAAGCCAACCATCTCCAGTCAAAAAGAAGGCTGAGACAAAGCCAGGCACACAAAACCTCTTGCTCAGATGCTCCCAACTGTGGAGCCATCGCCAAGGCCTCTCCTAGTTTTTTCCATCTTGTGGTTTGACTCGGTGAGCTAGATGCCTTCTAGATGTGTGTGTGGGAGAGAGAGGGAGAAAGGAGCTGAGCATCACAAGGGACACTGCACTTAGGCGTGTCCTGACTGATCTATCTACTTGACAAGGACAGTCTTCTAACTGAAGGTCTGTAAGCAGGACAGTCCTCATCCCATTCATAGAGCTTTGAAGGCTTATTGTTATTGTTATGGTTATTATTTTGATTTATATCCTGCCTTTCCTTCAGGAGCTCATCACAGCTTTATGGGGCCCTCCTTTCATTCTCTCTGTACCACAGTAACTCAGTGAGATAAGGCCAATCATTCTCTTCAATTTGAACTTGGATAAAGCTAATCATTCTCTTCAATTTCAACTTGGATAAAGCTAATCATTCTCTTCAACTTCAACTTGGACCAATTCCAGTTCAAAGGCTGGAATGAGGAAAGCCCATCTTCTTAGTGCCAGCCCTTTCCCGCTGGGACCCCTCCCTTCTCTCTCATCCTCTCATGTTCCCATACCTCTCAGTTTCCATTCTTCACTAACAAGCTGATAAGCCATTTGGCCTGGCCTTGGTTTTAAGTTACTCACATAAACAATTCTAATTAACACTTCTAGGTGGAATGCCTAACTTCAAAGTGCACCAACGACCCAGCTTGCATGACAGGATGTCCATCCTGACACAATCTCTCAACCACTACACTTCGCATTGAGTCAGCAGATTAAGAGAAGGGGGCTACCATCAACTCAGTTGAGGAATTCACCTCCCTGAGTTGGCCCCTCCCTCACCTGTAACTTGGCAATGAGCATCCTCTCAGGCTGCAGTGAGTAAATAAGGAAGGCATCTAATCCACCGAATAGAACCACAAGATGGAAAAAAACTAGGGGAGGCCTTGGAGACGGCTCTCCACAGTTGGAGCATCTGAGCAAAAGGTTCTGGGTGCATGGCTGCTTTGTCTCAGCCTTCTCCACCAGAGCAAGATGGGTGGCCTTTCTATTCTTAAAGCAGTTATCATTTCTAAGAGCTCATTTATACCTGCGCATTAACATAATTTCTATACAAAGCTGAGCTTTGTCTTCTGTTTTTCTAGCACTGCCTCCACACAGCTCTCGTTTCTTCTCTTCTCCTCACGCCCCCTGAAATTTGTGGTAGATTTTGGAATGAGAAAATCAGGGAGGAAAAAAATATTAATGTGTAGAAGGAGGAAGAACACCACGGCTAGTTCTTCAATGCATGTGATAGATTTCCTTCTCTAGGCTCAACTGTTAAGTCGGTAGCAAATAAGGAAGCCGCCGCCAACTTCTGGTTTATTTGTGTTATTAAACAATTCAGACATCAGGGACATCTTATGCATCCTGGGCTTTTCCCCCTCTTGTTCCTTTTAAGGTGGCCAGGTGAACAAGAAAAGAGTGTACATGGGAGAAGAAGGAAGAAAGGAAGAGAAAAAGGAAAAGAGAAGGACGAAAAGACAGAGAAGAAAGGAAAGGAAGGAAGGGGGAAAAGAAAAAGAAGGAAGGAGAAGGGAAGGGACGGGAAGGAGGGAGGAAGTAGAAAAAGGGAGGAAGGGAATTGAAAAGAAAAGGGAGGGAGGGAGGGAGGGAGGGAGGGAGGGAGGGAGGGAGGAAGGAAGGAAGGAAGGAAGGAGAATTAAAGGGATAAACAGGGAGACAAGGAAGAAAAGGGAGTAGTAGAAAGGGAAGAAAAATAGAGGAAGAAAAGGAAAAGAAGAGGGAAGGGGGAGGAAGGAAAAGGCTACTTAGGGGGGCTTCTTTCTCGTAAGACTGTAAACCAGGGCTTTCCAAAGTGCTGCCCCTGGCAACACACCAGCGGCAGCGGCGGCGCGTGCACGGCAATGGTGCGGGGGGGGGCGTGCGGCGGCACGCGCACGGTGGCGGCGCGGGGGGGCGTGTGGCGGCGCGGGCGTGCATGGTGGCCGCCGTGCACGCACGCGCCACCGCTTCCAGGTGGTGTGGCGACACACCACGCTGTGTGTGGCAACACGCTTTTGTGTCGCCACACACAGTTTGGAAAGCTCTGCTGTAAACTCTGTAAAAAAGGAACCTCGAGAAATAAAAAGGGGATCCCCAACAAGCGGGCCAGGGCGAGTGCCACCGCGCCTCCTTTCCCTGTCCCGTTAGCCGAAGCCGCGCCCCTCGCCTCAAACAGGGCTGGCCGGAGAGCAGGGGGGGGACCCACGAAGCTCGCCCGCCCCTCCATCGCAGCTGATCTACCCGCCCTGGGGAGGCGGCGAGGAAGATGACTGGATGGCCGCGCAGGAGAAGTGGACCGGCGTCGGGGAGGAGGGCGAGGGGAGCCGGGTGGGGATGCCTAGCCAGCTAGCCATCCCGCGCAGGCATGGGCTGAGCCACAGCTGCCGCCGGCCGCTCCGCCAAGCAGGCGGCACCCCAAAGGCAGGCGCCACCGGAGGAGCGAGAATGGGCCAGATCTGCGCTCGGATCCGCCAACCTGCCTGCTGGTTCTCTCCGGCGACGAGCCGGCTGCATTCGGCCTTTTAAGGCTCGAATCTCGCGCCGTTTGTGGCTGGGACCCAATTGGGCCTCGCAGCCTTTCCTCCCTCCTTTGCCACACGCTGATTGGTAGAGGGGCTTCTTCTTCCAGGCTGCCTCCAATTGGCAGCTCCGGTTCAGATTCCCCTTTCGCGCCATGCCAGCTTCTTCTGGAGGTTGGCTTGTCCGAGTCTGGCATGGCGGCAGGGGCTGACCCGCTCCTGGCAGGCTTACTCCTGACAGGTTCGCAGGAACTTTCACATTTTAAAAAAACGGGACAAAATTAGCATTTATAGTAAAACGACGGGACGGTCGGGAAATGTTAAAAAAACGGGACTGTCCCGTTCAAAACGGTATGCATGGTCAGCCTACACAGTTACCCACAGATAGCCCAAGAATTATAAGTTAACAGATCTAGAAAATCTCTGTTTCCTTGAGGGTACACCCTTACCTGTCGGCACGCATAGTCGCACTGGTCACATTTGAAGCGCTTCTCATTTTTGTGAGACTTCTGGTGCTGGATGAGCGCATATCGCTCATGGAACACGGCGTCACAGTAACGACACTTCTTGCCCTGCTCAATGTAGGAATGCTGCTTCCGCAAATGGACACCTGGAAAGAGATGGTCATGTGGAACCCTTCATCTTTAAATCATAACTCAGAATACACTGAAGGGTACAAATTTCTTCCCTATAGCTGATTTTTATTTTGAGCTGAGCCACCGAATTTCTGCTTGATGATGCCAAGACAAACATTTTAAATGCCAGGATCTCAAGACAGTATGGGCCTGCTCTTTTGCTCTGAGCCTTCAGCAGGACAGAAAAGGGATTGAAACAGGAAAGCATCACTGCCCATAAAGACCTGTACACTTAAGAAGACACGAGGCACAAGGAAAATTAACAAGCTAATATGGAACTAAAAAAATGGTACAGATAGCAGAGCATCTGACTTCTTATATTTTAGGCTTTTGCTTACATAGGCAAATCTGCACCTTTCATGACTAAGTGAAAGGAAAACAAAGAATTGCATTTATATCCCACTTTGCCTCCCAACAGCTCACGTGGTTGCCGAGCCTCTGGCTCTACGTGGCGTAGCAGCAGGACTGTGCTGTCCCTTCAGCTTGTTCTCTGGGCCGCTGGCAGAATGCCACCCGATCTGACTAACTTCACTTACAGCCCTCTGAGAAACATCGCTCCGCCCTTTTCCATAGGAGCCTCAACTCAAGCAACGCTCACCTAAGTCGCTCTTACGTGCAATCACCGTGTCACAGTGGGGGCAGTGGAACTTGGCCACGTTCTCCGTGTGCTTCTGCAGGATGTGCATCTTCATTGTCCCGCTCTGGGTGAAGCGAGCATGGCAAATGTAACACTCGTAGGGCTTCTCACCTTTCGGAACCAGGGAGAGAAACTGTGAGCTCAGCAGGCCCAGTTGTGGAAAAGGCATCATGGATTATGGGATGGAGAATATGAGCTTAGAGATAGGGTTTAATCCCAGTTTGTTATATAAGCCAAAATCAAAATAGTACATTTTGCTGACAAACAACACATACACCGTTTGTATGCAGTTTCCAGATATATTCTTGTTTCCCCTCCTTTTTAGATATTCTTGCATTTATTTCAATTGGTTATAGCCTTTTAACGATGGCTATTTTTATTAAACGTTTTAACTTTTGAAATTTTAATTAATATTTTTCCCTTTTTTATTTCCTGCATTTCTGACACGAAACGAGATAGCATTTCTCAACCTTTTTACCCCGGAGGAACCCTTGAAATAATTTTCAGGTCTCAGGGAGCCCCTGCATAAAAACTGTTATATCCACATCCCATGGTATGTCACCATAATCAGTAAGCTGCGTCACAGCATGTAAAAATTCCCACCACCGTGAGTGCTAGCACTGCGCGGCATGTGAGGTTAAAATGATGATTTTTTCCCCTCCAATCACAATCTCTTTCAGAACCCCGGGTGAGAAAGGCTGGGTTAGACACTTGGGGAGGGCACAAATTAGGAATAAAATAAGAATACATAAACACAAAATCTATACATCTTGTTTTACACATCATGCTATGCCATAATTGCAATCAGTAAGCCAAAAACATATTTCAAACTCTGCTTTGCTGCCCAAAACAAATATCTTAGCTATTGTAACAAATAAGATTTTATTGTTAAGCAAAAAAACAAAAGAAAACAAAACCCAATTCTGTCTTAATGTGTTGTGGGAACGCTGTCAAAATCTAATTAAATTGCAAAAATTTTCCATCACCTGTATAACTGCTGTAAGGGAACCGCAATTTTCAGTGCTCATTAGAAGTTACAACATGCTTTACAAGGGTTTGAAGTACCAGGAACAAATATGAAAACAAGCTGAAAAGGCTTTCCCATTCCTTTTAGTGCTAAGCAGCCTCATTTACCACAGCAGTTTTTAACCAAAACCTCTGAACTGTTAAAATGAATGCTACAAGCTACAGAGAGAGAGCTTTCAGCACACGCTGCCCTGTGCCACCTTTACCCAAGCGTAATCCGTACCAGAATGGGTCCTCATGTGCCTCTTCAGTTTGTAAGTGTCTCTGCTGGCATAGCTGCACAAGCTGCACTGGAATGGACGTTCCCCAGTATGAGAACGAATGTGGCGTTTCAATTTGCTAACCTGAAACTCAAGAATACTGAGGTGAGATTAGCAATGCGCAGATCACTATAATAGCTAAGAGGAATTCTTTTTTTTTTATCCTATGCACTTCTAGAACTATAAGACAAAAAGGTATTTTGATATGAAAACAAATTCTATTATTTTAAGAGTGGCTTATATGCCAGTCCAATACAAAGTAAAAAAATAATAAAAAATCCCCCTTTTGAACAGCAAGCTACTTGCTTACTCTTTGTGACCCAAAGGGGTATTCTTGGAATATTAAAAAATAGTTCTTAGCTACCAAATAGTTCTTAGCTACCAAATAATGGGTCTTATTTGAAAAGAGGACTCTCTTAGAATATGATGACCTGAGGAAGGAGCAGCACTTTACACCCTGCAATGATAGGAATCGGGCAAGAGATTACCTGAGACTATTCAAAAGCCCTAATTATTAATACTGTAAAAATGCACCCTAAAACTGAATCCTGAGATTTAAAGACTGCTTCTTTAAAAAGTCATCTTTACATTTGGCTTCTGGCACTGAGATTGTGGGGAACCAAGGCCTTTCTCTTTGGAACACCCGCCCCTTGAAATGTTATGTCTCTCCCTCTGATCCAAGTATTCAGGAAGCACCAACGATCATAATTGTTAGGTCTTTATCCAAGCCTTCCTGCTTCAATGTTTAGGGTGAATGTGCTTGTTTAAATCCTTTACATTTAAAAAATATCATGACTATGAGTTTTAAATTTTGTAAGTCATTTTAATCTGCTGCTGGTTGCTGCTACAACATGTTTTCAATACGGAGAAGCAGCAGCATAAAAATAAATCTACTGAAGTCCAAAGCCCACCAGAGCATCCAGAATTATGAGCTCTTCTGTGGATAGCTGCATTTGAAAAATATATTTCCTTTTCAGTAGTTGAAACACATTTTGAGAACTCAGCAGTTCTGCTCACAGCCAGCCTCAGAAAGTTAACTGAAAATAGTCAAGGGCTACAATTATACGCTTCTAAAGAAACTCTTCCTCCCCTCTCAATCTGCCTATCTCTCAACTTTCTATATGACCATTTTCATTTTGAAAAGTTCAGTTGTAAGAAGATCCTGTAACTCCTTTTAACAGAGCCCAAGAGATCATTTCAGAGAGGTAACCTGCTCTTTTTTTGGGAGAGGGATGAAATTATATAGGTATGGTTTGGTAATAGGATGTAATTTAGTATACATGACAAATAGATCTGCTGCATTTCTACTGCTCAATACAATTTCTGAAACTAGTATCATTTAAAATAGTTGTTCAGTGAGTTACTTAGTAAAGATGAACTCACTTGAATGCAAGAATAAAAGGAATGTCAAACTAGTAAGAGTTAACAAGAATTTATAACTATCTGAGACAGTTCGTCCTTGACTTTATGACTAATCAAACAAAATCTAGTGCTTTAAGACCTCCTGTTACGAGAAACCCCAACTCTGGATGCGGCAAAGTTATAATCCATAAATAGTTTTCATGTGAAGTTAAAATTAGACTTAAGGGTAGATGGGCAACAAGTTTCTACACAGAAAGAGGCAGCAATGAAGTTCCACTTTATAATTGACATTTTTCAGCCACAATACACCTGAAAGATGGCAGAAGAGCCTGATATTTGCAGCAGCAGGCTGCCTTAACTCACACTGAACACATTAAGATCCAGAAACAGATGTTCACATGTTAACTATGAGGCCAACCCTTTCAAAGCTTCAAGCAAAACACTGAATAGGAAAATACGCTGTCATAGCTACAACAGCAGCAATGATAGAAAACTAGATATGAAATGCACCTCCACACTGGCATAGTCACACATGGAACACTTGAATGGCTTCTCATGGGTATGTTTGTAGCGGCGATGTCGAACCAACTCCCCACTTGTCACAAAGGCCATGTCACAATCAGGGCATTTGTGAGGACGAGTACCTGATGGATTACAGAGATAAAAGAAAATTCAAATAGGCAGTGGCTTCATTTGACTGAGACTGCAATAACATGCAGTTCTCAATTGCACTGTTTTATTAAAAAAGGAAGTTGCTTTATATGTAATGTTTGTGTTCTTACTACACGTAAAGTATGTTTTATGATACGGGTCCCAGTAAGCCATTTATATATAGTTCAATATAATGTTCTCTTCCAATGCTATACAACTGGTACTCAATCAATTTATGTGCTATATCCTCAATCTCTGGTACACCACAAATACATGTACGTTCACGATAGGGGACTCGATTAGACCTTCCATTTGCCCCTCCCAAATCAGAAGTCACCCGTAGGAGCCTATTAGAAAATGGCATGATAGCATCCCCTTACAGAGTACCTGTGTGAGTATTGAGGTGATTCCTCAGCAGTGTGACTGTCCGGAAGGCTCTGCCACAAAGGTGACACTTGTGTGGCCTCTCATCCGTGTGGCTTTTCATGTGACGATCCAGGTTTGAACGCCGTGGGCAGGTATAACTGCACAGTTCACACTGGAATGTCTTCTTCACCCCTATTCAGAAAAAAACACTCATTGCTCTGAGGCACAACCTGCTGCCCATTATTCTCCCACTTATTCCCATTTCCAACAGACAATATGCCCAATTAAAGGGGTGTTTAGTACATCTGAGTGAACCAAGGGAAAACTTTAGTCATAATCAAGAACAACAACTTGATTTGTATCCTGTCTTTCTACCCAAGGCAAGAGGATCAGCTACATTAACTAGGCCACAAAATACATCAGAAAACACTTGGGGGAGTAATTCAGTCTTTGCGGAGGGGAAACAGCTTCCAGCTTCCACATCTGGTACACTGGTAGTCACGAAAGCTATCCACCTGAACGTGAAACTCCGTTATATGAATCTCTGTGCAGAGAACCATACCTTTCAGGAAGACCTAGGACGCAATTAAACCATCAGAAAGACTTGTCTTTTTGAACCTGGCCGGGCTTTTAAATCAATTAAACCCTTTGTCCTAAATGGGTGATATATTCAAGAATCTAGGCATAATTAATATACAGCACAAATCTTGAATATATGCCCACCCAGTCCCCAAATTGACTGCCCAACGTACCTTTCTTTTTAATTTTTGTTGGCTTTGGGGGTTTCATATTGCCCACCACCTTCTCCGCATTGACATCTGAAAGCAAGCCCTCCTGTTGCTCCTCTTCAAAATCATATACAGACACATCCACATCTTTTCCCTCCTCAGTGTAACGGAGTTTGCTTTTTTTGGTTTTCTTTGTCTTTTTGGTGGGGGGTTGATAGTCTGGGTCTTTCTGCCAGTTAGGATCCTCCTGAGGCTGAAGTTCCCCTTGCTCCAATGTCTCCACCTCACCATTTGCCCCAACCTTTACTACCTGGAAGCCTTCTGGCAAAGGGAGCGTGTGACAGATCATGGGCTCTCCCTCCTGGAGGCCACCCTTAGAGACCTCATTTTCATAGGCCCCCTGAAGTTCTTCTACAGAAGTGGTAGCAACAGGTACAGATACTGGGACGGGCACTTGGACAAGCTGGAGTTCGCCCAGGTTGATAGGCTGTTCTTCCATGTTCACAACCTGCAGGGTTATTATTTGTGTGTCATCCACAGTAGCTTCAGCTTCTTGTTGCACTGCACCTTCCATGACTTCTGTCTTCATCTGAAGCAGCGTTGGATCAAGCTGCTCCATCATGACCATCTGGACACCAGTGTTGACATCCTGTACTACTTCAGTCCCATCTGCTTGGTTGGGTGGCATCGGGCAAGCATCCTCCTCCTGCCCACCTTCCCGACGTCTCTGATATGTCTTCCGTTCTTTGCCTTTAATGAAAGTTTCAGATTCTTCACCGATAGCTTCAACTGCTTCTGCGTCCATGTCACCTTCCTGGTGAGAACAAAAAGCAAGCATTCATTTTGGCACCTTGCATGAATTGTTGGAGCAGATTCTCAGAACCCTTAAAGCACTTTGTCAGATAATGACAGACTGCATCTGCTGAGAAAACGATCAGACTTCTTGTATTGTTAACAATCGTTAAAACAGGAATCATACACCCTTCCACTGAGCATAGTGACCTACCATTTGCCAATCCCATTACTCTCCTGCCCAGGACAGAAGAGAAACGGGTTCTGATAGAATAGACCTATTTTATAATTCTCCCAAGTTGAACATACCAAAAATGACATTTCTTAAGTGCCCTGTGCCTGTTGTAGTGAGATGATCCAACCACCAGGGATCAGTAATGTGACAGTATCTGCTTCAGAGCAGCGCCTCCCTACAGGATCTGGGTCCTTTTTTTTCCCCAGGTCTCTCTCCAAGGAAAATCGAAAAAGCTACCATACAGTTTGGAGATATGAATAGGGAAGCGGTAAAGGATAGAGGGAGGAAACAACACACACTTCCCATATCCACGCCCAATCAGCTGTTACTGGGCACAGAGAAGAGGATGCAGTAGAGATGGGGAGAACAAGAATGGAGATTAACAAAAAAAAAAAGGGGGGGGAGCAATATATGCAAAGAGGGAAGCTGTTCACAAAAGTAAATAGAAGCAAAGGATAAATCCAGTTGTTTATTAAAATAAAATTCAAGAGGAAGAAAAGCAAAAAATAATCAGAGGCTCTGGTTCTTGTGAAGTGAATCTTGCTTCCAGGTAAGGTAGAACTATTGTAAACACTCGGGAGATTTACAGAAAATAACTGTTCCCATAGCTTGATCAAGGGTCAAAGTTGGGCAGGGCACCTGTTACTTTCTAGATGTTCTTGGATCCCAATTCCCATGATTCCTGATTACTGGCCATTCTGGATGGCCCTGACCGAAACTAGAATGACACAGATTCCCCATTTCTGGACCAAACTTAGAGACTTCAGAGAAAAGATGTAAGCATATAATGAAGGCTTCCATTAAAATAAATGTCACTTGAGTGCAGCTCCTATATTAATCTCCAACATTTTAGGTAAGGTTGAAATACCCTCCAGTCTTAGATTGGTCACCAGTCAGTGTGAACAATCCTGGACTACACAGACCACAATACCCAGGTTCATATACCATGCTACGCTCTAACCTATATTTCATGTTTCTACCTAAGTAAAATTTAATCCCAGACATATCAACTTCACTTGTTAGATACAAATTGCAGAATTTCTAAAAGATTCTCAGATTTGCTCTGGCACCTATTCTGATGGAAGGGGTTCTCTGACATAAGTCCTGGCAGTAAGGAACACCACACCACAGTCGGACATCTGGATTTGCCAGATCAATACCGGAAGTGGCACGCACATAGTTTTGCTATAGAATTGGTCCGTAAGAATTCCTGAAGAAAAAAGGGTAACGTGTTTTAACTGGAAGCACCCAACAGGTAAACTGCAGGAAATACTAGGCTGAGAAGCCCTGACACTCTGTTCTGGTTTTGATGGTTAAAAGCTTTAAACCCATATATCCTTTCTAAAGCTAACTCTGTTGTTTTCTATCAGCAGCAGTTGGAGAGGCTCGGAACTACCTTCCCTATCTAGTAGCGACTAGCACGATGAAACACAAGCACCTGTTTTTAAGCTTCCCAAGTCTACCTCCGCAGACATGGACCACATGGCTGTGAGGGTGGTGGCTGGCTTTCTTTGTTAACAGATGGCAATGTTACATCTACCAATGGGAGGTCAAAATCATTAAAAAAAATCACCAGATTAGTTCCCATGCCACATATTAAAGAAGAGGATTTCAGTGCTTGATTTATTTTTAAGTGACTGATACATGAGGAAACTAGACAGAAATTCAGGAAGGAAGGATGGGACTGCAAAAGGAGGAACATAACTGGTCAGACCTAGACACAGTTCTATGACAGATAAAGTTATATCCACTGATGAACTATGTGCCTGGCCCTGTACTATATACAAACTCTCAACAGAAAAAATTCCACGGTTGGTGGAAGGAATGTAACACAGGGCTTCCTAGAAAACTTTACAGCCTTAAAATATATAGCACTTCCAGAGTTGCATTCACAAATAACTCTAAATCAGGATTTTAAACCATGTTTTGTCTTCTTTGGCACATAACTGAAAGTCATAATGAGAGGGCTCATATATCACATAACCCCCCTCAAAAACCTCCACCCCATTATGACTAATTAGTGCGATGTGTGAACCCAACTAGTGTGTCAGTTTAGGATTTTACAGCTCTGAGCTTAAAATCAGAATAAATTTACTTAACAAGGAAATTACATTAATATTTCAACACATGTCTGCAGCACAGAGAAATTAATAGGACTATGCACACTTAGAAAATTATACTGAAGTGATTTGGACTTCACATCAGCATTAACTGGTCTCTGGTATTCAATAAAACACACAAACTTTATTTTTTTTCCAAGCTTCTGTGCAAGCCTTAAAAAGAAGCAGCTGTATTAATGAACAGAACCATTAAAGCAGAGCTTTCCAAACTGTGTGTGGCGACACAAAAGTGTGTTGCCACACACAGCGTGGTGTGTCGCCACACCACCCGGAAGCGGCGGTGAGCGCGTGCATGGTGGCAGCCGCTGCCGCCATGCACACGCGCGCCGCCACACGCCCCCCTGCGCCCCCCGTGTCGCCGCCGCGCCCCGTGTCGCCGCCGCGCGCACCCCCGCGCGCCCTCCTGCACCACCGTGCGCGCTCCCCCCCGCCGCTGGTGTGTCGCCAGCGGCGGCACTTTGGAAAGCCCTGCATTAAAGGAATGCAACTTTAATGACATTCTTAATGTAGCCACATCTTCCTTCAGGCTCATGACGTACTGTGCTTGAAGAAGATCCAAATCGCTTTTTCAGTATCATTTTTGAAATGTGTATAGCCCCAGAAACCAGAAATGTTAATACTCAACTTTTGCACCAAGGACAACAGAGTAACGTTTTTCTTTGTAGCCCAGGATTACTCTTAAAAACACACACACACACACACACACACTCTTAATTCCTCAGACACGTGGAAGAGGGACTTTTTGGTGTTGGGGATTGTTTTGTTTTTTAAGAAAATGGGTGTATTAAGCATAGGAGAGGATTCCTGTTCCAGAAAAATAATGATGCCATTTCATTTTAGTGTTATGATTTTAGGATTGCTGAGGTGATGTCTATGCCTACCCCCAAAAAAAGGGGAGCAGGGGAGACACGTAAAGTTGGTATTGCAACACAGACTGTTCCTGTGGTATTAACTAAATTCCTAGACATGTCTTTTAAAAATGTATAGAAACGGAAGTGTTAGGTGTCAGTGGAAGATGCTTCTCTGAAATATTCTCATTTGTCTTTGATGAAGAATTGTTAAACAAGCAGAGAATACACCATCTGCTAAAACGTAAGCTTGTTTATTTTAGTAAATCCCTTTTACCATATAATAGTTTCTCACCATTGTGGCACATCAGTCACATAAACAATCTTCTCTTTCTTTTTCTTCCAAGATAACTTCTTTTCTTACTCTGGTATGACTTGTTTAGCCACAGGCATTGTACCCTGGTCTGCTTATCTGCAAATATGAAGCGAGGGTTAAAAATATTGAATAGCAATACACTTTTGGTCAAGAATAATTGACATAAGTAGCAGCAATAACCACTTAGATAGCTTTGAAAAGAGGAGGACAAGATCATCACAGATAAATGTATTATTATCTATCTGCCATGACAATACACTGAAAACTCCTTATTCAGAATAACTCTAAATACCACTAAATAGAGGGAGATAATTGTTTCCAGCAACCCCAGTTTTGTTGGTCACTGCTGGAAACAAGAGCCTTGTCAGAGAGGAATAACTATAGGGTGGATCCAACAAGGCTCATGTTACATATCTAATATCATAAACCTATAACAATTTACTTGGAACCAATGAGTTCAATAAATCTATTCTAAGGAAAGTATAATGGAGACTGTAGTTAGTTTCAACCACTTAGAAATGCCACTATTAAGACTTCTGTCTTAAGGATTCTGCTATTGCACTCAGAAACAAAATGAGAAAAAATTGAGCTAACTATACTAGCCAGCAAGTCAGTAAGATCTCAGTCTGCAGCTTTTGATAGTCATACAGCTGTGTTTCAATGAATGAAGCACAGGCAATCACCTTCATTCACCAGCTTCACTCAGGAGCTCAGCTGAACAGCCACCTATTTTTTCTATAATTTTTTCCATCATTCACTGCAAGCATTTTCAAGAATTCTGTCAATTTCAGTTTAATTCCATATAATTTTATGCCCATCACAGATGAATGTATAAACTGCTTCTACTGGATAGCACTGTATCAAAGGGCTGATATGTACTTATAGCTTGTATACAGAAGAAACAAAATCATGCAGCTTAGATGGAAGGGGAGAGGGAGGCTGGTGGAAAAGTCAGCACCCCCTTGAAAAATTGTTGGGCTGGAGATGTCAGCTTCTCTCAGCTTACTTCCATGGGCCTTTGTTTTTACCACTGAAATCACAGCACTCCGCAATGCAATAAGAAAGGGAGTCATTATTTGTACAAGGTTGCATTTATATTTCATATTTTAGTAAATACATTTATGTATTTTTAAAATAATCCTTGTGACACCTTTGATGAAGACAATAGAAGATGGCAATTAGCCACAAAAAGTCCTCTTCAGCCGTTTTAAGACTCTGGATATGGAGCTTCTTGTATTTGGAAAAGCTCCAGTTATTAGAAGCTCAGCTTTGGTAGCCCTTTAAAATGAATCTCTTCACCCAAGCTTTGGGATTTATCCTATAGACTAGTTACTGCTGATTTTAAATAAGAGTGGTGAAAAGCCAAGGACATGGTTGTGAGGAGACAGAGGAAGGGGAAGTGCTGGGAAATGTGGGAGGAGGGCAGGCTGGTGGGATATGCCATGCTGGAATAGTCAACAGCTGAAGTGAGACAAGGAAGGACAGGCAGACACTGGGAAGATGGGGGGATAGGGGTCCAATGAGATATGCCATACTGTGACCTGCTGAGAGGAGAGATGGGTTCATGTGCAGCAGCCTTTCCCTACTCACCCCATAAATCAGCCTACGATTCCTGCAGGTTTTGTTTCGGTTGAAACCTGGAACAAAAAAAAAACATTTCAGGATTTATTTCTGCCAAACCACAGCCAATCCAAAAAAGATTGGCAGAAGGTGTTGTTTATTATGTTCGAAATAAAATGCATTTTCAAAATGAAACACATTTTTTATTTTGTAGACACTTCTACTCTCAATTTTTCTTATCCAAAACAACTTCTGTATTAATAAAAATCATGGTATATCTAGCACTTTGTAGAAGGGTGGACCTGCATGATGTAAAGAAAGGAATGCCCTCCAGCCACTCATTTCCCCATTATTTTTCAACAGCCCCACATACTGTTGAAATCAGGGAAATGAGCTTAATTGAGTGATATCTGTTAGAGCCTGAAGACAAAACTGAAGGTGTTCCTTTAAGCTGAAGAGTGGAACACAGTTGGAGCTGAAACCTGAAGATCCAGAGGGAAAACAGCAACATAGCTGAACTTGCCTGAAGGTGCTCCATTTGACACTCTGGCAGAGTGAAGGCCAGGAAGAGGCTCACTGTCGGATTTGGTGGGGAAGGCAAGAGGCTAAGCAGAGGAGGCCACTGAAGAGGTACGTAATATTAAGTGGTTCAGTGGCCAAGGCCCTTATGGTCAAGGCCTACTGAAGAGGCCACAGCAGCAGTGACCCACCAAAGTGGATCAAGTGGCTGCCAACTTCAAGATAGGCTAAAATTGGCCAGAGCAGCTTCCTGGAAAAGAGCACCGGGGGTGGGTGGGGGGGGTGGGCCAGTGCGAGGAATTCTCAGGGTAACATTCACATCACGCCCTGTAGGCCAAATTAGTCTCAGTAAGCTTTTAGTTGGCCCAAAGGTTAATCCTCATGGTCCACAGAGGAACTATGGGTGCCCCTATAAATTAGCCAGGACCATAGCGGTAGAAAGCATTGGGACCATTATGTACCTTGGGGAAGGATTATGCTACTAATCTGAAATAAATCTGCAAATAAACTACCCAGATCACAGGATTTGTCATTCCACCCCTCTGCCTGATACCATTCTAGGTTGATTCTATAATACCTCTCTTTCTCCTAAGGTTGCTTGGGGACTAAACATGAGATCATGAACTGTACAGAGTTCACTATTTAAGTTGGAATCAGTGGGTTCAAAGGAACTCAATCCCTTATCAGATGGCAGAGTATTTTAAACTGAGTCCACTAGCACTGGATACACTGATGTATTTTAGAGAATATATGGTTTGTAATTCAAATGCATGTCAGAGTCAGAGACAGAGACTGGAACCTTTTCAGTACTTTCTTGAACACCTTTAATTCTACTATTCCCCACTCTTGGCTTCAGTATCATAGATTACATGAACATAAGTAAGTCACATGCAATGAAACTATAGTGGAAGATTCAAAGAATTACCTAACTTAAGATGTGACCAAAAACAAAGTGCACTATTTGGGAGAAGGGGGCAAAATTACACATACACACAGGCACACCCATTTTACCTGCCACCTATCAGATACGTAGTCCAGAACACTTGTCAGGGAGATAACTGGTGAAGAAGGAGGGGGCTCCCTCCATGGGGATAAATGCATGCACAGTACTGAATCGCTTTGCCTTCCACACAAGAGGCTGAAGAAGACACGACCCTAATTTCTTGGGCCTTTTCTCTGAGCATTACTAGTTCATTTTAGTTTAGCTGGATTCTGTCTAGCAGAACAGAACAATAAAACACTAGAGCCTGTACACCAAGTCTCAGCGTGTTCCTTCACTCAAAGTCAGGGCAACACTACTTCAAAAGGCAGGGCCAGAAAGCCCTAATATTTAAGGCTGGAGTATGACTACGGGAATTGCAAGTTCACTTCTGCTGTACATAAACATGCTCTGCTTTATATTCTAAAGACTAATTTACAATTTATTGCAAATCAAAATACAGTGGCTAGAGAATATTAAGGGATAGTTTGTGCCTTACCCTCCAACCAAGAAAGGGGGACTCAGAACACTAATTTTAAAATTTTAAAACCACCATGGATAATAAAGGGGAATGGATTCTCAAAAATTCTATTTTCTATAATCTATTATTCAAATGCACCATTCTGCAATAAACTAGGTTGACTACTGGGATTAATTTTAGGGCTCTTGCCTTAAATATGCTCTGAACAACCAGCCTGAATTACTGTTTATCAAAATAGTACAAGTTGCCTGTGACAAGTTGCATGCAGTAATACAATACAGAGATTTGTATAGGTTAAAAAGACTCATCACCTGAAGTATAAGAATGTTATATTAAAATCTTTTAAATCCAATATTAAATGTGCCTTTAAACTATCTTAAAACATCATTTTCAGTCTCAATATTTATAAAACAGATTCCTACATTGTTGCTTTTGGCTCAAAAATTCAGAATATTTACATACATACATACATACATAGTCCTGTCAGAAACAAAATTCAGAATGTATTGTCGAAGGCTTTCACGGCCGGAGCTCAATGGCTGTTGTGGGTCTTCCGGGCTGTGTGGCCGTGTTCTGGAAGTTGTGGTTCCTAACGTTTCGCCAGCATCTGTGGCCAGCATCTTCAGAGGGCAGGAGCACAGATAGAAGCAAAATCTCTGTCTGTGCTCCTGCCCTCTGAAGATGCTGGCCACAGATGCTGGCGAAACGTTAGGAACCACAACTTCCAGAACACGGCCACACAGCCCGGAAGACCCACAACAGCCATAAAATTCAGAATATTTCAATAAACAAACAAACACATCAAGTCCTGTCAGAAACAATCAGGGTACATTCAGTCTTTCACAGAGCTGCTAGCAGAAAAGCCAACACAATTGTTAGAAGTACAGATTGATACTAGACAAATCCAGACATTGGAGATAAGGCTGGATGTGTGTCTGATTCCATGGCAAGGTGAATGCAGTTAAATTAACCAATTGCCAGGAGAGTTCAGGGACTTTAAGGCTTACACAAAACCCAGGAGATTACTGCCAAAGCAAGGTGGAGGTGGAGCATAAGAGTTTGCAACTCTGAACCATATTTTACAATATGCTCTTAATATCAGGCCACGGGAAGAAAGTATCTCCAATACTGTGGACCATTCAGCAAAATGTAGTAAGGATTAAGCCCCCTCTAAAATCAATGGAACTGCAATGCAGGATTAAATTCAATTTGTTACAGCAATACAGCAGTCATGTAATACTTGCTGGACTGATTCAATCGGTTCCAACATTAACCAAGCCCTAACCCTTTTTCTTTTGTGTTTTTAAAAATTCTTCATTGAAAGAATACAGAATATAAGCAAAGTACACAACAATAACAAAATTAAACTAAACAATAGATAAAAATGAAAATGATAAAAGACAAGAAAAAGGAAACAAGCAAGCAAACAAAATAATTCTACCTTACATATTAAACTTACAGTTAGTGGTTTACAAAAAAATACAATTATACAATCATGTATAACACCATATTATAATCAGATACAAAATATTATTGTAAAATATCATAAAATCTATGCCAAAGAACATATTGCTTAATCCTTGGATTAGTAGAAAATATTGCCTTTCCAGGACAGGTAAGTTACACATTTCCAAAAGTCAATCCTTAATATCTGGACTATGATCACTTTTCAATTCTCAGTATTATTCTTTTAACCACCCCCACCATGCATGGTACAACCATAATTCCTCATAGCCAAAGATTCTGTCTATATAAGTCAGGTTTTATTTCTATAATTATATTGCTTGGAATAACATCATATTAACATATTTAACATTTAAAGATTTCCCCATAAATCATATACATTAAAATATTATTCCAGAAAAGTGTCAAGAATCCACAGGACTATATCATATGGGTTAATGAACTCTAATATTTTTTACATTTCCAATGTCCATCCTTTCCAGTAAATTCTTTGGGGAGTCCAATACATTCTAAATACAATTTTTTTTTCATGATCATGGCATCTCCCCTGCCAGGTAAGTAGAGGAGGGTGAACCGAAACTTAAAACAAGGGAAATGTTAGAGTTGGAAGGTTTTACATATCACTGGTTTGCTTATGTGCAATTGTCATAATGTTTCAAAGTGGATAAAAAGAATTATAAATTTGTTAATGAAACAACTCAATTTGAAATGGAACTCTGCACAAATGATGAACATGTTATTACTAAGATGTATAAAATGTTACAGATGAACTTGGAAGATGAACACGTTAAAGAATGCATGATTAAATGGGCTAAGAACTTTGGGTATAACATTATGCTTGAGCAATGGGAAAATATGTGGAACAAAGGTTTGAAATGGTTGTTGTGGGTTTTCCAGGCTGTGTGGCCGTGTTCTGGCAGTTTTGGTTCCTAACGTTTCGTCAGTCGCTGTGGCTGGCATCTTCAGAGGACAGGAGCACAGCTAGAAGATTCTCTCTGTGCCCAAGTGGAGGGTGTGTCTTCCTGCTGGTGTTTATATCTGCTGAGAGGGTGTGTGTCTTCTGTGGGTCATTTACAAGAGATTAGGAGAGGGTTTATTGTGGTGATTAGGGGGTGTGGTGCTGACATGTGTGGGATTAGCACATCTATTGTGTGAGTTGTTTGCATATTTCTGTGGTTGAGTAGAGTTCATTGACCTTTTGCAAGCTGTGTTTTTCAGGACTGGCAGCCAGGTTTTGCTGATCTTTAAGCTTTCTTCTTTTTTATTGATATCAATAAAAACACAACACAGCCTGGAAAACCCACAACAACCATTGGATTCCGGCCGTGAAAGCCTTCGACTATACAAAGGTTTGAAATTCACTTTGAATTATAATTTAAAAGAGATTTTTTAATAAAGTGATGTATCATTGGTATTTAACCCCTGATAAGCTCTCAAAAATGTATAATGGTGTAACAAATGTTTGTTGGAAATGTTTACAGGTTGAAGGAACTTTTTATCATCTTTGGTGGACCTGTGAGAAGGCTAAAAAGTTTTGGGATCAAATATGTACTATTATCCAAAAGATTCTCAAAGTGAACATACAAAAAAAAAAAAAAAAAAAAACCAGAACTGTTCCTCTTGTGTTTGATGGAGAAGGAGCTAGAGAAACAATATGGAACTTTACTTTTAGATATTACAGCTGCAAGACTTTTATATGCACAACAGTGGAAAGATTCACAAATACCTACAGTAGAAGACTGGATTATTAAATTGGTGGACTTGGCTCAAATGGCCAAGTTAACAGCATTAATAAGAGAAAATACTGTTTCAGGATTTATCTCTACTTGGCTTTTTATCTCTACTTTTAGATTACTTGCTTGTGTTGGAAAAAAATGAAGTTTTGACTGGCTTTTAGTGATTAAATGGTTTGTATTAATGGAAATAATGTTACTATGGTTTAACTAATGGTAAGAGATTATATTTATAAATGTATCTATATCTGTATTGGAGAAAGTCAGAAGTCACTTTCTGTTTCTGCTTTCTGTCTATTTGCACTTTTATAGTTTTTTTACATTTTTCTTTAGTTCTATTTTCTAGCTTTTCTATATTTTCTATTTTCTATTGTAGCTATACTTTGAAAACTAATAAAGTTCTTATAAAAATAAATACTTTTTTTTGATGAATCAGCTTTAATTTCAAATCTTTTGATACCATTTTAACATTTTTAAGAACAATAAAGTTACTGATGGGGCATTATTGGAGATTCTAATTCTTTGGTCCATGTTTGATATATTCAATAGTGTCTCTTTATAAAAATATTCTTGAACTTTTGATAAAGATATGTTGTGGGTTTAAAAGCACATTTAACTCTTTTGTACAATTCAGTATTAGCCTAAAGAGTGCAGAACAGTAAATTAAGGATCATATGATGTTCATCTATTTAATGGTAGCAAAAGGATTTAAAAAAAAGAAACCAAGTGTAACAATAAAAAGAACAATTAATTAGTTATTTGCCAATAAACCACACTTTAGAATAGCTGAGGAAACAGACTGACCACAAATGGATAATACTTGAGAACTGTAATTTTTTAAAACACAAATGGCCAAGCTATCTGACTTAAAAGACCACTGAGAAAATTATCTTTTGGGAACGTTTAATGGGTTTTTATATGACAAAAGCAGAAGTGTAACCATCAGGTTAAAGAAGGAATGGTTCCCACTGACAGAACGTGTTGAAGATGCTGCACACCACCAACTACCACCACTAATTCATATGTACCCTGGACAACCCCAATGACATCAATTCATCCTAATAACATATTTTAGCCTTTTCATTCATTAGCACACCTAACCCTTCACTTCCCTGCATGTAATCATAAATTCAACTCCACAAGATCAGACTACCTTTATTCAGATTTAGTACATTCTTCCCCTTTGTCTTAGTTTCACAGATATACAATATATCTATTTTTCTTTCTTTGGTTTTATTTGTTAATACCTACACCAGGACAATACCCTTTATGCTATTTATTTACAATTATATAGCTGCCCATCTCATATAGTGACTTTTTACATTCCGATTCAGAGTATTCTATACTTTTTAGTAACGTAAGATACAGACTAGGTCATCAGCCTTAGTCATATCTTCACTACATGCAGCATTTTGTGGTAATGGTGAAGCAAGTAATGCTCAATTTTTACCCATTTTAGCCAGTATGCACAATAGCAACCAAAGCCCAATTCTGCTCCAAGTACACTCACAGTATTTTATGCAAGGTGGGATTTCTAACTTCTAATCTAGAAACTATCTTGTAAAACAACATACTGTTGCTCAGATCCCACCAACCAGGAAATATATGCAGTCATACTGAAACACACTGAATTTATTTATTTAATTTTTATCCCGCCTTTATTATTTTTATAAATAACTCAAGGCGGCGAACATACCTAATACTCCTTCTAATACTCCTTCCTCCTATTTTCCCCACAACAACAATCCTGTGAGGTGAGTTGGGCTGAGAGAGAGGGACTGGCCCAAGGTCACCCAGCCGGCTTTCATGCCTAAGGCAGGACTGGAACTCACAGCCTCCTGGTTTCTAACCCAGCACCTTAACCACTAGACCAAACTGGCTATTCATGCTGCATCAACTTACGGACTAATATACTATGTTCAAGGTAACATTGTTTTTATAATTCTAAATCAGATCCATGTTAAAACTGGAAAGAATCGCTAACATGCAACACTTTTCCATCTCAGACCAAGGCAAGCCAGTGATGTAACCCAAGATTTTAGCATCCTCTTCATAGGTTTCCCAGAAGCAACTGGATGGCCTCTGAGGAAACAGAACTGAAGAGGCCTTTGGTCTGATCCTCCACAGCTCTTATGATTATCACAAATCGCTTCGGGCAATTATCTCTCATCTCACCCTATCCTAATCTGAGGGAGGGAGTCGGCAGGCCTACCAACTTTCCACTGGCAGCTGCACGGCTGCTTGATGGGGCATAGGCTTCCTTTTGAACTGTCAGACTTCAAATCCAAAAAGCAACACAGTAAAAATAGGTTGGCAAGCAAGGCATAAAATAAATAGGCACATTTCTACTGAATTCCCATTGTGATTGAACTCCACCGTCCTGGAATCAAAGCAAGCCCTTAGAGAAGGGCCCGGGATTGAAGACAGCAGCAGCTTTCAGGGCTGCGAGAATTAAACCTCCACGAACATATGGCACGAGGATGGGGAAAGAAAAACCCCTACAGCAGCCTGCCTGGCCTCCATTTTCCGGCTGTCGGAAACCCTGTAGAAGCACCCTCCCTAAACGATCTGAGAGAGGAGTGGGGTGGGGAAAGAGCTGGCAAGCCGAGAAAGGAGAGAATCCAAGGTTATGGGCAGGCATGTTGTGGGAAACGAACGAGGGAGAGCCCCGAAGCTGCCATCCCCGAGACACTGATCCGGAGGCATAAGGTGAGAGTAAAAAGAAGACCCCGGAGTGAACTCATCCCGGCTCCGGGGCGGGCGGGCGAGCTCGGGCGTCCCCGCCTGGCGCTCGCCCGCGCTGCATGGCGCTGCAGCTCAGCCTGCCTTGCAAGAGGGAGCTCGAGTCCCGCTCTTGAGCTCGCAGCGCCTCTCACTCCGCAACGCGCACAGCGAGGAGGTGGCCGGCGGGAGCAGGCGGGCAGGGACGGACGGCGGGACGGACGCCCCGGAGGACCCAGGCGGAGGCCGGGGACGGTCAGCCGGGACGGGAGGCGGCGGCGGAGGCAAGCGGGGGGGCGAGGAGGAAGGCGAAAAGGCGGAGGCGGGCGGGGAGCGTCGTGGGGCAGAGGCGCCTGGGCAGCCCGCGGAGGAAGCGGGAACCAGCCGCGAAAGAGGCTGGATCGGGAAGGGGAGCCGCGAATGCGTCCGGGAAGCGAGGAGGGCGGTGCTGCTGCGGGACGGGGAAGGGCCGAGGCGGCCGGGAGCGCCCGGGCCGCCGATTTCGTAATGGCGTCGAGGCAGCGCGGCGAAACCCGGGAGATCCCCCGGCACCGGCAGCGCGGGGTGGGGGCTCCCTGCTTCTCGGGGCGGCCATCTAGCGGCCGGCCGGGTTTCGGCGGCGCAGAGCCGGCGGCCCCCCGACGGCCGAGGGTTTGACAGGCACCGGAGACAGGGCGGGAGCGCGGGCGGCGGAAGCCTGCAAGGCCGACTCGCAGCGGCAGCCGCGCCTCGGCGTATTTCCCAGGCCTGGCCTGGTTCCGGCAGAGGCGCTGCGCCGCGAGGCCGATGGGCGGCAGTACCAGGCCGGCATCAGGGCGATGGGGACGGTAGAGGGAGACAAAGCCCCGCTCCCCAGCGGCGGCGGCGGCGGCGCCGCGGCGGGTCCCAGCCCGAGCCCCATCGTGACACCTAGAGGCCGGAGAAAGCGACTGCAAACCCCCCGCGCCGCTTACCTGCCCCGGAGGCGCCTCCGGGCCGCCCCTGCTGCCCCGGGCCCCGCCCCGTTGGGCTCTGCAAAGCGCCTGCTGTCGCTGCCCCGCCGCTAGCGGCCACCGCCAGCGCCCAGCACCAGCTCGCGGTTTAATCGCTCCACAGTCGCCTCGGACACAAAATGGCGGACGGGGCGGACAGTGCGCCTGCGCGAGCCCGGCAGCCGCGGCCGCCGGACCCGATCGAAGGGAGGAGGGAGCGGGAGAAGCGCCCGCGCGGGGCACCATGGGAAGGAACGCTGGGCGCTAACTTCAAATGCGGAGGGCCTGCTCGGGCGGCGGCGTTAAGCCAGGCGCGGAGAGGCCGTGACGTCACGCCCCACGGGCGCCCCGGGGAGGGTGGCCGGGACCCTGACGGCCCACGCTCTGAAGCCCACTGACGGGCTCCCCGGCTGCCTGCCTTTTCCTGCTCCTGCCTCTTCCCCCGTGGGTCGGGGCTCGGGGGCAAGAAGGGCGCGGGATCTATCGGCCGCCCTCCCAGGAGGGCGCGTGGTGTTGAGGCGGAACGGTTTGGGCGGGAAGGAAGAGGGCGAGGCAAAACAAACGGTAGCGCGCGGAGGCTTCGAGGGCGGGGACCTTTTGCTCTCGACGGAATGGGCGACGTCGCCCTCTGGCGCCTCCTGCAGGCGACGATGCCGCATGGGCAGGGCCATCGAGGCCCGTCGTATTCGTGATAGTATAAAGAAGCCTACACACAAACACGTGTGTATATTTGTATGTGTGAATGGGTCTTTGTATATATATATATATATATATATGTGTGTGTGTGCATGGGTCTATATATATGTATACACAGACACACACAGACAATATATGCACCATTGCAAACTTAAGACTACTGCCTGCAGACAAACATAACAGATCGCCCACAGCTGGGTCAGTGGAGTGGAATGACCTTTCTTCGTTTCTCAAGGAGTAGAACCTATTCAATTCAAAGATAAATCCAAATGCTTCAAAGCAGCATGAATGCATAATCTGAGAAGAGCCTTTGTTGTTCAGAGGTGCTAGAATGGGTCTTATCTGCAGGACCCCATGACGT
The DNA here is from genome assembly GCA_023362775.1 of Charina bottae. NCBI lineage: Eukaryota > Metazoa > Chordata > Lepidosauria > Squamata > Charinaidae > Charina > Charina bottae. The sequence goes on from JALMGJ010000015.1 coordinate 13,990,687, forward strand.
GATATAGACGGGTAGTAGGGCATAATGGCTAAAAGCTGCAAGACTGTCCTTTCCAGGCACGTGCATATTTCGCAGAAGGCATAGAACTGACTACGAGCCTTCAAAGAGAGTTATTGCTTTCCTTGAAATTTCCGAGGACAGTATGTCCTTAACGGGCAGATTTCACATATTCCGGTAATCCACATATGAGTTAACAATGTACAGCTTTCAAAACAGGAAATGGTGGTTGGAAGAGAATAAGATACACATCTTATCCGCACCAGTAAAAATCCATGTTTCAATTTTAAAAAGACCCCTATATTCCAATGAGGTAGGAAATACACGGCAGCCAAGTGCTCCCATTGCTGTATTTCTTAACCACTAATCTCCACAAAAAGGTAAAAACAAGTCCAAGTCAGCTCTTGGGGATATCTGATACATCCATGTGGATTTCTTGGCAACACTACAGAAGTGGTTTGCCATTACCTTTTTCTGTTTTTCTATTTTTCAGTTTCTCAGTGGAGTATAAAAATCAGGAATCTGGTAGCGCCCTTTCTGACTAACACATTTTATTAAAAGGCATAAACTTTCCAAAACGTACACCTTTTTTTAAAAGTGTTAGTCAGAAAATGCACTACCAGACTTCTGATTTTTTTGTCACCGTAGACTAACTCAGATCTCCTACAATTTGTTCTCCAGGCCCGGTCTACAGTTCCTCTAGTTTTCTTTAATTAGTCATGGATTGACTCTCTGTGGGTTTCATTTCTTTCAGCAGAACGTGTCCGTTTACAGAGAGTTCTAACCAGGGTTCTGGAAAAAGAAATCCACTACACCAGGGGTCCCCAACCTGTGGGCCACGGCCTGTTAGGAAGTGGGCCGCGGGGCTCCCACCTGCAAACCCCACCCCCCGGTGCGCGCAATTGGCTTCCACCTGCAAACCCCACCCCCCGGTGCGCACGATTGGCTCCCGCCTGCAAACCCCCCCGGTGCGCATGATTGGCTCTCGCCTGCAAACCCCCCCCCCCCCATGGTCCTTGGTGTCTTCCATGACCAGTTCCTGGTGCCAAAAAGGTTGGGGGGCCCTGCAGTACACTGTAAAATCATGACCTGTCCCATCTTGCAACAAAGGAAAAGGTGTGATCAGGTTCATTACTTTGTGTGATTTGCCATCACAAATTGCCGCAGCCAGTAGTTTAGGTGAAATTAAGGTAAAGCCACCAATGTTCACTAACTGGGATTGTTGTATGGAAACCCAAGTAACAGAATATCAGTTACTGAGCTAAGAGCAATGAGAGAGGTGTTTTGACTCAGTTGTGCTGGTGGGTTTTCTCCAAACATCTGATTGGGCACTGTAGCTGATGTTCGCATGCAGTTAATTTAACTGTGGTTTACTTGGCCCATTGTGTTCGCACAACATGCTAAACTAGAATGGCCCACTGTGTCACAAGAACACAAGGAAATAGGATGCTGGATTAAATAGACCTTTGAACTGATCCAGGGTAAGTTCTGTTATGTCCATTTTACTTTTAAAATGTGGTCACCTTAGGGGAGATGTCAGATGACCTGTAGCACAATATTTTATTCCTCTTTTTGAGCATTTTGTCAGAATCTGTTGAACATGTGGATCGCTTTCTTAAACATGCTATTTTTTGGAAAGCATGTTTTTGATGTTTGTTTTTGCGTTGTTTTTACTGTGAGACTAGGCTGAAGCTGCCATAACCTAAAGATGAAGCAGGCAGGTAGGCAGAGAGGACAAAGCCAGGAATCTTGTCTATGAGATCCCTTTTGGGAGGTAGATAAGAAGGAAGCAAGTTGTTAAGGAAACAAAAGGAAAAATGTCACCTGAACCAGACAGAGGAAGATGGGCCTGAGCACATGGAAACCCCCACCCCAAATCCATCAACAGCTACCAGACTTGTAAATTAACAAGGCAAGAGTAGCTGCCAGTCTTGTGAATCAAGGCAAGAACTTTTGGGGATAAAAGGGGGCTCAAAACCCGCCCACTCCTTGAGTCGTTCTTGGATCCAGACTTGGCAGCTTGGCTTCCGTCCCTCTAGCTAGTGCCTGGCAGCCTAGTGGGAACGACGTGGGTAAGTGTGTGTGTGTGTGTGTGAGAAAGAGCAATTGTACCTTGCAACCAGTAAAGTTTTGCTGTTACTTTAAATTCACTGGGTCTCCGTGTATTACAAAGAACCTGTTGTGCCTCAGTGTTCGGTTGGAAGTTATTTGTGTGTGTAATCCTAATTATTTCCCCGGCTGTTGACCAGGGCTGTGTGTCTTGTCTGCTCAAGCCGCACCTATCTGGAAAACCCAGGTAGAAAGCAAGGGGGGCAGACAGATCCGCGTGCTTCAACAGTCTGTGAGTGAGTGATTGACCATAAGCCGAACCTGGGAGCAGCGTTGTGTAACATTAGGCAAAAGGTTGGTTATACCTGCATGTGTTGCAGAAAGATACATAATTTCAGTTCAGCTGTCTCAAATATCCATGACTCTCTTTCTGTTCTTATTTTTATTCCTCCTTTCTGCCCTTAGGTATACGTACAAATATATGTACATACTGCTGGTGAACAGAAACAGCAAAGGTAAGAAAACTATTGCAACTATTGCATTCTAGTTTTTAGAAGCATATCTGTATCTTAACAGCTTTATGGCCCTTTTGCTTTATGTTTTCTACTTCTGTTACATATTTTATTAAAAAGTTGGGATGATGGACCTTATCTGACCCCTACCTCATATTTTTCTAGAAACAATAGCAAGAAATATTCTCCCTGGATCCACTCCATTTGGATACATGCATTAGGAGACAATCTCAGATTTTCCCACAAGGAACTATTATGGCCTATTCTGTAGGCCAGGGCTTTCCAAAGTGCCGCCGCTGGCGACACACCAGCGATCACGGCGGCGGCGTGGGGGGCGTGCGGTGGTGCGCGCTTGCACAGCGGTGGCGGAAGCCTCCGCTAAAACGCGGAAGCACTGATCCCGTGCCGCTGCCGCCATGCATGCGCGCACCGCCGCTTCCGGGTGGTATGGCGACACACCACGCTGTGTGTGGCGACACACTTTTGTGTCACGACACACAGTTTGGAAAGCTCTGCTGTAGGCTGTTCCTCCATTGCCAGGGAAGTCATCTGCTGCATCTGGGCAGCGTAGGTCAAGACTTACAACTGCTCTGGGTCTCCCTTTATTTATTTCCCCCGACCCAGCCCAGAGCTCTAAGATTGGGAGGTAAGATCCAATTGCCATTTCCACATGGTTCCTGATTCAGTACAGCTGCAGGGATCGTGGAAATTTCTGTGGTAGTTAGATCATTTATTTCTTGTTGTTTAGAGTATTGTCCTCTACAGTTACAGTGATGTAAGCCTAGCCAGGCTGTTTGACCAAAGGAATTGATAATAAAAGGGTAAAAACACCCACAACATTCTCAGCAACAATACAGAAGTGGTAGTTCTTTGTCTCCCATCCAAGTACTAGCCAGGTCTGATCCTACTTAGCTTCCCCCCCCCAAACTGAGTGCAAACTGACATCATGGGATTTTTAGAGGACTTTCTCTGAAACTTCTTTCTATCCAGCTTCTGCCTAAAACACGTACTTGGAGAATAATCTCACTTTAGTTCAGAACCTTGAATCACATCTGAAAGCAAACTGGCAACCAATGCAGCTCGCGAAGCAGAAGCGTTACATGGGCATACCAAGGCACGCCCATCACTGCTAGCACTGCTTTGTTGTGGACCAGTTGAAGATTCCAGGTGGTCTTCAAGGGCGCCCATGTAGAGCGCATTGCAGTAGTCAAATCCTGAGGTGATGAGGGCATGAGTGACTGTCTGATAGGCCCCCCTGATCTCCAAAAGGGCACAACTGGCACACCAGATGGATCTGTGCAAAGGCCTTCTTGTCCACAGCTGCCACCTGCCCATTGAGCAGGAGCTTTGAGTCCAGGAAACCCCCCAAGTTGCACACCAACCTTGAATGGAGAAGTGCAACCCCATCCAAGGTTGGAGGTGAAATATTGCCAGATCCAGGTGGCCCGAACACCCACAGCCACTCGGTCTTGGTAGGATTGAGTTGGGAGTCAGAGATGTTCTTCCCCATCCAAACCTGCACAGCCTCCAGAACAGAACCTCAACAGCCTCACTTGATAAGTCCAGGGTTGAAAGATATAATTGGGTATATCAGTGTACAGGTAGTCATCGGTCAACGACCACTTGTTCAGCAACTGTTCGAAGTTATGACAGCGCTGAACAAGGGGTACTTACAACCGGTCCTCAAAGTTCCAGCCATCCCAGCACTCCCGCGGTCACGTGATCGCAATCTAGGTGCTTGGCAACCAGCTTGTGCTTACGACGGTACAGCGTCCTGCGTCACGTGATCACCATTTGCAACCTTCGCTGCTGGCTTTCCACAAGCAAAGTCAGTGGGGAACCCAGCAGGGAAGGTCACAAGTTGCTCTGGTAAGTCATTCACTCTAGCGGCTTTTCCCGCCCCCCACCCATGGTGGTCCCCTGCACACCTTCCCCTACCCGGCAGCAGCCACCCCTGTTGCACTGGTGCCATGTTGGCCACCCTTGCACACCTGGCAGCAGCCACCCCCAGCCCTGCTGCGCTCGCGCCATGCCGGCCACTTGTGCACCCAGCAGCAGCCACCTCTGGCCCTGCCACGCTTGGACAGCCACCTGCACACCCTTGCGCACTCCCCCACTGCGCTCACACTGCCCCCGCACAGCCCTGGCCACCCGTGCACCCTCCTACACCTGGCAGTATCTGGCTGCTGCTCATGCCCTGCTGCACCAGCCACTCGTGCACCGTCCCCCACCCAGCAGCAGCCACTTATCTGCCTGCCGGCCTGCTTGCAAGCCGCCTGGGACTTGCAACTTCCTGCCAGCTTCCCCATTGACTTTGCTTGTTGGAAGCCGGCAGGAAGTTGCAAGGACGTCCTCATTTAATGACCCACAACTTAATGACAGCAACAGGGAGTGCTGAGATTGCTGTTGCTGTGATGCAATCACGTGACATCACACTTTACAACCGCATCACTTAGCAATGGAAATTCCAGTCCCAATTGGCGTCGTAACCAGAGGACTACCTGTACTGATGATACCAAACCCCAATCCGGAGGATGACCTCACCCAGCGGTTTTGTCAGGATGGAGCATTCCAGAGTGGGAAGTTTCATTCGTGGCTTCGCTAGAGTCTGGTACCTATCTCAAATAAACAGAATCTTCATATAGCCTATATGGCTTGTATCGAGTATTGCTGATTTGGGATTTCAAAGATCACAAACCTCACAGAAAGCCACAAATCAATCAAATGGCGACTTTACCTGAGGGCGATCCGTCTCTTGAGGAAAGTTTACCTATTGGGACTGTGCCAGAAGCTTATTCAGCTTTCCAGGACAGTCTGCTACTTGGAGCAACAAGAACTGGAATGGATAATTAAATGGTTTGTTTTAATAGAAATAATGTTAGTATGGGTTAATTAATGGTAAGAGATTATATTTGTAAATTTACCTATATCTGTATTGGAGAAGTCGGAAGTCGCTTTTCTGTTCTTGTTTTCTGTCTATTTGCACTTTTATAGTTTTTTTTTCTTTAGTTCTATTTTCTAGCTTTTCTGTATTTTCTATTTTAGCTATACTCTGAAAATTAATAAAGTTCTTTAAAAAAAAAGAACTGGAATGGATGGAGGAGACGATTCCCTTCACGAAGGGCAGGAGGATCTGGAGTTCGAACCTGCTCTAATCAGTCAGAACCCAGAGAGAAGCGGAGAACAACTGGGATCTGTACCGAAAATCCCGATGGCGCAGGGAGAGGCATCCCAGGCAGAGCAGCAAGAAGCAGAGTTGAACCAGCTACCAACCCATAGAAAGTTGGGCTATGCCATAGAATTGATCCCGGTGGCGGAGTTACCCAAAACAAAGTTGTATTCCATGACTGCTAAGGAACTCAAAGTCTTGCGGGAGTTCATTGACAAAAATTTGGAGCGGGGGTTTATCCGCCCTTCATCATCACCAATGGCCGCTCCTGTCCTGTTTAGAACCAAGGAGGATGGAACATTAAGACTGTGTACTGATTACCGAGGTTTGAATGCAGTTTGTGCCTCGAATAAGTCTCCCCTTCCTCTCATGAAAGACATGTTGGCTCATCTATCCAAAGGGAAGATTTTTACCAAACTGCACTTGAGAGAAGCGTACTTCCGGGTTCGAATCCGGGAAGGAGATGAGTGGAAAACTGCTTTTAATTGCCAGTTTGGCACGTTTGAGTATTTGGTGATGCCATTCGATGTTCCGGGGGCCCTGGAGGTCTTCATGAACCTGATAAATGAAGTACTACATGATCTCCTGTACCGGGGAGTGTTAGCCTATTTAGATGACATTTTAATCTATACGGAAACAATGGGAGAACACGTGAAGCTGGTGAAAGAAGTGTTAGAGAGACTGTTAAAGAATAAATTGTATGCTGAGCTATCTAAGTGTGAGTTTCACAAAGAACAATTGGATTACCTGGGGTTCCGGGTATCCAGTAGAGGGATTGAGATGGATCTGGCAAAAGTCCAGGGTGTGGTGGCTTGGGAGGCCCCAAGGACAAGGATGCAGTTGCAGAGCTTCCTAGGGTTTGCTAACTTCTATCGTCAGTTCATCCCCAATTTTGCTCAGGTGGTCTTACCCCTCACTGACTTGCTTAAGACCAAAGGGAGAGGAGATCCCAAGGTGGTTAAAAGGCCGGGGATGGTACTGAGCTGGACAGTGGAGTGCCAAGAGGCTTTCAATCGTCTGAAGGCATTGTTTACTTCAGAGCCAATACTAAAGCATCCGGATCCCCTGAAGCCCCTGATTGTCCAAGCTGATGCTTCTGAAATAGCGGTGGGCGCCATTTTATTACAAACAGATGAAGAGGGAAAGTTGCGGCCATGTGCTTATCTTTCCCGTACATTCACAGAGACAGAAAGTCGTTGGCATGTTTGGGAAAAGGAAGCTTTTGCTGTGAGGTGGGCGCTGGTCACTTGGCGACACCTGCTGGAAGGGGCTCCCCACCCATTTGAAGTCTGGACCATTCATAAAAATCTGGAAGCTTTGAAAGACCCGAGAAAATTGAACCCCAAGCAAATTAGATGGGCACAATTCTTCAGTAGGTTTAACTTTACCCTGAAATATCTACCAGGGGGGGAAAATTTTCTAGCTGATGCATTGTCTCGGTTGCCTCAGTACAACAGCCAAAGAGAGGAGGTAGAGGACTCAGTCATTTCACCCTCACAATTCGGGATGGCAGTGACCACCCAGAGTCAGAAAACAGTTGCAGCCGCAAAGATAGAGAAGGGTTTGCAAAGTGAATTACAGTCTGCATTGCAACAAGATGAGTGGTTGCAGGAGAACCAAACTTTCTTGACAGAAAAGCAAGGACTTTGGTGGAAGGGAGAGAAGCTATATATTCCGGAAACCTTGCGCAAGAAAATTCTAGAGAGATGCCATGACGTTAAATCAGCTGGTCATTTTGGATTTGTGAAAACTTTGCATCTGGTAAGGCAGCAGTTTTGGTGGCCAGCCCTACGTAAAGATGTAGTGGACTACATGGCTAGTTGCCCAACGTGTGCAATAGCGAAACGAGTTGGGGGCAAGCCCAAGGGACTGTTGCAAAACGTGGCGAGACCCACTAGACCATGGAAACAAATCGCTATGGATTTTATAGTTGAATTACCAGAGAGCAAGAAAAAAACAGTCATATGGGTAGTAACGGACTTGTTTTCAAAGCAAACCCATTTTATCCCATGTGCTAGCCTACCTACAGCTGGACAATTGGCCAAGATGTTTATACAGCATGTCTACCGCTTGCACGGGGCCCCTGAAAGTGTTATCAGCGACCGGGGGGTCCAGTTCACTTCGAAGTTCTGGAAAGCGTTCCTAAAGCTGATTGGGGTGGAGCAAGGGCTAAGCTCCTCCCACCATCTGGAAATGGATGGATCATCTGAACGACAGAACCAAGTATTGGAACAGTACCTGAGGTGCTATGTTAACTATCAACAAGATGATTGGGTGGATTTACTTCCGTTTGCAGAAGTGGCTTACAACAATGCAGTTCACCAAAGTACCGGGGTCACTCCATGCCAGGTGGTGAATGGACAAGACTTTGTAGCCATTCCGGAATTAACAGAACAAACGAAAATCCTTTCACTGGATGAGTGGACAAAACAGATGACAGACAGCTGGCCAGTAATTGAAAAGGCGCTGGAGGATGCAAAAGCGGATTATAAAAAATATGCTGATCGCAAAAGAGCAGCAGAGTGGCCAATGAAAGTTGGAGAGAAGGTTTATTTGTCTACAAAATATTTAAGGTCTACCCAACCTTCAAAGAAATTAGGGCCAAAGTATGTTGGTCCTTTCCCAATAACTAGGATTATCAATGATGTGACTGTACAGTTGCAATTGCCTAAACGTTTAAGGAAAATCCACCCCGTTTTTCATTGTAGCCTTCTAAAGCCTGTTCGAGACTCAGAGTGCTGGCATCCTGAGGCGGCTCCACCTGCTCGTATGATTGAAGTAGAACAACATTTCGAAGTCCAAAGCATTTTGATGTCTGGCGACATCGGGGAAAGTTGCAGTACTTAATACAATGGAAACATTTCCCCAAAACCCCATAGTGAGTGGGTTGATCAAATACACGTTCGAGCACTGCAATTGGTGAAGCAATTCCACGAGACGTACCCAGAGAAGTCAAAATGAAGACAGCGAACTGTCTTAACAGAATTATGTGTCTGTTTTTTTTTCTTCTTGTTCATGTTTTTATTCATACTGATATTGAGGGAGGGGAGGAGGTTTGTCTTCAGGAGGGCAGTATGTCAAGATGGAGCATTCCTGAGGCAATAGATAAATGTGTCTGGATTTGTCCTCCTGACATGGGTTAGGTAAAAAGGGGAAATTTAGCATAGACACGTGTATTAGAGTTGCTTGAGAGTAGGGGGGGGGGGGAGACTTGCTGAGAGAAGAAGGGGGGGAAGGCTTGCATTCCAAAAGGACTGATGATGAATGTTTAGGCGAAGAGCCTTCCAAGGTCAGGTAGCTGGCATCGTCTGGCACTGAAGGGAGAGGAGAGCAGAGGGGGGAGAAAGTGAAAGGGAATTTTCCTAGGCAGTTAATCACACGGGAGGGAGGGGTGAGAAATGAGGCAGATAGAGTTGTGCTTAAGGAATGTTTTTGAGCGGGAAGTTTCATTCGTGGCTTCGCTAGAGTCTGGTACCTATCTCAAATAAACAGACTCTTCATATATCCTATATGGCTTGTATTGAGTATTGCTGATTTGGGATTTCAAGGATCACGAACCACGAGAGGAGGAGGAGAGAGAATAGAACTGTGTGGCACCCCACACAGGAAGGGCCTAGGGAGTGATCTCTCCACCCCAACACTGAGTGGAACTGGCCCCGGAGAAAGGAAGAGAACCACTGTAAAATGGTGCCCCCAATCCCTAACCCACAGAGCCAGCTCTGAAGGATATTCTGACAGATATATCTGTCAAGGTACAGGCAATAAGATTTAAGTGGGATTGGTAACAGTATTGCTGAAGAACCTTGGTAGTTCTAGATGAGAGGAGGTCAGGAGCTCAGGACTTTCATGAAACTGCAAAAGGCTTGTAGTTCCAAAGAATTCTGCTTGCACCTTGGTCAGAATACAATCGAGGCTTGTCCATGCTCATTTGAGGGAATAAAAGACAGTCATGGGCATGCATTTGTGTAATATTTCACCTATTTCCTGTATCCTTAGCCTTTTGAAATGTACTGTTTAGTTCCTTCTTAACCCTTTGTTCCCAATGTTTTCCACTCAGGCATTGTTCGTTTATTTTAATTTATTAGCCACCCAACTCCAATGGACTTCTCTTGGCTGAACAACAGAACGGGATCGGGTGTTCTTAGGCAATTTGAGATGGTGTTAATTTTTCTCAGTCACTTTGTGGCAAAGATTGGAGTTAGTGTTTTTAGGAGACAATGGCCAAGAATTCTCAACCTAAGGAACCATTTTCCTTTGGTTTTTTTTTTTTTAGTTTTTTTTTCCAGATCTAGAATAGTATCCCATAAGAAGTCGTCTTTTAGGTAATCATTTCTACAAGCTTGACTTATTTTTCCATGTTGTTTTAGTCTTTTTTAAGCTACTTGGATTACTTTAAAGGAAGACTAGAAATGAATATTGTAAATAAATAGCTTTCCAGTCCTGCAAAACAGACTGACTGACTTGTTACATGTGTTCGATCCTCAAAGTTGCCCTCTGCCTTCGGGGGAGGGGGGGCGGAAAAAATGCTTAAGTCTGTCTTGTTTTACAGATGATAAAATAAAGCTGTTATATGTTGCTGACCCAATTCATCTGCAGCACCTCACTTCCCACAGCTGCTGAGGGAAGCTGCCAAAAAGAATCCACAACATTACACTTTCATTTGCTCAAACTTCAGTTTATTTCAGGCTTAAAGTCAAAATTAGCCAAACCTCTTGATAATTACATTATATATATTTATATAGCTATGTAGATGTACAGATAAATTTATAGATACTTTGTAGAAAAGGACTTTTGCTTCCATTTGGCTGCAGCCTCCCCTCCCCCCAACACACACACACACACACACACATTTACATAAAAAATATTAAAATAGCACAAGAAGAGGCAACTTCTGCCTGTTTTGTTTCCATCTTCCATAGCATCGTCATTAAAAAGACATTTCTTTCCCTTCCCTCACTGGGAATGAAGAACTCCTTCCTATCATCTTTTGGCGCGCTCTCCCCGCCTCTGCAATCAAGAGGAGGAATTTGCAGTTTGTCCAAAGCACTGGCAGAGTATAGCTGGCCCCAATTTCCTGCAGAATTCACAGTCCCAGAGGATGGAGGAAACAGTTGAGAACAGGCTAAACATTAAGCAGGACTTTAAACACGAGTTTATCTCAAACGATGGCCTTTGCAACCGTGGCTGGTTTTCTCCAGAAAGGGATCTATTTTGGTCCTGGCTAATGATAAGATGCCCAGTTCAAACACACCCCTCCAAATTCAGTAGGCTTCTGTAGGAGGAGAAACAGCAGAGGGGATTTTCTCAGTGCCTCACACTCTTCTTAGCTGCTAGAGCTGAAGAGCTAGGACCAGGCATTCTCCACAGGCCAGCGGTACTAATACTGCCGTATGGACACGCACCCAAAGTGAAAGAGCTGCTGCCCGTTCTGCGATATGCCGATCTGACTTCGGTCTGAGTGACTCCGCTGAAGTTCTGTGGCATGCAAGGTCTGTGCCCACAAAGGATCAGCAGGCGAACTGAGGCGGCATCTCTCAGAATGCAGTACTGGCCATACTCCCCGGGGCAAAGATGCGTGGCAAACTGTCAAGGGACTCTTCTAGCCTTCGGTGAGCTGATTTGCCATCTTCCCCTGAAAACATATACAGAAATCAGCTGCCCATCAGGATAATTTCTGTCCCAGCTTTGGATACAGGTCTATAAATGCTAGACTATAGGCTTTGACAGAAGCTGCCTTTCTTGGCCATGTACAAAAATCTGACACGGGTAAAAAATGTCCTTGCTTCCTTGAAGTTTCATTACCTGGTTGCTGACTTGTAGACAGAATGGTGGCAGTTTTTCAGGAACATGCTTTATACAGTATGGTGGTCTAATCACATCTTGAATTTCGACCCTGGGCCATGATCCAAAAACTATAAGAATTGTTCAGAATGGATAGTTGAACTGCCAAAATTCTACCTTTGGGGAAGTGTCAGCTTAAGAATAAGCATGCACTCAGTTCTTAAATATTTTGGATTGGTTACCGACTGTCTATTCTCTGCCTAAGTCTCTAATATGGCTCTTACATCTGACTAAGTCACCACAAAATTTTGTTTGAGGGGCCAGCCAAACATGGAATAATGTGATATGTGAAGCCCTTCAACTGAGCTATATATTTCACTATTTCTGTCCTATCTCTTACGTTCAAGCCAGGGCGAGATATAATGTTTATCATTTGTTCCATGCTGATACTTGCTTGTTTGGAACACATGCATGTAAACACGGGAAGAATGGTTGGGAGACATACATTATTGGGTTGACAAGCTGGAGAACTTTGTGTGTGAAATTCACAGCAAGAGGCATTTTGGCATGCTAAGCAGGTATCCTAAAGGTGGTAACACAGAATGGCTGGGTAGACATTGCAACAGATCACGTATAGCATGTGGATTCCAATTTAGAAACTGCACTACTCATTTAAGGGCCTTTGTCAAGCATTCTGTTCAGTTTCTACAAATATATCCTTGTTTGACCTATTCGCTCTCCCTTAAGCCCTAGATCCATGTTTGCTCTTCAGAGATAAGGAATGTTTAACACAATCACCAAGAATCTGGTGTCTCCTGAGACGCTAGGGCAGCAACTCTCAGAATTCTGAGGAACTTTGATAATTTGGGGATTTGCACTAGATTGGGGAAGGGCTAATATAGCACATGGGAAATTAAATCATCTTGCTGCTTCTCAGAATTCTGTAGAATCTGGGTAGCTACATTCCATATTTAGACAGAAATCGGTTTCATGGGCCTCTTCTGGCTGCCCTGTGGGCAACTTTGGAGAATTTGCAGGTTACCAAAACAGTATGTTTTTAAGCCTAGTAGCTGTGAAATGTAAAATTCAACCAGAAGTTTAGGATTATCTTATAGGATATGAGTGTACTGCACTTCTCTGGCCAAGGGCCAGATTTGGCTTTTGAGTGGCCACACCCTAAAACGCAGGCAAAGTCAGGAAAAAATCCAACATTTACTTTCCTTAACTACAATCTCTTTGATAAATATTCCTAGCATATGACAAGCACGGGCAACTTCCAGGCCATTGTTTCTGAGCTGCTTCTTGGCAAGGGTTTAAACTAGTTTCTGTGGGTATCAATGGAGAGACGACAATCTCATGGGGTGGGGGGAAATGCATTTTGAAGGTTGAAGGGTTAGCCCTCCCCAATCTGAGACATCTTCCTCTTGCTCTCCCACACTACAATAAATAAAGCACCTGTGAAGAACCTTTCCTCTGCCAAACTTTTCAAGCTTCTTAAAAATGCAAAACACCCTGAGCTGAAAGGTGTCATTCAGAGCTGCAATGAAATGTGCTTTCCTTAAAGTCAAGAAGTAGGAAGATACATGGAGGTCAATGACAAATCCAAAAGGTGGACGTGATTTGCCCGCAAAAGAGCTGGGTTCAAGACCTGCTTCTCTGATTAAAAGACCAGGTATCCGGTGAAGGGAAAGACCTTAGCAGGGTTAAGACTAGGACCCTTTTGAGAGTTCTAGACATCTGAGCGCTCAAGCACCATTTATTTATTTAATTTAGGGCTCCTGAAATCAATGGCTCTGAAATAATCCTGGAATCGCATTGTAACCTTATTTATTATCTCCTCTGATTCATGCAATAAATGGATTTGCTTAGTTTTACCTTTAGGGCTGAATGAAAAATACCATTTGAAATTCTGAACCATGCTTTAGATGAGCCTCCTCTGCGCGTGGGGCCCTATCAAAAGCCATGGCAAGCTGAGGCCACGCAGCATGGGCAACACTGTGCTAGATGGACAAATATTTACTAGGTTCACACCACATGCTAAATCTTAAGCCTGAGTTAACAAAATACAATTACTGGGTTCATACTGCATGCAACATCTGGACAAATAAAACACGTTTAGGGTTAACAGGATAGCCTGGTCCACTTGTACCAAGACAGTTACTAGGTTCACACGACACACAAGGTTATCCAATCTTGTTTTAGTCTGTCGTAGCATGTTGTGCGAACCTGGCAGAGGTAGACCTAAGGCAGAGTCCCTCAACCAACGTGCCATTCCATATGCCACAAAGACGCAGACACGCACAGCCAGAAGACAAGCACAGCTGGAGGACGCCTACAACTCGGGGCCACCGTGGAGACGTCAGCCCAACAATAGCAGGGCTGATGGGACCCAGGACAAAAGACAATGGTTAGACATGCAGCAGGGGCGGGGAAGGGGGGCTAACAGGCTGGCTATGCGGTCCCGACCTGTGCAGCCGCTGTCCTGACCCAGAAGTCTACTGAGCCCATCACAGGGATCTTTCAGTGCCATCTAACAAAGGATAACAAACAGCAAGGACTCCGTAAGTGCCTTCATTCTGTTCCCAGGATGCTGCATCAGTTATTGCTAAGTGAGGGGCAGCGCTGACAAAGCGGGAGGCAACCCTCAGCAGTGGTGCCAGCAGGGGTCAAGAGAAGGACTGTAGATTCAGGAGGGTCAAAGCTTTTATACCCCATGACCTTACAGGCTAGCACAAGCGCTGCAAAACCATCTAGTACAGAGTAAACTCAGCTAGTTCCTTGTGTATTGAGAACCTTGCCCCCCCACCAGCAGCAGGCCCTACGGAAAGCCCCCTCCTAAGGTGGGGAGAAGGCTGTCTGGGAAGAGAGCAAGGGAGGCGCGCTTACCGCACAGGAGGAGGCTCTGTTTGGCTGCTTCCCGCACGGCCTCTTTGTCAGTTTGGCACAGGTACACCAGCTGTTCAATGCTCTCCTTGGCCTGTTGGGGTGTGTGTGTGAAAAGACAGAGGAAATGACAGCATTCTTCAAGGGCCTGAAGGGAGGTTCCACAGACAAAGGCCATGGCCTGCATTCCATCCTCCCAATTACATCACTTGGAATAACAGTCTTCAGTTACGGGAAGGCAGACCCTGGTGGAACGCGGGGCGGGAATCCTTACAGGGAGAGCAGTTTGACAGTGGAACCAATGATTTAGGTTAGCAGTGGATCTCCTATGCCTGGGTGTATTCAGAGACACTTCTGGGGGATGCTTTAATGTGGATTCCTGCCCATTAAAGCAGGGGGTTGCCCTCAAGGAGGCAAAAGAGATCTTTTTCCAGGGCGCTAAGTTAGTTTTTCTGTTCAGGCTACTCCCACAGACATGCTGTGAAATTGGCTGAGGACTCAGACAGAAATGCAAGCCTCTAAAAGTGCTTGCAGAGAGAAGAGGACGGCCAAGGAAGGCATCTCCCCTAAAAGCCGCCACCTTCCAAGCGCTGCCTCCACCCAATAGATTTCTTCTGAGAAGCCTCTTAACCCCGGCCAGTAAATTCAGGGAAAGACAAAGAGTTCCAGCTGATTATACCCAAAGAATCAGCCCTCACCTTAAGGCAGCCCAGAGCTGCACAGGCAGCGACTCGTGTCTGTGTCTCTTCATCTTCCAGCTGCTCCAAGAAGCAGATAAGGGCCTGAGGAAAACATACCAATCAGTCTGCTTGGGCTCAACCGAAAGCAACCCCTTCTTCCAGGGCAGAGCTTTCCAAACTTTTAATGTTGGTGACACACTTTTTAGACATGCATCATTTTGCGACACACTCTTACAGCAGGGCATCATTTCGTGACACACTCTTACAGCAGGGCACAAGGCAGGGACTAGGACCTGCGTGGAATCACAGCAGCTTTGGAGACAGCAGGGCACAAGGCAGGCACTAGGACCTGTGTGGAATCACAGCAGCTTTGGAGACAGCAGGGCACAAGGCAGGCACTAGGACCTGCGCGGAATCACAGCAGGTTTGGAGGCAGCCAGGCACAAGGCAGGCACTAGGACCTGTGTGGAATCACAGCAGCTTTGGAGACAGCAGGGCACAAGGCAGGCACTAGGACCTGCGCGGAATCACAGCAGCTTTGGAGGCAGCCAGGCACAAGGCAGGCACTAGGACCTGTGTGGAATCACAGCAGCTTTGGAGACAGCAGGGCACAAGGCAGGCACTAGGACCTGCGCGGAATCACAGCAGGTTTGGAGGCAGCCAGGCACAAGGCAGGCACTAGGACCTGCATGGAATCACAGCAGCTTTGGAGACAGCAGGGCACAAGGCAGGCACTAGGACCTGCATGGAATCACAGCAGCTTTGGAGACAGCAGGGCACAAGGCAGGCACTAGGACCTGCATGGAATCACAGCAGCTTTGGAGACAGCAGGGCACAAGGCAGGCACTAGGACCTGCATGGAATCACAGCAGCTTTGGAGACAGCAGGGCACAAGGCAGGCACTAGGACCTGCATGGAATCACAGCAGCTTTGGAGACAGCAGGGCACAAGGCAGGCACTAGGACCTGCGTGGAATCACAGCAGGTTTGGAGGCAGCAGGGCACAAGGCAGGCACTAGGACCTGCATGGAATCACAGCAGCTTTGGAGACAGCAGGGCACAAGGCAGGCACTAGGACCTGCGCGGAATCACAGCAGGTTTGGAGGCAGCCAGGCACAAGGCAGGCACTAGGACCTGCATGGAATCACAGCAGCTTTGGAGACAGCAGGGCACAAGGCAGGCACTAGGACCTGCGCGGAATCACAGCAGGTTTGGAGGCAGCCAGGCACAAGGCAGGCACTAGGACCTGTGTGGAATCACAGCAGCTTTGGAGACAGCAGGGCACAAGGCAGGCACTAGGACCTGCACGGAATCACAGCAGGTTTGGAGGCAGCCAGGCACAAGGCAGGCACTAGGACCTGTGTGGAATCACAGCAGCTTTGGAGACAGCAGGGCACAAGGCAGGCACTAGGACCTGCGCGGAATCACAGCAGGTTTGGAGGCAGCCAGGCACAAGGCAGGCACTAGGACCTGCATGGAATCACAGCAGCTTTGGAGACAGCAGGGCACAAGGCAGGCACTAGGACCTGCATGGAATCACAGCAGCTTTGGAGACAGCAGGGCACAAGGCAGGCACTAGGACCTGCATGGAATCACAGCAGCTTTGGAGACAGCAGGGCACAAGGCAGGCACTAGGACCTGTGCGGAATCACAGCAGGTTTGGAGGCAGCCAGGCACAAGGCAGGCACTAGGACCTGCATGGAATCACAGCAGCTTTGGAGACAGCAGGGCACAAGGCAGGCACTAGGACCTGCGCGGAATCACAGCAGGTTTGGAGGCAGCCAGGCACAAGGCAGGCACTAGGACCTGTGTGGAATCCTGGCAGGGCTCGGAGGCAGCAGCAGCTGTGACACACCCAGACACTGCAGCAGACACACTAACGTGTCCCAACACACAGTTTGGAAAGCTCTGTTCTAGGGTGATGTGTGTCATTGTGTATGTTTTAAGCCCCCTGGCTTTGAATGTTTATGCAAATGAAGCATAGTAACAGATTTTGTAAGTTCCTTCCTTCATCATACAACCTACACCATAAAATCTGCCAACCCACAATACTGTTCCCTACAGTTAGTGAACAAGTCTCCCCATCTCCATGAAACTGCAGCAATCAGATTTCATTGTGAAAAGCCCAAGAAATGAAAATGATTCCTTTAAGAATGTGTAATGTGGCTGCATGCAAGGACCAGGTATCTTTTAATCTATCCATTCCCACGCAGCGGTAAAAAATAGATACTTGCCCGCTCCCGAAAACGGGGGTTCTCCGACAGGTTGCGCAGCTGTGCCGTTACAGCCCCAATAACTTTGGTGTTTCCTTCAACAAGCAGCAGACTCAAAGCTTTCAGGCCATCCTTGCGTAGCCGGCTCTCAGGAACTCGCTTCAGTGCCTTCAAGACCACGTCTTGGTCATCAGAATTCAGGTTCTGTGCTAGCAGGACTGCAGGCAAATTAAAGAACAAGCGTCGTCATTAACGACATCGTGATTCAAGTCTGGCCCTGCCCAAAGCAACTGATAATATTCCAACGGGGGAAATCACAAACCCAGTCACGTAGCTTTCCCTCTGGATGGCTTTTAAGAGGGTCCTCTCTTTCAAACAGTAAGATGGCCCACACTGAAAATTCTTACTTTTGAGATCACATAGAGACCATTTTATGGCATTTGATTCATGGCAGCTATTCACACAGGCAATTCATCTTGCCATCATATACCATCAATGGTATAAAGCAGGGGTCCGCAACCTTTTTGGCGCCAGGGACCGGTTTCAAAAGACCATTTTTCCGCAGACCGGGGGGCGGGTTCCCGGGATTTCTGCGGACCAGGGGGGCGGGGTTTCCAGGATTTTTGTGGACCGGGGGTGGGGTTTGCGGGCGGGAGCCAATCAAGCTCTTAGGGGCGGAGTTTGTGGGCAGGAGCCAATTCCACAAAAGGGGGCGGGGTTTGCGGGCAGGAGCCCCGCGGCCCAGTTCCTAACAGGTTGGGGACCCCTGGTATAAATCATACTTGGGAACTCTCCTTGTATCCAAGGAGAGTTGGGTTGCCTGTGGTAGCCCCAACATACCTTTAGATTGAGCCACTGGAATACAGGACCAAACACACTGATCTTCAGCAATACATTTTTTTCCTCTTTTTGGACCATTAGACCCCTTCCCTGGCGCCCACTGCTGCAAAATGGCTGCCCACCCCACTATAGTGTTGCGAAGCATAGAATACCTTCTTCAGCCAGCTCCAAGATGTAGGAGTCCAATGTAACAACAGGCAGGACCTCAAAGTGGCTCCAGTATTGGAAGAGGGTGACCTGCTCAGTCTGACAACCCCCCTGACGCCTGGGCAGTCTGTGTTGCAGAAGTTCTTCCACCAGCTTTACACACACTGCAACAGGAAGAAGCGCACACACAGAGATACTCCATGCGTTAGTCTGGTTTCTATGTATCTGGGGCATGCTAACAATAGAACGTCAAGCTTCTTGAAGCCACACCCAAGTAGCATGTAAGTCACCATCTGCTATTTGAGGGACTGGTGCAATGGACATAAATCTTAGGAACTAGCACTAGATGGAATACTGCTGCCTGAATAGGATTGAAAATATATAAATGCCGTGAGTCTTCCCTGAAGTTGCGGCCGTCACAGTGTCCCTGCAGTCATGTGACTGCGATTTGGGCGCTCAGCAACCAGCTTGCAATTACAACATTGCAGCGTCCTGTGGTCATGTGATCACCATTTGTGACCTTCCCTGCCAGCTTCCGACAAGCAAAGTCAATGAGGAAGCTGGCAGGAAGTTGCAAGTCACGGTCATGTGACATTGCGCTTAATGACCCGCGGTGATTTGCTTAACAACCACAGCCGGAACAGACAAACTGACATCGTAAGTCGGACGCGGTCATGTGACTTCACTTTATGATCGCGTCAATCAGCAACGGAGTTGCCGGTCCCAATTGCGGTAAGGACTACCTGTATGGCTCAACTGTACCCATCAAGAGGAGAAAAAGGCTCAGATGCTATGGGTAAGTAAAGTAAAGGTTTCCCCTGCACAGTCGTGTCCGACGCTATTCCTGGAAGTAGTGAGGTTTGGATTTATTGCTGAAATAATCCCATGTCAAAGAGAAACCTAACAGTAAAGGTAAAGGTTCCCCCTGCACATTTGTGCAGTTGTGTCCGACTCTAGGGGCCGGTGCTCATCTCCGTTTCTTAGCCGAAGAGCCAGCGTTGTCCGAAGATGCTTCCACGGTCATGTGGCCGCATGACGCGCGGAATGCTGTTACCTACCCACCAAAGTGGTACCTATTCATCTACTTGCATTTGCATGCTTTCGAACTGTTAGGTTGGCAAGAGCTGGGGCGAGTGCGGGAGCTCACTCCGTCACGCGGGACTAGGGGTTCGAACCTCCGAACTTGCGATCTTCCGATCGACAAGCCTGGTGTCTTACCCGCTGAGGCACCACGCCCCCTAACAGTACCCTCAAGGTAATTCCTCTATAAAAGCCCAGCTGGCTACTTCTGTGGCTGTGCCTATCTTGCTGATAAAAAAAAAATCATTATGAAAGTGTAAAATGTTGCCTCTGGCTCATAATTCAGCTCTCTGGTAGTGCTAGCTTAAAAAGAATCCCAAACACGCAGCCCCGTAGGGCAAAAAATGCAAGCATTTTCTTGTGAGCTCCCCAAAACAGGGGTACAGGGGAGGGGAGACTCAGAAGGCTGCCTAGCAGGTCAGATTAGCAACCCTAACCCTAACCCTAACCCTTCCCATGTGACTCCGTCAATCATACATGATGTGCCTGCCCCGTCCCCCAAGGGAGATCTAGGCTTCCACAGCAGACTTTTTCCAGATCACAGAGCACAATACCATTTGAAAATCTAGAACCTGGGGATGGGGAAGAGAGAAATACGCACATAAAACAGGAATTGCTCTGAATGTAAGATACACCCACCTGAATCCGCCAAGTCTTGTTGGCGGTCGTTGATGCGTGCTGCATACTCAGCCTTGAACGTCTGCATGAACTTTTCTACGGGGCAGGTATACACATTAGGGATGGCCACACAACCATCCCAGAAAGGGAAAACTCCTTCTTTCCACTTTGAGAATTGGACCACTGAGAACAGAAAAAGGTACCCGGCCTCAACTAACGCTTCTGGTTATCCCATCACCACCCAAGGAAGGTCTTCCCCTTGATCCACAGCCTTGACTTTATGAAACTCTCTTCCATTGCCCTGTGGGAGTGCCGACAGAGGGCTTATAAACGTTAATTCATCCATACTAATGGAAGCATGCTTAGGCTTATGATCAAAGTGCACCTTAGTCTTCTATAATGCTCTCAGGTTTTGTTCAGAGAAAAACTACTATTCAGGTCTGTACTGGCTATGCACAACGCTGATTGGCTAGCAGTTTTGAGGTCACAAACACCTGGCTCAGAATTGGTTCTACAAACTTTTTTTAAAAAATATCTTGATATTAGGTACAGTATACCTCCAATGAATATAAAAGGTAAAGGTAAAGGTACCCCCCGCACATTTGTGCAGTCGTGTCCGACTCTAGGGGCCGGTGCTCATCTCCGTTTGTTAGCCAAAGAGCCAGCGTTGTCCGAAGACGCTTCCACGGTCATGTGGCCGCATGACACGCGCGGAACGCTGTTACCTACCCACCGAAGTGGTACCTATTAATCTACTTGCATTTGCATGCTTTCGAATTGCTAGGTTGGCAAGAGCTGGAGCTAGTGCAGGAGCTCACTCTGCACGCAGGGCTAGGGATTCGAACCTCCGAACTTGCAATCTTCCGATCAACAAGCCTGGCGTCTTACCCGCTGAGCCACCACGCCCCTCCAATGAATATAAGGAGTGGATAAAATAATTAGATGGACCCTTGGGGGAAAAATAGAAAAATCAGTCCGCCACGCGGAATTGTGGGAAAAGTGGCATGGCTAGTAACGATCGCAAGCCAGCAAGCTCTTCCCATAAACAAAGGTAGGAGGAAACCAAACTCCATGAGGAAAGAAACACATCCCAGCTGTGTTTTTTTTGATGCAGATTCTTATACCCCTTAGTTACACGCCCAGGGGTTGTCTTCCAGAAGGGAATGGCTGGGGAATTCAGGGAGTTGAAGTCCACACATCTTAAAGTTGCTAAGGTTGAGCAAGACTGGTTTAGAGAATATACCCTGCCAACATGTTCCGATTGCTCAGTGTTGATCCCTTCCTCCCCAAGAGCAACCTGAAGCCAGCGACCAATGCAGTCATCTCCAGATGCCCATTTTCCTACCTTCCTCAGCAGAGCTGGCTAGCCCCGCTCGATCCACTATCAGGCGACAGACCATCTCTAGAACCTGCACTTCTCTTGCCAGCCTGTCAAGGGCATACATTTCCTGGCAGCGGAGAGGTCCAAAGTTGCCCAGCTTCTAGGAATCAAGACACACATCACCAAAGACGGTCAGGAGAGAAGACCCGAATCCAATGCATATCGTGCAAAGTGTTTTTAAAGTAAGAAGGAACGTGGCTTGTTCTGCAAACCAGGGTGAGCAAAATCCAGGTTCCCTGCACAGAAGGGGTACACAGTCTGAGGCCTCAGGATCATATGTGCTCTTCCAAACTCTTAGCTCAGAACCCTGGCCCAAACTGCTGCCGAATTATAATTTTAATGTGGCAGAAGTGGAAAATTATTACTTCATGTATTTTATTTTGTTTCACAATATTTGTAGGGCACCCCATCCAAAAGGACTTTTGGTAGTGAACAACAAAGCACAAAAAGAGCACAGGTTTGATGATGATCATATCACATCGTATCATTATTTGAGGGAGCGCCTCTTCCAGGTTACATCTACCCGCCCCATCAGGTCGAGCACGAGGGGTATGCTGCAAGTCTCGTCTACTGACGGTGTGCCTTTCCTGCGGTGGCCCCCGCCCTCTGGAACATCATTCCCCCCAAGGTGAGATTGGCCCCATCCCTGCTTGACTTCCGGAAAGCCCTTAAAACATGTTTTTTTCCACCAGCCGTGGGGATGCCAGGGAGAGCCTGCAAGGTGGCTGTATGAGATGGAGCAATGGTTGTTCTCTCGCCATCTTGGGTTTTTATGTTTTCGGTTTTATTTACGTTTGAGTGCTTTATGGTCTGTTTTTATGCATTGTACGCCACCCAGAGTCACGTTTCGTGAGATGGGCGGCTGTATAAATGTGCTAAATAAATCCATTAAATAAATCATTATGTATTTCCAGTTTATGGGAAAGCTCTGATTTTTTTAAAAAAGGCAGACATATGCTAGGCGACAAGGCATCGTTTCGCACTCACTAGCAGCAAGCGGTTGCAGTGGTTCAGATGCAGGACCAGGGCCCTGTCGAGGAATTCACTGCCTGTGCTCATAGGCTCCAAGCTGCCCTCCGAGCTCAGGCACCCAGCGGAGTCTTCAGCAGCCACAGCGTCACCCGTCCCTGGCACCTTGCCCACAGATGTAGCCTGTGCACTGCTTGCCATCGCCACCCTGTAAAGAGAAGCAGCGGGCACAATATACGCAAGGTTCTCGTCTTCCATAAACCCACCTTCTCCCACCTGGCAGTATGCCTGCTTTCAACGCGTGGTGGCCAGGTCCAGCTTATAGGCAAAACACAGAGGTTCCCAGGCCTGCCCAAACTGATCTCAAGCCATTGAATAAATGTGCCCGTGATTTCTGGGCACTAGGGTAGAGAAGGCAGGATCAAATCAAGTCCACTGTGGTTGGAAAAGTTAGTCAAAGGATCTTGGACAACATTTCTCACTTGCAAGTGGAAGTGGGGGGGGGGGGTAGCGCACAGATCATAGCAGCAGTACCAACCCCTGGCCACAGAGTGGTGCTGCTGCTGCATTTTCTGCCAGCTTCCACCTGTTAGACCAGATGGTTTTCCATTGATTTCCAACAGCTGCATCAGCACCGTGGGAAAGGTCAATGGCATCCTACAGCAAGCCATGCCAAGATAATAGCTTGGAGGGAGCAGGCTTCAGGCAGGCACAGGAGATACTGGGAAGCATTCCTTGGGAGTGGGCCTCTTTGGCCCAGCCTGCTACCCTGTCTAAGGCAGACCTCTCCAACCTGGTGTCCCGGAGGAATGACAGGATTGCAACTCCCAGAATTCCCATGCTGCCTGAGAATTTTGGGAGTGGAGTTGCACTCTCAGTACCTCCGGAGGGCACCAGACTTGAAAAGCTGCCTTAAAGCAGAGGTGAGCAATCTTGAGCGCCCAGGATCATAAATGGTCCCCGGAGCTTTTTTTTTTTTTTAAATCCTACAAAACTCCTGTCAATTATAACTGCTACAGCTGGGCAGCCTGGCTGTCCTGCAAGGAGGAAGATGTCTTAGCCTTCGGCAAAGCAGGAAGTTAGAGCTTTGCAGCACTTTAAGGACTCACATTATTATTACATTAGCTTTTGTGGATTATCAGATGAACATCCTGGTTCTCACTACATGGATGCTATAATTCTGCCCTCCTGGTGTCAGCATGCTAGTCACTAAGGCCCTCTTGCCAGGTGATGCTACTCTTGGATCGGAGGGCGCTGCCTTAGCCACCCCACTCACTTGTCATCATCTCCTTCCGAGTCTTCGGTATCAGAAGCGTTGAGGAAGCTGAAACTCTCAAGCGCATGTTCCACCGTCAGGCTGGTACTAGAGGCTCGGCTCAGGCAGAGCCCTTGCTTTTGCTTGTAGGATGGAGATAAAAACAAGTATCAGACAGGTTCTCTTTTTGGTCCCTTCTAGATTGAACACTTCTCCTTATTGCTCTGCTGGAATTGAGCTCCAAAGTGCAAAAGAGAAAACACACACACCCCACAAAAACAAAACACCCAGTGTCTAATTTCTGAGCAAATGTTGAAAGGTGAGGTGGGAGGATGCCATGCTGGCTGGGGAATTCTGGGAATTGAAGTCCACGCATTTTCAAGTTGACAAGGTTGAGAAACACTGCTCTAGAGAATATACAGAGTATGAACTATGCAGACTTCTCTGCATTTCTTTGCAGGAGTCTTGTATCTCATTCACTCCTTCCTCCTTCTCAAAGCAGCCATCCCCCAAGCAGGAGAGGTTTGGGCCTCTGATGTGTAGGCAGGAAGTTTATCTTGTGAAAAAACACAGGGGAAGTGTGCGAGTTGAAGATATACCCAAAGTTGCCCTCAAAAGCTCACAGGAGCAGACGTGGTGAGAAACGTATCTGGAAAGATTTACTGCACTCAGGAGGTACAGCTTCATCGGTCCCTTCAACGTTTCTGTGTTCCTTCCTGGAACTGGCAAAAATTATGCAAAACATACATAAACATAAAACAAGTGTGCACGAAGTGAGATAGCTTGCATAATTTAAGCAAGTTCCCAAAACTAGGTTTTGGCTGGAGGAATTCAAGAACTGCAAAGGGCAGCAATCATGTAGAACAGCAACGGCTGGATCTCAAAACATGAGTGGGGACTTTCCAAAATAAATTAATGTAGCATTTATTTTAAATCAGTAAAATCTCATGGAATCGCTAACTCTCTTGAGATTTTGGCAGATCTCGAGGACTTGACCCAGAAACTCATGACATTGGGGGTCATGTTCCAGAGGCCAAAAAACGTCCCTGAGATAAAGCAAAAGAAATTGCTAAAATTTGCAGTGTTGTTTATTGCTTGAAATGCTATGAGAACCCTATCCGGCCTCTAGTGTGGTCTTCAGCCCACTCACTTACCAAGAGAATCTCCTCCAGATGCTTGAGCTCCTGCTCCAGAACCTGCAACTCAGGGAACTGTCCCCGATAGTCATCCAGAGCAGAAGCCAGTGTGTTGATGGCCTCCTCCAGGCCAGAGTCCACCGGTTTGGGCCTTGGGGCTTCTGTGATCCCTGATGGCTGAAGCTCCCCCAGGGCTGGCGGGGCCAGTGAGGACTTGGGCTGTTGGACTTCTTGGGCTGGGCCAGGCGTGTCCTCGCTCTCCTCTGCCACCGGGGTGGCCCCATCAGACCCCGCCGCTTGCTCTTCACTCTCACAGGGCGGAGTGTCCAGTGGCGAGCCCACACTTGGGGGCAAGGAGTTCGTTTCCAGGGGAGGGGCGTCCCAAGGGCTAGGGTCCTTGGGGACAGGGTCCTCCCTCTCTTCTGCCACTGGCAGATCTACACTTGCTTCGCTGATCTGGCTAAGAGTCCGGGCATAGGGCACGTGTCCGTTTGCCATGGCAGCCTCCTCTCGGACTGCCGGCTCTTTGTCCTCAGGCCGGGTAAAAGCAATTTCAATGGCAGGCGCAGTGGCCTGCACTGCGGGTTGCACAATAGGCCTGGGCAGCGAATGTCGGGCACTTCCAGACAGCTGGGGGCTGGAAGAGTCATCTGACGACTCTGAAGAGATGGACCAGGCTGCCCCGTTCTCCAGTTCCTCCTGCTGACGCAGCATGTTCTGGAGGGAGGAACAGCATGGATGAGATACAACTGCACTGGACGTTGCAGGTCCAGCACACAAGCAGAACCTCTTGCACCCCCATGCAAACACACTGCACAATCACTCTCTCCACAGCCCCACCCCTGCTGTCTTCTGGAACATCAACATTTCTCCTTCCTTGACCTGGCGTGCCACCTCCAGGAAAACACAAGGCTGCAGCTGAACTACTCCAGGCACCAAACCCCTTTCCAGCTGCTGGGTCCCTTCGTGTAATCTGGCAAATGACCCAGGTGCAAATATACATACATACCCGCATTTTTTATAAGATGGAAATCGCACGCTGGCCATTCTTAATAAGATACTCTGAACACTTTGAACGTAGTGCTGAGACAGGACTGATGCCACTGGGGGGTGGGGGTGATCCCTTACAGCTCCCAATCCCACGTTAGTAATCTCTGCCCTGCTCCTTCCTATCCTCCAGCCAGTTGCACACACAGGAGGCTGTTCAGTTTGGGTGGAGAGAGAGCTAGCTATCAGAGGGAAGGTCTGTATTTGGGGGAAGAAGGGGCTTCTAAAAGAACTCATTTACTTCCCACCTCCATTGCTCCTTACTGTGTGCATCAGCTGGAGAACACAGTCAGCCCAGGGTGTGTGATGCTGGCATGTCTGCTACAGTTAAGTAGCTTGCTCTACCTGCCATATACATTGGCAAAGCCACAGGGAAGAGAGGCCAGCTATGTGTCAGCAGCTGAGATGGCCTCCTGCATGATATGGGAGGTTCTGGAATTGGTTTTTGGGATAACCAAATTGAGTTGGGACTCGCTCTCTCTCGCTGCATCACCTCCAAAAGCCTTTAGCAAGAAAGAGGTCAGGATAGACGATGGACACGCTTGTAATTTTGAAAAAACAACGGGGTGCAAAATGACCATTGCAGTCCTTTTAATGAATCCCTGCTCAAACGGATATTCACAAAGCTTCGGGTCTCCTTAGCAAAGATCCCTGGTTGGGATTACACACGAAACCATGACTCACTTCAATCATAATTCGTTGAACAGGCCACAATGGCCTGGTTTACCAGCCTCATTAAGCCATACAGCATGGTTTATAAGTTACAATACCTGGATTTATCGACTGTGCTAAGCCAAACCAAACAAGCCATATTACGCTGGATACGATGTGTGAAACAGCAACCCTCTCTCTTTATCGCACGATGAGAAGTAGACTCAACAGTGAAACAGTACAGCTCAACTCTTGGGGAAGCACCACACTGCCTCAAACATCAACCTGTGGATGGGGCCAGTCAGAAATGGATAAGGGCACCCATTATTTCTCAGACACCTTCTTCTCATTCTCTTTCTCTTTCTCCCAGACAGTACACTATCAAAGAAGATAGCTCTTACAAGAAGTCTGGATTGATCAACTGCAGAGGGCTTTTGAAATGAAGTCCAGGGCCACATGAAAGTAGACCAAGGGTTACATATGGCCCATGAGCCACAGGTTGCCTACTTATAACTTAAAAGGAAGGAGATCTTTCATGCTAAACATCCAAAGCTTAGCACTGGGGTGAGTCCAGAAGAACAGAATAAGGAAGTCCTCAATTAATGACCACAATAGGGACTGGAAAACTGGTTGTTAAGCAGTGCGGTCGTTAAGTGAGTCACCATGTGACCGGACCCCATTTTACGACAGTCGTTAAGCGAATCACCACAGTTAAGTGAATCACGGGTCATTAAGTGAATCCAGCTTCCCCAATGGACTTTTTTTGCCAGAAACCAGCAAAAAAGGTAGCAAACCGTCATCACGTGACTGCAGGACGCTGCAACTGGTCGTAAATGCAAGCTGGCTACCAAGTGCCCGAATTGCAATCACGTGACTGCGGGGGTGGTGCAACATTTTGCGACAGTGTAAGTGTGAGTGCAGGTTGTAAAGCACTTTTTCTGAAGCTGTCGTAACCATCGTCAAGTGAATGGTCATTAAGCGAGGACTACCTGTAGTACCAGGCGCAAAGTGGTGTGGGGACACAATTTATGGCTACAAAAAGGACGAGGCAGCAGCCTGCACGATGATGGACCCTCCCCCCCCGCCTCCGGGCTGCAACGAGCAGCAGCTAGTAGACACGATCAAGAGAGACTACTACAAGCCAGCAAGGCAGAGGAAGCCACTTACCAAGTACCACTTATCCTACCTGAGCAATGCCGTCGGGTTCTAAAAAGAGGGGCTACAGACTAAAGCAGAGGGAGCTCTATTTTGGGACACCAAGCGATGCAACAGTGCGAGCACTTACGCAGCCCTGAGATGCCCTTGTGCTGAGCTGCACCGAGGAGACATCGCTGCATGAACAGCTCCACGGCAGCCTTCCCAGGAGGGTCTCCTGGAAGACGTCCATCAAGGGCCGCCTGTGCTTGGGGACCGCCTCCCAAGGCAGGCTCTTGGGCAGAGAAAGAGGCAACCATCATCACCAAGGACTTCGAACCCGAAGGGGGGTGCCCTATTTCACCATTTATGGATTTTCAGGAGATTAGGACAAAGAACACCCTACTCTGCAATAAATCTAGCGGTAAGTTTTCCCCAGTTAGAACAATTAGTTATTCTCCTTCCTTTTTTTTTTAATGTTTCACCTACAAATGTGAACAGCCTTAGTCTGATAAAACATGGTTTGTTCTTGGATCACAAAAGAAAATGTTTTATTTGCTTACTTGTTCTCCCCTTTCCCTTCCTGTGACGTGACTTAAGGCAACATAGGCACACAACACTTTTCAGGGCCACACGTGGACTTCAAATGACGTGCTGAAGGTTACACCTCCCTCCCAGAAGTAGAGGAGGCCAGGATTAAATGGGCGGGGCCAGCTCAAAATAAAATTGGATTAAATAAAAGGAGCTAATCCAATTACCTCCATATATTTAATCACTGGCCCCACCTGTTTCATGACATGTTAGAATTCAATTCTTTTGGAGAACCTTTGGAGAACTCTGGGGGTGCAGCCCAAACGTCAAGGGCTACATTAGTTGCATAATCTCAGATTGCACATTCCTGTCTTAATCCAGCATTTCCAGAAGCAGTTACAACATTTCTGGGTTACCTGAACCAAGAAACTGTGTTTCTGGCTCTGATCACATATCAAGATTGCAGATACCAATACAAGATTAAATCCCCGTGGTTCAGTTTGAATGCAATGAGAACTGTGGCTTAACAAACTCTACCCCAAGTCTAAATTCTAGGAGATATGAAAGCAATTAAATAGACAAACAAGTATAAGGATGTCCTGTCTAACACCCAGGAACAAAAGACATCCAAGGGAGCTGCTTTGATTTAAAAACATCTTTTGAACTGTAACGTAAGCTTTGTGGATAAGACTGAGGGATGAGAGTAATGCATATTTGCTTATTGGACTGTACCCACTTCAAGTCCTTGGTGGAGTTAGTGGAAAGTATAAAGACAAGGGGCTCTCCATTCCTCCTATAACTTAATAAATCTAGCACCCGTTGAAGGAGTACTCACATAAAAGGCCTGTTCTCTCATGGAAGGAGTGTCAGGCGGGCTCTGGTTGTATGTAGAGAATCGTTTATTGACTGTTGATGTCTTATTCACAGTACTGGCAGAAGACGGCTGGTCCTCTTTGTCAAAGGGACTGATGCAAGGAAAGCGTAGTGGTTAGCGGGGAAGAGGGAAAAGTCAGCACCCTCTGTCCACAGATGGGAGAGGTAGCCCTACTTTACATCCCTTGGAAGATCTCCAAGGAGACACTATGGACTCTCTCACCAGAACCCTTCTTTCACCGTGGCTCCACCCAACAATGTCCCCACATTACAGGAGAACATAAGAAGCCCCAAGGCCAAGAGCACTCACTTCCAATTGACCTCCAGGCTCAGCTTGATCGTGCCTAGATCATTGATATCAACTGCCACCACTTGGGGCAGGGCTGCAAAGAGATCCTTGGTCTCGCAAGAGACATTCCCCACCACTACGTGGCTGGCCAAGCTCTTGAGTTCCGTCACCTGAAAGGAGAAGGAAAAACGCAGAATTATCGTGAAGGGGGGAAAGGTCTCATCTTTTCTAGGGAGGGGGCCCAGCTGACTAGGGTGGCATCAATCACCTTGATAGACAGGAACTCTGTAATGAGGGGCAAGAAGATCATCTCCTCGCTATCCCACACTTGCTTGCTGTTGGCCTCAATGCGACCCCGTAGTTTCCATCGCTGGCGCCCATACCTCATGAAGATCTGCCATGAAGAAAAAGGAATTTGGGCATCAGCTGGGCGACTAGCAACTTTAAGACTCACAACTTCAAGCCAGCCTGCCTGCAAGCCTTCTTTGGGTAGCAAGCAGAGGGGACAAATTTACCCCATCCTTTAAGCAGTAGTGGACAACCTTCCAACCTCTGGGATGACTCGGATGTGAACATCTGGAAAGCACCAGGTTGTCATCCAGTGACCCCCCCCCCCGAGGCTGTCAATGAGCAGAAAACAATCCCCTAATCAGCTCCCATTCGCAAGCCCAACGTGTTCCCCAATCCTAACCAACTCTAGAACCCCTATGCTCTTCCCCCTCCATCATCCATCCTGCTTTCACAAACCTCATACTGGTCCCCTGCACAGAGCCGAGCAAAGCCAGCCAATCCTGCAAGAGAAGGACAAGACAGTGTCAGCCTCCCAAGTAGACCAGACAGGAAACACGACAAGATGAACTAATTCTGCTTTATTATAAGGCTACGTTAGCAGAATCTTGCAAGTCTGAAAGTACAAATCTCCCATCGTCTCTTTTTCCCGCCTGCTAAGTTAGGGCAGATCCTTTCTAAGTTTCTTTCTCTTCCCATTGCTCAATTGCGGGCTCCTCCCCCTTTTATCTGATTGTTCCCTAGGCAGCATCTCTTCCCCCCATCTTCCAAGGTCATTCGCACATTCCATTACAGGCAGGTTATGGATTAGAGCTTCCCTCATGGCCCACAAAGGTAGTCCTAATGTTGCTATTCTTCATAAAGGATCAGACAGAGGAGAGAGTCTAGGGCAGAGCTTTCCAAACTGTGTGTCGGGACATGTTAGTGTGTCGGCTGCAGTGTCTGGGTGTGTCGCGGCTGCTGCTGCCTCCGAGCCCTGCCAGGATTCCGCGCAGGTCCTAGTGCCTGCCTTGTGCCTTGCTGCCTCCAAACCTGCTGTGATTCCGCGCAGGTCCTAGTGCCTGCCTTGTGCCTCGCTGCCTCCAAACCTGCTGTGATTCTGCGCAGGTCCTAGTGCCTGCCTTGTGCCTCGCTGCCTCCAAACCTGCTGTGATTCCGCACAGGTCCTAGTGCCTGCCTTGTGCCTTGCTGCCTCCAAACCTGCCCTGCCAGGATTCCATGCAGGTCCTAGTGCCTGCCTGGTGCCCTGCTGTAAGAGTGTGTCACGAAATGATGCATGTCTAAAAAGTATGTCACCAACATGAAAAGTTTGGAAAGCTCTGGTCTAGGGCCACCACCACCCCATCTCTTGATGCACATTGATGAGAAAACTTTGGGATCTGGAGGAAAACGTCAGGAGGCAAAAGGGTCAACAGCCTTCTCCTGCTGCTGCTGATGCCCCAAACCATCTCCTATGCCCAAGGGGGCTTTTAAAAAAGGCTGACAAAGCTTCCTCGTGCAGATGTTATTTGTCCCTCCCTACCTTTCATCTTGATATGGAACTCTCCCAACTGGCTCTCCAATTCGCTCTCCAACAGGCACATGTTCTGCATGAGGGAGAAATCAGATGACGGACTGTTAATGCTGCCAACCCAGGAACTTTCCTCTTGTTCCCCCAACAGATTTCTTCCTTCCTCAGTGCCAGCTTTCTTGACTCACTTCCGTGTACTCCTTATAGCCCTTGCCAGCTTCGGCCAAGCTCTCACGCGCCTCCTTGCTGCCAGGGGAACCAGCTGTGTAGGCCTTGACCATATTGTGAGCTCCATCTCGGAGCCGCCGCTGGATGCAGTAGGCCTCATAGAGCTCATCGATCTATGGGAAAGAAACCCGGAGAACTAGAATGAGCAGCTGCAAGTTGGCTTCACAGAAAGCTGAGCCAGCTGTGAGCGCACCCACCAAAATATCCGGAAGGTCAGGCTCTCAGACCATCCCAGGTACCACAACAGACTATTCTGTCCTCAAAAGGCTCTTCCTGATCTTTGCTGTTCCTCTCCTCCCATTTTTTTTTCTCCTCTTTGGGGAGGGCCATGTCTGAGTAGCTGAACCCTAATTTTCCATGCTAAAAGTCCTTAGCAACTCCAGGTAGGAAGGATCAAGTAGCAGGGAAATTGCTCGGCCAGAAACCTTTGGAAAGCAGCCCGAATCCCCCAGGTCTAGGTTTAAGCTATGTAGAACAGGCAAATATTTGCAAATAGTTTCTAAGGGCACAATTTATAAAGGCAATTAAAGATTTGGCTTTTCTTGGCACAGCAATCCTACGGGCATGGTGACGTGAGAAGCAGCAGGTACCTTGCTAGCATGAAACTCCAAGCGGCGCAAGAAACGTTCAATTGACTTGACTTGCTGTGAAACAAGAAAGAAATACCATTATGAAGGAAAGGGAAATTCAACCAGTAAAGGAGTGCAGGAGACCCCATAAATCCTCCAGACATCCAGGCTACCACAGAAGGAAGTAAACAAGTTACTCATTCGTTCAATTCTCACTCAATTATCACCTTTGGGAACCTCAGTACAGGTGTATGTTTCTTTGACAGTAACCAGTGGAGAGAAAAGAGCTTTTCAGACCTGTGAGAAAAGCCAAATTATCCCTTAGTTTTAACTATTATTCCTCTGCGCAGAAGCCCAGCATAAGATTCCACACAGACTCCAAGAACCATTTGGGAAAAGGCAAGAGCCAAGTGAAAACCATGTTGGTCAAGGGAAATCTAACTGTGTTTTCCTGACTCCCTCCAGGGGCTGGCTGCTGCAGCTAATCTCCAGCTTTCTGAAAAGATCTGCAAGGGGGGTTAGAAAAAGCTTTGCTTCCAATTGGGTTTGCCTCTCTCTCTTTCTCCCACTGTTGCCTCTCCTCCAGCAGGTTCTGCCTGAAGATAGGAAAATCTGTTCACTGGATGTAAATAAAGTGGAAAGAATGTACACATGGGTGGTGGCCCTCTTCTGGAATCATCTTCAACCCTTGCAGACAAGTAGGAGAAGAAAAGGGAGGAATAATCAACTCCGCTCTTCTAAGCATTTTTTAAAAATCCGAAGGAGGTATCAGTGGCAGCAGCCACTGAGGGCTTGATAGGGAGAAACAGTCTCACCCTTTGCCCTCCACCCATTTAAAAACCCCAGCCTTCACACCACTTTCTTCCAACAAGGAAAAAGATCCAGAGTTCCTCTTTATTTTCTGCCCGCAGGCAGGAAAGTTGCACGACTGAGTTAAGCAGAGACCCTCACCCTCGTCCTGCTACCGGTTGCAGAAGAGGGGAGCAAACCCCTACATCTTAGCTCCTTTAATCCTCTGATGCTGCTTTAGGGAAGCAAAAGATTGAGGCAGCAGTTCCTAGAGGGCGGAGGGTTTTAACTGAATCAATGAACTCAACCAAGGTCAGCAATGTCTCTCTGCAAAGGCAGAAAGAGGAGATGGACCCAGGACCAGATGAGACAACATTTTGCATGCAGAAACATACAGGATACAAAGGATGGGCAATCCTGTCCCACCCAACGTAGTCCCTTGGGTTCTCCGCTTCCTTCTCAGCATGTCTTACCTTATCAAGGTCATAGAGGAAGCCCTAAAGGAGAAAAATAAGGTGGTGAAGGTCAGGAAGATTCAAGAACTTGAAAGAACTGCTGAATACATGGCACCACATCAGGCATTACTAACATGCTCTTTTGGGCAGATCCTTCAAAGCTACGCCCCCTGTAGTTATGGCAAGAAGGGAAGGGCCATGTTTCCATAGGCACTGGAAAGTGTGTACTCTGTGTGTGTGTGTGTGCGCGCATTACCCATGTACACATTGGGTACCTGCATGTATGTATTTTTGTGTGCATCTATTGGGGAGATCCTGTGCATAAAATGCATGCAAAACAGTACTGTAGCACCATCACCACCCATTCCACAGAAGGGACTGGAAGATCAGCGTGTCTGCAAGACTGAGGACAGGATTGAATATCAAAGCTGGAGGAGAACACAGGACATATCAAAGCTGGAGGTGCCACAGGAGGAGAACACCCACTGAGTTTTTGCAATTAGCAAGTGAGTCTTGTGTCCCCCAGAGATAGGTACTGTTACCAAGACAGGAACTGCTTCACTCACCAAGCGAGAATTCCTCTTGGACTCACGGATCTGAGTACTCAACTTCTCCAGTTCCAGCTGATGCACTTCCAAGTAAGCACTGCAAGGAGAGATGGGACTGAGCACAGAAAGCAGAATACTCTCCCCATCACTTGGAAGATTAGGGCAGGCAGCATCCTGGCTCCCCAATTCAAGTGGCTGCCCTAGTTCATGCAGGATGTTATCCTTGGCAGTAAAACCCAAGAGCAGAACACTTCCTGTTCAGAAGATTCCCACCAGGCTGTCCGCACTCTTGATTCACAAGTTGAACTCTAGGTGGGGGGTGGAAACCCATGCCAACTGAATTTACACAAAGCTGAGCCAGGACTTTATCATGGTTTGTTAAACAAGCCATAATGACCTTAGTTGCATACAACATGAAGGCTGGGTTCACATATGGTGCTAAGCTTGGGTGTGGGATGCCCCATTCTGCCTTGATGTGAGGTATAAACCCAGCCATTGTGGTTTGGAAATTGTGGTTTATGGATCAAAGCAATGGGTGGCAGAATCCATGTTGGAACAATTCTGAAACAAACAAATAAGCCCAACCATACAAGCTGCATTATGGCTTCCTCCAATGTGAGAATGCAGTTGGATCTGCATGATCTCCTTCAAGTAACACAGACTCTGGGGTGGCTGGATATGCAGGCATGCAACACACCAGTCTAGGCGAAGAAATATGACCAAGTGCACCGCCATGGTCAGTCAACCTAGTGCTCTTGGGAAGTTTCAGACTACAGCTCCCATAACCCTTGGCCACTAGCCATGCTGGCTGGAACTGACGATCATTAAAATCCAAAGTATGTGTAGTACCTCAGGATAAGTTGTCTGATGCCACAAAATGCATTCTCAACATCCACAATTATGCAGAATAATTACGCATTATTCAGAGAAAAGCAAATCTAAACAGGACTTCGTTTCCAATTTCTTTGCTGACTGCAAAAAGGTCAGGGAGAGAAAGGGGCGGGGTGGCAGATGAACGGGGGTGCTCTATAGAAGCATGGGTTATGTTTCAAGCACCAAGGGAAACTATCCTGTTACAATCAACTTTTTAAAATCAGTAATGAAGTAAAAGAAGACTCTCTTAAGCTTGCCTTCTAGTGACTTCACAGATCCCTTCACCTAGTTTTCTTCACAACTGTACTGAAGTCTTCGGCCATTACCCTTCTCTAGGATTTTCTGAAACTTCCCTGTCTAGATTACTAGATTTCTAGTCTCCCATCCAAGAATAAACTATGTCTGATGCTGCTTAGCTTTCTTGAGATCAGCCTGACTAGAACAGAGCTTACATGCTTATTTTTAATTACCGATATGGGTTGATACACCACGACAGATGATTGTTGTGTTGTGTGTGTGCCTTCGGGTCAGTGCTGACTCCTGGTGACTGCCTGGACTAGTCCCTGTTTTCTTGGCAAGATTTTGGAAGTAGTTTGCCATTGCCTTCTTGCTAGGGCTGAGAGAGGGAGACTGGCCCAAGGTCACCCAGCTGGTGACCTTTGTGCCTAAGGCGGGACTAAAACTCACGGCCTTCCAGTTTCTAGCCTGGTGCCTTAACCACTACACCAAACTGTTCGTTTTTACTGTGGCTTTTGAGAGCTGAGGGGTATTGCCCAACACTACAGGCAACGTCCTGCTTAAGACACTATGTTTCGCCGTTATTCCTCACAAGCCTCCTCAGATCCCAGCACGTGCTAGAAAGGCAAGTTTAGATATTTTGAGTGAACAGGGGCAACCGCATGTCGCAGGGTGGGTGCTTGGTGGTGCCAGCCGCAACGCTTACCTTAGCCCTTTCTTCAGCGCTTCATACACTTCATCAAGTCGCTCTGGCTGGGGCACCTTGGGTGGAGGGGACTTATGAGACATTGAAAACATCCTACTGACCCTGGAGCCAGACTTCCTGGAGACCGTCGGTGTACTGAACGCAGGGAAACTCCTACCAAAAAATAATAATGATGGTAATAATAAAAATCCCCCTGCAAAAGAGGATATCGTGGAATGGGCAGGCCCGCCGATACTTAATAATGCAGGATACAGTATGTGGCCTGGGTGGGTAAAGAGCACCCATTGTACACATCCACACCCCTGCAGTAATACGAAAAAGCCTTAAAAACGTTCAAGAAAAATGTCTTAGTAGAGAAAGGATATTTTCCCACGCTTCGGATTGCTAACGCCGATTGCACAATCTAGGACAGGGTTTTTTAAATTGTGCTCTGTGGAACCTTGGTGGGGTTTGTGAGACACTAAGAGGGGTGGAAAAAAAGTTCACTCAAATGCAGCCACGGTCTTCCATAGCAGGTTTTCTAAGGGAAAGCCATCACATCCCAGTCACTGAATCTGGTGAAATTCAACTTTTAAGTTTTGCACATTGGAGATGTTAAATTGGCATTTACATGTAACCGTTTATTTATTTTTTAATCCATACAATACATGGAGAAACTTTCTGGGTCACTAATTGGGGCATTTGCTTTTGTGAAATTCAAGTAACCTTAATATATAAATGTGCGTAAAGACGCTACAATGAGCACGAAGGCTTTTTATTGCCAATTTTTCTATCACTAGAGGTTTGCCTCTTGATCAGGGGTTCAGGGATTTTTCTTTTTCAAATAACAGGCTCTGCGGCCTGAAAAAGTTTGAAAACCCATCATCCAGGAGATTGCATGAACCAGAAAAGTGGCTTTGATCCCCTCTAAAATCCATTGGTGATACACAAAAAAATGTACATCATCATGGTGAAAGCCAGCCATGTGGTCTATTGCAGGGAGAAGCAATCCAGAGTCTGTGGACTACATGCAGACCTTCATCCCACTCTGTGCTGCTGACAGCTGGTGGCACAACAGCCAATTTTTGATGGCACAGTCCTTCCTCCTCTCTGTTGCTTGGACAACGTTTTGCGGAGCCTACCTGAAAGATTTGTCCTGGGAGGAGTTGACCCCAGCAAACGACTGGCTCCTATTGATCCTGACCACCAGACTGCGCCGCTGGGGTCGCACCGAGAGGGACATCGTGGAACTCCACCGGGAGGGACTCCCTACGAAACAAACCAGGAATATTTAGCCGAGCTTCCAAATCAATTCCAAAATCCTCCAGCTTTTCCACTCCTGTGAGTTTGTGTTAATCATTTACGGCCAACTGAAACTGCCTGAAAAGGGGGGGGGGGAGAGGAGAGGAAACACAACACACTTTCGTTCCTGTTTTACTGAAACATCATAACTTGAGCCTCTCTCAAAAGTTTCATCTTTTTCTGCTCAAGTATTTTAAAATCTTATTTAAACTTTTGGCCAAGAACAACCTCCTAAGGGGTGGTGGTCAATATTACAGAATATTACAAAAATATGAACATGCAGAGAGAAGGCCTTTCCTTACGGTGGAGCTGAAGTGTCCCACCCATCTTTGAGTCAGCAGAAAACTAGATCAGCATGAAATGTGGGGTCACCACGGTTGATCCCTTTCCTGCCTCTTGCTGCCTGTTCCCCATTGCTTCCAATCACCGGACGTCCCTCCAAGATAATGGGTGAGGAAGCCTAGCCGATTTTATACACCTGGAGGTTGCTCTTAGAATGTGTCAAAATAAAGGGGAAAACACTAAATTTAACACCACTACAACTGAGGGTGACATAAGGTTGTCATGGGCTGGGGGCCTGATGAAGGCAATGTCATGGGGACACAGTGGAGAAAAGATGGTGCCAGAACATGTTTATGTCATGATTAAATAAAACTGGGGAAGACTGAGACTTGTGCAAGGCTAGTAGACTTATAATCTGTAGCTCAGCATCCAGGCTTGCTGACAATCAGATATTTCCCTAAACCTAAAAAGGTAAAGGTTCCCCCCGCACATTTGTGCAGTTGTGTCCGACTCTAGGGGCCGGTGCTCATCTCCGTTTGTTAGCCGAAGAGCCAGCGTTGTCCGAAGACGCTTCCACGGTCATGTGGCCGCATGACACACGCGGAACGCTGTTACCTACCCACCGAAGTGGTACCTATTCATCTACTTGCATTTGCATGCTTTCAAATTGCTAGGTTGACAAGAGCTGGGGCGAGTGCGGGAGCTCACTCCACAGGCAGGGCTAGGGATTCGAACCTCCGAACTTGCGATCTTCCGATCGACAAGCCTGGCGTCTTACCCGCTGAGCCACCACGCCATGAGTGTTACATCATCACAAAGCACTTTTTAAGGAACAATAGATGCCATGTACAGCCCTTTTTCCTCTCAGAATGACATAACAACCAGGGAAAATAAAGTAGCAGATGCAGTGATTAAAATCACTTGTTACAACTAGAGAAAGGAAAGCTGCACCCTACCCCTAAGTGACAAAAGGGTAAAAAATGAGATAATACAATTGAACTAATTTGTTATTTCCAAGATTTCATAGCAAGTGCTAGTTGAACTTTATGGTCCCTAATCAGTTTTTTTTTAATTTATTATTAGGAAAAAACTGCACATCTTGTTCCTTCTGATAGCAGATACATTTATTAACGTTTTCTCTAAAGCCAGAACTGTACTTAACAGTGGTAAGGCTGGGGAGTCTTTGGTGCTCTCTGAGCCTTGTTGTTTTCATGCAGACGTTTCATTGCCAGGCTAGGCAACATCTTCAGTGCGAAAAGGGAGTGGAACTGAAACTGAAAAGGGAGTGAAACTTCGCACTGAAGATGTTGCCTAGCCTGGCAATGAAACGTCTGCATGAAAACAACAAGGCTCAGAGAGCACCAAAGACTCCCCAGTTCAACCCTGAGCTACAAATATTCTCTTCGATTAGTGGTAAGGCTATCTGGGCTGTAACAATCCAGACGACCGCTGGAGGGCAGCTGAGAAACATAAAAACTCTGTTTGTTATCACCCATTGGCCAAGGGGAGTTTTGCAGCCCAGATATAGTATGCTTGTCAAGGACATCTGGCATCAAAAGAGGCAGTTTCATCTTGTTCCCTCTAAATCAGCCTTCCTTAAAATGGTGGCTTCTAAATGTCATTTCTTACATCAGGGGTGGGCAACATCAGGCCAGTATGGGGTCAGTATTGGGTCAGTATGCAATTCAATCTGTTGTTAAGTACAGTAAGGTAAAGGTTCCCCCCGCACATTTGTGCAGTCGTGTCTGACTCTAGGGGCCGGTGCTCATCTCCGTTTGTTAGCCAAAGAGCCAGCGTTGTCCGAAGATGCTTCCATGGTCATGTGGCCGGCATGACGCGTGTGGAACGCTGTTACCTCCCCACCGAAGTGGTACCTATTCATCTACTTGCATTTGCATGCTTTCGAATTGCTAGGTTGGCAAGAGCTGGGGCTAGTGCGGGAGCTCACTCCGTCACGCGGCGCTTGAGTCTCAAACCGCCAAACTTGCGATCTTCCGATCAACAAGCCTAGTGTCTTACCCGCTGAGCCACCACGCCCTTCCCTAAACCTAGGGAATGCTTTTTGATGCTTTGGTGGAAGTTAGGGAATCGAATACCCTGGAAATGGACTGTGCCTTGGAGTAGCTTCTGGTTCTTCTCCCAGGCCTTGGGTTAGGTTGAATGGAGCCCTTGTGTTTTTGTCTGTTTTTGTATCAAGTGACTGGATCCCATCTTGTTTTGTTTTGTGTTTTTATTGCTTATCATATTGTGAACAGAGTTGGTTTGGAATTGGGTGGTGCCTAAATGGAATGAAGTAAGTAATAAACGAATGGCCCAGGGCTTAGAACACTCAACACAGAAGGGGTCAACAGGAACAAAATAGGTGGTCTGGTTTGTAGTGTTGATGCTCGGCCAGTTCAAATCGCATCTGGAGTGTAAATGCTACGGAAGCTCCCTTTATCCACCCATTCATTCTCAGCTCCTGCAGAGTGGGGATAGGGTCAACTGCATTCTGGGAAACTGTAAATTCTACAGATAAGACAGGGCTTGGGGCACTGAGCCGGCCTGATGGGGCACTTCTAGCAATAAAGACAAAATGATGGGCAAAGGTGTGTTTGGTGGCCTGGCAGGAAATGCACCCAGAGCACAGCTCTGCTCTGACTACATGCATATTCGTCCTAAAAGAAGGCTTGACCTCAAGCTAGAAGACTTTTTGTGGCTTTGCAGTGATGTGGACCTCCGGCCACTTCTTGCAAAACGTCAAGCCTCCTGGCCATTTCTGAGGCTGGATAAGACATGACACCTTGCGTAACCTTCCTTCCCCCCCCCCCCCCGTTTTAAAGTTAAAGGAAACTACCCCCTATTGAGTCAAACCCTGACCTAATCCAACATTAAAACACAGAGACTAGACAGCTGCTCCCAGAGTTTCAGGCAGAAGCTTTTATTAATTTGTTTTTTTACCAGTCCTATCTGGAGATGGCAGGAATAAAAACATGAGACCTTCTATGTGTAGCTCAGCTGAACAGGTTAAGTTTTCACCACACACTTGCCACCCCAAAACCCAAACAAACTCAAACCGAAGTTAAAATGGCCTGAATGAACTGACGTTGTTACCCAGCCATTGCTTTCCTACCCCCCCGCCCCACTTTGTTTTTCAGTTCCTTCCTTTTCTCTTGCCTCCCCCCAAGGTTTATTTTATTAAGGGACATCTCACTCCCCAAACAGAAGATAAAAAGTAAGAAGAAAGGCGCAAGTAAAAATATATCCCTGAATCCAAAAACAAGCAATGCAGAAAGACAATAGTTGTGCGGGCAACATGATACAAAAGTATCATGCCATTCAAACTCTATGAAAGTAAGTTTGCAGGTAGAAAACCAAGGAAAGGAGTTTGTTTGTTTGTTTGTTTGTTTGTTCGATTTCTCACCGCCCAAGTCCCTCAAGGGACTCTGGGCGGTTTGGCAAATAACAAGAATCAAACAGTGTATGTAGGAGGTACAAGATTGCATAAGAAACACGAGAGATGTGAAAGGAAAACAGATTGCTGTACTGTTCAGGATTAAATTCCACGCCAGCCAGACTTGTTGAGTTAGCTTATGGGTGTGCAACCTTTCCCGGTGCAAGGGCTGCACTTTACTTTCGAGTGATGTGCTAGGGACTGTGCTTCCCCAAACAGAAGTTGGGGCCAGAACAAAAATTAAATTTGATTTCCTTTCCAGTTACAATGAATTAAGGTTAAGTATGGTTAACTTGATTACTCTCCAGTTATGGATTTAAGAATTTAATCTTTCTGTCATATTGATAATTACAATTGGTTTAGCAAAACTGTGACAATGTGAGGTTCTGGAACACAGCTTTCCAAACTGTGTGTCGCGACACAATACTGTGTCGCCTGCGGGGCCCAGTGTGTCATGTCAAAACCCAGAAGCGCTGATGGCGTGCCACCGCGCACGGCCGCGCACACGGCGGCGGCGGGCCATCAGCGCTTCCAGGTTTTTGCACAGCACACAAGGGCACTGCTGCCGACACTGCTGTGGCACGCGAAAATCCAAAAGTGCCGCGGTGGCGGCAGCGCTTCCCGGTTTTTACGCGCCGCCACAGCGGTGGCACTTCCGGGTTTTCTCGCGCGCTGCCGTTGCGGTGTGTGTCGCCACAGGAAAAGTTTGGAAAGCCCTGTTCTGGAATCTCAAGTTGGGCAATGCTTGGGCTGCTCTGCATTAGCTTGAACGGAAGCCATATTTGCTTCAAAACTTCTCCATCCATTGATATTTGGTTGGTGGCTGTACTGTTTTCCCAAAGCTGCAAAGCAACATCAGGCTTTTTGGCATCTGCCTAAAACCCAAAGTGATTCTTTCCAAGCATGATTCTCTTTAGCAAGATTTACTGGAAGGGGTTACAGGAGTTCCAGCAACTGAACTATTTTCCATTTAGAACTAGTATGTCCCCATGTGCATTACAGAGGAAACTTTCTGCTTTTCTTTCTAACAGATTTCCTGTGATCTGGCAAGGAGGTAAGTCTTTTTACAGTTTATATAACGACTCCTGAATCTTTACAATCTCTTACATCGTAAGTCATAAAACTTGGTAAAAATATTAGGCTTTTTCAAAGGAAAACTTGCTAAAGTTC
The DNA here is from genome assembly GCA_023362775.1 of Charina bottae. Lineage (NCBI taxonomy): Eukaryota > Metazoa > Chordata > Lepidosauria > Squamata > Charinaidae > Charina > Charina bottae. Next base: position 14,032,290 of record JALMGJ010000015.1, read on the forward strand.
TACCAGGAAAATCTGTTCATAGGAGTAACGTCAGTTTTGTAAACGCCCCATTCTTAGATGCTTTGAGTTCTTTTTAGATATGGTCAGTAATATATGGATTGATTTAATAAATAAATAATTTTCTGTTGTATAACACACTCTTTGGGACCAGCATTCCTAATCTTTCCAATGTCAGTTTTCAATCTCCATTCTCACGATACTAGGTTTACATAGCACATTGGTTTATTTAACCACAGGTTGCAGACTAAGCCAGGACTACCTTGGCTCTTATATCAAGCCACGTCATAAATCATAGCTTGCAAACCACAGTGGCTGGGTTCCCACCCCATGCTAAATCAAAGGAAGTTTCATTAGAGCAGTGTTACTCAACCTTGGCAACTTGAAGATGTGTGGACTTCAACTCCCAGAATCCCCCAGCCAGCATGGCTGGCTGGGGAATTCTGGAAGTTGAAGTCCACACATCTTCAAGTTGCCAAGGTTGAGTAACACTGCATTAGATCTTAGTTTGTTGTGTGAGTTCAACCTTTAGGGCTCGGATCCTAAGAGAAGTTAACTGAAGGAAGGGAAATCCTTCCTCCCTTCTATTTCAACCACCTATGTCATCTTCTCTTTGAACATTTAGGGGAGCTTTCCTGCCCAAATGGAATGGGATAGCTCTTCACCTAATTCTCCCCCTCCCAGTAGTTCTATATGCCCATCAATCCTCCCCATTGCATGGAACAAACAGATGAAAGGTGGAGGAAAGGGCAGAAAACACCACCACCACCACCAGAAAAGTACCTTTGAGATGGAGGCTCTTTGGGAAATATACTGCATTTCTGCCTCTTTTGTTATAGGGGCCTTAATTTTTTTAATTGATTCTGGTTGAGCATTATAATGCTATGTTTTGTTCACTGCCCAGAGCTAGATGGGCGACCATATACATTGATTGTCCTCCATGGTTCACAAGCACTACACTTTCGCTAAGACCTCCTCCCTTTTTTGAGGATGTGAAAGGATGGCAGCTGCTCACTCGCAAGCAAGGGCATCCTTTCCCACACAAATCATCAAGGGGTGGTACCTAATCCAAGGGTCAAAAACCAGGCAGGAAGGAGGAGGAGGAAGAGTTCAATCCCTCCCTGGAAGAGGAGAGCAATCGGCATGCTGTGACCAATTGAGCAGGACTCTGGAGAAGACACCCCAACTGGCTCTACAGGCATATCCTCAGAGACCCCATGCTCTGTCTAGCAAATTTAGATTTAACAGGGATGAAGATGAGTCAGTAATGATGAAGGGGTCAAAAGCGCCCTATCGTTTTTCCATTGATATTTATAATCATTATTTCTCAGCTGGAAGAGTTCAGCCTCTTCCAGAACTATCTGCAGCGGAGGACCAGGTTTGCAAACAAGCAGAGAGCAAGGAACAGATGGACAAAGATAAGATGCAGCAAGACAGTGGTCCATAACTGGCTCATCTGACACTTTGGATTCTCAATTTCAATGCTTGGTCATACTCTAGTCCAGCCTTTCTCAACCTTTTGACCCTGGAGGAACCATTGAAATATTTTTCAGGGCTCGGGGAACCCCTGCCCATTCAGGCTCAAATATATGCCAGAAGTTACAAAATTATTATATCCGTTTCATGGGTAGGCCTGTATATATGCATTAACAGTGTTCTTAAACTAAAAAGAATGAAATTTACCTCTTTAATGTGAAGTTGCCCGAATTTGAAATAATTTTTTAAATAAATCGTGGTCTCCCAGGGAACCCCTGGTGACGTCTCACAGAACCCTAGAGTGCCAGGGAACCCTGGTGGAGAAACCCTGCTCTAGTTTGCAAAGGTACCAGCTTTCTCACCTCCAAGCACGAGGCACCCTTTCAGCTTCTGTTCTAGTTTCTAGGCTAGAAAGCTACCAGAAGTCAAAAAGGCCAGATTCTGTATACAGCGGCTTTGCAAGGTCACAGAAACACAACACAGATTCAGCCATTGGCAAAACAGTCCAAGTGAAAGCATACTTGCACAACAGCATGAACTGAACAGAAAAATAAAGGAGAGCATCGCATAGTGCTACACTAGCTTCAACCAGATGATGATGATGATGATGATGATTGTTTTAGGAACAGACTAAAGTACACCAATGACACAACAGGAAGTAACATTGCCACAGACTCCTATCAAGTATAACCTGTAAATCTAGTATAGTTATATACAGTAAGATTTATTTATGTATTTCATACATGTATCTACTGAGATGTTTACTTGAACTATATTTGTTTCAACTAAATACTGGTGCTTTCTGTATCAATTATTTTACTATCTAGCCAACAAATCAAGTGTCTCTACTGAATATTTTTGTTTTGCTTTGTTTCTGTTAAGATCACTTTTTTCTATTGCCTTGCCTTTCCATTTATTTATTTTGATTTGGCTGGTTCTTAGTGGCAGAGACAAAAAAAACCCCCAGCCAGTTTAGTCATACGTTGACATCCTTATTGGGCACTTCATGAGATTACATCAGAAGGGAAGGTATTCAAAGGACAAATGACAAAGTATTTCCTATTCCAAGGTTAGAAAGAAGGCAGACAAAGTCCATTGATTTGGGAAAATGCACCCATGCTTTCAAAAGAAAGCTAATTTGGAAACAGAGCAACTGAAGATGAAAGTCAATGTTTCTTCTAGTCTAGAGTGGAAAGCCATGGAACTGAGAAGTTTGCAATGCTCTAAAAACAAGTGTGTCAATAGTACCAATCAATCAAAAACAAGTGGCCTGCCCAAAAGATGGATTATATGAAATTGTTCTGAATCTAGCTCTTATTTTCTTTATACTGACTGATGGGAGGGAAAAGGAAACAGACAACAGAGCAAATGATGCACAACCAACACCGAGGTCAATTTGCTTATGGTCCAGAGCCTTGACACCTGAATAACAGCTTTCTGGCTGATACAACAGGTCAACGAAGAAACAGCAATCCATACAGAAGAACTGCGTTCTTCCTACTTACCCCCACAGCCCCATGGAGCTGAACAACATCCAAGCCAAGTTAACCAGTTTACAACCAATACACTTTTTCAACAAAGATCTCAGCCACCTCATGCCAGTCTAGCAGAGAGACCACCACCACCAGCATGGGCAGATGGAGCATGCTAGGCTCCCACTACCCACAGAACACAAGGCACTACAGAATTTGTGAGCCAACACTGCCTCATTCTTGGTTAATCAGGGCTGTAACCAAGAGTGAGGCAGTATTGGCTCACAAATGCAACAGTGGCCCAATTTAACAATTATGAAGGAGCATTAATCCCAAGTAGGGGCTGGCAAATGGTCTTCCACCGGGGCCTTTTAATTAGATCACCCAACGAGTTGTGCCTTGATTCTCCACCCCGTTCCTCTCCCCCCTCCCCATTTTTCCACTGACTCCAACTGGTCTTTAGAGGCTACAAGTTGGAATGAAAGAGTAATGGCTGTTATTACAAAGTCTGCACAATTCCATCAGCTGGTCTGCTCTGGCCACTGGAAGGTTGCCTGTTGCAAAAGGCAGAGTAGACAGCAAGTGCAAGAACTAGCTTTCTTACACCTAGTCATTATGGGCCAAGCCTGGTCTCCAAGGCTATGAAAGTACAAGGAAGTAACTGTAAATTGCAAAGACCTACCTGGAGAATAAAGTTAACGCTGAAAATATTTGTAAGATCCTCGGAGCCACTAGGATGTGGAGCCACAATCTCAAGGAAGTGAGGTTTTAGAGGTGCACCACCTTTACTGAGGTCTTCGAATTTAGTGGGGAAAGAAACTTTCCAATTTCTGAACATAGGCATAGTGTTTGGCAAGCAGGAGGCCTCCTGGTGCCTTCCATCCAGGGTTGGGCTCCACTCATACATTCCTAGCATTTCATAGATAATCAGCAACTGGTACTGTCAACAGCAGAGGCGGGGAAGGCCAGGAGGTGCTCCTTGCAGGCTGACTAAGAGGCAGGTGAGTAAAGCACCCGGCACTACAACTTACGCTAAGAGTAAGTTGCAGAGGAGCGGTGTTGATTCTTTGGACCACTATGATTTCTCCATGTTTCTTTTTAAATTTAAGAAAACGTCAGCTACAAACCTCCTTGTACCAGGATGCCTTGGCAACAGCAGCTCATACCCTGACCGTCACCCCTTTCGACCATGCAGGGCACTCTACATGGGGCTGCCTTTGGAGATGACTTGGAAACTGCAGCTGGTGGGGAAAGCTTGCCCCTGTGGAGTAACCCCAATTTTAAAGTTGCTGCAGTGATTAGCTTTAAAGCCCCATACAGAGCAGACACCAGGATGCCTTGTCAGAATTCAATCTGGCTGTCTGGTCCAAACATCTGGAAAGGCCCTGTTGAGAATACCTCCCCCTTGAAAAGTACATGGAGCATACGCTGGGCAAGAGGCCTTCTGGAACACATCAGCTCCATCTCATCTTACATTTCAGAAGCAGAAACTACACCACGTCAATGTACTTTAGGGCCCAGTTGGTTGTAGTTACCCATCCTAGGAATTGTTTAATTTATATTTGTTTTTATTGTCTCTGCGGGGGAGGGGTTCCTTTGTGCTTTGTTGTTCACCATCTAAAATCCATCAGGCTACAAATATGGTCAAAGAAATAAAAAGGGCTAGAAAACAAAGATGCATGTCTTCAACATGATAAAAGGATCGGGTCCAAGTATTATACTGAACAATGTAGAGATGTGAAGGTTTTTTTTGGCGGGGGGGGGGGGCAGGTAAGAAACATGACCTCTCTACCTTGTGCTCTTGTTGGAATTCACGAGGAATAAAAAAAATCTCCCGCCCCCATCTTTCCCAATATGAGTCAGCTTGATGTTAAGAGTTCTACTAGAAACGGACCTTGCTGTTTTGCTCTTTCCATTTTGTAAAAGTAAGCACTTCCAGCCTGTTTAGCAATCGGGGTTTTAGAAGAAGCAATAGGGACAGCAGGTCTACCCCAAGATAAAGAAAGGAGGGGGGAAGAGATAGGCAGATCAGCACTGTTTCTAGAGCAGTGTTCTCAACCTCAGCAACTTTAAGATGTGTGGACTTCAGCTCCCAGAATTCCCCAGCCAGCCATGCTGGCTGGGGAATTCTGGGAGCTGAAGTCCACACATCTTAAAGTTGCTGAGGTTGAGAAACACTGTTCTAGAGGGAAGCTTGGGTAGCAGCGATGGCCAGAGACGTGGCACTATGGAACCAACCCAGGAAGTTAACTACATGAAGCTTGTTGGATTGGCATAGGTATTTTCCCCATTCGAGCTGCTGCCTAAGCAATGGTTCTGGCTTCTCTCTTACAACCAATGGAGATACCTATGTAGACGTTTATCTGCTGAAAAGGGTTCCGACTTGCTCCACTCTTTCTGCCACATCTTGGCTTCAATCTGTGTTGTGTCAGGTTTTAAAGCCTTGTTTAATTAAGTCAATGCAAACCCGAAAGCCTGCTCAAGCTAAAGACACACACACACACACACACACACACTCAAAAATGTTCCAAAATATGTGCAAACAAAACTTCAGAAGGTGCAAGCAGCAGCACTTCTTCAGATGAATGTGGTCAAACCAGCAAGCTATCTGTTTGCTGACACTCAATCAGCCCATAAATTAATTGCTACTCCAGGCTGAGCTGGAGAATAACACCCAAGCAATTTGGGGACAAACTGTGAAAACATAAAGCAAATTTTAAAAACCCACCCCTTTGGTTTCAAAACAGGTTACCTGTTGTCTCTAACTTTTTTTTTTTTAAAAAAAAACTTGTTCGTTGTATTTAACACTGCATAATCACCAGGAACATTTAACTGAAAAGAAATAAAATTAAAACATATTTAGAACTTGACAAGCACACTGAAGCTAAGCCACGGTGATGTTTCTTTAGCTTTCACCTAACATCTTACATGAATCCATGGCTTGTAAATAATGGTTTGTGGTTCACTGTGTCCTGTGAACCCAGCCAACTGCATGGGTAATCCAACCATGGTTAAATGCAAAAAGCGAACCTATCTAAAAGTTCTACCTGTAACCGTCACTTTGCCTAAGGAATAATTTGCTTAGAGATTTATAGAGGCAATTATGAAGGTTTTTAGAGAGCAACATGAGCCGCCAGAGTCAATCAATCCTTGCTCGCAGCAAGGAAACACAGAATCATTTTCCTAGATGTTCCTACTGGCTTGTTAGCAATGGAATATGACTCTGGGCAAGTAAATCAGAAAACATCCAAACGTTTCTAAAAAGAACCCACCTATGGGAGGATCCAAAATAAGATCCTATCTTCAATTGAAGGTTGACGTGGAACAGTCTATATCAGGACCATATCCCCTCTTCTGAGGATTAGCTCAGGGCTTCAAAGCATCCTAAATAAACCTCAGAGGGCAACAGGGAAAACTTCCCAAAGGCTGGCACTATGTTCACAGAAGGAAGAGGAAAGCTGATTAGATTTGATTTACAGTATATTTAGCTTCTTTGCTCATTCCAAGTTTAGCTGCTTGAATAGATGACTCCAGATTCTCAAACGCAACAATTTGGAAAACCTGGTGCAGTTTTTACTAAGTCAAGTGAGTCACAAATCCTAATTTAATCAAAGTCTGGCATGAATCACCCAGGCATTTTTTTTAAGGGATAGCGAGGGGTGGGGGTGGGAGATGAGCAAAACTTTCTATGAGAGAACAGCAGACTAAAGAAATTCTTGAGACAGGGAGTACAAGTCTTGAGCTGTCTTTCCATCCACATCCGGGGGCTTCCCTTACCAGCCCTCTGGGGGCTCATATGTATGCTATAAAAAGAATGAGGTTGTTTTCAGTGCTCGCAAATCAAATGTGAGCCAACATGTCCATCTTTTATGGACCTCAAGAGGGAGAAATGGGAAGCTAGGGAGAAAGTGTCTCCAAAGAAGGGGTGAATATACTTAGTCCACAGAGCAGGGATGATCAACATGATGACCAGGACTATCTCAATGTATTCCCGAGCATCTTCATTGAAGGCTATCATGTTCTTATCGCACAGATTTACAGTATCATCAATAAAGTAACAGAAAGCTAACGTTCTGCAAAGCACCAACTCAAGCATCATCTTTACCAATATTACCTCTGAGCTCTACATAGGCCATGGCTGCATTCTTAGAAAACGAATAGAAGTCGTGGTTAGTTTAAATGCATGCTCGCCTACCAACAACCAAGTCTTTGTTTGAAAAAACAACCAAGCAAGCTTGGGGGGACGTCCACACAGGAACGGCTAGATTCATAGACTCTACAGAAGCTGGTCTTTTCAGCTACAAGATCTATTTAGTACCTGCAATAAAAAGTTATCAACTCAAGCCAAGTCTTTGACTTTCCCATGAGAACTCCAATTTGAGTTCCTAGAGCAGAGCTTTCCAAACTGTGTGTGGCGACACAAAAGTGTGTCGCCACACACAGTCTGGTGTGTCGCCACACAACCCGGAAGCACTGATAATCATCAGCGCTTCCAGGTTTTCCCGCGGCGACACACCAACCGCGGCGCGCAAAAACCCGAAAGCGGCAGCAGCGCTTCCGGGTTTTTGCGCGCTGCCGCAACGGCGGCACTTCCGGGTTTTCCCGCGGCGACACACCAACAGTGGTTGGTGTGTCGCCACGGGAAAACTTTGGAAAGCCCTGTCCTAGAGCAAGAGAAAATTATTGTAATTGCCTGGATGTAAACCTTGAAAACCAGCATTGCAGGGTTAGAGGGGATGATAGGGATTAACTCTGCAAGTTTACTTTCAGGTAAATAGTTTTTTTTTTCACTTGTAACACGCCAATCATTTTCTTCTCATGGCAAATCGACTGCCTTCATTTTTGCAGAGTAATACTATTTTAAAGTCAAGGCTATCTTTCAAAGGAGCCCTGATTTCTCCAAGAGCAGTGTGCTAGAAACGCCTAGCTTCCTCCCTGCGGAACAGACATCTGGGGAGGGCAGGTAGGGGACAATCTGCTATGGACACAAACTGCTGGCATGGCGGCTTTGAAAAGGAAGACGCTGTCACGCCCAGCACATAATCGGTTGCAACCTCAGTGCACTTTGTCCCCAGGCCTCCACTACCTTGGGAAAGGCATTCAACAGCATAACACGTTCTCTGCATGCACGAGGGTCAGTCGCAGGTTCGGTCCTTGTTAGCTTCCAAAAATTCTTTTTAAGATAGGGGTAACAGTGCTTGTCCAGGATTGCCTAACCTGATGGAACACAATGGCAGGACTCACCACCCCAAAAATGACAGAGAGGAGGATTTTTCCTTGAGTTGCCCACTTTCCATTTTTTCTGCTTTATGTTGTTGTTCAGTCGTTTAGTCGTGTCCGACTCTTTGTGACCTCATGGACCATAGCACGGCAGGCCTTCCTGTCCTCCACTGTCTCCCTGAGTTTACTCAAATTCATGTTCGTTACATCGGTGATGCTATCTAACCATCTCATCCATCCTCTGCCGTCCCCTTCTCCTTTTGCCTTCAGTCTTTCCCAGCATCAGGGTCTTTTCCAGGGAGTCCTCTCTTCGCATTAGGTGGCCAAAGTATTTGAGCTTCTTTATACCACAGGACTACATCACAAACAAGAACCCCCAAGCCAGCAGCAAGACTTTTATATGCACAAAACTGGAAAAACCTAATTGTACCAACAATACAGGAATGGATGTTGAAATTATTGGATATGGCAGAAAATGACAAATTGACATGCTTATTAAAAGAAAATTCAAATTGTTATTTTCTTAAAGAGTGGAAGCCTTTGATGGACTATTTGCAAAAAGCAGGAGGAGCAAAACTTTCATGAGGTTTTGATGATTAGATTATATATAAATAGAATATATTAAACAAGAAATGTATATGAATGTTATATGAATAGCCAGCATGTAAGAACAAATTACTCTTCTTTACTCTTATGACCATAGATAGATCGGAAGTCATCCAATTTCTATGTTTGTTTTCTTTTGCTTTTGCTTTACTACACTTTTCTTTTTCTATTTCTTTGATTTGTACTTCTATTTCTGTTTCATTTTCAACTTTTAACTTTGTATATTTAAAATCTTAATAAAATCTATATAAAAAAAAAGAACCCCCAAGCCAGAAGAAAGACTTGCAGTGGTCATATCAGAAAGAAAACAGGATCCTGGGGAATGACAATGCCTCTGATTCTTCTTGGCCGATCATGAGCTCACATTTCAGTCTCCCCCTTGCCCTGTTCTGGGCTTCCATTAAGACGAAAAAAACCCAGATTGCGGTGGTGGAGAAACTTATGCAAATGTGCATGTGGATTCCAGCCACCCGATCAATTTAGCCAGTGGGGGTGATGAGAGCACAAACGTTGGGGGTGTGAGAAGGGAATGGGGTGGGAGGAAAGGCAGGCCTCCCTTTTAGCAGAGGGTAGATGGGGCTTTATTTTTAAAGGAGGTATAAAAGGGCCTCTCTCTTCCTCCTGCCTGGCAAAGCCCTTGTAAGGAAGCAGAAGAATGGGAGGAAGTTGGGGCGTCAACAGGAGGCCAGCAGAGTGAAGGCGCCTGCAACGCGTTCTTCCTGCCCCACCAAGCCTAAGTCACACCACCTTCTTCCGGCTCCGCTGGTTTGCTGAAACTCGTCTCTAAGGAGTCTTCTTCCTCCAGACACTTCAGTGTTTCAGCCCTAAGGCCAACAATTTGGAGCTGGGAAATCTGAACTGTGGTCCCTGTTCAGTCGTGGAATCCCTGAGCAACTCAGGGAAAGCTGCATGGGTTTCCTCTTTCCATAAAACGAGAACCATGTGTAAAGTTCTCCAGCTGCATGCACAAAACTCTGACGGGCTCTGTGCAACAGCCAGTGCTCTTAAGGGTTCTGCCATCACACTATCCATCTCCCACTGCAAAGATTCCTGCACAGGCAAATTACAGCCTTTCAGATAATACTCTACTACAGGGTTTCTCAACCAGGGTTCCATGGAACCCTAGGGTTCCGTGAGAGGTCACTAGGGGTTCCCTGGGAGATCACGATTTATTTAAAAAATTATTTCAAGTTTGGGCAAATTCACACGAAAGCGGTAAGTTTCATTCTTCATTTTTAGTTTAAGAACACTGTTAAGGCATATATACAAGCCTACACAGGAAACAAATAAAATAATATTGTAACTTATGGCCTATATTTGAGCCTGAATGTGCAGGGGTTCCCCGAGGCCTGAAAAATATTTCAAGGGTTCCTCCAGGGTCAAAAGGTTGAGAAAGGCTTGTTGTTTATTCGTTCAGTCGTTTCCGACTCTTCGTGACTTCATGGACCAGTCCACGCCAGAGCTTTCTGTCGGCCGTCACCATCCCCAGCTCCCCAATGGTTGAGTCCGTCACCTCCAGAATACCATCCATCCATCTTGCCCTTGGTCGGCCCCTCTTCCTTTTGCCTTCCACTTTCCCTAGCATCAGCTTCTTCTCCAGGGTATCCTGTCTTCTCATTATGTGGCCAAAGTACTTCAGTTTTGCCTTTAATATCATTCCCTCAAGTGAGAAAGGCTGCTTTACTGTAATTCCTAGTAGCCTCCCCCCCCCCCCCAGCTCACTTCCCCAATACGACCAATTATGAGGGAGGCTGGAAAAGCTGTTTAGCATTATCTGGAGAATTACATTTCTTTATTGCTCACATTTATATGGCCGACCATCTCTCACACAAGGTGACTCTGGGCGGCGTACAACAATTAAATAAAAGCAGTGAATAAGTAAAAAACAATCGTTATAAAAAGATAAAAGTAATTATTAAAATAAGATTATCAAAAAATTTTTAAATATACCAACCCGGCGGAGAGAGTAAGAATGTCAATCATAATAGAGCCAGGTAAGAATGCCTCTCGTTCCCAAAGACCCCCAGGCCTGACAACATAACCAGGTCTCGAGGGACTTCGTAAACAAAGCAGGGAAGGAGCAAGCCTAATTTCAGGGGGGAGAATGTTCCACAAGGAGGGAGCCACAGCAGAGAAGAATTACATGTTCTGTCCCCCCAAGATACAATTGTCAGAAAGCAAGCAAGATCCATCTCTTTCCCTGTGCTGTCACAACCTCTCTGGACAATCCATTTTCCTAGGATTTTAGGAAAAGGCACTCATGTTATTTCAGTCCTGAGTACAATTCTGTAAGTTGGGTCAATAACATTTATCTCACAATGCACACACATCGCTTAGCCATCCTCACCTGTCAAACCATTCTTCCAACAGCTCTGAACTGGCAGGCACCACCTGCATATTTTCAAGCCTTTTTTCTTTTTCTTTTTGGTAGCTATAAGGACTAGACCCTTTTTGTCATTTTAAACCAAGGGCTAGGATCCTTGTCCCAAGTTTGCATGGGATCCGAACGCTCCAAAATGTGCAAGGGAGTCACTTGGGGTCAGGAGATGCCCAAGAAGCAAAAAGGTAAGCCTCGCCATGCCACACACTCCTTTATCAAGCTGTCATTCATTTATTAAAAATAAGAGCATTGCAATTGGGGCCCACAAATGTCTTTCAGGGTGGGAATACTTAAATCAAGAGATTCTGCTGATCAGTGGTCAGCTTCCATGTCCAGAGGAGAGATTCCTACAGATACCAATTCCTAAGGCTAACAGTGGGAGAGACCAATAGAAGAGAATGTGGGAGAGACATCTGGACCAGTGTGGATGAGATGAGCCACTTTTTAATCCTGCCTGATAATGCAGACATAGCTGCAGCACAGGAAGGAGACCCAGATCCACATTAAGGGGGGGCGGCTTGCTCCCTTGCAGCAGAATGAGGCTCTGCCCCGTTCCTCCCAACAAGGCTGCCAATATACGAGTCTCCTTGCGGAGGCCTCTCCATCTGCACAACTTCTGCCAGGGTTTATAATCGGTAAGTAGCAATTTAAAACAGGACAGGGAGAAGCCTCATAGGAGGGCAAGAGAGAGAAAATGTAAAGGGAAACCTTAAAGCAGGGCTTTCCAAAGTTTTCCCGCGGCGAAACACCAACCGCCGTTGGTGTGTCGCCGCGGGAAAACCTGGAAGTGCCGCCGTTGCGGCAGCGCGCAAAAACCCGGAAGCGCTGCTGCCGCTTTCGGGTTTTTGCGCGCCGCCGTTGGTGTGTCGCCGCGGGAAAACCCAGAAGCGCTGATGATGATCAGCGCTTCCGGGTTGTGTGGCGACACACCAGACTGTGTGTGGCGACACACTTTTGTGTCGCGACACACAGTTTGGAAAGCTCTGCCTTAAAGCAATTGACTGGTAAGACAAGCGTGCGCTGCAGGCCGGATTGCCTTCTTAACGGTCTGGATAGAAATGGGGCACAGCTCACCCTGCTTTGTCACCATGCACGCCCCTTCAAATACAGGCAGAGAGAGAACCAGTTGGAAGCAGACAAAAGAGGCAAAGTGCACGAGCGGCCAAGGAGCTAGCACGGAGAACATAGAGATGAAACCAAAGTGAGGTTTCAGTTCTGCCAGCTGGAGGTTGTGGTCCACAAGCAAACAGAGAAAGGCCACCAAGTGCCGTGTGCCCCTTCTTGCTTGCTTGCTGAATTCAAATCTCCAGCCCCGCAAACTGCAGCATCATAATGTTCATCATTCCCCTTGTTTAATTTGCCAGCAGAGTTGAAAAGCTCTGCAAGACTCCTTTCTGGATGCAAATGAAAGTTTAGGACCTGACCTATGAAACTTCCAGGTGGCCTGGGATCCCTTAGGCCCATCAGAAGCTGCCCAATTATTAAGATCTTCTCTGCAAAGCTAACACCAACATCTGGCAGTTACCAGCCCCCCCAATTCTTGATGGGGCTCACTGCTGATTTCCTACCCTGACTCTCCACATCCCACCATGCCCAAAATTCCAAGTAAGACCACATAACTGCTGGATCTAAAACTTAGCGTCAACCTGGAGCACTATAGAGAATTAGCAGACTGGACAGACTTGGCACAGCCAGTATTTTTCGGAGATCTGCAATCACAACTATCAGGGAATACTGACAGAATAAGGGGTCCATAAGAAGACATTTTGTTTCTCAATCTTGGAGCCAGCCCTGCTTACACAGACCATTCTCTTAGGGTTCCTACCTCCAGGGCTAAGGTAGGACCTTCTCTAGGATGGTATTTTAGAAGTAGAATTCTCCTTCCAAGAAGGACCAACTTTGTCCCTGCCAACCACACTGGAATCACAGTCTGTATTGTTCCCAACCAATAGGGATGATAAGAGTTGGAGTTCATATAACTGGATGATGTTAATTGGGGAAACGTTAATGCTGATTCGTAGGGAGAAATGGTCAAAAATCTGTTCCTTCCCACTACTGAATTTAGGGGATGCCCTGAAAAATGTGCTGTTTGGAGGAAAAGCAATAGAGATGATTGCTCAAAGTGTGAAATTAAGACTGAAGTGGAAAAGGAAATATGAAGGATGTCTGAATATTGGACGCCCATTGTCGAAAGAGGGAGAAGGAAACGGGTGTCAGGAACTAACTGCAAGGACAATCAGGTTGAGGAGGTAATTCAACCTTACCCTGTTCGTCCCAGGTTCAGTTGTTTGGGAAAATTATTTTTATTGTTCCTCAGTCCATTTTGCCTGTTGATAACACCAAGTAATTATCAGTGAAACCTATGCTTAAAGGCTTTGACAACCTATCCTAATGTCAACTCCTACACAGATGGCAGCCCTTTCGCATCAGGCTGCACCAACAGCATCCAAATTACTAACTCTGTCGCCCTGATGCCAAGTCTTCTTTAATAGTCTTGTTTCCTTGTGATATTATGCTGTTTATAAAATATGTAAGCCGTCTTGAATACCTTCCAACTCCAAAGGCAGGATAAAAAAATAAAGAACAAGCAGGGCACTGAAGACTCTTTTCCTTCCTTCAACATCGACAGCATCGACTGTTTAGATGCTTCCAAGAATCTTTTTGGTCATAGGAGCTAGAAACCTGCTTTTCTTCTCTTTGCCAAACAAATATATGACTTCTAGTGCAATGTATACTGTGGCCAGTGTCCCAGCCTACTGTCATGGAAGAGAGACATACAAACCCACAACCCTGGAATTAAGCGAGTTAGTAAAAACAAGCAAAAGAGTTTTGCAGAATTGAGGCACCAAGGGATGGCTCCTGACACACCTCTTTAAAAATCTTGTTCAATCCAATCCCCAACCTTCTTTAGCCAACATAAAGCCTAGTAGTTTATGCAGTGTTTATCCTCTTTAAAAACAACAACATTGTACTATGTTGGGAAGGGGAAGGGGAAGGGGAAGGGGAAGGGAAGTCCTTTTCTTCCTTTGAAGAGCACAGGGAAGTGGATTTTTATCCTGACCACCCTGCTGAACGGGTCATATGGAGAAATGTTGAAGGCTACCCTATAACTGAAATTGAACATGGATTTGAACCTCAGCCTCACTATGACACAACACCAAGGTTATGTTTGCTCATAGCCTAAGTCAGGATTTGTTTGTTGAACAAGCCATACCCATAGCCAGTTTTGTTGATGAACAAAGCAATCATCACTTGTTTGTCAAATTCCTGACTTGTTTTTCTTCCCCTTCCTCTGCCAATGACCAGATTTGGGTGGAACATAAAAACAAAAGCAAGCCAGGGACATGCCATGATTCTGGGTTCAAACGTAACATGCTATAGATAAAGCAAGTCAGGATTGAGAAAACAAACCAAGGGTTCAGATTCTGGTTTGTTGCTCAAAATAAACCATCATGTCTTAGGATGGGCATGCATATCACATGAAGCCAAAAGCAAATAGCCCTTAGCCTTGCACATGAATTAGATCTAACTCGTGCCCTTCTACCTTTCTGCTATCACCACTCTGCCTTCTACCTATGCAAGCAAGTATTTCCTGGGCAGCATCAACCCCTTTCTATGGTTCATCAGTCTCGGCTACTTTGGCAATCTGATCTTGTCCCGCCCAACTGGAATGGGGCTGCACTAGTATCACCAGCACTCCCACGATACTTCAAAGCAGCCCAACTAGATATTATGTAGGGATCCTGGCAAGGACCGAGGAAAAGGCACAAAAGAGCTGGCACTGGAAGGATCCCGTCTTGAAAAACACAGCAAAGAGTCTTGTGGCATCTTGAAGATCAACAAATCCATTGTGGGAGAAGCTTTTGTGCCAAGATTCCTGGCCAATGTTTTTGCCACGTGGCCCTGTGCTTTTGGCTTGCCCCCCCAAGAAAATATTGGGGTGCAGAATCAGCAATATAAAAATCTATACGACAACCCCAAAAGAGACTAATGCTCCCCACTTTGGCCAATCAGTGGCAGGATATGTCTCTATGATACCTTCACGGCTAAAATCTTGTCATCCCCCACTGTATGAACCCAAAGTAGTAGTAGTAGTAGTAATAAATAAATTATTATTATTATTATTATTATTATTATTATTATTATTATTATTATTAAACTTGTATGCCACCCAATTCTCAATGACTCTTTCCTATCCCCTTCCTTTTCAACCACCAGGCAATTTATAGGTTCCCAAATATACAACGATAGTAATATACATCTGTAGGTAAACACGTGCCATTAAGCACAACACAAATTTAATGCACCAGCATGCTGCAAAACACCACATTCTTAACTGCCACCTTTTCAGCAAGAGAGGATATCCTTTGTGAACCTTGCCTTCCTCATCAGGAATCATTTAAATTTAAGCCATTCAGAATGAGTCTGCCAGCTTGGCTCTAAGGGCCTACCGACCTCTCAGGGCAGAATCATCTAAAGTATATTACCATCGGGACTCAATACCCATGGGGTAATAGCCATAACCCAAACCGACCAACCCCGTACTGTAAATCCGAGAGGCTGCTGCTGAGAGGTGGTATCTGCCACAAGCTGCAGGATTCTCGGTGCTACAAGAGTGCAGACCCTGCTTCCTAACGCTCATCCCGCTTTGGATCTGGAGATGGGGAAGGAGAGTCTCCCTTTTTCAAGGAGCACCATTACCTTTGTACTTCCCTTTCATCCTGAAGCTGGGGCCTAGCGCATCGTCCTGAGTGGGAGAGGAGGGCTCTGTCCCTCAAGGACCAGACAGGGTCCCGAGTGCCTGGTGCCACTGCTTCTCTGTATAGTCCGGTAAACTGCAGCAGACAGAAGTTCTGGCCGGCCGGCCACACACGTCTGTGTGTCTCCTCCCAGTCTTCCCTTCTTCCCTGACATCACCACAGTTCCTGCTACTCCCAGGGTGAGTCAAAAGCCACACAGCCGTGGAGGAAGCCAGGAGAAGGGAGAATGGAACAAGATGCCAACAAGGAAGAGCAGCTATTTTTCCACTGCCTTCTCCTTTGGAGATCTTGGTTCTCAAACAGCAAAGTTAAGAGTCCTTCCTAGTTTAAAAAAGCTGATCAACCATTTTTCCTTCTTCTTCCCACATCATTTTAGGGCACTTTTTCTTAATCCTGATATCCAGGATATGGGTCTGTGAGCTAAGTTCTAAAAAGGAGAAGATGAAGCCATGTGTTTCGACATGGTCTACATTTAATTAGGAGCATAAGGACTGAATTAATTTTATACCGCAATCAGTAGTTAATATATGGACCTTTTCTCTCCTTTTCCTGCTAATTAGTCTTTTTCTTTCTTGTCATGATTATTTTAATCACCATAATACAGTGTTTCTCAACCTTGGCCACTTGAAGATGTGTGGACTTCAACTCCTAGAATTCCCCAGCCAGCATGGAATTCTGGGAGTTGAAGTCCACACATCTTCAAGTGGCCACGGTTGAGAAACACTGCCATAATAAAGCCAGGATTCTTTTTCTTCTTCTTCACCATATAACCACTATTTATTTTCTTTTATTTCTTCCCTGTTGGTGCTGTAGTTTTTTGTTTTTCACTATTAAAAATAAAATAAAAATATTAAATATTATATTTAATATAAATATTTACATTAAAATCTTTAATTTTCAATATAAATATTAAAAGCCCTGTGGTTCTTCAATTATATAAAGGTATAATTCCCAGATCTCCAGCCAGGTTTAATGCATTGCCCTTGCCTGCAGCTGGGTGTGTTCCAGAGGTGGTAGAGACCCCTGAGAATTTTAATCAACATATTTGGAAGCCAGCAGGCCCAGGGTTTTGCCTAAGGTGACCACATGCAAAAGAGGGGAAACGTGCTTTTTAATAGGCCCAGAAAAGTGAGACTTCGTTTTTGTTTTCTTCAATCAACCAAGCTCGTTTTGCAGGGGTAAGAAAACCACTCTCAGAAAAACATCTGCTTCCGCGCAGCATTAAAGATCGAGAAATACTATCCATAATGGATTCCAGTCAACAGCTCTCCATTTCTTTCAACTAAGAATCCCATATCAAAATCATGAATACTAATACTAATGAGGTCTGGTAATGCAACCCCACAGGACAGGCACAATCCGGCAGCAGAAGACAACTCCCTAAAATAAACTAACAATATTCTCTGAGCATGGGCAAAAGGCCCGTCCCTGTTTCTTAAACTGCTAGAGTTAGATTGTTCCATCTTCTTCCATCCTCCTCTGGACCAGAACACAAGTCTAAACAAAAAGCAAACTCCCCAGTTGAAAAGCAGAAACTCATCCAGATGTGTGAATCCCTGCACCTTTCTCTTTATAAATTAAGTCCCCAGTTCTGCTTTCGTAACTGGGAGGAATAGGTCTTCCCTGGGAATGCCACCAGAGATGAACCAAGGTGCTGCCACAAGTCAAATCAGAGTCTTCTCAGATGCACCGTGCCCATTTTCCAGAATGCAGCCCTCTGCTGTACATCTCCTGCCCATCTCACCATAGGGCAGTGCTTTCCAAAGTCCCGCCGTTGGCGACACACCAATGGCGACGGAGGGCTGCACGCAGGGGCGGCAGCGATGTGCCATCAGCACTTCCGGGTTTTGTCGCGACACACTAAAGCGTTGCGACAGACAGTTTGGAAAGCTATGCCATAGGGACTGACATGGAATTGAAACGATGCTTCAGATCATTTCAGAAAAAGTCAACAGGTCATGGGGGAAGAACCATGTTTTCTTTTGTTATGAAGGGGGGGAAAGGAGCAGAGTTAAAAATGTTGCTTTTATGAGAAGATAATAACTTTACCAGGCTGCTAACCTTACTGGAAGAACTCTTATGTCAAATTGCCAAATCCTTCCAAGAAAAGTGTTTGTCATCCTGCAAAAGGAAAAACTGCCTCTCTGTGGAAAAATGGCTTGAGGGACCACTTCTACTCAGAGCCCTCCTGCTCATTTTCTGCGTAAAGACAGAGCTGAGAGAGTCCTGGCCGTGCCCCAAGTATCTCCAACTCCTAACGGCCATAAAATGCCACTGGTACTGCTCTCACACAGCAATTAAGCTCAACAATGACAGACATCATATTTAAAATTCTTACAGAGTAGATGAGTATTGCTTCACTGAGAGGAGCATAATAGGTAGCCCTTGAGTTACGATGGCAATTGGGACCAGAATTTCTGTCGCTAAGTGATACGGTCATAAAGCGGAACATCATGTGCCCGCATCACTCAGTGATGGCAATTCCGGCAGCCGTCATAACCTCAGGACCATGCGGGTCGTTAAGTGAGGACCTCACACATGGGAAGAGGTGGGAATCCCAGGCAAGCAGGCTGGCGGATGAGAGCTATAGGTGGGCGGGCACTACGGAGCACGAGCAAGTGGGCAAAAAAGTGGTGGGAACAGGAGCAACTTGTGACCTCCTGCTGGCTTCCCCATTGACTTTGCTTGTGGGAAGCTGGCAGGGTAGGTTGCAAATGGCGGTCACGTGACTGTGGAATGCTGCAACCGTTGTTAAGTGCGAGCTGGTTGCCAAGCACCCGAATCGCGATCATGTGACCGCAGGGATGCTGCAACGGGCGCAACTTCGAGGACCGGTCATAAGTCCCCCTCATTCAGCTTCATCGTAACTTTGAACAGTCGCTGAACAAGTGGTCATAACACGAGGCCTACCTCTAAGCACTATTCTCCTGTTGGAAAGGATGTTTAAAGAGCAGAGAAACAAATGAGCATCTGTCTGCCATGGATATGTGCTCAACCGTAGAATACAGGATGGACGGATGGACGGACGGACAGACAGACAGACAGACAGACAAGACAGACAAGACAGACAGACAGACAGACTGACTGACTGACTGACTGACTGCAAACATGCACCATTTTCAGGCAGGAAAAAAACCCTTTAAGTATAAAGACAGCCACAAAATGAACATCCATAACCATTTCAGCCAGCCAACCACAGATCACTGGGGGGGAGGGGGGAGGAGGGGAATCAGCATTTATCTCATAATATCTACACCAGTCCTGGAACTGACACTGGGCACTTCTGCCACTCACCTGCCACTCTCAGGTACTTTGGAGACTCTCCCCTTAGTAGTGGGGTCCCAGGGCCCCAATCCTAAACTGCAGCACAACCTGTGCAGCTGTTCCACAGCCTGCCACAGAAACAGGCCAGTCCGCAGTTCTGGCACGATAAGCAGAAGAAAACAAAGCTCATCCCTTCTAATTTGCAATCCACACCACCTCCAACACACGCACACGCCCCACACAGTTAGCTGAGCTGGCCCACCCTAACTTTCCACAAACCTGTATGTCCGGAATCTTGCAGCCCGCCAACCAAGGGCTACACCTTTTTGCTAGAAGGTTGGCACCAAATCAAAAGTCGCCTCTTCTAAGAAGTCTCCCCTAACAAGGTGGGGTGGTACACCATTGTCTGGAGACAGGGCAATCCAATTCAAGCAAAATGCAAGCCTCCCGTTTTGTTGGGTTCTCTGAATCGCCTGAAGGCGCAGGAGAGATAAGGACACCCTTTTTCTCTTTCTCGCTTACAGTGCCACCTTTAGGTGACAGCCTTTAACCATTTTTAGGACTAATTAAAAAGTAATCTTCTCCAACCTGGTGCTCACCAGACGTGCTTCACGTCGACTCCCATAATTTCTCAACCAGACGGCTGGGAAATATGAGGGATGAACTCCAAGATACCTGGAGGACATCTGGCAAGGAAAAGCTGAATTAAAGCATTTGGAAAGCAACTTCTGAGTTCTTTAGGCTGCAGGTTAAGCCAAACAAAAAGAGGAATGAGATGTTCAGACACAGAAATAAGTTGCTAGGTGCGCAAAAAATGAAAACGAAGAGGGAAACAGTCCCAAGTGCCTGTAACAAAATGTATTTATTGTTGACCCAATGGATGTCAGGAAACAATTCCTTTATTAGGGACATTAAAACAAGAAAAACACAGCCCTAAATATGCAGCAGTTTATAAAATATGTCAGTGCTTTCCAAACTGCCGCCGTTGACGACACACCAATGGCGGCAGCGGCGGCGCGCACGGCGGCGACAGCAGTGGCAGCGGCCTCGCTAAAACACGGAAGCGCTGATGGTGCGCCGCCGTGCGCCCCTGCACCGCCACACACGCCCCCGCGCCACACTAAACTGTGTGTTGCAACACACTAAAGTGTTGCAACACACAGTTTGGAAAGCTATGAAGTATGTTATGCATTGCCTGTATGCTATTGCTAGTTCTATGGAGAGCACTAAGCTAGGGAAAGTTATGAAAGGCCCATATTGAAATGATGGAAGAATGCCAAGATGGAACCCTCTGAAGATTCTGGATTAAACTAAACATCATCTCTAATCAGCATGGTCATGTTGATTATGAATTAAAGCGTTGTAGTCAATAACTACAGGAGAACACTAGTCTGGGAAAGGGATACGTGGAGAGGACTTTTCTCCTGGATCATACCACAATTTTGCATAAAGTAAACATGCCATTCCAAAGTTACCACTGTGAAGTCCTTGGTGCTCTCTGAGCTTGGTTGTTTGCTTGACCTTTCATTACCCAACTAGATAACATCATCAGTGCCCACTGATGCTGGATGTATTCGATGCACAAAACTGAGCAAACTCCAGAAATGAAGCAAAACTCCTGCTTCGTAGTAGACACCAAGGAAACAAATTAGGCTGCACCAAGGAGAAGAGTTATTTTGTTCTCCCACTGCTTCCAAGAATTGATTTGTTAGATTTATAGCCTGTCTTTCTTTCAGAAGTTCAGGTAGCACACTTAGCATCCCCTTCTCCAACTTTCTCTCAACCGTTCGAGGTGGGCTGAACTCAGAGAGTAGGACTGGCTCAAAGTCATGAAGCAGGTGTCCATGGTTGAGAAGGGACATCAACCTGGCTCTGCCCCAACCTATTCTACTGTCTTAACGACTAGTTCTGAAACCACAAGCTAAGGAAGCTCGGACTCTGCAAGGTCAACATAGAGTAGGTAGACCAGGGCTTTCCAAAGTTTTTCCTGCGGCGACACACCAACCACCGTTGGTGTGTCGCCGCGGGAAAACCCGGAAGTGCCGTCCTTGCGGCAGCGCGCAAAAACCCGGAAGCACTGCTGCCGCTTTCGGGTTTTGCACGCTGCAGTTGGTGTGTCGCCGCGGGAAAACCTGGAAGTGCTGATGATGATCAGCGCTTCCGGGTTGTGTGGCGACACACCAGACTGTGTGTGGCGACACACTTTTGTGTCGCAACACACAGTTTGGAAAGCTCTGAGGTAGACAATCTGATACTAATCCAATGGTAAACTCCGTTTTCCACTCCCTCTTGCTGGATTACAGCAACAATACCAAACATGGAAATTGCATTTAGCTAGCATGATCAGAACCTATCTAGCAGAAGCACATTGCATTCCATAAGCAACATCTAAAATACAACATCCCTTTCGCATTTCCTGAGCATACTGCAAATCAATTTTACTTGTAACATTTGCCAGTCCCAAGGAAGAGTTCTACCACCCTGCATGCAGATGCAGCTCTTTGATTGCTTCATCCTTGGCCACAGCATGCAACCTCCAACTGGTTCAGGCCGCAAGTCATAATTCCAAGCTTCTAGGACAGGGCTTTCCAAAGTGCTGCCGCTGGCGACACACGAGTGGCGGCGGTGGCGGCACGGGGGGCGCACGTGCACGGTGGCAGCGCGGGGGGGGGCGTGCGGCGGCGCGCGCGTGCATGGCGGCGCTTCCGGGTGGTGTGGCGACACACTTTTGTGTCACGACACACAGTTTGGAAAGCTCTGTTCTAGGAAGTCACCGGGTGGCATGCTGAGGTCACAGGGGCTCTGAAAGGCAAACTGCAGACATTCCCAATTTTTAAATCTCCCTTCTCCCTCCTAAAATGGACACGAAAGCGCACTGCTAAAATCTGGCTGTTTTGCAGACAGCTGCCTCAAAGAGGCTGGGGGGCTGCAAATAACATGCTGGGAAGCTGCGTGGGTTGCTCGTTCTGTTCTCCAGAGATGATTAGCAACCATGATATAAGGACTACTTTATGTAAATAATGCTGTCACATAACACACGAAAGCAATAATGGTGTTGGTTTGGTTTTAGCTTAAGCTGTTGTGTGAACCGTGCCACTCTGGAATGTAAGCCATTATTTATGAGTCATGGCTTAGCACACTGTATGAACCCAGATGATAGTGGTTTGTTCAACAGGTCAGAATTAAGCAAACTGAATTAATATAATTATGAATCCAGTCAATTGTGGATTATTCTACAAACCATACTTTAGGAAACCACTGGTTAACACAGGGCTTTACAAAGTTTTTCCCGCGGCGACACACCAACCGGCGTTGGTGTGTCGCCGCGGGAAAACCCGGAAGTGCGGCAGCGCGCAAAAACCCGGAAGCGCTGCTGCTGCTTTCGGGTTTTGCGTGCTGCAGTTGGTGTGTCGCCACGGGAAAAATCCTGGTTGTATGGCGCAACACCAGACTGTGTGTGGCGACACAGTTTTGTGTCGCCACACACAGTTTGGAAAGCTCTGGGTTAACACGATCTGCCTAGTCCCGCCTTAGGCATGAAAGCCGGCTGGGTGACCTTAGCCAATCCCTCTCTCTCAGCCCTAGGAAGGCGCCAATGGCAAACCAGGAGACTGAGAGTTCTAGTCCCGCCTTAGGCATGAAAGCCAGCTGGGTGACCTTGGGCCAGTCACTCTCTCTCAGCCCAACCCACCTCACAGGGTTGTTGTTGTGGGGAAAATAGGAGGAGGAAGGAGTATTAGGTACGTTCGCCACCTTGAATTATTGATAAAAATAATAAAGGTGGGATAGAAAATAAATAAATAAATAAAATCTGGGCGGTTTGTCAAATAATGTTTTGTTAGGTAATCCACATCCTGGCACCATAAGACCTTTCCTTTTCTACAACTCTGTCTGGAAAATGCTTACCTCGAGTACTTTTCACAGCAGGTGGCAGCACCTAGCTGACCTTGGCTGAGTTCAAAAAAAGCTAAGCAGGACCAGATCTGATTAGTACTTGCAAGGGAGATCATTAGAAAACCCCACAGCTAGAAAAGCAGGGAAAAAAAACATAAGAACAGCAAACTATTTTAATCCTGCTAGCAGGAACGTGACTTGAACATCCACATCTAGATGTATTCCACATCCAGGAGTTACATTTACCTGCTATTGATACTGAGAGATAGAAATAAAACATACAGAAATAAAAACCAGACAAGGTTCAGTGTTCCTCCTTGATAAGCCCCACAAAGTTCTCAACTGTCTGCTTATACTCTTTTGATGCAATGGTGAAGCTCCCTCTGAAATCACAAGGACCGGCTTCCGGCAGAAATCTCTGATCTACTCTCAGAGCAAAGCTTAAAAGAAGCTCTGGCCACAGGACGGAGTTGCAGAAGAGAGAGCAGATTGCTCTTTTGCAAATCCCCCTTTTCCTTCTTACCTGAACAAAACTTGTGGGGGTGGAGAAAAGGGAGGAGGAGGAGGAGGACTGAGACTTTTCCAAGAAAACCAATGATGCAAGGACACATTTGCATAATTAATTTTAAGTGCTAGCTTTGGACCTACCTTGGAGCAGCAGCTAATTAACGATCTATTCCTATATTTATTCTGGGTGGAATGGCCCAGATCTGTCACCCATGCCATTCTGCCCAACCCCCAGAAAACAGATTTTAATTTGAAATAGGTGGCAGTGTTTCTCTTGGGAGGCAGTGCCCACTAAGCTGCAAGAAAGGTTAATGGGTTCAAGTTGGCTTCCTCCCTTCCCACCATCCTCCCCCAGCTGGCACTAAGAGGAGAATGACATTAGTTGCACCCTCCTGCCACACACACACACACACACACATTACTCTTTGAAGCACGTTCCATGCCGAACACTTTAATTTCATTTGGAGACCTCCAATGTGAATAAAGAATGCTGATTTATTTTTCTCAAGTAAAAGAAGGGATTCTGGAACACATTCCCACCTCCTGTTCTAAGCTGTAATCAGTAAAAGGTAAAGGTTCCCCCCGCATATTTGTGCAGTCGTGTCTGACTCTAGGGGCCGGTGCTCATCTCCGTTTGTTAGCTGAAGAGCCAGCGTTGTCCGAAGATGCTTCCACGGTCATGTGGCCGCATGACGCACGTGGAACGCTGTTACCTACCCACCGAAGTGGTACCTATTCATCTACTTGCATTTGCATGCTTTCGAATTGCTAGGTTGGCAAGAGCTGGAGCTAGTGTGGGAGCTCACTCCGCACGCAGGGCTAGGGATTCAAACCTCCGAACTTGCGATCTTCCGATCAACAAGCCTGGCGTCTTACCCACTGAGCCACAATCTACTGTAATCAACCTACAAGCCTAGGATCTGTTTTGCTTCCTCTAGCCCTGAAGGAGAGCACCATAAAAAGGAAATAGGCCATTGCTATTGAAATCAGAAACAAATAGGGTCATTTATCTGTGCAAGAAGAGAATACAAATGCAGAAAAACTCAGGGGGCACATTTGAGAAAGCGTATGACTTAGTTACCTGCCACTTTTGTTCTCATTCATTCATTCATTCATTCCTCACATTTCTTCACCATCCATCTTGCCAAAGCGACTCTGGGCAGTTTAACAAGAACATCACAATTGAGGTAGGGAGAGTGGGGAAGAACAGAATTTCCAAACAGCATGGCCACCCCCCAGCCCAATTTCTTTCTCATTTTATGCTGGCAAAGCCGCCCCACCCAGGCACAATCTTTTGGGCCTCAGCCTCCCTGGGCTATTCCAAGAGTCTGCAACATCGGAGGGTGTGGGGCATAGACATATATAGCGTACCGAAGACCAGACTCTTCCTAATTTTACTTTTTTTCTGGTGGCTAACATGGCACTTGATTTACTGTCACATCATGGATGGATCTGATCTGCGCAGCCCAAAGGATGAGGAGAAAACAAGTCTAGAACACACAAATTCAGAAGATCGGCCAAGCAGATTGATCCTAAAATGATCCTAAAATGGAAGCAGCTGTTAAGTCGATGAAGGTTCTCAGTCATCCAGGTGGAATTGTCTGTAGCTTGAATCATGTCAACTGGATTTCTATTTGCTCAGTGGAAACGTTTCACTCCTTATCCAAGAAGCTTCTTCAGTCTGAGCAAAGTTAGTAAGGGAATCCTTAAATATGTTTCTAGGGTGGCTGTGTGACCTTGCACCTGGGGCTAGGTCATGGTTATTTGAGATGTAATTTCTAAGTCCCTTTATCATCCAAAGGAGGATCGTTAAGATTACCTTGCTGTTGTTGAGATTGCGAAATGGTCTTAATCTTCCTAGGCACAGAAGACAAAGCAGGAAGGAAAATAGGGGAAAGATTGTGCCTGAGGCCCCCACCTCTATTCAAAGGAGGATTTTCCAAGTTGGCATAAATGGATTCCTTGACCCCTCTTTCAAACCACTTATCTTCCCTGTCTAAAATGTGAACACTAATGTCCTTTCTCAAATAACCATGACCTAGCCCCAGGTGCAAGGTCCCACAGCCACCCTAGAAACATATTTAAGGATTCCCTTACAAACTTTGCTCAGACTGAAGAAGCTTCTTGGATAAGGAGCGAAACGTTTCCACTGAGAAAATAGAAATCCAGTTGACATGATTCAAGCTACAGACAAGCAGCTGTTAAGCTCTGAGACAGATCTGCACAAGCTGCTGAAGATTAAGAATAGGCGGCGTTCAATTTACATGTCACTAATTCTTGTAGCAGCTCTATAAAGTAGGGCAATATTCCATTTTACGAAAGGGTCCAGGCAAGACCCTATTATTTCAGCTTCTGACTTTCTCCCTTTCTCAAACTACAGTATCAAGGTATAGTAACCGCCCAGGGTCCCTCCTTGTGGGGGAGATGGGCGGGATATAAATATGTTTATAAATAAAAAAATAAAATGGAGTCTGGCCTACATTAGAATAGCTCAGTGAGCACTGAGGTTTTTGAACTCTGATGTTGGAGAAGACTGCTGACAACATCACGGATAGTCAAGGAAACAAACAAATGGATCACAAAGCAAATCAACTCAAGAATTCTCACTGGAGACCCAAATGACCAGGCTCAAATTATCATGTTTTGGACAGATTAGGCAAAGATTCAGCTTGCTGGTAAAGTTCATAATTCTGGGGAAGGTGGAAGGAAAGAGGAGAGGAGGACAACCAGCAGCAAAGTGGATGGCCTCGATTATAGTGATGATGGGTTGGAAGACCGAAAAGGCCAGCTTGGGAACAGATCGTCCTGGAGAAAGCCTATCTATTTGGTCACTAGGAGATGACATGCTGGCTGGGGAATTCTGGGAGTTGAAGTCCACCCATCTTAAAGTTGTTGAGGCTGAGAAACACTGCTCTGTGGTATTGCCTTTTGCACCGAGAACGAGCATCTTGCATCTTTGTCCCAGCACGTTGGAGGACTGGTGGGGCGTGTTTACATTTTGCATTTGACGAGGTGTGCCTTTCCGCAGTGCCTGCCCGGCCAACACGCTACAGTGCCAACCGGAGACAGCTACCCTAGGGCATACATTTCGAGCAGTGCTTGGGGGAATGAACTTCAAGCAGGGGGCAAACAGCTACTTGGGGCCTGAAGCCTGCATTTGAGCCACTGAATGCTGTACTGCAGAAGATCCTTCATTCTTTCTCTTGGTTTTCGCCTGGTATTTGGAGTTGGCAGCACCAGCGGTGGCTGCCATCATGACCTGCCAATGACCCAAGAGCTACTTAAACACCGTTTCACTCTACTCCACTGAAATACCCCAGCTTGTCCTATGGAGGGAAGAAGTTGAAAAGCAAACAAGATTTTTTTAAAAAAAATCAGAGGTACAGTAGGAGATCTTTCTGAGCTGGTAGGCTCATTTGGGATTCTAACAACATATTGTGGGCACTCTCCCAAAATGGCTACCACCAGGGATGCCCACTTACCAGAAAACAAAAGCATTCTTCTCAGCCCTAGCTTGCTTTTTTCGTATCTTCTACTATTATTTTACCTGAATGCCTACGTGGTCAACCTGAGACCCGGACACCTTCTCAGAAGTGAGAAAATAATACTAGAACCCACTGCTGAGCTTTGTAGCACCTCATCATTCCACTTAATTCATCTTCATTCGAGGGATCTTAAAAAACAAAGTCAGATGGGGCCAGCAGCTTGGTGGAACCACAGGTAGAGCAGTATGTCCACAGGCCTCCTTCAAACATTGGTTTCACTGTGGCTCATCGGCTGGAGGCGGTTATGGGCTTGGCCTAGAGCAAACCAAACGGTTGATGTGGCTGCAGAGCCCAGTCCAAAAAGTTGACTGTAGGAGAACTTCAATTGCTCTGGAATGCTTGCACTCTGAAAAACGTGGTCTATCCATGAGTGTATTTCCTCTTCAGGGTTCCTGCCCACCCGGACACACGACTTATACACACAGAAGCACACCAAGTCTCTTCTTTCCTGAATAGCTCATGGATTCCAAAACACTCAGCTCCAGTCCTGGCCCACCCCACAAACAGTGCTGCCACAATCATGTCACCTAATTAGGCTGTCACTTGGTGGAATCCACGTGGCTTTTCTATATAATCAACCGGCAGTGGTATTGTTTGCTATTGAAAGCTCAGGATCTGACTGCAGTCTAATTATTCTACAAACCTCCCATTAAAAAAAGGGCGGGGGAGGAGAAGAAAAAGAACTCAGATTCAGAGAACATTTAAAATCAGCCTTTGAAAAAGCAAGAGGCAAAACAGATGGCAGCTTTCATAAAATACAAAATAGTTACACCAATATAACTTTGGTCCTGCTTAACTGCAGTGTCCAAAAATTGAGTTAAATATCTGTTGATCCCATTAGCACCAGCTATTAAAATCTGTGATGTATCCTTGTTTGTCCACATTTCAGTTAGCAAAGTTATCTAAGGCAGGGGTCCCCAACCTTTTTGGCACCAGGGACCGGTCATGGAAGACAATTTTTCCACTGACCGGGGGGGGGGGGGGGGGTTGGCAGGTGGGAGCCAATCACGTGCACCGGGAGGGGGGTTGCAGGTGGGAGCTAATCGCGCGCGCTGGGGGCAGGGTTTGCAGGCGGGAGCCCCGCGGCCCACTTCCTAGCAGGCCGCAGCCCACAGGTTGGGGACCCCTGATCTAAGGGACTCAAAATATCCAGGCACCTCTCAGTGTAATCCTGTGCAAATAATTGTACCAAACCCTTATAAGGGCTGAGTTTCCCTTGAACCATTTAATGTGCATACAAAAACACAAGCAAAAGACTTCATCTTTTTATCCAAAATCAGTAGAAAGTTCTTCCATGCAACATAACAATAGTAATAAAATAAAATAAAATAAAATATCGGTATCGGTTCTTCCAACATAAAAGCCCACTCCTAGAAAGCTAGCCCATCAGAGATAAGACAATATTAAAAGGGTTCTCTGATACCCAAGCTTTCTAGACAGTGAGAATGTTTTCTGGACTACATGGTGAGAAAGGAGGGCTCTTGTAGAACAGCCTCCCTGCTATGCTACTTTTCTGCATGGAGGGTGGGATTTATTTATTTAAACCAGTGTTTCTCAACCTCAGCAACTTTAAGATGTGTGGACTTCATCTCCCAGAATTCTTTGCTGGCTGGGGAATTCTGGGAGTTGAAGTCCACACATCTTAAAATTGCTGAGGTTGAGAAACACTAGTTTAAACAATGACGAATGACGAATCACAGAAGCCACCATATACAATGTGATACATAACCTCAGACCAAGGTTATGACGTCGGTGAGAAAGAAGCAGAGTTTCCTCCATTCATTTCCCTATTAAGATTTGCACTCATTCTGACAACCTTCCATTAGCACATGAGCTGATTCCTCACTTTCAAAAGTTGGATAT
Organism: Charina bottae; assembly: GCA_023362775.1. Taxonomy (NCBI): domain Eukaryota; kingdom Metazoa; phylum Chordata; class Lepidosauria; order Squamata; family Charinaidae; genus Charina; species Charina bottae. The sequence goes on from JALMGJ010000015.1 coordinate 14,061,274, forward strand.
AAGGCAAAACAGAGAAAATATCTGCATGGTGAGAAAACAAGGATGGGATCAATGTAATCAATACATTTAATAAAGGAATAGCACTATTTCACAGAAGGGGTGTATTCATAGGGTGTTTGGTTTTCTGTTTCTCCCCCAAAACCAATCTTCAACAAAAGCAGGGGGAACAAAATAACAAGGCCATTTCTTACTAACAACTTCAATGGGACAAGAGATCTCTTTGGCTGAAAAGTTGATCCTTCTCCAGCAAGTTCTTCCATTTTGTAGCCAACCTACAACACAGAGCCATCACTCAGGATCCAACAGGTTAATTTTTAGCAGGAAACAGACATTTGTTCAGACAAACCAACTTTCTGCTTCCCTCACAGCTGTCTTCTTGGCAGGCAGAAAAACAAGAAAAAAAAATCAGGGAACAAAGCATGGCCTATTCTCTTAATTCCCACCACAACTCAGAAAAAACAGCAAAAAAGAAGAAAAAGTGGAATGAAGCCCACGGGTCAGGCTGCAATTAGAAACGCACATCCCTCCTTTCAATCAGTTGGAAAGGCTTCATTCTCAATGGGCGCAGTGTATCTTTAAATCACCAGCTAAACTGAGATGCAGCATTATATAATTGGTTCCTTATCAAGTATCTTGGCCTTTCTTGTGGGGTTGTTCAGACATGTGAACCTCAGTTCTCAGCATTCCGAACCAGCCTGGTCATGGCCAGAATTCTGGAAGTTGAAGTCTACAGTATTGGGGGACACCCCAGGGTGGGGAAAGCTGGAATAAAGGTATAAAGTCAATGAAGCAGCTAAGAGGCTAGCGATACATCTTGTATTTCAAAAGGTAGCAGAGGAAGATGAGAAGCAACGTAACAGTCAGCAGCTAACACTATCCTGCTACTCAGTTCATTTGGAGACCAAACCATCCTTCCCCTCCTGTTTATATCCTTGATTGATGCACAATTGTCAGCTTCTCCTGATTCCTGGGAGTCATGGCGCCTATGCACAAGGAACCAGATGAGCAAGGGTTTTGTCAGGAATAACACACCTGTCCAGGTCCTTCAACCAGGTCTCTTCTCTGGGATCCATAGACTGTGTCCTGCCCCACAAAACCTAAACAGCTTAATGCTTGTTTTGGTGTCCACACTGGCCTACAGCATCTCAACAGACGTCGGAGCCGACGACAGCCAGAAAAGCAGCAATGGTAACTAAGAGCCCTATTGGGCTTATAACCAATCACTGAAACCAACAAAAGAAGTGGGGGGGGGGACACAAGCAAAATCCAGGGATGCTATAAAATATGTTGCAAATCATAAATCCAGCACATTAAACTTTCAATAGAAGAGGATATCTGTAGCTCAGGTTTGAACTGTGAAGTCCTTGGTGCTCTCTGAGCTTGGTTCTTTGCTTGCAGACGTTTCATTACCCAAATAGGTAATGTCATCAGTGCACTGCCTTCTTGTTAAAGTGGGACCGCGTAGACCCACTCTAGAAAGCAGCACACCAGTTGCACTGATGATGATACCTAGTCAGGTAATGAAACACCTGAAAGCAAACAACCAAGCTCAGAGAGCACCAAGGACTCCACATTGAACTTTTCTTTATATACTTTCATGTTTATCTTTTATCTATGTACTTTTTTTCCAATAAAAATTATACAGCATATGAAACAATAAATCCTGCGCATTAAGACATGCTTAAATATCAACAAGGAAATGTCTGTAACATTCCGAGAGCATATCTCTGCCCAAGGAGTACTTTTTCTCCTACTCAAAGACATGTGGCAAAAAATTATTTTTTTTAAAGGCTATATTTGGAAGCACATGGTAAGGATTATAAATGCAGCAGCTGAAAGTCTAGCATCTCTCCACGAGTGAACCACCAGGAACTTTTTGCTGTATCAGTGAGACGTGCACCAGACAGAGAGACTCTGTTCTCCACTTCAACTTGCCAGCTCATGTCTTTAAGCACAAGTTCAAACAGAACATCTCAATAAGTCTAGCCCAAGTTCCTTTCAAAACCAGGAACTGCTTGATGATGCCACTGGTTCCCATTTGACATGTTTACACCACGAAGACCCTGAACTTCAAATCCAAATTAGCATGCCCCAATAACACATGATGGCCCATCTAGGATATATAGCAAAATGAAATGGCTAATGTCTACACCATTGCTTTCCAAACTGTGTGTTGGGACACGTTAGTGTGTTGGCTGCAGTGTCTGGGTGTGTCGAGGCTGCTGCTGCCTCCGAGCCCTGCCAGGATTCCGCGCAGGTCCTAGTGCCTGCCTTGTGCCTGGCTGCCTCCAAACCTGCTGTGATTCCGCGCAGGTCCTAGTGCCTGCCTTGTGCCTGGCTGCCTCCAAACCTGCTGTGATTCCGCGCAGGTCCTAGTGCCTGCCTTGTGCCTGGCTGCCTCCAAACCTGCTGTGATTCCGCACAGGTCCTAGTGCCTGCCTTGTGCCTGGCTGCCTCCAAACCTGCTGTGATTCCGCGCAGGTCCTAGTGCCTGCCTTGAGCCTCGCTGCCTCCAAACCTGCCCTGCCAGGATTCCACGCAGGTCCTAGTGCCTGCCTTGTGCCCGGCTGCCTCCAAACCTGCTGTGATTCCGCGCAGGTCCTAGTGCCTGCCTTGAGCCTCGCTGCCTCCAAACCTGCCCTGCCAGGATTCCATGCAGGTCCTAGTGCCTGCCTTGTGCCCGGCTGCCTCCAAACCTCCTGTGATTCCACGCAGATCCTAGTGCCTGCCTTGAGCCTCGCTGCCTCCAAACCTGCCCTGCCAGGATTCCACGCAGGTCCTAGTGCCTGCCTTGTGCCCGGCTGCCTCCAAACCTGCTGTGATTCCGCGCAGGTCCTAGTGCCTGCCTTGAGCCTCACTGCCTCCAAACCTGCCCTGCCAGGATTCCATGCAGGTCCTAGTGCCTGCCTTGTGCCCGGCTGCCTCCAAACCTCCTGTGATTCCACGCAGGTCCTAGTGCCTGCCTTGAGCCTCGCTGCCTCCAAACCTGCCCTGCCAGGATTCCACGCAGGTCCTAGTGCCTGCCTTGTGCCCGGCTGCCTCCAAACCTGCTGTGATTCCGCGCAGGTCCTAGTGCCTGCCTTGTGCCCTGCTGTAAGAGTGTGTCACAGAATGATGCATGTCTAAAAAGTGTGTCACCAACATGAAAAGTTTGGAAAGCTCTGGTCTACACTTATCAAGAGGACTACTGTACGCTTCTTCAAACCACAGCAAGAAAGCTAAAAGCTCTAAATGCTGACACATCAAAAGTTAGTTTTTCCTTGACCTTAAAAAAAATAGTGGATCAAACACGTTCTTCACTCATCCTCCCTGCGCTGTGCTAATTTTTCTTGTTGTGAGAGATTTTCTGCATTCAGAAATATGTTCTTGTCATTCAGAGTCTGTGATGCAACAGTCCACAGCCTCTTCACAGTTCTACCTCATCACCATCACTATTATGATTTACGTTTATTTCCTGCAATTCAGGACAAAGACAATAACGATTTCTATGAGAACCAGAGGATGCATTTGATTAGAGCAAAGACAATATCTACATTCATTGCTGCCCGGAAACCCTTTATGGACTTTTTGCATAAAACAGAAAAAAAATGAACTTATGATTATGGTTTTGATGATTAGACAGGATAGATTAAAGAAAGAAGAGAGTCATGACGTAACTTTAGAGAAAGAGGTAAATTTGTAATTGTACTTGTAACTGCTGTAAAGAAGATCGGAAGCCACTTCTCTCTCTCTCTCTCTCTCTCTCTCTCTCTCTCTCTCTCTCTCTCTCTCTCCTCCCTCCCTCCCTCCCTCCCTCCCTCCCTCCCTCCCTCCCTCCTCCTTCCTTCCTTGCACTTTTAGCTCTCTGGTTTCTCTTTTTTTATTCCTTACTCTATATTAGTTTGTATTAGTTTTTAAAACTTTTAATAAAATTGTATATACTGTATTTAAAAAACAAAACAGGATGCAATTGACAGTCACAATCAAACTACACCCCAGAATGTAATGTGAATAAACCTTGGTTTCAAATTGCCATGTGACTGGATTCAATGGGATATTTTTATTTATTTATTTATTTTCTATCCCCCCTTTATTATTTTTATAAATAACTCAAGGCGGCGAACATACCTAATACTCCTTCCTCCTCCTATATTCCCAACAACAACCCTGTGAGGTGAGTCGAGCTGTGTGTGTGTGACTGGCCCAAGGTCACCCAGCCGGCTTTCATGCCTAAGGCGGGACTAGAACTCTCCCCTGGTTTCCCATTGGCTCCTTCCTAGGGATAAGAGACAGGGACTGGCCCAAGGTCACCCAGCAGGCTTTCATGCCTAAGGCGGGACTAGAACTCTCTCCTGGTTTCCCATTGGCTCCTTCCTAGGGATAAGAGACAGGGACTGGCCCAAGGTCACCCAGCAGGCTTTCATGCCTAAGGCGGGACTAGAACTCTCAGTCTCCTGGTTTCTAGCCCGTTGCCTTCACCACTAGACCAAACTGGCTCTCTATGGTGTTATCCCAAATGTCTCACCACCAAGACCAAAGGGTTGGGGACATGGACATGAAATCCCAAGCTTTCCAGCACTTCTTCACACTGTGGCACCAACATAAGTAAGACTGGGTCTGTCCTCAGGGTTCGGTTCCCCCATCAAACACAAATCTCATAAGGGAAGCTTCATGGGCAAGTGACCATAACCCTGGTCTTTCTCTGTCCACTGCTGACAAGAGAAAACCAAATCATCCTTGGTCTATCAGCCTCAACTGGCTGCTCTGGAGGAAAAGGCAGAGAAAAACAGAAATGTGATTTTAGAAAAAACATGAATGGGAGTCACAGGGATTTAAAATCCATGTGAACCAGAAACAGCAAAACTGAAATAAGTTTTCTCGTGTCCCCATGGAGGGAGGGAGGAAGGAGAAGACCCTGGGGGGACGCTTGTGCCACTGACCACTTTGGGAAAATGTTGAGAACTCCACTTAGTGGTACAGGTATTGTCCCCACCAGCAGTGGGGGGAGGCAGAGGGAAAAAGCTGTTAGGATCCAATGGATGGGGTGGGTTTTTTTAATCCAATAAATGCCAAGACTGGTTTCAAAACACAGATCAAGCTCTTTGCTACTCAAGGACCCCTTCTGATGGGCACCTGCACCCTCACCTAGACTAAAGAGACCGCAAAGATATATAAGCCATCCTGAATGCAAGAGAGATTCCCTCCAGAGCATAACAAAGCTTTCCACCTATGCAGCTTGACAGTGTCCTCCAGGTGTTGGAGCTGACCAGCCTAGGACTTGCCTGCTTCCAACACCATCCCTTTGCACACGCTTCCAACACCATCCCTTTGCACACGCGCACGCACACACACACTCCTCAGGCCACAGAGCATCTCTGCTCCAAGCTAAAAGCAGACCCTGCACTATAGAGCTGATGCTCAGAAGAAAGCAGGGGAGCAGCCAGTGACCCCATCATTCCAGCACTGCTGCCCCACTGAGGAATTCAGGCTCTCAAAATGTTCTGGAGATGTTGGGGTGGGGGAAAGGACTTACATATCCATGTCCAGGAAGAACAAGCAGAAAGGGAAAGAGAGAGAGAGAGGCAGTCAGGATCCAGCCTGTGGTATTTCCTTTGTTCCACACTGTGGACAGAGCGAAAACACTGAAGTCTTCCAGACGTTCTTGCTCCGGAGTGCCCATCAGCCCCACCCCCTTGCCTTTGCCATGGAAACGTGCCAAAGCCACGTGATTAAGGCAGGAAATTAAGGGGAAGTGCCTCCTTCCTGCACCCCCCCCATCCCCCTGGATGGAAAAGAGGCCGGAGGCGTCTGTCACACCGAGAGCGTAACAAAGGAAGGCTGCTTGAAGGAAGGTCCCCAATTTGCCCAGAGATTTTACAACTATCTGCACCAACAGTGGGCAAACATAACAGAAGAACAAGGCTGGATACCTACCCCCCCACCCCATCTGAATTCTAGCCACCCTGGTGCCCCTTGTGGAGGATTAACTTCACCAGCTTGGAGAACAAGAAAAAAAATTGGCATCTTATCATGGTATAAGACAGTGTTTCTCAACCATGGCAGCTTGAAGATGTGTGGACTTCAACTCCCAGAATTCCCATGGCTGGCTGGGGAATTCTGGGAGTTGAAGTCCACACAGCCTGAAGTCGCCACGGTTGAGAAACACTGGTATAAGAGTTTGCATAGCATCAACATGGCTGAGGTTTTCTGGATGGGGAAAATTACTTAGTATGGAGCTCTGTGTCCAGGAAATAATTTTTCCTCCCTCTCAAATTGGCTCAAATCTCTAGGGTGCAATTTGGGGTTGGGTGTGTGTATCATCCCAAGGCTGCACATGGCTTGGCTCACTTCATAAAAGCACGAGGTAGTTCCACCCTTCGGGCATCTCTTGCAGGGCACTGCTGATCTGTTATCTGTGCCCTGGTGCTCTGATGCTAATGGGTGTTGACAGAGACACCTGCCCTTGGAGGCTGAATTTTTTTTTTTAATGTGCCTTTGACTCCAAAAGGTTGCCCATTCCTGGCTTACAGCAAACACCAATAAAATTCCAATCAGATTATTTTCAACGCAACAGCAAGGCTTTTAATGTGTCTTCCTGCAAAGCAGGTTGATGCATCTAGCTGGAGAGTTGGCAATATTTATTTTTCATGCTTTCAAGCTATGACTCCCAAGTGGGCTTTTACTCCTATTGCTGGTGCTGTATAGTCCGGATGGATATATAAACAAACAAGCATTCTGCCAGCCAGCTATTAGGAAGAGAGAAGAAGGGATCGGACACATCCCCTTCATGCAACAGCATCTGAACTCTTTTGGCTGTGGTCACTTCTACTATTGTATGAATGCAGACCTTAACTCCCCATTGGTTCTTCAACAGCTAGTACTGGTCTGCATCGTTTTTTATTCCCCAAATTTCCTTTCTATGCTACAGTACCAGAGAGTCATGAAAGAAATAAGGATGGATTCTGCAGGACCATAATGAGGATGTGCAAGTCTCTTAACTGGGTACAGGCAGTCCTCGCTTAACCACCACAATTGGGAGTGGAATTTAGGTTGCTAAGCGAAGCAGTCATTAAGTGAATCTGACTTGATTTTATGACCTTTTTTGCAGTGGTTGTTAAGCAAATCACATAACCCTGGGCACCTGACAACAATCCACAGAAAATATATATAATAAAACCTCATACCATTCAAAGGACAACTGTGTCTCTGACTGGAATAAAGTCGTGAACCCTTGATCTAATCAGAGGAAAAGGCAGCCATAAATTAATTAATTGAAATATATGAAGATTTGGGGTATCATCCGATCAGCAAGCATTGTCGAGGAGGTTCTGAAATACTGCTATGCATAGACAGCACTGGGGAAGAAACAAGAGACTTCTCCACAAATATACTTCCACAACCCCTTAGAAGGGTCCATCTGAATTAGCCTAAGTGTAGCTTTCCAGAACTGGGGAGGTAATGACGAATCAGCCGATGTATTACAGCCTCCATCATCCAAAACAATTGTCCAATTTGCTGGAGCTGGTGGGAGTAATGAGTCCTGAGTGTGTAGGGCAGAGCTTTCCAAACTTTTCATGTTGGTGACACACTTTTTAGACATGCATCATCTCGCAACACACTCTTACAGCAGGGCACAAGGCAGGCACTAGGACCTGCGCGGAATCACAGAAGGTTTGGAGGCAGCCAGGCACAAGGCAGGCACTAGGACCTGCGAGGAATCCTGGCAGAGATCGGAGGCAGCAGCAGCCACGACACACCCAGACACTGCAGCCGACACACTAACGTGTCCTGACACAGTTTGGAAAGCTCTGGTGTAGAGTTTGAGTGAACCATAATAGGTGGTACAAAGCGTTCACGGTTCTGTTCTGCATTTGGCAATTGAAGGGGTGGGGCTGATTTGGGGAGGTTGGATCCTATTTTAGAGCCCGTACTCTTATTTCCATTTGTCTGCTGCTTCAAAATAGGGGGAACAGTGCTATCAATTTCTGACAAGGGAGGAAGTCACAAAAAAGGGCCTAGGGACCCAGATTGTACTTCTTCATCTTGGTTCTGAAGGCCACCAAGGTTAGGAAAGTGTCTCCAAGGGAGACAGACCTGGTTCCTGGTTTGCAACAAAATGTTCTCCAAAGTGCAAAGATGCAGTGGGAAGAGGAGCCGAAAAGGTATCGCACCAACTACCAATTCAAGGGCACTCAAGTGAGAGCAGAGTCAAGAGGAATGACCAGAACTATCAACACTTGCCAGTTACAAACACAGGACTGAATTGAGGCCAAGAATTTGGCAATGGGCAGCCTCCAAGGGACTCGTGGGTGGCTGGGTGATGACAAGCCTGCTTTGAAAGCCAGGTCCTGTGCCAAGCTTGGCCAATGAACACTAGCTCATTAACCTGTGAATAAAAATAACCACACGTATGCATCTCTCTCCGGTTCTTCACATGTGACTGGCCAGGAAGCACAGGCAAGGAGGACGTGAAAGAGAGCAACAGAACAGCTCTACAACACATATGCAAACTTAGCAACACAAAGCAGAAAGTAAATAATCATAAAAAGGCTCTCATGTGGGCAAGAAGGGAACAATCTCTCTCTCTCTCTCTCTCTCTCTCTCTCTCTCTCTCTCTCTCTCTCTCTCTCTCTCTCTCTTGAAACCTAGGGAAACTTAAGCTGAGTGCTTTAACAACCTGCTGCCTAAATTTCTGGACACAACTGCTGAACATATTTCTGGAGGCGTAGTCCACCCACTCTTCCTGGGTTAGACATGATAGCAGCTGGAGTCTGTGGGCATCTGTAAAGCATCGTTAAACAAGCTTCCTTCTGTGCAATGATCAGCATCCTTAAAAGTCTAGGAGCAGGGATGATCTGTCCCGGTACCACATTTAACTAGAAGGAAGATGCTAGCTTTTGCTAAGGTGTAACTCAGTGTTTCTCAACCTTGGCAGCTTTAAAATGTGTGGACTTCAACTCCCAGAATTCTGGGAGTTGAAGTCCACACATCTTAAAGCTGCCACGGTTGAGGAACACTAGTGTTAACTGAAGCATCTTCCCCACTGCAAAGAACGAAGGAGAGTCCATAACTAAAGCATCTGCTTCCTACCCAGAAACTGCTAGTTTTCCTATTCCAGGTAGCAAACAGTGGGAGAGGGTTCACCAAGAATTGACAATCCAGGACCCAAGGATTGATTACTCTTCTCGCTGCCATCTGTGGATCACTAGAAGATTTAGGGTACCAATGCCAAGAGATTTCAGCATTTTTGTTCAAGATCTCAGAGATGAGACTGTCAAATCTTCCCATGGTTTGATGATCTCAGTAACATTTTTAGTCATTGGGGAGAGCACCTGAAAATGCAGTCCAACCCTGGAGTAGACAATACCAAGCTAAAAATCTAGTAGCTAAAAAATCTTAAGCTATATAAAATAGTTTTCCTGTGATATGCAAATAACCATACCACCACTATTAATTTTAGGGTAGTTATGCGTACATATTCACACGCACGCACACCCCACTGTTTGAAGGAAATGGAAAAATTGCTCCCCTCCATTTTTATGGGATTCGTTCCCACCTTGCAATTTTCCTGGGCCATCAGATCTCTACTTTAGGCACATGTAATTCTGTCTAGATCCCATCCCACTCCAGCACAAGCAAACAATTTCTCAGGAGAAAGGTATGAGAAGCTGAAAGCTGTGCCAACTCGGCTTATGATTTGGAAATCCAATTGTAGACATAGCAATAGTTAACCTGACCTTGAACAGCGGAGACAGCTATAAGACCATATTGTGAACATGAAGAGACTGAACAACACAAAAACATGCTCTTCCCAAATGCAGAGCTTTGTAAAGCAGCTCTAATTAACAGAATTTGCAAATCAGGTTTACAGAAGTGCCAAACTGAACTGCTGCAAACGTTTTTTGCTTGTGGTTTGCAACGGCCATTCACCCTCACCCTGTGCACTGAGATAGGATACAAAAGATGCGCCCCAAAATCTGCAATCCATAAACCTACATTCTCAGCTAGCATTTTATACATCAATACAACACATGCATGATCTGTTTTAATAGTCTGCACAAACTGCTTTGGGATTGGATTGTTTCGCTATTTTGGGAGTTGATCCCCACCTCCCCCCCCATGAGAGCAACCATTTCAGAAGGAGAAAGACATTATTGTCAGATTTCTCATGTGAAATTGCAAATCGCTTTCTGTACAAAAACAAAGCCTTCCCATAGCTGAGAATGGCTCTGCCCATATCTTCCATAGATATGAAAGTGCAGGTGGCCAGTAAAGGTACCATGTGATGCATTGTTTACGTCTAGTCCCAAAATGTTCGCATGGGAACAGTTTGCCCCATGCTTCGTGGGAAGAGCCTGCCCTGGGAGAACGGGAAGGGGGAGATCACATGCTTGCTTAGATGCAACACTGCCACCCATTGACAGGTTATAGTATGTGCTATGTTCTATGCTGTGTGCTTGGTGTTTTCACACCTAACTTTCAGCCAATCAGAAAATTGGTAAGTGTATATCTCAGCTGTGAACTATGGTTCCTTGCTTCTTGACTTCTGCCCGTCTTTTAGCCATCTCCATGTGTTCTGCTCCTGAGGACTGAGAAGTGTGTAGCTATGCCTGGTTCTGAGAGAGTTGTTCTCCTAGGTATGTGCTCCTTCATGTCTGTGCAGTGGAAGCAACACATGTGGATTATGTGTATTCTGCTTGTAAGCTATTTTTACTTTTGCAATGCTGTACCTGTATATACAACTCTGCTTTATCTACAAGTACAGATTTTTAGCTTTGAAAAGCTCCACTCTGTGCCTGTTTACTCTGCGCCTCTTTCCCTATAAGCCAGCATTTATCCAACAATTATTGGCTATGCGGGATAGCAATCTACATGGCTGCCTTTGCCTCAGTAAGTATGCTGGTCCTTCAAACCAATACTTAGCTCAGAGGAAGAATAATGGCTTTGCTTGTATAAGTCCTTCAGTGGTCCACCCACTGGCCTGACCGATTAAAAGAACCAGATAGCAAATGTTATTAGGAGGTTTCTGCTGAAGACCCCAGAAAGATGTCTATGAAGGTTCTCAGTCATCCAGGTGCAATTGTCTGTAGCTTGAATCATGTCAACTGGATTTCTATTTTCTCAAAACCAAACGTTTCCACTGAGAAAATAGAAATCCAGTTGACATGATTCAAGCTACAGACCCCAGAAAGATGTTCTCAATCCAAGAAGACTACACACAGGCAATCCAGTGCCTTCCGGATGATTTGGATTACAGTTCCCAAAACCTCTTGCCACTGGTTGGCTAACATTGACACCAAGTAAAATTCCAACATTTTTCAAGGGCACCCAATTGTACAAGGCTGCAGTTCTATCTCGACTTTCTTTGATTGTTACCCTGCTCTTCCTCTCAAATGAGGCTACAGTAGAGTACAAAATAACAACAGTAATAAATAAGCAGATAAACACTAATAGAAATAAATTAAATAAAGGAAACATAAAAATACGTGCAGTGTAATCTATAATATATATAATATAATTATATATATATATATAATTCGAATCCCCGCGCAACGAGGTGAGCTCTTGTTGCTAGTCCCAGCTCCTGTCAACCCAACAGTTCGAAAGCTTAGCAAGTAGATAAATGGGTACCACCTTAAGTGGGAAAATTTGCTGGCGTCCTGTCGGGGGTCGCCCACCAAACGAAGATCTCGTGAATGGCGGCGGAGACGACGGATCCCGAAACAGCAACATCCAGGACGTCAGCAGCCGGCTCCGACGTAAGGCATTGTGGGACATGTAGTGCAGTACCCACGAAAGAGTCGGTTCCCTTACCCCTTCGCGCGGTTAAATGTTGTATGATATATGAAATGTATAAAAATGGAATATGATGTATGTAAGCCGCCTAGAGTCCTCTGTTAGGGAGGGGATAGGCGGGGTATAAATACGAAGAATAAAAAAAAATATCCATCTTAAGGAAAACCAGCGGTAATCAACAAACCTTAAAAACAATGAATGCCACAATTAAAACAAGATCCTTGTTATTAAAGTAACCCAACAGAGAAGGCGAAAGATAGACTGGATAATGCCTGGGTTTTCAGTTGTCACCTAAAAGATAACATGGGGACCAGACAAGCTTCCTTGGGAGGGGCTTTCATAATGTCAACCTCTTCTCATTACTCTGTGAACACTTCTAGAGCTGAGCTGGTGGTTAGTTGGTGGTCCCCTCTCCAGGAAAACCAGGAATAAGGATATAACCAGAATATTTTCAACAAGAATATCCTTCCCTATTAAATTCTCTTTTTTGATTATAAGTACAACTCTTGCCTCTAAAAACTTGAAAGTGAAGGAAAATCAAGAGAATAGCTCACCACCCACCCGAACTGGATGTGAAGAACTGGCAAGACGAGAAACTTTGTAGGGAAAGATGTGAAGCGTGTACAACCTGCATCCTTTACAAAGCCTTGGATGCCCCCTCCAAAAGTTGCTGCTAAGTTGTTTTGAATGTGCCTGAAGGAAAGTTAATAAATGTAATCAGGTTTCACTACGGTTCTGCCTGCTTTTTGGAGTGCAACTTGAGGTGTCAGTCCAAAGCTGAGTGTGACCCCAACCCTAAAAGACAATGCACCCTTGAGGCAAGAACCAGGAACCAGCGGCCCTCTAGAGCAATGTTTCTCAACTATAAGCTGGCTAGGGAATTCTGGGAGTTGAAGTCCACACCTCTTAAAGTTGCTGAGGTTGAGAAACACTGCTCTAGATGCAATGAGACTACAATTCCCAGCAGCCAGTGCCAGCACAGCCTTGGTGAGGGAGCCATGGGAGATGGGACTTGCCATGAGGGCCCTATGTTGGAAACAGGGCATTCTAGAGTCGGCATCTCCTTCTTACTCACTCTGGAGACAGGGCTTGGCATTCCTCTGGCTCTGCTCCCTGTGGGAGGGGAGAGGCCTTCCCCAATCCCAGCCCTGCCTCGCCCAGCAGAAGATGCTCATTTGGGACCTCGCTGACCAGTCAGTGGCCAGGGGAACTAGATTTTCCTTCTGCCTCCTTTTTCATTTACTTAGCAGATTCCAGTACGTTCCTGATCCACTGTGGTAGTACAGTTATCACTACCTGTTAGGTCAGGGGTCCCCAACTTTTTGGCACCAGGGACCGGTCGTGGAAGACAATTTTTTCCACGGACCGGAGGGGGGGTTTGCAGGTGGGAGCCAATCGTGCGCACCGGGGGGTGGGGTTTGCAGGCGGGAGCCAATTGCATACACCGGGGGGCGGGGTTTGCCTGTGTTAGGTGACTGTTGCAGGAACCTGCTACCTCAGCTGGCCTAGAAATCCTGATATTGAAGCAGCAGTGACTTTCGCTAGATAAATATTAACTTTGCAGAGACTTTGCATTCTCGCCTGCCAGGGCACGGGCTGTTCCACGTTTCCTGGAACTCTCTCCCGTTAAACCTTCCAAATTAAGTCAGCCTGGGGAAGAAACCCAGTTGAGCAGCTCCGTAGCAAACGCGCTTTCAACGCCCAGAGCTTGGGATGGGGACACCATGCGTGTCAACACGGCTGCACTTTCCACCTCGAAGCAAGACTCCAAGGGAATGCAAACTTTCCCCAGGCCATAAACCAAAGTTGTGAAATGAGCCATCCAGAACTCAGGAGCAGAATCTCCAAAGCTTCATAAGAAACTTCAAATCCAGGACAATTCACAGAGAGCTCCTCTCAACCCTCCAGCATAGTTGTAGCACTTTTGGGATATGCGTTGCCAGGTATCAAAAGCAGCAGCCCTCAGGGATTTATTAAAAGAAGCCAACCTCAGAATAGTTTTGCTGCTCTGACTGAAATCCTTTTGGTTCTAGCCCATAAACATGTCTTGCCATACTTCAGGATTTAACATCCTAGGGCATACTCACGTTTCTAGCCTTTATGGCATAGCTTTCCAAAGTGTGTGTCGCAACACACTACTGTGTCGCCTGCGGTGTCCTGGTGTGTCGCGCAAAAACCGGGAAGCACTGATGGGGGAGCCGAAAGAAGCGGCACCCCCGCCAATCAGCGCTGCCGATTAGCGGGGGTGCCACTTCTTCCGGTTCCCATCAGCGCTTCCGGGTTTTTTGCGCAACAGACCAGGACACCGCAGGCTGCGCCTCGCCAACATGAAAAGTTTGGAAAGCTCTGCTTTATGGAATATCAAAACCGACTTAGAAATGTATGGTGCAGACAATGCTACGTGAGATCTCAGAAGTAGATCTTGAGCAATTTTTGAGCTGACTTTCAAACAGTGATGTGTGGAATTCTTAAAAGCCAGGACTGATTTTTCCGACCTTGGCAACTTCCAGATTTTAAGAATTTCCAGGCCAATTTGACCATTGCTGGAAATTCTGGGAGATGGCCAAGACTGGGAAATACTATATGTTTACTCTGTATGTCAGCCATTTTCCAGAGTCAGAAAAGGTTTTGCTACCTGGTCTTTTTAACTAGAAATATCAAGTGATGCATCTTGGCTGGAGGTCCTGGGGGATGGATGCTTTACTCTTATGTGCCAAACTTTGTCCATCTTGAGGGCTCCACCACCCTTTATGCACTATGAAAGGAGCCACTCTGAGTAGGCAGGGCTGGGAATCATTGGAGGAGTTTAAGGGGAAAATGACCCTTAACATCCCTCCATTTTTTAGAGTGAAAAAAGAACCAAAGTTTGTGGCCTCGTCCATTCTGAACCCTGCGTAATGGATAGGCAACATGTAGTCCCTGACTTGCCATGTTCCCGTCATGCTCTTTCCTTCTATGCTCTGTCTGGCCCTACCAGGGATGCGTCCCACCCAGACAAATGCTTTGGGTTATTAGATCTGGGGGCATGACTTAGATTTTTGCAGGATTCCAAGACTGCAAGACAAAATGCCGTAACAACTGGGAGTGCATGACAAGACTCAGTCCAACTCAACATTGGGAGGCAAGATGAGGATGCTAACATTACCAAATGTTATCAGGCACGCATTCTATTGCAAGCTACATACAGAAAAATAAAGACAGCATGCTACATGCGGTCCTTTACCAAGGATCTCCCAAGATAAAAAATTTGCTAAAATGAAGAATTCCATGGAGCTCTCTTTTTCCCCCCTCTGTTGGACAAATTCGGCATTTAGAGAATATAGTGTGGGTGTTGCACCCATTAGAGGGGCTTGTTTGTTCACAAAAGTCTTCCACAGTGGCACAGCCAGCCATGAAACCATAAAAATAGGGAGATAAGAAGATAGGTGGGCACCAAGAAAGGTGTCGCGCATGTAATTGGACACGTAATTGGACACCCCAGCATATTTCAGAGTCAGTATATAGTCAGACATTCAGCAATGTGCTCAAAGCAAGAAAGCTCTCATCTTCTGATTTCACAGCATCATGGAAAGTGGAAATGTTCTTAGAACCCATCTAGTTTCATCCAAAGCTCAACTCAGGGATTTTCAACTAGACGTTCTTGCCAAATGGTTACCTGCCTTGGCTTAAATTCATCCAGGCCAACATCTACCTCAACAGTCTGATCTATTCTCTGTGAATTTTAGGCTGAAATCTGAGTGGGCATTTTCTCCCACACTTACAGGGTAACAAAGCAAGAAGCAGATGGCACCACACTGACAATTTGGGAGGAAATGCAGCTTCAACATGCTTGTTTCAGGAACTTGCTCAACACATGGTAACCCGAACACATACTGCAAGGAACGCAATTAACTGCACAAAATAAATCTGTAACACAGCCCAATGCAGTGGGTGTTACAGGGTCTGTATTTTGACCCATCCTGCCAGGTCCTTGGAAGACCTGGAAGTCAGCACACAGGTCATCTGTATTCTGAGCCAGGGATACAATAAGCAGATCTAGAGGCATCCCACTTGCTCTTGCTTCTACCTCTGCAAAGTGGAACATGCTATATGTTTGTACTATCTATACAAAGCTCAGCTTTAGCAACTCCTTCATCTGCTAAGAGGCTTCTCTAGGGCTTCAGCTGGTGCTTGTAGCTTCAGAGGGTCCATTAATTTGCACGGAGGAAGACAGGACAGTCTGCAATTCCACCTGAGCAAGTTGCAAAAGATGGAATGCTACAACCTGAAGGTGAAGAACTACACATTACACACAGAAGAGAGACTAGACCTCAGAAGACCCTGCTTCAAGCCCAGATATCTCCAGTGCAAAGGATGAGAACAGATAGCAAGTAATGAGGAGAAACTGTTCTTCTTCACACCCTAGAGAACCATTGCCAAGATAAGGGCTGACATGTACTACAAGGCTAGAGAGATTCACAGTCTGGTTTGGCATACAAGAGATTCCTACATTCCTATAGATGTCTGAGTATAGTAGAAGGAAGGTTTTTTAAAAAGACATTCAAAGCTGCATTATAAGGTGGAAGAGCTGAGTAACTTAAACACCACCTTTTCCCATACATTCCTAGTAGCCCATCACATTCTGAACACCCAGGAAGGGATGTTCTCGATGGAAAAAAAGTGGGTCATCTTCTCCAATGTCAACCTTCTACTTCATCCTGGTGGTATAGCACTCTATTGTTTGTGAGGAATTGTCTTGAAAATCTTAGCTTTGGGGTCGGTTGGTTGGTTGTTTTTTTTTAAAAAAAGGCTAAATTTTAAGTGGCAAGGAAAGAGCAGATGAATGGATGGGAATCTCAGTTTTAGTTGGATAATAACGAAGAAATCTTATGATTGGAATTTTACCTATATTATAAAGGTTTCTCCAGTAGCCTGTAAATTGAAGTAAAATAAATTATGTTATTGTATACCTACTTGCTGAACCTGTATAATTTATACATAATCTAGCTAGTTGGAGATTGAGGGACTAGAAAGTAACAGTGTTTTCTTTCCCATTTTTCCCCCCAACCATTCAGCTCTCTAGAAAAAGCAGGCAACAGAACCAAATGACATGAGAGCTTGAGCTGGCAAGGTGAGAAATCTGGGACCATAAGGGACCATTTTGTTAACAGAAGACACGCAAGCAACCAGCCAGCATGAGAAAAGGACTGCAAGCCGTTCATTACAACAAAAAGGTGAGAAAGGGAAACTCGGTATCTCTATAAAGAACCAAGTGTTTGGTCATTGTAGCAGCTCATCTTTGTCACTTTAACTACAGTTGCTGGTTAATGACAATTGAGTATCTTAGCTACTCCAGCCAAGAGTCCCTATTATGAGATCATGCCATTTATAGAATTTTTGCAAAAAGAATATAAAATAAAACTATTGTAATGGAAAAATATTAGAAGAGATAAAAAAGATAATATATTAGAATATATGTACTAGAATACAAGAACAAATGAAAGGTTTAAAATAAAATAAGAGTTAAGATATTTATATATTAAAGAAACATTAATAAAAAGAGGAATACAATAGAAATATAGTAAAAATTAAAACTAAAAGTAAGAAGCTATCTTCAAGAAAGAAACAGGAAGTCGTTTTAAATTAATTGTTTCACGTGATGTGTTGTTATAAAGATTTTGTTATATAGGGTTATTTAGTTTTGAATGTATGTTTATTAAGTTTGTTATGTACTTTGTTATTCATTTTTATGTTGTTGATGTTGTTGATGTCTTTGTTTGTTTTTCTTTTCTTTTAATAATAAAATTACTTTAAAAAAAAAATGAGATCATGCCATTGAGTTCCTAGAGAATCATTAATAATTAATAATGCCTAGAGCAACCTCTGACACTTACTCTGAGAAAGAATAAAGAAACCACATACCTAGAAACCCAAAAGCTTGAAGGAAACCACTTAAAAAAAGGTAAAGGTTCCCCCTGCACATTTGTGCAGTCGTGTCCGATTCTAGGGGCCGGTGCT
The DNA here is from genome assembly GCA_023362775.1 of Charina bottae. Classification (NCBI taxonomy): domain Eukaryota; kingdom Metazoa; phylum Chordata; class Lepidosauria; order Squamata; family Charinaidae; genus Charina; species Charina bottae. The sequence continues at coordinate 14,079,046 of JALMGJ010000015.1, forward strand.
CATCTCCGTTTGTTAGCCGAAGAGCCAGCGTTGTCCGAAGACGCTTCCGCGGTCATGTGGCCAGCATGACGCACACGGAACGCTGTTACCTTCCCACCGAAGTGGTACCTATTAATCTACTTGCATTTGCATGCTTTCGAATTGCTAGGTTGGCAAGAGCTGGGGCGAGTGCGGGAGCTCACTCCGTCACGCGGGGCTAGGGATTCGAACCTCTGAACTTGCGATCTTCCGATCGACAAGCCTGGCGTCTTACCCACTGAGCCACCACGCCCCTACTTTAAGGTTCCACCATTAAAGGCAAAGTTACCCAGCTCACTTCCCATCAATACCTGTCTCCACTCCATGCGTGGAGCCCAAAGGATGTATCGGTGCTATCTTAAATTACCCCAATGGCTGTTTAATCCAGGTTGCACCCATTAACTTTTGTCTCCCTGGATCAGGAGAAAGCAGCCCATAATTTCTGTCATGCACGGAAAGATTTTAGACAGAAACTAGCAGAAAGATCATGCTCCATTCCTTGGACCAAATTTACAAAGATGTGCAATGGCAGGCCTGCAGGAAAAAATGTTAGGACTAAACAAAGTAAAAGCACTTGCCGGGCATAACATAAAATGCAAGAAGTCAGCATATAACCAAGCAGAAGCAAAGAAACAGGAAATGATTTGAAGGACCTCCTCCCTTTTCTGGAGGGAAGATGTCCAAACTGCAGGCTCTGGTAGAAGTCTATCATGCCTTCTTCGAGAGAACATGGCATGGAAGAAGGCACTAGAACTTTTTATTTCATGTTTTAGACAGTTCTTTTGTAGAACCTCCTAAAGAGGTAGAGAAGAATCAAGGTTAAGAAAAATTTATAGCTCCACAGCTTGAGATACTTGACCAAGCAGGAAAACAACCAAGAAAAAGAGTTGCTAGGAGTTGGGCACTTCTTCTTCTTCTTCTTCCTCCTCCTCCTCCTCCTCCTCCTCCTCCTCCTCCTCCTCCTCCTCCTCCTCCTCCTCTTCTTCTTCTTCTTCATCATCATCATCATCATCATCATCATCATCATCATCATCATCAAATTGGTTCCCTAAGGATCATCTAGTCAGCCTTGCTCCTTGCTGTCTGAATTTATAACCTAAGCAAAAAGTGGGTGTCTGGCCCTGGGAAACAACGGAAGCCAGCCCCTCTGGACACCAGAAGGAATGAGAAAAATCCAGCTGCAGCTGCCCCATCTAAAAACAGATAGAAGGCAACTGTGGCCAGTGTTGGCTGTTTCATCATGTTGCAGAACAAAAAGAAAGAAGAGAAGCAAAGCTATTTTAGTTGTCTTGGACTCTCCCTACTGCCTATCTACCCAGTGGCTATTTCATCAGGCTACCTGAATTGTTTTAGTCCCAGTTCATTCAGTGCCACAAGAATTGCAAACTGGAAGAATTGGTGCTTAGGTTTACTCCTTTCTTCTCCCTCCCCATCTCATTTCTATGTCACGTCTTTTTTGACCCAAGCCTGAGAGCAGGGATTCCTCACCTCTGATTTTTGATCAGCTGCACTGAGCACTGGGCACATGAGCAAGGCAAAATCATGGAGGAGTAACTAACTCCAAGGAGTACTTGGGGGAAAAAACAGCCCGAATCTCTCTGTGGTTCCATCAGGGCAATGCTACCAATGCCTGGAGTATCTCCTCTGTTGAGTTGGCACATTAAAAAAGGGTAAAGGTTCCCCCGCACATTTGTGCAGTCGTGTCCGACTCCAGGGGCCGGTGCTCATTTCTGTTTGTTAGCCAAAGAGCCAGCGTTGTCCGAAGACGCTTTCGCGGTCATGTGGCCGCATTACGCGCGCGGAACGCTGTTACCTACCCACCGAAGTGGTACCTCTTCATCTACTTGCATTTGCATGCTTTCAAATTGCTAGGTTGGCAAGAGCTGGGGCTAGTGTGGGAGCTCACTCCGTCACGCAGGGCTAGGGATTCAAACCTCCGAACTTGTAATCTTCCAATCGACAAGCCTGGCATCTTACCCACTGAGCCACCACGCCCAACACATTAAGACATAGTGCAAACAGTGCAGCCCAGAGTCCACGTGTATTCTTTCCGTGGCCCACCACAACTCCCCAAAAGAGAATGGAGCCAAACCTTATACATATTTCAGGGGACTGCAGGGTTTAGGGGCAAAATGAGTTCTGTAAGACTTGCTAATACTTAGTGCGTCAATTTTACTTCTTAAAATGCTCACTTCCCTATTCAAAATGACCCCTGGTCCCCTCCACTTGAAGTGGAGCCACACAAAGCCTTGGGCGACTCTCAAGCCAATATAAATTATGGACCGTAGTTCTCCAACTCTTTCTTCTGTCACATCTCTTCAGTTCAGAGAAGCTACCTGGAAGACTCTGCTGAAATGCTAACTGAGCTGAAACTAAACTAAGCAGGGCTGATAATACTTGATTTTTAAAGCTTCATTTATGTCTACTTTAATTCATTTTTTCTAATATGTATGTGTCCATAATGTCACCAGGAGTCAAGTCTGACTTGAAGGAACCTTCCTAAAAGTTACTTTAGCTTTTTTTTCAAATCCATCATAGAACCACTTAACATCTAGATCCTTAAACAAGATATTCTCTTCCAAAAAGAAAGGGAGGGGAAGGATAGAGAGAGAGCAGAGATAAAAACTCTCTGCTATTCTTTTTGCAATATATTTCCTTATAGAAGCCTACAAATGTTTTGTTGACCTTTCAACCGGCCTAATAAAGATTGTTCCATTATAATGGCCACCATGACTACCTTTACATTTCTCATCTTCAACATATTTCTGAAAACAGCTCAGCTGGTCTTACAGGATATTCTTTGTTAAGTTTCCTATGACGCTTCCCTGAGTATTGCTAATAAGTGAATTGCCTTAAGCAATATCTGGAATTGCCAAGTGTGTCAATCACCTGGCAATCTGTTGTCATGGGAACTAACTGGTTGGCCAATTATTTCTCCCAAATGAGCTATTTTGGGAGAATTCTGAATAAAAAAGAGAGCCAGTTTGGTCTAGTGGTTAAGGTGCTGGGCTAGAAACCAGGAGGCTGTGAGTTCTAGTCCCGCCTTAGGCATGAAAGCCGGCTGGGTGAACTTAGGCCAGTCACTCTCTCTCAGTCCAACTCACCTCACAGAGTTGCTGTTGTGGGGAAAATAGGAGGGAGGAGGAGTATTAGGTATGTTCGCCGCCTTGAGTTATTTATAAAAATAATAAAGGGATAAAAATAAAATTAAAAAAAGATCCATCCAAATTCAAGGCAGATTTTAGAGTGATGTAACAGAAGTGTTACTAATCTGATTTGTCCATTGTTATAGTTTAACCATGATTTATTGACTACGTCACAACTGGAGTTCACACAACTTAAGCTATAAGCCCTGTATATAACAAGTCCCACTTAGCATGTTGCATGAAATCAGCCATTATCTGAATTATTTAGTTAGGTGTAGCTCAAAGTGTGAACTCTACCATCGCAGTTTGTAAACCATGATTTATAGATTAGTGTATTGTGTAAAACCAGCCAATTCTATCAACCACAATTAAGCAAACCATGGCTTGGCACAATATGTGAACCTAATCGTTGGGAGGCGAGTTTGACCTCTGTGAAAGAGCTTATGAGCTAGCTGCTTTCCTAGAAGATTGGAGGTAGAACCAGCAGATATTTCCAATATTGCCACTATGTTGACCCTGGGGATCTGTAAGAAATAATATTTACACTGGTGTAAGCACCATGCTTTCTCTGACCTCTTTCCAAAGGGAGTCCAACCTCAATAAGCATGGAAGCCACAAGGTTCTCAGCGTTCGGAACTGTTTAGTTTTGCCTCTGTATTTCCTTCTTCTAGAAACACTGAGCTGATGAAAGACAATGTAGTATTTTCCAAGCGATTCTTGTCTATAACGCATTGACTCTTTAGTTCTCTTTGTGTCTTACATCGCTAAATCAGCTGTATGTCTACATCTTGTAACTGCACCACCCTATTTCACATTAGGATTTCAACTATTAAGGCTTTACTGAGATACGGGGAACCTGATTAGCAATTGGATGGAGCACCACCACAAAAGCCCTATAGGCTAGATTGGGAAGTTGAACAAATATCCGGGAAGAAGGACCAGTTCTATCCTGTTAAGTCATTCAGAGCTGAGCTTCAATCCAGAGAGTCTTTATTTTCTGCTTCTTGGAGAAAGCAGGCACAGAGGAGACTTTGGAAAGAACAGGAACGTCACTGCCAGAGCCAAAATATCCTCCCAGATTGTTTCAAGGCGGTTGCAAAATATTCCACTGGCTGAGTCTTATTTTAAAAGCAGTTATACAGCAGACAAAAAGAAATGAAAAGGTCAGTTTATCCAGTTGCTGGAACATTTCTTTAAACAATTATTTGAAATTAGCCTTTTCAGCAGATAGCACTAAAGGAAAGGATATCTGTGCTTGTGGAGACAGTCTTCCATCCTTCTCAAGACTTCTGGGCCTTCTCAGGTAAGAATAAGGAAGGAAACAATAAGATTACAAATCGATGGCAACCTGATCCAGACATCTCACAAAGTATGAGTGAACAAGACATGGTGATTCCACAATACATTCTCATCTGGAAGCAGCTTTGGCTAAAAGTATGCTGAACTTTTTCAATCCTCCCAAGTGGGATCCAGATCCATTTGCCCTTCTTTGTTCAACATTCATACCTTTCCATATTCTCCCACTACCTCCGACAAAGGCAAACACACCAAAACGGCTCTTCAACTGGAACACACTTGAGATGTAAGGAGGACATCCTTAACCCTCCAGACAGCCACTCAGAAAAACCACAGAAATAATTTCCCCTTCACTACAGAAGCTCTTCAGAATCAGAGGCCACGCTTGAATGAATTACCCTTTCCCAATGTGGTGCTGAGAATTTAGGAATGGCGGTACCTTCCCAAGCATCTGGAAGGTGCCATATTTGAGCTGACTAGGACAGACAGTTTAAACAGTTTAACATATACATCCACTTCTACTGAACAAACAAGCAAACAAAATAAATGAACATTAAATCTTTGCACCTGTTAGAGAACAGTCTATTTCAGAAACCATAGTAGACTTCCGGGAAAGCAAAGGCAGACGGAAGCGGAGCCAATGACTACAGCAGAACGAGGAGCCAGCGAATGGATCAGCACCTCGAAATTCCTCTTCGGATAAGGGGGAGGACCTGGGGTCACCCACAAGTACTCCATATAGAGGCTCCCCATGAGGAGACCATAAAACAGTGGTCTCCGGTGGGTTTTAGAGCTTTGGGAGCTGGGAAAAGTTAGCTTTGCCCAAGTTATGGTTTGGCACCTTCAAACAGACCCTGGTTCGTCCACTACCTTTCTTAATCACTTCTGGAAATTGCTTGTTAACTGCTTTTTGGATATTAAGAACCTTCAGAACAAGTTTCATCGCACCAGGTGATTCTCCTTCAATCCTCAGTGAAAGAAGTTTCACATAAGTTTAAGAACTTTAAAAATATATATTTTGTAATAAACAGCAAAAGAGTGATTAGAACATAGATTTTAGAAAGTTATAAACAGACTAAGGGGCCAGATGAATTGGAAATAAGATATTGAAATTAATTATAAGAATCCCTCCTGTGGGTTGTTTAAAATCCTATTAAAAATATATGAAGGTTGTGAATCTAAGTGTAAGAAATCTTCCTGTGGGAAAATGATGTGGATTAGACAAAAACATGGTAAGACGAGATTTTGAAGGCTGGACACTAGAGGCAACCAGAAAGAACTAAAGATTATAATTAAAGGAGAAGAGATCCACTAATGCAGAAAACCATTTTAACTTTGGAAGAATTCAAGGATATTTGGGAACAACGCACTCAGAAATTTCTCTTAAGATTGTCTGCTACCATAAAAATGAGTATAAAAGAGAATCAGGCTGTTTTGGATGTGGATTTAAAAATGACAAGCTACAAGAATGATATGGAAAAAGATGTTACAGTGGATTTACAAATGAATCCAGCTGATGTCTTAATAACGAAAACCATTAGTGTAAGGACCCTTCTGTGGATTCTTCCATCCACTGCTTTAATGCCCATGTCCTCTCTTGAAAATAAAAGTGAATATGCAACTTTCACATAACCTCACTGAACACAATGCTCATCATGGTGAATGCATACCCCTTAGTACACATATGAGTAACATAAAGCTAAGATAGGCAATATCCTATAGAATGTAAAGCCCTGCACCAAGATCTAAGACACCCTAGTTGGAGGCTATCCTTAGCCACAGAAGCTCTAGAACAATCTAGAACTCAATCTACTGGAGATCTAAAACTCAGCCTACCATTGGAGGAAGATCTAAGACTCCACCTACCATTGAAGGAGGTAACACTATGTGCTCTTCCATGAGTTTCTGGAGGAAAGGCACAATATCCACTAATTAATAGCTAATTAACTAAATATGGCATACTTCTCCATACTGATACCCTTCAGAAATACTGAGTCTTCAACCCCCCAGAATGCCCACCCAACCTGCCCCAATTAATTGGGAGTTTAGCAGCTGTAGTCCCAATCCATATGTAAGCAGCAGCCCGGAGAAGTTGGATGTGCGATCTCTAAAAGGAAGGTCTACACATTGTCACCATGTACGAACACATGGTGTTAGTCCTCTCTAAAACAAAACCAGGTGTAGAGAGGAAAGCTTGTAAGATTCGAGGTCCAGATGAATCCCCTGTTGAAGGAAAGAAGACTTGAAGAATGCAATCAGGAAGGCACTGACTCAATCCTTCTCTTCTTGCACTTGTCCATTTAGACGGCCCACTCCTTATCCTGAACTCGCCCCCAGCCACTGAAGGGAAAAAGGACAGAACACTTTAATTTCCCAGAGAAGCCAAGCATCATGATAATTTCTGAAGAACAAGACTTGGAAAGGGAAGAAGGGGGTAGACTCTGCCATTCTCCTCTCCCATCTGCTGCATTTGAATTTGCAGCCCTCAAACGTTACTAGGCCACAACTCCCCACCTAGACAGCCGGGAGGGATGGTGGACGATGTAGTTTAGCAGCTGTATCCAGAGGGCTACATTCGCACATCTCTTGAGTCTCTTTCCTTTTGCAAACCCCCAGGTTTGGCCCAGGGCAAGTCTTTTCAACCCCCTTCCCCCAAGATCTTAGAACTTTCAGAATTCCTTCACTCTAGATTAATGAGAATCACAGGGAACAGCGTACTTTCAGCCTTTGGCAAGCCGTTTCACCTAGATTCCTCAAGCATGCACCATCCGGTGACCGGAAAAAGAAAAGATTAAACACTAAAAGAGCCCGCAGAGGCATCAAAGTCACAGTGAGAGTGTGCAAAGCTGGGAAACGAAGCAGCAGGGACGCCGAAGGGCTTTCGTCTGAAAATTACACCCTGCCCATCTCCTCATACCGTGAAACCCATGCTGAAAATTGCTGAAAATTACATCCTTTGCGTAACACGTTGCAAGGGGGTAAGCAGCGGGCCGGTCACAGCCAATTGACAGCCAGGCAGAGGCTACAGGAAGCAGAAATTTCACTGGCCGCTTGCAGAGGATGGCCACTCAGCCATGAAATGGAGAAATGAAGACTAGCTGGTAACACCATCGCGCAGGGAATTGCAGACTGTGGGTCAGGACCCCCCAAGAGGTCACGAGCAACTTAAAAGGGCGGAAAAATCATTTAAAAAAAAAAATCTTGATCAGCCTTGCACACACAGTGGGAAGTCTCTCAAAATTTGCTCCTGGCTTGGCTTGGCTTAGCTTTGCAAACTGTTCTGAGCAATTACAGGACTGCAAATATACAGTACATGTAATTATTAAAAGTAACTGATACGTTTATTTCTTGCCCAACCTTAGGCTAAATGAATCTTTGATTTTATTCACAGGAGGTCTTGCAAAATCATTTTTCACTTTGGGGGGTCACGGCACCGCAAAGTTGGAAGATCATGCCTGCTCCCCACAACAGACAGCAACATCACTGGCTGATGGTATCCAAGCATTTAACCTCCGCTTCCCTTTTATTCCCAACTTCCATAATTTTCCTCCTTAGAGTGGATTCACTTATCCTCAAGGCAGAATGAGGCTTGGTATTACATGTGGAGCGCGAACCTGATGCTGTTTACTGTGCTGTCAAAACCCAACCAACTGTAGCTTATTCAGTAACCATGATTCAGCAGGATGTGCGATGCCAGCCACAAACTCAGACGAGCCAGTCTATCACAGAACCCCTCTGCCTCCCGTCATCCCACCATTTTCTTAGCTAAAATCGCAGACACCTCCCTCCTCCTCCCTTTGCTCATGAAACACACGTCCTGTGTGGACAGTCGGATTCTAAAATCCACGCTCAGCCCAGTGACACATGATGCACCTAAAACAGGCAGTTTCTGAACATACACAGAGCACCATTCACAGCAACAAGAAGGTCCTCTCCACATTGCACATCAGATTGGGCACATCTGGCAGTTACCAATAAACCAATTCCAGGCTAGGAGGAGTGACTTCTCTCTGTAGAAGTTACATGCTGAGATAACAACATTTTCCATCTCAAAATTTGCACACAGGGGTAAAGAGGTGAAAAAGACTAGCTTTGTTCACACCACACACTTGACAAGCAAAACTAGGGATGGATACTGTTTGCTTCGGTGCTGTGGAAATCCAGCTCTCTGCTAGCATGTTGCGTGAAGCACACCATCACACTAAGCTTTTGGGGAAATGTTTTTGCTATAATAAGGAAAATACCTAACCAAGGTATCATGCTAGACCCTAGATTAGCCTTATTATCAGCATTTGAGGGAGTCAAAAAACCCTGCTGCATAAAGAATTGAAAATATTTTTGTTAGTGGCTGCTACACAATTTATAATTATGCCTGGAAGACGGAATAATCTTTCAATGCCAGTTTGGAATCAAGGGGGAAGCTGATGAAAAAAAACCCAGAAAGGTCTCACAGAGCTGAAGATGATTTTCTAACAGTTCGATACAGCTTTATTGAGTATATCCGTGGAGGTATCAATCTATATTTTCCTAATATGCATAATAATCCTTCCTGATGACCTTTCCACTGAACAACCCCAAAGTCCCAACTGGAGAAGGGGTCTCCACCCTTGTTCTCAGAATGGAGAGTTCTAAGGATCTTGTAACCCTAAGGAGCAGGCAAAGAAAAAGTTCCCCCTCCCTGGATTGTACAAAATAATATAACGTACTTAACTAAAAAAACAAAACAAAAAAAAAGAACAGCCTGGACCCAACATCTCCCAAATAACAGCCAGCATCATTTCCATTCCAAAAGTTAGGCGACACAGATCCCTTATTTTTTAACTTAGAAGAGGACCCCCAAAAGCGAGGGGGGGGGCATTCTGACTCCTGGGGGAAAAACCATCCGACCCTAAACCAGCTTGCAAGCCACGGCTTACGGCTTGGTGCGTTGTCTCGACCCCGCCACTTGTGGCTTAATCCCTAAACCCTGGTCTTGGTCCGGCAGAACGCACCGGACGCCTCGGTTTCAGCCCACCACCCCCAACTCTTTAAAACCCGGAGGAGGAAGAGAGGAAGCACAAGGGCGGCCCTTTCGCAAGCACCGGCCGCCCCCCCCCCCCCAACCGGGCACCCTCCGCACGGGTCGGGCTCCAGCGCGCAACATCCCCAGCCAGCGGGGCCCAGGGAAAATGGGAGCTGCAAGCCAGCCGCAGCCGAGGGCGCCGGGTGGGAGAAAGAGGGAAGGCTGGCGCGTTCCCGCGGCGGGGTCGCCTTCTCCGCTGCCTCCCCCCGCAGAGGCGACCGGCCAGGGCCCCCGCCTGGCTCCCCCAGCCCCCTCGGGGAATGCGCCCTGCGCCCGAGAGCGCCAGGAGCCCCAAGGCGCGCCCCGGGACCCCCACTTACATGGCTGCCAAAGAGCCCCCGGAGCTGCGCGGTCAGTCCCGAGGCCGAGGGCGCTGCGCTCACCGCCAGCCGCCCACCCAGCGAATCAGCCGGGGCGGAGCCGGCGTCGGAGGAAGCGTCGGGCGGTGGGGTGGAGCTTCTCGCCGGGCGGGGTTTTCTGGGCGCTAAGCGGGGCGGGGGGGACGTTCTGCGTGGCGCCTGCTGGGGAATTGGGTCCCGAGCGTAGGGAGGGGGTCTTCCCGCTGCTCCAGCCGTGCAGGTCGTGGGCCCGGAGGATGCAAGGCGAGGGTCTAAAGGCGCGCGCCCGTGCGTGGGACGGGGACTTGGCCGTCGGGGCGCTGTTACTTAGGAGGAAATAACTGCAATCGGTGGGACTCCTCGCAGGAGAGACGCCGAAAGGTCTGGAGGCTTCCCAGCGCGCTCTGACTTGCCGAATAACCCACGAGGGGTTGAATAAGCCATGGTTTACAAGCTCCGGGACCTCGATTCCCAAACCCCTGTCTGAAGGACTCGCGCGCCGCCTGAATCCCGCCTGTCATGGCTTTTCCACCGTCTGCCGTCCATTGCCTTAGCTCAGAAGGGGGCTGTTCCTTCGCAAAGCTGCCCCGAGGCATCGCTCCGCTTGCGTTAAGGGCAATCGCGGGTATATACGTAAAAGAGATCGTTTCATCTTGATAGGATTCCCAGCCGCTATGTAACCTGGCCCGGTGCGGAAGCCCCGAGACTCAGATAGATTTGAGCAACGGCCGGGGGAGGGATTTCTTGGTGTCCTCGGGCTGGGAATGAAGGGGTCTGTAGCCCTACAAATTTGGGGCATGGGGAGGTGGCAGATTGGGGAAAGCCTTGAAACTCCTTTAATCTAGACCAGTGTTTTTCAAACTTGGCAACTTTAAGGTGTGCGGACTTCAACTCCCAGAATTCCCCTGGGAAGTTTATATCATAAATTCCCCTGAGAAGTTTATATCGAGGATATAATCACTTTACAACCGCCAAACCTTTGTGGCACCTTTGAGGCCCGAAGTTTCTACAGTTCTTCCTCCTTGGAGAGAGAACCACGGAGCATGCACTTCAACTTTCTTTTGTGCTTCTATTAATAGAACCAGTCTCTCTGGCCTTTGTGCTTCTTGCAATGATCTCCCAGTCAGTTTCCATGTACCCGCCTCCAATGTACACTTTGCTTGCACGCTTGCAGACGGTCAAGGAAAAGGAAACTGCTCCCCTTGGTCAGTGGGCCAGCAGGGACTCTGGATTAGCTGCTTACAATACCGAGTGTGGCACGGTCTCTGGGCTCTCCTTTGGTTGGCAGAGAAGTCCGATCATTGAGCCAAATTCAGAAAGTGGTCTGTAGCGCTGGAGCAGAAAGTGCTAGGCTCTTGGCAAGGCCGTTCCTGCAGAGCCGTGGAGGCCAAAAATTGGCCTCTCTCTTCAGAGTGGGCACGTGACTTCCACCAACATACTTCCCCAGAATAAAGTTACTGCAGCTGTAGCAAGCAAAATAATAATGATTTATTAAACTTGTATGCCGCCCAACTCTCAATGACTCTGGGTGGCTCATAACCATCAAAGAAATTACAATAAATCTGGCTGAGACTGATAATGGCTATTCATCCCATATGTTCACCCGTAGCTGAACGCGGTGGAAAGAAAATCGCCATAGTAGGCTTGCAGCTGGAGTACAATATCCTCATACTGCTGTAATTAATAATAGGATGAAATGAACCTGGCTGGGATGGCTAGTTGTAATGTTTTAAATGATTCCTCAATTTCTAATCTGGATTGATTGTGTCTTCCAACTGAATTTGTTTTCCTTGCAGGCAGGAGAAAGATCACCAGGAAATCACTGCAAATCATGGTTAGGTCTCTACAACCCAAGTAAGCAAGATGGTCTTTGTTGTGAAGTGTCAACACAACCCCACCTGCGCTGTAAGCCACAGGCACTTTGCCAGAGCTGAGCTTGGCTTGGCCCGAAAGGTCACCTGCAAGTCACCGAAGGTGTGGGTTTATTTAAACATAATATTAAACTTTACCCCCGCTTTTCTATTGTTGGATGTGCAAGATGTTAAGCTCCAAAAATATAAAACAAGAAATTCAGTAATCCACCCACGGTAAATGCAACGAGAGAAGTCTGCAGAAATTAATTCATGCCATCCCACAAAAAGCATTTAGGGGAGAAGCAGCAGTTCTGTTGATGCAGTCAAGAAAATAGGAACCCTGTGCTAACCAGAGCAGCAACTGGCACATGTTCTGATCAGCATGCAGGCCAGGCGGAACAGAAAAGAAGAAATGGCCACAGATTGTTAGCATCTGTAATTTTGATTCTGCTGCCTTAAAGTAGAGGCTGTAGCTTTAGGCCTTGTTCTTCTCTGGAAGCAAAAATTCTTTCTCGGAAGGAGGGGTTGGCTTCCTCTGCCCACTCTCCGTCTCCAGCGCATGCTCCTCTTTCTGTGTCCTCTTGTTATTCTCCAGCCCTCTTCATCATTCTCATTCCTGTAACAGGATGAGTCACACTTGCTTTCTTGTTCTCCCTTATTAAGATTTTTTTTTTACCCTTGAATGCTTTGCAGCGTCCAGCAAATGAGGTATTTTCATAAGGAGGCCTTGACCATATTGCAGAATGCTACATCCATTATGTCGTTTCTTAGAACGGTCACACCACTTAGAGTCACCCCCTTGTCAACTGGTCACACGGATTCCTTCAGCATTATGCCAACTTGATTTCAGTCTTCTTTGCTCCTTGGTGCACCAAGATCATTATTCCTGAGCTACAGTTGTAGCTTAGAGTCAAGATATCTGGTTAGTATGAAGAACATAGGAAGGTTTTCTATGTCTCAACAGGTGATAACACCTGGTTGATCTTCTCTGGCCACAGAAGCTAAACAAGACAGACTTTGGTTAGTAAATGGATGGGAGACTACCAGATACTACCAAGGCTTTAGATTAGACGGGGAAATCAAAACTCATTCTGGAAGAGGGCAATGCTAAACCACTTCTATATTGTTGCCAAGAAAACTGCATTGATATGACCAGGTAATCCTCACGACTCAAGCACGATCCAACGGCATCTTGACCTTCCTATACTTTAGTAAACCAGTGGCTGGGTTCACATATGCTCAGCCATAATCTGTTTGGCTTGTCTTATAGTATTGTTTGAGTCCAATTGTAGCTTATTTAATAAGCCATATGCAAACTGTGGCTTAGCATGGTGTCCAAATGCTTGGGTGGACATCAGAACTTTGCTATGCAATTCAGAGATCCTTCCCACCAAGCCAGTGGATTTTATGAAGCTGCCTTCAAAATATTTGAGGGAGGCTGGGGCAAACCCTTTTTTTTTAAATTTAATTTCATTTACATTTTTAGTAAGGCCATTACTATTTTATTTATTAGATTTCTACACTGCCACAATCAACCAACTCAGCAATGTACAAAGGTAATGAAAAAATATATAAACGTAACATATCTACAATACAATAATAAAACTTCAAAAATTAAAAGCAGTAACCTAGAGCAACGTAAGCATATACATGGTATTCCCTCAATAAATTAAATTTACAAAGCCCTCTGGAAGAGCTCAACTTTAACTTGTTTCTGGAGTCCAGCATCTTTTAACCACTACAGGTAGTCCTCAACTTACGACCACTCATTTAGCGACCGTCTGTAGTTATGACGGCGCTGAAAAAAGTGACTTACGGCTGGTGCTCACACTTACAACCATTGCAGTGTCCCCACGGTCACGTGATCACGATTCAGGCGCTCAGCAACCGGCACGTATTTATTGCATTGCAGTGTCCCAGGGTCACGTGATCGCCATTTGCGACCTTCCCAGCAGGCTTCCAACAAGCAAAACCAATGGGGAAGCCGGATTCACTTAATGACCGCGGCAAAAAGGTCGTAAAATCAGGTGCAGTCACGTGATGCCTCACTTAATGACCGCACTGCTTAATGATGAGTTTTCCAGTCCCAATTGTGGTCCTAAGTTGAGGGCTACCTGTACACCCCACATTGGCTCTTGCCTCTCGCTTTGTTCACCTCTTCCCTAGAGCTTTTCTGCAGCAGAGGCTCACAGGTCCGAAAGGAGCCCATTCCAGCAACTTAGGAGGATCAGGAGATTGACTGTCCCAGCCAAGAGCGCCTGGCTAGGTTGCTCCTTCAGGAATGTCTCTTTTCCTCTGAACTCTGCTCAGAAGTCTTGGCAGCTGTTAGGAGTACAGCTGTTCCCCAGAACATCAGAACTGGATGCAGCAGAGACCTTGTGCAGAAATATGTTCTGTCAGCCAATGGGCCCTTGCCAAGAAGGAGCCTATTGCTAATCCTCTCTGCATCTCAGTCACGCTGGGAGCACACCAGATCCCTTTCTCTAGAAAGACTGCCATTGTATTTTAAATGCTGGGTTTATTATGATTTCTGTTTGTACCCCATTAAAGCATATACACTATTCCCTGGAGAGTACACCATTGTTCCTCTGAAATGGAGTACGCTCCCCCAACTATGTTGCCGGGTTTCGGACCCTCCTCCGAGATCTTTGCCCCAGAGTCACGTTTTGATGGCATGACTGGAAAACTGTACAAGCATTGGGATACATGTATTCGCTGGCAAATCTCACCTTGCCCTAAAGATGGTTTTTCTGTTGTTTCATAGCCTCGCCTTGATGTAAGTGACAAAAACAGCTGGGTTCACAGCTTTGCCGCCAGTTGCTGAGCCGGCCGCGTCGTCTATTTATGAGCACAGGCTTGTGCTGCACGGAGAGTGCACGTAAGTGTGCCTGCTCCTTAGCTTGGCTCACGAAGTCCTCATGGGCTTGGCTCGAGCATACATTATTGCATTATAGGCGCTGCAAAGCCAGACAGCTGCAGTTATTTCGATAAACCGGAGCTAAGCAGGTTGTGGGAACCTAACTTTATAGTAAAGGAGAATTATAATACTGATGTGTGACTTTTTGGAGTTCTGTGTGCATCTGCACCGGCTGGGTTTTTTCCATAACTTGCTAAACCAGATGTTCTCTTGTTTGAGGATTAATGTACTGAGCAAATTGAGAAGCCATGGTTTGGAGTTTAATGCATTGTGTGAAGCCCACCAGCTGTACTTTATTCTGTAAACTGTAGTTAAGCAAAGCATGGCTTCACGTGGATTGTGAAAACATAGGCATAGAACTGCACGTGCTTTTATCCACATATAGATTCTGTCTTTGTGCATCCACATCTTCATTGAATGGTTCCCTAAGAAACAACGCTATGCAAAATACACAGCCTGCAAGTCCTACTGCTTTGATCCACGTGTGGGTAGAGGGTTGCGAAGGTGTGCCAACACAGGCTTGTAATCACCCAGGGTCCTTCAGAGCCAGCTGGGTGAACTCACTGCTTAAGAAATGTGCTGTATATGCAGCCACTGGGGAACACATACTGGTACCCAGCAGGTTTTGGTATGAATAGCTTGGAAGAGAAAATAAACTGAGATTTATGCCAGACGGAGTACAGCTGGACCAGTTGCAGCTTCTTATTAGAGAAGGAAGGCTTGTCCAATGGGACTAAGACGAAATGCTGAAAATGGTAATAGAGCCAGTTTGGTTAAGGTTCCAGGCTAGAAGCCAGGAGACCGTGAGTTCTAGTCCTGCCTTAGGCACAGAAGCTGGCTGGGTGACCTTGGGCCAGTCCCTGTCTCTCAGCCCCAGGAAGGAGCCAATGGCAAACCAGGAGACTGAGAGTTCTAGTCCCGCCTTAGGCATGAAATCTGGCTGGGTGACCTTGGGCCAGTCCCTGTCTCTCAGCCCTAGGAAGGAGCCAATGGCAAATCAGGAGACTGAGAGTTCTAGTCCTGCCTTAGGCATGAAAGCTGGCTGGATGACCTTGGGCCAGTCCCTCTCTCTCAGCCCTAGGAAGGAGGCGATGGCAAGCCACTTCTGAAATCTTGCCAAGAAAACTGCAGGGACCTGTCCAGGCAGTCGCCAGGAGTCAACACTGACTCAAAGGCACTGGGGGGGAAAAAACAACCAACCTTAGCTATCTGCCAACTTCATGGCCCATCTTCATGTTTGCTTTCCCACCATGCATGATAAAGGTGTCTTAAGAACCACAAAACATACTAATACTTTGTCACCTTGGGAAGGGCTAAGGAAAAAGAGAAGAGAGATGCTGCCTCCATAATGGATTTGGACTTTCCAAATGACCAATGCAGTGGTGGTGGTGGTGCTTTTCATTTTCATTTTGAGTTTCTATGAGACACTTGTAAGAATTGATGCCCTATGCTAATTACTGGCTGAAAGTAGAAACATAAAACTAGCATTTAGACTAGGGCTCACATACTGCACTAAGCACAGTTGATTGGGTTTGCATCATGGACAAAGCCACAAATCGTGGTTTAGAAGCCACTATGGCTGAGATCACACAGAACATTAAGCCGAAACAAAGTAAGCGACATTACAGCATGGCAGCCACTCTCAGCAGAAAGAGATTGATCAGATTGGTCTGTACTCTCGTGCCATTCAGTTGATCTGTTGAATTTTCCACCCAGCATCAATCTGACCATTTCTCTTTTTTGCTTCCTTGACTGCTAAGCACACACCAGTGCAAACTCAAGTATTACCCAAGGTCAATATTGTTTGTTTCCTCTCCAGTTTGCAAGAAGCACTTTGTGACAATCTGGGGTGGCGCTAACTGAAAAGGAGCTACGTTGGAAAACATGCGGAAGACAACTGTGTAAGGCTCCCCTTCTGGGGTGGCCTGGGTGAGTTTTAACACAACCAAAAGACACTGACATTCTGGTTCTCATGTTTTCATGGTAAGTTTCATTCCTGAACATCCGTTGTTCACTCATCCCAACTTTAGGGGTCCACACAACACAACCACAAATGAGCCAACTCTCTTTTATGTTAATTCGTTAGCTTTCCTAAGCCTACATGGTTAGTTCATACTTTAGCACAGTGTTTCTCAATCTTGGCCACTTTAAGATGGGTGGACTTCAACTCCCAGAATTGAAGAATTGAACATGGCTGGCTGGGGAATTCTGGGAGTTGAAGTCTACCCATCTTAAAGTGGCCAGGGTTGAGAAACACTGCTTTAGCATATTATGTGAACGCATAAAATTGTGTTAATTGAGTAAGCTGTGATTCGGTTAACTATAGGGAAGTGTGATATGCAACAACAGCCACAGAGATATCTCCATATTACTGATTAACGTATGTTCCATATTGTGCAGTTACAAGCTGGATGTTACTTTTAGCCTGCAGTGACTCTGGTCCCTTCCTTCTGTTTGCAATCACTCTGATAAAAGTACTTTTCCAAAGCCAGTTTTTCATCCAGTGGCTTACACAATCACATGCTCGTTTTTTTTCTTTCCTGATAGAGACAGACTTCCTTCTGGAACACAGTTTTATTTATATCCTGCCCTTGGTGCACACAGAGGCCTTATCTGCAAAAGGGGATGGATAACCTCAGACAGCAATGAATGGGATCTGAAGGACACTCCGAAACATGCTAAGCCAGGTTAGGCGTGTCTGTGTGTGATGGAATGTGCCCCTGAAGGGGAGGGTGATGTTATGGAGCTGGGAGCTGAGACTGCATGATAAGCGCTCACACAGTTTGGAGAGTGTGGGGGACCGAGGAAACAAAGTAGGCTAGCACCACCCTAAATTCCCAAGGGTATTTTCCCCCTTAGCTCTGTAAAGGAACCTTTAATCCAGAGCTTTCCAAACTCTGTGTTGGGACACATTAGTGTGTCGGCTGCAGTGTCTGGGTGTGTCATGGCTGCTGCTGCCTCCGAGCCCTGCCAGGATTCCGTGCAGGTCCTAGTGCCTGCCTTGTGCCTTGCTGCCTCCAAACCTGCTGTGATTCCGCGCAGGTCCTAGTGCCTGCCTTGTGCCCGGCTGCCTCCAAACCTGCTGTGATTCCATGCAGGTCCTAGCGCCTGCCTTGTGCCTGGCTGCCTCCAAACCTGCTGTGATTCCGCGCAGGTCCTAGTGCCTGCCTTGTGCCTTGCTGCCTCCAAACCTGCTGTGATTCCATGCAGGTCCTAGTGCCTGCCTTGTGCCTGGCTGCCTCCAAACCTGCTGTGATTCCATGCAGGTCCTAGTGCCTGCCTTGTGCCTGGCTGCCTCCAAACCTGCTGTGATTCCGCGCAGGTCCTAGCGCCTGCCTTGTGCCCTGCTGTAAGAGTGTGTCACAAAATGATGCATGTCTAAAAAGTGTGTCACCAACATGAAAAGTTTGGAAAGCTCTGATTTAGTCTATCAATATTCTGTATAAGGTAGAGACAATAAAGAACTAGAGTTGAATTTCGGCTCAGTGTTGTTTCTTCGCCCTTTTCTCTGACAGTATGACCTTTTAAACAACTCATCGGTTGTTAGGCTCAAATATGTTCCGCCATGTACATGGTTTACACTCTACCATGACGGGGTTCAAATGACATAACATGCCCCAAACTGAACACACACTACAGAGCAGTACAATATGTGAATCCAACCACTGTGTTTTCAGGTGTGTACCGATGATTCAGTAGATCATACAATTGCAATATTTACGTACCTGAAGATCCTTGCACTGTACATCAAGGGGAGAGCAGAGACACAATTGACTTTTCTGGAGGTTAAGATTGGCCCAACTCAATGTGCCCGGGTTGATCCGTCACATTTTACATACTGTTCTGGCCATAGTTTTTACTTGGCTATAAGAAGAGAGGAGTTCCACAGAATTGTGGGGCTAAACTCCATTCTTCCTTGTCCCCGTGGCTGGGTTTAGAGTCCTTGCTTCACTAGGTCTTTTACAAACATAATGGCTGCACTTGCATGATGCACTAATCTGGATTAGTACTAATATTGGCTAGTTTGTTCTGACTTAGCATGTGGCATGAATCCAGGACATCTGATTAATTTATGGCTCAATGCATTGTACAAACCTAGGCAATGAGTTAAATCAGTGACCAGATTAAAGTGTGTGATGTCTTGGTTGGTTGGTTATTCCTACTGCCTTTGACTTAAATTGCAGGCCTGCCTTGGCTCCATATTTATTTTCCCAAATGAAGGCTTTTCTCATTGCAATCTCTAGAAAACCATGTGCCATTCTGAATTTCCCACAATGCCCTAGAACAGACAATGTAGCATCATTCCAGGCCATCAGAAGGACTTAGAAAGGATAGTCAGGGTCATATATATCATGGTTGCCGCTACAGCTAGAACCATGGAGGACAAGGTGCTGGCATGGGAAAATGACCCCACCATAGAGGATTTTTATGGGCAAGGAAAGCTGTGACCCCAATCCCTGTTGAAGAAGACCTTGAAATCCCCTTTCCATGCCCTTTTTCCATGCTAAATAAGTATAGCTATAAGTTACGTTCATGCAATATATTAAGCTAAAATAGGGTTAGCTAATTTGTGAATCAGCAAGCTGTCCAAGTGGAGGCAACTGGGTTAATTCAATAAACCACAGATTAACAAACCATGGGATAGCATGCTCCACAAATGCAGGGTATATCTGGATGAGGCAGAGACTTGAACAAGAGTTTCCAGCAAGGCTGCCAAGTTGGGCTCTTGCAGCAAAAATGACAAAAATATCCGTGAGTCCACTAAGGTGAAAAAAAAATCTAGCATAAGCCTTTGCAGACAAAGAAAAAGAAAAATAGGATCAGGAAATGATCAAACTCTCTTCAGTCTTGAGACTGCTGCCATCTGCTGATCTCAAACAGTATTATTTATACTGAGATCAGTATTTTTTTAATAAAGAAAAAGGATGTTGCATTGTTTTGATAAATCTGCTAGAGTTTAAGAAGTTAGAAGAATCTTAAATGTGTCTACAATTCCTCAAATCTCTAGAATTGTACAATTAATTGATCTTACGTGATAGATACAGAGCATCCCATTATTTTCTTGTAGCAATGAATTTTTCCTGTGATGCAAACTCTTATGGTAGAAAAACAAGTCCTGGAGTTAGATTTAGGCCAAGTATCTATTACTAAGCAGATCTATTTAGCAGTCCATCAAAAGACATAAAATTGCCAAAGACAATGTTATGACTCAGAACGCAGTGTTCTGTTACCAGCAGAGAATGCAGTAACCATTACAGAAAGATGCTTAGAGAGCAAATAAGCTATTTCATCTAATCCAAGTAAGTACCATCTGGAAAGAAAGATAGAAAAGCTCTTAGTTGGAACCATTTCAGTTATGGCACCATAGCTGAAGTGTCCATTGCACTGTCTTCCCGTATTTACTGTAAATGGGCTCTGAAAACTTTTTTTCTCCCCTATAATGACAGAAAGCTTTGGGGGACTTAAGGTAAAGGTCCCCCCCACACATTTGTGCAGTCGTGTCCGACTCTAGGGGCCGGTGCTCATCTCTGTTTGTTAGCTGAAGAGCCAGCGTTGTCTGAAGATGCTTCCGCGGTCATGTGGCCGGCATGATGCACGCGGAATGCTGTTACCTTCCCACCGAAGTGGTACCTATTCATCTACTTGCATTTGCATGCTTTCGAATTGCTAGGTTGGCAAGAGCTGGGGCGAGTGCGGGAGCTCACTCCGTCACATGGGGCTAGGGATTCGAATCTCCAAACTTGTGATCTTCCGATCAACAAGCCTGGCGTCTTACCCGCTGAGCCACCACGCCCCTTTGGGGGGACTTAGATCTAGGTATATTTTTGTACTGACTTCTTGGCTTGCTACTTTGCACTTTCCCTTTTTTTGAGGTTGGTTTTTCTTCACTGATGTTAATTTTGCCATGTTGGAAGCCATGATGAAAAACATTGGAAATTCTAATTTCTGGCTCTTGGCCCCTGGATAAGCATCTGTATATCTTATCAGAGAGATGCATCTTAGCAACCAGAACTAAGATCTATTCAGAGATAATTTTTCTACAGGAAAGAAGTCTTCAGAAGACTAAGTGAGTTTGGAAGCATGAAGTGCAGGCAGATATTTTGATTCTGGGAGAAGGTGTGTTGACAAACATCTTAAGTAGGATGGATCCCACCACAGTGACCAGAGAGTGGTAAAGGAGGCAAGTTCAACCAAACTGTATTTTCCTAGTTATAGTTGGTCCATTTGGTGTCATTCCTCCACCTTGAATCTTGTCTTTGCCCCGTACCCCCAGAAAGGTTATTTTCCTCCTTCCCTCCCTGAGCAGTTAGGAGGATAATAATAATTCTGACTTCCCTTATAGGGATGCAGTAAATATTATATGTTTTTGTGAATAGAGACCTGGCTACCTTCTGATGGCTGCTGTTAAACTTGGTGCAGGGAAAGGCCATTGCAGTGATGCCAAATGGATGTGACTATATCATATACAGTATGGGAGAAAAGCTGGGGTTTTCTGTTTGGGGAGTTAACTGCTTTTAATGCCTAATTTAAGTCATTGTGTATTTCCTACTGCCTGGCTATTTTTGAGCTATTGCACCACCAATATTTGCCAAGGCTCAAGGGATGGGTGGGATAGCAACAAGAATGAGATTCAGAAGCTACTCTGAACACTCAAAGATCTTTGTGTCCAACTTTATTTTAATATTTAACAACCAGTCTAGAATTTGCCCTGAAGTGCTCCAGTGTATCCAAATCCATGAAAACCCTTCTCCTGTTCTTATGGCAGTCACCACTTAGTAAACTGTTCTACTTATTTTATGTTATTTATACATAAATGCTGTGATTGATTGATTTTATTTATTACTGTCTTTGATGCTCCGTTCCATACTGTTCTATACTTTCCAGATTAATGGACAAAGCATCACATACCAGAAGGCATAAAATCTAGGCCAGAATTGATAACTTCTTATATATTTATTTGCACTTGTTTAGCTAACCCAATGTCCTTCCCCTCCCCAGCCCCCCAGGCTCCAGAAAAACCAGGAAGACTCAAAAAGAAATGGAAACAGTAAAAATATATCACATGTGCCCCAGTAGCACCCTTGCACAGCTTGCTCTGACAGGAAGAGAGGATGCGTCAGTGAGCCCCAAGGAGCCAGTGTTTCTCTGCACATGGCTTGGGGCAAAATGCTCTCTGAGCCACCGAATATTCAGCAACATGATCCCCGCTGGCCATTGGTACCCAGTAATCATCTGGCTGGCAGGAGAAGTGGGTGGGACTCTCTGTGGCTACGTTTTTTGCGCATGAGGACTGCCCACTCCGAAGTCAAATCGCTTTGGGTGAATAGGCGATGCTATTTCCGATCGAGGTTAAAACAGCCAAGACTTTGTAACCCTAGATGTTTGTCTGTGGCATCTGCCAATTGTTATTCTGGACATGTCAGCTGTAGAAGGATTGGGCTCAGAGGCATCCAGTCTCTTCCAGGCAGCTGGGCAGGGCAGAGTTAATTTCTGAAAGAATGAGGAATGTGTTATTTGCTGAGCCACTTCCTTTCAGCTAACAATAATAAAACAGCCCACAAGGAGGGACCCACGTGGGATCCCTGCTGGGGATAAGGCAGGCTGACCCAGGCCAGACCAAGAGGAAGCCCCTTGCATTATCTGCCTTTCCCATTTGCTCTCCTTGGCAGGCTTTCAATCTGCAATGGCTGCAGAAATCAAGATGTGCTTCCTTCCAAACAAGGCCAGCTCTCCCCAAGGCCTGTCTCTGCCATGGCAACCATCTCTTCTCTATCCAACCCCCCACAGTCTTTCCATACACAGATGCTGTGTAACACAGGATGCCAGATGGACACAGGTTCACACACACTGGCTTGCTTTCCCAGGAAAGCTGCTTGGAAAGCGATCCCCCTCTGAGCGGTGGGACCCCAACCACAGGAGATCCAAGGCACTCAGCGGGATGAGCAAGAGGGATCTTCAAACACTGCAGGGCTGGTGTCCCACGTTTTAAAGTGGAACTATTCCTCAGGGATGTTCTTCTTCTTCTTCCGTATCCAGATCAAACCTTAAGCTGCCAGTAAGACGCCACCTTCTTAGCTTTCTCATTGGCCAGAAACAAATCATTTTCAGTGCATGCGATTGGTAATAATCGGCAGGTGGGCCGAATTCTGTCTCTCTCCACACCCACACTGCGTATTATTATCCGTCAACAATCCCCATTTGAGCATATTAGTTCTGCACTTAGGCACTCCAACCCTCAACTCTAACCCTAACCTCAGGGATGTTGGTCTGGGGGATAAAATTGGGGAGACTTCTATCTAAGTTGCCACTAAGTCCATTAATTCCGTGACAGCAGTGTTGACTTAACACAGCTGAGCTCAAGAGGATGAACTGCAATATAAAAGAGACACAGAGAACGTATCTGGATCACTGGGTGTTTTCAGAAATGTCCCTGCACTGATCTCAGGGTCTCCTAAGAAATAAGCCTATATAATTATAGTTGGGAGATTTGCATTATTATTAGGAAGCCAAGTGGAACCCATTATTCTACAGTACATTATTACCGATGCTCATACATGTTAAGCTCTGTTTGGTAGACCATGATTTGGCTTTATTGAATTAACTACAATTGGATGAGTTTGCTTGATGCAACACATTCAGCCAAACTAAACAGCCTATGTTACAGCTTACTATCTTGTGTGTGAACCTCATTCTATTCTTTTCCACAACCTGAGATCCTCCAACTACAACCTTCAGGCTTCCCCAACAGCATTCACCAAATTGTCTGCTAAATGCAGAAGATGGGAATAACAGTCCAGCATGCATAGATGCCAGGTTGGGGAAGATTGCTCAGTGGAACATCTGCCATACTGAGAAAAAAATTCTTCAGTGTACCAGCATTGTTTTCTTGCAATCCAGGATTCTAGTTTTGCCCATCATAATTTACTAACTTTTTTTAAAACCAAGCACAGCAGGTCCCACTTGCTCCAAATCCTATGGTTCAGGTTCATAATCTTGACTGTGTATCTGATCAATTGCAACATTTCAGTCCCGAACTCAGTCAAACAGCATAGTGCTAGCCAATGGATACTTAGGTCCAAAAATGGATACTTAGGTCCAAAAGATAATTCCCAGTGAAAAAAAGAGAAACTCAACATACTCCAAAAGATAAGGGAGGAGAACAAATGGATCCTGGGTTTCAGAAATGGATACTGTTCTCAGGTGCACTGATCCCTACAGACAGTTTAGAGGAACAAAGCTTTCCCCAATGAGATGGTCTTCCAGATCTGTTGGGACTAGAGCCCCCATTTCATAGCCCCTGGGAGTATTGGGTGGGCTCTGGAAGATCAGCAAAGGCTGCTTTACAAGGGAAACATGGGCCAGGTCTGACAAACAAGACTTTGGATTAAGAAATGCCCAGTCTATGTGCCCCACTAGACGGGCAACTGTGCAGTATGTTCCAGTAAACATAAACCTGGGCAGTACAGCATCTCTCCAGCTTCTCCCAGTCTTCCTGCCCCATTCCAGTCTTCTTCCACAAGCCCTGAGTGGAAGTCCATTGGGAACCCAGGTTCTCCCCTCTATAATCCAGCATTTTGGAGATTTGGTTTGGTCTTCCCAGAGGTACCCTTAAATCAAGCACTCACCAATCCCAGAGATTCAATCCAGAGGCTGCAAATCCAGTCTAATCTTGAGTTCAGTCAGGCCTTGACTGGCCGCCTTGGCTGCCCAGCATGTAGCTCTTCTTTTCTGGTCTGGAAGTGTTAGCGATGCATTCCTTTCCCTCTGATTAAAACAGGGCAGGCTCAAAGAATTTCCTTTCACTCTGGACACTGCCGATCTGCCTCCTGTACTTGGATGCTCCACCTTCCACTGAAGCACTTCAGTTTCAATCACGTGAAAAATCAAAGGGGCATTTCCTGGTAAGAGCATGCATAGAAATGCCACACTGTACTACAATCCTGTAGCATTATTTATGCCCTTATTCCACTGCACAACAATAAAACATGACATTGCACCATTATATCGTGAAAAAAAAAACCTCTTGCATTATTCATACTTTTTTTTTTTTGCCCTGCCTCCACCCCCAAAAGAATATATTTGTTTAATGGACTAGATACTTCAAAAATGATTCAGTAAAAGCACCAGGCATCTCACAGCATTACTGCTGTTCATTAAAGTAACCACCTCCTTTTTCAGTCTTCTATTTGTTGACTTAATAGTCCTACCAACCTCATAGCATTTGCAACTATGAAGAGCAATGAGATGCTCTACTGGAACGAGATCCAAAATACTTCTGGATTATTTCCAAAGCATGCCTAGATCTAGAATGGCTGGATTGAAATTTGCTTGTACGCCCCATTTTTAAAATAATGTTAAGTATAAATATATTACATACATTGTGATCAGAGCGCATACAATACAGTCAACCCATACCAATTATGAAAACATGACCACAAAGGAAGGGAAAGAGTGTGTAAGGGTGGAGGTTATATTTTGATATGTGGAGGGGCCTCGCCGCCCAGAGACTCTGGTTTAAAATGGGTGGCTATACAAATTGAAGGAATGAAGGAATGAAGGAATGAATGAAGGTTAAAGAAGAGGAAAAAGAATTATCTGACTGTTGATATAGGCATTATTTATTTATTTGATTTTTATCCCGCCTTTATTTTTATAAATAACTCAAGGCGGCAAACATACCTAATACTCCTTCCTCCTCCTATTTTCCCCACAACAACCCTCCTGTGAGGTGAGTTGGGCTGAGAGAGAGTGACTGGCCCAAGTTCACCCAGCCGGCTTTCATGCCTAAGGCGGGACTAGAACTCACAGACTCCTGGTTTCTAGCCCAGCACCTTAACCACTAGACCAAACTGGCTCTCATTAGAAGGTCTTTTAGACAATTAGAAGAAGACAACAAGCAGATGAGGAAGGGGGAAGCGACATCTGGAATGTACGACTATTAGTCAACTGCCAGGACAAGCTATGTTCCTAGAGCAGTAATTTGGTGCATGAGGCAGACCAACAAATGACTCCATAGATCAACATTCATAGAAAAACTTGAACCACTTCCTTAGAATTGGATGGAAAGGATTGACACGTTTGGACTCATCAACATATCGACAGCATCAACTCTCCCCATTATTTCTACCAGGAGTTTCCTGGAGAGCCCTGGCAGCTTTCCATTCTGAGAGGCCAACCAGGACATTGGGACTCTGGAGATGCTGGTGGTGACGGATAACAATAGAGTGGCAGGCTACTGTGGAGCCTCCCTCCCCACAGAGGCCATTTTGCCTTCCCTTCTGCCAGTCCTGGAGAGGAAGACAACGACGTCCAGTATCTAACCTCCCCTTTTTGGGGAAGGTGGTTGAGAAGGTGGTTGCACAACAGCTTCAGAGGACCTTGGATGAAGCAGATTATCTGGATCCCTTTCGGTCAGGATTCAGGTCCGGGTATGGGATGGAAACGGCATTGGTTGCGCTTCTGGATGATCTCTGGTGAGGGCAGGATAGAGATTGTGCATCCATCCTTGCCCTATTGACCTCTCTGTGGCTTTCGATACCATCGACCATGGTATCCTTCTGGATCAGCTCAGAGGACTGGGGGTGGGCGGCACTGGGTTGTGCTGGTTCACCTCCTTTCTCTGGGGTCGATTCCAGTTGGTGATGATTCGGGAGGAGAGATCCCACCACCGGCCCCTACTATGTGGGGTGCCCAGGGTTCGGTGCTCTCTCCGCTCCTATTCAATATCTATGTGAGGCCGCTGGGTGAGCTCATCTGTAGCCATGGGGTGAGGTATCATCATATGCTGATGATACCCAAGTATACATCTCTGCCCCTGGTGAATTAAGCAATGGCGTGGACGTCTTATCCCGGTGTCTGGAGGCTGTGAGGGTCTGGATGGGGAGCAACAGGCTTCAGCTGAATCCCAGCAAGACTGAGTGGCTTTGGGTTTGGGGGCCTGCTGGTTCTAGGACTATGCTATCTTTGGTGCTGGATGGGGTTGCAGTGCCCCAAACAGACCCAGTGCGCAACCTGGGGGTCCTCCTGGACTCACGACTCCTGCTCAAAGAACAGGTGGCAGTCGTGACTAGGAGGACCTTTGCACAGCTTCATATTGTGCGCCAGTTGTGCCCGTTCCTAGATCAGGGGGCTCTGCTCACGGTCACTCATGCCCTAGTCACCACCCAATTGGACTACCGTAATGTGCTCTGCCCTTGAAGAGTATCCAGAAGCTTCAGCTGGTGCAAAGTGCAGTGGCACGGGCAGTCATGTGTGCCTCTAGAACAGCACACGCTACACCTCTGCTCCGCAAACTGCATTGGTTGCCAGTCTGCTTCTGGGTCCAATTCAAGGTGATGGTTTTGACCTTTAAAGCCCTCCATGGCTTGGGGCTGGATTATTTGAGGGACCACCTCTCCCCAATTATATCCGCCCATTCCATCAGATCTGGCAGAAGAGGCATGCTACGGGTCCCATCTGCTAGGAAGCTACACTTGGCAGGTCCCAGGAGGTGGGCTTTCTATGCCATGGTGCCCGCCTTATGGAACATCCTCCCCCCCCCGCCCCCCAAAGTGAGGCTGGCTCTATCCCTGTTGAATTTCCAGAAGTCCCTCAAAATCTGGTTATGCCATCTGGCCAGGGGGGCCCAGGGAACCGGCATGGTACTGCGGTGGCATAGCAGTGTCCATAATGTGGACCTCTTATTGAACATTACTGAAGGGTCTTTATAGTTCTTCTCACCTCCTTTTATTTTCTTTCTCTGGAAACTGTGTGTATGTTGCGGAACTGCTTATAACTTTTTAACTTGTTGATTGTGTTTGTGCAACATGTTTACTTGTTCTTAACTTATTCATGACTACATAAACAGGTTTTCTGGATTTACACATCACACCAAATAATAAACTAACCACACAGATTGAGTTTGCATAATTGGGTTAGCTACATAGTGGTTCCATGGGCCATGCAAGCCCAGCCCTTGGGTTAGATCAGTGTTAAGATTTTAGTTGTAAACTGCACTGGGGAATTCAAGCAAGCTAGAAAAAACAAAATAAAATAACAGCAGCAGCTATTCGGTGATGGGGAAGCAGCTTCATCTCCTGCCTGGTGGCTGCCCTATAAGCATAAAATCATTTTAGCAGGCAAAGTAGTCATTATGCTCTTCTTCTATTATAAACGTGGAATGTTTGAGAGTAGCATTAGAGTAACCAAGATGAAACAAGGTGCCAGGAGGGGCTAAACAATTGCAAAAAGATTATGATGTTGGTTTCTGCAAACCAATAGATATTTCTGCTCCAGCAGATGGCAGGGTTTCCCCCATCTGGGTTCATGAAAAATAAATCCAAAATGCACAGTTGGCTACCTGGTTTCTTAGGACCATCCATAAGAGAACAAGATTTAGATTAGAATAGCTTTATTGATTAATCATGTGACCGTATCAACAAGCAATAAAATAGTAGAAATCAAAAGGAAGGAAGGGAGGGAGGGAGGGAGGGGAGAGAATTTTACATTAACTTAACTCATAGAATTTAATCACCCTTACAGTCAACCCCGATCTGAATATTCTCTTCTCTTCTGGATATCCTTCGACATGAAAGAGCCTGTCCTCCTCCTGATACGTTGGTTCATTTCCTGTAAGATATATGACAGTTTATTCTGCTTGTCCCATTCACCTTCTCAAAAACCTTTGATCAAGCAAGAGGCTACAAAATGGAGGGATGGAGAGAAGCAAGCAGGGGGGCAGGGGGGGAGGAGTCACGTATTTTAGCCAGTTCAAAATTAGTTCTTAAAATGGAGATCATCAGGAGGAGGCAATTGGGAGATATTATCACTGTCTGCTTGTCTCTCATATCCAGGGGCAAAGAAAAAGGTTCAGCAGCCAGTCCTGAAAACCCGTTAGAGCCCAATCTATCTCCTATCACAGATCAAAACTACAGGATTTTGGCAAAGCAGCCCAGAAACAGTTTTAGGAGAAGAGCCGAGTTAGTCTATGGTGGCAAAAAAACAAAGCATGGTATGCACCTGATTAAATAAGTTGCAGCTCACAAAAGCTTGTGCCTTTTCATGAAATTTATTAGTCAGAAAAGGTGCTACCAGCCTCCTGATCTTTTGCCAGAAACAGTTCATTTCAGATCCTCCAAAAGGATACTTTAATACTATCACAAACCATGGAAATGTACTGTAGAGTCAGGGGTCCCCAATCCCCAGGCCGCCATGCCAGTCTCCGAACCCCGCCCCGGTCTGCCCGATTGGTTCCCGCCTGCAAACCCCGCCCCTGGTCCGCGTGATTGGCTCCCGCCTGCCAACCCCGCCCCCCCGGTCCATGGAAAAATTGTCTTCCACGAAACCGGTCCCTTGTGCCAAAAAGGTTGGGTACCCCTGCCAGTGTAGACCCTAATCAGACAGTTATTTCTGCCCCAAAGAAAGTTTGGGGAAGAAAGAGAATCCTATGCAAGCAAAGAAAATAAGTTTTTCCCTTTGCCTTTTTTCCCCCTTTCCTCCCAGAGGCATTGAGGATGAACATATCTGCCCTGAAGCCAGCAGGAAGCCTGTTCCCTCTTCTAGAAACAATGCAGATGTTTCCGTTCCCTAAGATTAAGATCCAGCAGCAACAATAGAAGCTGGGCTTGATTGCACAGGTGGCTGAACTGGTTGAAACGGGGAAATCCCACATGACAAGAAACAGCAAGAAAAATGCAGTCACCGTGGAAGAATTTGTTCTTGACAGGCAAGGTGGAAAGTCCATCTCAAAAGGCCCTTTGCTGCGAGGTCAGCTCTTCATGTCTCAGCGATCACATTTGGACGCAACTCTGGCTGCAGATGGGTTCTCCTCTGCTTGTGATTGATGAGGTATCAGAAGCAGGGAGAGGGTGCAGTTGGACTACAACTCCCATCATCCTTAACAGCTACTCCGGCGGAGGTTGATGAACAGTGGAAAGATTCAAGACCTGGAGAGCCAGCATTTTGCTGCACAGCTGCCCTGTGAAAAAAACTTCAGCGCAAAACACAGCCCAAAGCGCAAAGGTGGCCACGTTGGAACAGGGAGGCAAAAGATGGGAGCAGCCTTATGAGCCGTGCAAATCCGTGGGTGCTGCATTGGATCACATTAGATCAGAGCTTTCCAAACTTTTCATGTTGGTGACACACTTTTTAGACATGCATCATTTCGCGACACACTCTTACAGCAGGGCACAAGGCAGGCACTAGGACCTGCACAGAATCCTGGCAGGGCAGGTTTGGAGGCAGCAGGGCACAAGGCAGGCACTAGGACCTGCGCGGAATCACAGCAGGTTTGGAGGCAGCCAGGCACAAGGCAGGCACTAGGACCTGCGCGGAATCACAGCAGGTTTGGAGGCAGCAAGGCACAAGGCAGGCACTAGGACCTGCGTGGAATCCTGGCAGGGCTTGGAGGCAGCAAGGCACAAGGCAGGCATTAGGACCTGCGTGGAATCCTGGCAGGGCTTGGAGGCAGCAGCAGCTGCGACACACCCAGGCACTGCAGCCGACACACTAACCTGTCCCGACACACAGTTTGGAAAGCCCTGCATTAGCTTAATACACATCACTGGCTGCTGAACAGAGCCACAATTGGCTGGTTGCATACACTGTATTAACTGTGTAGATACAAAAAAATCCCAATAGCTGCAAGGTGGTGCTCTTGTAACAATGGAGAGATAGAAACTACAGACCACGTGCTCCTCCGTTGTCCTTTTTATAAAGAGCTTAGGAGTAACTGAAGTACTTTGGCCACATAATGAGAAGACAGGATACCCTGGAGAAGATGCTGATGCTGGGGAAAGTGGAAGGCAAAAGGAAGAGGGGCCGACCAAGGGCAAGATGGATGGATGATATTCTGGAGGTGACGGACTCAACCGTGGGGGAGCTGGGGGTGGCGACGGCCGACAGGAAACTGGCGTGGGCTGGTCCATGAAGTCACGAAGAGTCGGAAGCAACTGAATGAATAAACAACAACAAAAAAAAGGAGTAAATTAATATTACCTCTGACCAAGAAATATCCTAGGCGGCAAAATATAGATTATATGCAAATGTTACTTATAGGCGAAGATCCAACTGTTACGGCGCAAGTAGCCAAATTCTGCACAGCTGCTATAAAGATATACCAGACTATGATAGGAAAAATGTAGTAATGTACTTCTTATAATAATTTTAAGAGGTTTATATATCATATCATATTTTATATATGATATTTTACTCTTTATAAAGACTAATATCTGATAGAATATTAGTCATGATAATTAATAAGAGCGTATTTAAATTTGATTAAGGGGCTCACCCACATTGTGATCTGAATGTATTTTAATATTCAATTGGAACATGTAATTTATCTTATAATTTTAAAACTATTTCAAATCAGATGGTGCATATTGTAAGGCTCAATGAGTATACCTTTGTAGAATTGTATCTTGTACTGGTCAGTGACCGTAATAAACTAGAATGAATGAAATGACTGTTATTTATAAGCTATAATTGGCTCAGCTCAGTAAGCTAATTCCAGAAAAACCACATTGCAATTTAGCACAGGGATGGGCAGTTTGCAGGTCATATGAGCTCCCAAACACCCCAAATCATCTTCATCATCATCATCATCATTATTATTATTATTATTATTACATTTACAGTATATCCCGCCCATCTCCCCCACAAGGAGGGACCCTGGGCGGTTCTCAGCAAGGTTTAAAATCAATTAAAACAATAAATATCAATAATAAACTATATATATATATATATATATATATATATATCAATCAATCAATCAATCAATCATACAATTCGATCCAGGAATGGTAGATCTCATCCCACCGGTCGATAAGGCTGGTCAGGGCAGATCTAAGGGACCAGCCAACCCCAAGACTGGCTATTCCCCTCCCCTCCCCAAGCATGGTGACATAACCAGGTCTTTAGGTTTTTCCTAAAGTCCAGGAGAGAGGGGGCCGATCTTATTTCAGGGGGAAGAATATTCCAAAGGGATATTCATGCCAGTAATGATTTCTGTTCCCTTCCAATTAGTTGGGACTGGGAGGCAAACCACTGCCATTTCTAACTCTGAAAGAAACCTCATCCTGCAAAGCATCACACCACTAAATTTTGGCACTGCACCTTCAGACTGTTAGGGGTGTGACGCCAATCAGTGCCGCCACCGCCATTCCCCCCATCAGCGCTTCCGGGTTTGCGCGCGACACACCAGGACACCGCAGGCGACACAGTAGAGTGTCGCAACACACACTTTGGAAAGCTCTGCCTTAAGGTCTTACAAGGTAACCCAGCCCTGGGGTGTTTATTGACTTTGGATTTTTTTTACCTGTCCAAGGAACTTAAGAGCAATAGAGATTGCTTTCAAAACTCAAATGGGAAGGAGGAAAGCAATCTTGAGCAAAGTCCAAGGAAGAATAAAGTCAACCAAGAGGCAATTCTCTAGCTTTCCAAGATATTTTTTATTAGGAACACTCTTTGAAATATATTCCAGGCAAGAAGCCCATATGGTTTCTTGCTTCATCCAGAGCTAAATTTAGGACTCCCATCCTCTCTCCATAACACACCCAGAAAGTTGCACAAATCCACAACTGCACAGCTCACTTTCTCTTGCCTTCTTCTAAATGTCTGTTTTCCTCCTATTTATTTTCCATCCTGCCTTTATTATTTTTATAAATAACGCAAGGCGGCGAACATACCGAATACTCCTTCCTCCTCCTATTTCCCCACAAAAACAACCCTGTGAGGTGAGTTGGGCTGAGAGAGAGTGACTGGCCCAAGGTCACCCAGCCGGCTTTCAGGCCTAAGGCAGGACTAGAACTCTCAGTCTCCTGGTTTCCCATTGGCTCCTTCCTAGGGCTGAGAGACAGGGACTGGCCCAGGGTCACCCAGCCAGCTTTCATGCCTAAGGCAGGACTAGAACTCACAGACTCCTGGTTTCTAGCCCAGCACCTTAATGTCTGTTTTCCTCCCTTTCACAGCTTCCCTTCACAACAAGACAACATGCCCTTTGGTGTGAATCCATGATAGACCTGTTTCTCTTGTCTTGTGGTTCAGATGTGAATTATTGCCAAGGACAGAATGTAAGTTGACCCCAAAGCTAATTGTGTCAATTTGCACAAGCCTGGAAATCAGGTAGGACTGGGCTGGTATAGACTGGGAGTAAATGAATATGTAGTCTTGCTACACAAAACCCTTTGCCTTAGATACAGGACTGGACCTTGATCACACCGTCACTTGTTTTTCTGGCTGGATTTCCACTCAAGGTTTTCTTTTCATTTTGTGTGGGACCTATGACAGGTTCTTAGATAAAGTGCAACATACTTAATCCCCAAAGCAGTCCCCCCCTTTTGTGTAGATTTTATTTATCAAAGTTGAAAGTAGAAGCCCTGGATTTTATTGCTCGGTCAGGAACTCTGCAAGCCTGTAGGAGGAAAGTCCCCCAGAAGCCTATTAAATCCAGGTATTGCGTCCCTTTAAACTCCTATTTTCTTCAGCATGCCAACTTCCCCTCCCACTTATGGAGACTGGCACATCTAGCATTGAGCAATCCTGTAGAAAAGGTCAGCAGATCCTGTTATCTCTTCCTCATCATTGCCTCATGAGCATGATATGGCTTTAGGTGTTTGCAAAACCTGGAGCTGGAACTGAGAGGGAGGTAAGTAGTTTATAAAAGTGCAGAAAAAGGAGATAAGCACCAGAACTACTTTGCTTGGGTTGTTCTAGATTCAGGCTGGCTGGCAAGTAAACATGGAAGCGCTGAATCCACATAGTGTCCTGGTGACTGGGTCTAATCGGGGCATTGGCTTGGAGCTGATCAAACAGTTGGCAGGAAAAAGCAACCCACCAGAATGGATCTTTGCAACCTGCCGAGATCCAGAGGGACCACGTGCTCAGGTAAGCCATAGGTACAGTCTGTTACAAGACAGCAATTCACTCACAATCTTAAAAGATTGTTTATCATTGAAATCAATGGCCAGCAGTACATGGGGAAGCCCAGATAGTGGCATAACTCTTGGGATTCATATTTTAACAGATGAGTTTTATTGCCTTGAATAGAATACTGATCTGTCCAATTAGTTTGAAGATTAAGCCTGACTTTGGATGTGCCTAGGGGTGCAAGAAAATTGGAAATGGGTATCAGACATTAGATTTTTTTTTGTATTGGCATTGTAAGATGTGAAGGCTCTTTGATTCATATGATTTGATGATGTTCCTATAAGGTTCATTTTGGGTTTCAAATTATTACATACTGTATGTCAATACAACTTTGGGGGAAAACATAGTTGTTGAATATTGACTGTATCCCGCCCTTCATATGCTGGTCTATGATCATAACAAAGATTTTATGATGATAGTTTATTTATTTATTTTGTGTCCAGATCAAACTTTACTCTGCCAAAATGTAGCCACCACCACAGCTTTGTCATTAGCTTGCTGTAGGTCGTTGACAGTACAAGGCTCCAACAGTAATCAACACACCATCAGATGCTCCAGGTCTTGGATTTCTCCGCATTCACATAATGTATTGTCATCAGCCAACAACCCCCACTTAAATAAATTTGTCTTGCACCTTGGTACCCCCACCCTCATCCTATTCATTGTCCTCCAAACTGTATAAGGGAGAGTGTTTCCAGCGGCCATTTCTTCCTTCGGTAAAATACTCAAATCGGTGAGCTCATTCCTCCATTTACTTATTCGATTCTGTTCTTTGGACCCCTCTAGGGTATTAGTTCTTGCCATAAAGCTCTTTCTAGATTTAAGTCGACGAATTGGAGGAGCATATCTGCTCAGAGGGTGACGAGAGTCAGTCTCTTGCTTGGTTCTTTCGGGGTCTGCTTTTACTTCCCTTCTAATCTTAGGTGGGGCAATGCCAACAAGGGGGTATAGTTTATTAACGAGCGTAGGTTTGAGGCATCCTGTCACTATGCGCATTGCCTCATTCACAGCGATATCTACTTGCTTCGCATGTGCCGATGTGTTCCATTCTGGTGCTGCATATTCAGCAGTAGACACACTCAAGGCCAGAGCTGATACTCGTAACGTAGCTGGCTGGGCTCCCCATGCATAGTTTGTCAGTCATCGGATGATGTTATTCCTAGCACATACTTTAGCCTTGGTATTCAGGCAATATTGCTTAAAGGAAAGCATTCTGTCCAACGTAACACCCAAATATTTAGGTGTTGGGCAGTGTTGTAATCTGTTCCCTCTCCATGTAATATCCAATTCAACCCCTGCATTTCGATTGCACATACTTGAGTTTTGCTTGGATTAGGTTTTAAGTAATTATTATCATAATACCGCTCCAGTTCTTCTAGAGCTTGTGATAATTTTTCAGCACACTCATCAAAACTTGGTTCTTGTACGGCCACCGCTGTATCATCTGCATATATGAACATTTGCGTATTGGCCGGGGCGGGTTGGTTGTTAGAATATATATTGTATAAAATCGGAGAGAGTATGCTGCCTTGTGGTAATCCATTCTTTTGCTTCCTCCATCTACTGTTCTTACCATTCAAAGTCACATAAAACCTTCTATTTTGAAGGAAACTCCCTGTAACCCTGGTGAGCTTATGGTCTCCAGTAAAGTTGTCTATCTTACACAGCAATTTTCTGTGATTGACCGTATCATATGCCGCAATAAGGTCAATGAACCCCACTCCAGTAATTAGTTTTCTTTCATAACCGTCCTCTATGTGTTGTGTAAGATTAAGTATTTGTCCACAACATGACCTTCCTGGCCTAAAACCACCTTGCTCCTTCATGATCTTTACATCAAGAGTCTCTGCCACTCGATTAAGAATCATTCGCTCCAACAATTTGTAAAGATGACAGAGGAGTGACACTGGTCAATAGTTCTTTGGATCAGTTGGTTCCTTTCCGGGCTTCAACAAGGCTACCACTCTGGCCTGTCTCCAAAGCCTCGGAATCCTAAGTTCAGTAATACAGGTGTTCATCATTTGCTGGAGCCACTCCAAAGTATTAGGTCCAAACTGTTTTATCTGTTCCGCCCTTAAATCATCAATGCCCGGGGCTCTGTTTTGCTTCAGGCTTTTTATGGCTCCTTCTAATCTGAGTATTGTAAAAGGGGCACTGAGGAATCTGTCGTCTTGCTCTTCCGCACTGATAGCCAGTCCTTGTTCTTTTTTCTCTTGAATTTTCCCATTTTTCAGGAGTTGACTAGCTATTTGGTCTGCTTTTACATTACTTTGATTTTGTTGGGGTTTGGTTAAATCCCCACCTAGGTTTTTAAGCAGTTTCCACGCACATCTGCTATTCTGTTTCATATCAAGGTTCTCTACTAACGTACACCATCGTAATCTCCTATCTTCAGCAATTGCTTCCATCAGTTGTTCCCCAGCCTCAATTGTATCCTCCCTAAAAGGATTTTCGTAGGCAGTTTAACTTCAAGAAAGCTAATTGGACAAACTTTCGAGAACAACTGGACAAAGATGTAGGGAGAATACTTCCACGCCCAGAGAAGTATGATCAATTCATTGATCTTGTGAAACAAATCTCAAGGAAAAATATCCCAAGCGGATGCCGTACCCACTATATCCCGGGGTTGACTAAGGAGACCAAACCTCTGTTAGATACCAATTCTTATTTGATCAAGATCCTTTTAGGGAGGATACAATTGAGGCTGGGGAACAACTGATGATGATAGTTGTTGAAGATGTAAATGTGATGCTGAACTACAGTAAAAAAAAAAAAAGGAATTTGTCATTTGATGAAGAACTCTGAAATCAACAACAAATCTTTATTACGGTCATAGACCAGCATAAGGAGGATAAAGTACAGTCAATTAAAACATACAAATGAGTTTAAAATATAAAACTAAAACACAGGTCCAGTGGGGGAGAAAAGGGGGGATGAAAGAGAAAAGGGGGGGGGTAAATATGGGCATAGGATTAGTGTAACTGGAAATGCATTACTCTAGTAAATTAAAATTGAAGGCTAATTTGTGGTACCCGTCATCATCCGGCGAATTTTAAGCGCTGCTGCACAGAATCTGGCAACATTGTATGTTGTGGTAAGGTTGATGTCTGACAGCAGCAGGGAGGTATAAAATTGTCCTGAGCGCCCCGGGTATTTGTACAACAATGGTGCAATGAGACTAGTTTGAATGTCTCTATAAAACAGGCACCGAAGGAGCACATGCTCTGTTGTTTCTATGTGGCCAGAGTCACAGGGGCATTGTCTCTCCTGATAAGGGATCTTTCTTTTTTTTTTTAACAAATTTTATTAGATTTTAATTTTACATAGATAAAAGTTTGAAACAGAAAAGAAAATGGAAATACAAATCAAGAAAAAAGAAAAGATAAAAAAGTGTAGTAAAGGAAAAAAGAAAAAAAGATAAAGCTGAAACATAGAATTTGGTCAACTTCCGATTTGTATCTGGTCATGGTATTTTAAAAATTTTATCTTACATGCTAGGTCTATATATAATATTAAAGAATATTTCTTGTCTATTACATCAATATATATATATTTTAATCTTCAAATCCCCATATAAGCTTTGCCCCTCCCGCATCTTGTAAATAGTCAGTTAATGGTTTCCACTCTTTAAGGAAATAATTATTTGGATTTTCTTTTAATAAACATGTCAGTTTATCATTCTCTGCCATATCCATCAATTTTAACATCCAATCTTGTATCGTAGGCGATATCTGGTTTTTCCAATTTTGTGCAAAAATAAGTCTTGCTGCTGTAATCATGTATTGCATAATCCTTGTAAATTGCTTCCCAGGTTGTCCATCAATTATTCCCAGTAAGAAAAATTCCGGTTTAAATGGAACTCGAATTTGTAATATATTTTGCATCAATGCATGTATTTGAGTCCAAAATTTCTTTGCAGTCTCACATGTCCACCACATATGGTAAAAAGACCCCTCTTTTTTTTTACATTTCCAACATAAGTTGGAGACATTTCCATACATTTTAGAAAGTTTTTGTGGGGTCATATACCATCTGTACATCATCTTATAAAAGTTTTCTTTTAAATTATAACACAAAGTAAATTTTAACCCTTTGGTCCACATATCTTCCCATTGTTGCATTTGAATATTATGGCCAATATTTTTAGCCCATTTAATCATACAGTCTTTAACTTGTTCCTCTACCATTTCACCTTTTAACAATAATTTATACATTTTTGCAATTAGATGATCATCTGTCTCACATAGTTGTATCTCAAATTCCGATTTGGTTTGTTCAAATTCAAGGTCTTTCTTATCTAATTTAAATTTCTCTACGAGCTGCATATATGAAAGCCATTGAAAACTGTATCCCTCTGATACCAATTCTTCTATTGATTTAATTATATATTGTCCTTGTTCTTTCTTTAAAAAGTCTTTGTAGGTTAACCATTTATCTTTATTTCTTACTTCTGTTCTGTAGAATGCTTCTTGTGTAGAAATCCATAAGGGTCTTTTATAACATAAGATTAATTTATATTTATTCCAGATTCTTAACAAGGATCTTCTAATATAATGGTTTTTAAAGTCCACATTAACTTTAACTTTATCATACCACAAATATCCATGCCA
This sequence comes from Charina bottae, assembly GCA_023362775.1. Lineage (NCBI taxonomy): Eukaryota > Metazoa > Chordata > Lepidosauria > Squamata > Charinaidae > Charina > Charina bottae. The sequence continues at coordinate 14,117,192 of JALMGJ010000015.1, forward strand.
TCCATATCTTAATTCATGTCCTTCCAAATTCAATAATTTTTCATTTTTCAAAACTATCCATTCTTTAATCCAAACCAAGCAACAAGCAGCATAATATAATTTCAAATCCGGTAGACCTAGTCCTCCTCTTTCTTTAGAGTCTTGCAAGACTTTATATTTTACTCTTGGTTTTTTCCCTTGCCAAATAAACTTAGAAATATCTCGCTGCCATTGTTTAAAAGGTTCTTCTGATGCCAATATAGGTAGTGTTTGAAAAAGATATAAAATTCTTGGCAAAACATTCATTTTAATTGCTGAAATTCTACCTAATAATGATAATTGCAGTTTTTCCCAATGTTCCAAATCTTTTTTAATATCCATCCAAAGTGGAATATAATTATTCTTAAACAACTTAACATTTTTAGTTGTTAAATATACTCCTAAATATTTTACTTTTTCTTCCATTGAATATCCTGTTATTTCTTTCAATTTCTCTTGTTGGTGGTAATCCATATTTTTGGTCAAAACTTTTGTCTTCTGTAAATTCACTTTGAACCCTGCTAGCGACCCAAAGTCTTTTAGTTTCTGTATTAATATTTCAATTCCTTCTAGTGGATTCTCCAAAGTAATGACTAGGTCGTCAGCAAATGCTCTTAGTTTATAAACTTCTTTTTTAACTTTAATACCATGGATACCATCATCTTGTCTAATATCTCTAAGTAAAACCTCTAATACCAATATAAACAAAAGTGGAGATAATGGACAACCTTGTCTAGTACCTTTTTGTATTTCACATGGCTTACTAAATTCTCCATTAACAATTATTTTGGCAAATTGTGGAGTATATATTGATTTAATCCATTTTATAAAATTTCCTCCAAAATTCATATTTTCCAAAACTTTGAACATAAAAGGCCAATTTAAGTTGTCAAAGGCTTTTTCAGCATCAATAAATATCAAGGCAGCTTGTTTATCATAGTGTTGATCCAAATATTCAATTACGTCTACTATGTTTCGGACATTGTCATGAATTTGTCTTTTGGGTAGAAAACCAGCTTGGTCTTGATGAATAAAATCCTTAAGTATATTCTTCATTCTTTCTGCTAATATCGTTGTAAATATCTTATAGTCATTATTCAATAAAGATATTGGTCTGTAATTTTTAGTTAATGTTAAATCCTGTTGTTCTTTGGGTATCAATGTTATATGTGCTTCTTTCCAAGTTTCAGGCATAATTCCTGTTTCCAAAATAGAATTCATAGTCTTCTGCAAAGGTAGACATAAATCCTCTTCAAAACATTTATAGTAGGCTGCTGACAATCCATCCGGTCCAGGAGCTTTTCCACTACTAATTTTCTTAAAAGCTTTTATCAATTCTTCTTTTGTTATAACATTATTTAATATCAATCTTTGTTGGTCATTAAGAACAGTTAGTTTTTGTTTATTCAAATATTCTTCAATCTCATCCAAGTTGACATCTTGTTTTTTATATAATTTAGAATAATAGTCATGAAAGGTTTTTTGAATGTCCATATTATTCACCAGAGTTTTTCCTTCATGTTGAATATTAGTAATCAAATTCTTTTGTCTTTGTTTCCTCAATTTATAAGCCAGCCATCTACCTGGTTTATTTGCATATTCAAAATATTTTTGTTTTGTAAATTTCATTTGAGTCTCTATCTCTTGAGTTAATATCATTGATATTTGCTTTTGTAGAAATTTAATTTGAGTGAGCAAAGTGTCATCCATTGGTTTATCTCTCAAATCTAACTCTTTACTTTTAATTTCATCTAAAATCAATTGAATTCTTTTTTGTTTTTTCTTCCTCATTTGAGCATTGTATTGAATAAAATAACCCCTCATATATGCTTTACTGGCTTCCCATACAGTTTGAATATTAGTCCCTTTGTTCAAATTAAATTGAAAATATTCTCTTAATTTTTTTTTGCATACATCAACTACATCATTATTCCGTAGTAGTGACTCATTCAATCTCCATCTAAATACATTCCGTTTCCCTTTAAGAGTCAACATTACTGGATTATGATCTGATAAAGTCTTAGGTAATATATCAACTTTGTTAATATCCATCATCAAATTTTTAGATATCAAAATCATATCTATTCTAGAATGTGATTTAAATCTCTCTGAATAATATGTAAATTCTCTGGAAGTCCCATTCATACATCTCCAAATGTCTTGTAAATCCAACATCTCTTTCAAGTCGAAAAATGTTTGTGGCAATTTCCCCTGTGTTTGCTTCACTTCTTTTTGTGACTGTCTATCCAATCTGGGGTAGATTACCCCATTCCAATCCCCCATGAAACACCAATTGTCATAAGTTAAGTCCAAAAGTTTATCCATCAGGTTTTTATAAAATACTCCTTTATCCATATTCGGTGCATAAAGTCCAACTATCAGTGTTTTAGTTCCTTGTATGTTAATTTCTACTACAATGTATCGACCCTCTTCATCAGCTAATATCAATTTTGGGTTTAACTTTGGTTGTACATATAAGACTACCCCTTTAGTTTTTTTATATCCAGCCGAAATAAATTCTTCTCCAAGCTGTTTTTGAATCAAATATTTAGTATCTTTTTTACAAATATGAGTCTCTTGTAAACAACTTATGTCCAATTTCTGTTTTTTCAAAAAATGAAATATCTTTCTTCTTTTTTGTGGAGCATTGGCTCCATTAATATTCCATGTCAGATATTTAAGTTCCATTGGTGTTTTATTCTTTAAAATCCCTTTGTTAAGTCCACACCTGTAGCTCCTTTCTCAGATAGATCTTCAGTCTTCTCTTTGTCTTTCGATGTTTCTCCTCCTTTTGTCAATTCTCCTTCTGGTAAACCCATTTCTTTCTTGTATTTCTCTAAAAAAGCTTTTGCTTTTAAAATGGAAGTTATTTTGAATCTCTGTCCCTTAAACTCAAACGATACGCCTTCCAATTTTTCCCATCTGAATGAAATACTATGTTGCCTTAATTTATCTGTAAGGAAAGAATAGTCTTTTCTTTTCCTAATTATTCTCAAGGGAATTTCTTTTAATACAATTATTTCCTTCCCTTCTATATTTAATCTAGTATTATAATGCTTCTTTAAGATTTGCTCTTTTGTCACTTTTCTTACAAAATATATCAATATGTCTCTAGGGACTTTTCTTTCCTTAGCATAACGTGAGTTTACTCTGAATATCTTGTCTATCTCCAAATCTAAATCTTGTTCTCTTGTCTCCAAAAATTTAGCCAATTCAAAAGTCATCCTTTCTCTCACATTTTCATCTACTTGTTCTGGAATTGCTCTAAATCTCAAGATGTGCTCCTTCTCTCTCATTTCTGCTAAAGCTGTGATATCTAGATTATGTTCAATCTCTTTAATAGCATATTCTGATTTATCTTCTAATTTTTGCATCTGGCTTTGCGTATCTTTAAGTTCTCCTGACAGAGAATTGACCACTTCCTTAACTGTTTGAATTTCTTTTTTAAAATCTTGCTTAATCTCTCGGGTTATTTCTTTCTTCATATCGTCCATTTTTTTGTCTAATGCTGTAATCTGATCTTCCATCTGCTTCGTGGAGTCATCCATTTTCTTATTTATTGCTGTATTCTGGTCATCCATTTTCTTATTTATTGCTGTATTCTGATCATCCATTTTCTTATTTATTGCTGTATTCTGATCATCCATTTTCTTATTTAGTGTTGCAACAGCTTCTAATATCTTTTTCATTTCTGGTAATAAAGCTTCTGAGGCAGATGTAGCAGGTGTAGCAGAATCAATAGGTGGTCCTCCAGTCTCCTTCTTCTTCTCCTTCTCCGCCCGTCTCGTTCCCAAAGACGCCATAGCCCTGCAAAAAAGAAGAAAAAAGGGAGAAAAGGGGAAAAAGCACCATATAACAATATAACAAAAATTATTTAAAAAAGGGGAAAAAATTAAAAAAAAAAATTTAAAAATTCTTTTACAAATAATAAAAAGAAAAAAGAAAAGGTGGAAAAACAAATATCCAAAAGGTTAAGGAAAAAGAAAGAAAGAACTAGGCTCCTTTAAAAATTTTCCTCTTAGGTCATTTATAATCCCTTATATATAAAAGTCCACAGTGTTTCAAAAGATAAGAGCCTAGGACTTTTTGTTCTCCTGTAGTCAAAATCAAAGATAAGAATAGTAAATATTCCCAGGGTTTCACCTTCCCACTTGTAATTCTTCAATCCAACCACAAGTCAAAAAGAAAAAATGTTGCTAGAGACATGTAAAAAAGCCTCTACTTTCCATATAATAATCCAATAATCCAAATTAAACGTTAAGTAACTTGACCTGATAAGGGATCTTTCGATATCGGCCTTCGAGGACAGCAGATGGGAGGGCATGACATTGTGCCAATGTAAAAGCTCTCCGATGGTTGGGTACCTCTAGTTTAGATAGGTATAACATGGGGGAGGCACAATACCTACTGGATTCATTGGCAATAAAGGTTGGGGAGGCGGCTATATCCAATTGGCGTTCTGTGTCTATTACCCGTTGTTTGATGAGTGCTTTGGCCTGATCGTAACCCATGCTGAGTAGCCGCCCTGGAGAGAAGCCCAGGGATGAGATTTTGTTTGTCACTGCTTGTTTCCATTTGGATTGGAAGTCATCGCTCAAAGTTAATGGGACAAGGCCAAGGGGAAAAAGGGATAGTCTGAGCCAATAATTGAGTATGACCACCCACACCCTAGCCTCTATTTTCATGAGTCCTGTCTCTAGTCTCAGGGTGGCATTAGAGACGCATTTTGGTACTTGAAGGGCCGATCTTAAGAATTTTGATTGCACAAGTTGATGAAGAACTCTGGCTCCATTGAAGACCCAGCGATCAGCTAAGAGAATCATTCTACATAAGTGGGGGGGAAAATCCACACGTCAAAGAATAGGTTCAAGAGATGTGTTCTCTGTTGATTTTTAAAATGTCTTTATATTGTAGAAATAAGAAGAGAGAACAGGATGTGTCTATTTGGTGTAGATTTCATAATATGTTAAATGATTGAGCTAGTAAATGATTAAGCTAGTAATATGTTAATATTACATGGAATCTTCCCTTTTTAAAAAAGTGTTAGGATTCCCCCCCCCCACACACAATTATATATACTTTTTAAAATGTGTCTTCATTTGTTTTTAATCTCCATTAAATTGCCCTCCCTCTTCATCCTGGACCCATCTTCCATCCCACTGACCCATCAGCCAAACTATTTTTAGACACAGGTTTACCAGTCTTCCAGAAGACCAGTATACCCACACTTAGAAGTAATTCCCGTAACAGGTTGCTTGTGCAGTGGGGAGGTTATCAGGAGCGTTGTGCACCCTCTGTTTTGCTTCACCCCACACCCTTTCACTGCACCTGTAATCTGTTATTCAGGCTAGAAGGGGAAAGTGGCAAAAGGTAAAGTAAAGGTCCCCCCCCCCCCGCCGCACATTTGTGCAGTCGTGTCCGACTCTAGGGGCCGGTGCTCATCTCCGTTTGTTAGCTGAAGAGCCACCGTTGTCCAAAGACACTTCCGCGGTCATGTGGCCGGCATGACGCATGCGGAACGCTGTTACCTACCCACCGAAGTGGTACCTATTCATCTACTTGCATTTGCATGCTTTTGAATTGCTAGGTTGGCAAGAGCTGGGGCTAGTGCGGGAGCTCACTCCGTCACGCGGGGCTAGGGATTCGAACCTCCGAACTTGCGATCTTCCGATCAAGATCGACAAGCCTGGCGTCTTACCCGCTGAGCCACCACGCCCCCCTCTTCCCCAAAGGCTGCTAAAACTAGTGCTCCTTCAAAAGAGTGAGACTTGGCATGCACTTCAAAAGTGCCAGTCAGGCATTACATGGCAGATCCCTCTACAAAAGCCAAGTGTTTGATCTCTCCTGCAATCCAAGACAAAACGGCTATGGGGGATAATGCCAAGGCCCTGGTAGAGACAGGGATACACACTGCAGCATGAAGGGGACAGTAGGGAGCTGGGCAAATCCTTTCCCGGGGCCGTGTCATCACCATCATCATCATTGTTGATGAAGATTGTGAATATGGCAAGACGTGTGTTGGGGAATAGGGAAAACACTACTTCAAAACTGGGGCAGCTAAGAACAGACTGAGACGGCCTCTGTAGTGGGCTGAGGATGAGTGAGGCTATGGCCTTTAAAGATGGTTAGTGACATATCTGAATGCCAAGGTTAGTGGGATGTGAGAATAAGCCCATTCGCTACACGACCTTCCTAAATCTCTGGGGTTTTGTATCTTTCAGGATCTGAAGAACTTGGCTGCTAAACACCAGGAAATTGTGATCATCCCATTGAGTAGGTGACTGGTCCTGACAATATCATGGGAAAGAAGGCATGCCCCTATCAATACCCATGCAAATCTTATTTCTACCACTGAGTTCAATTTCCACCGATGGATTTTGTACATTTGTTTGAACTGGTAGGAATGAAGCATTTCAGCCTGGAAACCGATACCATATTTCTCTTACTATACAGCAGGACATGGAGCAGGCCTGGGTGCTTTCTCATCCTAGGGAATCCCCAGTATGTACTGTTAATAAGAGCTGTATTGGCAAAAAGGATATCCTTCCCCAATTTAAATTGGTTTTTCATCCTTGACTGGGAAGCCATGAGAAACTGAATCCTGGCTAGGAGTGACTCATCACCATTAATACCTTCCCCTTGTTCCTGCAGACATTACTGATCCATCCAGCATCAGGTCTGCTGTAACAACAGTTACGGAGCAGCTGAGTGGAACTGGGTTGAATCTGCTGATCAACAATGCAGGAATTGCCCAGCGCGGTAACAGACCAGAAATTGAAGTCCCTGAAGACATGGCTGAGATCTACAAAACCAACGTGATTGGGCCCATGATGATTAGCCAGGTAGTGGAAGCATCCCCTGATCCTCCTCTCCTCTCAGAACCATTTCTTCCTACTGCCAAGTTCTTAACATTCAGCAAAGAAGTCATTGATTGACAGTGCTTTCTGGGGGTAGAATAACAGCATGCCTTTCCCAAGAACTTCCAAAGAGGCAGAATTTCCATAGGTACAGCTTTTATGCTTGTGGAGTTGCCCCCTTGACACTGTCAAATGAAAAATGTCAGCAGACCTGTTGTGAGCAATTGCTGGACTCTGGTTTATTTTATACCATAGATATTGCAATGGGAAGAGATGGCCACAGAGCACCTTGGATGAACCCGTGGGCCTGCAGATGTTGCACCACAACAATTCCTAATGCTGATAGGAATTGTAATTTAGCAACAATTGGAGGGTCACTGGCTTCCTAGCCTATGAATATGTGGTTGCCCTAAGCTCTTTCTCTCTTTTCTAGGCATTCCTACCGTTGCTGAGGAAGGCATCTCAGGAAAGTTCCAAGAAAGGGATGAGCTGCAGCAAAGCCTCCATTGTCAATATATCCAGTTATGCAGGCTCCATCACAGATCTTTATTTATGGGAGTTAGCACCGGCTCTTCCTTACCGTTGCAGCAAGGTAGTGGATATACTCCTGATGCAAAGGGTGGGGGATAATTAGAATAACTCTGTACAGGTAGTCCTCGTTTACCAATCAGAATTGGGACCAGCAACTTGGTTGTTAAGCGAAGCAGCTGCTAAGTGAAACTGCAACTGTGCCTATGATCTTACTTCAGCTTTCCTTTGCTTTACAGACCTGTGAGGGTCGTAAATGCGAGGATTGGTCATAAGTTACGTTTTCATCACTGTCGTAGCTAAACGAGGCAGTCGCTAAACAAGGACTACCCGTGCTTTAGATTCCCCTGAGGATGCTGATCCTGTTTTTAGAAAATGTTCATGGTGCACTAGCACATATAGCACACACATGAAACAATTCAGAGGTATATTTCTGAAACCCTGAAGAATCCAACATTCCTTTGCCAAGAAGAATCAAAAAGAAAATCCAGGGATGATTACGTCGAAGTAATACTTATTGCTTCCCTATTTGATGTCTTAATCTTGTTTGTGGAGTCACACTGCCTGTTCCTCAGTTCAGGGTTCCTCAACCTCAGCCATTTTAAGATGTGTGGACTTCAACTCCCAGAATACTCCAGCCAGCATTGCACAATATCACTCTCTTAACAGGCATAGCCTTCCTACTCTTTTCTAAGGCACAGCAGTGAAATTTTTAACTAGCACAAGATGTGTACTGTCCCGTCCCTTCCCTCCCTCCATCCAAAGTCAAATCCCATTCTGACATGGAATGAAATACAAGGTTTTTGCTGGCATTCAGATGATAAAATGCATTCCTTCCTGCTCAGGGAGCCTGCTTGATGCACTTCCCTGCTTCTGGCATGTCACCCTTCTAGGCTGCTCTGAATATGCTGACACGGTGCCAGTCGTTGGGATTTAGCGGAGATGAGATTCTGTGTGTCGCGCTGCATCCTGGATGGGTGCAGACCGAGATGGGAGGCCATATAGTAGGTCTTTTGTTCTTAAAAATCATTTGTAACATTGGATGGGGATATCTGGAGCTTATGACCAGCTGAGACCCAGAGCAGATAATATAAATTGGCCCAAATGCAAAACAGAATTAGGCCTGTTTAACTCATTTATAAATTTTAACTTGGGTGGAACTGTAGCTGGATTGCCTGGAAAATTTAGAAGTAGTAAAGTTATTGTTTGCCTCCAGCAATGATCATTCAATGGTATATTGCTTTGGGCATGGACACTTTGTTCTTGTTCACTATGGGTGACAGCTGCTGAAGACCTTGTGCCCATGGATTTGATTTTAAATCCAGTAGCCCCCATGCTTCATGCCACACCTTAGTCTCCTGCAGGTGTTCAGGATGGGACCAACTTGAACATATGAACTGGAAGTTCTATAGTTTCAGCTCCTATTTTGGCTTCTCCATCAGATGTCCAAATATAGAAAGAGGAGCCTTTATATGTACAACAATAGTGAGAAACCTTGTGCTACAGTTCAGCCTTCCTTCAACACAGAGATTGGCCTTATTCTTATAGCAGTTAACTTACGTTAAATTATAATTATAATTATACAATGTTTCCCCAACTTGGTGTTTCCCAGATGTCCTGGATTATATTCATGTTGGCTGTAGCTGATGGTTGTTATATTACCATCAGTTTCAGGGTAAGTCCAATGAAAGTTGACCCAACAATCTGAAAAGTAGGAGTTCAGGAAGTGTTAGGTTGTTGTTGTTGATGATGATGATGATAAATGTTGTTGTTAAAGATGATTTTATTTGTTAAACAGATTTATAAGGCCTCCAACTTACACGCGATGACTCCGGGCAGCTTACAGAATTAAAATCCATAAAAACACAATTAAAAACCATAAAAACACAATTTTTATGGTTTATGGGTTGTTGGGTTTTTTTGATGTTGAGGCCACCAGTCTCTTTCTGTTTTTATTCAGTGTAAATAATATTCTCATTTCTCTAGGCTGAAATTACAGTGGATTCAAGTGTAGGAGCAATCCTAGGCCTTCTGGCTCATCTTACTGAGAACGACTCCGGCAGTTTTCTGAACTGGGAGGGGAAAATCCTTCCCTGGTAAAAACTTCAGTCCTGTTGTTTGAAGTGCTGGAGAAACCTCTTACTTGGGGCAATGTAAATATCTGCCTTGTGTTACTTGTTAATTGCATTGACCTTTCTGATGGGATATATGCTGGCTTAAAGGGGAAAAACCGAGGCTTGAGAATAAACAGACAAGAATGCAGCTTGTTAGGGCTAACAGTGTTTACTGATAGCATAAGGCAATAATGCAGATACAATCACATTATTGCAAAAATGAAAAAGATGAATATACATGATACATCATTGTAGAAGGAAAAACAAATCAAACTTATAAGCAGAGTTCCGTGTATTGATCCCAGGGCCAGAGTTCCTGCCATGGCCTACACCCAAAGCCAGGCATAGCTCACTCTGCCCAGTCCACGGGAAGTGAACACGTGAAGAACTACATGGCTAGAAGACACTAGAAATCAGGAAGCATAGAACACCATTTTGCATGGTTGTATATTCAGTTCTTCTAGCTTTCTGATTGGCTGGATGTTAGCTGTTACACACACTAGGCCTCAAAGCACACAGCATTGGGTGGCAGTGCTGCATCTATGCACTGAGTTCCCCCCCTCCTTGCTCAGGGGGCCTGGGCAAGGCTTCCCACAGAAGGAAATCAGGAGGATATCTTCCCATGGGAAGATCCATTGTTAGCCATAACATGGTACCTTCTCGCTCCCTATCTCATGAGGATGTAAACAAAGCCAAGGCTTCTCTGTTATCCAGCCACCTGGCATTCACGTCATCATGAGAACGCTGTGCTTTGTACAGGAATAATTCGCCAAGGCAACACAAGAACTCTAACACCCCTCCCAAATTTCCTGTACAATGGGAGTAACACATTTTTACAGAAACAAGAAAAACATGGTTAGTACATGTATTCATTTACAAGCTTCATTTTTTCAGTTTTTACAACCAATAGTCATCAACACTATAAAATGGTTTAAAAACACTTGTTACACATATGTATAATGCACAATATACATTTCATGCAATGTTTTATTCAGATACATACAGATACATCAAATACAACTTATGTAGTAATATAAAACACAGTCAGATAGGAACAGAAAAACATTGCCCTCATTGCCCCCTCCTTTGCAAAAACTGCAGTCAGCATAGATAAACTGACCTTGCTAGCTGCTTTCTGTTTGAAGCAAAGGCTCGTTTTGATTTTAAGAAAATCGCAGGGCTGTTTCAACCTTTTGCAAGCTCACATCGAGGGCTAAACCATTTTGCAAGCTTGGTACCCTACCTGGGCAAAACTAATTCAGGGCATGTCCACTGCGTTACTGCAGAGTGATATACTGTACAACAAATTAAGGATAAGCTTTCCTTTACACAAATGACACTCTGTAACACTCTGTCATTTGACACTTTCAAGAACCATAGGATTCTCTGTTCTGGGCTTTTGTAACTTCATCACCAGGATAAATGTTTGAATTTGTGCTGAACTTCCTCAGCTGGCAATTCTATTTCAGCTGACTGACAAATTCTTATATAAGGTGGAAAACTTCAGTTTCTAAGCAGAAAACCAAGTACATAAGTACGAAGTCCTACACAAACTTCTACACTTTCTTATGTACACATAGAAAACAGCACGTGACTGTTCTACATATCCCAGTTTGTCTACACAACAATGACTGGCCTGCTTTAAGATCCATAAAGCACCCTGTTAAGTCAATGAATTGTTTGGGACTTGTCACACATGTAGAGCCAAAACGCTTGCCTTACACACACTGTTTCAGGGAGATCTATATTCAAATATGCTGTGTCAACATCACAATATGTAAATGGACACCTGTTTCCACGCTACGCAACCAGAAAACGCACCACACGTCAACATTCTGGCCTAGCTGTGGGTGCATACACTAGATTCACAGTTCACAAACTCCTGCTTGTGAACAAATCCCTGGGCAACACTGGCTTTACACTGCAGAGTATTATCAGAAAGAAATGTCTTTCTGAACACTCATCTGGAACCTACAGCTTACTAAAACAAAGGACAGGTTGGTTACTTTTAATACTTCACCAAAACCCAAACTGACTATCCACAGCTGTGTTCCATTGTTCTTCTTGCCTCTCAAAGGCAGGAGCAACACATCTAGCAAAGACTGGGTTTTTTCAGGTAACTTGACACTCTGTCACCTGCTAACTCACAAATCTGTCAGGCTTCACACCCTGGAATAAGAGGACCAATGAGGAATGACCACTGTGCTTTCCCCATCACCGTCTTCTTTCCTTCCACCTGACTCCCCCTCCAGGCCCTACACTGCTCAGGTGAAATTTCCACTTCCTTCACCTGAGGGGCCCTTTTCACACTCGGAGACTGGGGAACAGAAGAAACCTAAACTGGTTTTTGCCCATCTACTGAACCATGGACAGTGGGTTTACACTAGCAATGCAGCAACACTTCTGCAACCTTAGCATACAACCTTTCCCAACCAGTAGGCTTCTTAAAAATAAAGCACTTCTGGAGATTTGGATTTGACCATGGCTTAATGAAACAACGATAAGCCTTGGATTTTAATCAACAACCAACAACCAACAACCTGAAGCATTGTGCTTCCTTGGTTCTTCCTTCTCTGTGACCTGGGGTTGTGAACACACGCAAATGTTTCACAGACATGCAGGTACTTCAGTGAAGGGCGCTTGCCATACCAAAGAAAAATAACTTCTTTTTACAGTTGAATTCTACAACCTGTTAGTTAGAAAACACACACTGCAATCAAGGCAGCCTCTCCCCAGACATGGGATGGCACCTGAGCAACTAACAGCAGGCTATTTTTAATGGTATTCACAACACCAACACTCAGCAAGAATTCCAACATTGGCAAGTCTTTGGGAGAATACTTTCCTACAAAGCCAATTCTGGAACACATGGCTCAGGAACTCTCCACTACAATCAGACTGGAACTGACCTACTAGATAACCATATTTTCTTCCTACTATTGCTACATACTCTTCAAAGCGAGCACAGACCTTCGCTTTAGACTTCAACAAGTAGCAACAACACAAGCAGGTATGATCATCAACCAGAAGGAACATGAAACTCGCACCCCACCATTACTTGGGACATGGGGGCTAACTAGGTCTCTATGAACCAACTGAAATGGTCTAGTTAACACTCTGTCACTTTGCCTAGCAACAGATACAGTCCTGATATTTTAGATTGTTTACACACAGTTTACACACAACACAATCAAGAAACTTTTGCACATTTCCTGGGTTCTAACTCAGAATGCATTTGGCTATCTGAGACACACTCTCCCATCCCGGGATACCCCAGTACTTTGTGAAAACTTTATGGATGCATTTATGATGTGGGGAAACATTAAACACACAATGTCCTGTCCACACAATCTCCACAGCATCTCACACACTTGATGTTACAGGTTTGTCTCTAACACACTCAACCTCAACACAAGCAGTTTCATATCGCAATGAAACATTCAGCACCTGCACTCAGACTTGACCAGGGCTGGAACACTGAGGAGAGAAAAACAAGTGTACACATATACATTTCACAGAAATATCAGCTAAAATTACTTGCTGAACTCAAGGCTTGAAGCCGAATTCAACAACAGAGTCTCTGGAAATGCTTACACATAACAGCTCGGTAGAGTAGAAGACTCGGATTCGTTGGTTAGCTGGCATCTGGCTTCTGGCTTCTGGCTTCCCCTCCATTCGTAAATCGGGCTTCTTGCACTGACAGCATCCACTGGACATCGGGGCAGGGAACAGCCTTGTAGAATCACAGCAAACCACGGCAAATGTAAATTCCATACCAGGTTTTACTTCAGCTGGAACACTCTGTTAGGAATTCTCAGGAATCCTGGAAGTGGCTTGTAAAATAATCCACAACAAGGTCGCAGGGAGATAGCCTCGTTGCTTTCTCAACCAGTAGCTCCAGGCTTGACAAAATCACGCATGCTTTTTCACAGTGCCAGAAAAACATGCCTTCTTGTTCAAATGCAGCAAACAAAGTCTTGAACTCACCAAGGTGGGTCATCACAGTCTCACCCGAGGTTGCAGCTTCAAACCATAAAGCTGTCTTAATAGACCACCAAGGGCAACAGAGTTCCACTGTGTATTAAAGGCTCCAACAGCTTCTCAGCACCCATTACTCAGTCCTTGGGTAGCTGACATGCAGTAGCTGAAATAATTCCATTCAGAGGATTTGAGTCCCAAAAGCAAAAATGCCATAAGCACAGTCCAAACATGCTTGCACTTCTTCAGAGAGATCCTCTGGAGGTGGATTTGCCACATACTGCCACAAATCTTCTTGCAAAAAGAATGATTCCATCTCCACACACCAGGTCAGATAGTTTGTGCCATCTAAAGCCCCAAATGGCAGACTGACCAGACACTGTTCAGCCATTGCTGACCACTCAAAGACAACATGTTTACTCCGAAACCAGCCTCTAAAAATAAACTCCCTTCCACAGCCAGGTCCAACGCGGCAAAGAAAACGCAAATTTCTCTCTGGGTCCATAACCTGATGGGATATATGCTGGCTTAAAGGGGAGAAACCGAGGCTTGAGAATAAACAGACAAGAATGCAGCTTGTTAGGGCTAACAGTGTTTACTGATGGCATAAGGCAATAATGCAGATACAATCACATTATTGCAAAAATGAAAAAGATGAATATACATGATACATCATTGTAGAAGGAAAAACAAATCAAACTTATAAGCAGAGTTCCGTGTATTGATCCCAGGGCCAGAGTTCCTGCCATGGCCTACACCCAAAGCCAGGCATAGCTCACTCTGCCCAGTCCACGGGAAGTGAACACGTGAAGAACTACATGGCTAGAAGACACTAGAAATCAGGAAGCATAGAACACCATTTTGCATGGTTGTATATTCAGTTCTTCTAGCTTTCTGATTGGCTGGATGTTAGCTGTTACACACACTAGGCCTCAAAGCACACAGCATTGGGTGGCAGTGCTGCATCTACGCACTGAGTGCCCCCCCTTGCTCAGGGGGCCTGGGCAAGGCTTCCCACAGAAGGAAATCAGGAGGATATCTTCCCATGGGAAGATCCATTGCTAGCCATAACATGGTACCTTCTCGCTCCCTATCTCATGAGGATGTAAACAAAGCCAAGGCTTCTCTGTAGCTTGAATCATGTCAACTGGATTTCTATTTTCTTAGTGGAAACGTTTCACTCCTTATCCAAGGAGCTTCTTAAGAATCTCCAAGAATTATCCAAGAAGCTCCTTGGATAAGGAGCGAAACGTTTCCACTAAGAAAATAGAAATCCAGTTGACATGATTCAAGCTACAGACAATTCCACCTGGATGACTGAGAACCTTCATAGACCAAGGCTTCTCTGTTATCCAGCCACCTGGCATTCACGTCATCATGAGAACGCTGTGCTTTGTACAGGAATAATTCGCCAAGGCAACACAAGAACTCTAACACTTTCCCCCCAAATCTAGTTGCCCTGGTTGCTAAATTCACCAGACCGGAATCATCTCATTTGTTTGATATTTTCAACTGGAATGGTGGAAGGCTTTGGGGCACTCACCAACCAACTCTTTCATTAATCAATCCAGATTGCAGAAAGGCACAAAGCACATCTGTGAAATATTCCAGGATATTGAGGGGGAGATGCTGAGTGGCAGATACAATTGTTAACCAATAAAAATCAGAAATGCAGCTATCGGGTATGCTGATTGCCCGTTGATTGTAAGCATCTTAAGAATACTTTCGATAATGCTGTCACACACTGGTGTTGATGCTCAGGATTTTGGTGTCAAGTCCACCAATCACAATTAGGCTGGATGAGGACAATGGGGGTTGTTACTCAAAGGACACCAAGTCAGGGTACCTTCCCCAAAAGTAATTCAGTCTTTTCCATGAAATGTACTTACGATTATTGTTAATCTTTTTGGGCAGGGTAGGGAATTCAGAAGCTTCAGGTGCAGTGGATTGAGTGATCTTTAGAAGGGAAAAAACCACAGATTTATTTATAGTTGCATAAAGTGTTCTTTCACACAGAGATTGCCTTTACAAATTCTAGCTTGGGTCAAGAAAGGTTTTACCTGTCAAAGAGTTCTTTCAGTGAAAGAAGAAAATAAGCAATCGGCTATACATCCTGAGTACAAAACTGACAACCGTCCTAAGAAAGGAAGACAGCATAATGCCATGTGACTGTGAGACACTAATGTATGGAGGAGGGGAATGTGAAAAAAATAATCTAGAATCTTTCACACTTTTATACCAACTTGTGAACAGGCTGACATCTCCAAATTTTGTATGAGACCATCTTAGATATACCTCTAAAAATGCAAAGTTTGATATGAAGCAATGAGGAAGCCCAGGCCATCTCTATAAATACAGGCATGGCCCCCAAACAATGTGCAATATCCATTCTGCTTTCAGGCAACTTATCTTTTTCACTTTAGTTATGAAATGCATATTGTGCAATTTCAGAAGCCTTGGTTACAGCTCACAGACCTGCATTCTCTTCTCTTAAAAAGGTAAAGATTCCCCCCGCACATTTGTGCAGTCGTATCCGACTCTAGGGGCCGGTGCTCATCTCCGTTTGTTAGCCGAAGAGCCAGCGCTGTCCGAAGACGCTTCCACGGTCATGTGGCCGGCATGACGCGCGCGGAACGCTGTTACCTACCCACCGAAGTGGTACCTATTTATCTACTTGCATTTGCATGCTTTCGAATTGCTAGGTTGGCAAGAGCTGGAGCTAGTGCGGGAGCTCACTCTGCACGCAGGGCTAGGGATTCGAACCTCTGAACTTGCGATCTTCTGATCGACAAGCCTGGCGTCTTACCTGCTGATTGTGCAATTTCAGAAGCCTTGGTTACAGCTCACAGACCTGCATTCTCTTCTCTTACCTGCACCAAATAATCTTGAGCACAGCACTTGGCTTTCTCTTAACCCTTTTAACCTCTGTGGTTGAGGGGGAACATGTGCCTTTCTATTTAATACATCACCCTGCCTCCCAGGAGCATTGCATTCCTATGTAGTATTCCAAGAAGTCCAGGGAATCCAGCTCCTCTCATGGACACTACCTCTTTCTCTTCGATTGGTACTACCTCTTTGCCTATCCACACAGCTGGCCTTTCACTCCCCTTACACCAATGAATGCTCTAATATCACAAGGCTGAGCACAATACATCCCATTTACTGTACAGTAATGGACATATCGGGGTCGTGGTGGCTCAGCGGGTAAGACGCCAGGCTTGTCGATCGGAAGATCGCAAGTTCGGAGGTTCGAATCCCTAGCCCCGCGTGACGGAGTGAGCTCCCGCACTAGCCCCAGCTCTTGCCAACCTAGCAATTCGAAAGCATGCAAATGCAAGTAGATGAATAGGTACCACTTCCTGGGGTGGTAACAGCGTTCCGTGCGCGTCATGATGGCCACATGACCGCGGAAGCGTCTTCGGACAACGCTGGCTCTTCGGCTAAGAAACAGAGATGAGCACCGGCCCCTAGAGTCAGACACGACTGCACAAATGTGCAGGGGGAAACTTTACCTTTACTAATGGATGTATCAGCCCATATTTTTGCAACTTAAATATGGCAGCTCTAACATGTTACTTGTCAATGCTTGAATTAGTTGTATTTTTTTTTCCTGATGGGAGGAAGTGAAAGTGTTTATGTCATAAGCAAGATGTTTACATCATGAAAAAAACCTTTTCAAAGCTGTTCATGATATGAATTTCCAGGCATTTTTCTCCTTCCCTTTTTTGTTTCTTTTCTAAATACTTTAATGTTATATCACACTGTTGACAGCACTGTTTATGTGAGAAAGTGAGATACTGTAGATTTTTTGAAAAAAATAATAAGGCAGACATTTAAGGAAAAGATTGAAGCACATCAATTTAAAGTGAATGGCAGTTTAACCAGTTAAAAGAACTGTCATAAAACCAGCTTGGCTAAAAACAAAAAAGAAATAAAATATTTAGGAAAATAGTATCAGGAAAATATATCCCCCGAGGGGATGACTGAGTGTCTTGTTTGATCCAGATGTCAGTGTGCTGGGCTAAATCACTTTGTGAAATAGCCTCAGGATTTCTTTCCTGACTTTAATTGGACAGTTTAATATGTTAATCATGAATCAGTTATGTTCTTTTCTGCACTGCCTGCTAGAATTTGAGCTTACATAGGAACAAAGTAGAATATATATATATTGTCACATTTTTGGTGCTATTGCCAGAAACACTAAGATGGGCACACTCATTGTGTTTAGGCTGTTGGGCACATTTGGAAGTTGAAGAGCATGTTATAAAGTAGGCTGACCATATCTGGGCTGCAAAAATCTAGACAACCACCGGCGGGCAGCAAAGAGATTCTGAACAATTCTCTCTGCTGACACCTAGTGGTCATGTAGTCTTTTGCAGCCCGGATACGGTCATCCTAAATAAGCGCTCTTGCAAAGTGACTGGTATGAATAGCTTCCCTGATCACAAAATGGATCGTATTATTGGCAAGACAAGTCCAACACTGCCACTCAGGTGGGGTAAGGAGATGGAAGGAGGAGTCCATAAGTAGGTTCATGTTCAAAACCGCTAAGACCACAGATCTAAGCTTACATGTCAAGCTCTTGACAGGTGACTACACCCACAGAGGATTCTCTAACCGGATTTATTAAAAGGAACGAAGGATTAGGTTATATAAATCTCATTAGAATCCAATTTACCTCCAAGTTTACAAGGCTGGAGCTTTTTTCATCCTTTTGGTAGCCATCCTTTGATGAACAGGAGAGCTGTATCTGTTTTCCAGATAAACTAGCTGGGCATTTTGGCCTCTTGGCAAATGTCACATCAGTACTTTTTTTGGATTTGTCTCCAGGCTTTAGAGGTCTAGAAAATGGCCAGTGTATAGTACTTTCAATACACTGTCTTGACATAGTTTCTCCTTATTCAATGTGACTTCCCCCCCACCCCCACAGAAAAATTGAGTTTACAGACTATTTAGTTTATAGACACTGACCTGAATGGCTTGTTGAAGGTCTTCTTTCCTGCTATCAAATCATCCATGGTCTTTCAGATTCTTGCTAGCTCCAGTAAGCCCGTCATAACCTGTTTCAAAATACCTCTGAAGCATGATGGATTCCTAATGGCATTCTTGGACAACTTTGTATCTCCAAAGGTATGGCAAACATTGTTAAATAGGTGGACTGTTTACACGACTCTATGTGAAGAATCCATTTTTGACATCAGAGATACAGATTATGGTTTTGATAGTGATGTTATTTTTCATGTACTGACTTGCTATGATTTAGACAAATGCTAAATATGCTTCTATTAATTTTGACATTTGAAAGTTTATGACGAGCAGCCAAATTAATTATGGTCACTGATGTATTGTGTTTATTATATTATAATTTACTGTAATCAAGTGTATTTTAATTCTGTGCACTGCTTCAAATTGATAGACAATGTATAAATATTGTAAATAAACAACTGAATAATATATTTATTAATGAGTAGTCAAAGTCAAAGTGCAAGAAGATCAAACCAGTCCATACTCCAGGAAGTAAAACCAGACTGCTCACTTGAGGGAATGATATTAAAGGCAAAACTGAAGTACTTTGGCCACATAATGAGAAGACAGGATACCCTGGAGAAGAAGCTGATGCTAGGGAAAGTGGAAGGCCAAAGGAAGAGGGGCCGACCAAGGGCAAGATGGATGGATGATATTCTGGAGGTGACGGACTCGACCGTGGGGGAGCTCTGGGTGGCGACGGCCGACAGGAAGCTCTGGCGTGGGCTGGTCCATGAAGTCACGAAGAGTCGGAAGCGACTGAACAAATAAACAACAAAAAATCAAAGTCAAAAGTGGGTAATCCAAGATGCTTTTTTCTGAGTGCTGTCCTTAAGAAGTTGGAGATTCATGAGTTTCTTATCACTACAGCGCTAGTCTAGCAATTGGCTGGGAAGAGCAATTCCCAGAACGAATCTTTGCCAGATAGATAGTATAACATATAATGAAGGCATCTCACAATACATCCACTCTATTTTTCCCCGTTTTACTTTTTGTATTATTTTTGTGTCTTGATCATCCTTGCCAGATGGAACGACAAAGTAAAAATCAAATCAATGAATAATAAATCAAATACAATATTTTACACTTTGTAAAACATTGTACGTGTCCAAATCTATTAAGTTGGTTGTTTGATGCCAAGGTACAGTACTAAATTCTTCTTCTGAATTCCAGTGTGAAACCATGCCACCAATTTCAGAGTGAAATCATGCTACCAAATGTTAGTGTAAATGGTCCATGGATGTCCTAATTAATTCACATCTGGCTGCAGCTGTTCCATGGGGGTCCTGCAGAGAGAGAGAGAAAAGACCAGAAACTAGGATACTCCATAGAGTTAGCCAAACAGTCAACAGCCCATGCTCTGAACTCTGAAACTTTTTTACTCAAATAGCAGGCAGGCAGACACAGTCAGATAGATAAACATGCAACATTAAGAAACCATGCACCCTACTTTTTTTACTGTGAAAGAGGAAGTGTCTTATTTCACTAAACCCAAACCCTTGAATTCAGCCTTTTATGGAAAAAGCAAGGTAAATATTCCTTTAATCAATGGTTTCATTCCCTGAGATTTTCAAACAGGACCTGTATTGTGTTTTTTTTATGGATTTGCTAACTTGTTTGTAAGCTTTTGGCAGGAAGCAGAGCAAATATTTTTTAGAGCAAACATTCTCATCTGAAAATGCCAAAAATGACCCCCCCCCCACCCTGCAAAACCATTAGAACATGACCTGAGCCTGTGGGTGGCAGCCAATCCCTTTCTTTCCCACTCTTATTGAAAGAACTGGACACTGGAGCCAAGTAACTTACACAACCCTGGGTGGAGGGACTGGGGGCCATTTGGGACTGGATGTGATTTAACCGGGAAGAACACCAAGCGGTTTGTTAGTTAGTCTTGGATGGCAAGAGAGATGGAACGACTGAATCCACGCAGCGTTCTGGTGACCGGGTCCAATCGGGGACTTGGGTTGGAGCTGGTCAGGCAGCTGGTGGGGAAGAGCAAACCCCCCCAATGGATCTTTGCCACTTGCCGGGACCCAGCTGGACCCCGTGCCCAGGTAAAGCCTGGGATGCCTTCAGCTCTATGTGGGAAGAACAAGGACGTTTTCTCGAATGGCAGTTTATTTTATTTATTTGATTATTTAATTTCTATCCCGCCTTTATTATTTTTATAAATAACTCAAGGCGGGGAACATACCTAATACTCCTTCCTCCTCCTATTTTCCCCACAACAACAACCCTGTGAGGTGGGTTGGGATGAGAGAGAGTGACTGGCCCAAGGTCACCCAGCTGGCTTTCGTGCCTAAGGCGGGACTAGAACTCTCAGGCTCCTGGTTTCTAGCCCATTGCCTTAACCACTAGACCAAACTGGCACAAGTTAGCTTGTGTCCTAGGTGGTCATGGTGGAAGCATGATTGGGTGAGGCATGATGGAGATAAAAAAAAAAACAATACAAGTTTATTAAATGAAAATTAGTTATATTTGAAATATTTTCATGATGCTTTTCTTTGCAGAATTAGGGAGAGACGAATAGCGGTGAGGCAAATTTTCCCAATCAATTGATTGGAAGACCATTAAAAATGTTAAGTATTTTCAAGTCTTGGAATATAAAGAAGGAGCAAGATCACTTCAAAGACAAAGTGACAATGCTGTATTGAGAGTTGAAATGCTTTATAGAACTAATGTTTATCATAGTTTAAATTGGAGTAAGAAATGGATATTGATTTATGTGTATCTTTGTTGTAGAATGTTGGAAGTCATTCTGTAGTAGTTTCCTTTGTAATTTCACACCTTTTTAGTTTCCTTTTCTTTCTTTGTAGATTTTTTTTGTTTCATGCTTTTTAGATTTTATTTATATGTTAAAAAATTAATAAAGTTTTAATAAATAAAAACAAAGTGACAAAAATCACTGTCGCAGGTTTATAAGTGCTGTTATAATTAAAATACATTGCAAAACTGAAAGATCATTGCAATTTGTCAAAAGGGTAGCTGCTTTGTGCTTGGAGAGGGCAGCTTAAGAACAATACTTCATTGAAAATTTGGATAAGAGGATTTTTTTTAGGACAGGACTGGTAGGAGAGAAAATACTGTTTTAATACAGGTACACCTAACAATTGTCTCATCATGATCTGGGAATGAGATGAAGGCAATGTCATGGAGGCAACACTGGAAAAAAAAACATTACCAGAGTATGTTAATGCCACGGCTAAGTGGGAAAGGCAGTATAGTAAGTCTAAGGATTTTTCTGTCTTTCAGGACCTGAAGAATTTGGCTGACCAACACCAGCAAATTGTGATAGTTCCACTGGGTATGTATCCTAAGAATCCCATTCTTTCTTCATGGGAGGGCAAAGATCTGAAATTCAACCCCAGATTAGATTATGCTAACTAGCCATTGATATACAGTATACTAATTGGAGTAAACATAGATTGCATTATAATTGGCTGTTTAGGCAGAAATCCAGAAATGGATTTCAAAAACAGTTGGATCTGCTACCAAACAATGAAACAAATATTCTGCTAGGCAGATGCACTGGAAGGTTAATGTCCAAGTATGAACTCAGCACATTCCAACATTGGATAAACATAACGAGCAAATAGGCGCCATAACTTTCTAATCTTTTTAAAGTTATTTCATTACATCAAACCAACAAAAGACGTGGTATGCATATGCCTGTATTAACAAAGGGATGTAGCATTAAAACTGAAGAAAGGAGAAAAAAATGATATCAGACATAACAGTAAATGCTGATAATGATAAGGTAGGCAAACTTCTACATGACCTCCATGGTCTGCATAATACGCTAAGTTGTAAATCAGGGATCACAAACATTTATGGACACAGTCTTGCACAATACTCTAACTTAAACCTCCTCCTCCTCCTCCTCCTCCTTCTTCTTCATCACTCGTTGCTGAGTAAGATTGTCTTCCAAGGGTAAAATCTTAACAGTGGATCCGTAAGGGGCTGTGAAGGCCAATTCTGGATCCGCACAACCTCCCACAATGAGGGCATAGGTTTCCGGGTGGAAGACGGTCACGATGAGGGTTTGCCTGACATGCCTTCCTTTTAGCTCGTTTCTCCCTTTCTCCCTGTACTCGTGCTTCTTCAAAGTCCGTAGCGCCTTTAATAAAGGCTGACCTCCAATTGAAACGCTCATGAGTTAGGGCTTCCCAGTTCTCAATGCTGATATTACATTTTTTAAAATTAGCTTTGAGAATATCTTTGAATCTCTTTTGCTGTCCACCGATATTCCGTTTTCCATTCTTAAGTTGGGAGTAAAGTAGCTGCTTTGGAAGACGATGGTCAGGCATTCAAACAACATGGCCGGTCCAGCGAAGTTGATGTTGGATGATCATTGTTTCAGTGCTGTTGGTTTTCGCTTCTTCTAATACGCTAACATTAGTCCGCCTATCTTCCCAAGTAATTTGCAGAATTTTTCGGAGGCAGCGTTGATGGAATCTTTCAAGAAGTTGGAGGTGGCGTTTGTAGAGGGTCCATGTTTCACAGGCGTACAAAAGGGTTGGTAGTACAATGGCTTTGTAAACAAGCATTTTGGTCTCCCTGCGAATGTCCCGATCCTCAAACACTCTACGCTTCATTCGGGAGAAAGCTACACTCGCAGAGCTCAGGCGATGCTGAATTTCAGCGTCGATGTCGGCTTTTGTAGATAGATGGCTGCCAAGATAAGAAAAGTGGTCGACATTTTCTAGTATCACACCTTTAAGCTGGATTGATGGCGCTGCAGAGGGATTGGTTCGAACTTGCTGGTAAAGCACTTTGGTTTTTTTAATGTTAATCAAGAGGCCGAGCTTTTCATATGCTTCTGCAAAGATGTTTAGGATAGTTTGAAGATCTTCCTCGGAGTGTGCACAGACTACGTTATCATCAGCATATTGAAGTTCTATAACAGAAGTTGCAATTACCTTATTTTTTGCTTTCAGCCTACTAAGATTAAAAAGCTTTCCATCTGTTTGATATATAATTTCTACACCACTAGGAAGTTTCTCTTCAACAAGGTGTATAATCATAGCGATGAAGATAGCGAATAAGGTTGGAGCAATAACACATCCTTGTTTAACGCCGGATTCCACTTTAAATGGATCGCTTTGAGAGCCATTGTTATTCAGGATTGTTGCCATCATGTCGTCATGGAGTAGCCGCAAGATGTTCACAAATTTATCAGGGCATCCGATTTTCAGAAGGATGGTCCAGAGAGCAGTACGATTTACAGTATCAAAAGCTTTAGTCAGGTCAATAAACGCCATGTACAGAGGGCGGTTTTGCTCCTTGCATTTTTCTTGAAGCTGTCGTGCAGTGAAGATCATATCCACTGTTCCCCTGGAAGGGCGGAAGCCATTTTGCGTTTCAGGGAGGATGTCTTCTGATATAGATAGGAGACGGTTTGCAAGGATCCTTGCGAGGATTTTGCCTGCTGTAGCTAGAAGGGAGATGCCTCGATAGTTTCCACAGTCTGTTCTATCACCCTTTTTAAAGAGAGTGATAATTATGGCATCCCTAAAGTCTGCTGGAATCTCCTCCCTCATCCAGATTTTTTCGATGAGCTTATGAAGTTGTTGTGTAAGTTCAGGCCCGCCTTCTTTAAAGACTTCAGCAGGAATCCCATCAGGTCCACTAGCTTTGTTATTTTTCATTTGATTAGTGGCTTTACTGACTTCCTCCAAACTAGGGGGCACTGCAAGCTCATCTCTTATTTGTTTTTGCGGGATTTGCAAGAAGACTTCATCAGCCACAGTAGAGTCATGATTAAGAAGATTGTATTAATGCTCTTTCCAGCGCAGTGCAATAGATTCTTTGTCCTTTAGAAGTTTGGCACCATCTATTGAGCGTAAGGGATTTGTACCATAGTTTGTTGGTCCATAGATGGCCTTTATGGCATTAAAAAAGCCCCGTGCATCATGAGCATCTGCAAAATGTTGGACTTCTTGGGCTTTTTTTATCCACCATATGTTCTTAAGTTCTCTAGTTCTTCTTTGGACTTCTGCCTTTGCACTGGCATAGATTTTTTTCTTAACGGCACAGTTAATATCTTTTTGCCATATCCGGAAGGCTTTCCTTTTCATGTCAATAATATGTTCAATCTCACTATCGTTCTCGTCAAACCAGTCCTGATGTCTCTTAGTCTGGTATCCGATAGTTTGTTCACAGGCTGAAATAATAGAAGTCTTCAGTTTAATCCAGTGTTCCTCAACATTTTCAGGAAGTTCCATAGGCAGATGTTCCTTGAGAGTTGATTGAAAGCAAGCTCATTTAATAGAATCTTGAAGGGCCAGTGTATTCATTTTACGCCTTGGTTTTCTTCCTTGGAGCCTACGATGAGGGACAATCTTTATGGCCATCGTGGATCAAATTAATCGATGGTCTGTCCAGCAGTCATCGGCGCTCGTCATGGCTCTGGTGAGAAGTACATCACAGCGATCTCTAGCACGGACAATTACATAATCTAAAAGATGCCAGTGCTTCGACCGTGGGTGCTTCCATGATGTTTTAAATTTATTTTTCTGGCGAAAGAGTGTGTTAGTAATGACAAGGTTATGCTCTGCACATTTAGTCAGAAGTAAGATTCCATTCATGTTGCTATTGTCAACTCCTTCTTTCCCAATGAAAGCCACAAATCAAAGTCACGCCCAACTCTTGCATTGAAATCGCCCAGGAGGATAATTTTATCCTCCTTTGGTATTTCTGATAAGATGGTGTCCAGCTGGGTATAAAATTTTTTCTTGATATCCTTATCTGCATCTAGTGTTGGTGCGTAAGCACTTAGGATAGTTGCCTGTTGGTTTTTGGCGAGTTTTATTCGGAGAATTGAGAGTCGTTCGTTAATGCCAGTGGGAACTTCTGACAAGAGCTTCACAAGGTCGTTTTTGATAGCAAAGCCTACCCCATGTATTCGTCGTTCTTGTTCAGGCAGTCCTTTCCAAAAGAAGGTATAACCTCCTTTTTCTTCCTTCAATTGTCCTTCTCCTGCTCTTTGAGTTTCTTGGAGTGCTGCTATATCAATATTAAAACGTCTCAGCTCCCTTGCAATAATGGCAGTCCTACGTTCAGGGCGTTCACTATCCATATTGTCTTGCAGTGTCCGTATATTCCATGTTCCAAAATTCATATGTCTTTTACGACCGCTAGATGGTGACCTTAAACCAGATCATTTGTGAATCACACCAGAGTCGGTTTCTCAGCAAAGCATGCCTTAAGTAATGTTTACTTAAGTTTACATTTACTTAAGTTTACTTCGTGCAATGTTTCCTCTCAGCTTCTTAAATTCCTTACTGGATTCCCATCAATGAACATTTCAAAAATTATCAATTGACCACATTTCTCTGCAGTATTGAGACTAATCTCACCTTTAAAAGAATTCAACAAAATACTGGTAAATTCAGAGGGTTGAAACTTTGTGTGGTGTACAGAGCCGGATATGGAATAATGTGCATTTATTTTCCTTGCTGTAGACACTTGTGATCCATCCAGCGTTAAGGCTGCTGCAGCCAAAGTTACAGAACATCTAAAAGGGGCCGGATTGAACCTGCTGATTAACAATGCTGGGATTTTAAAACTGAGGACCATAGAGACGGAAACGTCAGAGAACATGTCTGAGGTGTACAAAACCAACGTCATTGGGCCCATGATAGTCAGTCAGGTAAGGATACTGTATGGCAGAGCTTTCCAAACTGTGTGTTGGGACACGTTAGTGTGTTGGCTGCAGTGTCTGGGTGTGTCACTGCCTCCGAGCCCTGCCAGGATTCCGCGCAGGTCCTAGTGCCTGCCTTGTGCCGTGCTGCCTCCAAACCTGCTGTGATTCCGCGCAGGTCCTAGTGCCTGCCTTGTGCCCTGCTGTAAGAGTGTGTCGCGAAATGATGCCCTGCTGTAAGAGTGTGTCACAAACTGATGCATGTCTAAAAAGTGTGTCACCAACATGGAAAGTTTGGAAAGCTCTGCTGTATGGTCCCTTTATGTGGGAAAATTAGCTATTTGGATGGAAGGGTTCTGCAAAACAGATGTTGGCTAGTTTGGAATTTTTCCTGGACTAAAAAAACTCTATGTTGATGCTGGATTTTGTCCACTGAACTGACTGGGCCACTCACTCCCTCTCAGCCCAAGAACCTACCTCACACGTTTGTGAGGTTATAAGGCTAAACCATGAGCCCTTAAACATGGGATATAAACACATGGAATAAAAAATTGCCCCTTAGTTGCACAAGCAAGAGACTTTTGATAGGCTATGGATATAGTAAGGATAAAAAGATCATGTTGGTTGAAACAGGGATGTAAGTGGGGTCTGTTTGATCAGGCTACAGCACACTCCTGACATTTCTTGGTGAGCAACTGCTGGATTCTTTTGGACCTTTGCATCAGTTAAGAGATGCCCCAGGCCCTCTTTGCAGAGGGGGTGGGTGCCCTTCATTTTTTTCCTTCCCTTCTCCAGGCGTTCCTATCTTTGCTGAGGAAAGCGTCTCAAGAAAGTTCTCAGAAAGGCATGAGCTGCAGCAAAGCTGCCATCATCAACATAACTAGTGAGTGTGGCTCCATCACGAACCTCTTTGCCTGGAATCTTCATGAGGTGATCTCTTATCGTTGCAGCAAGGTATGGACAAGCTGATAAGAATTTCAGTTTCACATTCAATTAGTTTCATCCTAAATGCCTATCAGATCCATGGGTAAAATCTGTGAAAACCAAGCCTCTGGATGCCTACTCACCTAAGTTCATAATATACAAGTTATTGGTCAACATGCCATTTTTCAGAGCAAGAGATGCTTCCTATTGTGTAGAAATTGTGGGCCCCTCCTGAGAAATAAGTTACAGGTAGTCCTCGACTTATGACCACAATTGGGACCGGAACTTCCATTGCTAAGTGAGGCAGTCATTAAGTGAGTCACGCCCGATTTTATGACCTTTTTTGTCGCAGTCATTAAGCAAATCACCACAGTTGTTAAGGGAATCATGTGGTTGTTAAGTGAATCTGGCCTCCCCCATTAACTTTGCTTGTCAGAAGCCAGCTGGGGAGGTCACAAATGGCGATCACGTGACCCTGGGACGCTGCAACCATCGTAAATACATGACGGTTGCCAAGCGCCTGAATTTTGATCGTGTGACTGCAGGGATGCTGCAACGGTCATAAGCGCGAGGACTGGTCGTAAGTCACTTTTTTCAGCGCTGCCGTAACTTTGAACAGACACTAAACAAATGGTCGTAAGTCGAGCACTACCTGTACCCATATGCTGGTCATCAAGTCTGTCCTTCATTTCATTCATACCATTTTAGCCTGATACCGTACCATCCCATGTCTGACACCAAATGTGGCAGGGTCACACTTAAGCTATGGGGGAAACCACAGATCAGAAGACCGCTTTGCTTTTCCTTTCTGAGCTACAAACGGAGCAGTAGCACAATTCCTTCTCTCGCCCTTTCCTTTGGGGATTGAGAATCCCGTTCTTGTTATCCAGGGCTTAATGTTCTTTTAGCATACACTTGGCCCTACATTTTTATCCGCCCTCTTCTCTGGTATTTTAGTAGGTTCTTCGGCAGGTTGGAGTTGCCTGATAATTCTTCCTTTTACTAATATGTCTATGCAGGTTCTCAGTCATCCAGGTGGAATTTTTACTAAGTTGCTTCTCGGCCCTTATCAGTCTGTAGAAGGGAGGGGGAAAGCAATTACTCACTGCTGGCCAGTGTCTCTGGAAGGCTTGTGAGCCTGTTAGGCTCTGCTACTTCTCACTCCAGCTGTGTCAGCTTCAGAGTCTCATTGCTCACTCCATCAGACCGTTGAGGTTCAGTTTCGCCTGCTCCGGGCACGGGTGGCATCTCCTTCAGCTCTTCAGCTCAGTTCCCTTTCTCTCTTCCATCAACACCCACACCCTGTTCCTTCAGGGCTCCTCTTTCGTCTCTCTGCAGTACAGGTGTGGCCCTCTGATCCCTTAAAAGTCCCACGGGATACAAAACCATAAGGAAGGACAACTCACGTTAGCAACTTTTAGTTTTTCCTTCGACAGGTTTGAGTGTGTGTGTGGAGGGGAAGACTGGATGCAATCCAACTGCGCATGTTTCCAGCAAGAACCAAGCAATACCCAATTTGTTCTTTCTAAAGTGAGGTCATAGAAAGGGAATTCAGCCCCCGGCCCACACCAACACCTCTCTAAAATCCCATAAAGTTACGTTCCAAAGCAGGAAATAAAAAAGTCTAAAGAGTCTACTGCTGTGGAGATGGGCGGTGATAAATCTGAATAATAAATAAATAAACAAACAAACAAATAAATAAATAAATAAATAAATCGTTATGATGGTTTATAACAGGGCTTTCCAAAGTTTTCCCGCGGCGACACACCAACCGCCGTTGGTGTGTCGCCGCAGGAAAACCCGGAAGAGTGCGGCAGCGCGCAAAAACCCGGAAGCGCTGCTGCCGCTTTCAGGTTTTTGCATGCCGCCGTTGGTGTGTCCCCGTGGGAAAACCCGGAAGCGCTGATGATGATCAGCGCTTCCGGGTTGTGTGGCGACACACCAGACTGTGCGTGGCGACACACTTTTGTGTCGCGACACACAGTTTGGAAAGCTCTGGTTTATAAGGTTTGCCTTCTTAAGAATGGTGAAAATAGTGTAACAAATACAGCAATGAGTGCCTTAAACTTGGCAGAAACTTAAGGCACACCAGTTACCTGTAAAGCACTGTAACTGTCAGGGAGATACAGGACAGCGGTGGGAGGAGCTCCCTCAAGGAAGGGAAGCGCGTGCGCAGTTCTGAAGCTTTGGCCTTGTCTCCCAAACACCTCCGGAAAGCCCCGCCCCAAGCCTGGACTTATGTCTCTGGGATTCTTCAAGCCATTTTAGTTTAGCAGGATTCTGTAAGTAGGAGGGTAATAAACACTAGAGACTCAATTCCAAGCCTCGGTGTTATTTCTACACCTACACCAGGACAGTAACAAACACATTAACAGTATTAGTAGATAGTGGGAATGTTTTCTTAAGCTGTCAAGGTAAAAACAAAATCTTTGAAATTTTATATAAATTGTCACAGCTTACAACAAAAGGTATTAAAATCTCCTTCCTTCCTTCCTTCCTTCCTTCCTTCCTTCCTTCCTTCCTTCCTTCCTTCCTTCCTTCCTTCCAAGGAGGGGATGGTGAACTGTGATGCCAACAGGCAGGCATTTGGGGGTGCTGAAGATACTTCCAGATGTGCTATCAAATATGAACTTGGGGAGAGTCATTAGCTTTCCCTCCAGAACACCCTTCACCAAATAAGGGCAGAGAACATGTACTTAGTAGGTTCAATTAAGTTTCTGAACAGACATTCTCCTCCTTCTGTCAATCAACATTGAATCACAACCTAGAGGAGTAAGTGAGACATACCTGGAAGGACAGAGTAGGAAGAGATGATAGCACATCCTTACCAATACAACACATGAATGTTCTGGTCTTCTGCAGGCCTGGAAGGGGGGGGGGGGTTCAACATATTGCCTAAGCCAGCCTTTCAGCTACAGAAGCCACTTTTGAACAGGCTGGCATCTTAGAGCACTCAGGTGAACCTTTTATTTATCTTCCCCTTCCCTGTCTCCTTCACAGTCTGCTCTGAATATGCTCACTCGATGCCAGTCCCTGCACTTTGCCAAAGATGAGATCTTGTGCATTACGTTGCATCCTGGATGGGTACAGACTGATATGGGAAATGAACTGGTAAGTGAATTGGAGAAAAAAAACAAGCTTCATACAGCAGCCAGAAAAAACAACAAGAATAGTTGGACTAGAAGTGGAACATTCTGAAGAACTCCGGAACTTTTTGTTCCCTCTGGACTATACCATACCTGCTGCTTCTCCTGGGGGCTGTTTGGTGGTTTCTGGAAATAAATTCCCTGAACTGGAAGCATTCCTAGGGTTTCTGGGGGTACTCCAGACCCCAAAGAGGCCTGTTTCATTGGAACACTATGTGTGGAACACCTTGGACCATTTGAAGTTTGGAAAATGTATTTCCTGAAACAGCCAAACATCCCCTGTAATGTCATGGCCCCAAAGGAAACGGAATATTCCAGAGTTCTCCAGAATGTTCCATTCCCAGATCAACAAATTCTGCACATCCCTACCAGTAAATTTATTTAATTGTCTCAGGTAATGCTGGAGTAAAGATCAGTATAATAAAAATAATAAAGAGGTTTGCTGCAGCATGAAGACTAAATCTGCTTCTAGACAAAGATTTTATTGTGCAATTTCTATATTGAATCTATAGAAGATGCAGATGGCATCATTTTCCATTTGTCACTCTCCTTAATGTTTTTCTACTACTTCTTTAGCACTTTTAAGAACAAAATGACTTAATTCCCACGTTATTATCTCTGATCTGTAGTACTAGAAGTTGTCGGCATGGCACCTGTGCAACAGTTATTGCAACGTTTTGAATGGCCACCAAGCTTTGAACTGCCACAAAAATTGTGTTTTTCCAGCATTATAATATATTAATAGCCCTTCTGAAATGAAAAAGGAATTAATTAAAGTTTTGGTATGTCAGAAATGGTCAGGGCAGCATCTCCCTAGGCTTGGCTGATCTCAAAATACACTAAACTGGGTTTGATTAGTACTTGGGAGGGAAATCACCACAAAATCTCAACGACTGTGGTTGGTGCAACATAGTCAAGTGCAACTTAGCCTCTGGGTTGTGCAAATCCACTCACAGTGAGCCTTTGTGATATAATCTGTAACTGTCCCAAATTGAGTCAATAGAATCCAGAGTAGTTCTGTTAACTAAGGACATGACATGCAAGCAAGACTGTTAATGTGCTGGTGGTCATTCTCAAAAGATAACGAACAGGATTCTCCTTTCCAAAAGCTCTCCTGTTTCTTCTTCTTGTTTCTTCAGCAAGACTTGCCCTTTGATATAATCTCCCCTTTGCGGGGAGATGGGCGGTAATAGAAATGTAATAAATAAGTAAATAAATAATTTCATTTTTTATAATGTTTTCTTGCAAATATAAGGGGGCGTGGTGGCTCAGCGGGTAAGACGCCAGGCTTGTCGATCGGAAGGTCGCAAGTTTGGAGGTTCGAATCCCTAGCCCTGCGTGATGGAGTGAGCTCCCGCACTCGCCCCAGCTCTTGCCAACCTAGCAATTTGAAAGCATACAAATGCGAGTAGATAAATAGGTACCACTTCAGTGGGATGGTAACAACGTTCCGCGTGCGTCATGCCGGCCACATGACCGCAGAAGCATCTTTGGACAACACTGGCTCTTCAGCTAACAAACGGAGATGAGCACTGCCCCCTAGAGTCGGACACGACTGTGCAGGGGAAACCTTTACCTTTACCTTGCAAATATAGGTTTGATATATACTGTATTAAACTAACTGGTTTGAATTTTCCTGGAACCTTCCTGGGTTCCCTTCTGAAAGTTGGCTTCCCATCATCTGCTGGAAAACAGAATCTGGGTAGAATCTCAATCAAGAATGATTCTCTGGTTCTGGCGTCCTTGGCTGTTATGGACTTCGCTGTCAGTTGATGTTACCTTAGTTTTTAGACTTTTTTCACCATGAACTTCCTTCACCCCTTGCCTATTCTTTTTCCAGGGAACACCCCCACTGACGATGGAGCAGAGTTTGCGGGCCATTATGCACACACTTGCCCGTCTCTCTGAGAAAGATCAAGGCACGTTTGTTAACTGGGAAGGGAATCGCCTTCCCTGGTGAGGCCACCAAGGGTCTTCTTCTCTGCACTGCAGGACAACGTTCTCATCAAGGGCAGTGCAGCTTCCTATTTTCAGTGTTAAATATACCCTGCTCTGCTGCATGTACTCCAACTCTTGCTCGCTTCAGCTGCTCTGTCTGAGGCCCAAAAAACCTTGCTCAGCCAGGCTGTTTCAGGCTGCAGGTCTCAACCATCTGTTTGGACACTTCTAGGTCTCATTGGCAGCATTCGGCAAAGCATCGATTTCTTCCCATGCTGTCTTGCAAGCTGAAGGGGATTCCCACCCCCCCCAGATCTCTAGAATTTAAACCATAGGGATGGGAGACCCCTCTGACTCAATTTCAAATGGGAGGGATGTTTTGGAAAGGGTACCCATGCCAGAGTGAAGCCCTAGAGCAGAGAGGCAGATCAGAAAAAGGGAAATGGTTGGAGTGAGCTCCCAGGGCTACAAGCTGGCATGGGTTCACATCTGGTCCATGCAAATGCCATCTTTGCTGTCATGCTGGTCTGCTCTGTTGAATGAAAAAGCAAAAGCTTTGTTCAAGAAATCCTTTAAAAACACAGCCATTTTTGTATCCATTTTGAATGCAATATAATACACCTTTAAACGGAGATGAGCACCGGCCCCTAGAGTCGGATACAACTGTGCAGGGGAAACTTTTACCTTTTTACCTTTTAATGTAACCTGAACAATTAGTTCCTTAAAGGCTTTTTCTTTTGGTACAGAAATGCCATCTAATACTCTATTGGCAATTGTATCTAATCAATTCTTTTTCTTTCTGCAAAAAACACTTTATCTTAGAGCAACTATGACCTAACACAATTTTTTTTGCATCTAACTTTCTTAAAATATACTAATTTTTCTTTCGAAAACTCAAAGAGAGTGGTGTTATCCCATGAAAAAGAAAAGAAAAAAAATCAAAACCCTTGTTTGGATAATTTCTTGAATTGTTGTTGTTTATTCGTTCAGTCACTTCCGACTCTTCTTGTTTGGATAATTTCTTGAATAGATCCAGGCAGAATGACAACCGAACCTGGATGAGGTGTTGAGTTTTCCAGAACTCCACACACTAAGATGAACAACTTTGTTAGTGAAAAATAATGGGCAGCAACAGACTCTATAGATGGTTGTCATCTGGAACATTTTATACTTCCAGTATATTGTTCTATTTTGTTAAGATTATACTGCATGAATTAAAATAAAAATGATTAAAAATCTTTCTTTTGTTAATGATAAATTGTCAATTAATTAAGAATCATTGGCCAAGGAAGGAAGCTACCAGTAGTGGCTTTAAAGTTTTTGAAATGCTGGGCAAAGGAATCATTGGGAATCCCCATGAAAGGAGTCTGTAGCTTGAATCATGTCAACTGGATTTCTATTTTCTTAGTGGAAACGTTTCGCTCCTTATCCAAGGAGCTTCTTCAGTCTGAGCAAAATTGCTCAGACTGAAGAAGCTCCTTGGATAAGGAGCGAAACGTTTCCACTAAGAAAATAGAAATCCAGTTGACATGATTCAAGCTACAGACAATTCCACCTGGATGACTGAGAACCTTCATAGACCCATGAAAGGAGATTTATCTGCTATGAGCAACTTATGAGTTCTGATGAATCTGATTCTTTTCTAACTTTTCTCAATTCATCACATAAATGAAAGGAAACAATAAAAAGTTATCTTCTTGATCATGTGTCTTTATGATGAAGACAGGATAAAGTCTTCATCTTTATCTGATGTCATTAGAGAATCCAAAACAATAATTCAGTTTACTGAAATGAAATGCTTTGATACTTTTCGGAGAAAAGTCAGCATAATCTAACTCTTTTCAATTATATTTTTATTTGAGATCAAAGCTAATCAATAAGCATTCTTGTGATATAGAAAAGCATAGATGACTTTTTATAATTTTCCATTTTCAAACTGATGCCTGATCACCCACCGGGGTACAGTGAGAAGATTGTGAAGTACACACTATACTCCTAAAAGATTGGATATAAACCTTGAATGTTACACTTCAATTGAATGTATGCCAAGAATCTGTGCATTTTATTACATAATTGAAAGAAATTCTTGACTTCAGTCATTTCCCTGGCAGGATCAATGTCTCCCTCAAAGGGTTCCGATACAGTTTTGCAACCCATTTCAATGCTTTCGATACTGATTTTTGCTAATGAATTAAACCAACTCCACCATTGTTTAAATCTTTCAATTAACAGAGCTGTTGTTTTATCCATCAAATAACTGTTCTTTTGTATTTAAGGCCTTTGGAGTGATTGGGTTTATATTACTTATTACAACATAAGTATATTCATACATACCTACATTCAATGTGAAAATTGTCTTATGGATCAAGTATGGGTTTTTCTACCCTCCACAGATCATTACCTAATGGTAGTGAAAGGGCTTGTACATTCCAATGGTTCCATGAGCTACACTGTTGGAAGTGTAGGACTGTACACTGTCCTTTTTTCTCTAAGTGGACCAGCTTTAATCAACTGCCTTTTCCCAGATGCTTTGGCCAAACGGCTGAGTCTGAAGTTCATGTGTCATGGAGTTTAATCAGGATGATGTAGCTATATTGCATCACTCCCATGTTCAGGGCTACATTCACACTGATCAAGCTCGTGTCTCAACTGCACCTTTAGTCTCTTCTCCATGAGAAGATACGTTTCCGCTTCTTGAAGTTCTAGAGGACCAACGCTCCTAATTGCATTATGGAAGGCAGCTTGGCTGCTTGTTTGCCTCTGATCCTCTTGTTGCCCTCACTTTGTTCCTTTCTTTGCTCCCCCAAACCAAGAATGACATTATGCCATTTGAGTATTTTGAAAAAGAGAGAGAGTTCTGGGTGGTTTGAAAGCCTACACCAGTATAATCTGGAGCAGGGTTTCTCTGCCAGGGTTCTGCGGAACCCTCGGGTTCCATGAGAGGTCACTAGGGGTTCCCTGGGAGATCACAATTTATTAAAAAAATTATTTCAAATTCAGGCAACTTCACATTAAAAAGGTAAGTTTCATTCTTTATTTTTAGTTTAAGAACACTGTTAATGCATATATACAGGCCTACCCATGAAATGAATATAATATTTTTTTTTTAACTTCTGGACTATATTGAGCCTGAATGTGCAGGGGTTCCCCAAGGCCTGAAAAATATTTCAAGGGTTCCTCC
The DNA here is from genome assembly GCA_023362775.1 of Charina bottae. Classification (NCBI taxonomy): domain Eukaryota; kingdom Metazoa; phylum Chordata; class Lepidosauria; order Squamata; family Charinaidae; genus Charina; species Charina bottae. Next base: position 14,152,543 of record JALMGJ010000015.1, read on the forward strand.
AGGGTCAAAAGGTTGAGAAAGGCTGATCTGGAGGGTTTACCTATTGAAAGGAGGCAGCATCGGACAACATCACTCAAATATAGAATGTACAAAAGGAGAATATCTAGATAACATTCTTACCTTTTTACATACTTTATAAATTTCCATGATGTTAATTACACATACATGTGTATTTATTATTCATTTACATTCATGCAGATTCTATGAAGTTGCACCAAGCAACCTTTTCGTTCTTTCATAAAGAAGAGTATCAGACATAGTAAACAGCAACAAGATCAATTGCCATTGAGCTTTCAAGTTCATAAATTCTTGGTGTAAGCTTACACAATACTCACAATAGCAGGTGTGCCCTGTCAAATATGAATACATAATTGGTTTTAGGTCTACAGTATGTGTCTATACCTGCTGTTAATGCATAGACAGGATTGAGTTGATCTTCCATCCTCTGAGCTTCAAGAAGAAGAAGCGGTCAAAAGAGGTGAAGCAAGAAACCTTCGGGTGGGCCTACAGGAACCTAAGATACTGAAGAAAACATGGCCAGAGTTTTTAGTTTCAATTTTCACCTAGCCTCAATCATCCTGGATTTAGGGGCGTGCGGTTGGGCATATATTTTATGGAGCAGAGTTTGCCAGCTGCCCTGCACACACTTGCCCACCTCTCTGAGAAAGAGCATGGCGGATTTGTTAACTGGGAAGGGAATCGCCTTCCCTGGTGAGACAACCAGTAGTCTGCTGCTCTGCACGGCAGGACAACATTCTCATCAAAGACATTACAGCCTCTGTCTCCAATGCTAAGCATATTCTGCTCTGCTGCAATTACAGTTGCTCCCAGCTGTTTTATTGGATGCCTATAAAACCTTGCTCGGCCATGCTCTTCCAGGAGGTCTCAATGATGCTTTGGGATGATTTGAGATGTCACTGGCTGCACAGTAACCATTCATTGCTGTCAGTAGAACGTGCATTTCTTCCCATGCTGTTTTGCAAGCTGAAGAGAAACTCTTCTTCTAGAGCTCTAGAATCTAAACCATACACTTTGCCCTATCCACCCATGGAGGCTCCTTTTCTCCGACTCCACATCTGGGGAAGTGGGTCTTGAGTTGGACTGCATGTTCTGTTGCAAAAAGTCCAAAGGTTTCCTCTCTCCCCAACCAGGACCAATAGTGATGGGAGATTCCTGTAACTCAATTTCAAATGGGAGAGTTGTTTTGGAAAGGGTACCCATGCCAGAGTGAAGCAGAGAGACAGATCAGAAAAAGGGAAATGGTTGGAGTGAGCTGCCAGGGCTACAAGCTGGCATGGGTTCACATCTGGTCCATGCAAATGCCATCTTTGCTGTCACACTGGTCTGCTCTGTCGAATGAAAAAGCAAAAAGTTTTGTTCAAAAAATCCTATACAGCCATTTTTGTTTCAGTTTTGAATCTGCCACAAATTTAATAGATCTTTAATGTAACCTAAACAATTGGCTGTAAAAATGCTTATTTTTGTACAAAATAGCCATCTAATACTCTTTTTAATAGGCAGTTTTATCTAACCAATTATTTTTCTTTCTGCAAAAAACTCTTGGAGCAACTATGATCCAACTCAAATCTTTTTGTATCTGACTTTCTTGAAATGTACTAATTTCTACTTAGTATGTACAAAAGGAGAACATCTAAACAACAAATACCGTTTTACATACTGTATACATTTCCATGATGTTAATTAAACATACATGTGTCTTTGTTATTCATTTACATTCATGCAGATTCTATGAAGTTGCACAGAGCAACCTTTTTGTTCTTTCATAAAGAAGAGTATCAGGTATAGTAAACAGCAACCAGATCATTAGTTACACCAAGCTCTTGGTATAAGCCAGAGCTTTCCAAACTGTGTGTCGGGACACGTTAGTGTGTTGGCTGCAGTGTCTGGGTATGTCGCAGCTGCTGCTGCCTCCGAGCCCTGCCAGGATTCCGCGCAGGTCCTAGTGCCTGCCTTGTGCCTTGCTGCCTCCAAACCTGCTGTGATTCCACGCAGGTCCTAGTGCCTGCCTTGTGCCTTGCTGCCTGCAAACCTGCCCTGCCAGGATTCCGCGCAGGTCCTAGTGCCTGCCTTGTGCCCTGCTGTAAGAGTGTGTCGCGAAATGATGCATGTCTAAAAAGTGTGTCACCAACATGAAAAGTTTGGAAAGCTCTGGTATAAGCTTACACAACACTCACAATAGCAGGTGTGCTCTGTCAAATATGAACACATAATTACAGTATGTGTGTATACCTGCTGTTAATGCATAGACATGATTGAGTTGATCTTCCATCCTCTGAGCTTCAAGAAGAGTTCAAAAGAGGTGAAGCAAGAATCACTCTGGGTGGGCCTACGGGAACCTAAAATACTGAAGAAAACATGGCCAGGCAATTTGGATGCAGAAGATTTTTTTAAAAAAACTATTGAGTTTTAATTTTCACCTAGCCTCAATCATCCTGGATTTAGGTATGTGCAGTTGTGCACACATTTTCTGGTCTTCTTTAATACGCTATTGAGAGACAGAAGAAGAATGCTGCTTGGGTTGGCTGCCTGGCTATCGGCTGACAGTACTGTTTGAGAACATTGAGTGTGGTATCTACCAGGGCCATCTTCTAGAATAGGACTGAAGACATGATGTTGTCATGATTCTGGCAAGTTCTTCGGGGTTGGTTCCACCAGTAGAATTCCAGCCTAAGGGATGAGAAAAAGCTTGTCTGAAATACCATAGAAAGAAATATACAGAGTAAATAATAGTGGCATTCCTGGATTCATGAGCCAGTTTGGTCTAGTGGTTAAGGTGCTGAGCTAGAAACCAGGAGGCTGTGAGTTCTAGTCCCACCTTAGGCATGAAAGCCAGCTGGGTGACCTTGGGCCAGTCCCTGTCTCTCAGCCCTAGGAAGGAGCCAATGGCAAACCAGGAGACTGAGAATTCTAGTCCCGCCTTAGGCATGAAAGCTGGCGGGGTAACCTTGGGCCCGTCCCTCTCTCTCAGCCCAACTCACCTCACAGGGTTGTTGTTGTGGGGAAAACAGGAGGAGGAAGGAGTATTTGGTATGTTCGCCACCTTGAGTTATTTATAAAAATAATAAAGGCGGGATAAAAAAATAAAATAAAAATAAATAACTTTCTCTTCCAAAGGGTGTGGCAACCTTTACCAAATAGGTGATGTTTGTTCAGCCCGGTATGGTAGTTTCAAAGTTGACATTGCAGACAAAAAACAAGTGGTGATTTTGATAGAACTTGCCATGGCATTGCTCCTTGGAAATAATGCAGGCACCTGCTAACTATACAGTACTTCTAACTAAATATATACAGTAAACCAATAATTAAATGACATATTTAACAATGGGTAGTGTGAAGCTATTTTTTCTCAGTGCCTGCTTTCTCAGTATATCCTTTTTGTACCTGAATTATCCTCCTCCAATGGAAGTTCTTGGGGGTTGGCTCCAGCAGTAGAATTCCTGCTCAAGAGGAGAAAAAGCTTGTTTGGATTATTTTGAAATACCATGGAAGCAAAAGATATACCTAATAGCATTCCTGGATAACTTTCTCTTCCAAAGGGTGTGGTTACCAAATAGGGGAAGTTTGTTCAATTCAATGTGGGAGTATCAAAGTTGACACTCTAGTCAAAAAACAAGTTATGATTTTGATAGAACTTACAACATTATTCATAACATTATTCATAACATAACAGTGTTCCGCGTGCATGCCGGCCACATGACTGCGGAAGCGTCTTCGGACAACGCTGGCTCTTCGGCTAACAAACGGAGATGAGCACCGGCCCCTAGAGTCGGACACGACTGCACAAATGTGCGGGGGGAACCTTTACCTTTACTACAACATTATTGCTCCTTGGAAATAATTTGGCCACCTGCTAAATTCACTTATAATAAAGGTTACATTTAAGAGCCCCAGATAGAGCAACCAAATTAATTTTGATTCCTGTTGTATAGTCTGTTTTATTATCTTGTATTTTATTGTAATCCAATACATTTTAATTCTATACACTGCCTAGAAATGACAAGTGGCACATAACTATTTCGTATAAACCAATAACTAAGTAATACTGTATATTTAATGTTGGGTAATGAGAACTTTTTTTTCAGTGCTTTCTTTCTAGTATGTCCTTTTTGTATCTTAATCATCCTTCTCCAATGGAAATTTAATAAATGAATAGTACAGAATATGAAATAAAATTTTCAAACTTTATAAAACTTTGCAAAAGGGCTTAAATTCAGATTTGTTGGTTGGTTTATTTGCTGAGACTTATTTGCTGCTGAAATCACAAGCAAGCCAGAAACTCTTGGTTATATGTTGCCAAGCTTTGGTACCAATTCTCCTGCTAAGGGTCAAATCAAATTTAAGTGTCAATGTCCATAGAAGTCCTTGTTGTTTATTCGTTCAGTTGCTTCCGACTCTTCGTGACTTCATGGACCAGCCCACGCCAGAGCTTCCTGTCGGCCGTCGCCACCCCCAGATCCCCCAAGGTTGAGTCTGTCACCTCCAGAATATCATCCATCCATCTTGCCCTTGGTCGGCCCCTCTTCCTTTTGCCTTCCACTTTCCCTGGCATCAGCATCTTCTCCAGGGTATCCTGTCTTCTCATTATGTGGCCAAAGTACTTCAGTTTTGCCTTTAATATCAAAGGCCTACCCTTCATCAATTCTCATCTGGTTGCAGCTATTCCATCAGAGTCCTGCAGAAAGAGAAGAGAGATGAGAAATTGGAACACTCTGTGGAGTTAGCTGAGCGTGGAGTTAGTTGTTTGGTCTCCACTCCCGAACTCCTTTCTACTCCAACTGATGGATACAAGATTTGAAGGGAGGGGTAATATTAGGAAACAGCTCTTTGGATCTTTTCTCACTTGACCAGGCACCCCCTCTTTTTGGTAGGAAGGCAGGATATGTCTTCCTTCACTGAAGTAGAAGTCCATTTCACAAGCCTTTCATGGCAAAAAAGAGGCGTTTCATACATACCTTCCAACCTACCCATCTGTATCTGAGGGTAAATATTACTTTAATCCATAAAGCATTGAAATTTCAGGTTTTCAGGCTAGAACTGGTTTGATGGACTTGCTAATTGGTTTGAAAGCTTTTCTTCATGGCAAAAAACAGAGGAGACATTATTTGAATAAAAGAACATTTACACTGAAAATAGAAGAAGAGAAACAGCTGCTTAGGAAAAAAAAATCCCTGCAGCAAGATCTGAGAAAACCTTGTGGGCCTTTGCCAAATCCCTCCTTTCTTATTCTCTTCAGAGTATTATTTGCTTTCTGAGGCAGGAACCAAGCAACTTACATAACATGGGTGGAGGGACTTGGAACAGGCTGGGTTGTAACAAGATTTAAGAAAGTGCACAAAGCGGTTTGTTAGTTAGGTCTGAGCTGGCAAGAGAGATGGAACGACTGAATCCACGCAGCGTTCTGGTGACCGGGTCCAATCGGGGACTTGGGTTGGAGCTGGTCAGGCAGCTGGTGGGGAAGAGCAAACCCCCCCAATGGATCTTTGCCACTTGCCGGGACCCAGCTGGACCCCGTGCCCAGGTAAAGCCTGGGATGCCTTCAGCTCTATGTGGGAAGAACAAGGACGTTTTTTCGAATGGCAGTTTATTTTATTTATTTGTTTATTTAATTTCTATCCCGCCTTTATTATTTTTATAAATAACTCAAGGCGGGGAACATACCTAATACTCCTTCCTCCTCCTATTTTCCCCACAACAACAACCCTGTGAGGTGGGTTGGGATGAGAGAGAGTGACTGGCCCAAGGTCACCCAGCTGGCTTTCGTGCCTAAGGCGGGACTAGAACTCTCAGGCTCCTGGTTTCTAGCCCATTGCCTTAACCACTAGACCAAACTGGCACAAGTTAGCTTGTGTCCTAGGTGGTCATGGTGGAGGCATGATTGGGTGAGGCATGATGGAGATAAAGAAATACAAGAGTTTGTAAAGCGAAGACTGGTTGTGTTTAAAATGTTTTAATGATGCTTTTCTTTGAAGAATTAGGGAGATATGAATAGCGTTGAGGCTAATTTCTCCAGTCAATTGATTGGAAGATCATTACAAAGTTTACATATTTTTAAACCTTGAGATATGAAGAATCCAAGTTAAGTAATCATTTTGTCACAGGATTAGAAAGGCTACTCTGGTTGAAATATATATTTAAAAAGGTAGAGGAGGAACACCACTGATACTTATCCAAGGCATAATCAGTGTGAGCTCCCGCACTCGCCCCAGCTCTTGCCAACCTAGCAATTCAAAAGCATGCAAATGCAAGTAGATGAATAGGTACCACTTCGGTGGGAAGGTAACAGCGTTCCGTGTGCGTCATGCCGGCCACATGACCGTGGAAGCGTCTTCGGACAACACTGGCTCTTCGGCTAACAAACGGAGATGAGCACCGGCCCCTAGAGTCGGACACGACTGCACAAATGTAGGGGGGGAACCTTTGCCTTTTTAATCAGTGTTTATTGCCTTCAGAATAATACTTTCCGTACATCTGGGTAAGAGATGTTTTAAGACAGGTCTGTGTCGGATGGAGAAATGTTCCAGATTTGATTAACTGAAGTTTTTCACAACTGGGCTAGGACTCCCCGTGGAGAGAAAAATCAGTCACAAGAATAAAAGTCAGCATGAGATTTTTTTGTAGGGCGCTTTTATAAGGCTTTACTGACGCATTGCTTTTAGCCCTAGGTGAGAATGGAACCCATGTGGAATTTAATCCTCTCCTGTTTTTTCTTCTTACCCCATTTCAAATACGCCATTTGCAGAATGTGCTGCTCCAGCCTAAGGACTTTTTCTCAGGATCAACTTAGAATGCTTCCCCTATCCCTGAAGTCACCGAAAACAGTGTTGTTGTCCTTTTTCAGTTCTTCAGTCACTTCTGAGCCTTTGTGACACAATGGACACCATTTACCAGCCTTGCTTCTCAGGAAGGGCCTCCCTGAGATCTTGTAAGGTCATCCTTGTAGCGCCCGTGATATTATTTGGCCACTTTGTTTTCTGTTGGACTCCTCAACTGCCTTCAAATGTTCTGAGCATCCGACCAGTTTTATTCCTTAAGTCTTCCTTGCTTCCAGCAGGCAACGTGAGATCATCAGCATGAACTTACCAATGTTTCTCCCAGTATTTTCTCTTTCTTCTAGCCTGGTCTAGCATTTCTCGTGATATTTTCTACAGATAAATTGTTCGCTAGCCTCCATATTCTTCAGCACATATATACACGTTTTGGAGTGTTCCCCCCCCAAGGGTATAGCTCATGGTAGCATTGGGTTGCATAAGCCTCTTCACAATTAGAAGATAAAATCCCTAAAGGGGATAGAAAACTATTAATAAGAGTTGTATATTATATATTTATATAATAATAATAGTTATAGAGTATATAATAAAAAATTAAATCAATCAATCAATAATTCTGGCATGAAATTTGATGTTTAATTGCCCACTCCTTTCCTGCCTCTAATGCCCCTGTTTCCAGTCATTTCCTCTGTGCCCAGTGACTTCCTCCAGATTTTGCACATGGAAAAGATGTAGCAAGACATGAAAAAAGATGTAGTGGAAACATATTTTGCCATGGTTAGCTGTAAGGGGGCACTAAGTTTGTGGATTTTCTTTCTTTCAGGACCTGAAGAACTTGGCTGCTGAACACCCACAAATTGTGATCCTCCCACTGGGTATGTGTCCTGAAAATCCCTTTGGTTCTTCTTTAGCTGGGAGGGAAAAGAGCTGAAATTCAGCACCATAGTAGATTGTGCCAGCTAGGGATTAATTCCATGCATGCACATTGGAGTAGACAAACATCGCCTTGCATTATAATTGACAATTAAGGCGGTTTAGGCAGAATTCCAAAAATGGATTCCAGAAACAGTTGGATCTGCTACCAAACAAAGGAACAAACATTCTGCAGCTAGGCAGATGCATTGGAAGGTTAATATCCAAGCAGTAAGTCTGATGATTTCTTGTGACTTCTCTCTTATTGCCTCTCTCAAAGTTCCAAGCTGGCAGCAAAGTTTGGAGTGTTATTGGGAGCTATCCCTACCCAAAGTTTGCATGTGAGTTTGGTAGTTTGCATAACTAATAAGGATGAGGATCCACCTGGCTGTACCAATCAGCATTTGGCTTAGAGAGGATATTCGGAAGGCCCTTAAGACCTGGCTCTGCCGCCGGGCCCCGTAGTAATACGATCTATCCTACGGTCCCCAATCCATCTTGGATTTCATGTATTTTATTATTGGATGTATTTTTAGATATTTGTTATTTGTATAGTTTTTAAACCTTCAATTGTTGTAACCTGCCCAGAGTCCCTTGCATGGGAGATGGGCGGGGAATAAATTGAAATAATAATAATAATAATAATAATAATAATAATAATAATATTGTATGCAACACTTCGTTACTAATGCAATATGCCCAGAACTGTTGTTTTTCAGTCATTCAGTCACATCTGACTCACCTAACTGGCTGAACATCATTGGTGTATCACCTATTTCCTTATTATTATTATTATTATTATTATTATTATTATTAAACTTTATTTGATTTTCAAGATAAAAAGGTAAAAGCTAACAAAAAGTAATAATTAAGATAGAAAGTAAAAAAGAAGAACAGTGTGGAAAAAAAGCGAAGTCAGAAATGCAGAAAAAGAAAGAAAAAGAAATGCAGAAAAAGAAGGACTTCTTACTTTCTTTGCAACAGATATAAGTATACATTTACGTTAAACTCTGACTCTAAGTTTACAACACAGCTTTCATAGTTTCTATCGTCCAATGGACAGTGTATCACCTATTTCATGTAAGGTCCTCCTTGTGACATCAGTGTCCTCATCATCTAGCCTCCTTATCTTCTGTTGATCTTTCTTTTCCATTGCCTTTTGATTTTTCCAAGCTTTGGGATTTTCCTCAAAGACTCTTCCCTTTGCATTATGTGTTCTACATGCTTAAGCTTTAGCTTCATTATTAGTACAGGTAGTCCTCGCTTAATGACCACAATTGAGACTGGAATTTCGGTTGCTAAGCAAAGTGGTCATTAAGCAAATCTGACCTGATTTTACAACCTTTTTGGGGGCTGTTGTTAAGCGAATCACTGCGGGCATTAAGTGAACCACATAGTCGTTAGGGAAATCATGCAGTTCCCCATTAATTTTGCTTGCCAGAAGCCAGCCAGGAAGGTCAAAATGGCAATCATGTGATCACGGAATGCTGCGACGGTCATAAATGTGAACCGGTTGCCAAGCTCCCAAATCATGATCACGTGACCGCAGGGACACTGCAACAGTCGTAAGTGTGAGAACCAGTTGTAAGTCAGTTTTTTGAGCACCGTTGTAAGTCTGAACTGTCACTAAATGAATGGTTGTTAAGTGAGGATTCCCTGTACATCCAGTGAGCAGTGGTTTAACCTAATCTTGTATTAAAAGACATATACTTCTTGCAGTTCAGGCAAGATGCTCTCAACAATATTCTCACCAACACACTTTAAAGGCTTTGATTTTACTTTGTTCAGCCTGTCTGATTGTCCAGAGTTCACAGTCATGCATGATTACTGGAAAGATGTTGTTGTTGTTTGTCAGTGTAATGTCTTTCCACGTTAATATTTTGCCAAGGTCTGTCATAGTCTTCCCCAAAGCAGCAGATATCTCTTTATAGTCATGGCTGCAGTCTGTGGACTTTTGTGCCCAGGAAGATACATTTCTAATTCCAGGACTTCCTCACCTATTTGGACTGAGTTAGCATTGCCTCTTGACACAATCTTAGAGTTTTCTTAATACTGAGCAGGAAACAGGTTTGAATTATCTTCAAGAGGGAGTTCCTAAAGTCTTCCTCACTTCCAGACATCGAGTGGTCTCATCAGCATATCTGAGATTGCTGATGTCTCTTCCAGCAATTTTAATTCCAACTCCTCTTGCTTCTATTCCAGCATTTCCCATGATATGTTTTGCATTTAAAATATGATATAAATATGATGATAAATAAATACTACCATTATTTGGATTAAATTGTATTAGATATTTTATTGAACTTTTATATTATTTATGTTTTTATTGATTTTAAATTTGTGCTGTGAACCGCCCAGGGTCCCTCCTTGTGGGGGAGATGGGCAGGATATAAATATGATAAATAAATAAATTTAAGATAGTACATATCCTCAGAGCAGTCCAGTTCAGCGTACAAATCCTTCAGTGGTCTGGCCAAGTAATGTTTTTAAGCACAGCATATTGTGGTCCATAGTCCAAAGTCATAGAATAATCAAGAAAGCACAAATAAATATCCTTTTTGGATTTTCTTGCCTTTTCCGTTCTCGTTGGACATGAGCAGTGTGATTTCTGGTGTCTCGGCTTGCACTACCAGGAATTCCAGTCCTAGATTGTTGAAGTCTGGACTGCAGAAGCTTGAGGATTATTTTATTAGCACATGAGATAAATGCATGGTTTGTTAGGTTGAGAATCCTTTAGGTCTGCCTTTTTCACACTGAAATAAAAATTAATCTTTTCCAGTCCTCTTGCTCATGCTGCATTTTCCATGCCTATTTACAGGCTGGGAACAGGATTTTAACAGCATCATCCTGCAAACTTTTAAACCATTCCATAGGTATTTCATCACCTTCTACAGCCTTTGGTTAGCAATTGGTCTGGTTCTCATACCGCAATAAGTCATGCTTGTTTAACAACGATTTATTGGCTAACCACAATTTGATGGGTTTGCATGATATGCTAAGCTGTACAAACATTAATAGATTCAGGCACACAAAACAGAAACCCAATCAACCATACTATTGTTTTCTGTGTCAGAGGAACACCATCAGAATAAGTTTGCTCCCCTCAAAAAAAAAAAATGGCTTAAGTAAATCATGGCTTCATGCAATGCTTCATCCCATCCATAGTTAACAAAATGTATGAACTCAGATACTGTCTTGTCTTTATTGGCTTCATGAAGAAGCCCTGCATATTTCAAAACCATCAGTAGACCAGGAGAAGGAGAAGCAATATCAGCAAACTACTGGTAAATTTGTCGGACCATTGTGCGGTATGCAAAGCCGGATACGGTATAATATACCTTTATTTTTCCTGCGGTAGACACATCTGATCCATCCAGCGTTAAGGCTGCTGCAGCCAAAGTTACAGAATACCTGAAAGGGGCTGGATTGAACCTGCTGATTAACAATGCTGGTATTTTAAATATGACCAGCTTGGAGACTGAAACACCAGAGAACATGTCTGAGACCTACAAAACCAATGTGATTGGGCCCATGATTGTTACCCAGGTAAGGATACTTTGTGGTCTTTCTTCTTTGTGTAGAAGGAATAGCTATTTGGATGCAAGTGTTCCACAGAACAGATGTTGGCTTGTTTGGATTTTTTTGGTCTAAAGCAGGGGTCCCCAACCCCTGGGCCGCGGACCGGTACTGGTCTGTGGCCTGTTAGGAACTGGGCCGCACAGCCCGCCCATCGAGCTCTGCCCATCGAGCTTCGCCCATGGCCCGCATGGCCCACCCATCGACTTTTGTCCACTCCCTCCCTCTTAGCCCAAGCACCTACCTCACAGATTTGTGGTTATAAGAATGAATCCTGAGCAGCTTGAATTCTTTAAAAATGGGATATCAAGACATGAATAAAAATGTTGCTCAGTAGCTGCACAGACTATGATAGACTATGGATACAATAAGGATGGAAAAATTGTGTTGATTGAAACAAGGATGTAAGTGGGTTCCATCTGACTAGACTACAGCAGAATTCTGACATTTTCTGGTAAGCAATTGGGAACTCTTTGGGGCCTTTTCATTGGGATCTTATATTGGTTGGGAGATGGCCCAGCCCTCCTCACAGAAGGTTTGGGTGCCCTTCATTTCTTCCTTCCATCCTCCAGGCATTGCTTCCCTTGCTGAGGAAAGCATCTCAAGAAAGTCCCCAGAAAGGCATGAGCTGCAGCAAAGCTGCCATCATCAACATTTCCAGTGAAGCAGGTTCCATCACAAATGTCCTTGAATGGCAGCGGGGCCACGCAATCGCTTATCGCTGTAGTAAGGTACAGATGAACCCATGGTCAAAGAATGGAAGGGTCAGTTTTGCTGTTATCATAAGTATGAGAAGAGCGCATTTGAATTTTATATCCACCTTCCCACCATAACTGGTCAATGTTGTTCCATCAGAAACCTCTTTGCCTAGAATTAATTAGTTGATGTCTTACTGCTGAATAAGGTTGGGACAAGCCATTGAAACCAGGAGGATTTGCTTTTTTATTAGTGTTGCAATAAATTCAATACCATGTCCATTGAGTTTCACCCTAGAGCAATGTTTCTCAACCTTGGCAGCTTGTCTACAGATGTGTGGACTTCAACTCCCAGAATTCCCCAGCCAGCAGTCTGGGAGGTGAAGTCCACAAAATCTACCCTCTAGATTCCTACTCATCAACATCATAACCACCCAGAGAGGGCTAATAAACCTCAACCCATCAGAAATAGATGCTGACCTCACCTGCACACCAAGTGAAGACTCATTTCATGATGCCAATCATTCATGAAGTTGGAAGGGACCTAAGAGGCCATTTACTAAATACATTCTAAGCAAATAAACTTTATGGGGCACTTCCATGCCATCTTCTTTCCACTCCCCAGTCCCTTAACCTGTCATGTCCATGTGAAAGAGAAAATACAGTTGGTGTATATGTGGAAGAGAAGACTGGATGCAAACCAGCTAGAAATCTTTCCAACAAGAAAGAAGTGATACCCAGTCCCTTGCTTCTTAAAGGATATCACTGGATCATAATTCATCCCCCAGGCCAAATGAACACATCTCCAAACCAGGAAATAAAAAAGAGAAAATCATTATGGCTTATGATGGTTTCCCTCCTTAAGAATGGTAAAAATAGGGTGACAAATCCAGTGACAGAGATTAGTAGATACTGTGAATATTTTCTAAGATGTCAAGATAAAAGCAAGATATTTGAAAATTTCTGTCAATAGATGCTGCCTTCAGTCAATGATAAGAACATTTAATATCCTTCCTTCCTTCCTTCCTTCCTTCCTTCCTTCCTTCCTTCCTTCCTTCCTTCCTTCCTTCCTTCCTTCCTTCCTTCCTTCCTTCCTTCCTTCCAACTGCCAAGGAGCAGATCATCTGCGATACCTCTTCAGACTCCATTAGAGACAGACAAGCATTTGGGCATGAGAGTACCTCCAGATGTGCTATCAAATATGACCTTTGGGGTAGCCATGAGCTTTCCCACCAGAACACGCTCCTTCAAATAAGGGCAGAGAACATGCATTTAGTAGGTTCAACTAAGGTTTTGAACAGATGTTTTTTTCTTTCTGTCAATCAACATTGAATCACAACCAATAGGATTAGGGGAGGGGAGGAAGTGAGACATACCTGGAAGAACATAGTAGGAGGAGATGATAGCACATCCTTACCAATACAATACATGGATGTTCTGGTCTCCTGCAGGCCTTGGGCAACATATTGCCCAAGACAGCCGTTTAACTACAGAAGCCACCTCTGAATGGGCTGGTATCTTAGAGCACTCAGATGAACCATTCATTTATCTTCCCCTTCTCTGTGTCCCTCACAGTCTGCTCTGAATATGCTCACTCGATGCCAGTCCCTGCACTTTGCCAAAGATGAGATCTTGTGCATTACGTTGCATCCTGGATGGGTACAGACTGATATGGGAAATGAACTGGTAAGTGAACTGGAGGAAAAAAACAAAATCTATACAGCAGACAAAAAATAAGGTCGGACAAATTTGGGTAGATTAGGAATGGAATGTTCCAAAGAACTCCAGACCATGCTGAATCTTCTCCTGCATCATGCCATTCCAAGGATGGTCCAGCAGTTTCTTGAAGTAATTTCTCTGAACAATTTCAGCAGATGTAATTTGAGTTTTTCTTGGGACAGTCTGGTCCTAAACCAGGCTTTGTCTGGAACAGTATGTACCAAATACCATGTTTGGAAGATTTGCTTCCAGAAACAGCCAGATTGACTAATCTCAGAGGAGGTTCAGAATGGACCTGAAGGAATCTGAACATTCCTGAGATCACCAGAATGTTACATTCTTGGATCAACAACTTCTCTACATCTCTATCTGTGAATTTATTTAATTATGCTGCTATTGGACTGATTTTTTTATATTATAAAAAGTACAAAGAATATATATGATGTCTGTCATGAAGTGGGTAGAAACCTAAGGATTGTGTTTGTGGAACACACTGAACCAAAAACGAGCCATGTGAAACTGAGCGTCTTGGATTCTGTAAACTCCAAGTGGTTCTCTATGATGCAGTGGGCATTTCCCTTAAATTGGGTCAATTGGGTCAAGATTGGTTAAGGTTAAGGTTATGGGGGTGACATGTAAGTATAACTGTTAATGTGCTGTTGGTCATTCTCAACAGCTAATGAACAGGACTCTCCTTTCTAAAACCTAGTTGATGTTACCTTAGTTTTTAGTCTTTTTTCGCTATGAACTTCCTTCATCCCTTGCCTATTCTTTTTCCAGGGAACACCCCCACTGACGATGGAGCAGAGTTTGCGAGCCATTATGCACACACTTGCCCGTCTCTCTGAGAAAAATAATGGCACGTTTGTTAACTGGGAAGGGAATCTCGTTCCCTGGTGAGACGACCAAGTGTCTTCTGCTCTGCACTGCAGGACAACGTTCTCATCAAAGGCAATGCAGCTTTCTGTCTTCAGTGCTAAATATATCCTGTTCTGCTGCAATGTGCTCCAACTCCCACTTGCTTCAGCTGCTCTATCTGATACCGATAAAATCCTGCTCAGCCAGGCTCTTTCAGGCTGCAGGTCTGTTTGGATACTTCTAGGTGCCACTAGGGGACGTGGTGGCTCAGCGGGTAAGACGCCAGGCTTGTCGATTGATTGGAAGATCGCAAGTTTGGAGGTTCGAATCCCTAGTCCCGCGTGACGGAGTGAGCTCCCGCACTCGCCCCAGCTCTTGCCAACCTAGCAATTCGAAAGCATGCAAATGCAAGTAGATGAATAGGTACCACTTCGGTGGATAGGTAACAGCTTTCCATGTGCGTCATGCGGCCACATGACCGTGGAAACGTCTTCGGATAATGCTGGCTCTTCGGCTAAGAAACGGGGATGAGCACCGGCCCCTAGAGTTGGACACGACTGCACAAATGTGCGGGGGGAACCTTTACCTTTACTTTTTTACCTATGTGCATGCATCCATTTCTTCCTATGCTGTCTTGCAAGCTGAAGAGAATTTTTTTTCCAGATCTCTAGAATCTAAACCATACACTTTAGCCCAAGTAGAGGAGCTCCTTTTCTCCGACTCCACACCTGAGGAAGTGGGTCTTGACTTGGACTGCAGGTTCTGTTACAAAAAGGTCAGCTGGAACTTTTTACACTGCCAATATATTGTTCTATTTTGTTAAGATTATACTGCATGAATTAAAATAAAAATGATTAAAAATCTCTCTTTTGTTAAGTCATTAAGAATCATTGGCCAAGGAAGGAAGCAACCAGTGGTGGCCTTAAAGTTTGAGATACTGGACAAGGGAGCCATTGGGGGTCCCCATGAAAGACTGAGATTTATAACCTGTGAGCAACTTATGAGTTCTGATGCATCTGATTCTTTTCTAAATGTTCTCAATTCATCACATAAATGAAAGGAAACAATACAAAGTTCTATTCTTGAATAAACAAGCAAGTTGCTCTACCCTTTCCCCACTCTGGGTATCTGGAAGAAGCTAGCTGGGGAAGCCTCTAGCTTTTGTTCACTGGATATGTTGCTTCATGTTCATTGTGAATCCTATTTTCTCTAAGTCGACCAGCTTTAATCAACTGCCTTTTCCCAGATGCTTTGGCCAGACGGCTGAGTCTGAAGTTCATGCGTCATGGAGTTTCATCAGGATGACGTAGCTATATTGCATCACTCCCATGTTCAGGGCTACACTCACACTGATCAAGTTCGTGTCTCAACGGCACCTTTAGTCTCTTCTCCATGAGAAGATACGTTTCCGCTTCTTGAAGTTCTAGAGGACCAACGCTCCTAACTGCATTATGGAAGGCAGCTTGGCTGCTTGTTTGCCTCTGATCCTCTTGTTGCCATTACTTTCCTCTTTGTTCCCTTCTTTGCTCCCCCAGACTGAAAGTGACATTATGCCATTTGAATATTTTGAAAAAGAGAGAGTGTTCTGGGAGATTTGAAAGCCTACACCAGTATAATCTGGAGGGTTTAGCTACTGAAAGGAGTCACATCAGACAACATCACACAAATAGAGAATGCTCAAAAGGAGAACATTTAGATAACAAATACTTAACTTTTCACACTTTATACACATCCACAATGATAATTACACATGCATGTGTATTTGTTATTCACTTACACTCATGCAGATTCTGAATGAAGAAAGTTGCACAGAACAACCTTTTTGTTCTTTCATAAAGAAGAGTATCAGACATAGTAAACAGCAACAAGATCAATGGCCGTTGAGCTTTCAAGTTCATAAATTCTTGGTGTAAGCTTACACAATACTCACAACAGCAGGTGTGCCCTGTCAAATATGAATACATAATTGGTTTTAGGTCTACAGTATGTGTCTATACCTGCTGTTAATGCATAGACAGGATTGAGTTGATCTTCCATCCTCTGAGCTTGAAGAAGAAGAGTTCAAAAGAGGTGAAGCAAGAATCACTCTGGGTGGGCCTACGGGAACCTAAGATACTAAGATACTGGCCAGGCAATTTGGATGCAGAAGATTAAAAAAAAACTATTGAGTTTTATGTATTGTCGAAGGCTTTCACGGCCGGAGTTCAATGGCTGTTGTGGGTCTTCCGGGCTGTGCTCCTGCCCTCTGTGCTCCTGCCCTCTGAAGATGCTGGCCACAGATGTTGGCGAAACGTTAGGAACCACAACTTCCAGAACACGGCCACACAGCCCGGAAGACCCACAACAGCTATTGAGTTTTAATTTTCACCTAGCCTCAATCATCCTGGATTTAGGGGATTTAGTTGTGCATACATTTTCTGGTCTTCTCTAAGGCACTATTGAGAGGCAGAAGAAGAATGCTGCTTTGGGTTGAGTGCCTGGCTATTGACTGACAGTAACCTTTCCCAAGGGGTGTGGTGGCTCAGCGGGTAAGATGCCAGGCTTGTCGATCGCAAGTTCGGAGGTTTGAATCCCTAGCCCCGCGTGACGGAGTGAGCTCCCACACTCGCCCCAGCTCTTGCCAACCTAGCAATTCGAAAGCATGCAAATGCAAGTAGATGAATAGGTACCACTTCGGTGGCTAGGTAACAGCGTTCCGCGTGTGTCATGCCGGCCACATGACTGCGGAAGCATCTTCGGACAACGCTGGCTCTTCAGCTAACAAACGGAGATAAGCACCGGCCCCTAGAGTCGGACACGAGTGCACAAATGTGCGGGGGGGAACCTTTACCTTTACCTTAACCTTTCCCAACATTGATTGTGGTATCTACCAGGGCCATCTTCTAGAATAGGACTGAAGACATGATATGATGATTCTGGCAAGTTCTTGGCGGTTGGCTCCAGCAGTAGAATTCCTGCCCAAGGGAATGAGAAAAATTTTGCCTTGGCATTCTTGGATAACTTTATCTTCCAAAGTGTGTGGAAAACGTTGCCAAACAGAGGTAATTTTTAGTGTTTTCTGTGGCTTGTATGTGTTCACACATACTTTAATGCATCTCCAGGAAGAATATTAGATAGTATTTGTCTTACCAACACTGTCTTATCAGCTGCTGCCATCTTATGGAACTAAGATGTACAGTATTGTTCACTTCTCTGCTTCAGGCATATTTGCTACTTTAGGCTGCACTGAACATTTTCACTCACATCTTTGCACTTGTCGTAGAGGTGATCCTGCCTTTGTGTTATATTCTGGGTGGATACAGAGCGCCAGTCTTATGGGTATGGGTAAATAATTTGACCTCCATCTGTGTGGGGGTCTGAATGGATGATGAAATGGGCTTAATTTAAAATACATGCTCCTTACAATAATTATAACAGCAGAAGTGGTTTGCCATTGCCTCCTTCCCAGGGCTGAGAGAACGTGACTGGCCCAAGGTCACCCAGCTGGCTTTGTGCCTAAGGTGGGACTAGAACTCACAGCTTTGCAGTTTCTAGCCTGATGCCTTAACCACTACACCAAACTGGCTGTCTCATCATATACGTATTACACACTCCTAAATATATACTGTCCCTGCACAGGAAGACTTCTGAACCTAGCCACGACTTAGAGCAGTTGGTGGGTTTAACCTTTCTGAATGTGTCATTTTCAAGCCAGTTTAACAGTTAATGATACTTGTTTGATGAAGGGATTCCTTCTTAAATAGGGAATCTTACTCTGTCACTATTCAGCATGATTAGTTCAGTTGCAAATATTCTATATTTGATCATTTCTTAAAAACTGGTTAGAATCCAGGCGTGAAAGTGCCCAGGTGAAAGTAGCATATAAGTTGTGGTTTTAAACCACAAGTCACCAATTTAATTTGTGAGTCCCTCTTTAAAGCAGTCAGCAGTAGCTCATCCAAAGGCAATTGATGTTCATTGTTATAGGGCTGTAAAATACTTCTTTTAGTCCATCCTAACTCTCTAGCAGGCTCAGTGGTTAAGACACCAGGCTTGTCGATCAGAAGGTCTCAAGTTCGGTGGTTAGAGACCCGAGCGCCGCGTGACGGAGTGAGCTCCCGCACTCGCCCCAGCACTTGCCAACCTAGCAATTTGAAAGCATGCAAATGCAAGTAGATGAATAGGTACCACTTCGGTGGGTAGGTAACAGCGTTCTGTGCCCGTCATGCGGCCACATGACCGCGGAAGCGTCTTCGGACAACGCTGGCTCTTCGGCTAACAAACGGAGGTGAGCACGGGCCCCTAGAGTTGGGGGGAACCTTTACCTTTAAATCTCTAGCCAATCAGCTTTATTGAATAATCTAAACCACTAGCTCTGCATCAGAACAATAATTCATTTTCCATTCTCCACATAACATTTATAACATTGTACACTTCAGTGAGCCTTCCTTCACCATCCTTTGTTCTAAACTAAAAGAATCCAGATATTGTAGTTTTCTAAAGATAAAACACTGTGCTTGTTTTGACAGCTTTTCTAGCTCTTTCTCTACATGCTTGAGAGAATTCCAAGGAAGGCTCTACATAATAATAACATCTGCATATTAAAAAGTTTTTTTAACATTGACATCTTCACAGGAACCTCCCCGAAGGAGATTTTTAGTGTTTTTTAGATATTGGACTGGAAACATCATTCAGGTGGGGACTGATTCCAAAGAATCAGAGCCAAGTGGAGAAATCTCTCAACCAGGACGTGGCTATTCTGATACACAGGAGAAGCTATCAGCTCTAATCTGCTAATAGGAACAAGCACAGAAACTTACAAGACACCAGTAGATCTTTCAAATAGCTTGGAGTACCCATTCACAAGGCACAACATGTCAAAAGCAGCAATTTATACTGGTGTCTTTCACAAAAGCCAAGGTAACTGTTGGCAATGAAAAGAGGTTGGAGTTTAATAAGGAAGGTTCAGAATAGTAGAAAAAGCAGCATTCTGAACATGAATCAAAGGCGGCTTGAGGTCTCAGATAACCCAGACAACAGGCTACTGCAATAATCCAAGTGAGACATAACCATGAACAAAGAGCTTTGCTCTTAATGCATTTGCCATCTTAGTAGTGACGAACTGACAGATCCTACAAATATTTATTAAATGAAAACGACACGTTTTTCAATGAAAAGCTGAAACACCGACAGTTTTCATTTGTTGTCCTAACTCAAGAATAATGGCTGAACTGAACAGGGATAGATTAAGTTGTTGTTGTTGTTATTATAGAAAAAGAATAATTACAGACTTTGTTCCCTTTGCTGCAACATTAGCTATTTATTTTCATGAAGGTGAATATACAAAAAAAAAACTTCAGTGGAGTAATAACAATTCATGTAGATCACAGTACTCCATTTTTAATAAAACAAAAATGAAATATTTTGAGATTCTCTCCTTGAAATGGCCAGAACCATCTTGCTGGTTTCAATATCTTTAAGCAGCACAGTTTAAAAGTGATTACAAAACCAAGTTGGAATACTCAGATACTTGACTGAATTTGAAAAACTTTACAACCCAAATCTCAGAACATTTGTTGGGACTTATTTACAAGTTGTTACTGAAGTACAATTCGGAAACCAAACAGCTTAACAACCGTATGATCAAACAGATGTAAAATTTAAACAGGACAATGATATACAACAATGGGAATCTCAATGGAAGACAAATATTAAATTTACTGTGGATAGTCTGTAGGTTGAGTAATGGCAACTGGACTAAATTAAATTAAATTTGGCCTTGCTGGTGAACTTGTGAAGTGGTCTTAATCTTCCTTAATTTAACAATCCACTTGAAGATTAAGTGGTCTTAATCTTCCTTAATTTAAGATCCACTTCGGGATGAATAAAGGTTTTAGGAGTAAGACATCCCAAAGACTATCTACACCTCAATTGCCCAATTAACAAGCCAGTCAGGTGTAAGGTCAATACAGCCACCCTGGAAGACATATGTGGGGTCCCCTCACCAACTTTTGCCCAGACTGAAGAAGCTACTTGGAAAAGCAGCAAAATGTTTCAACCAAAAGAAAGAAATCCAGTTGCCATGACTTCACCTACAGACAATTCCACCTGGATGACTGTGAATCTTCATCGACATATTTACTGTGGATATTACACTTAAACTGTTACAAGATGTTTTACCACAGTTATATTATTCCAGTTCTGATTGCCAAAATAGATCATTCCTATTCTAAAAACTGCTGGAAATGCTATAATCAGTTTGGATCATTTTTTCACATTTTTTCAACAATGTCGCAACAATTCTGGAAAAGGGTTTATTACAGAACGAAACAAATCTTAAAGGTTGAATTGCTTTCCTCCCAGCTGTTTTGGGTGTATAATTAAATGGTGGCGAGAGAAAGTCTGTAGCAACTTCTGATTTACGATAAAAGGCTAGTCTGACATATTCTGAGCGTGTGAAAAAAAAACCCTAAAAATCACAGCAGCCTTTTCCTGGGCCTCCCACTATTTCTTGTTCTATATTCAAGCCAATATCTGCAGAGCCTCTTCTAGAGCCCACTGTTCAAAACACGTGTTCAATGGGGGCCAGTGGAGGTGCCGATACAAGACTTCAGTTCAGTTTCTCGGTTGGGGGAGGAAATGGGACTCGTCCACCCTGTCCTTCTTTCTCATCCTTTTGCTCAGGTGGCCCTGCTGGTGGCCCTCCTGTACCTTCCTGCAGAAATCCCACCATTGCCCAGTTCGAAAAACAAGCAAAATCCAGCCCTACCTAGCCACAGGAACAGTTGGAAGGAAAATGGAGCTGTAAGATTTTAAAGAGGAAAATTACACATCAAAACTCATTGATTGTAGCCAATCTCCTTACCCTTCTTCAGGGCTTTCTCTTAAAAGGCAGACTAACTGAAAGTTGATGGATTACCAGGGAAGAGTTCTCCCATCCCAGTTCACAAAAGTACCAGTATCTTTCTCAGAAAGTTGGGCAAGTGTTTTAAGAAACTCTTGTACACCATCCTCAACTGTTGTTGGGGCCATGATCTGGAAAGAGAGAGAGAGAGAGAGAGAGAGAGAGAGGGGGGGGGGGGGGAGAGAGAGATGAATGAACCAAATTAATAAAGATAGGTAACCTTGCACCAAATCAAACTACTGATGGTGGCAGATAATTCATATTGATTAGTGCTCCACAGGTAGTCCTCGACTTACGACCACAATAGGGACCGGAAAATTTGTCATTAAGCAGTGTGGTCATTAAGCGAGGCATCACGTGACTGCACCTGATTTTACGACATTTTTTACAGCAGCCATTAAGCGAATCACGCGGTTCCCCATTGATTTTGCTTGTCAGACTTTAAAAAAATAAGAAGAATTGAACAAATATATGATATATTTTTTTCTGTAGGACTTCCTTGTCTTGCAACATTTTACTGCTAAATTCCTGACAATTGGGGCAAATGGCAGGAAATGATCATGGCCTTCTTGATACCAAAGAATGGATGTTACTTCATTAAACTGTTCTTTTCTGGCTCAACTGGGCTGCAAAACCAATCCCAAGACTTTTTTTTCTATTTTTTTTCTTTTACATTAGAGAAGCTGCTAAAAAAATAGTTTTGAAACTCCAGAATGTGAATTAATGTAATAGCACGCTAATGTATAGGCTCATATAGTTGCACTAATTTTACCGGGAGAGAGACTCTACTGCAAGTCACTTACTGCTGCATTTCCCATATCTGTCTGCAGCCATCCGGGGTGCAACGCAATACACAGGATCTTGTCTTCAGCATATTGCAGGGACTGACATCGAGTGAGCATGTTTAAAGCAGCCTAGGAGAGGGGCATTGTAGAAACACAATGATGAATGGCACGCCTTAGTTCCACAAAGAAGAACGTTGTAGGTTTAAGGGATGTTCCTTAATTCAATGATTTCTCAGGAAGGGGTGTGTGTGTGTGTGTGTGTGTGTGTGTGGTAGAAGTAAACTCAAACATTTACATTGACATGAAGGGACCCTTTATAGTAGTAACTGAAATACAAGAAGGGTGAGAAACTCTCCCAAGATTCCAAGGAGCTTCTACAGTATGTGAATGTTGGTTAATGGGATTAATGGGAGAAGAAAACAGGGGAAGGATGAATCAAGGACTGAAAGAGAATGTCTAATAAATGACATGAAAAATCAACAATGCCCATTAGGAGAGCAAATGTAAAGCAGTGCTTAGAGCAGAGTTTCTCAACCTCAGCAACTTTAAGATGTATGGACTTCAACTCCCAGAATCCCCCAGCCAGAAATTGCCCAGAGTTGCAATTGCAAGATGGGCAGCTATATAAATTGACTAAATGAATACATAAAGACTTGTCAGACATACATAGCCAGATCTTTTCCTAATAGAGGGTTTGAACCCTATAGAAAAGATACCCTATGAACATCTGTTGAGTCCCAATGTAGGATGAAACCAGTCGTATACTGCCACCTGGTGGTCAATACAAGTAAATGGTACTTAGTGTAAGAATGAGTCATACTAGCTGGGGAATTCTGGCAGCTGAAGTCCACACATCTTAAAGTTGCCAAGCTTGAGAAACACTATGCTACACTCATGTATGTATAAATAAATGATATATCACTTCCACATTTTAAGTGTTCAGTCTCTTATGCTATGGAGAACCAAAGCATGGATGAATTCTTAACACCTTCTGGAGATCTTGCCTGAAACATGGGCTTATGATATGACAATATGAACCATGACCAACTCTTCTCCAAACCTTGCTGCAGCGATAGTTGGGGATTTGACCAAAATCCCATGCCAGGACATTGGTGATGGAGCCGCATTCACTGGATATATTAACAATTGCAGCTTTGCTGCAGCTCATTCCTTTCAGGGCACTTTCCTGGGATGCCTTCTTCAGCAAGGGTAAGAATACCTGAAGAAGGAGAGGAAAAAATTAAAGACAGCTGCACACTCTCCCCAGGCATGGAAAGGTCACCATGGGAGTGTGCCAACGATAGTCCAGAAATTATTCATCAAAGCCTGTCTTGTACTTCTATAATCCTGGTGCAAGCTTCTGCCCCTTTAATAATTGAGAAAGCTATACCTGATGACCACTTTTCTAGGCAATTATTAAAAATTTAGTGGCCCTGTTCACTCGCTGAACCCCGTTGGCTGCTAATCCAATCTTACCAATGGATTGGGCAGCCCAACCACTGGATCAAAGTTACTACTGTGAGAAGACGTGACCCCATCTGTTTTCTCCAGGATGTTCCTGGTATCACATGAGGCTTTCTACCAGCAAAGTCCTAGCAAGACTTCATTCCATCACTAGCTCTTTCCCCATTGGCCAGAAAGGCAGCAGTAAATGTGGCTTGATCACTGCGTTCAGTTAATATGAGGGACATGTGTTATGGCAGTGAGTTCTATGTGGGAGAGGTTTGCTGTTTCGGACATTGTTTTATTCCAGTTCTTTTTCTTGCAGGACAAGATAGACATGATGTTGCAATGGGCTGAGTTTCAATGTACTCCCTACAGGGCTGACTGGTTAGAGTTAATTTAACCTTATTCAGGACTGGGCCAGTTTTGGTCTAACTCTACCCCCTTCAGGATCAGTTGCCTGGGTCAACTGACACTTTTTGGGTGTTCTCATGATGTATTAACTCCCACCCAGTTAAGCATATCTTGGAGCAGGCTATACTTTTCCCCAGGGCAGAGGAAGAATGAAGCCTACCCCTAACGTCACAGTCATAGTTAAAGCTATGGTTTTCCCAGTAGTAATGTATGGCTGTGAGAGTTGGACCATAAGGAAGGCTGAGCGCCGAAGAATTGATGCTTTTGAAATGTGGTGCTGGAGAAGACTCTTGAGAGTCCCTTGGACTGCAAGGAGGTCAAATCAGGCAATCCTAAAGGAAATCAACCCTGACTGCTCATTGGAAGGACAGATAGTGAAGCTGAAGCTCAAATACTTTGGCCACCTAATGCGAAGAGAGGACTCACTGGAAAAGACCCTGATGCTGGGAAAGACTGAAGGCAAAAGGAGAAGGGGACGGCAGAGGATGAGATGGTTAGATAGCATCACCGATGTAATGAACATGAATTTGAGTAAACTCCGGGAGACAGTGGAGGACAGGAAGTGCTATGGTCCATGGGGTCACGAAGAGTCGGACACGACTAAACGACTGAATAGCAACAACAAAAGTCACAGTCACAAAGCACTGGTCAACGTCCATCTAGTCTCCAAACGTTAAGGGCATTAGAACAAAGTGAGACATAGGTCAAAAGGAGGGATCTTAAGGATACTCCTACCTGACTCATCATCATGGGGCCAATCACATTGGTATTGTACACCTCTAACATTTTTTCTGGTGTCTCTGATTCCAGATTGGATACATTTACTATCCCAGCATTGTTGAACAACAGATTCAACCCAGCTCCATTTAGACGTTCTGTAATTGTGGCTGCAGTAGCTTTGATGCTGGATGGATCAGAAATGTCTAAAGCAGAAATGAGAAGGGTTTGGTAACTGATGAAAATCCCCAGCCAGGATACAACACTGCCGTTTCCCAGCAAAGGTACCTAACTCATTTTATATATTAGAGTTCTATATAGATTAGACTCAGAGCAATGTTTCTCAACCTCCGTGACTTTAAGATGTGTGGACTTCAACTCCCAGAATTCCCCAGCCACCCATGGGTGGCTGGGGAATTCTGGGAGTTGAAGTCCATACATTGTAAAGTTGCTGAGGTTGAAAAGCGCTGCATTAGAGTAATATCCTGCATTTCCTACAACAAACTGATGCCAGATTGTATGTTCTCCTTCCATAATTTTTCTTTACAACCTTGAGAAGTAAACTAGGCTGAGAGAATGAGGCTGTAATTACACATAATACTAACTCATTTTTAACTACCATTTATTGAACAAACTTCAACGTGTTTGTTGAATGTGCCACGTGATGTAAATAAAACCTGAACAGATTTGGGCTTAGTATTATTGCTAACGAAACCTGACTTTTCCAATGAGATTCAGAGATACTTTTGGTTTCAGTCCAATACTTTAACCCCCATGCAAGCACGGCTTTTAATAATGTTATTTGCAGTTGGTATTTGCAGCTGAAGAGAACATAGGATCAATACAAATGCAAATACATAATGGTTATCATTGCAAATTTTTAAAAAAGCAGACATTATACATGCAAAGAGCAGACCCTAAGATCATAGTCCTTTAACCTCCACATCCATTATTCATTGCCTATCCTATTAGCCTGCTATTTGTTTTTTTAAAATGTCATTGTGCAATTGCTAATGGCATTTACACAATCTTATCTAGCTTAAACCTCAGAATTACAGAGAACAAATAAATTGCTTCCATTTTTGCAGCTTTTTTTGTAGTCATTTAAATATCCAGACTATCTCAATCAATGCACCATTGGGGAGACAAAGTGAATTAACCAAAGGAGAAAACAGCAGACCTTTGTTCAGACAGTTTTGTATCCCACTAACAGAATTGCAATCAGGGCAAAAGATGTATGAACCGGGTGTAACAAATGCCTGCAATAAATGCAGGACTGATGCATGTTGACATGCCTGCCTCCACCCCACAAAAAGGGACCCCATATAATCCCCTTGCGTGTCAGGACAGGGCTGGGCAACCAATGGTCATTCAGAGGCTGCTCAACCCCACTAGGAAGACAATATTAGCAAATGCCAAGGGTTAGGATTCAGCACTATCTGAAGGGCTGCGTGTTGCCTGGCCTGAACGCAGGGGAACCTACCAAGCTGGATGATCTGTACTCGGCGCTGGTGCTGGGCAGCCAGATTCTTCAGGTCCTGAAAGAGAGGGAAATGAGAGCCTTTGGGAGCAGTTTCGAGGTTGGTGGGGAGTGTGAGACTGAACAGGAAGGGGGGAGCTCAATTCCTCCTGGTTTCTGTTCCCACCCTACAGTTTGGTTTTGTCTTTCAAGAAGAGAAGAGAATGAGAAACTTGGGGGGGGGGGGAAGTCCTAAGAGACTTCCACCCCGTTCCCTTCCCCTTTGCTTGTCATTAGAGCAACGTCTCTTAGGCAGTTACTAATGCCAGTACAAAAGTCGATTCCTTCTAGAGCTCACCTTGGCACGCGGTCCCTCTGGGTCCCGGCAAGTGGCGAAGATCCATTCTGGGGGGTTGCTTTTCCCCACCAGCTGCTTAACCAGTTCCAGGCCGATGCCCCGGTTGGATCCTGTCACCAGGACACTGCGCGGATTCAAATCTCCCATCTCCCTTGGCAGCCAGAGTCCAACTGGAAAAGTTACTGACCTCGAGTTGCATAAACCAGGCTGTTGCCTCGTTCACCTACTGTACCTTGGATTCAGGGAACTGTTTCTCTCCTTTCCGGTTCTGTTGCTTATACTGGGCGACAGTTCAGAAGTACTGTAGGTAACTGCCCACACCCAACATGCAAAGGAAGATAAATGGTTTTAAAAACAGCTGGTTGCTTAGCAAGGGAGGAGACTAGAGAGAAGATAGGGTGTGTGTGCGTGTGTGTGTCGAGGGAGGGAGGGGTGATCTTTAAAAGTTGCTTGGAACTTACTACAAAAATTGGACAGCTGATCCATGGCTTGCAACAAATGCAAACAATATTCTGCTGAGTATGATAGAGGATATCAGTGACTGGATCATTGTTGGGTTTATATCACACACCCTCCTGCCAAATGGACCAGGCAGACCATGTATGTGTGTGAGGTGGGGGTGGGGGTAGGGAATCACTGCTGATTCCATTCATTCTCCTAAGGCAGGGGTGGGCAACGTCAGGCCCACGGGCTGTATAAGGCCCGCGGGGCTCCTGCCTAAGGCCTGTGGGGCTCCCGCCCACAAAACCCGCCCCTTCCACGCGATTGGCTCCCGCCCGCAAACTCCGGCCCCCAGTTCGCGGAAATCCCAGAAACCCCGGCCCCCACCCCCACCCCCGGTCCCCACTTATAAATATCCAAATGGCCCTTGGCAGAAAAAAGGTTCCCCACCCCTGTCCTAGAGGGTGAGAGGGGCGTGGTGGCTCAGTGGGTAAGACGCCAGGCTTGTCGACCGGAAGATCACAAGTTCGGAGGTTCGAATCCCTAGCCCTGCGTGCAGAGTGAGCTCCCGCACTCGCCCCAGCTCTTGCCAACCTAGCAATTTGAAAGCATGCAAATGCAAGTAGATTAATACGTACCACTTCGGTGGGTAGGTAACAGCGTTCCGCGCATGTCATGCGGCCACATGACCGTGGAAGCGTCTTCAGACAACGCTGGCTCTTCGGCTAACAAACGGAGATGAGCACCGGCCCCTAGAGTCAGGCACAACTGCACAAATGTGCGGGGGGAACCTTTACCTTACTTACCCTGTCCTAAGGGGTGCTAAGAAAAGGGAGAGGCACAGAAAGCAACCCCATTTGCCCCTGGTTTGGGCATTCAGCCACTGGGGATGAGGAAAGGACAGATGTGCAGCCCAGCTCATCCTCTGCCTCTTCTGATTGGATGGCTTGAGGCAAAGGAAGGCTTCCTGAAGCGGAGAATGTCCAGCCACCCTGTAAAAGGGACTAAAGGGAATTAATGCTGGTGCCTGACTCGGGTCTCATGATTTATTTTACAGGTTAGGGTTAAGGTTACTTACAGATGTACATTCCAGATCTGGTTGATCTTGATCTCTCTGCTTTCAAGAGCAATGCTTCTTATTTCTGCTCCAGCTTGTTTGAAGCTGCTGCCAAGCTGTTGTTTTTCTTGGAATTGCTGTAGCTCTGCAGACCTGGAGCTGATCCATTTTCCCCTGGCAGAAACTCTGGCCGCATCCTGCCTTGCCGTGTTGGTGCTGCAGCCAGCCATGACGCTCCCCCTACACATAAAAATATGTGGCATCTTGGAATGCTCACCTCTGGTACGCATTATTTTACCCAATCCAGATGTCATAGCAACAGGTAACTATGGTCCCAGCTCTTGAAAAAAGGGCCTGTTTGCAAAATTGCCGTACGCTTCCCCTTATATAAGCTTCTTAGATGTCTTGCAAGTCACCAGGGAAAGGCACACAAATGCATGTCGTGAAAGGGAGAGAACAGAACCTTAGGAAATGGTCCCACAATTGGGACCGGCAACTTGGCCGTTAAGTGAAATGGTCGCTAAGTGAAACATCATGATTTTATGATCTTACTTCAGCTTTCCTTTGCTTTACAGACCTACAAAGGTCGTAAATGTGAGGTCTGGCCGCAAAGTTACTTTTTCATCACCGTTGTCATGCGAATGGTCGCTAAACAAGGACTACCTGGATTTCCATTTCGGGTAGAGTGGGAAGAGGAGATTTTGTTACTGTGGTAAAGCAGGAAGCAGGCCACAGATTGAAAGATGTTTTTTGCACTCCGGTGGGAATATCAGAACTGAACTGAAGTTTCTTCACAAACTTGAATGAATCTCTCAGGGCTTATGTTAAAAAGTATGAACTCTAACATTAATTTGAGCAGGTCTTGAGACTAAAAAACCCAGACTTCTGAGGTTTATTTGACACGCACGCGCACACCCCGGAGTAGAATGCTGATTTTTCTCTCACTGCATCATACATAATCTTTTTTTTTTCTTTTTTCCCCCAGTGAAACTAATGGTTCATTAAACAGAAGTAACTTGAGAAACCCCAGATGTCGACATGATGGTGAAAGATCAATCAGATTTCAATTATATTTTAACTGATTATGCTTTGCTGCCTTGAATGGAAGTCATTGGCCCATCTGGCTCTTTCAAATGGTAAACAGCACAGGTTCACCAGTGGCCCATTCCCTATCTGTAATAAGACCTTGCTTTGATTTTAATGTTGTATGGGTGGTTGTGAAGTTTACTAGACTGTTATCAAGTGGGGGATCAATATATGGGGGTCACTTAAGTGCAGAACATCTTGATACGTGGTTGAAGACTGGACTTAAGCCACCTATGGTGTGAGGCAGAGGTAACACCCTGAGATGGAAGACTTTTGGGGCTTGAGGAACAAATGGCCAAGACCAGAACCGAAGATACTCAAGATCTCCACTCCATTTGGACCAATCCTGTGATGACAGAGTCGGCTGCTGTGAACACGTCTGATCCTGAGGTTGTGGACTTGCAGCCTGGGAAAAGTATAAGAAATCTGGATGTGCAGATCTGAGCCAGAGGTTGCCTGAGCTTCCTGCCCACTGCCGTATCCTCTACCTTGCAAATGACTACACAAAAGAGACCTGGAACTTGGTGACAATAATTTGGGCTTTGTTGCTTCACGATCAAACACAGGAACCCATATTGCTTTCGTTAGTGTTTGGAGTGTTCAACTGTCTTTGGCTTCTCCTTGGTCCTTTAGAGTTATAATTGCTGCTTGCCCATAAAAATGGGAGCTTGTGTGCAGACTTCCTATATCAAGCCATTGGTTTGAGAGAGGGAAAGAAATGTGTTGGCAGCTGATAACAATTGTCTTAGTTGTTGCTTTGGCAACTCACTTTGCTAAAGCTTTAAATGTCAGATAAGGTTGCACTGTTTATCACTCTATGTTTTTTTCTATGAAGGCTACAGCCTTGGACTGAGGACTAGTACCCTGTCTACAATTTACAGGCTGGGCTGGATATAGAAGGCCATATCCAGTGCATTTGGAAAGGGATAGTCTTTCCTGTCTATCTGGACTTGTTGGATTATAATATACGCCTTTCAGTTTTTCTCTTTTAACTTTATATTTCTTGTATTTTTTGTACTTTTTTCATGGCTTGTATGACCTTTTATTTGTAAGCTGCCCAGAGTCACTTCCATAGTGAGAATGGCAGTGTATATATTTAATAAAAATAAATAAATAAATGTGACATTTGGGGAAAGGTGGTTTGAACTGTTGGGCTGCCTATTCCAGTAGTAGTACCGTAAACACAAGCACAACACAATAAATGCCACTCTGATGCCCATATTCATCAACTATTGGAAAGTGAAGGCAGAAAAGGAAATGATGTAATCCCATAGCAGCGATCATAACCACTATTTATTTATTTTATCCCGCCTTTATTATTTTTATAAATAACTCAAGATGGCCAACATACCGAATACTCCTTCCTCCTCCTATTTTCCCCACAACAACCACCCTGTGAGGTGAGTTGGGCTGAGAGAGAGGGACTGGCCCAAGGTCACCCAGCTGGCTTTCATGCCTAAGGCGGGACTAGAACTCTCAGTCTCCTGGTTTGCTATTAGCTCCTTCCTAGGGCTGAGAGAGAGGGACTGGCCCAAGGTCACCCAGCTGGCTTTCATGCCTAACCACTAGACCAAACTGGCTATTACTACTATAACCATTAGCACTACTATGAAAGGAGAAGGTCAAAAGAAAGACTACAGTGATGAATCAAGTTATTCTAAAAGCCTTGGCTGAATTTCTGGATATTTTCCCTTGGGTTTACCATCTGTTCTTGGTCATAAATATGTATAATTTGTGGGTGCTCTTAAATCATAGGCTCGCTGCAATTGGTGGCCCCTTAATTTTTAGCACTGTCTTGACCAAGCAACCTAGGCTGTGAGTGGGCAAGCCAATGTCCAACATGGCCACCACCTCCTCATACAGTACATACCTTAATACAATTTATTTATTTATTTATTGGATTTATATTACCAGATGTATTAAGCAATATTCAATAGTCAACAACACCAACTGCAAACTCTTAAGGCTGGGAAAAAGCACAGCTGAGTATGTTCACTCCCCCGCCCTAAGCCAGGTTGTAGCTGGAATTCAGCCTGATAGGGACAGGGAATATTTGGGGCTAATGCACTGGACAGTTGATGAGTTCTGGGATTTGGCTGCAGGCTCAGACCCATAGTATACCTCCCACATTGGCCTTTGCAGGCCAAAGCATTTCCTCATGTTTGATGCATCAAAATGTTCAGGAAATAGCACTGCTTATTTATCCTTAGGTGGACACTTATCCTTAGGCGCCTAAGGCCAAGGTGGCTACTGTAACATATGATAAGGCAGAGCTATCAAAGCCTCCGCCAAGGAGAGGAGAGGGGCACACGGCTAAACAGGACAATCTCATTCGGAGACCAGTGAGAAGTTGACCAATGAAAGGTTGTATGGAGTAGGTTTAGAAATTGTAAAGATTTCCACAACTGATCTGCTGGGAAGGTCAGCCCACTCATAGACTGTATCACGCCCATTTCCACTCTCAGCAACAGCATGACAAAGTCTGTGATGGAGCAATCACTTTCTTGTCCCAGTTGCTCCAGTTCCTAGAGGAACAAACACTTGGTCTCCATGCCAATTATACATGAAAGGGAAATAACATGAATCACTTGCACTCTTCCCCCCCCCGCCCCCGAATTATATGTCCCACCATGTGCACTTGTCTGGCTGTATGCAAAAAGCCCCTCGGATTGGGTCCTATGAGGAAGAGCTGCAAAGCTATCAAGTAACCTTTCCCCTCAGAAGACTTTAGGGTGTCTGAAGCCCTTGAGTCAAGAGGAAAGGTGAAGCTGCTGAATCAGAACACTGTTGAATCAGAAATAAATCCAATCAGCTCTCAGACACAGCCACATTCATGGGGAACACTGATATCTGGAGCTAATTTTGAGCTGGCCCAATGTAGGAAAATGTAGAAAAAGCCAATGTAGGCCCAATGTAGAAAAACCCAAACAGCTGAAGATTGCATTGAATCTATGATCCTGAATCTGTGATCCCAAGGTGCCTCAAAAATTTACAATCAAGCAGGCAATTTCCCATCTTGGTTTACACACGTTATGTCACTTTTTCCTGCATACCTTATTAGGAACCAAAAATGGTTGCTTGCGGAAAGAACAGCTTTGTCTTTGACCACACATAGCTAGTTTAAATTTGCTTCTTTCTCTAATAATTTGTACAAGCAGCAGTTTGGACAAAGAAAATTTGTTTCTAATTCTCGTATTGCCTATACTCCTTATCATTTATTCCCTTCTCAATCAATACTTTTATTTTATGCAACTTACCTGCTATTGTCATGGCTTCTGGCTTGTTTTATTGTTTGTCCTAAATATGGCTTTGATTACAGCTGCACGTGTTTACTGATTTCATAGTCTAGCACAGGGCTTTCCAAACTGTGTGTCGCGACACATTACTGTGTCGCCTGGGAGCCCCAAGTGTGTCGCGCAACAACCTGGAAGTGCTGATGGTGCACCGCTGCTGTTGTGTGTGGCAGCGTGCACAGCGGCGGCGGCAGGCCATCAGCGCTTCCGGGTTCAGGACGCCGCCACTGCCACCGCCACAGCGCACAAAAACCTGAAAGCGTGGCAGCGGCAGCAACCAGGAAGCGCCACCGCAGGCGCTTCCGGGGTTTTGCGCGCTGGCCATTGGTATGTCGCCAACGGCAAAAGTTTGGAAAGCCCTGGTCTAGCACCAGAGCCATCACGGGACTGTCCTTAAGTTAAATAGTCCATTTGTCTACAGCAGAGCTTTCCAAACTGTGTGTCGCAACACAAAAGTGTGTCGCCACACACAGTCTGGTGTGTCGCCACACAACCCGGAAGCGCTGATCATCATCAGCGCTACTGGGTTTTCCCGGGTTTTCCCGGGGCGACACACCAATTACAGCGCGAAAAACCCGGAAGCGGCAGCAGCGCTTCCGGGTTTTTGCGCGCTGCCGCACTTCCAGGTTTTCCCGCGGCGACACACCAACGCCGGTTGGTGTGTCGCCGCAGGAAAAACTTTGGAAAGCCCTGGTCTACAGCTATCTAACTGAAAATGGCTGTTCAAGACTTTGGGCAGATATTCTTTTTCTTGGCTTAGAGATTCCAAATAATTAAATTTCAAGTACCAAAGGTTGAATTTTAACCATGCAAAGTTTGTGTGTAGATAATCTCACTTTCTACTTTACTTTCACTTTCTATTTATAAAAATAATAAAGACGGGATAGAAAATAAATAAATAAACAAACAAACAAACTTCATCCCTCTGAATAGAACATCCATTCAGTTCCTCTTACAGAAATAGTTAACCAAGTTTCCCCAGATACAACTCAAGTGTCAGCACCCCAGGCAAGTGAGAAGAAATCAAAGGTAAGCACACCCCTTTTTTGAGCCTCACAGCCTGTATTTAAACAATCACTGTACAAAGTCCGGGGAGTACAAGACAGCAAACTATGGCTCCGCTGGCTTTTAGTGTTTTGGTGACCGGCTGCAACCAAGGTATTGGGTTAGAACTGGTGCGACAGCTTGTAGAGATGCTTGAGCCTCCAAACCACATCTTTGCCACCTGTCGGAAACCTGATGGACCCAGAGGAAAGGTCTGCAGAAAGTCAAAATGCTCTTGGAACATATGTTCGTAGTGATCAGTGCTCCTGGAGATACATATTCTCTCTAGCAGAAGTATGTTTATTACAGCCAAAGTTCCCAGCATTAAGGCTTCTGTTTAAGTCCTTCAGTTTGCACAGAGCATCTGATCTCTGTGTTTATCTGAACATTGTTCAAGGTATGACCAATACAGGGTACTATACAAGTGGCATGATTTTCTGGGCAAGAGCATTAATGTTCCTTCTATTCCAATATTTAGATTTGTGCTCCTGCCCCAACAGCACTTTATATGCAGGGATCAATACATTTAAGAGGCTCCCAAGTATTTTTAGATCCTAAAACTGATCTAGTGAAAACTGGGTGTCTTAGAAGCCTCAAGGTGTTGGTTGATCGTTGGGGAGAGGATTAAAATATGGGAGAGATGTGGGGCAAGTTTGGCATGGTTTGTCTGAACAGTAACAGAAGCCACCGCTGGCCCAAGCATGGACATTGATAATCTATGTATTTTTTTTAAAAAAAAACGCATTGATTACAATGTATTTTATATTTATATTTATAAAGTTAGGAAGGAACTAACTTGGTTTGAACACACTTCAGTATCAGCCAGTCTGTTCTGATTTTAGAAAATTCAGTCTGTAGATGATTTGTCCCAAGAATAAGTGCTGGCAAAGTTTTAAACTGAAAATTGTGCTGTAGGATAATTCAGATTATTGAAAAGCACAAATTTTCTCCTTTTTTAATATATATTTTTTATAAAATAAATTTTTAAAAGAATAAAAACAATACAAATTTTGAAAGAAAAAAGTAAGGAAAGTAAAGGAAAGTACAAAGTAAGTGAAAAAGAAGTGCAAAGAAAGAAATAGAAAAAAGAAAGAAGGGAAGGGAAGGGAAGGGAAGGGAAGGGAAGGGAAGGGAAGGGAAGGGAAGGGAAGGGAAGGGAAGGGAAGGGAAGGGAAGGGAAGGGGAAAAGTTATAAAGAAGTATCTTCTAATTTTCTTAACAGCAATTACAAGTACATTTACATTTTACCCTCTGTCTCTAAGGTTACAACATAATTTCCTTCTTTCCATAGTCTACCATTTCTAATCATCAAACCCATAAATCACAAGTTGATTTTTTTTTCTTATTTCAGCAAAAGGTCCACAACGGGTTTCCAGTCACTAATAAATGTAGCTATTTTTCTCTCTCTAATCAAACAAGTCAATTTTGAAAAGCATCATTTTTCCCCCATCCATTCAATCTCTTGTTTGTTTCTTCACTTCTTTCTGCCTTCAATCCCAGGCTCTGGAAGAATTGGCCAACAAGCATACCAACATTCATGTGATTCAGCTAGGTATGAAATGCACCCCTTGCTTTTCTATCCCTCCAGGACTCAATACTTCCATGAATTCCACATATGTACTGTACTGGGTGCCTGCTCTGCAGTAGCACCCGCCCTTTGGAATATCTTGCCCCTGGAGCCGAGGCGAGTTTCTTCGCTCCCGACCTTCCGGAAAGACTTGAAGACCTGGTTCTGCTGCCTTGCTTGGGACGGGAATGCCAATAGTTCCTCTTGGGAGTGGCTGGTGCCATGAAACCCACCTTATTATTAACATCTTTTTGTTTGGATTTTATATGTAAATTATTGTTGCTGTAATTTTATATTGTTAACTTATTGTTGTGAACCGCCCAGAGTCCCCATGTATGGAGGAGATGGGCGGTGATACAAATTTAAATAATAAATAAATAAATTTATGGAAGAAAGCTTGGCAATGTAATTGAGGATGCACCTTTGGAGAGATAACAGCTCCACTTAAAAAATGTAAACCTGGAATCAAGCACGCCTCCTCTGCTACAGTGCCTGTCTGCCGGAACGGAAGGGTATCCCCCAGAGATTTATGCGGCTCCCACCCTTATGATGTTCCAGAAATTACTGAAAACCTGATTGTTCTCCCATGGCCGTGAAATCAGGTGGTTGTAGACCCCCTTTTAGTTTAGCTTCGTTTTGTTCTTCTGGTTAGCCATGTTCTCTTTTATTTGTATTTGTATTGTATTATTTGATTTATTTTATTTGTAAGCCACCCAGAGTCTCCAAGGAGTTGGGTGGCCTCAAAAATTGGAATAAATAAAAAAATCGGCACATCCAAATTTATCTTCAACAGAAATCATCTTTCTGTTTAAGTGTAATTCCTGTCTTGTTGCCCTTCTTCCCTGCTTGTAGATGTGGAGGACCATTCCAGTGTGAAAGCTGCTGTGTTAGTAGTGGAATCCTATCTCCGTGGTAAGGGTCTGAATCTGCTCATCAACAATGCAGCCAAAAATTCCAAGGGGCTTCTGCTGGAAGCTGTAGAGCAGCAAGATATGCTTCCAGTGTACAATACTAACGTTGTAGGACCCACTCTTGTGGTCAAGGAAAGAATATCCTTATCTTCTCTTTAGAAATTAGCAGGAAAATGGAGTCTCTTGTACAGGAAATATATTTACGCTTAGGATCTAGAGACAGTAAATGTGATGTGCTATTCAACAGAGAAGAAATGGAGTTTCAAGGAGCCACAGCATCAAGCAAGGACACGAAATAACGGGCAAGAATCACTAGGTAGCTGAATAGTGTTCAGTTACAGGGAAGACAGTTAAGAGAGTTGATGCTTTCCCATCACCTGGGAACCTTGAGATAGGCTGCATGGTGATCAATATGTGCTAATGGGATGTTATTAAACAATGGGGTGGAGGTGATCACAAGAGCAAGACAGTAGCTGGGATCAGTAAGAATAAAAATGGGACTCGATGATGCTAAGGAGCAAGAGCAATTGAGGTAGGTCTTGATTCGCAAGAGCGGTCCTGGGAATGCACGAAGACATGCAAATCCCGTCACTATCGGATATGATTATTTCTTTGTTTATTTATTTATTTAAAGAAGTTACATGGCCACCTATCTCATAGACCTCACACATCCATGTTTTAATAAACCGCCCAGAGTCCCCCTTGTGGGGGGAGACGGGCGGTGATAGAAGTTGGATAGATAGATAAATAAATAAATAGTGATCCTAGGCAATTCACAACAACCAATAAAAACAATAGAATAAAAGCAGGACAACCCTTCTCACCAGATGCCAGATCAACCAAACTATTAGCCTCCTGACTCCCATCCTAGCCCACATTTGGAGGAAGACCCAGGTCTTTGTGGTCTTCCAGAAGGCTAAAAAGGGAGGGGCCCCTCAAATCTCAGACTATTCCAAAAGGCTGGGCACATTATTTAATTTAATTATCCCATTCCACAGTCCAAAACTAGGAATTCCTGCCTCTGCTGAAGAAGGCTGCCAAGGAGACTGCAACAGAAGAATTGGGTTGCAACAAAGCAGCTGTCATCAACATAACTTCCTTAATTGGCTCCATTGGGCAGAGATTTGATGTTTTAGTTCCCCCAGTATATGCATACTCTGCAAGCAAGGTAAGCTAAAATTCTGCTAGGGGAACAAGAACCACCAGAATTTATCCAGCTAGCCCACCTGCTAGTTTTTAGTGCCAGTAGCCTTTGATTTTAGGGACACGATGACTCAGTGGTTAAGACACCAGGCTTGTCAATCGGAAGGTCGGCGGTTCGAGACCTGAGCGCCGTGTGACGGAGTGAGCTTCCGCACTCGCCCTAGCTCTTGCCAACCTAGCAATTTAAATGCATGCAAATGCAAGCAGATAAATAGGTACCACTTCCGTGGGATGGTAACAGCGTTCCGCGCGTGTCATGCCAGCCACATGACCGTGGAAGCGTCTTTGGACAGCGCTAGCTCTTCGGCTAAGAAACGGAGATGAGCACCGCCCCTAGAGTCGGACACGACTGTGCAGGGGAAAACCTTTACCTTTACCTTTCTAGCCTTTGATTTGCAAACTGAAATTGATCTTTGGACCAGAGAATCAGACGGTTAGCATCTGGCAAGAGAAAGAATTGGCAGAGTTGACTTGGTTAATGATTAGTTTTGTTTTATAGGCTGCTTTAAATATGGTCACTGCCTGCCTCACTCTGGCACTGTAAAAAGTTGGAATTTTATGCACTTCGATTCATCCTGGCTGGGTGAAAACAGACATGGGAACAGAGCAGGTACAGTGAAGGCTGCAAGATGGGAACTTCCTGTAGTTTTTGAAAAATTTTGAGGGAGAGAGAATTATATTCCATGTAATTAGGAATTCTTGTTACAGCCTTTCTTCATTCAGGGATTATAGTTGAAGGGCAATAAGATTTTGCAAGTCGACAGGACTGAGATTAAATAATCAACTGCATCCCTTTGAACTATAGGTGGAGGCTCAATTTGTAGACTGTTCACCTACGTAAAATGTTCCCACTGGCAGAAATCTATATTATTCTAAATTTATATTACCTAAATTTTCTGTCTTCAGGAATTTTCTTTGGAAGGATGCTGACTCAGTCAAAACAGATTTACCCTCTAGATTAGTATACTTTGATATTGGTTTATCACCTCAACTGCTGTTCAGGAAAAGTAGGCTTAATTTTCAGTAAAAACTCAAGTCACTTTCTGCTGATGGTCCCAACCCATTCAGAACACCTTTTGGCTCCTCCCAAACTTCCTTTTGGCATGATGCCTGAGATAAGCAGGAGAGCATTGACAGGTGGGAAGTCATATGGGTCTTGTGGCGAATCATCAGCTACACATTTGTACAAGAGGGACAAATGGCATCAACTGAAAAAGGAGTCTGTCTTCTAGAATCTAGAGGGATCCAGGTTTTTCAACATTTAATGTGTTTTAATGTTAAACATTTACCATTTTAGACTAGTCCTTAGTGGTTTATATTTGTTTGTAATGATGTTTGATGAGGGTACGAATTGTATTTTTTAAGCCACCTAGAACCAAGTTCCTCTCTCTCTCTCTCTCTCTCTCTCTCTCTCCCATCCATCCATCCATCCATCTATCCATCTATCCATCCATCCATCCTCTATCACATCCATCCATCATCTATAATCTATCTATCTATCTATCTATCTATCTATCTATCTATCTATCTATCTATCTATCTATCATCATCTATCTATCTGGTACTCCTCAAAATGCTGACCTTTCTGGATGGTAAAACTCTGTTCCTTTCTTTTTTTCTCAAAGGCACCCTTGACAGTTCAGAACAGTGTGCAGGGTATTCTTAAAGTGTTGGATAGTTTATCATCCTCGTCTGTGGGAACTTTTCTGGACTGGGAAGGGAACAGTGTCTCCTGGTGAGTGTTCCATGGACCATGACCTAAAGGAGGCCCTCAGAACCTGGAACTGCAATGGGTACAGCCAGAATTCTGAATTTTAACACACTGAGAATATATTGTTTCAGTTCTATGTATTTTTTTTCCATATTGACCTATCTATGGTTGGAAGGAGCAGGAGATATATTAAACTTCTGTTGGGGGAGATGGGCGGTCATATAAATTTAAATTTAAATTTAAATAAATAAACTACATCATAAAATATGCCATGTTAGACCAATGGCCCTATGAAAGAGATCCCAAAAAGGGAGTGAATATATTACTACTCTTTTTTATTGCAGACTTTGGAAACTGAACATTCTCCATCATATTTTCTAAAATGTTTTTCAATCTATTCCCTCCCCATGTTACATCTGTACACAATAAATACGTCCTCACACATCCATGTTTTAATGTTAAAAGTCTTTAAAATATGACTCTCTGAGCTAACTGTTGAAGAGCAGATAGCTTTGTGCAGCAGGAATCCTGCATGGAGAGGGAAACGATGACTTAGGAGGGCAACTATGTAAACAAGTATTCTTGAGGCTGGTGCTTGCACAAAGGAAAATGAAGGTAACCCTAATAATAATAATAATAATAATAATAGTAGTAGTAGTAATAATAATAATAATAATAATAATAATAATAATAAGCCGAATTCAGACAGACAAGCACCTGTCACACAACACCACAGACTTAACAATTGTCTGTTAACAAGAAAGACAAAAAGGTCTGGATAGTGGACATTGCAGTACCTGGAGACAGCAGAATAGAGGAGAAAGAACTGGAGAAAATCACAAAACACAAAGAGCTGCAAATAGAAGTAGAACGACTGTGACAAAAGAAAGCAAAGGTAGTACCAATAGTAAGAGGCGCCTTGGGTGCAATCCCAAAACATCTGGAGCACCACCTGAACACCATTGGCACTGACAAAATCACCATCAGTCAATTGCAAAAGGCAGCTTTACTTGGAACAGCTCACATCCTGCGACAATACCTTTAACACCATCAACATCTGCCTATCCCAGGTCCTTGGGAAGGACTCGATAGGTGGACAAAAATGTCAAATCCAGTCTAAACATCTGCCTGACCGTGCGACCAACCATCATAATAATAATAATAATAATAATAATAATAATAATAATAATAATAATAATACAGCAACTGGGTAAGAATCACAAAAAAAGAGCTGGAGAATACTTCAAGTTGCATGATTCCCAGCAGAGGTAAGTTATATTTACGGACAGCAAACCACAACTAATTTACTATTTAAGTTGATTCCAGAAAAGGACTTTGTCTACAGTACAAACAAGTTAAAAGTTGGGTGTCACTCTATAGTGAAAGTTTCCATCTCAGTTTGTTTGTTTATTAAACATGTTTCTATGCCATTACAATCAGAACTACCTTGGCAGATTCTTCCAAATGCAATATAAAGCATACACAATACAAACAATAAAAACACAAGAGCGATACAATACAGGTAGTCCTCACTTAACGACCACAATAGGGACTGGAATTTCGATTGCTAAGCGATGCAGTCATTAAGCGAATCCAACCCAATTTTACAACCTTTTTTGCAGTGGTTGTTAAGCAAATCACATGGTCATTAAGTGAATCATGCAGTTCCCCATTGATTTTGCTTGCCGGAAGCTGGCTGGGAAGGTTGAAAATGGCGATCACGTGACTGCGGGATGCTGCGACAGTCATAAGTGTGACGACCGGTCGTCAGTCAGATTTTTCAGAGCCATCACAAGTCCGAACCGTCGCTAAACGAATGGTTGTTAAATGAGGACTACCTGTAATACAAAGGAAAAGGATGGAAGAGGATAAGTATAAACAATTCCTCCTTTTTTTTCTTGGAGGAAAGGGCAATTGCATCTCACCAAGGGAGCGTGTTCCCTTCCCAGTCAAGAAAGGCTCCATTTGAGGCCGATGATAAATTGGCAAGCACGTTGAGGATGCCTCGCACACTGTCCTGCACAGTCACAGGGGCCTGTGAGAGGAAGAAAGGCAGGGTGACCATCCTCAGGGAAGAAAGCTGGAACACTGAACTCTCGTCCATTCTCTGGCTCAAGTAACTGCAACAGAAGGGTGGCTGCTACAGGCACTGCATAGCCGGTCAGGTGGCCCCAACATGAGAAGACTGGATGACAGGATGAGTCCCAGGTTTTTAAGGAGTGAAGAGATTTAAAGCACCTATTTTTGCACCTTAACCACCCCTCTCCAAAATTGAGAAAAATACAACCCAAAAGCTGAAGAACATCTCGGTCTCACCCATTCTGGCGGTAGGTGACCCCTGGTTTAGGACTTGGAGGCTCAGCTCTGGGACCCCACTGAGCAGAGGCTCCAAAACGCACTAGGCTGGGGTACCAGCCTTTGAAAAGCAAAGAACGCAGAGTGTCATCTG
Source organism: Charina bottae (assembly GCA_023362775.1). Taxonomy (NCBI): domain Eukaryota; kingdom Metazoa; phylum Chordata; class Lepidosauria; order Squamata; family Charinaidae; genus Charina; species Charina bottae. The sequence goes on from JALMGJ010000015.1 coordinate 14,193,912, forward strand.
AAGAGGACAGGGGACAATACCTGAAGTCTCATGCTCTTTCAGATATGGATGTTTGTTCATCAAGTTTCTAGCCTCCTCCTCCCCCCCCGGCCACCATCCAAAGGCCTCTGGGCAGGTTGACTTATACAGAAACAATAAAATCCACAATAAAACCCAACAGGGTTCCCTTCACCCAGAGGAAACAACACCCAAACTCTCTCCCCACCACCAGAGCCAAAAACAGACAAAAGGATACCCCTAACCATGCTAACCCAAGGCCTGGGGGAAGACCCCTGTTTTAGTGCTCTTTTGAAGGCTGGCAAGGTGGCAAGTGCCACAACAGAGGAGTCCTATCTCCTGGGTCCTGCTAGATGAGATTGCTTAATGGACAGGGCCTGGAAAAAACCCACCTCTGTCAGATCTTCCTGGACAGGCAGAAACCATAAGAGACCATCATAGGCCAGATCTCTTCCCTGATCCAATTTTTCTGGAGTCTACAACTCACATCTTTAGCATAGAATGACTGATAAGGTCGTCTCAATTAATTTTAATTTCCAGGTTGCCTGACTCCTTGATGACTTTGGGTGGCTTACAAATAAAAAAGAAAAACAGCATACCAAGATATAAGTAAAAAGGCCAACTGGAAACAATACCCCAGGTCATTCAGCAGACATAATAGTTTCCTAAATATCACAAGGGTGGGGGCTGCACAAATCTTTGAGGGGGGGATGTCATTCCAGAGGGCAGGCATTGCAACAGAGAAGGCACATTTCCTGGGTCCCGCAAGATGACAGGGTTTAATTGATGGGCCCCAGAGCGTGCCCACTCTGCTCGATCATAGCGGACAGGCAGAAACAGTTGGAGATAGTCAGTCTCTCAAATAGTCAGGCTTTAAAGGTGATATCCAGCACCTTGAATTGCACCTGGAAGCCAACTGGCAACCAATGCAGCTCGCAAAGCAGTGGGCTCCTGTGAACATAATCCAACAGTCCTAACACTGCCTACGCCACACACATTCTGAACCAGCTGTAGCCTCCAGATGATCTTCAAGGATCTTCACGTAGACCGCATTACAATATGTCAGAGTATGTAAAAAGAAATATATTTTATTCTTTAGATTTTACTGGTCTGGAATGTGCAAAGTAGATAGCAGCGAGCGCTGGGTGAGATCATCGTCCTTGAGGACAGGATGATGCAATGCTAACGAGCTACACCTGTGTATAGGAATGACTCTGCAATATTGTGTGTGTGTGTGTGTGTGTGTGTGTGTGTGTGTGTGTATATATATATATATATATATATTCTGAGAGATATTAAGTGTGGGGTAGTTTGTATGGAGTTGGTTAAGGATCGTGTCTGTATATTTATTTATTTATTTGTTTGTTTGTTTAATTTATATGACCGCCCATCTCCCCTCATGGTATATATTTCTGTGCTGTGTATAGTAAAGTCTGTATATACTCAAAGCAACAGACTCTGTAATTTATTACAGCAGCATAGAAGCAGCTTTTCTTTCACAGGAGCAGTGGACGGTGCCAATCTTCTGAAACACACTCTGACACAATAATCCAATTGTCGGGCGACCAGGGCGTGAGTGACTGCTTGAAGGGCATCCTGGTCCAAGAACAGGTACCACTAACACACTAGAGGTACCTGTGCAAAGGGCCTCTTGGCTACAACTGCCAAGCAGGAGCTGAGAGTCCAAGAGGACCACGGATTGTACACTGATCCCAAATAAGCAGAGCCACTGGGTCTTGTCAGGATCGAGCCTGAGTCTGTTCTTGACCTGCACAGCTTTCTGGCGCTGGGCTAGGACTTTGACAGCATCGCTTGGTGTAATGGTATGTGGGAATGACCTTGGGAGACAGGAGGGAGAGCCGCAGACTGGACAACTGGCATGTAAAAGATGTGTCAGCCCACAGAAGGAGGAAGGGCATGACTAACATCTCAGAAGGGACCCTCCCTAGTTTCTTGGGTGTAAAGGGGAGGGGAGGAGAGATGTACTTTCAGTCTTGCAAGATTCTGTTAATGTAACCTTACAATAAAGACACAGCTAATACTTCTGGTTGTGCTTCTTGTCTGGACTACCTCGCAGGACTAAAAGTCGGCCAGCCCAGGGTCGAGATGTGTACTGATGGTACCTGACTCCAAACTGATAGATGACCACACCTAACATGGAGACGTTAAACAGAAGGGGCCCCACAAGTAAGGGGCCACGGTCGCAATCTCTCCCCACCCATCAACATTGATTGAAGCCAGCCACAGAGAAAGAAGAACCACTGCAAAATGGTGCCACCACCCCCAATCCCTGAAGCTGGTTCAACAGTATCAAAAGCTGCTGAGAGATCAAGGAGTATCAAAAGCTGCATGGATACACCACCCCCGCTCAGCTCCAATAAGGCACCAATGCTGTCTCTGTAGTAAACCCTGGCTCTCCCTCTTACATCCTTTACGGTACCTGCTCCGTTCCCATGTCTGTTTTCACCCAGCCAGGGTGCATCAGAGTACACAAGATCCCCTCCTCTTTTAGTTCCAAAGCGAAGCATGCAGTCACCATGTTCAAAGCAGCCTGCAAAGAAAACTGAACTTTTAACATCAGTGGTGGCTCAGCGGGTAAGACGCCAGGCTTGTAAGATCCCAAGTTCGGAGGTTCGAATCCCTAGCCCCGCGTGACGGAGTGAGCTCCCGCACTCGCCCCAGCTCTTGCCAACCTAGCAATTCGAAAGCATGCAAATGCAAGTAGATGAATAGGTACCACCTCGGTGGGAAGGTAACAGCGTTCCACGTGCGTCATACTGGCCACATGACCTTGGAAGCGTCTTCGGACAACGCTGGCTCTTTGGCTAACAAACGGAGATGAGCACCGGCCCCTAGAGTCGGACACGACTGCACAAATGTGCAGGGGGAACCTTTACCTTTACCTTACCTCTACTCTGAGGCCCCGATCCAATCACCAGGTGCAGCTACCAAACTATTGACATGATTTAAAGCAGGAGAGGCAGTTTCATACCTTTCAGATATTCTGGACTATAACTCCCTAACCTCTGGATGCATTGGACAGGGTTTATGTGAATTGTAATCCCAAAGAACTAGAGGGGCTGAAAAGGTGAAAGGCTTAAAGGGTGCAGATGTGGAAGGCTTAAAGGAGAGAGGGACAAAGATGTCAGCAACATAGGACCAGGGTGATCTGCAGTGGAATCAAAAAAGTCAAGATGGTGCCTACACAAACAGAGCTCTGTCCCTTCTTTACACACGTCCCACGTGCAACACATTTTTTAAAAGAGTGGTCATTTGTTGCAAGCGCATGGGCACCATCTGACTATTTTAACGCCCACCCAGATGCTCCCAACAGGGGCCAAGATCTGATAGACCGGACCCATAGGTATGTTCTGCTGTCCCACCAGGTAATTCTTCTGAATGAAGGGAATGACTTGACCACCACCACCCCGAGGAAAACTTACCTTGCTTGCACGATAAGGGTACATTGGTCCCTCCATGACTTCAAAGCCCCGTGCAATGGAGGCCAACTTGGAGGTTATATTGATGATGGCTGCCCTCTGGCAGCTCATCTCCTTTGCATCTGCCTCTCGAGCCGCTTTCTTCAGCAGGGGCAGAAATGCCTGAAATAAACAATAAACACCAAGTCGTGAAATGAGGACATGATGACCCAGGAATGGATTGGCTAGTATCAGCATCATTTATTTATCCCCAAGACATTACCCATTGCTTCTGTTGATTAAGGCTACCTTTGCTTCTGATTTTCTTTGGTCTCAGCAGTCCCCTTCTTTCTTCCTAGTTTCTTTCACATCTCCCTCGTCACACTTCCATGCTTCATCAAAAGTCCAACTGGTATTCCCAGTGATCTTCACACATTTCTGTGATCACTGAGCCCACTTCAGTTTTAACTCTGAATCCTCTACATGTTACATAGAACCTGTCCCTACATTAAGGCCGGGAACCAATGGCCCACAAGACATTGCTAAATAACAGTTCCAGCTACTTGCATGGTCAGTGGTGATGAATATTGGGAGCTGTGGTCCAAGCACCTCCTAGAGGGCCATAGGTTCTCCAGCGTTGGCTTAATCTACCGTATTTTATAATATATGAGCCCAAATGTTCATGCCCTTGTTTCTTTCCCAGAGAGAAGACAATGATTCTCTTACCTTAACCACAAGGATGGGCCCCACTACATTGGTGTTGAATGCAGATAGCATCTCTTGCTGCTCCACAGTTTCCAGCGTGGCATAGGAGTTCACGCCGGCATTGTTGATCAGCAGATTTAGGCCTTTACCATGCAGAAGTGATTCAACCGCTGAAGCGGCTGCCTTCACACTGGATTGATCCTCCACCTCTTCCGTGTAGTTATGAGAGAAAATAAGACCCTTATCAGAGAGGCCAAAAGCTGGTGTGGGGCCTAGAGGATTGTGGGTCGGCACATGGGAAGGAACCAAATTTCAAGTAGCCCTAGCTAGTGCCTACATGACATTTTGTACTGAGATACAAATGTTTTAAAGCTAAAATACACATACGGCACTGTTAAATTGTCCATTTTTTAAATCCGTTCAATCGTGTCTGATTTTCAGAGACTGCCTAGACAAGTCCCTACAGTTTTCTTGGCAAGTTTTTCAAAAGTGGTTTGCCATTGCCTCCTTCCTAGGTCTGAGAGAGAGTGACTGGCCCAAGGTCACCCAGCTGGCTTCATGCCTAAGGTGGGACTAGAACTCACGGTCTCCCAGTTTCTAGCCTGGTGCCTTTAACCACTATACCAAACGGGCTCTCAAATTGTCCATAGTTCATGTGGATTTCCCAATGGATTTAAAAAAGATGGAGGCCAAATTGGAACAGAAAAGAAATGGAAAGCTCCCATACCTAGCTGAATGATGTGAATGTTGGAATGCTTGCTAGCCAGATCATTCAGGATCTGGAATTAAAGAGGGTAAGTCAAGACAAGAGAAGGGGATCAAAGAAACAATGGAAAACATTTGTTTTCTATACTTGGGTCCTATGGAACATTCTCCCAAGCAATTCCAATTGCTCTTCAATCATTTTTACTTAACCAGGACTGTGTTTCTTGTTTCTTTTTTAATCATTTTTATTAAAGAAGTTTTCAACGGAATAAAAACAATACAAATTTTGCATTGAAGATAAGAAGAGGAGGGGAAAGTAATAAGAAAGTGAAAAAGAAATAAAGAAATAGAAATAGAAAAGAAAGAAAAAGGAAAAACTAATAAAGAAGTGGCTTCTGATCTTCTTAACAGCAGTTATAAGTACATTTGTATTTTACCCTCTGTCTCTAAGTTTACATCATAATTTCCTTTTTTCCATAATCTTCCCTTTCTAATCATCAAATCCATAAATCACAAGTTGATTTTTTTTCTTATTTCAGCAAAAAGTCCACAACGGGTTTCCAGTCACTAATAAATGTAATAGTTGAAACCAGGACTGTATTTCTGAAAGCCGTTCATTCTTGATGCCTACTAGTTATGCAAAGACAATTTAATCTAGGTTTTCTCTTTCTCTTCCTGTTCTCAATCTCATGTCAATAAATGTGCGCTGATGTTATTTTAAAACATGTCAAGACAGGCAGGCTTTTAAGGGTGGCGAAGCTTCTCATTTTGTTTTTGTTATTTAATAATAATTTTTATTAGAGTTTTAAAATACAAAGATAAGAAACAAATACAAACTAAGAAAAATATAGAAAAAAGAAAAAGTGCAGAGAAAAAGAAAAAGAAAAGAAATAAAGAAAAAAGATATATAAAGAAATGAGTACCAATCAAAGAAATGAGTTCCCCCTCCATCAAGACAAGTACAAACGATTTCAGTATCTCCTTCTCTGACATTTCAGCAAAAGATCTCTTCTTCCCTTATCTCATCTCTTATCTATATACAAATTATAAAGCCTCTTCATTCAGTTCTAATCAGCAAAAGTCCATTAAGAGTTACCAGAAATAACAACATATATAATTTAACCTTAATCAAATAAATCAGTTTCATATTCCTTTATTTTACTATTAACACAGTAACTTGTCACTTTCTCTAATAATACAAACAAAGCTTCTCATTTTGCTTTCTGGGCCATGTTCCACTTCTGGGTGTCCTGTGGCTAGGAGCCGTATGTGATTCCCTGTTTTTTCTGGCCCCCGAGTGCCTGAGGATCATATTTCCTCACTGTTTCCCATCATTTCAAGATGGGGAACACACCAGGAGGCACCGTTTAAATATCAAATGAACAATGTTTACTCCGCCCAAGTGCTGGATTTGACCTCGTCTCCTGTGCATCATTGCCTTGTCCCCTCTGACCCTTGACACCCCACCCCATCCCACTTCTGAGTCCCCAAAAGGTTACCTACCCCGATTTACAGCTGTAGTTTAGTTTACTGTTTTGCTATTTCAATCTCCTCTGGCAGATGATGACATCTATTCCACAGTAATTGCCTGCAAGATGGAGCTTCCCAGCCGCGCTGACTTACCTGTAGAGTTCCTTGCTTAGGGAGGCCCATGCAAATGTTATTCTTTCAGAGCTAAGTGATTGCCTTGTTTCTTCCTGGACTTCTAGGAAGTTTGCTTTTTCTTTTTTAAAAACCTCTTATCTTACTTCCCTGGAGGGAGCACTTATCTCTGTAGGTTCTGCTGTCTTCTGTAGTTTACTCCTGCAGCAATATTAAGGTAACTGGAGGAGCCACCTGTGTCACCTACATTAAGAACTTAAAGGGAAGCTGCTTTGATGGCATGGAGTGCCTTCTCCCAGATACTCCCTTCTCTTCCGATGACTTTCTACAAACCTTCCCTTGGGGTCCGGCAGGGGTCCGGCAAGTTGCAAATATATGTTCTGGAGGATCAGCCATTTCCACCAGCTGTTGGATCAGCTCCAGTCCAATTCCCCGGTTGGACCCTGTCACTAGTATGCTGCGAGCTAACGGGGCCATCTTCTCACGGTACTCTTACTTTTTGTACTGCCTGGACTTTGTTCAGTCATTTGGTAAATATAGTGTTAGGAGTCAGGGAAGAGGTGTGTCCTGCTGACACAATCTCTTCTTTTGCCTGGAGCTGTGGCACCTGTTCCTTTCTGTGGGAAGAGCATATCTTCACGCATTGTTTCTGCGACATCTCGTTGCATGGCTGTCTCAAGAGCACAGCGGGAAGAAGAGCTAGGGAAAATAGGCCTTGCACGTTTTTGGCCAATCCTTGATACTTGTATTTAAGGTGTCAGAGATTGTAGGGTGGAGAAAAGCATCTCCAAGGGTCGGCTGAGATGTGAAGGCACTTGTGCGTCCTCCTGCCTGCTACCCACCCAATTTGCACCTACTTTGTGATGTTTCTAAACCTGCCACCTTAGATCTGGATTCAAAAACTGAATCAGGGAGAAGTGGCTTTAGGCATCAAAATGTTGATCTCACTCCCAGCTTCCTCCACAATGTGAAACTCTGCAGGAATTGGGGTTTTTTCCCCCCTTGTTCGCTGTTGGAAAGGGGAGAAGGGAAAGGGTAGAGAAATGCCCCTTCCCCACCATTTATCTGTGTCCTCTTACTAGGATGGTTGGGACTTGTTGAGATGCACAGACACAAATGTTACACCGCTTCTATGTAGAACATCAGAGCCAGTTTGGTGTAGTGGTGAAGGCACCAGGCTAGAAACCAGGAGACTGAGAGTTCTAGTCCAACCTTAGGCATGAAAGCCTGCTGGGTGACCTTGGGCCAGTCCCTGTCTCTCAGCCCTAGGAAGGAGCCAATGGCAAACCAGGAGACTGAGAGTTCTAGTCCCGCCTTAGGCATGAAAGCCGGCTGGGTGACCTTGGGCCAGTCCCTGTCTCTCAGCCCTAGGAAGGAGCCAATGGCATACCAGGAGACTAAGAGTTCTAGTCCCGCCTTAGGCATGAAAGCCGGCTGGGTGACCTTGGGCCAGTCCCTCTCTCTCAGCCCTAGGAAGGAGCCAATGGCAAACCACTTCTGAAAAACCTGCCAAGAAAACTTCAGGGACTTGTCCAGGCAGTCTCCGAGAATTGGACATGATTGAACAGATTTTTTAAAAAATAAACATCAGTGCTAGCTCCTTCCAGCAGCAACCAACAGATCAGGAGCACTAGCAAGGAACCAGGAAGAAACACCCATCCCTGCTTTTCCCCTTCTCCTTCGGTTTAACCTTGGTTCCACTTCAAAGCTGTTTGTTTTGCCAATCCTGCTTTGCTTGACTTTGACCCAATCCATATTACTGTACAGGCTAGGTTTGGGGAGGTTTTCTACAGCAGAGGATAAATCCCTCCCTACTTAAGTCAAGAACAAAAGGCAGTGGGGGGGGGGGAGGCCACTTTCTGTTTTTAAAGGGGGAGCTGTTAATTCCTCTATGAATTAAAAATAAAGGAGGGAGCGGGTATTGGGGAAGGTGGCTCTGGGCGGTTGGAGAAGCTTGTGCCCATATCAGGAAAAAGCACAGTGAAGATCTAGAAAGGGTTGAAAAAGAGAGAGAGAGAATGAGAGAGAGAGAGAGAGAGAGAGAAGGCAGAGAGAAGGACTGAAGTGGGGATCAGGTGAGGAATGCAGTGGCAGATGAATGGGAAAGTAGGATCCTGGGGTCAAGGGGTGTCACAGGCCATATCCAACATCCATGTGGCCCAAGGCGATTTCCGCGGCCATGTGGCCGGCATGACACATGCAGAACACTGTTACCTACCCACCGAAGTGGTACCTATTCATCTACTTGCATTTGCATGCTTTCGAATTGCAAGGTTGGCAAGAGCTGGGGCGAGTGTGGGAGCTCACTCCGTCATGCAGGGCTAGGGATCCGAACCTTCGAACTTGCGATCTTCCGATCGACAAGCCTGGCGTCTTACCCGCTGAGCCACCACGCCCCTTCTGGAAGGAGAGAACCATCTCTTACCCACTGTCCATCTCTTACCCACTGTATAAAGCAAGGTTTCTCCACCAGGGTTCCGTGGCACCCTAGGGTTCCACGAGAGGTCACTAGGGGTTCCTTGGGAGATCATGATTTATTTCAAATTTATTTCAAATTCGGGCAACTTCACATTAAAGAGGTAAGTTTAATTCTTTATCTTTAGTTGAAGAACACTGTTCATGCATCTGTACAGGCCTACCCATGAAACGAATATAATAATTTTGTAACTTCTGGCCTATCTTCGAGCCTGAATATGCAGGGGGTCCCCGAGGCCTGAAAAATATTTCAAGGGTTCCTCCAGGGTCAAAAGGTTGAGAAAGGCTGGTATAAAGCTTGTGTGTAACTGTTTGTGCCACGGATCCCAACAGCTTGGAAAAGAAACCAAAGAGAAGAATGACCCAATCTTTGCCCTCCCCAAATAAAAAGCAACAGCCTCCACAGCAACCGGGTACACACACTGGAAAGAACCTTCCCCCCATATGGCACGTGGAATGAAAAGCTCGTGGCAAGATTTTCCGTGACCATCGTGCATTTATTGATGACAAAGGCCGTGAAGCAGTCACATTGTGCTTAGGAGCAGGTTTCTCCTGCAGCAGAAACCAGAGGGAAGTCCTCTCCTTCCAGTCCCCAAAGGTCTGACACTTTTCCCCGGCAAGAAGGTCAAGGACACTTGTTCTGTTCACCAGGCCACTTCGTTCCCCTCCCAGTCCAGGAAGGCGCCAGATGATGATGACTTTAGATTAGCAATGACCTTCAGGATACCCTCGGCACTCTTCTGCACTGTCAGAGGGGCCTGCGGGGGATGGAGAGCTGGGTTATGGTTCCGCAAGTGGAGAGCTCCAAGCTCTGAATGGGCTGGTTCCAAACACAGGTCTTGAGTTTGCAACCTGGACACACACCCCTAGCCCATCAGCAAAACGGACCAACCCAAAGTAGAGCAAGGCTGAAGCACCATATTTTGACATCAGTGGAGAGCACACAGGATCTTCTGAAGAGCAGCTCCATGCTCAGGAGCACTCTGGATCCTCAGAGTGATCCTCCAGCAGTCTTTCCTTTCTGAGGAATAACCATGACCTAGCCCCAGGTGCAAGGTCACACAGCCACCCTAGAAACATATTTAAGGATTCCCTTACTAACTTTGCTCAGACTGAAGAAGCTTCTTGGATAAGGAGCGAAACATTTCCACTGAGAAAATAGAAATCCAGTTGACATGATTCAAGCTACAGACTTTCTGAGGAATGTTTTTAAAAGATGGCCCTCATTTATACAATATCCATCGTGAGAGCCTCTGGTCAATCTTGGCTGATTTTGAAAAAGCTAGATACCTGGTTAGTATATGGACTATAGACTAGACTGGACTTTTTAAAAAAAAATCCCAGAAGGCAATAGCAAAACATTTGCCAATAGAATAATACAGATGTGCCCATCTAGTCACCAAGAGTCAAACCCAACTTGAAGGAGGTATCAGCTAACACAAGATCACCCACCAGGAGTCCATGATTCCATCCACTCAGCCACAGAAAATTCATTTTCCTGTCAATCATAGAATCAACGGCAAAGGGAGAGGTGCAAACAAGTCTAGGATAGACTCATGACAAAGTTCCACCATCTCCATGCCTATCTCTACAATTTGAACTTCCTCATATTAGGAATTCTCACCAATGGAAGGCAAAGGGGTAAACTTGAGTCTAGACTGCCACAACTCTAGAGCGGCCAATGGAGAAAGAGAGACACCTTCACCGTAATACTTGGGTGGAAAATGAAGGGGTAGATTGCTGTCTGTTGTCCTCCCCCTACAACCCACCCATCTTCCATCCCCATTTCTTCTATTCTTTTTCCTTCTGGTGGCATTCTTCACAGAAGAGCTCTTCGTGGCTCACACAGCCATGAGTCACTCAATAAACATTATGGTGTGGTTGACCTGACTAGCTGAAGTATAAAGCTCATTGGCTGGGGTTCCATGACATACTAGGTTCAGGTATGATTGGTTTAATGGGCCATGGGAGTATTGTCAATGGGTTTGGATTCATAGCTTTAGGAAACCTCCATCTGAAATTACCCTAAGTATGAGATTGATTCTTCAAGGTCCATTCCTTCCATTGTGCTTGCATGACCCTGAAGTGGAATCAGTCACCATATTACCAGATTGTTTGAGAATATACACATTCCCTCCCCTCCCCCCTTATAGTACCTCTTCTGATCCCATGTCTGTTTTCACCCATCCAGGATGGAGCAAAGCACATAAAATTCCATCTTTTTTCAGTTCCACTGCAAGGCAGGCAGTGATCATGTTCAGGGCTGCCTACAAAACAAAGCCAAGTTTTAACAAGTCTTTCCTTGCCAGGCACACATCTTCTGGACCTTTGGTCCCAGGGTCAGTTTCGGTCTGCAGAGACTTTATATCAGTGTTTCTCAACCTTGACAAGTTTAAGCTGTGTGGACTTCAACTCCCAGAATTCCCCAGCCAGAATGAATTCTGGGAGTTGAAGTCCACACAGCTTAAACTTGTCAAGGTTGCGAAACACTGCTTTACATTGATCGCAGGCTACTGGAACCAGAGATTGGCCGGCAGGATGGCTAGAAAAAGGTCTGGACTCTCCTATTGGTTATGTTCAGAATAACAGAATTTCTGAGTTACCTTGCTTGCACGGTACGCATACTGTGGGGGAACTGGGATTATTAGGGTAGTAAAACCCTGCCCAATGGAGCCAATTAAGGAAGATATGTTGATGACCACTGCTTTGTTGCCTCCCGAGTCCTTTGTTGTCGTCTCCTTGGCAGCCTTTTTCAGCAGAGGCAGAAATTCCTAAAATGCACATGAAACAGCAGGCCAAACTATTAAATTTCTCTTCTTCCTGGGCCTCACCCAGATCTTTTTTATTCTCACTGGCTTTTTTTATTACCCATCATGCCTTTCTCTTGGTGTCACCCCTGATCCCATTGGCTGATGTTTCACCTTATTGGAACGTTTAGTAGCTGCTGATTACTCCGTATCAGTGGTAAGAGATACAGCTCAATTTCTTTGATTGCCTGCCATCTCCTTCCCTCCTAACTTGATGCTATTTGGTCCTTCAGTCCCAAGGTGACTCTGCCAATAGCTTGGCCCTCTCCACTTCTTAAGACCACAGAACATTACCCCTAACCCTAACTCTACGCATCACGTCTGCAGAGAACTTCCTCCCATAGGCATTGCTGTAAGGAAGCAATTCCAAAGAAATTTAAAGGTTCTGTATATGAGCGTGGTGGCTCAGCGGGTAAGACGCCAGGCTTGTCGATTGGAAGATCACAAGTTCGGAGGTTCGAATCCCTAGCCCTGCGTGCGGAGTGAGCTCCCGCACTCGCCCCAGCTCTTGCCAACCTAGCAATTCGAAAGCAAGCAAATGCAAGTAGATGAATAGGTACCACTTCGGTGGGAAGGTAACAGCATTCTGCGCACATCATGCCAGCCACATGACCGCGGAAGCGTCTTCGGACAACGCTGGCTCTTCGGCTAACAAACGGAGATGAGCACCGGCCCCTAGAGTCGGACACGACTGCACAAATGTGCGGGGGGTACCTTTACCTTACTTTATATGAGCCTGAACTGTCCTATTTACTGATCATCATACAGAGAGAAGATAAGGGTGCTCTTTCTTGTTCTTGTTATGGCCACCAAGTCAATCCTGACTCCTGATGATTACAGGGAGGCAGGTCCCTGCAATCTTCTTGGTCATATTTTCAGAAATGGTTTGCCCAAAGTCGCACAGCCAGATTCCATGCCTAAGGCTGGATTAGAACTCACGGTCTCTTAGCTTCCAATCCAGCACCCTAACCCCTGAACCACACTTACTTTGACAACGAGGAGGGGTCCCACGGCATTGGTGTTGTATGTCAAAAGCATATCTTGCTGATCCACATCTTCCAGGAATGGAGCTAGGGAATTTCTGCCTGCGTTGTTGATTAGCAGATTTAGCCCTTGACCCTTCAGATGGGAGTCCACTACTGACACAGCTGCCTTCACAGAGGAATGGTCTGTCACATCTACCGTGCACAGAAGAGAGCAAATAGGATAGGTATCAATAGAACAATCTGGTTCCTCTTTTGACGTGTGCGGGCAAATTGTAATGGTATGTGGGAATGACCTTGGGAGAGAGGAAGAAGAGCCGCAGCTTAGACCATGGTGTGATGTACGAAATATGAGTCCGAAGGAGGAAGGGTGGCGAAAGTGTCTCAGAAGGGACCCTCCCTAGTTTTCAGGAGAGTAAAAGTGAGGGATGGGAGGGATACTTTCAGACTTGCAAGATTGATGTTAGTCTCGCAAGGTCGTCCAGACAAGAAGCACAACCAGGAGTACTAGCTCTATCTATATTGTAAGATTACATTAACAGAGTCTTGCAAGTCTGAAAGTACATAAGTAAATTAATAAATCAAATACTTAATTTATTCCAGTTTATTTATACCCAGAATATTTTCCATATTGCTGTACAACCACCACAAATTTCAGTAAAGGGCTTTTTATCATTTAAAAGGCCCATAATGTTGTCTACATATATAACTTGAATTCAGTTCCTACCACCTGTGTACTACGAATGCCACAAGATTCTGTAATAATAGAAGGCAATGAGTTTAATACCAAATTTAATCTAGGAAGAGGTAAGGGACATTCTTGATGAGTCATGTGGTTCTTCAGAGTATGGGAGGAAATAATCCCATTACTAATTACTCAAGCAGAAGGAGTGGAATAATAAATTTTAAGCTAAGAAATAAAGTTTGACAGGCATCCATTTTTTATAATTTGTTCCAAAACTTTAATTTGTACCATGTCATGGACCTTTTTTGCATCCAGCAAGTCCACTCCCACCACTTAGTAAGTAGAATATATTGCTAAAATATCTATGAATAACCTCATTTATCCTTTTGCAAAGGATTGAGCAGGATGAATTCTCTGCAATCTTCATGCCAAGATAGCTGTTGAAATAATTGAATCTTTGTTTCATAAAGGTGTCAGGTGATTGTTTGCAAAATGTGTAGGGTTCTCTCTTATAAAGTGGTAATGGAATAGTCCCATTCCCAAAGGAAAGGACTCATATATGTCTTTAGCAATATGCAAGCCAAGGTCTCTTCATACTTTTTGTACTAGGGAAGCCCATCAGATAGTTGACTTCATAAAGTCAACTATCATGACAAATCTGTCCTGCAAGGTTATATGTGGCTAAACTCTAAACATGACAAATCTTAGGAAGTTTTATTCCATTTTAAAAACTATTCACCTGCTCAACGGATATCACTACATTTGTATTAAAGAAATGAGTATAAAAATCCAAAAACTGAGAATTACACTTGATTTTTTATATATTGTCTCTATGGAATCTATGATTATAGATATGATATTACAGTATGTTGTTGCAGTTGTTGCAGTCAAGAAGCTAACAGTTGGTCTGTTTTTTTCCCGACATATTATGCCATAAGAAATGTAATAAAGTACCACAAAACTTTGTGTGGTTTTCACTGCAATAATTACCCAGGCAAATCAAATCAAAGTTTATTGATTAGCCTTTAGGCCATATCAAAATACAAAATTTAAAACACTAAATATAAATAAAACCCTATGTAAAATTAATATAAAAGGGCAAATTAAGTAGGGAAAAGATAAAAATACCGTAAGTAAATATACATACAGTATAAGTGAAAATACGAATCATATTTCCGTGTCACCCCTACAATTTACCCCTATCAACCCCACGTATACATATCAACTGTACTGATTTACTTAAGTACAGAGCTGTATTATATGTTATTTTTGTGTCCTGGCCACACATAAAATGACGCGGTGGCTCAGCGGGTTAAACCGCTGAAGCTGTAGACTGCCGGTCGGAAGGTCGGCAGTTCGAATTCCCGCGCAACGAGGTGAGCTCTCATTGCTAGTCCCAGCTCCTGTCGACCCAACAGTTCGAAAGCTTGCAAGTAGATAAATTGGGTACCACCTTAAGTGGGAAAATTTGCTGACGTCCTGTCGGGGGTCGGCTTCCACCGAAACTGAAGATCCTTTGAATGGCAGTGGTCACGATGGATCCTGAAGTAATAACATCTACAGGACGTCAGCAGCTGGCTCCGACGCAAGGCATCGTGGGACATGTAGTCCAGAAGCCAGAGAAGAGTCGGTTCCCTTACCCCCTTCCTTGACGCGCGGTTTAATGAAATTGTATAACGATGTATATGTATAACGATGTATGTAAGCCGCCTAGAGTCCTCCGTTAGGGAGGGGATAGGCGGGGTATAAATACAATAATAAATAAAATAAATAAAATATGTTGTTTTAATATGTGGTTCCCAATGAGTCATTCGTTTGATGTATGGACCAAGATGCAGATCTCTCACCTTCTTGTACAAATTACAATCAAATAATATGTGTGCTATATCCTCTGTCTCAGGCGCTCCGCATATGCAAGTGAATTACCTGGACAGTAAAGATCTCATACCTAACTGAATCACATGAATGCTGGGGTATTTAGTAGCCAAATCCTGCAAAGCCTGCAAATGAGAAAGAAAAATGTTAAGAAGAACAGGTTGAATGGACAAAAGGAAAAAAAAGTGTTTTCTACAATCTCAATCCCTTTATAGCAGAATGTCCCAGTAGATTGTTTTTATCAGCAATTATTATCATTTCTGGACTGTATTTTTCATAACTAGAACTAGCTGGTTATATACACTTTTTTGTTTGTATTATCATGATTGTATTGTTGCTGTTTGTGTTAAATTCACTTTTAAAACAAAATCCAGTTTGTTACTGGATGATGTTTAAAGTAATTTTAAAAGTAATTTAAACCCCACCTCTATCCTTTTTCACTGATTAAAGATATGCTTGAATGGGTATCAATGGACTATTTAAAAACATGCATCTATAGGCATATTATCAATGGCCAGACTTCCTCAATCACTCTGAGGCTGTCCTCTCAGGCCGGAATGGGTGTTAGAACAATCCAGAACAATATTAACTGGTATGCTTGTCTGTAAACTAGAATTGGAAGGTCTTGTGGAGAAGAATACTAGTCGTCTAGAACTACTGTACTCTGGTACTTCCCTAGTGGGAATTGGTGCACTCCATAACGTTGAATATCAGAACAGAGAGAATGCAAGACTGCACTCAAGTTATGCTACTTCACTGGCTTCAAACCAGCAGTCCCTCCTTAGGCAGCATTAACAAACATGAATTTGAGTAAACTCCAGGAGACAGTGGAGGACAGGAAGGCCTGGCTATGGTCCATGAGGTCATGAAGAGTCGGACATGACTAAACGACTGAACAACAACAACAAAGCTAAACATAGAAGTCAGATACTCTGGGACAGTCTGAGTTTGCAAAAATTTACTTAGTCATTGTATAAAGTCCAGGCATTAGGAGAGTGGGCATTTTGGCTTTATTGTGTCTTTCTTTCTGATGATTGGTTCCAACCAAGGAACTACCAAGATGATTGCTCCTCCAGAACACATCTCTGAGGCCTGTTGGAGCCCTGAGGGAAGCCTTTTAAAAAGTCAAATGACTGGCAGCACAGTTAAACTCAGACCCCCACTGAAGCCCTTCTGTGCTGCCAGTCATTTGACTTTTTAAAAGGCTTCCCTCAGGGCTCCAACAGGCCTCAGAGATGTGTTCTGGAGGAACAATCATCTTGGTAGTTCCTTGGTTGGAACCAATCATCAGAAAGAAAGACACAATAAAGCCAAAATGCTCACTCTCCTAATGCCTGGACTTTATACAATGACTAAGTAAATATAAACTGGGAGGTTCAAGGAAAGGGTGTTCTTACTTTTTATTTTATGCTCAAGTCTCTGACACTTGAGTCTTAAGAAAGGCAGCTTCATTATCTATTTTCTAAAGGGTTCCTACCTCAGACTGGTAAAGTGAGATTAGTTAGAAGCCAAACTGTGGCTTAGCATTATGTCGATGAAGGTTCTCAGTCATCCAGGTGGAACAGTCTGTGGCTTGAATCATGTCAACTGGATTTCTATTTTCTCAGTAGAAACGTTTCACTCCCTATCCAAGGAGCTTCTTCAGTCTGAGTAAAGTTAGTAAGGGAATGATTCCCTTACTAACTTTACTCAGACTGAAGAAGCTCCTTGGATAGGGAGTGAAACGTTTCTACTGAGAAAATAGAAATCCAGTTGACATGATTCAAGCCACAGACTGTGGCTTAGCATGTTGTGTGAATCAGCCCACAGGAGAGTCGGTCCTTGAATTCCAGGTGGGTCAGATCATCCAGTTTAGGTTCTGTGACTATGCCTTTAGCTGCTCTTTCTAGAAGCCAATTTTGGGCTTTGCCTTGGCTGAGAGGGGATATAGAGGTGCAGGTAAATACCAGTATGCATTCTAGTCCCTTGGAATGTTTGAAAAGTCCAGAACTTGGAGGCAGTTCTATTATCAAAGCACGGCTGATCCAGAAAACTCACCTGGTTTACATCTCATGATAAACCATACTAAGATTTTCTATGGGTCTTAGTGTGATATGTGAAACTACTCAGTAGGACTTAGCACAAGGTCTGAACCCCAAGCCACATTGTATTATTCAACAGACTGTGATTCAAAACATCCTGGCTTGATATTTTGGTCAACCATGCTTCGTTGATGCCAGCTGTGAAGGCCCACACTAGTATATTACCCCAACTCTTATCTTAAAGACGTTTAATTAGCGTTGGCCTTCTACATACCTTTCCTTCAGATCCAGTAGGGTTTCTACAGGTTGCAATAATATGGTCTGGAGGAGGGTTCATCTTCACAAGCTCTTTCACCAGACCGAGTCCGATTCCTCGGTTGCTGCCTGTCACCATGACATTCTGAGCTACTTGAGTCATCCTGGCCCTTGGCTTTTGCTCTTCAGCACTGTTCACCTTTTTGCAGGTTGTGACATCTGTGTCTCCAAATGAGAAGAGGTTACTAATATTATGCTAGACTGAAGAGGATTCTCTTGGAAGTAGAAGTACAGTATGTACAGAAGAACATTAATTCTGACACCCATACAGTTCTATACTATACCACATGCTTTGTATCTATGGACTTCATTCTTGCACATACGTGGGTGTGTATGTTCTTCCTCTCCTATTAACGTTAGAAAGCTAGACCAGGCCATGACTAGGAGAAGATTAAACTAAACCCAGGATTTATATGTGCCCTTATATACATATAATATTTCTACCATTTCTCACTGCTTAGGCCATTTAGTGAATGTGGATTAGGGATTTCCTGCCGTGTCACAAACTTTAAGATTGGCTTTGCTATTCCTCAGCCAGTAGGAACTATCTTCCAGATATCAGTGGTTTGTGGAATAAACCACAGTGGCCTGGTTCACAGAATATACTAAACCATAAACCCAGGTTTGAAAACTTCAGTAGCTGGGTTCACACAACACATTACACCAAAGCCAAACCAACCACATTATAGATTAATACAATGTGTGAACCAAGTCTCCCTTGCTCTTCTAAGTCAGTCCAATGTCACTTTGTGGGCTGCAGAAGTTTTGCTACACCAGATCAAACCAATCTATTATCTTCTGACATACAGATAGGGCAGGGATTATTTTACTTTTTAATATATTTTAATGTTTAATAATGATTGTTTTATTCATTCATTTTTTATTCATTTATTCATTTTCTATCCCGCCTTTATTACTTTTATAAATAACTTGAGGTGGCCAACATAGCTAATACTCCTTCCTCCTCCTCTTTCTCCCACAACAATAACCCTGTGAGGTGTATTTTTATAATACACAAATTATACAAATTAGATAGATAGATAGATAGATAGATAGATAGATAGATAGATAGATAGATAGATAGATAGATAGATCTTTAGAGAAGCAAATGGAATAGTCTCAAGTACATTGCCCTGAACAACTTAGACAGGGAGGAAGAATACTTTTCTGGTCTATTGGGATCTATGACTAATCTACAGCCCCAAAGGTAGAATTAGCAGCATTACATAGCACTTCCCATCTCTTTCTTTCTCTGGCACCTTCTCTGTGTTTCTGTTCTCCACTTCACCTGAAATTATGCCTCCAGTTTCTCCAGTTTCTCACCTAGTGAAAAAGCCATCTCAGCAGCTGTAAGAACAGAACTATAGTCTCCCCATTGGCTGCATGACTATTATTACATCATCTATCTGTTCCCACAGCTATTGTGGAATGCACTTTCATCCTCTCTGCCATTGTTGACTTTATTATCAAATGGAAGAATGCAACATTTGGACACCTTTATGGTTACTGAACTGGATTCTGCAGCTGAGTTCACACACTGCGCTAAGCCGTGGTATGTTTTAACAACGGTTTGTGGAATAAACCACAGTGGCCTGGTTCACAGAATACAAGGTTAAGTTAAAGGTTCCCCCCGCACACTTTTTGTGCAGTTGTGTCCGACTCTAGGGGCCGGTGCTCATCTCCGTTTGTTAGCTGAAGAGCCAGCGTTGTCCGAAGACGCTTCCACGGTCATGTGGCCGCATGACGCACGTGGAACGCTGTTACCTTCCCACCGAAGTGGTACCAATTATCTACTTGCATTTGCATGCTTTCGAATTGCTAGGTTGGCAAGAGCTGGGGCGAGTGCGGGAGCTCACTCCGTCACGCGGGGCTAGGGATTTGAACCTCCAAACTTGCGATCTTCCGATCAACAAGCCTGGCGTCTTACCCACTGAGCCACCGTGCCCCTTTACTAAACCATAAACCCAGGTCTGAAAACTTCAGTAGCTGGGTTCACACAATACATTACACCAGAGCCAAACCAACCACATTATAGATTAATACAATGTGTGAACCAAGTCTCCTTTGCTAAGTCAGTCCAATGTCACTTTGTGGGCTACAGAAGTTTTGCTACACCAGATTAAACAAATCTATTATCTTCTGACATACAAATAGGGCAGGGATTATAAAACAGATGCAACCTCACATTCCTGGGATTAGGTAGGAATAGAAATTATCTCATTTTAAGCATCACCAGAAATTTATTTAATGCTGCTTTGGGGTCTAACTGAAGCATTCTTGTTTTAAAAAATGTCCCTTTCCCCCAAATTGTGCCAAAAGTTTTAAAAGCTGCAATCTATCCAAATCTTCTGCATAGTCCTGAAGCAATCTGCTTCCTTTGATCCTATCTTCTAACCTCCAAAGTCCTTCTGCAGCCAGATTTACACAACATATTCCACAATTTCCATCACCTTTCCTTTTAAATCCAGCAATCCAAGTATTCTTTGGATTCCATTCCAGGAGTTCTTTGACTTCTGCTGTTCCTCCATCCATTCTTCCCTCCTACAAATGGATGTTTTCAACCAACTGGATGGTTCTTTTTAAGAGCAATTAATTTCTTTTTCTACAGCTGTTGACCAACCCTTGACATGGACTGATATATAAAATTGAGGAGCAATGTCTAATTCAAGACAATATGAGAAATAAATACCTAGTGCTAGTACGTCAGCAAAGGAAATCTGCTATTGTGTCTTCCAGGAAAATAAGGACTGAAATCTCTGCTGTCAGAGGTAAACAATAGAATAGCTCTTAATTGCCCAAGGTACAACTGGGAACCTATGAGAGTACAATATGGTCAGTGACAGTTACCTACCAGAAAAAGAACAAATGGAGATAAGTTATTGTTTAATTGCAATATTTTATTTAACAACAATCCAGAGGCAGATATGAACACCTAGAACATGGCCATATGACGTAAGTGAGCCACCTCTCTTGGCTTGTCAAATTCAGTATCTATTGATCCTATTGGAGGATGTCTTTGGGTCTGAATGGCAAGAGAACTGGAGTAGATAGGAGAGGTTTTTATGAGTTTTCAGACTTTGAGGAGTTGGAATGTAAAGACTGGATGCTGGGGAAAGACTCCATCATCTGCACTGAAGTGAGATTCAGAGGCAAGTCCAGGCAACTTCGGTATGTGGAAGTTGTGGGGAGAGGCCAAATGACCCAAGATTTTGAAGTTCAGCAAAATGTCTTTGGTCAAATAGAGGTCCAGGGTGAGGAATAAGAAGATGGTCTAGGACAGAGCTTTCCAAACTGTGCGTAGGGACACGTTAGTGTGTGGGCTGCAATATCTGGGTGTGTCACGGCTGCTGCTGCCTCCGAGCCCTGCCAGGATTCCGCGCAGGTCCTAGTGCCTGCCTTGTGCCTTGCTGCCTCCAAACCTGCCCTGCCAGGATTCCACGCAGGTCCTAGTGCCTGCCTTGTGCCTTGCTGCCTCCAAACCTGCCCTGCCAGGATTCCGCGCAGGTCCTAGTGCCTGCCTTGTGCCTGGCTGCCTCCAAACCTGCTGTGATTCCGCGCAGGTCCTAGTGCATGCCTTGTGCCTGGCTGCCTCCAAACCTGCCCTGCCAGGATTCCACGCAGGTCCTAGTGCAGAGCTTTCCAAACTGTGTGTCGCGACACAAAAGTGTGTCGCCACACACAGTCTGGTGTGTCGCCACACAACCCGGAAGCGCTGATGGTGTTCCGGGTGTTCCCGCGGCGACACACCAACTGCAGCGCGCAAAACCCGAAAGCGCACATTGCCGCACTTCCGGGTTTTCCCGCGGCGACACACCAACGCCGGTTGGTGTGTCGCCGCGGGAAAAACTTTGGAAAGTCCTGAACTAGCCCTTCACTTCCACGCCTCCCGGGCCAGTCCCTTCCCTTAATGGCGGCCCCCTTGCTGCCTTCAAACCCGTCCCTGGGAGGCCACGTGACTCCAGTTTCGCAGCCATTGCATCAGCCGCGCCAAATCCTCAATCTCCGCGTAATGCTGGCAAGTCGGCGTGACTCGGCCAATGTTAAGCTGATAGACAAGACTTTGGGCCAATCGCCGTCCACCTCTCAATATCTAGGCCAATAGGATGAGTGAGCTAAAAAAAGATCCGCATGAAGCTCGGTTGCGTAGCGCAAGCGCTGCTGCAGCTTCTGAAAGCGACGTCGCGTGTTGGGGGAGCGGCGAAAGAGGCGAGGTAGGCTATTGAGGTCGTTTGAATGAAAAGAAATAAAATGAATGTGTTTGTTCCGCTTCAGTATTCCCTGTCTGTCTTCCAGGAGCTCAAGGCGGCGTCCTCAGTGGTTCCCTCCCCCTCCAGTCTATCCGCACAACAACCCTGTAAGGTAGGCTGGGCGCAGAAAGAATGGCAGAACCCCCAAGCGCTCAATAAACGTGGTGGTGAGATTATTGCTTGTAGGCATGTGGGGCCATGGGGCTCCCTCTGCATTTTTGCCCCATTGTTCAAGCTGTCCTCCTGCAGAGGATCTTAGGAGTTGGGCTCAGGTTGCTGGCTTGGGGGTTGTCAGCTGCCTGAATGCCCCATCGTGGTTTCCTGCTGGGACCTCTTACAGGCCATCTGTGGGGACTGGGGGGGGTGTCTCCCAAGGTAGCAGACCAGGTGGCCCTTGGGCTCATAGTGGCCAAGGTGAGTTTGATTTATGGCCATATGCACCGCAGCCATGGACCGAAGCGATGCACCGCATCTTGGGCTCATCGCACACCCCTAAGTCATAACGTGGCTCCTCCTTATCCTATCCCAGGAGCTTAGCCATGGTGGTTTGCAAATTGCGGTTTAAGGGGTAGCATCTCTTGTGAACCCCGCTATGGTGACTTAGTATTCAGTATGTTACAGGGGAACAAATCCTCAGTTGTTGACTAATAAGGGCTTCGGCTTTTGTTATATGTTTATTAGATAAATAGTTTTCTTTTTTATGCTTTTTTAATTATTATTTTGGATTGTGAGATGCCCAGAGTTATTTGTGAAGATGGGTGGCCATCTACATTTCTTAAATAAATAAAAACCTGTCAGAGCCGGTAAGTCTTGAAGACTCAGAGGGACTTTTGGGTGGGGAGAACAATGACGGGAGAGGGGCTGGTGTCCGTCTCCTGCTTTGTGAGCACCCCAGAGGCATCTGGGTTTTGCACAGTGCAAAATGAAACGCCAGACTAAGGTGCACCTTGGCCTGGTGCAGAAGGGCAGATCTGAAGTTCTGATGACCAGAGGATTACAACATTCCTGAAGAACACTAGGTTGTGGGAAATGTTCAGGTAACCCTTTGGCCAGCTGGACATTTCTGTTCTTCTGCCAACTGATTTGGAAACTGCATTTGTGTCCGCTGTTGGCAAACTGATCATCTGCATTGGAGTTCTGTGTGGGGAAGACAGTCTTACATACCTTTTTAACCTTTCCTCAGAAATTCGGAGACTGCATTCACACAACACCCTTAACTTGGGGACTGGATTGATCCATTTCTGGGTTGGCCTAATACACTGAATCATAAACTAATCAAAGCATTGCCTTGATGCAATAAAGGTAAAGGTTCCCCCCGCACATTTGTGCAGTCGTGTCCGACTCTAGGGGCCGGTGCTCATCTCCGTTTGTTAGCCGAAGAGCCAGCGTTGTCCGAAGACGCTTCCAAGGTCATGTGGCCGGCATGACCAACGTGGAACGCTGTTACTTACCCACCAAAGTGGTCCCTATTAATCTACTTGCATTTGCTTGCTTTCGAATTGGTAGGTTGGCAAGAGCTGGGGCAAGTGCGGGAGCTCACTCTGTCACGCGGGGCTAGGGATTCGAACCTCCGAACTTGCGATCTTCCGATCGACAAGCCTGGCGTCTTACCCACTGAGCCACCACGCCCCTTCATGCAATGCTGTATGCTAAATTCCCCTCCAAAAAACTCCCCACAACACCCCTAACTCTTACCAGAGTTAAAGCTCACCATTGGTGGAAGAGGAATTGGTCCCCTTCTCCTGCTTTGTGAGCACCCCAGAGGCATCTGGGTTTTGCACAGTGCAAAATGAAACACCAGACTAAGGTGCACCTTGGCCTGGTGCAGAAGGGCAGATCTGAAGTTCTGATGACCAGAGGATTACAACATTCCTGAAGAACACTAGGTTGTGTGAAATGTTCGGGTAATGTTCAGGGAGCGTGCAACTCCCAAGTCTTTAATTCACCTGGCTAATCGTTTTGTGCAAACCTAAGCAGTCGGTTGGTAAGATTTCCTTTTCTGCTTGACCTGACAGTATCAACCAGCAATTTACTTGTGGTGGCAATAAATGCCGGGTTAAGTTTGATCACAAGGCCAGCAGCCATCAACACTCACGTAATAAATTATGTTTCCATTCTATGCCTCCACAGTCCTGGAGTCAAGAGAGTTAGATTTTCTTTCTTGCCTTCCACCACCACCTTTATTTTTGCAACTAAATCACAGCCGAGGGGAGATAGCCACTCACCAAAGGTTGGAAGATGTGACTCTACGTCTGTTCAAAGAGTTTCAGAGGCAGGTTTTGTAATAGGTTTTACCTGTCTTAAAAGGGGCGTGGTGGCTCAGCAGGTAAGACACCAGGCTTGTCGATCGGAAGGTTGCAAGTTCGGAGGTTCAAATCCCTAGCCCCGTGTGACGGAGTGAGCTCCCGCACTAGCTCCAGCTCTTGCTAACCTAGCAATTCGAAAACATGCAAATGCAAGTAGATGAATAGGTACCACTTCGGTGGGTAGGTAACAGCGTTCCATGCATGTCATGCCGGCCACATGACCGTGAAAGTGTCTTCGGACAGCGCTGGCTCTTCGGCTAACAAACGGAGATGAGCACCGGCCCCTAGAGTCGGACAGGACTGCACAAATGTGTGGGGGGAACCTTTACCTTTTTTTTTACCTGTCTTGCTTGCCGTCTTTGAGGACTGGAGAATCCTTTTTTGTCTGATTAGTTAAGTTATTCTGAGAGAACTTCCTTCAGACTGAAAAGGAGGACTACTTGAAGCCATCTGGATCTGTAAATGATACCACTTTGGGTTATTGCTGGAGATCTAGCTTGAACAGACCACTATTTTTTGATTGCCTCATGCAGGGCACAGCAAGAATATTGAGTCTCTTTTCTCTGTTGTTTCTTCCCTGAAACCTGCTGCATCCTTCTCTCATTCACCATCTTCCAGCTTGAATGAGAATCAGATGAACTCTGTACTTGCAAGTGGGATTAAAGAAAAACTAGTAAGATTTGTGGAAAGGTGGTGCCTGTCCTTTTTTTCACCACCTGCCACAAGGCCAGCGTCTGGATATTCTATAGCACTTGTTGTAGGACAGTTCTCCAGTTTTTGTTCTGGCTTAGGGGTTGGTTTGTTTTTGCAAAACATCCTGTTTATATAGGTGTTTAAGAGGGCCATTTGAAGATGGGTATCCCTTGTGGTGTGAATGACTTAATGGTTGCCTGATCTTACAGATGAAAGTAGAATATTTACTGCAATTGAATCGTTGCCCGTGACTTTTTATAACCCTTCATTATTTCCTTCAAATCTGATGCTATATCTTTCCATCTCTCTCTCACCAGTACCGAGCAGCGTTCTCACAATGGAGACACTGACAGCCAGCGAGATCCGCCAACGGTTCATCAACTTCTTTGTGGAGAACCAACACAGCTACGTGCACTCGTCTGCTACCATCCCTCTGGATGACCCTACCCTACTCTTTGCTAATGCTGGCATGAACCAGGTCAATTGCAATAGATACCTATAACGGAGAGGGAATTGTGCTCCCTTTCTCATAGTTCTGGAACTTGGGGCCAACGAAAGAGCATATTGTTTCACTTCACCCATGTACTTAGTTTTGCAATTCAGTGCTATATGTTAATGGAAAAAGCAGGAGACTGAGAGTTCTAGTCCTGCCTTAGTCATGAAAGCCGGCTCACAGGGTTGTTGTTGTGGCGAAAATAGGAGGAGGAAGGAGTATTAGGTATGTTCACCACCTTGAGTTATTTATAAAAATAATAAAGGTGGGATATAAAATAAATAATATTGAACTACTATGACCCCCCTACCTGATCTAGTACAATTTTAATAATAATGCATTAATCTGTAGCTGAGTGATGTAAAGAGAGGTACCCATTTTTATATTTGCTAATCTTAATTGTCAGTTTTGGGTGCCACATACGAGTTTTCTGATTTGGATGCCCAACAGGTTGCCAGCATTCACAATTTGAAAAGTGCTTTAGTTTTTAATGTTTTCTGTCCCTACCATAATCTCGTGTAGCAGATCATTTTACAGAAGGGGAGCTACACAATTGATTAATTTTAATATGATTGATATCAAGGGCACCATAAGATTGAGCTTAAACCAAATTTCCCATACTGTGGGATTTCTGTTTCACAAACAACGATACAAAATGATAGGCGTTAAGTCAATGTGTGCAATGCAATCTGATGCATTCCTGATGTTTTGGGTTGCAGTTCTCACAATTCTTGCTAGGGCTGATGGACACTGGAATCCCAAATATGTGGAGGGCTCCAGGGTGCCTACTCCTGAACTATTCTGACCTTTAAAGGATGTTAAATTAGGACTAAATAAAGCAATTACGCTATGGAAGGGACCATGTTCTGTTCTGTATAAATCTGCTGCTTTGATTCAAATAAAAAAAATAGCACAACGTTCAGAACTTTTGTTTGTTACAACCTATATTTCCTTCCATGTAAATATTTGTCTAGAAACATTACTCAAAGTCTATATCAGATAAGGACTGAAAAAAATATTCAGGAACAAAAGCTGATTAATTTGTTCCTGGACAGTATGTTTCTTTTTATATGATGACAAGAAATCTTTTTTCCCCCCATTATTCTTTTAAAGAAGAATAATTAAAAAGGGAATTATGTGGCAAAACCCTTGGTTTCCACACAACACAAAGCGTGATTCATTAAGTAAGCCATGCTTGGTTGAATTTAACTTTGCGCTGCGCTATAAATCATGATTACAAAGCCAAGTGGCTGAGTTTGAACAGTACGATAAAAGCAAAACTGAAGATGTTGCATTATAGCTCAGATAACATGTGAATCCAATCAGTAGTTCATCGTAGAAGGGAATCTCCCCCAAATGTTTTGTCCATCGCTCATAGATCTGCAAGCTCATCCGCCTAGTTTGCATGGAACTCCCGAGTTGACCATTGTTTTCTTATTTTTCTCCCAGTTCAAACCTATCTTCCTCAACACTATTGACCCTTCCCATCCCATGGCAAAGCTGACACGAGCTGTCAACACCCAGAAATGCATTCGGGCTGGTGGCAAACACAACGACTTAGACGACGTGGGCAAGGATGTCTATCATCACACTTTCTTTGAGATGCTGGGCTCCTGGTCTTTTGGAGATTACTTCAAGGTACAGTAGGGGCACTGCAGGAAGCTTTCAACTCAAGAATACAATGTTGGGTGGGGGGGGTTGTTTTTCCTTTATGCACACATAATTTTTCCATCTTTGGCCTCTTGAAATAGGGCTGGAAATTCTCCTGTGTAAAAGCTTGGGGAGCTCTTGCCAGAAATCATTGACAGTCATAGCCAAAATGGACCAGTTATCTGATCTTGCGTGTTTGGGATATTGATTTGGCTACTGCTTGGTCATCCAAAAGAACAGAGGCAGCCTGCTCATATTTCCAGACCCATAAAATACATTTCAAACTATGTACAGTTACATTGGTTGTTGTATTTGTGATGGCTTGGTGATGGTGTTGTAGCATTTAAAATAGGGGAGACATGAAGGAAGGAAAGGAGAAAAAGGAAAGGAAAGGAAAGGAAAGGAAAGGAAAGGAAAGGAAAGGAAAGGAAAGGAAAGGAAAGGAAAGGAAAGGAAGGAGAGCATTCTGTCTGGCAAGACCTTCACAGCCCTGTTTTTCACTGCCAACTCAGGAACTGGCTTGCAAGCTTGCTCTGGACCTGCTCACCAAAGAATTTGGCATCCCCATCGAAAGGCTCTATGTGACTTATTTTGGTGGCAACAAGGCAGCCGGCTTGGAGCCTGACTTAGATTGCAAACAAATTTGGCTGGATCTTGGGTGAGTTGGGATTTTTTTTAATTTTTATTTTATTTTCTATCCCGCCTTTATTATTTTTACAAATAACTCAAGGCAGGGAACATGCCTAATACTCCTTCCTCCTCCTATTTTCCCCATAACAACAACCCTGTGAGGTGAGTTGGGCTGAGAGAGAGGGACTGGCCCAAGGTCACCCAGCCAGCTTTCATGCCTAAGGCACGACTAGAACTCTCAGTCTCCTGCTTTGCCATTGGCTCCTTCCTAGGGCTGAGAGACAGGGACTGGCCCAAGGTCACCCAGCCGGCTTTCATGCCTAAGGTGGGACTAGAACTCTCAGTCTCCTGCTTTGCCATTGGTTCCTTCCTAGGGCTGAGAGACAGGGACTGGCCCAAGGTCACCCAGCTAGCTTTCATGCCTAAGGTGGGACTAGAACTCTCGGTCTCCTGCTTTCCCATTGGTTCCTTCCTAGGGCTGAGAGACAGGGACTGGCCCAAGGTCACCCAGCCGGCTTTCATGCCTAAGGTGGGACTAGAACTCTCGGTCTCCTGGTTTGCCATTGGCTCCTTCCTAGGGCTGAGAGACAGGGACTGGCCCAAGGTCACCCAGCCGGCTTTCATGCCTAAGGCGGGACTAGAACTCACAGCCTCCTGGTTTCTAGCCCAGCACCTTAACCACTAGACCAAGAATTCTTCCTTAACATCTAAAAAGGAGAGACTGTGAGAGAGCACCCCCCCCCAAAAAAAAGCTAAGGGGGATAAAGACCGGGCAGGGAGGGGTAAGGTATACCACCTCTCTTGGTCTTTCCAAACTAGTCTGTGCCTTAAATTTCCCCTTTCTTTGCATCATACAAATTCCTGTGCCCTAAGAAAAAGAATAAACCAGGAATAGGTTTCACTGACTCCAGGTTTGTTGTTACATTTGAATTAAGAATTGTGGTTTAGAAACTAGTTTAGTGCAGTGTTTCTTAAAGTGTATTCCTAGGTCCCCTCTCGGGGGTCTGTGGAATTGAAATTATTTGCCAGCCTATGTTTAAAAATAATACAATATTAAAATCCCATCAAACAGTTGGGAGAAGCGGCAGCGAATGCGTAAATTTTAATTTTTAATATGGGAAATATTGATAAATATAACCCATACAAACAAAAACTCCTCTGGGGTCCTCCATAATTTTTAAAAGTGGGAAGGGATCCTGAAAGAAAAAAAAATTAAGTTCTGGTTTACTGGAAAATAGGCCATTCAGAAACCACAGCTTGATCATCTAGCTTGCTTCTCATATTAGAGGTTTTAAACCACAGTTCTAGTTGGCTTTTTGCCAGGAATCTTCCAAAGTGGTTTATTCTTTGGCTGCACAGGAATTGAAGAAGGGAGTATCAGCCCAGCTCCTGGGGTGTTCCTTGACAGTGTTTATAGTTCTGAAATATTCTTTAGCGCTATCTTAGATTTGCTAGTATGATGACAATGTTACTTTTTTAAAAAAGAACCTGCTATGTGGCCTTCAGATATCAACTTTCCTAACCTCCCACCATCCAGATGTGATGGGGCTATGGTTCTCAGAATTCCATGTTCACAGGGTCACATCTGGAGGGTGCAAGGTGGGGGAAAGCTGTTTGAAAATATTTGGGGCTCCTAATTCATCCAGAGCACTGAAGTTATGACTTGTGGGCTCTTTCTTCACCCTGTTACTCATGGAGCATTTTCTCCTTCAGTCTGTCAGAGAGTAAGATTCTTCCAGGTAGCATGAAGGACAACTTCTGGGAAATGGGAGACACGGGGCCCTGCGGCCCTTGCAGTGAGATGCATTACGACCGGATAGGGGGCCGAGACGCTTCCCACCTTGTCAATCAAGATGATCCCAACGTGCTAGAGATCTGGAATTTGGTGTTCATTCAGTTCAACAGGTGATGCAGGAATTGGTTTCCTTTTGCTTGATGTCTGCTAGCTGTGGGTTTTCTCCACTCCGCTTCCATCAAAAGAAGAACAATGCACAATTTCATTCCCACCTTTATATTTACGCATATATGTGCATCATGTATCCATTTATGTATGTATGCATACAGTGTGTGTGTATGCATGCATGCATGTTTGCCTGTGTGTGATAGGACTGCATCATGGCTTCTTTTCTCACTCTCAGCATCTCCCTCCCTACCCCCACCTCAGTGACTGAATATCTTTAACAAAATACTAAATATTAGGAACTTCAATAACCCTTACAGCATGCTGGCTAGGGAATTCTGGGATTAAAGTCCACACTGCTTGAAATTGCCAAGGTTGAGAGACACTGCCTTAGAGCAACAGTGATGGCCAGTGGTCCTTCCAGTGTTACTGGACTACAATTCCCAGCATTCTTCATCATTGGCCATCCAGGTGGGGGCTGTGAGGAGCTGAATGGACACTTTTTCCCTATTGTTTCCCTGCAACTCTTTCTCCATGGGCAGGATTTTGCTTGATTATTATTCCATTGCTGTATGTTGGTTTTAATTTGCTTTTTCCTTTTTGTACCCAGTCTTTATGAATCCAGTGGTGTTTCTAAATTGCATAAAGTTGGGACGAGGGGGAAGGACTGAATATCTGCTAGTGTTTCCTAATCATCATGGTTATATTTCTTCTTCTTGGGCCAGAGAGGCTGACGGGACCTTGAAACCACTGCCAAAGAAAAGCATCGACACCGGCATGGGGCTGGAGCGGCTGGTGTCCGTGCTGCAGAACAAAATGTCCAACTATGACACCGATCTCTTTGTGCCTTATTTTGAGGCTATTCAGAAGGTACGCTCCAAGTGCATTGTGGGTCAGTGGGTCAGTACGTGGTTCGGCCTCCGGATAGCAAAGGTCAGGCTGTCCTGAAAGCCTCTTTGTGCCACTACAGCGAATGAATTCCTCCCTCGTTATAACGGGTTCTGCTATCCAGGCTTTTTATTTTTTTGCCTTCAGACATAATGGATATCTATTGCTGCTGAATTTGGCCTCGTTGGCTGGAGCAGCGATGGTCTTCAGCCAGGACTGCAGATAGGTAGAGGCAGATCAGTAGCATAAACTACCTGTCCTTAACCTGGATGTCTTCCAGATATATGGACTTCAACTTCCAGAATTCTCTACGGCAGCCATACTGGTTGGGGAATTCTGGGAGTTAAAGTCCACACGTCAGGAGGGTGCCCAGCTTAGGCAAAGCTGCCATAAAGAATGAGATGTGAGCAGAGGCTTATATCCCGGGACATCAGAAGTTGAAAAATCAGATTCAGTTAATGATGCAAAGAGAGGGACACAACAGTATCCATGGGATGGTGTGAGAAAGTGAAATCCGGTAAGTAGGAACTGGTCCAGGACAGGGGCTACTCCTTCGTGGAGCCAAAGAACAGCACATCCAGGAGGCTGCCCAGAAGTATTTTCAAAACTAAGAAATGGGAGATCTGTGTAAGTTTTGTCAGAAACAGAGAAGGGAAACCAGCTTTCTAATGGTTTTGTACATTCTGGACCAGAATGTATAATTAGGCTAGCCCTTGAGAGTACTCATCAATGAGTTAGCTGAGCATTCCCAAGAGCTAACATACATTAGCCATTAGTAGGGTTGTCAGGGACATGACCGTGGGGGAGCTGGGGGTGGCGACGGCCGACAGGAAGCTCTGGCGTGGGCTGGTCCATGAAGTCACGAAGAGTCGGAAGCGACTGAACGAATAAACAACAAAAAGGGGTGTCAGAAGATAACAGATATGTTCTCTGTTGCTCAGTTACAGGGCTAGACACAGAGAGCAGTTGTATAGTAGCAGATTTTGACTGAATATTGGAAGAAACTTCCTAATGTGAACAATACTCAGCTCTGGAATTGTCTCTTGGAATAGAAGGGGTTCACTTTAAGTTGCCTGTAAGCCAAGACTAGATGGCCACTGGTCACAGAGCTATAGTTATATCCTGCGTGGGGCAAGGGTTTGCCAAGCTTCCTTCCATCTCCATTATTCTGCAAAACTGCTCCCATATGAACCTGTCCTTTCAATAAGACTTTCCCTCGGAGGTCCTGCTCCTAAAAGATCTGTCTTGAGAGGGAAAATGAACGTTCTGTGGTGATGCCAGCACAGTTTGGAACGTGCCTGTTCCTCTGATAGAGCACAGTAGGAAATGCTTTTATTGCTTGTGGCTTTGGCAAGTTAGGAGGAGGACTTATTGCTGCCATCCCTTAAAAAAAGAAGACCCAGGGCTCCTGATTCTCTTGTACTGGTTTAATATCCCTTAAAGGGCTGGTTTGGATGAAAAGGCAGAATATGGATTTAAAGGGATTACTGTATTCAAATACAGTTGCAGAAATCTTTAAAATAGATTCATCCATTTTGGAAGAATGCTCTTTCTCACAAGCAGGACACTGCTCCACACGCGCACGCACGGAGTCTGGTGTGTGCACACCCACACCCAATAAGGTCTCCTGTCATCTTTGGCAGAGCTCCTTCCGTTTTTGAGAAACAGGAAGGGCTTTCAGGATCTAAAAAGCAAAAGGGCTTTACTGAGCCAGGGTGGTGTGTTGGTTAAGGTACTGGCCTAGGACAGGGGTGGGGAACCTTTTTTCTGCCAAGGGCCATTTGGATATTCGTAACCGGGGTGGGGGGCAGGGTTTCTGGGATTTCTGTGGACCAGGGGGCAGAGTTTGCGGGCGGGAGCCAATCACAAGCACTGGGGGGCGGGGTTTGCGGGCAGGAGCCAATCGTGTGGAAGGGGCGGGGTTTGCAGGCGGGAGCCCAGCGGGCCTGACATTGCCCACCCCTGGCCTAGGACTAGGGAGGCCCAGGTTGAAATTCCCACTCAACCAAAGCAATCGCTGGGTGATCTGAGGGTAGCTGTTCCCCCTCAGCCCAGCCTACCTCACAGGATGGTTTTGGTGAGTCCTAAGTCTGCACTTTGAGCTCAGGGGAAAAAATGGGTTATAAATAAGTAAATGCTGGCACTGGCTCACATTCATGAAATTTTCCAGTTTTCTTTCTTCTCTTTCATAGGGGACTGGCTGCCGGCCTTACGCTGGGCAGGTTGGTGAGGAAGATGTTGATGGCATAGATATGGCTTATCGAGTCCTGGCTGACCACGCCCGAACCATCACCATAGCCCTTTCAGATGGGGGGAGGCCTGATAACACCGGCAGAGGGTGAGGCTGCTCGTAATTCAGCTGATGGGGCTGGCCCTGGGGTAAGGGCTGGGACAAAACCAAAGGGAATTCCTCGTAATTGAATTGAGGAGCTTGAACCCTATTTGAAGCTTCTCGTCTAATGCGCTCATAGTCAGTTCTTCCGGGGTCTTAACATTTTGAGAAATATGACTAGCCAGAATATATAACAGATTCTTACCTTCTGTTCCTTCCTGCAGGTATGTTCTGAGGCGCATCCTCCGACGTGCTGTGCGCTACGCCCACGAGAAGCTCAGTGCTCCCAAAGGGTTCTTCGCCACACTGGTTGATGTGGTGGTACAGTCCCTGGTAATCCTCCTCTCGTGTCCCCAGCCTCCTGCTCTCTAGTTGCAATAGAATGATACTCTAAGCTCAGTAGGGTCAAGGGAATTCTGGGAGTTGTAGTTTCAACACACCTAGAAAGCATCAGGGAAGGCTGCTGCTCACACTTTCTGGACACGCGGATGGCTGAGCAGATGAGATGATCTGCCTTCACTGTTCCTGTTCCTCTCAGGGTGGAGCCTTCCCCGAACTAACAAAAGATCCAGATATGGTGAAAGATATTATCAACGAAGAGGAGGTGCAGTTCTTGAAGACACTCAATCGAGGACGACGCATTCTTGACAGGAAGATTCAGAGCTTGGGAGACAATAAAATAATTCCTGGTATATAACACATCACCCTTCCTATGAATAGTCCCAGTGAACTCAAGAGAACAGGTGAAGTCACACATGTCTCGGGATAATCTTACTCCACTCCAAAGGTCACTAGTTAGAATAACGTCGGGCTGGGCATGAATCTTTCTCTTGACTTTTGCTTGAGTCTTAAGCATGAAGGTCTCTTGATGTGAGCAGATAACGCAGAATTCTTCCATCTGGTGGAGAAGGAGACCCAGCATATATTGCATGTCTGGTCCAGATACGAAGTGGCTAGCCTCCTTTCCACCTTCTTTCTGTGTTTACCACATCATTTATTCCTTCATTGCTAAGAACCTAATCAGGCAGCTCTGTGAACTGTTTTGACTGCTCGTGATGCCCCTCATCCTTGCCTATTCTGTCAACGCCTTTATTCTTTCTCAACTTCCAGGTTTATGTAAACCACCAATTTGGGTGCCCTAATGATCAGGGGGCAAGTGTCCTTCGTCCTTTGGTGTGAAAAGGCTGACCAGAGTCTTCCTTCACTCACATGAACTGTTCCTTCCCTTCTGTAAAATCCTGTGCATTCCTCCCACTGTTTCTTTCCATAGCCAGCCCTCAGTGCACGTTGCACAAGACCCTTCCACTTCCTTCTCCTCTTGCTTAGAGAGCGTAAGGAGAAATAGAAACTCAGCTGTTACGCAGGATGATCCTTTCACAGGGTGTAGAAATCCCACAAAGAGGATCCTTTTGCATTGGGGTGCTTCCATGGTGCCTTGACCATTGGCTCTTTCTCTTTGGCCCCTATTCAGGAGACACAGCCTGGCTACTGTACGACACTTACGGTTTCCCTGTGGATCTCACTGGGCTTATTGCAGAAGAGAAGGGGCTAAAAGTTGACATGGAGGGCTTTGAGGAGGAGAGGAAGACTGCTCAGGTAGGGCTTGGCTCTTGCGGACACAATCGGCAATCTCAAGTTACACGGCTTGTGTGTCTCTCTATACGTGGGTAGGGTTTTGTAATTTACCAGAATGTAGGTGAAATGCATACTGATTATAAATGGCCAACAACCACACTAAAGCCATGTAGTTCATTTATGTGCAGAATGGAAAAGATTGCCTTGGGCAGCAAAATACCTTGTCCTGTTCATCTAATCCATCTTTCACGTTTGGGTTTGTTACATTTCCAGTTGAAGTCCCAGGGCAAGGGAGGTGGTGATGGAGATCTCATCATGTTGGACATCTATGCTATTGAAGATCTCCGCTGCAGAGGTCTGGAGGCCACAGA
Organism: Charina bottae; assembly: GCA_023362775.1. Classification (NCBI taxonomy): domain Eukaryota; kingdom Metazoa; phylum Chordata; class Lepidosauria; order Squamata; family Charinaidae; genus Charina; species Charina bottae. The sequence goes on from JALMGJ010000015.1 coordinate 14,228,586, forward strand.
CGACTCTCTGAAGTACAACTATTCGTCGGATCCGAAGGGCTCCTACGGTGGGTTCCAGGCTGTTCCTTTCGTGCAACGTATTCTGCCTGTCCCAGTGCATTGGCACAAGGCCTGCCTCAAGCACACACAATGAATTGCCTTCCTCGTTTTCAGATTCAGAACTTTTTTTATAGCATGATTTTCCTCGTACATCCAGTGGATAATTCAACAGTGTGAACAAATAGTTGAATTGGGAGATGATGGATCTAATCTTTTAATAAGCAAATTCAAAGTAGGAGGTTTTGTAGAAACCCCCCCCCCAGTTTTAATTTTGTCTCTGTTTAGGGGGAAGGACCATCATTCAACAGAAAAGCACATGCTTTGGACACAGAAGATATCAGGGTCAGGCCTTGGTATCATGAAACAGGACTAGGAAGGACTTTGATCCAAAACCTTAGAGAACTGTTGCTAGGCACAATCTCAGAAGTGGAGTTCAAGATCTATCCTGGTGCAGGGCAGCTTCTTTTTATTTCTCAGCAAAAGTACCTTGTTCTAAGATAGTTGGGATGTTTCCCTTAGCCAACATTTTAATCTTTTTTTACTGGGGATCTTTAAGGTAAGTGCATTTCTTTGGGTAAGAACCACAACATATTTCCTTAGTTGTCCAAAACCGCTTCAGATGTATAGGACCATGCAGGCTGGAAATTCTGGGAATTGTATCCCAACACATCTAGATGGCATCCAATTGAGGAAGGCTGGCCCTGAATGTGGTATTCTGCAAATATCAAGGCTGTCCTTGCCCATCTTTTGCATTGATCTTATTGCTGCTTGACATAATAAGAGGCTTACATGTTTTTTTACCCTATTTGGGTGTTTTGTTTTGTTTTGTTTTGTTTTTACATACAGAATTTGGTAGCCCTGGGGCCACAGTGAAAGCTCTCCGACGGGAAAAGACCTTTGTGGAGGAAGTTCATACAGGCCAAGAGTGTGGGGTTGTACTGGACCGGACATGCTTCTATGCTGAGCAGGGTGGACAAATCTATGATGAAGGCTACTTTGTTAAAGAAGATGATGGCAGTGAAGATGTAGGTTGGCCAAATAGATTTGGTGGGAACCTTGATCCGTTTCGTGATGGGAGGGCTTTGTGGACACTTAAACTCCCCTCCCTCTTTCCTTTAGTGTCTGGTGACTACAGCATGTTGGAGGATCATAACTGGTTCTGCAATCTCAGAAGAGGTTCTAGAATCTAGCATGCTCTCAGCTTGTTGGGATCTGTCTTCATAATCAGTCTTCCTGATTGATTTGATGGACTACATCCGCTGACCCTGTTTTTTGCTTTGCAGAAGACGGAGTTTACAGTGAAAAATGTACAAGTCCGAGGGGGTTACGTGCTCCACGTGGGCACAGTCTATGGGAGCCTCAAGGTGGGAGATTCTGTGCGCCTGTTTATTGATGAGGTGAGTGACGCACAAAGGGAAGAAGATAAAAGGAAAGTTGAGCTTGGATTTTTCCATTAAATCCTTTTTTTATAGTCAAATCTTGATTAAAATTGGATATGATAGCCTATTGCCCAGATCATTTATGGACCAGCGCTGGCTGACTAAAGTTGAGCCTGGCTTCTTTGGATCATTGATGAGAAGGACCCTTCCTTCCCCCTGCAGGTCCTCTCCTCTCCAATCACAACTCTCTTACCTTTCAGCCAAGGCGAAGGCCCATTATGAGCAATCATACTGCCACCCACATCCTCAACTTTGGTTTACGTTCTGTGCTGGGGGAAGCTGATCAACGAGGATCCTTGGTGGCTCCAGACCGATTGCGGTTTGACTTCACTGCCAAGGGAGCCATGTCTACACAGGAGATCAAGAAGACAGAACAGATTGTTAATGGGATGATTCAGGAAGCCAAGGTACAGTGGGACAGAGTTCCAATGTCATTGGGTTGAACCAGCTTGGAATATAATTACTTCCCTGGTTTCTGGAGACAGGTGCATGAAACTCTATCCAGATGAGTATGTGGGTATGCAGAAGAAATAGGTCACTCTCTACTTCCCCCACCCAATTGGTTGTGCATGGAATTCCATCCTATTCTTTCTGGAAACATTGGGCACTTAGAAAGCCATTTCTCCATTCCTCCCCTGCATCTGCTTGCATTTGGGCTGGTAAAAGAGAGGCGTGTCTGTTCCTCTTTGCCATCCCTTTTCACTACATCCTGCACAGAAACCAGGCGGACTGGTGGGGGAGAAACAGCTCACTTGATGAAAGTCATAACTGTATGCAGTTAGACAGCTGCCCTGCAGAATCTGGCCTCACAGCCTGAAAAATGTCCAAAATCTTTTTTTTCCCCCTTCCTCCTTAGATAATGGGTTGTTTTCTGCCAGAGGTTTTCAGAAAACATGCTTGTGGCCTGCAAAAGCATTCTTTTTCTTGCAGAAAGATGAAAAAAGTGAACGTCTTGTTGATACATACTGTATGTGATGGTTTTTGCACACATTATTCTATCAGTTCTTCCAGGAGCCTTGCAGTACAGAATAGTATTACGTCAGGGAGATAACGGGCAGCGGTGGAGGGGGCTCCCTCCAGGAAGGGAAGCGCGTGCATAGTTCTGAAACTTTGGCCTTCCCTCCCAAACGCCTCAAGAAAGCCCCGCCTTAGATTCTGGACTTTATCTCTGGGCTTCTTCAAGCCATTTCAGTTTAGCAGGATTTCTGTTAGTAAGAGCTTAATAAACACTAGAGATTGGATTCCAAGCCTCAGTGTGTTATTTCTACACTCAAACCAGGACATCATCTGAAAATGGCTGAGTTTGGCAAAATACACGAAACTCAGCTAAAACAGGACTGGATAGTTATAGGTCAGGTATTGTGAGAAACCCAGCTATTCTCTCTCTCAAGGCCATGTTATGTAGGCACAGGTATTACACTTTGTTAACCCAGGTTTATGGCGGTGTTCACACAGCCTGCTTAGTTTGGCTCATTTTCTGGGTTTGTACAATACATTGAACCATCGATTAATGATACTGGCTAGGTGCATGCAGTATGTGAGAAAAATTTCCTAACCAATAACGTAAGTTAAAACCAACCAAGTCCATCTATTGCATGGAGGCAGCTGCTGGATTTTTGGCCTGATGAGACTGAGTTAACTTGGAGCACGTTTCCCTGTGTGATTATATAGAGCTAAGGAGCTCCTCGCCTGCGTAAAGGAAATTGAACTGAAGCTGGTGTTGGCTTCTTCTAGTATGGTTGGAGGCCAAATTTCACTTATCTGTAGCGGGGCTTTATACATTGGCAGAAAAAGAGAATGGTCTTGGGACAGTTGCACTCGGTGCAACTACTGGGTCACCTTCCCTCGAATCAGCTAATCTTCAATGTTCTCTTTGATTAATCTTCAATGTCCCTGTGATCAATTTCCCAGATTGTGTATGCCAAGGACTGTCCCCTGGCAGCTGCCAAGGCCATCCAAGGCCTCCGAGCGGTCTTTGATGAGACTTATCCTGACCCTGTACGTGTTGTCTCCATTGGCATACCGGTGGAGGACATGCTGGCCGATCCCTCCAGTGCAGCGGGCGCCATCACATCGGTTGAGTTCTGCGGGGGGACGTGAGTACCTCGGGGTTGCAAAAAGGGCCTGCATTGGGAATCCCAAGGCTACAAATCCTGAACATGCGTGTTCTTACCTAGCAGGACAGGTCTTTAAATCCAGACATTTCTTCGGTTTCCAAGACGGGAGGTATAAAAAACTCACCTGGAGCTTCTTAACCTGCAGTGTTTTTACAGGCATTTGCAGAACTCGGGTCACGCTGGACATTTTGTCATTGTGTCGGAAGAAGCGATAGCTAAGGGCATCCGGAGGATAGTGGCTGTCACTGGTGCAGAAGCACAAAAGGTAAGTAGAGAAGAAACGGAGCCAGACGCTGTGGGGAAGCTGAGGGAGCTGAGAACCTGACCTATGTAGGTACATCTGAAAGGATACATTTGATCCCTGTTTAATTTTAAGCTAAGAGACCTGTCCTCGTTCACACTTGTAGTCAACCTGATCTTCCATTTTGGCATGCTGGAGAGAAGATGGCCTTCTCTTCTGTAACCCTGCGTCCCCTTTCTCTTCAAGGCGTTGAGGAAAGCAGACGGTCTGAAAAAGCAGCTGGCTGACCTGGAAACCAAAGTGAAGATCCAAAGGACTCCCAACAAAGAAGTCCAACGTGAGATTGCAGATCTCGGCGAGGTAGGAAAGGGAGGGGGAAAGAAAAGGCAGTTGTAGCCGCCCTCCTCGGATTCTCTAGTCAGGCTGGTCATTTCCAGGCTAGCTAAAGAGTTACAGCTTACAACTTGCTGGCTGGGTTTATAGCAGTGTTTCTCAGCCTTGGTGACTGGAAGATGTGTGGACTTCAACTCCCAGAATTCTGAGAGTTGAAGTCCATACATCTTCCAGTCACCAAGGTTGAGAAACACTGGTTTATAGGCAGGACTTTTACATATCCGTCCCCTCCGGAATGGGGGGAGATGGGTGGTGATATAAGTTAGAATATAATAATAATAATAATAATAATAATAATAATAATAATAATAATATCCGTTCCAAAGTGACTAGAGGGTCTCTGCATAACAAATGCAAATTCTTTAGCTGTTATATGCTGGGGTGGAGGGCCTCCAGCCACTTGGCTAATGGTAGAGGGACTTCTTGTTAGAGACCTATCTTTCTTGCATGCCCCAGTCCTTGATCAGAGAACTTTGCTTCTAGTGATGGGAACACCCCAGATGGGTTCCCTGTGTAAAAGTTGAAGTTGTAACATCCAGTTATTCTTCCATTTGCAGGCCCTGGCTACTGCCATCATTCCCCAGTGGCAAAAGGATGAACTCAGAGAGGCCCTAAGAGCACTAAAGAAGGTTATGGATGATTTGGATCGGGCCAACAAGGCAGACATCCAGAAACGAGTGAGCCTGCCTCCTGATTTTCTTTCTCCTGCTGTTACTCATGAAGAGCTTAGAAATCGTTCTGTTCCCCTTTGAAACACAGGCAGGTGGTGAGCTGCAAAGAACTGTGCTGCTGCTGGTGTCATCTTAAGGGCCAGCCTGCCAGTTTCTTTTCTCATGCACTATTGCTGTCATCTTCATCTGCTCCTCTTTCTGGATGAAAGATCCTGGACCTTTAACTTGGTCGTCTTTAGAAACACCAAAGTCCGAAGAGATCTATATAATCCTAAGAGAACATTTCCTAATCTGGGGGGGGGGGGGTTGGGGGTGCAAAGACTAAACCTCTAGAATTCCTAACAGTTGCCACACTGGATGGGAATTCTGGGATGTGTAACTAAAACATCTGGAGGACCTCAAGTTGGCAACGGTTATCATAACCTGTCAGATCTTCTGTAGTGAATCTTAACTGTAGCAAGCCAGACTTGGCTGAAAGGTTGGTGCATTTATTTTTCTTGCCATTGGGACCCTGACTAAGTACAAAATGTAGCATAAGAACTTTCTCTCTCTCTGCAAGGAGCATCGTTTTTCTGTCTCTCTCATTTGCAAGCCCAGGAGGCAACCCAACATTTGTCTCATGCTTATCTTTGTTCTCCAAGGTGCTGGACAAGATGAAGCAGCTCATTGAGGCTTATCCCAACCAGCCCCTAGTCATTCTGGAAATGGAGAACGGCGCGTCTGCGAAGGTAGTTTTTTCAGCTGTCTTTTTCCTGTGCAAGCATCCTTTGTGAAATGTGCTCCCTTCTCTGCGCACTTCTGCCTATTTGGTTCCCATCCAGAGGACAAGATGTGGCTGCAAACACACATCCTCTTCTTGGCATGAAATGACCTGTGGGCTTCCCTCCGGCCTGACCTGAATTGCCAAAGTGTTTTTTCCTGATCCAGCTTCAAATGCCAGTTCAAAGCATGCTCTTTCTGTATAGGCATTGAATGAATCCTTGAAGCTCTTGAAGACCCATTCTCCTGAGACAGCAGCCATGCTTTTCACCGTGGATAACGAAGCAGGCAAAATTACCTGTTTATGCCAAGTCCCTCAGGTGAGTAAGGCGGGAGCACCTCTGAGACCGTGGGTACCGAGGGGCCAGGGAGAAGTAATATGGATAATGCAGAAAGCAGAAGCTCCGTTCTTTCTTTTTAAAGTTGTAGAGCTAGAGCAAGAGGAGAGCGCTGCTGAGATCCCCCAGATGTTGCTTCAATCATAACTCCCAATAGCCCCAGCCAGTGTGACCATTGATGCTGGGAATCTATATACTACTAAAACTCTGGTGTCAGTTTGATACTTTGTCACTTTTAACTGGGCAAAACGGTGCATCGTAGGGCAACAATTTTTGAACCAAGGTACCTCAGATTGGCTAACTTACAGAACGCGTCCAAAATCCAGGACCCGTTACTCCCGTGGGATTGAAATTTGGCCAATGTTATAAAACATTTTATGACATAAAAATTACCAGAACACATTTTATGACATAATACAAAATGTCATAAAAACATTTCCTGTGGCCAACTCCTGATGTTTGGCTGGGCTGTACAGTTCAACATGGGCTACTTTCAAGGCAGATACATCTCTGAATGTCTCCCTGAATGTTTAAGAACTGTTCCAGTCCATTGGAAGCTCTGCCCTTGTTGAAGGCATGGAGGGATCTGGTAAGGAGAGAGCTCTGAAACGATGACCCCAACGGGTCACGGGTTGTCTAGTTGCATCGAAAGGGCATTACCTTCCTTTAGCGTGGTTGGTTTGACTGCTGACTTTCTAAGCCACAAGTGGACAAGCTCATGCTTTATAGCCAAGCTTGCACAAGATGGTAAGCCAACACCCAACATTAAGACTCAGCCCAGCGTTGAAACCCAGCCGTTGTCGTTTGGACTTGAGCTACTAGTATCGCTTGCATGCATTTGTAAAAAAAAAGAAAAAAAAAGACTGGTTGCACTTCAGTGAGCTCTTTCTGCCTGCCACCCTTAGGCTCTTTGCATTCCCTGATAGCAGGGAGACACACAGAGGATCCTGCTGGGTCGGATTGAAGGCCGAGCTACCGCCAGCCGCCACCTCCCAGTGGCCAGCCAGTGTATGAGCAAGGCTGGAAGCCGAGGGCCCTGGTGGCTTTCGCCAGCTGACATTCAGTGGCATGCGGCCTCTGAGCACAGAGCTTCCAGTGATGGATGGATTTAGCTGTTTATCAAATTTATTTGGCTGCCCAACTCACACAGTCATTAAAACAATATACAGTATATAAAAACCATCATCATTAAAATATGGAAACCACAAGGCACGAAAGAGAGTGACTTAATCACAATAGGGGAGCCAGCCACCCCCAGGCCTGGTGACACAGCCAGGTCTTGGGGGACCTCCGGAGCTAACCTCACTTCAAGGGGGAGAATATTCCATAAGGCGGGCACTACGGCAGAGAAGGCCCGGCTCCTGGGACCACCAAGTGTAGTTCCCTAGAGGACGGGACCCGCAACGTGCCTTCTCTACCAGATCTGATGGGACGGGCAGATGTAATCGGGGAGAGGCAGTCCCTCAGATAACCTGGCCCCATGCCATGAAGGGCTTTGAAGATTAAAACCAGCACCTTGAATTGGACCCAGAAATAAACTGGTAACCAAGGCAGCCTGCGAAGCAGAGGTGTCATGTGTGTTCTACCAGAAACACACAACTGCTCGCGTCGCTGCGTTCTGCACCAGCTGAAGCTTCCGGAGAGTCTTCAAGGGGAGCCCCATGTAGAGCGTGTTACAGTAGTCCAGCAGGGAGGTGACTGTGAGTTATGCCCAATAGTCAAGGTCCTATCATTGGGATTTAGCCTAATCCCCTTTTGAAGTGGCTGATCTTACGGCCGTGAACTGTGTAGAGACTGGAATAAAGATGAACAAAAAATGAAGTCGGGGAAGAATAAGGAAACTCGAAGCGAGGCTCTTGGAGTTGGGCATCCGATCCCTTCCTTCCATGAGTAGAGCTTTGGCTCTGCCTATGAAAGCAAGTGGAAGAGCAACCCAGGGAAAAGAGATGCTCCCCCCGTAGGAAAGGGATGCTCGTAGTACGTCCAGCATTCCATCCCCATTCCATCGGGGGCGGAATTTCGGTCGCTAAGCGATGCAGTCGTTAAAGCGAGGCATCACGTGACCGGACCCAATTTTACGACCATTTTTACCGCAGTTGTTAAGTGAATCAATGGTTCCCTCTTGATTTGACTTGTTGGAAGCCGGCTGGGGAGGCCGCAAATCGCGATCATGCGACCGCAGGACGCTGCAACCAGTCGTAAATGCGAGCCGGTTGCCAAGCACCCAAATCGCGATCACGTGACTGCGGGGGTGGTGCAACAGTCGTAACTTCGAGGACAGATCATAAATAACCTTTTTTAGCCCCGTCGTCTCCCCAAACACTCGTTAAATGAGTGGTCGTTAAGTGAGGACTACCTGTACAATCTCTTCCTTTGGGGCACGATTCCCTAATAGCGAGGCCAAATGTTCTGTCTTTCAGGAAGTCGCCAGCAAAGGGCTGAAGGCCAGCGAATGGGTGCAGCAGGTCTCCATGCTGATGGACGGCAAGGGAGGAGGGAAAGACCTGTCAGCCCAGGCCACGGGCAAAAACACCGATTGCCTCGAGGAAGCTCTGCAGGTGGCCACGGAATTTGCCAAGCTCAAGCTTGGCGAGCTGAAGAACTGAACCCCGCCTAGGATCAAACTCCGGAAGGACGTTCCTTGCCTGCAGGCCGATAGCTTAGACGTTTGTTTTAGGGGCATCTGTGGAGGACTAGGCTGTACCGTGTCATCCTAGGTTCGTCTGCTTTGGGCACTAACCCGAGAGAGATGGTTGGAAAGGGCAGTGATCTGGATACCTGGCCATGAAACCCGGGCGGTGCCCCTTTGAGCCCATCTCCTGGGAAGAGCCCAGCCATCGCGGGACGCCTGCTGCTGAGGGACTGACCTTCCTTTTGTCATCACATAAATGTATCCGTTGCAATGCCACTGTGCAGTTTAAAGGGAATCCCAGTCTCCTCCTCGTCTGTGGTTAAGCGCTGAGGTTGGGGTGTCATAACGTGAGTATGTGCAGGGATGGCCATTGTCTGCTCTTTTGCATTGTCACATGTCTTTCTAACTGTGGACACCCTCCCTCCGCTCATTTTATTCACCTCTGTTAGAGCAAGCCTGCCCTACCAGTGAAAAACTGGGTCAGATAGGGCCAATGCTGTGAATAAAGAAGCAGACACCACGTATTGTATGGTGGGAATAATGAGCGTGTCATTTTACTGGATCAGCATGTTGCATGCAAGCAGGAACAAAGTTCAAGCTGCGGATCTACGCAGTTCATTCTCCGCTTCTTTGCATGGGTTTGGAGAAAACACTAGGAGAATGAAGCCTTATCGCAGTGTTTCTCAACCTTGGCAACTTTAAGATATGTGGACTTCAACTCCCAGAATTCCCCAGCCAGCATGGCTGGCTGGGGAATTCTGGGAGTTGAAGTCCACATATCTTAAAGTTGCCAAGGTTGAGAAACACTGCCTTATCGGGTAATGGGGTTAATGGTGATGGGCCTGTTGGAATCCTAACTCGAACTGGTATGTCGGCATCCAGCGAGCCTTGGGTGAACTTGAACCGCCCAGAGTCTACCATGGTAGAGATGGGCGGTGATAAATCCAATTAATTAATTAATTAAAAGCTAAGTGTGAGGCCAGGCTGCCACTTGGGTGTCAGGGTTGTAGACTCGTCTGGGAATTTGGAAAAGCCTCAGTTGGAAGTCAGTAGCGAACCACTTCCATGTTGTTGCCACAGAGCTCACCTGAACGTGGCCGTGGACTCACCTGGAATCAAGCTTGACTCAAAGGGGACTTGACTTGGTTAACTGGAATGACTGTTCGCCTCTTTCAAGCCATGCCAGAGGAAGACAGACCCACCGATTTCAAAATTTGTTGCAGCTTAGTTTAGTGTTATATAAACGCTGATCCGCACAACGGTACTTTATGGGTTGAGGAAGTGTTCTCAGAGAGGGAGAACTTAGAGATGAACATATAATTAGCTTTCTTCTCTTCTTATACTGCAGGTTTCTTAAGACTTGAAAGGTAAAGAAGCCTTAAGTCAATCTCCGCTACAGCCAAGCAGTCTTCTTGGCAGCATTACAGAAATGGTTTGCCATTTCCTTCAATTTTTTTCTTTAAACTTCCCAGTCTGGCCGACAGCCCTTGAATTCTCAGGTGGTCTCCCATCCAAGTACTAACCTTGGTTGACCCTGCTTAGCTTCTGAGAGGAACTGATCCTAAAGCCTGCTAACCTTAACTTTACCTCCATCTTGTAGCTGCATAGCATCGGGCTGTTAAGAATTTGTAGGAGCTGTGGCATTAAACCCAAAGGCCAGGAAAACCAGAATGATGAGAAGTGTGGATACTGCCCTCCATTGGTTTTTTGCGTTTCTAAATTAATGGCCCTTGTGTGGTTTAATTGCCCATTTCAAAAGTAACAAATACAGGCAGTGAAAATGTTTGCATGCTGTCTTGGGTCCTTGTTAGCTCACAGCTATATGCAGTTCACAGGAGAAGCAGTTAAAAGGAAAACGAAGTGTCTGCATCATTTAGCAGTGGCATTCTGCTTGAGGAAGAGTTCTTGGAAGCTTGCACATCGTTTGTAAGTTTAAATCGAGACTAATAAAGCTATTGCTGTCATGGGCAGTAGGTGAATTAGAACAATGAATGGTGTCATGAGTTTTGTCACTATGAAATCATTTAATTTCCATGCTTTTGAGGTATGCAGCCTGCAAATACTCAGGGTAGAGTATTTGCAAGCTAGGTAGAGTTTGGCTGTCCTCAAGTAAGCAGCTACTCATCCAGTGCATAGCTAAACCTAGCAGTGGCTACTAAAAGTAGGCATATTTTGAACATGGTCTGAAAAAAATGCCCTGGGCCTCATCTGAGTCCAGCACCTGCCAGCTATTCATTAAAGCAGCCCTAAAAAGTTGCAGCTGCTTTAAAGAATCCACTCATTCAAATGAATGCAGTTTTGGAGCTTGGGCAGATGCCTGAGAAGCTATAGGCTGCTTTAGTAGCAGAGACATGCTAGATGGCTTTAAAAGGGACTGGAGAAATTCAGGGAAGATACTCATGTCAGTAGGTGGTGATGCACGTATATACACGCACATAGAATATGGGAAGCAGTGTGCCCGTTTTGATTGCTGAAGGAACCTATCGGAGGTTGCTATTTAACTCATGCCCTTGATGCTTCAATCATCTGTGATCGTCACGGATTGGCACAAACGCAACGCCTCTTGAATACCACCACTCGTCACCAAATTGGATGTATAACATGGGGAGAGGGCGCGATCCCTTGAAAGCTTGCAGTCGGGACTGAGTGGCCTCTGGCAAGAGAGACAGAAAGATGAGAACTAGTCTAGCAGCTTAGGCCAAGCTGACTTATCTGCTTAGTTTATGGTTCAGGGAGCTGTGCAACCTGGAAAATTGGGTAAGCCGTGTTTCAGTAAACCATGAATGAGGATGCGGTGTGAACACAGCCCAACTGCCTGGGCGAAACCCTCCTCTTAAATCTTTCTTTTGCACCAAAACCTGACGTTTCTATTCTGCCCTCCTAGGATAGTGGCAAGTGCTGACAAAGTTGAAACAAGGCCACTGAGAAGTAGCTATTACTGGGTTTAGTGGAATCCAGAATTGTACAGGAGAGGAAAAAATATATCCAGGAAGGTGCAAATTGGAGCCGATACTGTTTCAGAAATAAAATGGGATGTGCAAGAAAACAGGAAGACGCCGCTTTGCATTTGTCTCCCTAAACCCTCAAACCAATCCAGCTTTCCCCTTAAACGTGTTTGTTTGGAAAATACAGGCCCAAATTGAATGGGAGTTTCTACTTAAAAACATTTAATGGTGTTTTTGTTAAATACAGATAGAGCGCGCTTGTGGATGCTGTAAAAGAGCTGTGCTAGTCTGTGGTAGCACCTTTTCCAAATAAATTTTATTAAAAGGCAGAAGCTTTTCTGAGCGGCAGCACTGAAAGCTGATTATGTCAAGTCAGTGTCAGCTCTTAGTGGCCACATCAATTTTCTCCATGACAAACTGAAAGCTTATACCTCCTTATGTTGGAAAAGGTGCTACCAGATGACCCCTGATCCACAGTTTATGGGGCTCTGTCCTGGGTCAAATTAAGCTTTGTGTGTTTGAAGAAGCAAAGGTTACGGTTGAACAGGCTTATGGCTGCATAAAGGAGTAGCCATCTGTCTCTAAAAATAAAAAATGTGTGCATTGGCGTTCTTTGTCAGCAGAAAATAGGCGCACGTGCAGAGATTATGTGCCATCAATCTATGAAGGTTCTCAGTCATCCAGGTGGAATTGTCTGTAGCTTGAATCATGTCAACTGGATTTCTATTTTCTCAGTGGAAACGTTTCGCTCCTTATCCAAGAAGCTCCTTGGATAGAAAATAGAAATCCAGTTGACATGATTCAAGCTACAGACATATGTGCCATCAAGTCGTTTTTGACTGCTAGTGACCACATAGATCTGTCCCTAACCTGGCCTTTCAGGGCTCCCAACGGCACCCATCACTACTGTAATTGAATCCCTCCCCCTTGCTGCTGGTCGTCCTCTTCTTCTCTTTCCTTCCACCTTTCCCAGCATCAGAGCCTTCTCCAGAGAGCTGGGTCTTGGCATAACATGTTTGAAGTAGGATAATTTGAACCTGGTCATTTGGGCCTCCATTCGGGTTTGTTTTCTTGGCTGTCGGTGGCAATCTCGGGAATCTTCTCCAACACCAAAGTTCAAAAGCCTCAATACTCTTATCCTGCTTCTTCAAAGTCCTACGTTGGCTTCCATGGAGGGTCACAGGGAACACCACGGCTTGCACGATTCTGATGCAACACAAACGAGCACGTTTGTACTATATCCGCTGCTGGGGGGCGGGGGTCCAGGAATCGGAAAGCTGAGCTGCAGCCCCCGCGAACGGGGCAGCCGTTGCCCTCCAAGCCCTGCGCGAAACGCTCTTGCGGCAGAAGCCGAGAAACGACGCGGCGCCGGCGGCGGAGACGCTCCAACCGGGGCGCGAGGGCCGTCCTCCCGCCGCTGAGAAGCAACCGGGCGCCGCGGAGAGCCGAAGCCGGCAGGGGGAGCTCCCGGGAGCGCTCTCGCCCGGCTGCCTCTCCCCTTCCCCTTCCGGAGCCGGGCGCGCCAAGAGCCGGGGCCATGCCGCTGGACCACAGGCGGGTGCCGGGCCCGGAGGAGTCGCAGTCGCCGCTGCTGTACGTGCCCGCCGGTCAGAACGATGGCCGGGAGGCGGCCGACACCAGCCGGGACCCGTCGGCGCTGCAGCCGCTCTTCGCCCGCGTGGGGCTGCTGAGCCAGGCCAAAGGCTCGGCCTACGTGGAGCTCGACGGCGGCACCAAGGTGCTGTGCGCCGTGGCCGGGCCGCGCGAGGCGGGCGGCGGTGGGGCCAGCACCCCGGGCGAGCCGCGCGGCCGGCTGGTGTGCGAGTTCCGCCGGGCGCCTTTCTCTGGGCGCGGCGCCCGCGGCCGGCCGGGCGAAAAGGAGCCGGAGCTGGCCCTGGCGCTGCAGGAGGCGCTGGAGCCGGCCGTGCGCCTGGCGCGCTACCCGCGGGCGCAGCTGGAAGTGAGCGCGCTGCTCCTGCAGGACGGCGGCTCCTCCTTGGCGGCCGCCATGTGCGCCGCCGGGCTGGCGCTGGCCGACGCCGGCATCGAGCTCTACGACCTGGTGGCGGCCTGCGCGCTCTGCCGGGCGCCCGGGCCGTCGGGGGGCGAGTGGCGGCTGCAGCCCACCGAGCCCGAGGAGCGCGCCGCCGCCGCCCGGCTCACCGTGGCGCTCTTGCCGTCTCTCAACCAGGTGGCGGGCCTGCTGGGCAGCGGCGACGGCGGGCCGGCCGACAGCTGGGCGCAGGCCGTGCGCCTGGGCCTAGACGGCTGCCAGCGCCTTTACCCTCTGCTCCGCCAAAGCCTCTTGCGCGCGGCCAAGCGCCGGGCGCCCGATCCCCCGGAGCCTGCGAACATGGACACGGCAGAGCCCCCGGCGGGGACGGCCTGAAATCGCCCTCGGGGCTTTTCCCCGCGCGGCGTTTTGCGCAGGAACGGACCTGGATTTAGGATGCGAGGTGAAGGCGAGGCAGATGCGGAGCAAGAGACCTGCCTGATCAACGTAGCGCCGGGCTCTGCGTCCCTTACTCTGGAAATCATCTGCTGCTGTTGCTGCTGCCTCCACTTTGGAGGTGTGACTTTGCTGCTAGGTCTCCCCAGAGAAGGCACCCTGAGCTGTTGCTGTTGGACTCCAACGTTGCACGGTGGACTTTGATTTGGCTAAGGAGGCTCTGCAGACTCTCTCCAACCCACAACCGCTACCCTGTCTTAATGCTGAAATTCCTCCTGTCCCACGGAGGATGAGAGAATGTTGGTCCTTAGGGGGCTGCCTCTGTCCTGTTTGTTAATGTGGTCATTTGGAAGGAAGGGGGACTGGTTCCAGAATATTTCTTGCAAATCAGGGTTAGGTTGAAATGATGGCTGTATTTTCACCATGGTTAACAAAGATTAAGCTAAAACAAAAGAAATGATGTTATGTCTTAGAGTGCTGTGGGTATCAGGTTATGACATTAAGCAGTAACGTGGCTTGTTTGGTTGATTGTGCTTGTGAACCCAGTGTAATTGGTTAACCACAGTTTGTTTAGTGCATTGGACAGAGACAGCCAGTAGGTTTGTGTGAATGGACGTTTTTAAAGGTCAGATTCCTTTTGATACCATCTTTCAATCTTGACTCAAAAATGAAAAAAAGCCTGTGTGTTTGTTTTGTTCTGTTTTGTTTTTCCTGGCTGCTTCTGCCCAGGAAATGAGCCACGTTTCTATCCCTTTTATTTCTTGTTCTTGATCCTCTTCTAGGTTGACTAAATCCCTGTTAGAACATTTTTTTCTCTTCCAGTCTCCTTTGGCCTCTCCCGGCATCACATAGTACCTTCAATGTGATTTTTCCTCTGATAAAGACTCACTGGGACTTTCTGGCTGTTATTTGAACAGATGAGTTCAACGGGCCGGTTGTCTTGTTTATAATTAAACAACTCTTTTGTGTAACTGGCTTTGGTTTTTATATATGTTGCTTTGAACGGAAACATTTTACGAAAGGAAGCATTTATTCATCTGGCCTGAGACTGAGTTGTGGCATTTTGAGTGCAAGGTGAAGGGATGACACTGGCTTTGTTTTCTTAAGAGAGAGGAGGAGGTTTTAATGGTCCGTAGCTATGATGGCTGCACAGTAAGTGCCTGGTCTGCTTCTAATACCAATTGCTGGAGAACGTTTGTGGGCTTCCCAGAGGTATCGGATTGTCACCTTTGGCCTGAGGCAGCAAGGATGATTCTTGGGATAGATTCATGCATTGCATTAAGCCAGGGCTTTCCAAACTTTTGCCGTTGGCGACACACCAACGGCCGGCGCGCAAAAACCCGGAAGCGGCAAAACCCTGGAAGCAGCGGCGCTTCCGGGTTGCCGCCGCCGCGCTTCCAGGTTTTTGCGCGCTGTGGCGTCGGCGTCCTAGTGTGTCGCGCGACAACCCGGAAGCGCTGATGGCCTGCTGATGCGTGCGGCGGCAGCACACCATCAGCGCTTCCGGGTTGTCGCGCGACACACTTGGGGCTCCCAGGCAACACAGTAGTGTGTCGCGACACACAGTTTGGAAAGCCCTGCATTCAGCCATAGCCCAAATTAGTTTTGTATGTTGTGTAAATCCAGGTGATGATCTAGAGCAGGATATACTACACCATACCACACACCACACCCAAGATATTACCCTAATGCAGTGTTTCTCAACCTCAGCAACTTTAAGATGTGTGGACTTAAACTTTAAGCCAGCATGGCTGGCTGGGGAATTCTGGGAGTTGAAGTCCCCACATCTTGAAGTTGTCAAGTTTGAAAAAAACAGATCCAGTGTGACAGGTAACTCCAACCACTGTAGTTATTTCAGTAAACTATGGTTAACATAAGCCATGGTGAGTACAAGAGCAGACAAGCATTGTGCAGCCATTTGTGACACAGATTGTTTTCAGAACATTCCTGGACCAAAATGCAGGGCCAAAAGTGTGTGCGTGCAGCTTTGAGGGGCTTTCTTGGACACCTGCTTTTACCCCTTAAACCACCCAGACCAGGTGTTTCCTGTGGGGGGTTAGGGTCGTCTGCTCCCACAGAGCCCATGTCATTCATCATTAGTTACCTAAGAGCTGCTCCAGGCCATCACATCCTTGTCATGCCTTGCTTAGAACAATGTGTGCATCTCAAATCTCAGAACTACATCCTTTGATCTCTGCAGGAAAGATGAATCTGGACCCGAAGCGTCTCGGGCCTGGCCTGTGATTGCTCTTTGGGCATCCATAAAGCAAAAAGAACACACTTGATCTGTAGCCCATCGCTACCATTTATTTTGGAGCAACGACGATTGGTTCAAATGTGCAGTCACGGGGCCTGGTTTTCCTCCCCTCTTTCTCCCATCCTGCGGCTGTTTTTAAGTTTTTTCCCACCACAACACACCAGGTTCTCCCTTGAGTTGACACAGGAAGCTCTTCGCCAGCTCAGAGGCCACAGCAACGCTGCAGCTGGGCCTCTCTCTCTCTCCTCTGTACCAGCACGGGTTGCAAGGAAGCGATGTCGGAGGCTGCACAAGCTGAAGGCGTGGGAAGAAATGCAACACAGAGAAAAGGAAATGCTCGGCGAGGGGTCCCAGCAGGGTAGCCCTCCCTACTTGCTTCCTTCAGGATCCAGTGTGTGATTTCTCATCTGCAAGGGAACAAAATACTCAAATGGTAACTCTGGGCTTGGTCCCACTGCAGCTTCCCTACTTTTAAGCATGCTGGAGGTCAGTGGGAGCTTATTCAGTCCACCATGGCTTCCTGTGACATCTGAAACAGGTCACCATATCTAGAAGCGTCGAAGCATATTATATTTCATCGTTCCTGAACGTTGGGTGGTATGGAGAGAGCCATTGGGAGTTGGAAGGGAAAACATCTTCGGTTCTCAATACATCTCCAGAATTGTTTGGATGAGCATCTACATACATAACAGAGCAAGTGGTCTAGTGGTTAAAGCTCCAGGCTAGAAGCCAGGAGGCTATGAGTTCTAATCCCACCTTACGCATGAAAGCCGGCTGGGTGACCTTGGGCCAGTCACACACCCACAGCCCAACTCACCTCACAGGGTGGTGGTTGTGGGGAAAATAGGAGGGAGGAGTGTTAGGTATGCTCCCCACCTTGAGTTATTCGTTTAAAAAATCTAAAAAATAAATAAATACCAAGCCTCATTATATGTAGCTTGAATCATGTCAACTGGATTTCTATTTTCTCGCTA
This sequence comes from Charina bottae, assembly GCA_023362775.1. Lineage (NCBI taxonomy): Eukaryota > Metazoa > Chordata > Lepidosauria > Squamata > Charinaidae > Charina > Charina bottae. The sequence goes on from JALMGJ010000015.1 coordinate 14,245,840, forward strand.
GAAACATATTTAGGATTCCCTTACCAACTTTGCTCAGACTGAAGAAGCTCCTTGGATAAGGAGCGAAACATTTCCACTGAGAAAATAGAAATCCAGTTGACATGATTCAAGCTACAGACAATTCCACCTGGATGACTGAGAACCTTCATAGACAAGCCTCATTATAGATTTCCTGCAATAACAAACATCCCCCAGAGAGGGCAGGGTATACTTTTAAAGCCGTGTTTCTCAACCTTGGCTGCTTTAAGCTGTGTGGACTTCAACTCCCAGAATTCCCCAGTCAGCCATGCTGCCGGGAGAATTCTGGGAGTTGGAAGTCCACACAGCTTAAAGCAGCCAAGGTTGAGAAACACTGTTTTAAAGGGTGCAATCATAAACATGCTTCCTAACATAAGAAGCTACATAGACTGAGTCAGGTCCTTGACCTATGTACCTCAGTGCTGATCCAAACCTCATCTTCTCAAGAAGCTTTGCTAGTGTTACCGTCTGATGCCGAGCAGCGAACCTTTTGCAGACAACGCAAGTGTTCTGCCGTGGAGCTAAGGCCTTTCTCCAAAACAGGTACACGGTGAGCTACCTTTCTCTTAAATCCAACCGTTTGTCCAACTAGCTCAGCATTGTTGATACCTTCACCTGGTTTGTGCACTCTCTTAAACCAGGAGTGGACAACCTTTATGTGGCTATGGAGGAGGCTGCACTTTGGGGTGGGTGGGACCTATGTTGGGTGGGACCCGGAGTGTTGGAAAAGGATTGAGTTAAGGTAGAGGTTGGTCTTCATTTTAGTTTTCTTTTTTTAGAAAAAACTGCGTTTAGCCTATTTGAGGAATTACACCATAATTTTGGCGTATTTTCAAAAACTCCTTAATCTCACAACACATGGACAGACTCAACTATACTTTCAACTGGGAAACTGTGAGCATCTTAAACCAAGCCAAATCCAAAAATGCTAGAGAATTCCTGGAAGCTTGGCACTCAGACAAAGCAGCCATCGACAGACACATAGAGGTAAACAACATTTACATACCAGTCATAAGAGACAATAGAAAAGCCAAAAGACCAGAACACCTCCTTGCCTGCAATCAACACCCAGATATGCAAAGATTAACACCAGGATTAGCACCAGAGGAACAACCAAACAGCACAATATACCCTAATCAAGGAACTATTAACTCAATCAACCAAGCAGCAAACAACAGCCCAATCAAGGAACTCCCAAGGAGAGAACAACACCTCCACCAACACAAGCAGGACAAGCCATGGTATATAAACAGAGAGCAAGTCCCACTCCCTTTTCGCACTGAAGATGTTGCCTAGTCTGGCAATGAAACGTCTGCAAGAAAACAACAAGGCTCAGAGAGCACCAAGGACTCCACAGTATTTTCAAACTCAAAATGGTAGGAAGTCATACAACCCATTTTTAGCAACTGTGTTCAGAGATGGTTTAGGAACTGCAAAGAAGGGGAGGGAGTGTTGAGTTGTGGAATCTCAGAATGCTCACCCTAGTGTTAAGCCATGGTTTAGCCACGTTTCATTAAGCAAACCACAATAGCTCAATTCACACAACATGTTGAGTCACGTGCCATGAAGCATGGTTTATAGACCAAATGGCTGAATTTTTATAATTAGGGAAGCCGCAACCGAAAAACTGCATTATGGTTTAATGGGAGGGATGAACTCAGCCACTGGCTGGCAGCAGCTCCCCAGATTTTAGCTATTTTCTTTCTGAGCCCTATCTGGAAATAACGGAAGTCAAGTTTCCTATGAGTCGAGCTTGACTACTTGTGTCTCCCTGGACGTATCCGAGTTGCTCTCTTCCAAGCAATACAGAAGTGGGTTTTTCATTGCTTTCTACTGGGCTATTGTTTCAATGTCTAGCTTATAGCCCTGGGATTCCCTGGTGGTGTCCCATCCAATAGTAAACAGGTTGGACTTGGTTGAACTGCAGTTGAGTTGCTGCTGAGCCATATTCTTCCCATAGTGAATGCAGCAGGGCTGTTTTCTGAATAAGCGTCTACAAGCACATACAGGACTGCAGGACTGCAGAGTCCCCCTTTTGGGGGAGATGGGCGGTGATAGAAATATGAAAAATAAATAAATAAATGACGTGTAAGTCAAATTTGGTAAGGAGTCCATTCTTGCCTCTTTGCATAGCTGCCCTTTCCTGCCTGACCCGCGAAAGCCTGTGTGAACCCTCCAAACATTGCTGCCAAATTGTAATTTTTAATGTCACAGGAGGAGACAGTGATTAGATGCAGCAGAAGCAACGTTAATTGTCTAATGAATTTGAATTTAATTACAATTAAATCAGGGACGCTGTTGTCTTGGTTCTGCCTCCCTTTTTTGGGTCTTGTTCTCACCCACCTTTTGGAGCGCACCCCCCCTTTGTGTGGTCCTTAGCCTAAAAAAGTTGGGATCCTCTGTCCCGTACGATGAGGCACCTGAACCTCTCCCTGTTCTACTTCATCAATCTCTTGGCAAATGAACCATCTGAGCAGATCAGGCCCAGGCATTAATTCAACAGCCAAATCTTTTCGGCTCGGTGTTTTCCAGCCGGGCTACCAGAGCAAGGACCTCTGGAATGATTTAGCCCACTTGCACCCTGAGCTTCTGCCCGCCCCCCCCCCCCTTTTCCTTTCCAAGCTTCTGAGACATCTGACAACAGGAGGAGGAGTTACAGCAACATAAATATGCCATTGAGGCAAATGAGGATGGATGCTCTGAAGTGTGAAGGAAATGCAGCAAAATCCCATCTGGTGGAATAATGCAAGCCGCCTATCGGTTGAGAACCGATAGTCTGCTTTACATGTTATCACTGCTGTGGGAATGGGCTTGTGTGGAGCAGAGAAGATTCGTTTCATAAGGTCCTCATCCTACCCCCCCTACCCCCCCTCCTACCCCTCCTCCCCCTCCTACCCCTCCTCCTCCTCCTCCTCCTCCTCCTGGTTTGGTGTTCCTCAAATGACACGGAGTAAGAGAGGTGAGAAGACAACAGTTCTGCAGAAGAGAGAGAGGAGCTGTTTTGCTAACTGGAGTTCCATTAAATCACAGGTTTGCTATACAGGTAGTCCTCAACTTATGACCACAATTGGGACTGGAACTTCTGTTGCTAAGGGAGGCAGTTGTTAAGTGAGTCACACCTGATTTTATGACCTTTTTTGCCGTGGTCATTAAACGAATCACTGCAGTCATTAAGTGAATCACTGCGGTCATTAAGCGAATCCAGCTTCCCCCACTGACTTCGCTTGTCGGAAGCTGGCTGGGAAGGTTGCAAGTGGTGATCACGTGACCCCGGAATGTCGCAAACATCGTAAAGTGCAAGCCAGCTGCCAAGCCCCTGAATTTTGATCATGTGGCTGCAGGGATGCTGTGACCGTTGTAAGTGCAAGGACCGGTCATAAGTCACTTTTTTCAGCGCTGTTGTAACTTCAAACGGTCACTAAATGAACAGTTCTAAGTCGAGGACTACCTGTACCGTCTTTGCAAAAAAAAAAAAAAAGACATCGAAGGACCATTTCTACCCCTTATTTTACAAATGCTCTCCACGTATTGTAGGACAAAAACCAGGTTTCTGCAAATCATTTCATTTCCGCTGTGTCAGTGGCATAAAACGCAGCGCCCCACTTACCGCCTCTTCGGTGTCTGTGCTCTCCTCTGCACTATCGACATCTTGCTGAGTGGCGGGACCCTCATTTTCGGGGCTTTCGTTCCTCCTGGTTAGTTCCCCTGCTGGATACGAAGTGTCCACGCGGGCTAAGGATTTTTTCTTGCTCTCCTTGGCACCTGTGGGATCAGAGATGCTCACAGTGAGGTTTCGCCCATTGTTCTGGGTGAGGAGGAGCAGGGAGTTTTGCAGCTTGCCCATCTTGGATGTGCATGGGAAATACCTTGGGCCAGGGACCTTGGAGGTCTTCTAGTCCAGCCCCCTTCCTTAGGACCCCTGCCTTGGGCAGGTGGTTGGACTAGAAGACCTCCAAGGTCCCTTCCAACCCCATGATGCTAAGATCTGAATCAACTGCATTCTTGGCTCCTGGCCCTTCTAATTTATTTATTTATTTATTTATTTATTTATTTATTTATTTATTTATTTTTCAAATTTATTCCCCGCCCATCTCCCATGCAAGGGACTCTGGGCGGGTTACAATAAATAAAAATTAAAAAACTATACAAAATATCTAAAAACACAAACAAAACATAATAAAATAAAATCCAGGATGGGCTTGGACCCGCAGAATAGATAGTAGAGCTATGGGGCCAGCCAACCCCAGGAGGCACTACCACCTCCGTCGTCCCAGGCCAGGTGGCAGAGCCAGGTCTTAAGGGCCTTCCGAAAGGCCAGGAGGGAGGGGGCCAGTCTCACCTCCGGGGGCAGAATATTCCACAAGGCGGGCGCTATCGCAGAGAAGGCAATGCCCTTCTCCCCCTCACCTGTGGGGTGTTCCCGCCGTTGATCCATCCGATTCAAACTTTCCAGCAAGTTGTCCACCTGGGCTTTGATCTGGCTCAACTCCCCTTTGATGGAGTGCAGTTCTTCTGCCCGCACTGCAGGGAGGAGGGGAGAGACGGGGGAATGAGGTACGCTCCCTGAAAGGCCCTCTGCAGAATTCGAACTGGGAACCATTGGCTGGGGGAGGGGGTAATTAATGGGTTTTATCCTGCAGCCATTTGAAGCCATGCTAACGGACAGGATAATTTCCCCGCTTCGAAAACGACGACATCTGAAAAGCAGCCGCTGCGAAAGACACAGCCATTGGGATCAGGAGAATGGTTTCCCCACGCATACCTGCAGGCACCTTCACGCAAAAATGACTGTGCGCGTATTGGGTGTTGCTTTTTAAACCCAGAAACCCTATTCTTCAAAAGAAGCGGTTTTGTACAGGAACGGCTTGGAGATTATTCCTGGTCCTTCAGGCCTTCGACTGAATTGGCTGGCTAGTTCAGATCAGTATGAAATGCTGCTTTAGCTTCTAAACTCCCTTTCACCAGTATCCCTCCAAGTTACATTTCACTTCCTGTTCTGTCTCTTTCCTTAAGGCGGCTTAGTTCTGGCTTCTCTGTCTTTATAGCTTCTGCCATCCTTGTAGGCCACTTCCTGTCGTCTTCTTGCCCACAAATGCTAGCCCTTTCCCCCGTTTTCCTTTCTTCTCTAGAGAAGATGAACCGCAAGCAGGTGTCCGGCCCTGCTGAGCTTCCCAAATATTTGAATATTCTGTGCTCAGCCAATCAGCACTGGTTGCTTGACAGCCAGTGTGACTTGCAAAGGAGTATTTAACCTTGAGTAGACAAACATGTCCAAGAGCAGTCTGCACCTGATGAAGTGAACTGCAGCTCATGAAAGCTTATGCCTTTTTATAAAACTGAGTAGCTGGAAAAGCTGCTACCAGACTCCTCCTGGTTTGTGCCACCCTAGACTAACAAGGCCGTCGTCCTACAATGCCCGAGATCCGATAGGCCATCTTGCCACCAAGGTTTTCTCCAAAATCTGGGTCCCCAAACACTTACATTTTGTACGGCCTGTTGTGGGATTGCTGTTGCTTCTTAAGTCTGTCTGTGGGCCCAGGCTGGTTTTGCTTCCAGCTCCTAGATGGCTTCGTCTGGTCTTGATAGGGATGTGGCCGATAAGAGGAGGGATCTTTTGGTATTCATAGATCCTGCAGGAAACGTGGGCAGGAGACGTTCATTTGCAACAAGTCTCTTAAAACATAAGCCTAGATTCAAGACAGAGTCGTGTGGAAGCTTAGGGAGAAATAAAAGCCAAGGAAAACGCTTCAGTTGCCATCTCAACGGCTGAATCACACAGCAAAGAGAAGAGATTAAAGCACTAAACTCACCTGTATGGCAAATCGTCTTTATAAAGCTCATAGTCCAGGTCACAGTTGTTGCTGCAAGGGAGAAGAAAGGCTTATAAATGCTAATGCATTTGCTGGCATGTTTTCCAGAGCGCGTGATCTACCCCCTCCTCAGCAGCAGATCTGAACCAGCATCTCCTCAAGCTTAATCCCGTTCTCTAGCTTTTTTAGTCAACCTAGTTATCACCCCCCCCAAATGCCTTCACTCCAAAGCACTGCAAAATCATCCATCTCTATGCATGTTTGAATAAAGGAAGGCTGACAAGCATTAAAATACGGTATAAATAAATCTGCTCTTTTAACCAACGAATACTGCAAAATGCCAGACATTTTGGTCGAATTCCATATGGTTCCGCTTTGGCACTTAAGCTGTTATATCTCCCTTTGCCTTCAAAGGTGGGGAAAAAGGTGTAAAGCTTCTTAAGGGAGAAAAACCTGATTCACTCCATCAAAACTGGATCAGGCAGCTACCTCCCAGCACTTTGCTGATCTTCAATTCAAGACTTCTGATGTTAAATTTCACGGCTGGTAATTCTTGCGCGGGGGGGGGGGGGGGAAGGCCGTCAGCTTATATTCTTCCCTAAAGGAAACGGACATGCCTGTAATAAATCTCACACTTTACAAGTTCAGAACATCAGGTCCAGGAACAGAATAATGAGCAGGTTTCCAGAGAAGCTTCATCTTTTGGAACGGAGAAGGTAATATAATGACCAGCTGTTAGAAGAAAAGGGGGGGCGAGCTTGCAAGACCTGTTTGTGTCTTGCTTGGAAATGGAATTTTAAACAGGTGGAGTTCTTTTCTCTACCCTGCATGGCTCACAACATCCGGCAACATTCCCTCCTCTATGCAACTATTAAAAGGTACATGAGCAACATGTATGTTATGGCTTGGTTTCTTGGGCAATAAATTAGACCATGTCTTCTCCAGGACTGAACTAGAGCGTTCCATTTTACGAGTGCCGGTACTTCTGACACAGCTTCTGCGCAACAGATTTCACAAACATCTGCTTGTGTGAACCAGGAACGTGCTCAAAAGAACAAGAGGAAGCCTTTGAGCCAGGCATTCCTGTTGACCTTTCCATATTCCAGTTAGGGAATGCATGTGTGGGTATACCATTCAACCCGGCGTAAGAAAGCTATCCAGATGCTCCAAGAGAGCGTGGGAGCAAAGTTGCCAGACATACGTACGCTTGGAATACTTTGCAGAATAACTGAATTTTATTCTGACTGGAAGCCTCTCCTACTCCCGGGTCAACCTTCTGATTTCATGGCTTGATGCCAAAGAGAGAAGATTGGGTGACGCTTCAGCTGCTGGTCTCCTCAGCGACGTTCCCTGTGGAATGTCCTTGCTGATGTCGGTTCATCCGTTTTCCAAAATGGGGTTGCGTCGGCTTAATGGGCCAGGCAGACTGATTTGCCTCCCTCCCTTTGTCTTTTTCTGCTCTTTCTATGGCTTGGCCACTCCAGGCTAACCTGGTCTGTGTGTTGGAATGAATTTGCACCTCAGATGGATAAGGGGCGCTTCTAAACCTCTTCAAAGTTTAAGAGGAAAAGAAATCTAGCTTTGTGTTCCATGGCATATCACCAGTTGGTAGTCTCAGCTGCTACCCAGGACTTTGGAATTACAGATAGTCCTCGCTTAACTACAATTGGGACCGGAATTTCAGTTGCTAAGCAAAGCGGTCATTAAGCGAATCCAACCTGATTTTACCACCTTTTTTGCGGCAGTCGTTAAGCGAATCACCATGGGCGTTATGCGAACCACATGGTTGTTAAGCGAATCACGTGGTTCCCCATTGATTTTGCTTGTCAGAAGCCGGCCGGGAGGTCAAAAATGGTGATCACGGGATGCTGCGACAGTCATAAATGCGAACCAGTTGCCAAGCACCCAAACTGTGATCGCATGACCGTGGGGACGCTGCAATGGTCCTAAGTGTGAGGACCAGTCATAAGTCGTTTTTTTTAGCACCGTTGTAAGTCTGAACCATCACTAAATGAATGGTTGTTAAGCGAGGACTACCTGTATGTTTCCAAACTTCCAAAGGAAGAAAACATCTTCTTTTGGTTTTCCCTTTCTAGAAGAAGTAGAGAAAATTGTCTTGCAGTTCTTGGAAGTGACCCTGTCATGAATGGGCAGGTTTCAGTTTTGATATACCATTTTCCCTTGGATTTTAAGGTGTTTTGCTTGCTTTTTATACTGCCTAGAGAGCAGCAGCAATTGCAGAGCACTTTAGATATCATGTTTGAAGAGAAAAACCCTCCATGATTATGCAGAACAGGCAGTCTTTTGCAAACAGTGGCTTTTACTGGCATTCACTGGGCCAATAGCACTATAAGCAAAGAGGAACCATACTGAGCAAGTGAACTAATATTCTAGTTTAGGATACATTATTTCCAGCGCCCTGCACTGTGATTGCACCAGAAAATGGATGCAGAATGTGACCGTTGCTATTAAAATAATAATAATAATAATTTATTAAATGTACATGCCACCCGACTCTCGGCGACTCTGGGCGGTTGCTGCGCATTTCAGTGGAACAATACAAAAATAGGCTTCTAGCCTTGAAATCGAAAGTAGAAATCGAAAGTGCTTGGGGGAAAGCACAAAAGCTGAATACGCAACTTTCCCACTAGTAGGCACCACTTGCTAACAACTCACAAAGGCAGAAATAGGTGCCAACCTGGACCTGTTTGCTCCTGTGATACTGACATCCACAGCATAGAGCAGTGTTTCTCAACCTTGGCCATTTTAAGATGTGTGGACTTCAACTCCCAGAATTCCCCAGCCAGCATGTCCACACGTCTTAAAGTGGCCAAGGTTGAGAAACACTGGCATAGAGGTTTGGTTAGCTACCTTTTTTTCGGGGAAGCCTCTCACACAACCCCTGGGTAGGGGGTGCTCTTCTTCCAAGGCATAGCTCCACTTTCTCTGGCTCCAGCAGACCAGAGAGCCCCAGGGCCATTCCTGCGTCGGGCTTTCAGTAGAGCAGAAAGGCAGAAAAGCAAGCATGGGGCATTTGAAGAGGAAGGGATCGATCTCAACAGGACCTCTATATCTGAACCTCAGCAACTTTAAGATATGGGGCTGGGGAATTCTGGGAGTTGAAGTCCACACATCTTAAAGTTGCTGAGGTTCAGAAGCACTGCTCCGTATGGAAGAGGACACCAGCTGGGACAGACTTCCATTTGGGAATGCTGGTGCCATAATAAATTCTGGGGAGTGTGTTTCTGTGCATGTGTGGTGGTTTTTTCTCCCCTCCTCCTCAGTCTCTTTGTATCCCCAAGAATGGCACCCAGCTCCTCCAGATCCATCCGTGCCAAGCTCATGCCCTGCCCAAGCACTGAGACCCGAAAGCAGGGAGGCGCCAGCTCCCTGGATGTCTAACCCTGGAATGGAGCAAGAAGAGGGTCTGGCATCTGGGGGGGGGGGAGGATTTACAAACCGCTCAGGGCTCAGGGCGGCTGGCAGGAGCAACACTCCTCCTTTTAAAGGCACAGACTGGCCGAGAGCTGGCAGCTACAAGGAAAGACCAAGCCAGGCATTCCAGAAAGGCTGTCGCAGGGGAGCTATTGTTTGCCCCTGGAAGTTATTTTTGGATTCTTTGTTAAGGCCTTTTGTTTTTCAAGCTTCCATCTGTGGGCTGCTCCACTGCCGAGAGGGATGAGTTTGTGACTGGAATGAGAACTGCTGGGCGTATCCAAGTTCTCTCAAAAGGCACCTTGGTTGCAGCTTGCTGAATGTCCTGGGATCAGGGAACTGGGGTGGCTTCCTATGGCCCCCAGATTCTGTGGCTCCTGAGCCACAAACGCCTAAGTGGGAGGCTACCACTTCTGTCGGCCTCCCCTGCTGCCTGCCTTGTAGATGAAACTCATTCCTGTTTGTGCGCAGCATCTAAGAGGCTATGGCTGCATTCCCACAACCCACTTAGCCAGGTGAGCTAAATAACCTGTGTGACTGTATTCATACAACACCCTAAGCTTGGTTAGTTTTAGGCTTGGTTAAGCTTAACACGTGGCAAAAACTCATTTGTTCTTTTGTGATCCAGTGAAAGTACTGCAAAAATCCGGAAAGTAGGTCAGTTCAGTGATCAGGTGAAGAAGGTGGTGAGAACGCAGCCTGGGCGTGGGAGAGAGTATTTGAGAGTTCCTATACTTCTCCATTCATTGTCAACTTGGGATTCAACTGAGATGTTACAGATTAGGAGCATGTAGTTGCATGCGAAAAGTTAGCAGTTCAATAATCTAATTAATTCATATTTAGCTTTCACTGCTCACCCACCTTTTAAGCCTTTCGCTGTAGCTCTACCTCCTTTTGCATCACAGCCCATGATGGGCTGCTCAGAAGCTGGTGCGGCCTTTGGCTTTAAAAAAACGGCAATGTAACCTCAGCATAAATATTTTGTGAGTAACCCATCTCTAGATTTAAGGGACCTTGGCTGAGATGTGCAGTTCACCAACAGCTCCCGGTGACAGCATTCTAGCTGGGGCTGGACATCTCTCCTCTAAAAATCTCCCAGCATGCCCCATAAAGATGTTAAGTTGGGCATTGTGGGAAATTGAAAAGAGCCAGTTACAGCTACTAGGACAAGGAGGACCATGAGGCACACAGACTTCAGAAGTTGTGCAGAGATGCTGGGTTTACTGCTGGGAAATATCATCTTGTAACAGGTGCCTCAGGCCTCATTGCCCCGTTTAGCGACCGTTCACAGTGACGAAGATGATGTAAAAGTAACTTTGGGACCAATCCTCACATTTACGACCTTCGCAGGTCTGTAAAGCAGAGAAAAGCTGAAGTAAGATTGTAAGCACACTTGCAGTTTCACTTAGCAACCACTTCACTTAACGACCGAGTTGCTGGTCCCAATTGTGGTCGTTAAACAAGGACTACCTGTAGAGAAAGGGGAAGTTCTACCTTTACATTTAGGCAGGCATAAAAGTAGTGCTGGTTAAAATAATGAGAACTGACCAACACATTGCTCTTCTGCTGGAGATAATCTTTCTTATCAAGGCCAATTTAGCCAGTTATCCTCCTGCAAAACTGGCCTTCTAACAGCCTGAGGGAGACCACGTAGCGAGGGCCTGCAGGCATATTTGTACCCCACCTGCATTTTACTTTAGAAGAGTAAAATAAATCAAATGAGAAGCTGGCTTGCTGCTAAGCAAAACACCAGCCCCCAGCATCACATAAGCCCGACGGACATTTTTAGGACAGAAAAACAGTGGGCAGGCATAGCCCGCTGGTTTGTTTGAAAGTGTCTCCACTTGCCCCCTCCCCCCCCCCCCGCAAAAGGAAAAACGCTGAGGAGATACAGCATATCTCGGGGAGATGGATCTACAAAGGAAGGCAGAAGCCTCATCAGCTTACTTTCTGGAAAATGGGAGATCAATTTAAAAATCTTGATGCTGGGGCTGTATCCCTTCTTTTAATTTTTTTAAGCCGAAGATTTGGGATCGGTCCTGCCTTCCTGGGTAGCCATTTTGTGAACTGTCACAAAAGTCTACCCTGGGCATCCATTCGGTGCCATCTCCAGATTCCAAAGGATTTGTTGACTCCCCGAAGCTGCCCTTGCTGCTGTAGCCTGTTCCAGTTTCACTTTGCCCAGATCCGAAACAGATGCACATCAGAGCCGGCGAGGGCCCTTGCACTGAGAGATCACCACGAGATTCCTCCTAGTGAATGATCCCAGATTCCACTGGAATCCAAGGGGGGGAAAGCCAGCTTCTTCCAGCAACTGCATTCTCCTTCTTTCGCTTTGTCCCCCCACCCCACCCCATGCATTGACTTCCGACTGAAATATCAGCAATCGCATCATTTTCCTCACCAGCCCTAAATAAATATATAAATCCCATTAAAAAAAAACAAAAACAAGAACTATTCCATCATCCCCTTCTAATCCGTTTTATTGGCAGTGAAAAGGAGGCCCTTGGGAGGATCAAACCGGAGGAAGTCTATACTGTATGTGATAAAAGATCACACAGCCTGCTCTTTTAACTGCAGCCATTTCTGAAAGCAAGAGGAATGAGGCAACGGCTGTCAGAGAATATCTCCTTCTTGCTGACAGACCAATATTTCACTTAGAAAGAAAGTGCAGTTTATCCAGGGCTGCCCCAGGGGCTAACATCTCTTTCTGCCTAGTTTTATATGATTGAAGCTGAAAAAGGAGTGGAGGCGTCCTAAATACATTGGATTTCCACCAGATCCTAACTCGGCTCTTCTGCTGGTCCTATCCTTTTATGCGAGTTATTTATTTATTGCATTTCTATCCTGCTTTTTCTCTGAGGGCTGAAAGATGGAGGCGCCCGTTATTTGGAGCCCTGCAATGACAGCACGGTGAAATAGATTAGTCTGAGAGACAGTGGCCCAAATTTGCCCACTCCTTAACTTTACACTAATATTAGTCAACTTAAACGCCTAGTAATATTATTACAATTCTCATTGCCTGCCATGACCGTTTATACACCTTTTCTACTAGCACCGTATTAGCACCTTTTCTAATATAGGTAATTATTACAAAAGGTTGTGTACACCAGCTGATAGCCTTTGATGAACTCTAAAAGTTTGTGACCTGTGTTTCTTGCCCCAATTTAATACACAAGGCAAAAGTTTCAATTACTGGGAACTTCAGAGATATGGAGAAACCATCCTAGTAGACCAGAGCTTTCCAAACTGTGTGTTGGGACACGTTAGTGTGTCGGCTGCAGTGTCTGGGTGTGTCGCGGCTGCTGCTGCCTCTGAGCCCTGCCAGGATTCCGCGCAGGTCCTAGTGCCTGCCTTGTGCCCTACTGTAAGAGTGTGTCACGAAATGATGCCCTGCTGTAAGAGTGTGTCACGAAATGATGCATGTCTAAAAAGTGTGTCACCAACATGAAAAGTTTGGAAAGCTCTGTAGTAGACAAAACACCAGAATTTACAAATGAACCTAAAACTGACCACTTTAAGCCCTTCAAAAGCACAGAACCCCAATAGATAGAATGCAAGGTTGAACCACCATCAGGTGTTCCTTCATGGTGCTGAACCTTCTCCATTAGCAGTCAGTGAATATTCTTCGGTTATGGGGAACTCCTTTGGCCCATCAACTATGCTGGTTGTAGAAGTACCTCCAAGCTGCAATGCAAGGCTGGATTGACCCTGGAGAACTTTTTAAAATTGTATGCAGCACCATAGTGGTGTCAGTTTCCAAAAACAAAGTCGCAGCTCAATAGGCACATGACAGTGAGTGCAGCACAAAGTCTGCTGTGTTTAGAACACAAGCATAGGCACACCACTCATCGGTGTGGGAGGTGGATGGTCCAGTGCCCAATATCATTGCTTTTGCACATTCCAACTGTTGTAAGTTTGTCATTTTTTCAATTTTCAAGTGAGCTTTTGAAATTATCATTCTTCTTTCCTGCACTTGTGATTAGCTTTTTTTTTAAAAAAAAAAAGGAAAAGAAACTGCTATTTTCTGGCCTTCTCTCTTCTACGGTTCCCTTGATGCTTTGTCTATTTTCCTGTCAACATCACAAGCAAACCTCTCTGAGAACTTGATCTAGTCCATTTCATCATCCCTTCTAGTCAATTTCATGAAGAAAATCTATCAATGTGGTCACCAGGAGTCAAAAAATGACTTGATGACAATCAATCAATCAATCAATCAATCAATCTAGTCAATTTCACAGTACAACAGAAAACTTTCTGCCTTGGTCTTCTCTGCTCATAGAAGAACTGTGCATGCTTTCCCAAGCAGCATCCAGAACCAAATGGAAAATAGGATCATGCAAAGCTTCTAAAGAAACGTTTATAATGCTTTAAGTGAACACCCCTTTCATGCTTTTTGCAAAACATCATGCCCCCTTGCTTTTAAACAGCAAAGCAAAGCGTTGCTTTACTTTATGCAGCTTCTGGGGTCTCTTCTGGCTTCTGGAAGTGTCAGAGGAGGCCCCACAAAGTGAAGCAAAGGGTGTCACTGTCACATCTTGACAAGACAAATAGCCGGACGTATGCCGCACCAAGTGTCTCTTCAAGCAAAGCACAATCACTTTGCACAGCCTAACAGACAGTCGCGCAACTTTCAATCATACTGGCAGAAAGTGTATTGTTTGTGGATGGAAGCCAGAACTACTTGAATGCTTCATCGCAAAAAGCAAGTAAAAAAAAATAGTATTTTTTTGTAAAAGGTAAAGGTTCCCCCCGCACATTTGTGCAGTCGTGTCCGACTCTAGGGGCCGCTGCTCATCTTTGTTTGTTAGCCGAAGAGCCAGCGTTGTCTGAAGACACTTCCACGGTCATGTGGCTGGCATGACGCACGCGGAACACTGTTACCTTCCCACGAAAGTGGTACCTATTTATCTACTTGCATTTGCATGCTTTCGAATTGCTAGGTTGGCAAGAGCTGGGGCGAGTGCGGGAGCTCACTCCGCACGCAGGGCTAGGGATTTGAACCTCCGAACTTGCGATCTTCTGATCGACAAGCCTGGCGTCTTACCCGCTGAGCCACCACGCCCCCCCTTTTTTTTTTTGTAAGGAAGTGTCAAAATGTCAAAAGAACCGAATGGAGCATGAGTCACATGCTCCATGAGTGAAGCACACTGTCAGGACCAAACATGTAGATCAGTGTTTCTCAACCTTGGCAACTTGAAGATGTGTGGACTTCAACTCCCAGAATTCCCCAGCCAGCCTAGGGAATTCTGGGATTTGAAGTCCACACATCGTCAAGTTGCCAAAGTTAAGAAACACTGACGTAGATAGTACTTCCATGGCCCTCCCCTTTTGTTTTTGTTTTTTGCAGCCCATTTTGGAAACCCTAGTTGTTGTGTTGTTGTTGTTATTATTACTAGATTTTATTATTATTGTATTTTTTATTATTAGGTCCCACCTTTATTTTATATCTATCTACCTACCTACCTACCTACTCCTGCCTCCTATTTTCCCCACAGCAACAACCCTGTGAGGTGGGTTGGGTTGAGAGAGAGGGACTGCCCCAAGGTTACCCAGCCGGCTTTCATGCCTAAGGTGGGACTAGAACTCTCAGTCTCCTGGTTTGCCATTGGCTCCTTCCTCGGACTGAGAGAGAGTGACAGGCCCAAGGTCACCCAGCCAGCTTCCGTGCCTAAGGTGGGACTAGGACTCTCAGTCTCCTGGTTTGCCATTGGCTCCTTCCTAGGACTGAGAGAGAGTGACAGGCCCAAGGTCACCCAGCCGGCTTTCATGCCTGAGGCAGGACTAGAACTCTCTGTCTCCTGGTTTCCCATTGGCTCCTTCCTAGGGTTGAGAGAGAGGGACTGGCCCAAAGTCACCCAGCCAGCTTTCATGCCTGAGGCAGGACTAGAACTCTCTGTCTCCTGGTTTCCCATTGGCTCCTTCCTAGGGTTGAGAGAGAGGGACTGGCCCAAAGTCACCCAGCCGGCTTTCATGCCTGAGGCGGGACTAGAACTCTCAGTCTCCTGGTTTGCCATTGGCTCCTTCCTAGGGTTGAGAGGGAGGGACTGGCCCAAGGTCACCCAGCCGGCTTTCATGCCTAAGGCGGCACTAGAACTCTCAGTCACCTGGTTTCTAGGCCAGCATCTTCACCATTATGGTGGATTTTGCTGCCTTTTTCCTCTGCCTCTTTTCCTGTGCCTCTGAGCAGCTAAAAACTTTCACTGCTTCTCCTTTATTCCAAGAACTTCTTCCCTTAAAAATGTCTCTGTGCCTGGCTACTATTTAAACTTGTAGCTTAAACAGACAGAGAGGAAAAATGGCATTTCAATTGGTTTGTTTTCTGCTTTAGCATTAGTTCCCCATATGCAAACACCTGCATGCCTAAGGTAGCAAATCGGATGGGGTAACACTGACTATACATAACAGACCTTTGCCTTATTTCTAAGAAAACAACAGTAAACATTGCATTAGACATGTCCATGAAGCTGGTGCCAGTAATCTTAGCATGATATTTATCCATATTTCTCTTCTCTGATTGAGATTTCCCACAGAAATCGGGGGGGGGGGGATTTCTCCAGAGAAGGAGAAATTCTAGAGCAGGGCTTGCCCTTAGAACTGACAATAGCAGTACTCCTGAAATAGCCCTTCCCAGAATCTTCCTTTGGAGTTTCATGGAATCCCAGGAAACCCTAAATGCTGATAGGCTCCAAAAATATGATTTCACAGTGAAAGGGAGGATATTCACATGTACTTAATGAAGGGCAAGCATCACACACCATCCATGAAAATTTCTCCAAAATATCTACTGTATTCTCCTTTGAAATAACATCTAAAGCAAATTCTCTCCTGTCAAGGTGAACGAGAATGACTAGGGGGAAAAAACTGCAGGATTTCTCTGCCGTGCATGCATTTGACCCCCTGTAAGTAAATCCAATTTTATTTTACTAGGCCAAATATTTAGTTCACCATTGCCAACGTTTGGTCTCTGTAAACAATTATTATCCATCCTGGGATAGATCGTGAACTTAATCCACCCTTATCCAACCTAGTGCCTCTAAGTTGTTTTGAGACTACATCTCCCCAAAGTCACAGCCAGAAAATTGTAATCCCCCAAGATTTGAAAGAAGGATGTTCCTAGTCTCATAGAAACATACTTGCCAATTGCTTTCCAGGTTGTTAGTTTTAATTCTGAGAGCTGCAAACAGCTTAGGTCCTGCCTACCTAAGGGATTCTTAGTCACATTACAATTTGTGCCATACCGAGAACTTCAGAAGCCATTTCACACTGGGTTCAGTGAGACCCATCCCCAGTATAGTGTATATGGAAAAGCCACTTGGTTGGTTGGATGGACTAGAGCAGAGCTTTCCAAACTCTGTCGGGACACGTTAGTGTGTCGGCTGCAGTGTCTGGGCGTGTCGCAGCTGCTGCTGCCTCCGAGCCCTGCCAGGATTCCACGCAGGTCCTAGTGCCTGCCTTGTGCCTTGCTGCCTCCAAACCTGCCCTGCCAGGATTCCACGCAGGTCCTAGTGCCTGCCTTGTGCCTGGCTGCCTCCAAACCTGCTGTGATTCTGCGCAGGTCCTAGTGCCTGCCTTGTGCCCTGCTGTAAGAGTGTGTCGCGAAATGATGCATGTCTAAAAAGTGTGTCACCAACATGAAAAGTTTGGAAAACTCTGGACTAGAGAGAGGTCCAAATCCCCATTCAGCCCTGAAGTCCACTGGGGGATTTGGGGTCAGTAACTATCCTATTCTATCTCATAGGATAGTTATGAGGAGACAGGGAGAAACCATGTATGTCCTTAAGGTACTTAGATGGAAGGTTGGATAGAGGGAAGCATATCTTGACCCACACTCCACATTTCTCTGCTTCCAAATTGGTTGCTAGCTTTTTATATTGCTACCGAGGGTCATTTGGGAAAGCTACATCCAGCCTCAGTTATGAATGTGAATACCCAATACACAAGATCTGCTGAAAGGAGTCATTCTGCAGCTAGAAGGGACAACGGAGGTAGAAGTTAAGAACTGGATGTTCTGCGCCTCAAGCAATTCTCACCCTAGTGCAGTGTTTCTCAACCGTGGTGGTGGCAACATTAAGAAGCCCACACACCTTAAAATTGCCAAGGCTGAGAAACACTGCCCTAGTGAAATCAAACTACTGGTCTTACTTTGTCTATTTGCATGCTCATCTTTGAAATACATCTAATTTGGTATATCCAATCCAGTCTGCAGGGAGATTTGATTTTGACTGCAGCCCTATCTGAGTTTTGGCCAGTCTGGAGATAGTTCATGGAACCATTCCAAGCAACTTAAACTAGAAACAAAGGGTTAGCGTTGGGGGAAACAGCAGTGATGGGGGCAGAAACGGCAGTGGTGGGGCGGACTCACGGATACAGGCTTCTGGTGTGCTGCCTCTTCTGACCAGGCCTCGTATGGCTCAGTTTAGGCTCCCGGGCCATGTCTATATCTAGAGAAAAAGAAAAATCTGGCAACGAGGGAGAAACAGAAGAGCCAAACAAGAGCACAAGCAGGAGAAGGCAGATTTGGCAAAAGAGATTACCCTTTGAGCATTGTGAGGAGCAAAGTTCAAGGCAAAATTCAGAAGGAAACTAGGCATGTACATCTTTTCAACCTATTGGTGCTATTTTGTGAGATATGGAATCATCTGAAGTCAGAATTAGACTGCACTCAGAGGACAGAGAGTAGAAATGCAAAAAGTCATCAGCACCATGAACCACCCTTGGAAGGGCAAAGACGCTCATCCCGGGGGGGGGGGGGAAACCCAGCTTGCTTCTTTCCCATTTGGCTTGCAAAGGATGACTAAAAATATATTTTTTCTGATAGAGAATTAATGTTTTCTATTTGGTGGAGAGAGAAAGGAGCTGTGCTTCTTTAACTGCACTAAACATCCAAAATGCATTTTAAAGACAACGCACCTTCTTAACTTAACTTTTTAACTTAGGGGCGTGGTGGCTCAGCGGGTAAGACGCCAGGCTTGTTGATCAGAAGATTGCAAGTTCGGAGGTTCGAATCCCTAGCCCTGCGTGCGGAGTGAGCTCCCGCACTAGCTCCAGCTCTTGCCAACCTAGCAATTCGAAAGCATGCAAATGCAAGTAGATTAATAGGTACCACTTCGGTGGGTAGGTAACAGCGTTCCGCGCGTGTCATGCGGCCACATGACCGTGGAAGCGTCTTCGGACAACGCTGGCTCTTTGGCTAACAAACGGAGATGAGCACCGGCCCCTAGAGTCGGACACGACTGCACAAATGTGCGGGGGGTACCTTTACCTTTACCTTCTTAACTATGAATTGGAATTGGGGCTGCTTAATAGGCTTACTTGGATGAGAATCGTAGAGCAATCCGTATGACTTGTATTTCGGATCTGAGCATTCATGTGAACTTGGGAAGACCGAATGCATGGGACAAAGGTTGTCCTTTCCAAATCGACTTCTATCCTTTTTGGTCCATCCAAACGGATTCCCATCCACCCCCCACCAATGTTGGCACCCCAGGATCTATCTTTGCTTGGGACATTCTCAAGGTATACCCAAAATTGCTGTTTGGGTTGCTACCAAACTGTACGTACCATCACTTCTGAAATGTGGTCTCTGCTTCTTTGGGATGGTGGGAGGAGAGGTTTACAGTTTACAATTACAAAGCGTGCTCAGAGCCCTTTAATATGAAGGAAATTGCTCTGACTCTGCAGGTAGAATCCTGATAGCTTAAGCTGTTTATTCTACGAGGCACAAAGAGAGGCGGGTTTCTTGTCTTCATTCCTTGCCTTGGCAAAGCTACTAGGCCCAAAAGTGTTTCCCAATTTGTTCACCAGACACACTCACCCATGGCTGATCCAGCCCAATTTTCCAATGGTCACAGTGAACCATAAACCCATCACCCAAGCTGGGGTTCCACCAATCTCTAAGCTCAAATGTAGTTGACGAGTATGTCATGCAAACCAAGCCACTCAGAAAGGCAGAACTCCAGTCTATAGGGGAAGGCTAGACCGAAGCTTACGAAAGAACGGCGATTCTCCCACCACACACACACTCACACCCTCTGCCCAGATATGCCAGGATTTCAAAAAGAGAAGTTTCAAAGATGCTGATTGCCTTCTGGCTACGATTCGGTAGGTCAAACGTACCGCCCTAGTTGCCTTCACCACCTTCCAGCCTTCCATGGCAAGATCTATCGACCTATCCTGCCCATTTTCAATGCCTCTTTGATCTAACTTTCTTTCACCAAAGAGCCGGTTATATGGAGAAGAAAAAGAAGGGGTGGGTGGGCAAATGGCATGCTTTGTTTCCAAGCAAGGAACAACCCCCCCTCAAAAAAAAACAACCCACCCCCCACTGGCTATTCTGCCTAGCAAAATACAGGACACCGGTTTGGGCTGCCTTCTTGAAATGTGTCCAGCTGTGTATCCAGAACAAGTTGGCTAGTAAATGTGAAAAGGAAAGCCCCCCCCCCCAGTCTTAGTTCTCCCTCCCCCTCCTCCGTGCCACTTCCCTGCCTGCTTTCCCCTCGCTGCCTCTGACTGGCAGCCCAATTCGTGCCACCTTGTCTTGGGGTGAAGCCCTACGTCCAGCCCAATGAAAAAAATAGGGTTACTCACATCTCCAGCACCCTTCTCTGCACCCAAAAAGTGTCATGCCACCCGAGAGCGAGAGAGAAGGGAGGAAGGGAGGACCTGGTGCCAAGTGCCGGAGTCTCGGTCTCTCTCCAAGCCCCCACCAAGGTTGCTGGGCAGCAGTCCCCCCCTCGGAAGGAATGGATCTCCAGCCTGAATGCTGTACCAGAGGAATGTACCAACTGGCATTAGTGAGGGGGGGTGCTGGAAAGGAGGGGGAGGGGTCAGGCGAAGCAAACCACCTCCACATCAGGGGCAGGGGAATTTTTAGAGCCTATGATTTCCATCTTGATGAGCAGCTCCATATTATTATTGGTTTTAAAGGGGGGGGGTTAGGCCGGGGTCTTAAAAGTGGGTTACGTGTATCTGGGGAGGCAGAAGATACAAAGGAGAGAGAGAGAGAGAGAGAGAGATTGCTGCTCTCTAGCCCTCTATTTCTCGCCTTTTGGGGTTGGGGGTGGCAGATGCTTAGGTTGGCTTTTAAAGCTGTTGGAAGGGTTCCACAGCCTTCTGCAGTCTGGTGCCCTCCAGGCAGGGGTACGCTGGGGCCAGCTTCTAGAATTGTTGCTTCCCAACCTTCTCCAATCTGTGTCCATCAGAGGTGCCAGCTAGACTTACGATCTGCAAAGGACTAGAGAGGAGATCATAAATCCAGAGGAGCATAGCCCACGTTTAGAGCTCCAGGTGAGCAAATTGGCTTAATGTTCCGCGTAGAAGGAAAGGTACATTAGCGCTAGCATAGCTGATCTGCAGAAAGTCAGACCAGCAGGAGGTGGCAGCACGCAGATACAGAAACGTGTCCCTCTGTTCTGCCATCTCCTGGCCGGCTGGATTTTTGCAGCCCAGAGATTAACCACAGCCTTAACTAACATTCCTCCACATTGATAGCTTTCTTCTTAAGGCTTTTAAACAGAAGCAGCAGAGGATTCTGCCCAGGTTCCTTGCTGCATATTAGCTCCTAAGGAAGAACTATCTTTCCATGAGAAATGCCTGACTTTGAAGTCTTTATTTTCAAGGTGGTCAACCTTGAAGGCTTGCGCTTTTATCTTTTCTAACTCTCTTCTAATTCCCCATCTCCTAACTCTCCATCTTCTGAACAGCCTGGACAATACTTCAGAAACGGTGAAGAAGATGTCCCAAGGTCACTCTTTGAGATAGATGAAACTGTCATTCAGACTGGCTTTTGTTCTTTGAGTGAGAAGGAGAGCGCCATCTTTATCTCTGAGGGGGAAAAATGTCTTGTCTTCTGCAGGAATCGTGGGAAACAAACTTTCTTAGATTCGAACAGTGGTAAGGATCCTTTTGAGCCATGGGGTCTGGGGGGGATGAAGTAACAAACTTAGCAGCCATAATAAATACAGCCAGTGACAAAATTCCCATTCAGGAAAAGATAAATTAATTTGTCTTGATGCATTCGGTCACCCAAGTGGGATCTTTTTGGGGACCCAAATAAATACGGTTCTAGAAGCTGATGTTTTGCTCTGCATCATGTGAACTTCCCTTTATTTACTTTATTAATATATATTTTTTTAAAAATTAGAGCCTGGTGGGCACCAAAGGAGATGCCACAGGCACGTTGGAGCACACAGGATCCGTGTTTACTACAGTTTTATGGTACCAAATTCTTAAACACCCTCCCCCCCCCCCACATACTTTGTTTCCATTCCCCTCCCCAATAGTTTCACATTGATGCCTGAAAGTGACAGTCATTTCCATGTGGGAGTAAAGAGCAGGAAAAGAGAAAAACTGCAAAAAAAAACAAACTGCAAAATTCTGGAATCTTAAATTAAATTAAATCTATTTAAAAAAAAACACCCTAAAATACAGAAGTAGACCTATAGTATAGAAAAGGGCTAAAATTTTAGAGTTACTTAACTGAAAAATTAATATAATTCTATATTGCTATATGATAGTCTATTAAGATATTAAAACAGTAATTTAATAATTGTTCAAATTTTTTCAAAATTGTTCAAAAGGGGCGCGATGGCTCAGTGGTTAAGATGCCAGGCTTGTCGGAAGGTCGGCGGTTCGAGACCCGAGCGCCGCGTGACAGAGTGAGCTCCCGCACTCACCCCAGCTCTTGCCAACCTAGCAATTCGAAAGCATGCAAATGCAAGTAGATAAATAGGTACCACTTTGGTGGGAAGGTAACAGCGTTCCGCGCAGGTCATGCCGGCCATGTGACCGTGGAAGCGTCTTCGGACAGCTCTGGCTCTTCGGCTAAGAAACGGAGATGAGCACCGCCCCCTAGAGTCGGACACGACTGTGCAGGGGAAAACCTTTACCTTTACCTTCAAATGATAGGATTGCTTAAAAAGTAATTCTACATGGATCTAATAAAAAATCCAGGTTACTGTACACATAAGAGTGGTTAAGATACTGTCTAGACTAGGGTTTCTCAACCTGGACCACTTTAAGATGTGTGGACTGCAACTTCCAGAATTCCCCAGCCAGCAACACTGATGATATGATTCCTGAGTATTGTTTCTCTAAGTCATTGTTGACTTTTGTTAAAAAGCAGAGTGCCAGATTGTGGTCTTCTAAGTTTCCACAGTAAAATGGCAAGGGAGGAAGATTTGATCTTTGCACCCGTTGTGAGTAAAAAGAACAATATGGGAGAACGTGGGCAATTCTATCCGCAGTCGCAACCAAAGATGTTCCTCCAGAGATGTGCCATTAAATAGCCTTGGAGCAAGCTGGCTTTAGGGAAGACTAAAGTCACATTCGGTCAACCCTAGTCTAGTCCACCACCACCTAGCTAAAAAAGGAGACTTCCCACCCCCACAAGCCAAACTTTGTGTTGCCTTGATTGATTTGAAGCCTGCGTTTGACTCAATTCCCAGAAATAAATCTTGGGGGAAACTCCTTGATCAAGAGAACAAAATCATGCATGTTTGTTACAGCCCACGAGAGTTCCTTCTTCTTACTGACCCTCCACCCATCCAAAAAGGGCTGCAACAGGGCTGTATACTGCCCCCCACCCTTTTTTAGTTCTACATAAACTCATGAGTAGAAGCCTTGTCAAGCATGGAATTCTACCTGTCCTTGTAGCCAACAGACCCATGTTGACCCTCCTGCAGGCAGATGATGCGGCCATTCTTTCATCCCTAGTAGGTGTGAGAAGATCCCTACAGGCCCAGGTCCTCTACTGTAGAGATAATGGCCTTGACATCAATGATGCTACAGTAAAATAAAATCCCTGTCCTTTGATGACACCATCTTCCTCTAGATGCATTTTCATTTATCAATATCATGACCAGGCAGAATTGCATGGTACCATTACTTCTGGTTTCAACACCATATTTCTCATGATCCAGCCTGGAATTGTATTAGTCTTTTCAGCTGCTGCATCTCATCGCTGGCTTTAATCTAACTTGTTCTACAAAATTCCTGCCATCTTTTTTTCCATGATTTGGTCTGGTGTTGTAAAGGCAGAAGTATGAGCCTATATAAAGGCAGATACATAAGCTTCATGGAAATTCATCATTATTAATTTTATAACATGTTCCCAGGCATGGGGGCCAGAGTGTTAGTGACAGCCCATGACGTGCTCTTTTGTTTAAAGTAGTTTGGTCTCTTGACTGCTGCTTGTTACATTTTATACTGTTTTGTATTGTTTTTATCCATAGTAAGCTGTCCAGAGTTGCTATGGTCAATGGCAGCTATATCAATCAATCAATCAATCAATCAATCAAACAAACAAACAAAAATATTTTAAAGTGTCCTCCACAATGGTTTTGAAGATGTCCCCTCTTGAACAGCCCAATTTTTCTTTAAAGATAAGAGGGAAAATGGGTGTGTGTTGGTGGTGGTGGGGTCCTTCAGTTAGCCATTTATGATTAGATGTACTGGGACAAAACTGATAAACCCTCCACTTGATTGCAGTTTTCTCCACTATGGTATAACCAAACTTCTAATAGAATATAGTAATTGTGACTAAATTTGCGTCTGTACTTATAAATGTGCCTATATTCTGTGCTAAGCCGTCTATTTAGTCTGCATTTTTGTTGGCGCATTTCTAGACATTGTCTCGTCTCTCTCTGAAGTTCCCATGTGAGGGTGGGAAGGGAAACTCACCCTTCTCACACCTTAAATGTGCTCCTGATTTCAAAGGAAACAAACTACTATAAAGGATTTCAAAGGAAACAAGCTATAATATTTTAAAACCTGAACACTTTTAGAAAGGTTTTGCACATTAATACTTCTCCACTGATTACCAGGGGATGGCGCTGTGGGACCAGAGATTAATATTCTTTTATCCTAAGGACCATGAAAAGGAATTGAATTGCAGACTTGAATTGCACATATCCACTACTTGGATACGTGTAGGAATTCTTTCAGGCCATGGATGCCGCGAACCCAAATATATTTTGTACCTATTCCATTTCTTCCACCCTTCAGAGGTTTCTTGAGTCACTGAAAACAACTAAAGAAATTGGGAAAATGCAGATTTGCAAATGGAAAATATAGGGTCTCATAGTAATTATACAGTCAAAGTTCTGCCTGGAGAGACACACTTTGATTTTTTTTTTTTCTGCTGGAAATGAAAAAGAAAGGAAAGGTCACCACCCAGAATCCCAAGAAGCTTAGAATAATAGCTAGATATCCGTTTCATAAATATTTGAACTGGCTGAGTTCAAATATTATGCTAAGAACAAATGTGATTTTTTCCCCCTCTCATTTTGATTTAGCATATTGAGAGAATCCAGCCATTGTGGCTTGTCAGCATTGGTTATGGCTTAACACCCTTTTGGCTTATTCAACAGACCATGATTAAAACAAAGTGGCTTTCTACAGATAAGGCCAAGGTGATTTTTGTTCTTTAAAAAAGCAGAGTAGTTATGTGAAGCCTCCAACACAGTGTTTCTCACTCTTGGCAACTTTAAAATGTGTGGACTTCAAATCCCAGAATTCCCCCACCAGCCTGGTGGGGGAATTCTGGGAGTTGAAGTCCACACATCTTAAAGTTGCCAAGGTTGAGAAACACTGCTCCAGCAGCTTAATACATCACTGTTCCTTTAAAAAAAAAATTAAGGAACCCAAGTCTTCAAATTGATGGGGGTGGGAAGAAAAGGATATTCTGCAACTCCTCCACAAATATAATTGCCTTTTTGTCTCCCTCAGCTGCCCAAAGTACATATTCTTTTTTAAAAGAAAGCAGCTTTACCACAGGTAGTCCCTGCTTAACAACCACAATTGGACTGGAATTTTGGTTGCTAAGCAAAATGGTCATTAAGCAAATCCAACCCAATTTTATGACCTCTTTGCGGTGGTCGTTAAGCGAATCAGTGCAGGCGTTAAGCAAATCACTGCTTAAGCGAATCAGTGCAGGCGTTAAGCAAATCACTGCAGACATTAAGTGAATCATGCACTTTCCCCATTGATTTTGCTTGCCAGAAGCCGGCCAGGAAGGTCGAAAATGGCGATCACGTGACCACGGGAGGCTGCAACAGTCATCAATGCAAACCAGTTGCCAAGCACCCAAATCATAATCACATGACTGCGGGGATGCTGCAATGGTTGTAAGTGTGAGGACTGGTCATAAGTCGGTTTTTTCAGCAGCGTTGTAAGTCCGAACCATCACTAAACGAATGGTTGTTAAACGAGGACTACCTGTAGTCCTCATGGCTCCAAGTCATCTTCTGTATTTCTTTGGGAGATGCCCTTGAAAAGAGAGTTACTTGCCTCCTGACCCTGACTGTGAACTTTCTATACATACACACACACACACACACACACACACTATACATACATACATACATACATACATACATACATACATGTATGTATATCCCTGTACATTTAATTAAAAAAAAGATATTTGAAAGGCAGGGAGGGGAAAAACAGGCCAGCAATTGCAGCGAGCCTTTTAAAAAAGCACCTGGCTGGTCTGACTGGCCTTTTTCTGCTCAGTTGCTACGAGGCGGCTGTTCGGCCGGGAAGAACTCTGCTTTTTTTCCTCTCCCCCTTTTTTTTTTGCTTACCAACATTTCGTCATTCAGGGGGAACACAGTCTGTTCAGCTTTGACTGCCCAAAGGAAGTCATTACTCCAGCGAGTTGACTTTGAGGAGACGCTCGCTGGGCGGGTGGGTGGGTGTTGCTCGAGTGCCCCGGGGTCCCCCTCCTCCCCCAGAAAGAGATAATTATGTTAACGGTGGACGAAGGATGCGGCTTTGCTAAGGCAAAACACAAAAGCCTGCTTCATCTTAATGCGCACCGCCATGCCAGCAGACACCAAGTCCTGCTTTTAAAAAAAAGGAAAGAAAGGAAAGGAGAAAGGGGGAGCAATGCCATTTATTTGGCATTCTGTGTGGGTCATCCTTCCTACCGGCTTTTGTAACCACTGCCTTTTACAACTGGTTTTTCAAAATCCCCTTTCTCCTTCACCCTGCGCAACCGACAAGGCTTATGCACAGCAACTTGCCAGTCAGCTCCAATTAAGGGGGGGGAGGGGGGGGGACAGGGAGCACACTCTAGTTCCAGATTTGGGTGTATGAAAAACTGACGTCATAAGATACCAAGTCATGGGTTTGTTCTGAGTAAATTAAAATTCTAGTAGTAGTAGTAGTAGTAGTTATCATAATAGCTTGCCAAGGGAGACATTCTTTAAATAAAGATATTCCAAGTAGGGTGTCCTTAACATTAACAATCAAGAACTATAGCACATTTCTTCGGTCTTTTCCTTTTTTTTCCTGTCATAAAAAATAAATCTATTCTTCCAAAGATAGGAAAACACTACAAGCCTGGAGATTTCCAAATGGGAGATGTTATTGCTTGGACCACCACAAGCTTATAAAAGTATTTATGATTAGTAAGAATAGTAAGAGAATCCCTAACAGTGGATAGTCATAGAGGACTTTAAGGGATTTAGGGGTCATCTAGGCATGCCCAGTGTAGAATACGCCACATAGTATCTCCCTTCAGGCAACTTTTTGACCTTAGGAAAGTCAAGAGAGTGGCCATGACTCAGTAACCAAGGCCCCTCCTCTTTTTATGAAGCCCCTCCCCTTTTGCACACACACACACACACACCCCTGGTTCACTCCTTCTTGAAGCACATCTGCTCCCTTGTTCCACTGTTCATGCTGTGAGGAAGCTTCACCCAAGTCTGTTTCTTCCTATATCTGTCCTTGGTTTCCAGCCTGGTCCACTGTCAGCACAGCAGAAGTATCCATTCTATCTTCTCTGTGATATTCCTTCTGAAATTGCATGGTCGTTGAAGGTCCCCCGTAACGTTCTCCTGGTCTTTCAACAGTTCCTCATAGGACTTGGTCTACAAAAGTCTTATCATCCAGTTCATCTTTCTTTCAATATTCTCCAGTTTTTCCATGTCCTTCTCAAAATGGGATGTCTTGGTCAGCATCAAGGAAGTTTATTTTATTTTATTTTATTTTATTTTATTTTATTTTATTTTATTTTATTTTATTTTATTTTATTATTTTATTTTATTTTATTTTATTATTTTATTAGTTTAGTTTAGTTTAGTTTAGTTTAGTTTTATTATTTTATTTATTTTATTTTATTTTATTATTTTATTATTTTATTATTTTATTATTTTATTATTTTATTATTTTATTATTTTATTTATTTTATTTTAATTTTGGAGTTTTTATAGCTAGATGGCACACTTTACTCTGCTGTTCGGAATGGAAAATTAATAACAGTATAATTTATATACTGCTATTTTTATACTCCTAACAAAGTTCCATTGATTTCAGTGGGACATCCTTCAGCGTCAAAGTGTACAAGTCACAGCAACAAGTATTTTAACAGGAAATGAAAAACAAATCCATTTTTAAAAACTCAAAAATCATAATAAAAACAATCCAAAGACTGCTTTAGAAAAAGATTAAAGCGGCAGATTAAAATAAACCCATCTAAGAGCAAGAACATTTAATCCCAAGCTCTGAAAAGGGCCCACTGAAATAAATTAAATCTCTTTTTCACAACCTGTTGCTAGTCCACATTAGAGTGCAGTTGCCTACCAACAACACTTAATAATCAAGCTAAACGCCTTAAGAGCTTATTTTTCTGCAAATAATGGAGGAATTTATTGCAGTCCAGCACATGTTTCTGTATTTGAGAAACCAGAACAGCAGGGCAGAAGGTGAGACTTAAAATTTCCCAATCTCCTGGGCAGCAGGGCCCTTCAGGGAAGATACAGATATTTCCCAATAACTCAGGCTGACAACTCACGGTCTTATGGCTGCATCTGGATTGGCACCTACAGGTAGTCCTCGCTTAACGACCACAATTGAGACCGGAATTTTGGTTGCTAAGCGAAGTGGTCATTAAGTGAATCTGACCCGATTTTACAACCTTTTTTGTGGTGGTCATTAAGCAAATCACCGTGGGTGTTAAGTGAACCATGTGGTCATTAAGCGCATCACATGGTTCCCCATTGATTTTGCTTGCCAGAAACCAGCCAGGAAGGCCAAAAATGGCGATCACATGACCACTGCGACAGTCATAAATGCGATTGTTTGCCATGCACCCAAATTGTGATCATGTGACCGCAGGGGATGCTGCAGCCGTCGTAAATGTGAGGACCGGTCGTAAGTCGTTTTTTCCAGCACTGTTGTAAGTTCGAACTGTCATTAAATGAATGGTTGTTAAGCAAGGACTACCTGCAATTTCATTCCCTCTTTGCGAGAAATCCAAACACACTCTCGGTCTCTTCCCCATAGAAAGAGAAAAGGGTCCTTCCCAGTGAAACAGGTACCTCACCTACTTTGGACTCCGGCCCCACCCACTGCTTCTTCTAGCCCCACCCACCGCAGAGCCCCACCAGATTACTGAGAGCTAAAAATAAAGCTAAAATCAAGTTGCCCACCCTGGCCTCCAGCCCTTCCTTGGGACGATTGTCTCGATAGCCAAATAACCAGGACCAAGAATTCAGCCTCCTCACCAGATTTTTCCCGAGGTTCACATGCCAACAGGGGCCCACGGCCAAGCCCTGGCATTCGTTCTCCTCCTGGCTGCTTCTGCAGCTTCAGTCACCCGGAAGAGTGAGGAAAGCAACCGCAAATCTCTCTTCCCTTCCCTCCATTCCTAAGCCTGCCTTCCCCAACCAGGTGTCCTCCACCTGTAGATCAGCCTACAAGTCCCGCCATCTCTTCTCGGTCAGCCACGGAGGCCTCAGGCTTGGAAGGCGGGGGGGGGGGGGCTTGAGGGCAGACTGGGACCAGAAGGTGGTGGTGATGGAAGCGAGGAGGTGAGCTCCTTCAAGAAGGCATTTGGCCAAGAACCCCGGAAGGAGAGCTGAATGCTACTGCTGTGTGTTATGACTTGTCTCCTTCTCAGATACAAACATCTGTCCCTCCCACACCGCTCGGTCCTACCTGTTCACTGGTGTGGGTCTGTGTGACCCTCTTTGCAAAGGGCAATCAGATGTTTGGTTTTGTCTTCTCAAGGCAAAATATGCCCAGTTCCTTCAGCTTCCAAGCCCCCATTACCCCATCGCTTTTCTAGGTCCCATCCCTTCTTAAAATGCCATACGCAGAACCAGGAAGCAGAGTATTCAAGGTCCACTTGACCAATGCAGAAGAGAAGGGAATAACGACTTCCTAAATTTGGGGACCTGCATTTTTACAGTTGCAACCAAAATGGCCTTTGTTCTTTTAGCAGCCGCATCCATCGTGCTGCTGATACATATTCAGCTTGGGCTCAACTGCAATTCCAGGATTTATTTATTTTTTGCATGTATTGTTATGAAGCCAGATATCCCAGCTGGGCATCTGATGAGTTTCCCTTAAGTGAAGAACTTTGCGTCTGTTACTGTTCAGTGTCCGTCACTTTCAGCCCATTTCTCCATCCTATCACCCTCATTTTGAATTTTCTTTCTGCCTTCTTTTTTTTTTAATCTGCTCAGTCATGTCCGATTCTCAGAGACTACCTGGACAAGTCCCTGCAGTTTTCTTGGCAGGTTTTTCAGAAGTGGTTTGCCATTGGCTCCTTCCTAGGGCTGAGAGACAGGGACTGGCCCAAGGTCACCCAGCCGGCTTTCATGTCTAAGGCGGGACTAGAACGCTCAGTCTCCTGGTTTGCCATTGGCTCCTTCCTAGGGCTGAGAGACGGGGACTGGCCCAAGGTCACCCAGCCGACTTTCATGCCTAAGGCAGGACTAGAACTCTCAGTCTCCTGGTTTGCCATTGGCTCCTTCCTAGGGCTGAGAGAGAGGGACTGGCCCAAGGTCACCCAGCCAGCTTTCATGCCTAAGGCAGGACTAGAACTCTCAGTCTGCTGGTTTGCCATTGGCTCCTTCCTAGGGCTGAGAGAGAGGGACTGGCCCAAGGTCACCCAGCCGGCTTTCATGCCTAAGGCGGGACTAGAACGCTCAGTCTCCTGGTTTGCCATTGGCTCCTTCCTAGGGCTGAGAGACGGGGACTGGCCCAGGTTCACCCAGCTGGTTTTGTGCCTCAGACGGGACTAGAACTCACGGTCTCCCGGTTTCTAGCCTGGTGCCTTAATCACTACACCAAACTGCCTTCTAATCCAACCCAATTTTGGGGCATCTGAGAATCTGATGTGCATTCCCTCCATCTCTTCATACAAGATGCTGAAGAGCACCGGTCCAGGGACCAGCTTTTGTGGCACTTCACTTGCTCTTTTGCTCCAGTTCAAGGAAGGACCATTGGGGAGCAGTGGGTCCATTTAACAGACAAGCCATGGTCTAAATGCACGATGGGGAGGCAACCCCAAACCTCAATTTGGGAAATGCATTGATTAGAATCAACAAACAGCACTAAAGCTTCTCAAAGTTCTCCAGAACCTTTCATCAGCCAGGAGGTTACCAAAAAAAAAATAGACACACAAGGGGGAGATGGATTATGAATTGCACATCTGATAGAACTCCCTGGTTTAATGGGGGGGGGGAATTCTGCTCCTTCTCCAAACCCACCCCCTCTGGCCTGATGAAGAGCTCTGAAGGACTCCAAAGCTTGCCCTGTCTTTGGGGTCGGTCCTGACGCAAGTTCTGCAAACACCGCCCCCCCCCCCCCAAGGGCGAGGTGGGGGCCGGAGCTTGTCTTCCCTGGCCTTTTTGACAAGAAAACCGAAACGCAAGCGCCGTCCCCCTTGGCAAGGGCGCAGGATGCTGTAGCCGGCGGGATGGCTTCCTGGGAGGACAGTGGGAAAGGAGGGGTCCTCACCCGCGCCCCTCTTCCACAAGCCCCTCGTCCCCAAAGTTCCCCAGCTCCAGAGATGAACCCCCACACACACACACACACACACACACGAAGTCCAGAAAAGTTCTTGGCGCGGCGATGGGACCAGTGCTGCGCATGCGCCCCCGCTCCCTCGCTCTCCAGCTGAGCCCCGCGGAGCTGACGCGCGAGCGGCCAGGGCAGATCCGCACCAGCGGCCGGGCAGAAGGCGATGGCTGGGGAGAACCAGCAGCGGACTCTCCGGAAGAGCATCGCGGCTCAGCAGCCGGCCCCGCCGCCGCCGCCGCCGCCGCTCGGCAACCCCCCGAGCGCCCCCCGAGCGCCCAGCCCGGGCAGCGGCGACACGGACCGGGTGGCCCTGAAGAAGGAGATCGGCTTGATCAGCGCTTGTGCCATCATCATAGGTGAGGGAGACCCCCATCTCCCGGGGAGGGGGCGCCCCCGAGGCAGGGCGAAAGCATCTCCCCCGGCTGGAAAAGTTGCTCTTGGTGGCGGCGGGGACGCGCGCGGTCTTTTAAAGGGGAGGGGGCCGGAGGAGAGCGAAGCTGCTTTGAGGAGGACCGCCCCCCCCCCCCCCCGGTCCTGCTTTTCTCATGTTCAGAGGGACAAACCGGGGGGATCTCGGCTGTCTGGCCAGGTTCCTTTCCTCCCCGCTTTCTCTTTTCTTTGCTCTTCTTGGCATCTGGCATATTGGTGTGTGGCTCGTTGTTAATCCAGCCTTTGGAGAGTCTTCGGGTTGGGAAGAGTGCCCCCCCCCCGCAGCCCCCTGCAAAAAGATTAGTTGTCCTGGTTGTCAAATTCTGCTTTCTGGTTTTGTCCAGGGTGGGGTGAAATGAGAGAAGGAGGGCTGGAAAATAGCCGGGTTCACACAACCTTCTAACCGGTTCAGTTGACCCAGCGGCTTCATTCACACGTTTTAAACTTGGTTAGTTTTAATCTTGGCTTGGTTTGGTTTGCAGTTGGCTTGGTGGACTGTGCCAACCCAGCCCGTTGGAGGACAGTATATGATTCAGGGTTTGGGGCCCCCAAATTCCATCAAATCCATGGGCAGCCACGTTGGTTTCTCCTGGAGATATCTGAGCCCTTGGCCACATCACTCAGCCGCACAGATGCGTTTGGGGGCACTCAGCAAGATGCTGCAGTCAATCCCGGCTTCTTAAATAGCTTCGGGAGGCCTCCAAACACATTTTTGCCCTATTCATGCTTCCCATTTGTGAAGGCAGATATTCAGAGGCAAAATATATGGCCTCAATATATTAACGGTGTTCATACAACACACTGAACTGCAGTCTGTCCACCACATTTTAGCCAGTCCTGTTGTACAAACCAAGCCAGTGTGTTTAGTTGTGGAAACCCAGAAACTTTGGTTAAATCAGTCAGCCTTGGTTCAGTTAATCCTGTCTAAATCTATCAAGCGAGCCTTGAAGATGCCCTGGTCCCTGAGGGGGCAAATTAACAAAGAATCTGAGAGTTGTTTTGTTTTCGAATCAAAGGGCACTGAAACAAGGCAGGCCCTTCAGGGGACGGTGCTGGGAGAGAGACCTGCTTTTATTTATCATTCCAATTATGTAAATGCCACAAACAATGCCTTTGCCAGCCTGCCCTCTGGATCTTTGGGAGAGCAGCTTTGCATTCCCTATTTAGAGCCCTTTCCAAGGCAGCACACCAACACAGGGTGTTTTAATTGTCTTGAACTTGAAGACTGCAAGTTTGGAGGTTCGAGACCCGAGCGCCGCGTGACGGAGTGAGCTCCCGCACTGGCCCCAGCTCTTGCCAACCTAGCAATTCGAAAGCATGCAAATGCAAGTAGATGAATAGGTACCACTTTCGTGGGAAGGTAACAGCATTCCGCGTGCGTCATGCAGCCACATGACCGTGGAAGCATCTTCGGACAACGCTGGCTCTTCGGCTAACAAACAGAGATGAGCACCGGCCCCTAGAGTCGGACACGACTGCACCAATGTGCAGGGGGAACCTTTACCTTAAGCTTCTGTAGAAAAGTAGGATATTCATCTAAGCCATAAAGAAATAAATATACATGTGTGCCTGTGAGTTCATTGTGATGCTGTTTTTACTTATTAGAGCTTAAGCCTACTCTTTTTTCAAACACCTCAGGGGGGCATATCTGGTTATGCTTCTCCACCTTCCTTGGGTCTTGTCCACCTAACAACAACTCAGGTGGGTTAGGAGAGGAGGAAGAGGCAGAGAGAAAGAGAGATGACCCTAAGACCAGATTTTGAAGCAAGCTCCCTTGTGATTTGAACCTAGGTCTTCCCAGCTCTGCAGTGATCCTGTAAGCCCATCCCAGGCACACTGGAGGACAGGTGCCATCACCCAGAGTCACCTTCCACACCATGATGTCTTGTGCTGTTGGGAGTCTTAGTCATAGTACATACATCTAGGGGAACATCAAGTTGGTAGAAAATCTATGTGGCCACTGAACCTCCCTGCCTGTAATTTTTGAGGATCTGATTTCAAAAGCAGTTGGGCACCGTGGACATCTGGTTCTCCTCTTTGTTCCAAACCTATTTCAGACAGGAGAAGAGCGATGGGTGGTCTTTCATTGTGGCTGCTGAGCTAGGCTTCGTCTGTTGTGGTTCTGTTTTACTGAACCCATGACGGACAAGGACTTTGAGCCATGGAACTTGAGGGGAGAACATCAATGTTGGCCATGTAAAGTGCTTCATTCATAATAAAGGCAATGTGAAAGCAGGAAGAGAGGTGAGAGCACCCTCGATTGTGTGAGAAAAAGCCATTTTGAAGTAAAAAGAAAATATCCTGAAAAGGAAGCGCTAAGCAGGAGTGTCTGTAGGGTATGGTCAAAAAGTCAAAATGGCAGCAACGACGGGGCAAACGAAGCTCCATCCACACATGTGATGGACGTGAAAAAAGGCGGAGCTTTGATCACACCATTGCAGCTGCCCTCTTGACTTTTTTAACCACACCCTGCCAACATCCATGGCCTCAGGATTGAAGAAAGTTGGCATTACCAGTCAGGAGTTTGCATCTGGACAGGAAGCAGAACAGTTATCCCCACTAAGGTAAGATGGATTGCATTTCTATTTAAGTCATTGCCATTATTTCTAAATACATCAATTAGCATTTACTGATCTTATAAGCATAAGTATTCCCTTGAATCCTCTTTTTGAAGGTGAGGTTTTATCACTTTTTTCCCCAATACATAAGTATTGTGTATAAAGTAATTTTGAGCCAGAAAAAGCTACTGTATATCCCTTGAATTTCTACACTGGTGCCCTGCCAGAAATAGAGGTAGGCTTATTTCTGCAAGATCATAGATCCTCACTCTGATTTAAGGATTATACCCAGCTTTCATTTTCAATCTCTGGTAAGTCACATGTTACCATCCTTATAAAATATATCCCTTCTGGTATCCATGGCCAACCACAAACTCAGCATCAGCTGTTGGCTAAATCGAATTCATCAGATTTCTCAGGAAGCCTTTTGTGTGTGTGTGTGATGAAAAAGGACACTGTAATTTTTTGTACGCTGTGTACTCTTGATTGAAAAACACTAACTTGAATTAGGCTGGGGAATTCTGGGAGTTGAAGTCCACCGATCTTAAAGTTGCTGAGGTTGAGAAACATTGGTCTAGTCCAACCCTCAGCAGTGGGCAGGAAAACCAGTTAAACCCTACATGAAAACTGGTGGTCCAGTCTCCACTTAAAAACTTCCAGAGATGAAAAACCCACAACCTCTGTAGGAAGACTGTTCCACTGTTGTACAGATCTTACTGTCAGGAAGTTTTTCCTTATATTTAAACCAATTCTAGGCAGCTGCAACTCATGTCCATTATTTCTAGCCCTAGATTTGTGGCGATGGAAAATAGGTCCTTGCCATTTTCCCTATGGCACCTTTCTATGTACCTGAACACTGCTACCATGTCTCCTGCTGGTCTTTTCTGCAGACTAAACATCCCAAGTTTCTTCAGCCTGTTCCTCAAGACCCTGTATTATCTTTGTCATCTTTTTCTGAACCTGTTCCAACCTTCAATATCCTTTTGGAAAAGTGGTGTCCAGAAATGTACACATTGTTCCAGGTGTGGACTCATCCGTGCAGAGGAGAGGGGAGTAAGGCGTTCACATGTCCTTGATGCAGTGTTATGTCTAATGTAACCAAGAGCGGTTAGCCTTTCTAGCAGGTCTAGAATTCCATAAGTGATGGAGTTGATTTGAAGGGGAAAAAAGATCAAATCCAACTTGACAGGTTGCCTTGGTGATGGTTAATGGATACATTCTTCAGATATTTCACCATCCTGCCCATCATATTTATGTTACGATGAAGACTGTAGCAGGGTTGGGGCCAGGAATATCTCTGCAGGAGAATCAAAGAAGGCCCCAACTGCATGATCGAATTCACCATTTTTGTTTACGTGTGTGGTGGCACATGCAAAAAGAAGAAGAAGATGGGGCTTCAATCACTCAGTCGACAGCCACCATCCTGAATATTTGATCCCTCCTGTGGACACCCCTGGGATGCCAGTTTTAAAGCGTAGCTTCCATGTCAAAGCCTAGTGCAGTCCTTGACCTGAAGAAAGCATATGTGGCCATCTATCTCCCACCCCCAAATGCTCTACTACCTGACTCATTTTTTCATAAACTGGCTGGGAATTGTGGAAGTTGCAATCCCAATATTGGGAGGGGGCTCCTTTTGGGAAGGATGCTCCTAGCTCACGGCTTGATTGGATGCTGGTTGCAAAGCATCACATCTATCCAAAGATCTCCATCTTCCCAATGGGGAGTCCTCTAAGTTCTCTTCACTCGCTCACCTGTGTGGTCCAAAAAAAGTCAAAACAAAACTGAGGTCCACTGTAGTGATAAAGCTCTAATTTGAAGCTCTAATGAGAACTTTCTTGGCAGAAGGAAAAAGGAAAACAGACCAGCATGCACCACAGTGTTCCTAATTGAGCCCCGGAGGGCACAGAAAACAGCCGTGTTTGTCCACTTCTAAGTCTCCCTGCCGCTGCTAATCTTCCTCCAGCATCAAAGACCCATATCCCAAGTACAAAAGAAGCAGAAGCAGAGGCCCATCGATATATTTGGGAGTGAACACAGTGCCAGTCATGAAGTAGGAGAAACTTTTGCATTGAGCTGTTCATTTCCTTCTTCCTCCGTTTAAAGTGGGGGAATGTAGATCAGTGTTTACTTTGGGGAATGTTAGTTATGGCCTCTTTTAATCAACTGGGGAAATGGCCATTTCTTAGATCAGGAATGAGATGCTGTGCATATCCTACTGAATGGAAGTCCAAGGTTTTTTAAGCTGATTAGGTCTTTATACAACCATTGTTAATCATTATTTATTCATTTTCTCTCTAAATTTTTATACCACCCACTGAGATGACTCTAGGCAGGGTACATAATAAAACACAGATATAAATAGGCTGACCATATTTCCTTGAGACAAAAACGGGACATTGGGATGGCAAAACGGGATGGGGTCTTATGTAATATTCTGTATTCATGAAAAAGACAGGGGTCCTCGCCCCCTGGCCCGCGCGATTGGCTCCCGCCTGCAAACCCTGCCCCCCGTCTGCATGATTGGCTCCCGCCTGCAAACCCCACCCCCGGCCCACGCAATTGGCTCCCGCCTGCAAACCCCGCCCCCGGTCCCTCCTTTGCCGTGCGCTGATAGGCGGGAGGGCTTCCTCTTCCAGGCTGCCTCCAATTGGCAGCTCCAGCTCGGATCCTCCTTCCACGCCATTCCCACCAGGTTTAAAAAACGGGACAAAATTGAGATTTTTATCAAAACGACGGGACGGTTGAAAAATGCTAAAAAAATTTATTTATTTATTTATTTTTCAAATTTATTCCCCGCCCATCTCCCATGCAAGGGACTCTGGGCGGGTTACAATAAATAAAAATGGGACTGTCCCATTCAAAACAGGACATATGGTCAGCCTAGATATAAAGCCATCCCAGAATAATCACCCCCAGTCCCCTAGACTCCTTACAAGCTACATGGCAATATAAATAATAAACCCTAATAAAATAAAACAGTTGCCAAATTATTATTGTTATTATTATTAGTTTAGCAAGAAAAGGGTTAGGCAATCTTTCTGGTTTACAGTTTAATGCAGGCAACATAAAGGCACCATTTGTAATTGCTTTATCACAAAATAAAAATAAATATCCAGGCACTTTCCATGACATTCTTGTTCAAGGTCAGGCTTAGTGCGGGTTACACCTTGAACTCATGAGGTCAGGGTTTCTCAACCTTGGCAACTTTAAAATGTGTGGACTTCAACTCCCAGAATTCCCCAGACAGCATGGCTGGCTGGGGAATTCTGGGAGTTGAAGTCCACATATGTTAACGTTGCCAAGGTTGAGAAACACTGCACTAGGTGATTTGAGGCAAGCCATTCATTTGGTTCACGCAACACAGAAGCCTGGTTGCCTTTAACCATGGTCAACTGGATCAACCAAAGCACTCATCAATCATAGCATAGTATAGGAGGCCAACCAGTGTTAAAATGCTTTTCTTTATTATCAAATAGGTATCTGGCAATGTGGCAGTGTCTGTGCCACAAAAGAAACAAATGCAACTGGATTATGTCTTTCTAAGCCCCTGGGTTATTCAGAGGGGGGATGTCAAAAAAGTCAAGATGGTGACAGCAATCATGTCATCAAAGTCTTACCACTTTTTTTTAATCTGCACTGATACATCAAATGGGCAGGGCTTCAGTCACACAGTCTCAGCTGTAGTCTTGAACTTATTTTACACCACCACCACCCCACCATGGATGCCCCTGTAAGCCACTGATACAGAGAGGGCTCTAAATGATGTGAGTCATCAAGTGAGATAAAAATGAAATAGGCTTAAGCTGCCATATGTTTGGCAGTAAAACAATCAATCTTGGCTGTTGTGAGAGGACAACTAATTGTTTATTACTGTTGTGATGGAATCTGTCTCTGAGGGAAAAGGTGATGTTATGGAGATCGCGGGCGAAGGAGGAGGGGGCGCCTTCCAGGGTGAGAAATGCGTTCACAGCCTCGAAGACCTTGGGCGCCCATCCAAGAAGGTCAGGCCAGACCCGCCTTAGGGTGCCTGGGGTTTTTCCCCAGAGAACCGCTTAGTGTAGCTTAGTTGGGCAAGATTCTGTGTAAGGCAGAACAATAAAGATCTAGAGCATAGGTTTCCAAACTATGTGTCGCGACACAGTACTGTGTCGCCTGCGGGGCCCAGGTGTGTCGTGTGAAAACCTGGAAGCGCTGATGGTGCGCCGCTGCTGCCACGCACAGCAACACCCACGGCAGCAGTGGCGGTGGCAGGCCATCAGCACTTTTAGGGTTTCGCGCGACACACCAGGACACCCGAAAGTGTGGCGGCGGCAGCACGTGAAAACCCGAAAGCGCCGCAACCGCAGCACTTCCAGATTTTTGCACGCCGACAATGGTGTGTCGCCAGCGTGAAAAGCTTGGAAAGCCCTGATCTAGAGCTTAATTCTGAGGCTCAGCGTTGTTCTTTGCCTAACCATGACAGTTGTATTTTCACTGCCAAGAAGGGCAGAAGTGGCCTGGGATTGTCTGTCTCAAGTGTCCACAACATTTATTTATTTATTTATTTTATTTATAATTCGATTTGTACTTACCGCTCCATCTCCCCGCAAGGGAACTCTGGGCGGTTTACAAAAATAGACAGTTAAAATTCAACAATTAAAACAGCATATATAAATACTCTCTAATACAATAAAATTTAAATACAAAATCCAAGATTTGATGGGTCGATGTTTAAAAGGGCTCTATGGCACCAGCCATCCCCAAGAGGAGCTGTTCCCCCCCCTCCCACGCAAGGCGGCAGAACCAGGTCTTTAAGTTCTTTCTGAAGGCCGGGAGCGATGGGGCCTGCCTCACTTCTGGGGGCAGCATATTCCAAAGGGTGGGCGCTACTATCGAGAAGGCCCGCTTTCTAGACCCCGTCAAGTGAAACTCCCTTACCGACGGGATCCGCAGCATGCCCTCTCTAAATGACCGAGTGGGACGGTTCGACGTTATGGGGATGAGACGGTCCCTCAGGTAACCTGGTCCCATGCCATGTAGGGCTTTAAAGGTGATAACCAACACCTTGAATTGGACCTGGAAGCACACAGGTATCCAGTGCAGCCGTTGCAGCAGAGGTGTCACATGTGCTGATCTTGGCGCACCAATAACTGCGCGAGCAGCCGCATTCTGGACCAGTTGAAGCTTCCGGATACTCTTCAAGGGTAGCCCCATGTAGAGCGCATTGCAATAGTCTATATGGGAGATGACCAGGGCATGAGTGACTGTACGGAGGGCATCCTGATCCAGGAAAGGACGTAACTGGCGCACAACACGAAGCTGTGCAAAAGCCCTTCTCGCCACGGCTGCCACCTGCTCTTCGAGCAGGAGCCGTGAGTCCAGAAGAACCCCCAGATTCCGCACTTGGTCTGAATGGGGTAGTGCAACCCCATCCAGAACTAAGGATGATAACTTCCTGGATCCACAGGAGCCATCAATCCACAGCCACTCCGTCTTACCAGGGTTCAGTTGAAGCCTGTTGTTCCCCATCCAGACCCCCACAGCCTCCAGGCACTGAGAAAGGGTAGCCACTGCATTTAACCAGCCTTGCCTAACAGGAATTCAGTTTGAAAGGGAAAGAAGAACATTTGGTGTTTTTCCTCAGGGGTAAAATTTC
This sequence comes from Charina bottae, assembly GCA_023362775.1. Lineage (NCBI taxonomy): Eukaryota > Metazoa > Chordata > Lepidosauria > Squamata > Charinaidae > Charina > Charina bottae. The sequence goes on from JALMGJ010000015.1 coordinate 14,285,544, forward strand.
TTTAGCAGCTTGCATTGAATCACATAAACCACCAAGAGGTTTTCTTGGGTTTGGTGTGGTGTGTTGGGCAAACCCATCTGCTTGTGGCTTATTTAGTAAACCTTGGTTGAATAAACAATGCCTTGAAATGGGGTATGTACCAAGTTAACAACTTGCCTAAGTAAAGTTTACCACTCACACCTGCAACCTTTTTTTGTTGTTTATTCGTTCAGTCGCTTCCGACTCTTCGTGACTTCATGGACCAGCCCACGCCAGAGCTTCCTGTCGGCCGTCACCATCCCCAGCTCCCCCATGGTTGAGTCCGTCACCTCCAGAATATCATCCATCCATCTTGCCCTTGGTCGGCCCCTCTTCCTTTTGCCTTCCACTTTCCCTAGCATCAGCATCTTCTCCAGGGTATCCTGTCTTCTCATTATGTGGTCAAAGTACTTCAGTTTTGCCTTTAATATCCTTCCCTCAAGTGAGCAGTCTGGCTTTATTTCCTGGAGTATGGACTGGTTTGATCTTCTTGCAGTCCAAGGCACTCTCAGAATTTTCCTCCAATACCACAGTTCAAAAGCATCTATCTTCCTTCGCTCAGCCTTCCTTATGGTCCAGCTCTCACAGCCATAGGTTACTACGGCGAATAGCATTGCTTTAACTATGCGGACCTTTGTTGTCAGTGTGATGTCTCTGCTCTTAACTATTTTATCAAGATTTGTCATTGGTCTCCTCCCAAGAAGTAAACGTCTTCTGATTTCCTGGCTGCAGTCAGCGTCTGCAGTAATCTTTGCGCCTAGAAATACAAAGTCTGTCACTGCCTCCACTTTTTCTCCCTCTATTTGCCAGTTATCAATCAAGCTGGTTGCCATAATCTTGGGTTTTTTTAGGTTTAACTGCAACCCAGCTTTTGCACTTTCTTCTTTCACCTTCGTCATAAGGCTCCTCAGCTCCTCCTCGCTTTCAGCCATCGAAGTGGTATCATCTGCATATCTGAGATTGTTAATGTTTCTTCCAGCGATTTTAACTCCAGCCTTGGATTCATCAAGCCCAGCACGTCACATGATGTGTTCTGCGTACAAGTTGAATAGGTAGGGTGAGAGTATACAGCCCTGCCGTACTCCTTTCCCAATCTTAAACCAGTCCGTTGTGCCGTGGTCTGTTCTTACCGTTGCTACTTGGTTGTTATACAGATTCCTCAGGAGGCAGACAAGCTTTGGGGGTGGTGGAATTTTTTGATTTTGCAGTGGGGGTTTATAACGTCATTTTGGATTGTCCTGTTGGTTTGTATGTGCTTCCTATCTCAAAATGGCGGCTAGCTGAAATATAGCCGTCCATTCTGAGAGGTCCTAGCCGTTATGAGAACAAAGATGGAAACAAATCAATACCTTCAAAAATAATCCCAAAAGTGTATCCACAGCACTTGGCATCTCATCTTCCTCTGCACCTGTCTCAACTCAAATGGGATCCAAAGGATCTCCTTCTTTTCTTTCTCTTCCTCCTTCTCTTTCACCTTCCCCAAAGACCTCCGGTAGGAAATTGTAAAATCCCTGGCTTCACGCAAAGATCCACTGCATGGTCTGACTTTCTGAAAGTTCAGGTGCAGCCTCCAAGCGCTGAGTCAGAAAGCCAAAATGCTGCCAGCTACTCTGCTTTTCAAGCACATGGGCAACACGAGATTAATTTGTCTTAAGTCAAAATTTATTAATTTCCTCCAAGGCTTCATCAGGGGCCCAACTGGCTTTGATTCCTCCCAGTTGCAGTGGCATTTGAGAAAGATGATTTCTTTCCAAGTTCTTAATTTTTTATAGGGCACCTAACCCTCCGTCCAAGAACTATAATGGGGCAGGGGGGGGATGGAGCACAAATGTGCATTTTCTAACAGTATGCCTGGTATTTTTGGACCAAATAGTTTCATTTAGAGCACAAACAAGCTTCTCCTACAACAAGCCAAGGTGTTTAAGCTTGCCAGGTTCTTGGCAAAACAACACCTGAGCATTCATACACACACATACCACACTTTTCTAGCTGTAAGAAGGTCAAGCCTTGAAATGTACAGCCAATCAGTTCCCTTAAGAATAGACTTCATGTTGGCTAGGAACTTGGGGTTAAAATACAACCTTCCTTCGGGCCCTCGTTTGGGATGATGGTGATGGCATAGCTAATAAATCCAGGGCATGGCTGGAAGTATGTGATTCTGCCAATAAAAATCAGAGCGATTAGGGCCTGGATAATAAAGATCGGTGTCAGGGAGATAACGGGCGGAGAAGGAGGGGGCTCCCTCCAGGAAGGGAAACGCATGCGTAGTACTGAATCTCTATGTTTCCCTCCCAAGAGGTTGAAGAAAGCCCTGCCCTAGGTTTGTGGGGCTTGTTCTCTGGGCTCTGCCAGTTCATGTTAGTTTAGCTGGATTCTGTTAAGGAGAGTAGGACAATAAACATTAGAGCTTCAACTCCAAGCCTCAGCGTGTTATTCCTTCACTCGAAGTCAGGACAATCTGCTTTGAATTAGAAGGTCTAATGCAGACCTTCACCTGCTTTTGAAGCCCAGTTAAATTGAGAATGTGGCTACAGCCAGTCTTTGTGCTCTTTGCACAAAGTTCTGAAAGATCTGAAAGAAGATCTGAAAGAGAGATTTAAATGTCACACTTTCGCTGTAAATACTCCTAGATGTCAACAAGCAGCTGAATACTGTGGCAGGACCTGTATGGATGATCTTGTCCTCCTGATTAGTTGTCTTCATGCTGCTTCTCTTCCTTTTCTTTCTCTTTCTCCTTCTCCTTCTCTTTCTCTTTCTCTTCCCCCATCTCTTCCTCCTCCTTGTCTTTCTTTCTCCTCTTTCCCCTCCCCCATCTCCTCCTCCTCCTCCTCCTTCTAGCATCATATGCTAAATTCTACAGATTTTAGAATTCTGTGACTATGATTAAATCCTTGAGTGGAAGGCAGTTACATTTTCCCCAGTATGCATAAAGTGTGGACAGTGTACATGATGTCAACTGTTTTTCTATCCCATCCTGCCCAAGGATGGTGAACATTGTCACGGTTGCATGAATCACAGCTTTTGGGTGGAATACCTCTTGCATGGCAATGGAGTAGACGACGACTCCTCCTTTTCCCCTTTTGTGGGGGGCAAAGTAATGCACAAAAAGCCATGTTGTTCCCCATTTGATATGGGGCATTGCATGCTTTTATTTGTTTATTTATTTATAAACAATACAAATGAAAACAATTAAGAATAAAACTTCAAAACTTCAAAACTTCAATTCAAATTTTAAACAGTGAATTGATCCAGGGCATACAGAATCGTGTTGAGTGATCTCCCTTCTCCATTGATACAGTACAAAGCCAGTTCAGAGGCGAAGAGCTGAGAACTGACATTGTATGATGGCAGTAGTTGGAGAATGATTTGCCCAGGTTAGTGGCTGATCTGGTGAGCCATGTTGCGCAAGCACAGTCACACTTTCTACCACAACTGCTTTCCCCTTTCTCCTGCCTACATTCTGCAATGTTACATGAGGCTCTCGGCCCCAAAGAGATAGTGCATCTTTGGTGTAAACCAAGAGTGGCAAACCACCATCCTTTTAGATGTTACTGGCCTACAGCTGCCAGCAGTCCATAGTGAAAGATGGTAGCAGCTGTAGCGCAAAAGCGCAACACTTGAAGAGCCTTTTGCCCTACCACTCCCCAAGTTCAACAGAAGATCTTCTTTGCTGTCTTTCTTTCTAGCTCCAGTATATAGTTAGAGATCCTCTAACATGTATTGATTTTTAAAAAGATTAATAATTATTATCTAAAAACCTGGTTCTGCCAGCAGGCCTGGAACGGGAGGGGGAATAGTCATGCTTGGGGATGGCTAGTGCCCTAGATTTGACCTAGCTCGCAATCAGATAAAGAACTTACCCATCTGGATTTTATTCTATTTATATTTTATTGTATTTATTCTATGTGTAAGTTGTATTAATTTTAATTGTGATTTTTTGTAAACTGCCCAGAGTCCCCCTTTTGGGGGAGATGGGCAGTAATAAATTTGATTAAAATATATGTATGTATGTATGTATGTATGTATGTATGTATGTATGTATAGGTTGGCTTAACCCTTAGCAAGGGGCGTGGTGGCTCAGCGGGTAAGACGCCAGGCTTGTCGATCAGAAGGTCGCAAGTTCGGAGGTTCGAATCCCTAGCCCCGCATGATGGAGTGAGCTCCCGCACTTGCCCCAGCTCTTACCAACCTAGCAATTCGAAAGCATGCAAATGCAAGTAGATTAATAGGTACCACTTCGGTGGGTAGGTAACAGCGTTCCATGCACGTCATGCGGCCACATGACCGTGGAAGTGTCTTCGGACAACGCTGGCTCTTCAGCTAACAAACGGAGATGAGCACCGGCCCCTAGAGTCAGACACGACTGCACAAATGTGCAGGGGGAACCTTTACCTTTACCTTAGCAAGCATAGAAGTCCACTGAGTAACGTTTCACTTCCTTGCTGGCAACTTTCCAGAAGCTGGACAATAAAGTTCTAGTTTTTAGGATGGCCTACAGTCTCCTCTTTTTGTACCTTGCTAGTTTTAATAATTTAAACACTCTGGAGGAAGGACTCTTATTTTGTGTACATGTATGTTTTTCAGTATTTACACTGAGAGTCCTTTTTTTTTTTTAGAGCAGTGTTTTAAAATAAACACCAAAGTAATCAAACAGGGAAGGATAGACTCCAGGGAGATTTCCACTAATTTGATAAAAATGGGATATTGACAACAGATTGCTCCAGATTTCCTCGCTCTCATTTGTGAACGGCTGGAAGGTGATCCTATTTTGATTTGCCGGACCTGCCTTGGAGCTTCACTTTTCCCATTTGAACCTCAAGAAACTCCCTTGCATAACTGTCCAGACTGTGTCTCCGGCCTTGTCTAGCTGTGCAACTTTTTTCCCCTCCTAATGAAATGCAAGCCACATCACCTAACGTTGGCAAGATGTAAGGAGCAGGATGTCAGAAACAGAAGAAGAGGCAGAGGATTCGGAAGAAGCTTAAAACACACATCACAGAACATAGGCATTTGAAACAGAAGAATGAAGGATGACCAACAGCAAAAGGAAAGCAATTATTCAAGAGCTGTGTATAACCAAGGTAGACAGAAGATAACTTAAAACTAGATCTTATTCAGGAAGATACTTCTCATGTCTGTAAACGAAGTAGGGACTCCAGGTTGCTACATTCAAAAGAGTTTTAGGGCTGTGCAAAACCTTTGAAGGGGACGCCTTTCAAAGCATGTTAGTGTGAGTGAAGCTTCCCTCCTCCGAGCACTAAAGCATTCATGTTCTTTGGAAAGCTCCTGCAGCTGTTGTGCCCAGTTCCCTATGTGTGTGTGCACACAAAACACTTCATTGGGATCACCAGTGAAGCAAAGCAGCTTTGCACACATGCGGACTTCTGGAGACAGTCTTTGAAACAGCCCCGTGAGTCTTCCAAAGAATGCAATTGCTTTAACACTTGGAGAAGCACTATGTTGTTCATGTTGTTGTTGTTGTTGTTGTTGTTGTTCAGTCATTAAGTCGTGTCCATATAGTCCATATAGTCATTAAGTCGTGTTGCTCATATTAGCCTGCATTGCAAAGTGTTCTGTTCAAATGCTTTGCACAGCTGAACCAGTTACGCTTTAACACTAATAAGTGCACCATAAGTTGACCCCTAGTTTCCTGAAATCATTTCTTCTGCCAGTGAAAGAGACTTATCTTTCCCCCCCTCATTCGTGGGAGGTTTGAAAATTTCTCTGGAATGACTTTGGTAGTGTTTTAAAGTTTGTTTCACTGTGGTAAAGTAGGAAAAGCTCTCTGGTCTTCTAACAATATTCCTAGTACTTTTCACAGTATTCAACTGAGTGACATATAGAGTTAGTATATACTTGGTACTCTAATCTTCCCTGTTTGGATGTTAGAGCCGTTCTTCCTTTGGACCATCATAATTTTTTGCTGTCATTAAGTGAGAAAATATTTGATCTTATATCAGACAAAGTCAGTTATCAGGTAGATCAGTGTTTCTCAAACTTGGCAACTTTAAGACATGTGGACTTCAACTTTGAAAAGTTGAGTTGAAGTCCACATGTCTTAAAGTTGCCAAGTTTGAGAAAGACTGAGTTGGATCCTAGGGCATTGAACTCCGACATGTCTAGTGATATGTCGATGAAGATTCTCAGTCATCCAGGTGGAATTGTCTGTAGGTGGAGTCATGGCAACTGGATTTCTTTCTTTTGGTTGGAAACGTCTGGCTGCTTGTCCAAGTAGCTTCTTCAGTCTGGGCAAAAGTTGGTGAGGGGACCCCATATATGTCTTCCAGGGTGGCTGTTTTGACCTTACACCTGAATGGCTTGTTAATTGGGCAATTGGGGTGTAGATAGTCTTTGGGATGTCTTACTCCTAAAACCTTTATTCATCCCCAAGAGGATCCTTAAATGTGGCTTTGCTGGTGAACTTGTGAAGTGGTCTTAATCTTCCTGGGGACTAATGAAAGAGCAGCATGATAAATGGGGGACAAGTTGTGCCTGAGGCCTCCGCCTCTATTGGGGGAAGGATTTTCCACTTTGGCATGAATGGATTCCTTAACCCCTCTCTCAAACCACCTATCTTCCCTGTCCAAAATGTGAAATTAATGTCCTCAAATGAGTGTCCTTTTTCTTTTAGATGAAGGTAAACTGCTGATTCCTGTGGTGTTGCTCCTCCTGTGTCCTCCACTGCGTCCAGTGATTGTTATATAATAATTTATGGGTTAGAGCAGAGCTTTCCAAACTTTTCATGTTGGTGACACACTTTTTAGACATGCATCATTTTGCGACACAGTAGTTCAGTTTTACTAGCAAACCGGAGGTTAAACTAACTAACTTATAAGAGATACGGACACATACATAAATTGTAATAGCGAAATGTATGGGGACACAACATATCTCATGAAAACAGAGTTTCCCTTTACAGCAGGGCAAGGCTTGGACAGAGCTCCCCTCTTACAGCAGGGCACAAGGCAGGCACTAGGACCTGCGTGGAATCCTGGCAGGGCTCGGAGGCAGCAGCAGCGAGGCGCTTGAGGCTCTGAGCATCCGACTCAGAGGTTTCTCGTTACGTTCGCGCAACACACCTACACACTGCAGCCGACACACTAATGTGTCGCGACACACAGTTTGGAAAGCTCTGGGTTAGGGGGATTTGGTTTCTCCCTAAACTCATGTTCTCCTCAAAAATGTAATGAGGCTGTGATCGAATGGTAGGCATTACCCTGTCCAAGCAAGGATATTTTAAGGCTGGAATTCTATGCATCCAAATGCCGAGGGTCTTCCTGAATAAGAGATGGGCAAGGAATTGAGCCAAAAGCCTGGCTGATTGCCAACAAGAAGATGAGGCACACGGTTTAGATTCAAGCAGGGGATGGGCAATGGTTTGTTGCAAACAGAATGGGTTGGGTCTGTAGCTTGAATCATGTCAACTGGATTTCTATTTTTTCAGTGGAAACGTTTCGCTCCATTTCGCTCCAACACTGAGAAAATAGAAATCCAGTTGACATGATTCAAGCTACAGACAATTCCACCTGGATGACTGAGAACCTTCATAGACAGAATGGGTTGGGAGAGTTTCCCTTGTAGAGCTCACCTAACATTCTCCCTAAAGCTTGTCTGTGCTCTTGCTAAACTTGGTACTATCTCAAACCTGCAGATAATCGTGACGGTTGCTGTTGTGGCTGGTACATTAGGGACCACTATGCTGGTCATGGCATGCTCCTGATACCTTGAATCCAGCCCATCTGTGATTCCAAGTGTGGAATTGATTGCCTGTGTTTGAAGGGCGTGAAAATTGGACATTAGCAGAACCAAGATGGAGTCAAGATGGGGCTCATGACAACCAGAACCAATTTGTCCCAAGAGGCTTATAGATGCAGATTTACTGCACTACAGTTCATAGCTTCTCTCGCTATTGACCAGACTGCAAGTTTGAATTCAGGAACATCTGGGAGGCCACATATTTCAATGTACTTATTAAATATTAATTATTGTTGAATCTCCATAATGGTCATCCCCTCACTCTTCTCTACCATCAAATACTGTCTTGTATCACAACATTGAGCATATGAATAGAATTGCCCAGTTAGGTTTTTCTGACAGAAGAGACAAGCCATTTGGCTGGATTATATGCTTTAGTTAAATTTTAAATGCTGTGATGAAAATGCTTCAAAATTCACCAGGGCAGAGGTTATCATTTCAAGCTGTAGTTGAAGAATGTCTTAATAAAAACTATGCTCATTCAGTGAAACAGGGGGACATGGACACCACTAAGATCAAGTTACATATGTTCTCTTTTCCCTAACATAACATCAATCCCTGAACCGCGCTGCATTTATTGTAAGTGGATGTATTGGACAATTAGGCATTCTGTGGAAGATCACCTAAGGTTTTCTTCACCTTGGCAGTGTTACAGGAGGTCATGTTTTCACATGCATGACTGGGTCTGGAATGATTTATGGCTGAATTTCTCGAAGTTGTTGGGAACAAAAAGGGCTTTCTTTAAGTCAAATATGCCCAACTGCTGTGTTTGCCAATTTTATCCATACCCACCCATCCTGGCTTTGGAGAATATTATCAAAGTATTTTAGGCAAAGAAAAGATTTGTGGTTTGTTCGTTTGTTTGTTGTTTTGTTAACTTGGTTAAAATCAACAGTGGGAAGTGTTTCTTTTAAGGCATGGGGAGACAAATTAACAATTTGTCATTAACATTTAACAATTCTGGTTTAAACATCTGAACAAATGTGTGGTCAAGCCATAGGTTTTAGAATGTCCGGCTCATTTCCCACCTGCCCAAAATTCTTGAGTATCAGAGATAGACCTATGGTTTGTCATGCCAAAGAGTGGCTTAGGATAACCATAGTTTGCAGACCCAAATCAGACTATGATTTTGAATGCTAGCTTAGCAGCTTACTTCAACCAAGTTTTTGTCAATATCAAGCCATAAGAAAGATTAGATTCCAATTCCATTTTCCTAAGAATTATATTTAGGGACAGACTGGCATGGAGAAAAGCTTTGTGGTTGCTAAGAGTCAACACCATCTTGATAGCACATAATCAATCAATCAATCAATCAATCAATCAATCAATCAAGAAAGAAAGAAAGAAAGAAAGAAAGAAAGAAAGAAAGAAAGTTAACTTATTTAGAAGATGGGGACTCAGCCTCATATATCTCTCAGTTTCATATGGGTCCCCTTCCTCCTCCTTAAAAAAAAAGGTAAAGGTTCCCCCCGCACATTTGTGCAGTCGTGTCCGACTCTAGGGGCTGGTGCTCATCTCCGTTTGTTAGCTGAAGAGCCACCCTTGTCCGAAGACGCTTCCGCGGTCATGTGGCCGGCATAACGCGCACGGAACGCTGTTACCTACCCACCGAAGTGGTACCAATTATCTACTTGCATTTACATGCTTTCGAATTGCTAGGTTGGCAAGAGCTGGGGCGAGTGTGGGAGCTCACTCCATCACGCGGGGCTAGGGATTCAAACCTTCGAACTTGCAATCTTCCGATCGACAAGCCTGGCGTCTTACCCACTGAGCCACCACGCCCCTCAAAAGCTCCGTTACTCAACTAACTCTGTCCCATAACTCTGGGACAAATATTCACATGTTCACTGTAATACAGCCATGCATCCTGCTAAACCATAACAGTTTCTTTGTTTGTGGCTAGCCATGATATATGGCTTAGCACATAAACCAAGTGTGGCTTCCTCAACAACCATGGTTAATAAAACCGTGTGACCCAGGTACTTCAAGACGGTCAAAGATGCTTTATTCCTTTGATGTGGTGCTACCTCTTTAGAAGATGAGGGAAATTACATGAAAGATGGTGAACATCTCAGGTTTTCAATACAAATGCTCAGAATTATTATAATTGTTCTGCTCATCTTCTTGTCATCTCTGCCATTTGACTTTCTCCAGTTGAGTGGCTGTCAACTGATGGTTTTCCTACAAGGAGGAGTTGCTCCCATAGGGGCAACAAATACATGTTACAAATAAAATTAGAAAAAGAGATTGCATAATTTTTACACAAGCTTCCATACAGTATGTTTTTACTAAAAGAACATTGTTTGGGTCAGCGAAGTCTTCTCATGCTTTCTTAGCATCTCCTTACATAACCCGTGACGTTGAAAAGAAACATCTGAACCTGTTGGTCCATCTCTCTTTTTTTTTCAGAATCCCATTTATTTCGCATTGGTGCGCTTGCCCTACGCACTGGAAATGTCAGGTTTTCTCAGACTAGTTTAGCATTCCAACGAGGGTGACCGTCTTCCTTTGAGAAAGTTCTTCTGAATGTTAATTAGACTTCTCCCTGGCTGGGTCTAAAATCTTTGCCAAAAAAGTCATTTAGCTGCAAGATTAAAATTCTCTTTAGAACACTTTTTTTTAATTGTCGCCCTGGTGAATTTCTGATTGTACATTATTTTGTTCTTGGGGAGAAGGGGAATATTTTCTTAGGATAAGTATTTTTTTATTTATTGCTGACCTGGGATTTCCCTTCAAAAAGCATCAGTGGTTATCAGTCATTTTCAATGGCCATCAATTGTGCTTCACAGAAAACAATGTAGAGAATATACACATTTAAGGGCCACCTACATTTTTGTGAACATGAGCTGTAACATATTCCTTGTGGACTGCCCAAAATCCATTTATGGGCACTACAGACAGGGCCTTTTCCATGGTGGCTCCAAAGTGTATAGGTTTCATTCCCTTAAAGGTAAAGGTTCCCCCCGCACATTTGTGCAGTCGTGTCCGACTCTCAATTCGTTAGCCGAAGAGCCAGCGTTGTCCGAAGACGCTTCCGCGGTCGTGTGGCCGGCATGACACACGCGGAACGCTGTTACCTTCCCACCTAAGTGGTACCTATTCATCTACTTGCATTTGCATGCTTTTGAACTGCTAGGTTGGCAAGAGCTGGGGCGAGTGTGGGAGCTCACGCCATCACGCAGGGCTAGGGATTCGAACCTCCGAACTTGCAATCTTCCAATCGACAAGCCTGGCGTCTTACCCTCTGAGCCACCACGCCCCACACTTCATTCCCTTAGGTTTGGCTTTTAAGCAGGACTTGGAAACCCAGTTGTTTCAAGAGGTTTTGACTGAGAGAATGGGCCAACCCTCAGTTCATTTCTAAGTGACATCTTCACAATGGCTTACATTGTTTTTGTGTAACTATGCTCCTGGGCTTTGAGTTATTTTTTCAATTATTAATTTAATGGTTTGGATTTCTTAGACATTTGAGTTTTGTCTTCTATGGATGCACGTTTTATTGGGAGGGGCTTGCCAGTCCCATATGGTATTTGTTTATTCTTCTGCAAATAGTTTACTCTAGTAGTAGTAGTCTTTGGAAGCACTGGCTTTTTACCTGCACCAAGTAAAAGAAGAATATGTGGCCAGCATAATCCTATTTTCATCTCTAATACGCTGGAGGGGAAATAATTCAGCCTGACATCTACACATATAAGTGAAGGGTCTCACATAGAGTATGCAAGCAAATGAGCAGAATAGTCTACCGGCTTTGGATAATGGACTAAAACACCTGTCCTTGCCAAGTTTCAGAAGGCTGTTGTTGGCACAAATGATTACCAGGAGCAGAAACAGCAGTAGAATGAGATAAACCTAATAGCCTTGTCTAAACATAACATTAAGAGGCCGGCAACCATTTGATATCTATGCCCATAATGGGTTTATTTCCTTTTGATACATGACAGGTAGAACATGCCTCTATGGGTTGTTCAACTAATCTGGCCTGCCGTTATGTGTGAATTTGGCCAACAAAGCCCTATGAGGAAATGAAAGTCAAGTTTCCCTTGTGTCAATTGCTGACGATGACGCGACACATCCATTATTGTTTTCTCAGTAGCAACACAGAAGTCATTGACTTCTTCCAAGATGGTCAGTTTGGTCAAGTGGTTAAGGTGCTGGGCTAGAAACCAGGAGACCGTGAGTTCTAGTCCCGCCTTAGGCATGAAAGCCGGCTGGGTGACCTTGGGCCAGTCCCTCTCTCTCAGCCCAACTCACCTCACAGGGTTGTTGTGGGGAAAATAGGAGGAGGAAGGAGTATTAGGTATGTTCACCGCCTTGAGTTATTTATAAAAATAATAAAGGCGGGATAAAAATTAAATGAATGAATGAATGAATGAATGAATGAATGAATGAATGAATGAATGTCTTCTGTCCAAGTATTGCTTAGCTTTTTCAAGATTAGCCAAGGTCCACTTGATGCTGTCTCTTGTTGCAGACTGAATATTAACCATAGCTTTTCACCTTTTCTCTCTTTTAGGTAATATTATTGGCTCTGGCATCTTTATTTCACCAAAAGGAGTTCTTGAACATACTGGGTCAGTGGGACTCGCACTCATAATATGGATACTTGGAGGTGGGATCTCAGCGCTTGGGTCACTCTGTTACGCTGAATTAGGAGTTACCATCCCTAAATCAGGAGGCGATTATTCCTACGTCACTGAGATTTTCGGTGGATTAGCTGGGTAAGTGTGGCTTCAGGATAAGGATGCTTAGTGATGATGTCATGTGGGTTTAAAACCACAGCCATGCATCTTACTTCATTAATTCTTCCCACAGAGCAGATCTGAGCGACAACATGCCAGTGCAGTGCAGTGGTTCTCACACTGAACTAGGACGAGATAAAGACTTGGGTCCAAGTCCACATTTGACCTTGGAGCTCAAACTCCAAGGAAGTTGGAAGATGTTGCTTCAAACATCTCCTCCCAGAACAACCTCCTTCATGGGGTTGTTGCCATACAAATAAAATTAGGGAAGACCCCCTACCTTATGTGTGCAGAAAAAAGGCAAGATGGAAATGAAATAAATAAGATGCAGGGTCTTATACTGAATCCTCTGTTCATTTTCTTAAAAGATTGGCAAAGAATCTGGGGAACCTTTACTCTGAGTAGAGGCATCTTCAAGGGGTGGCCCTGGTATTTTAACCAATCCCCTCTTCCTTCAAACTTACATTCCAATTTCAGGGCAACTTTTTGAGGGTCCATGGGAGAAGCCCCAGCCAATGCTTAAGAGAACACACATGATCGGGGCACTCCAGCTGTGGACCCCCTGCTTTGAACCTAATTTATTATGGCCCACAGTTCAGTAGTATCCCCAACAGTCTTTTTCATTTGTCAAGGCAAGCACATTTATTGGATTGCTATCTGTTGGACTGTGCAAGATTGCTATAGCAGACTCAGAGTGCTGGTATTGTGCAGACAAGCAGAAAACATCTGCATACAGATTAGATTTTGGGGGGAAGGGAGGGCAGGTCTGTGCTGATAGATAAGCAGGCCCCCACTTGTATTTATAGGGGTGCAGTAAGACAGATTGCCTTTGGGGAAGGTTGCTTGCAAGCTGCAAGATTAAATGACAAAGGCTACAAAAAGGAAGGTTTTACTCCAGCAACATCTGATAAATTCCAATGCTCAGGCCGGCCTGAAAATCGATGTTTATTGCAGCAAAGGAAGGGGCTAAATCAAGAGTTATAAATGGAGATATAAAAGCTGAAATCCGCAGCATTTGAAAATTCAGGTTTATGGAGGTATTAACTCCATCCTTGGGCCAAGCATAACTCAAAGGGGAGATCCCTTAACCTTGCCTTTCTTTACAGGGCCATATTTTTATTGCGATGCAAGACCCAATCTGTTTTCAGCCAGAGCTGGCAATGACATAAGAGAACTGCTGTTGCTCTTGGGGTAACACATGCATTTTCTCCTAGTTAAATGGGCTCTGCAGGCTTTAAAACGCTGCAGAAATATAAACCATCTTTCAAAAACCTGAAAGAAGTGATACAAAGAGACATGGGCACTAATAAAAGGGAAAAACCTTTCTACTTGATTTTCAACTGAGCTCAGAAAATGTGCAACCTGGGGACAACTATGTTAATGTTAGGAGACTCAATCCAGCTTCAAGGAAATAATGAATGAGAAGCACTTCCCTGGTGGTTTATCCCCTGCATCTATTATTCATGGGTTACTGCCTCTGAATATGGAAGTTCCACTAATGTTGATAGATTTATCCTCCGTGAAATGGTCTAATCTTTTTTTTTTAACAGCCTCCTAAGTTAGTAGCCCTCACCTTCACATCTTGTGATAGCAAATTCCCAGAGCAAAATGTAGGGATTTTTTTTCCTTAATGTACAATGGAAGTAATAATTTAACAATGGTCTACATCCCAGGTGACCATTAGGACAACTATGGCAAGAATTGGAAATGTAGGAATTTCTTATCAATAAGAACTGGCATGTAACCTATCCAGTTGCAAACAGCAGCCACTGGCAGAGGGAGAGGGGGTCAAAGTGGTTGCTGCAGAGTCCACTGGAGGTGAGTGGCCAGTAAATTTAAATTAATAATAATAATAATTGCACAACCTAAGCCCCACTCCTTTTATGAGCCTTGTGGCACATGCAAAAAAAAAGGGGGGGGGCTTTGATTGTATAGTTGCAACACTATCTTGACTTTTTTGACCTCTCCCATGGGCTCCCCAGTCCAGTTGCTTCTTTTTAATCTCAGTGGATAAACCCTGTTGCTCAGTCATAGCAAATGATGCTTTCCAGATCTCTTTTGAGGACATGTTCCTAACGTGTTGTTTTGCCAAGTAGCTTTCTGAAATGAGTGGGTTGAAATCAAAAGAGAACCCGAGTCCCTGCTTTCCCCTTTTCCCTCAAATCCGTCTACCTAGTGCTTGGCCCACACATGCTTTTAGGAATGCTGTTCTGCCCAGCAGTTAATTAAGTTGCATCCTTAATAGGTGTTTGATCAAACCACCAAGCCGTAATGGCCATCAGGGCTCAGTCCAACTCTCTTTTAAAAAATGACTTTCTAAAATAAAGGCCACTGAAGATTAGTAGCCAGAAAGGCATTGCATAATAGCTTTGGCTGGGGGAGGCCAATTTTGACAAGTTACAAATCCCGTCAAAAACTTTAAACCTTGAAGATCAGAGAGACTTTTTTTTTTCTTTTTACCTGCTTGCAGTCTCTGGGTCCCTTTTTCAAGAGAGCTTTTTTCTGATAGCTGGAATGTTTCTGAATCAAAAGTTTCCCCAAGAGGCAAGCGAGCACCTGGCCTTTCCCAACCTGGTATCCTTTAGGTGTGTTGGATTTGGGCTCTATCTTTTCCAGCAAATGTGTTCTTGCTGATGAGGGATGATGGGAGGTTGCTAACTCAGTTGGGGAAGGTTGACTTGGATGCCCATAAAATACTCCAAGCTCAAGGGCAGGGACATTGTTTTAAGTTCCCAATACTGGGGATTAAAAAGGCAATGTCTTGGAGAACTTAAAAGAATGGGATTTATGTGGCAGGAGCTGTAATGGATCGGAAATTTTTGCAAATGGCTCAAAATTTGCTCTAGAGTTGTTTTTCTTGTTCCTTTTGATGGCTGTTATGTTTGTAAGGTTGTACTGTACCATGGATGTTTTGAATTGTACTATTTATTCTGTGTAAGCCGCCAAGCATCTTTTTGATTGTGGTGGGATAAAAATACAATCAGTCAATTGATTGACCAATTAATGGGGTAGCAGCAGCAGGCACACCCAAAATCCAGTGGAAATCTTTTCTAGATGAATAGTTTGGGTCGTAGAGTTCCACTCCTGATGGGAAACGATGTGCCATTAATAATTGGGAATGAGGATTGTCATCTTCTATGCCAGTTACCTCTGGAGTAAGACTCCTGTGCCCAAGACAGCAGAAGGTAGAACTTTTCTTAGTGTTCAGTCAATTGTTTCCTACCACAACAGCTCCTTCCACTTTTGATGTGCAGAGAGAAATGCTGATCCTTAGTTGAAACAGCATAGACAGAAGGGGGACATATGGAAGTACAGAAGATCCTAAAAGAAAACCTGGTTGAAGGGGGAATGGATGGAATAGAAGGGAAGGGCATGACTAAGTGGACTAATTTTGAAGAGGAACACTCCATAATGCAATATTTTACTGCAGTTCCCATTTTTATTTTTTTTTATTTTTGGCCATTTATAGACATCTATCTATCTATCTATCTATCTATCTATCTATCTATCTATCTATCGTATTTATACCCCGCCTATCCCCTCCCTAATGGAGGACTCTAGGCAGCTTACATACATTGTATTTCATATATTTATACATTTCATATATCATACAACATTTAACCGCGCGAAGGGGTAAGGGAACCGACTCTTTCGTGGGTACTGGACTACATGTCCCAGAATACCTTGCTTCGGAGTCGGCTGCTGACGTCCTGGATGTTGCTGTTTCGGGATCCGTCGTCTCCGCCGCCATTCACGAGATCTTCTCCGTTCGGTGGGCGACCCCCAACAGGACGCCAGCATATTCTCCCACTTAAGGTGGTACCCATTTATCTACTTGCAAAGCTTTCGAACTGTTGGGTTGACAGGAGCTGGGACAAGTAACGAGAGCTCACCTCGTGACGCGGGGATTCGAACTGCCGACCTTCCGATCGGCAGGCTACAGCTTCAGCGGTTTAACCCGCTGAGCCACCACGTCCCTATCCATACCAAGGTATGACGGTGATCCCAACTGCCCAGGTAAGGCATGCAGGCACCCATATTGGGCAGCAGTGATATAGGAAGATGCTGGAGGTGGATAATCACTTTAATGACAAGAGCAAAAGCATTATTTCATAATGTGTGGGAGAGGGCAATGGTAAACCACTCTTGTATTTGAACCAAGAAAACTGCATGAATAGATGTCCACTGGGGGTGTATGTGTCAAAAAAGTCAATATGTCACGTGCAACCACATGACTGAAATGCAACTTATTAAAAAATGGGTTGGGGCCACCAGCTTGACCTCTCCCCCATAGATGCCCAAAGTTGATTATATTTTTGATGAGGAAAGTTGTTCCCATAAAGGTGAGTTCTGGGTCCTCCTGGGCTTGATTTCTAGTGCAGTCTAGTCTCAATGAGAGATCTTGTATTGTTTCTGTTGGTTGCAGGTTTCTGTTGCTATGGAGCGCTGTCCTCATCATGTACCCAACCAGCCTGGCTGTTATTGTGCTGACCTTTTCAAACTACGTGCTACAGCCAGTCTTTCCTGATTGCATCCCACCCTACAAAGCTTCCAGAGTCCTCTCCATGGTGTGTTTATGTAAGTATTGATTTACCGCTGGTTTTCTTTATCTCATAAGATCACGATAGGGCTCAGGGCTGTAAGTAGCCCTGGCACTACCTGAAATGGGGAAGCAAAAAACACCCCCACCTGTTTGTATATTTAAGTCCCCGCAATGGAAACATCTTGAAATAGGAGCTTTTGACTATGTAGGTACCTCTGGCTGACATTCCAGAACTGAACTGGAATCTGTTGGGGATGGTGTTCGATGGGCATAGAAGGTGGGCATTTTGCCACCTCTCCCAACTTCCCACTGGAGGCAGGAAGACTCTTGTGCTTCATGATAGAATTACAACTTTTCCAGACTGCTGTCCTGCTAATCTGGTGGGTGAGCTGTGGTCTTCAGGCAGACATCCTAGCCATTCTTCTGTAATGTACAGAGCATCCCTGGTGTAGTTGAGCCATTTTGGAGCATTGGACTTAAAGAGGGATTAAGTATACCCATTTTTCCCCTTATCCACCCTGCCAGGCTTCCCAAAAGAGGCTCAAAAGTTCGACCTTGCCCAGTGTGGTTATATAGAGATGTCACTGGCCACACCCTTTGTGGAAAACGAAACAGAAAGACGTCCGTGGAAAAGGAGGAAAAAGTATAATCGCATGAAAGATATGAAAATTAACCTTCTTTACATTTGTGATCATGTTAAGATCATAATTAGAAGTACATAGTGATGGTCAAGCCTGTGTGTTGATGTGATTTTTGCTGAAGTGTATTTGCATGGGGAGTCAAAAGTCAAGGTGGCAACTATGACTGCGTGACCAAAACCGTACCCCCTTTTTACAGGCAACATGTAAATAAAGGGCAGCGTTGTGGCTGCCCACAATCACGTAGTTGTGGCTTCCATCTTGACTGGACTGAGCCGAACTGAACTGTGCTTTCTGATCTCTAGCACTGTTGACTTGGGTGAACAGCTCCAGCGTTCGATGGGCCACACGTATCCAGGACATCTTTACAGCAGGAAAGCTCATGGCTTTGGGTCTTATCATAACTGTAGGCTTTGTGCAGATCTTTAAAGGTACTGATACAAAAACCCGTGTGTTTAAATGGTATTCTGCAATAAATCCAACGCTTTTTAGAAAACTCTCACATCTCACTGTTTTTTCTAGTGAGCAATATTTGAAAGCTTCTATGATAGGCTTCAAGGTGGGCTCCATTGTCCACCTTAGGCAGTGAATTTCAGGTGCAGTCAAGGATTGGGAGCAATTTATGTCCCCAACACACCACCCGCTGATCATTCTATCTTCATTCCTAGAAAAGGGACAGGCAGTTGTTTGATGGATAAGGTCACAGTTTGATAAATTAGTTTTTTGGGGGGTATGACAGCACCTCCCTGATCTTAGCTGCCCTTGGGAACACTAAGCTGGATCAAAGATCGTTGCTTGATGGAAACTCACCATAAATCCCAGGGCGATAGGCTAGACTGGGTAGTCAAAAGAGGCAAACCCCTTTTGTATGGTTTCCAACATGTTGCATGTTGTCACTTAATGACCACCGCAAACAGGTTGTAAAATTGGGTCGGATTCGCTTAATGACCGCTTCACTTAGCAGTAGAAATTCCAGTCCCAATTGTGGCTGTTAAGCGAGGACTACCTGTATGTATTATGTGTGCTGCGGGGGGGGGGGGAATCAAAAAGTCAAGATGGTGGCTGGAGCTGCGTTGTGAGAGCCCCACCCTTTTTTCACGTGACACACATTAAAAAGGGATGGGACTTCAATCATGCAGGACCAGCTGCCATCTTGACTTTTTTTGACACTCCACCCTACAGTACATGATTGTATTGCTGTTAACTGACTATGCCCTCACTGAACATCTGCTCTCCTTGTAGGAAACTATGAAGCCTTAATACCAAGCAATGCATTCAACTTCTGGATGACCCCATCAGTGGGGCATTTGGCGCTAGCCTTTCTCCAAGGTTCCTTTGCATTCAGTGGGTGGAATTTCCTAAATTATGTGACGGAAGAACTGGTTGATCCACGCAGGCAAGTATTTCTATGTACTTTGGCCAGGGTTTGGAGAAAGACCACACTATTGTCCTAACAGCACCATTGGATCCCAAGGATTGGTTTCCTTACAGCTTGGGGAAAGAAGATGAGAAGATACCAAAAGGAGGAGAGGGGAGCGGTAGACAAGATGGGAGGCTGGGAAGAATAGTTGGGCGGGGAGTGGCGCAGGGGTCCTGATGCTGAGAACAGCCCCCCGCTAACTTCTAGCCAAGGCAAATGTTCAACATCCGTGTTTTCAATCTTCATTATAATTAATCAGACTAGAACCTCAAAACTGCCCAATTTTCAGGCTTCTAGGGAATCCGATCAACCATGGTAAAATGTTTATTGATTTTATCTACTGGTTTTTTTTTAATCCGTTCAATTGTGTCTGATTCTTGGCGACCCGCTGGACAAGTCCCTTCAGTTTTCTTGGCAAGGTTTTTTTTTCAGAAGTGGTTTGCTGTTGTCTCCTTCCCAGGACTGAGAGAGAGGAACTGGCCCAAGGTCACCCAGCTGGCTTTGTGCCTGAGGTGGGACTAGAACTCACGATCTCCTGGTTTCTAGCCTGATGCCTTTAACCGCTACACCAAACTGGCTCTCATTATCTACTGTTAGCCACCCACTATCAGGCTAGAAACTAGGAGACCGTGAGTTCTAGTCTCCCCTTAGATACAAAGCCAGCTGGGTGACCTTGGGCCAGTCCCTTTCTCTCAGCCCTGGGAAGGAGACAGTGGCAAACCACTTCTGGGGGGAAAAAACGTTGCCAAGAAAACTGCAGGGACTCATCCAGGCAGTCTCTGAGAATTGGACACGGTTGAACAGAGAGAAAAAAAGTCACCCACTGAGGTGCAGCAGCATTAGAAAGAGGAGATAGAAAATGTTCTGTAAGGGAATATTTGAATGCCAATCTGTGCTCTGGCTGTTCACCTCTCTCTGCATGTACATGTGTGGGTGTGACTTGGCCTAACTTTCATGCAACTTAGTCGCATACGCTTGGTTCACATTGCACCTAATTTGCCCGTTGACCGTACTCCGTGTCCATGTTGGGGTTTGCTTCTTGGGCCTTGCCTATCAATGCTTATCAAGTCCCCCTTCATTTGTTTTGTTTTGGAAATTAGGAATCTACCTCGCGCCATATT
This sequence comes from Charina bottae, assembly GCA_023362775.1. Classification (NCBI taxonomy): domain Eukaryota; kingdom Metazoa; phylum Chordata; class Lepidosauria; order Squamata; family Charinaidae; genus Charina; species Charina bottae. The sequence goes on from JALMGJ010000015.1 coordinate 14,305,778, forward strand.
CATCTCCATTCCCCTGGTGACCTTTGTATACACCTTCACCAATATTGCTTATTTCACGGCCATGTCACCCCAAGAACTCTTGTCTTCCAATGCTGTTGCGGTAGTAAGTAAAACATACCCTGGGACTTTACCAGAGTTTGGGATTCACTTAAATTATCATTTTGCTTTCTGTTTGGTGTGTTGCAATTTATGCTTCATTCCCCCCCCCCCCCCGCCTTTTGTTGCTTTAGACATTTGGTGAGAAGTTACTGGGCTATTTTTCCTGGATTATGCCAGTGTCTGTGGCATTGTCTACATTTGGAGGAATAAATGGATACCTTTTTACCTCCTCAAGGTTAGATAAAGTACGATTTATTTATTTGTTTGTTTCTTTCTCCTGAACACTTTTTATTTTGGGAAGAGGGAGGGGAAAACCAGTTGCTTTCCTAGCTGCAATGTTCTGGTCTGTATCGTGCTGACCAGAGTTTTGGTAGATGGTAAAAAAAAAAAGTAAAGGTTCCCGCCGCACATTTGTGCAGTCGTGTCCGACTCTAGGGGCCGGTGCTCATCTCCGTTTGTTAGCTGAAGAGCCAGCGTTGTCCAAAGACGCTTCCGCAGTCATGTGGCCGGCATGACGCACGTGGAGCGCTGTTACCTACCCACCGAAGTGGTACCTATTAATCTACTTGCATTTGCATGCTTTCGAATTGCTAGGTTGGCAAGAGCTGGGGCGAGTGCGGGAGCTCACTCCGTCACGCGGCGCTCGGGTCTCGAACCGCCGAACTTGCAAACTTCCGATCGACAAGCCTGGCGTCTTAACCACTGAGCCACCACGCGCCCGTTTGGTAGATGGTACTCTTGATATATTTATCAGTTGGCCATACAAGTTGCTGTTCTACCTTCAAATTCCAAGTAGTCTCCATGGAGCTAACTCTGAGGAAAAATGTAGTTGAGAAGTTAGGACAACGTGAACATAAGGTTGGGTGTGCTATCACAATAAGGTGATGCCAAAAGTTTTGAGTCATTTTAGAAAGAAATTTGACAAATGTATGGAGGATGAAACAGTCATTGGCTAGTAACCAGGATAGCTGTACATCAGTATCAGAGATAATATACAATATCAGTTGGCTGTAATTGGGCTAACATGAGCAGGAAAGTGTTACTATTTGTGTGTGAAATGTTCACAACTTTCAGAGCAAAATCTTCTGGGGAATTCTTGGATTAGCATGTTTGATTAGATGGACTTTAAATGTTGTTTTGATCCACTTGTTTTGAAAACACTTGGTGTAACAGACAGAATGTTAATCTTATGGGCATCCGCAGCAGGTATAAGTGATGTCACGTACATCATATCATCGCACCAGTTACACAGATTATGTAATTCGTGTCAATCATATCATGTGACAACATTGTGGTTTTTAATAGATGCCTATGATTGAACATTCAAATCCCATTCACTCTTTTGGGGAGCAACTTTGAACTAACCATTCTTGGTAGAAGTTGTGTCAGAAAGTTTGTGAAGATAAAAGAGGAGAAGGGATCCACATTACATTCAACAACTTGGGAGAAAGATCATCACATACTGTAATTAAGAAGGATCTAGAAAGCATTGATTTTTCTTCTCCTCCTAACTCATACCAATGTTTTAAAGTGTATTAAGCCAACATCTATGTCCTCCTCTTCTACTTTATCCATGAAACAGTGGAGTGGCCATCCAAAGCTGAAATCCATCACACCTGGAAGGGACCAGAATGTTGGAAGAAAATGTCCCCCAAAACAAAACACTGGAGGTGTGAAATGCCTATTTTTGTCACTTGCTACTCTTCTTAAGTAGCACACTGAATCCTTTTCTTTTCTAAGTGTTAAATATTCCCCATTGGGTTTCAGTATCTTCCGCCACCAAGAAGGAAGTTAAACTGTGCTGTTTGTTGAGCTAAAATAAAACAGGCTTAGGAATGTTTTTCTCCTTCTTCTTTTCAGGCTGTGTTTTTCTGGTGCCCGAGAAGGTCACTTACCAAGCCTCTTGGCCATGATCCATGTCAAACATTGCACCCCAATTCCAGCCCTCCTTGTCTGCGTAGGTATTTCTATTCCTGTAGAATTTGTTAACATAGCTAATAGAAGTGCTTATTGATTAAACTGAATTCCAATCAAGTGCATATTTTTAGATCAGCCAAGGTTAGCTAAGTTCTCCCACGTTTCAAAAGGTGTAGTATTACTCTAGTGCAGCAAAAATGACTAGATAGAATGAAGCAACAGCTTCAGGTTGCAGTTTTTGGAAGCTGAACGATCGTGGAGAAGCTAGGAAAGGAATGGAAGAGAGAGTGGACATAAACAAGAAACAGTACAGGTAGTCCTCACTTAATGACCATTTTAGTGATGGTTTGGACTTACGATGGTGCTGAAAAAACCAACTTGCAACCGGTCCTCACACTTACACCATCAAAGCGTCCCCACAGTCACGAGATCACGATTTGGGTGCTTGGCAACCGGTTCACATTTATGACCGTCGCAGCGTCCCGTGATCACATGATCGCCATTTTCAACCTTCCCGGCCGGCTTCTGGCAAGCAAAATCAATGGGGAACCATGTGATTTGCTTAATGACCGTTCAAACTTGCTTATTGTTTTTAAATCAGCCAAAGTTTGCTAGGTGTTGACCTGGTGTAGCTTGCAACATACCTGTGTACAAAAAAGACATATGCATGCCTATATATACACTACCTATGTGTGCACATGTAAGACATACAGTACCATCCATCTGCTTTGCATCTTATATATCCAGTTTTTCATTCTGTAGCGTCTCCTTAACCTGTTTTATTCTAGCTGTTGCTCTGTCATCCTTGTGATAGCCCCTAAGCTATTTGAATGGCTAAGATTGTTTATGTTTTCTAGTCCTTGTATTGAGTGCCCACACCTTCTTTGAAGTCTGCATTTTTAACTTGAGGAAGTTTTTGCCTTTGTTTTCTTCCAGAAATGCCTTCCTTTAAGAATACACTCCCTGCTTTTTCTCTTCCCCCCTCCCCAGTGCCTGGCTACCATTGTCATCATGCTGGTTGGAGACACCTACACGTTAATTAATTACGTTTCCTTCATCAACTACCTCTGCTATGGAGTGACAATAATAGGCTTGCTCGTGCTACGCTGGAGGAAGCCCCACATCTTCAGACCGATCAAGGTGAAAAATAGTGGGGCAGTCTGATTTTTCTTCTGCTCTTTGGCCTCTACTGTACTTGGGGATAAAGAGGCCTTTTGAGCTGCAGTGATTTGGCACTGATTTTAAAGGTCTTGTTTTTAGCATTCAATGTTATCATCACATTAAAAAAAACGAGAAAGAGGAGTGCTTATTAACCCAGTGTTTCTCAACCTCAGCAACTTTAAGCTGTGTGGACTTCAACTCCCAGAATTCTCCAACCAGCCCTGCTGGCTGGGGAATTCTGGGAGTTGAAGTCCACACAGCTTAAAGTTGCTGAGGTTGAGAAACACTATATTAACCTGTCTGTAATATACCCTTTTTTATTTTGGGGTGTTTTTTTAAGTGAAACTGACTCAACCATTTGCTACTTATGATCCAATCCAGTTAATTCCACTTTTTGAAGGGAAGTGATTCTATCAGTACATGGTCAAAATGCAGCTTTTTAACCAGGTTAGAACCGAGAGGTTAAGCAGTTGGAGCCAGGCTGCTGCTGGTGAAATAACATGGAAAGAACTTCTTGTTTGGGTGGGGGCATAGTTTCCCTACCCCCTCAGAGCTCTCCCAGCCCCCCTCCCCATCAGCTTCTTAAGGAACGAATCTCATCCTGTCTTCCGTGCTGAGCCTGGGAAATGCATGTTCTTATCTAAACATACGTTATATATTTTTGATCTGGAAGGAATTGTATAGGGATGCCTTTGTTGTTGTTTATTCGTTCAGTCACTTCCGACTCTTCATGACTTCATGGACCAGCCCACGCCAGAGCTTCCTGTCGGCCATCACCACCCCCAGCTCCCCCATGGTTGAGTCCGTCACCTCCAGAATATCATCCATCCATCTTGCCCTTGGTCGGCCCCTCTTCCTTTTGCCTTCCACTGTAGATGCCTACAGGAGTAAATTTCCAGTGTGGCTTCCAGGCCAATTTCAAAAGCATTTCAAGTCTAAACTAAAATCAGCAGAGAAGAATAATTATATTTTAATCAAAGAGCAGTAATGACCAAGAAGCAAGCAAACACTGTGAAAAAGAAAATGCTAAACAAAAAGGCCTTGGAACGATTGATTGAAAGCTTCTCGTGGCCCAATTTATTTACTGTTTCATTTATCATATTTATATTCTGCTGTGCTTTCATGAAGCTCAAACTGGATTATTTTATCCCCGTACCCATATTATCCCTACAACAGCTCTGTAAATTAGGACAGCTGATAGACTGACAAGCTTCACAGCTGAGTGGGGCCTTGAATGCAAACAATTTCAATCCTAGTCCAAAATTTCTACATTATAATAAACCATCTTAGTCTAGCGAGCATCGTAACTTTGACCCAGGTACAGTAAAAACCACAACATTTTGATTCTGGGGAGACCATATTTCAAGGTTGGAGATAGAGCTCCAGCCTCAGAAGGCAAACTCCAAGATTGGAAAGCTTCTGAGGCAGGTCGGAACTTGGATCTCAGAAGGGTCCCAAAAGAAAGTATAATGGGGGAAGAAGATCTACTAGATCCAGGCCTCTTCTAAATCTTAGGTCCAGTCCAAAGGAAGTGACAGTGGAAAGGGGAGGAGAGAAGAAACCTTTCTGTCCTGCCAGGCTTGTTAGACAGCTTGGAGGCTCTGATGTCAAATTACCTCCAACTTTACCTGCCAGAGTCTTATGCCCAGGAATTAAGAAAGAACAGAGTTAAGCTTGCCCTGGTGACCTTTAAATGAGTAGGACTACAGTCTCCATTTCCAGATCTACATGCCTGTGGCCATGTTGGCTAAGAATTGTGGGCGGTGTTGTCCAGTATCTGGCATTTGCCAGCTGTTGGAGGCTAGGTTAAATTAACCAAGCCAGAAGCTCCTGGTGATCTACGTGAGTCCATGCTGATGGTCCAATGATATTCTATCAGCACAAAGGGAATTAGGGCAGAAACAACAAGTCTCTGTACCCTTCCAATATTTTCTTTCCTCTTAGGTAAACCTCCTGGTTCCAATCACTTACCTGATCTTTTGGGCCTTTCTCTTAATCTTCAGTTTATATTCTGAGCCAGTGGTCTGTGGAATTGGACTGATTATCATATTAACTGGAGTGCCGGTGTTTTTTCTTGGCGTGTACTGGAAAAACAAACCAAAGTGTGTAAATAGAACAACAGGTAAGAAAAACAGCCCTGGAGGCAGCATCCAGTATACCTACTGATCACAAGATAATACACTGATCACTGCAAGGTTGGTTGCCCAGGTAGCTTCTCCTATGGCCACTACCACAGGTATGCAGAAAGTCAAGGCAGAAAGGAAAAAGTTCCTCCCTCTCTTGTTATCTGATCCTCCTAATTAGAGAGGTTTATACATCGATGAAGGGCCCCCTTCTTAAGAGTTATGGGTCTTCAAGGTTGACTTTCAGGTTGGGGCAACCTCTGTCCAAATGCTAGTTTCAGGAGAATAGTGGTGGAAGAGAGAGATGTCCATCTCTTGCTTAGTCCAGAAACATCCAAGAGAAACAAAATTTATTTATCTATCTATCTATCATCTATCTATCTATCTATCTATCTATCTATCTATCTATCTATCTATCTATTATATCCCGCCTATCCCCTCCCTATCGGAGGAAAACGCTGGGTTAAGAAGAGCTTGGCCAGGTCCAACATGCCTACCCTTACGTTCTAGGCTTGGGACTGAACTCTTGGATCTTCTGCATGCAAAGCAGATGTTGAGGTCAAATGCCCTCCCAGTTCATAATGCCCACTCTGGTCTCAAAACTCATATGATAGCCTGGCTCTTTGTTCTTTCTGGCAGAATCTTTAACCCACTGGGGCCAGAAGATCTGTTTCGTTGTTTACCCTCAGGGGGGACCTCCTGAAGACGATCTACCTTTCACCGATTATCCCTCTCAAGAAGTCAAAAGACCTTGAGGAAACAATTATACTTTTTACAGAATAAGTAGATTTTGTTTACATTATGGCGTTGTTGTTTTTTTTGGCCGGGGGGGCGGGGGGGGGGAGGGAGGAATCTTGATTTGTTTTTTGGATTTTTTAAAGAAAGCCAATAGTAAAATGTACACAATGAGGACCATCATTTTGACAATTCTAGGAGACACCTAAAAGCGCTTAGCTCTTTTTCTTGAAAAGAAAAAAAAAAGAGGAAAATAAAGTAAAATGAGCTAGTTGGTTGTTTTTCATGATGCATTTTACATGCAAGTTGAGACCACCCGGGTATGAAAAATGCTGCTAGCAATCACCTGTTACGATAGTCATTAAAGTCTGCTGTAACGTTTCTGCAAAGTTTCAAAAGAAGGACTTCTCTGTGTGTCCCTCTTGCACTGTCTCCTCTCTGAAAAAAGAACACATATTTAAGGGATCACAATGCTATGAAATGATGAGATTTGTCTAAGATGGCTATATTGCAATAGTATGTTGGATTGGAGTTAGACTGCGTTGAAGTTTAGGATTCCACTGAAATCAGGAGAACACTTAATTGTTTAAGTCCCATGGGAATTAAGTGCAACTAACTTAGCCTGGGTCCAACCCATTAAGAATTTTTGCTCATAACATCATTGTAGCATGGAATTAAATGGGTTGTCCTTCATAGGATGGTCGAAATCTTGGCAATTTGAAGCAAATTTCCCTAATTTTCATGGCAGACAAGGCATGTTCACCCAACGTAGATCTCCACCATTTCCATGAAGCATTTCCTTCTGCAAAAAATAGAAGATGTTTGTAACTGGCTGGACCCATCCATGGGTTCCTTCTCGCAGTGTTTACACAGCATGGTTGACCAGATCAGCCACTACCCTGGTTAAATGATTCACCCCTACTATATGGTCCAATCATCTGAGGAACAGCCATCTTCCAAGCCCTCCTAGATGCTGCCAAGGATAGCTTTCCTCAAACTTAACATCTTCCAAACAGGTTGGGGCTGAAACTCCCAGAATATCTGTGCAAATTGAGAATTCTAGGAAGTCCCAATATATCCAGAAGGCATCCAGTTTGGAAAGGCTGGTTAGGCTGGCAATGGAAAATGTCTCTAGCTGGGCAAGTGAGAACAGACGTGCCCATCCTCAGTCGGAAGGACAACCAAGTCTATCACTCACTATCACTTTGGGTCAAAGTGACAATGTCACACAAGGTGTTACAATGTTGCTAGTGTTGCCATTCATATAATTGTACTGGTTGGTCAATTGCTCCATGCCTGTTGCTGTAACTCTCACCTTAAAACTGGAGTTTGTCTTTGCACCTCCAGAACAACAGCTAGGCCATCCCTCCTTTAATTAAGCAACCTGCAATGGCTCAGTTCAGAAGCACGTCACCAGGTTTTAGACCGGGTTTCTACATTCACACATATGAAGCTTCGTTATTTCATGGTTCATTGGACTGTGTGAACCCAGCCAATGCTTGCCAACAAAATGAGCAGATGCCATTGAAAGAAAATGTACCCGAGAAATGAGTTTTATTCATAATGTTTGATTAGTCATTATGCATTCCCCCATTCTGGTTTATCACCTGATCCTGCAATCATCCAAGCAAGGAAACCAGTTCTGTCTAAGAAATTCATCATGGCATTCATAGAGTTCAGAGCAAAGCAACTGGTAATTGAGACATTCATGAAAGGGCCTCGTCATGCTGCCCCAGAACAAGTCCTAATCAGCCATGGTATAAATAAGCCCTTCCCTTTTCATGCTGCAATTAAATCTGTTTAATTGCTTTGCCAATTATGTCTAAAGCAAGAAATATGAAGGTGGGGTTGGAGCAAAACACTCTTCAACTGGTGTGCACAAGTTTATTCACCTCAAGGCTGCATCAGAATTGAGGGCAACACTTTAAAAGCAAAGGAACCCAGGCCGGTTTGGGGGAGGGGCTCAGGAGTTTTGAGGGTGGGATGAGTCTTTAGCACAGAGCTTTCCAAACTTTTCAGGTTGGTGACACACTTTTTAGACATGCATCATTTCGCGACACACTCTTACAGCAGGGCACAAGGCAGGCACTAGGACCTGCGCGGAATCCTGGCAGGGCTCGGAGGCAGCAGCAGCCGCGACACACCCGGACACTGCAGCTGACACACTAAAGTGTCCCGACAGCGTTTGGAAAGCTCTGCTTAGCTCTTGAATCAAGCAACTTCAAAACATGATTTAAGGTCTGAATTTGTTCCAAAGCTATTAAACGTGGTTCCTGATTCCGATGAGAAGACCTTATTAATAGAATTCCTGGTTGTTTTGACTGTACAAAATGAAGAGTGAAGAAGCTGTATTCTCAAGTCAAGATTTGGTTGTCTGAATTCTCCAAGAGCTTCTTGGAAGAGGCAGAACAGTAATCTTGAAACTGCTAGGGTTTGGAAGGAGACCAACATATCAAGCAACACTTCCTTGAGATGGACTTCTACTACTTGTTAGTGACAAAACTGATCACCTGAAAACACTCCCGTATTTTGCCATCTGAAGCAGAACCTCCAAAAGCTGAATGTAAATGCATACAGATGGGATTTGTATTAACAAAATCAGTCTAAAGATGAATTCAGGAACTGTGTCTACACAGTGCCAGAAATCTGTTTACATACTGTAGCTTTGAATCTTGAGGGTATTTGTAAATACTGCAAAATAGAGATGAATGTAGAGCTTTTTTACTGGATTTAGAATGCTAGGGACAGAGGGGAGAACATGTTTTACATGGTGTCAGCCCTTTGAAGCATGCCACGTCAGGAAACAGACATCGCAAGGGTTCCAAGAGTGCTATTTTATTGTTGCAGGGTATAATAACTGAATCTTGAAAGGCTGCCAAAGTTTTCTTCTGCCCCCTCTTATACCAAACAGAATCAAGGTGGAGTTATTTTGAGTCTCTTTCTCACCCGTTCCTCTTTCCCAGGACTGAGTTTATTTTCCCTTAAGGGCTCCTGCATACTTTCACCAAGGTTATCTCTGCATTCCTCTACATGCAGGTCTAGTTAGCATTGGATTAGAACAGGGTTTCTCAACTTTAGCAACTTTTAAGATGTGTGGACTTCAATTCCCAGAATTCCCCCAGCCAGCAAGCTGGATGGGGAATTCTGGAAGTTAGTCCACACATCTTAAAGTTGCTAAGGTTGAGAAACCCTGGAGTAGAATATACTTACAGAGGAAATTGTATACAATACAAGAGAAGACACGTGAACTAGTCATGTCGGTAATTTATACAGCCCATGGCATCCCGGGTTTCTTTTTTTAACTGCACAGCAAGTCTGCAGATAAAAGTTCTGAGCCAGATGAAGTACAAACAAGAATTCTACAAGAATTGACCTTTTAATATTAAAACAAAAAACAAGAAAGCTTGTCCAGTGATGTTCACTAGAATAAAAATGAGACTGACGCAGCTCAGTTATGACAGCAGATAGTTGCCGCTGAATACTTTTGGATCCTCATCTTTTCAAATGAACTAAACAAATGGGATCTGCAACAAACGAAATGGGTGAGGCTTCATTGTAAGTGATCTTCTCTTCTTCCTGGTCTCCAGGAATCCTAGCAACTGTAATACCAAAAATTAATTAGTGTTGTAATTTCCTAAAAAGCAAGCCCAAAATGGTGTGGAAGCTGTCAAAAAGGATTTGGTGCCCCATTTAAAGAAATGAACTAGTTCTTATCACATAACATCATGTGGTGCATTGTTTGCTGTAGTGCACCCTTCAACTGTGCCAAAAAAAGAAAGAAAGGAAAGAAAGAAAAAGGAAAAATTAGTCAGTGCCTGTCCTAAAATGAAAGGAGAATGCCAGCCAATTCTGCCTCTTCCAGTCTTTTCCATTTCCCCTCCTCTAACACACTTCCTGACATTATTTTCCCCCCAGCAAAAACGTTCTAAAATGAATGAAGAATATTTAATCCACCAGGATTACATTTTTGTGCTTCTTTTTTAAAAAAATCTGCAAACATCAAGATTTTCCAGGTATGCTGGATATCTCATTTCTTCTTTAAGACCCATCTTAAACAATCCAATTCTACAGACACAATTTGAGTTCCCTATTTAAAAGAATCACTGAACCTCACTGTCTTTTGTTTAGCTGAAATGATGATGATCACTAGGTGATGCAATGCCAGAGAGACATTTGTTGGCATTAATAAAAGCAATGAGCATCTCTGAGATGTTACGTCAGGTGCAATCCAGTATCCAAATCAGACTGAATGCATTAAGGCTACAACAGAGGAAAACCAAGCAGCCAACAGCACGGGGGGGGGGGGGGGGAGAAATTTAAATATTCACATCTTGAATATTTTGAGTATATTGGATGCCAGTTCAGAGTTGTGCAAACTCACCCTAGCACTGTCACTAGATCTCATCCTATTCCAGGACAGGGCAAATTTCAAAACCATTGCTAAAGAAAATGCGGTGGTGAAATTGTTTATTTGTTCAGTCGCTTCCGACTCTTCGTGACTTCATGGACCAGCCCACGCCAGAGCTTCCTGTCGGCCGTCGCCACCCCCAGCTCCCCCACGGTCGAGTCCGTCACCTCCAGAATATCATCCATCCATCTTGCCCTTGGTCGGCCCCTCTTCCTTTTGCCTTCCACTTTCCCCAGCATCAGCATCTTCTCCAGGGTATCCTGTCTTCTCATTATGTGGCCAAAGTACTTCAGTTTTGCCTTTAATATCCTTCCCTCAAGTGAGCAGTCTGGCTTTATTTCCTGGAGTATGGACTGGTTTGATCTTCTTGCAGTCCAAGGCACTCTCAGAATTTTCCTCCAACACCACAGTTCAAAAGCATCTATCTTCCTTCGTTCAGCCTTCCTTATGGTCCAACTCTCGCAGCCATAGGTTACTACGGAGAATACCATTGCTTTAACTATGCGGACCTTTGTTGTCAGTGTGATGTCTCTGCTCTTAACTATTTTATTGAGATTTGTCAACAAAGCAGCCAACAGCATGGGGGGTGGGGGGAGAAAATTAAATATTCACATCTTGAATATTTTGAGTATATTGGATGCCAGTTCAGAGATGACTGAAGTTGTGCAAACTCACCCTAGCACTGTCACTAGATCTCATCCTATTTCAGGACAGGGCAATTTTCAAAACCATTGCTAAAGAAAACGCAGTCGTGAAATATGCTTTACGTATTGAAGACCCAGGAATCAGTTCCACACATCTATATCTGGCTGGGGAATTCTGGGAGTTGAAGTCCACCCAGCTTAAGGTGGCCACGGTTGAGAAACACTGTGCCAAACCTTGCTGGAATATCTCAACCTTCTAACATTGGCATCTTCTCAAAAAACCAACAGGGAAGAAAGGAGATGCAAAATTAAACGGCAACCCCGAAAAACTGATGCAAGATACCCATTAAAATTAAATCGTTACTGAATGTGAGCTTTGATCCAACCCACCATCTCAAAAATTTGGCTTATTATTATAGTGGCCTAGCAGCTAGAAAAAAGCAATATTCTTCTCTTCATGTACCAGAGAGAATCTCTGACAGTCCTGGGCATTTCTTGACTTTTTTCATGAAAGGAACAAACAAATGAGCGGGTGTAGCTTTATTATTTTTTTTAAGAAATAAAAGAACTGCAACTCCAAGGGCTTGGTTTTCCCATCCAACATTTTACCCAGGGCAGGGTAAGCATAGCTTTAATTTAACCCAATATTCTAAACTGGCAATAATTGGATTGTTTTTCACTGGATCAGTCAGAGTAATAACCACTCGGGCCCAGTGCTAGCTCTGTCATCCAGCCACGTCTCCTACAGCTTCTGAATGGGAAGCAGAAAAACTCATTTGTCATCTCTAGAAGCAGAGGGAACAAAGTTTACAGACAGATACAAAAGAAGAGAATGGAGAAGGGTTAATGCATAGTGGTGGCTTTCCTCCCCGACTTGCGCCCACATTTCCAGGGGGTCAAAGACAGATGGACTAGGCTGGGTCGGGGTTACTTCTGTGAACCCAGGGAGGGAATCACTCTGCGCTACTTCCTCCCCTGGAGAACATGTGCAGATTGGGAAGTCAAGGGACAAGAGAGTCCCCATGATAATAATGAAAACCGTGGAAGAATTGCAGCAAGTGTCAGAAGATGTGGTGGCTCCAAAAAAGGGTTGGACCAATTCATGGAAGTGATGGGGATCAACACTCTTAGCCTTGATGGCAGTGGGGCTGCCTCTGAAGGCCATCTGCTGGGAGACCAATGGGCTTCCCTGGGCAGCTGGCTGGCCACCGTGACCACATTCTGCTGGACTAGATGGGCCAAGGGTCTGATCCAGCAGAGCACTGCTTATGTTCTTCTGTTCTAGAAAGAAGGCAGACTTAACGATTGAGCGACTTCTTTCCTGACAGCAAGAAAACATGTCAATGTGGGCCATGGGGGACTTCTCTTTACCCACGGATACACTTACCTCTTCGAGTGTATCACACCCAGCCCTACACGCAAGCAACCAAGGTGCCAAAGGACAACCTTGGTACACTTTGAGCACACCCGCTCCTTAGCCACAAATGCACAGCAAAATGATCAAGAGGGACCTGGTGGGGTTGTCAAGTTTCCAGCTCTAATCCCTACAGCTGACCTTCTTCCGCCATGGGTTAGTCATGGTCTATTGAATAAACCACAACGGGCTAGATTCACACAAGATGCTACATCAAAACCAAAGCAATGATCTTACAGTTTTTGCACAACATGTGAAGCCAGCCAGCCAGCGTCAGCCCCATCAGGTAGACCAGACCAGGAATCAACTCCACGGGAAAGCTAAAACTACTTTTAGTGAGATTGGCTATAATAATGGAATCCTGCAAGTCTGATTGTGCTGTACCTCCTCCCCTTCTTATACCCATGGGAACTAGGGAGGTGTCTGAGCCGTTCCTGCATACTTTCTGCTTGCTTTGGACTTAAGCCATGTTTCTCCCCTTGTTGCTTTGGTAACAGATCTAGCCTACCTCTGTCGAGGTCATCTTCCTACTCTCTAGAGCCAGCCAACCATTGTGTCTTCTATCTACTACAGCACATTATATAACTGAAAGAGGAGAAAAGAGAAAGTGGCCATGAACACACTTTCTCCCTGGCTGTCTACCAGCTACTCTGGCGAAGATCAACATGCTGTAAAGAAAGAGGCAAAGGAGAGGTGGGTGTGTGGGCAAAGGGTGGGGTGTGCTACCATGGCATGCACACGGTGGAGCAAGCGACGTGACGTGCACCGTGGTGTCAGTGCGCAGATGATGCGGATTATGGGACCTGCGCCGTTTGCCTGGGGATGTCGTGGTGCCCGCGAGGTCATTGTGAGCTTCTGCCTGTGAAGACGACCCTTTAGCACACCAGCAAAGACTCATCATCACTGGGACTGATTTCGGGGAGGGGGAGGGGGGAGGCTGCTATTGGCACTTCCATGGAATGGCAACAAGTGGGGCGAATGCCGAAAGGCTCTTCGTGACACAAGCGCGGGTCACCGCTGGGTTGGCTTTCCCCCCGAAGGGGGACGTTTCCACGGCTTTCAGAGTACCCAGACTCCCAGTTTTTCAAGGGGAGTCGATGACGCAGCTCTTCACTCAGCAGGTGATTCCGCTGGGAAAGCCTGCCCGCTCCAGCTGTCCTGCTACACGCCATCCTGCCCCGCGGGTGAATTTCCGTCACCCTTTCCAGCAAAGGGTCCCTAAATGTTCTTCCTGAATCTGCCTTGCTGGGTTGCGCAGCTCTGCCATCAGAGCCGTCTTCGGCCTTGTGGCTGCGCTCGCCCTCGGAGTCCGGCGGAGGGGCAGCCGGGCAAGGGCTTGACGGACCCTCTGCGGACAGGCCTTCCGGCGCTTCTGCCTCCGAGGCCGAGGGGCTGTTTCCAGACTCGGAAACCCCTCCGCGTGGGCTGCAAGCCCCTTCGGGAGAAGCTGGGAGACGCTGGGCAGGCGCCCCGTCTGCGCAGTGGAGGATCCCGTCCCCCAGAACCGTCTGGGAGGTGCGCGTGGGGTGCAGGAGCGGAACCTGACCTCTTCCTCGTGGCCTGTGAAAGAATCTGTTCCAGAGCCTGCCCAAACGTCGCCGAGAGGAGTTGCGCCTCGAGGAATGCCGCCTCATTTGCCGCCTCATGGCCGTTCGGATGTTCTGCAGCACGGAAGCCTGCAAAGATCAATAACCAGCATGTTGAAACCCTGGTGAGTTTTGTCAAAAGGTGACTGGCAAACATCCTGGCTGTATGATTTATTGACTCATTTGGTCAGCAGTGTTTTTCAGCCTTGGCAACTGCAAAAAAAGTGCAACTACAAAACAAGGCCTGGTCATTCCCTACCATTTTATTTGTGGGCATCAGAATTCCATGACTTTTCTGGAACAACAACAAAAACGTTCCAGTTGCTTTTGGTCATAAATCATTCTGATATTGTGGTTCCCCCCCCACCCCTGCCAACTTAATTCCCCAGACAGTTCTGGAGAATCTTAGTCATCATTTCTAAAGAAAGATTTGACAGGTTAAGAATATAGTGAACATTAATCACTTTCTCATCTTCTCAGAGTGCACTTGGGCCAACACTATCTCCCAAGGCTGAGCAGATGAACACTAGGAGGTCATAATATTATAATACTGAATGCACTAGAAATGGCATCACGTAGCATCCAAGAAACTTTTCCTAAACAATACAGTACATTAAATATCTAGCATTGCATGGCATAGCTTTGTGGTTGTTTCTAACTGCAAGTAACAGCCACTGGGGCACGATGGCTCAGTGGTTAAGACGCCAGGCTTGTCGATCGGAAGGTTGCAAGTTCGGCGGTTCGAGACCCGAGCGCCGCGTGACGGAGTGAGCTCCCGCACTCGCCCCAGCTCTTGCCAACCTAGCAATTCGAAAGCATGCAAATGCAAGTAGATGAATAGGCACCAGTTCGGTGGGAAGGTAACAGCGTTCTGCGTGCGTCATGCCGGCCAAATGACCACGGAAGCGTCTTCGGACAACGCTGACTCTTCAGCTAACAAACGGAGATGAGCACCGGCCCCTAGAGTCGGACACGACTGCACAAATGTGCGGTGGGAACCTTTACCTTTTAACAGCCACCAGAAAGTATCATCAAAACATGTGTTGCATCAAGAATGGCAGACGGTCCTTAATTCTACACCTCCCCTTTGCCAGGGCTCCAATGAAACCCACACCCAATCCAAATATTTGACTGGTCCTAGAAGGAACATTGAAATTGCCTTTGGCAATTTCATTAAAAAGTCAAACCTCTTTCCGTTCCACAAGCATAAACTAAGAATTGCTCTGGAGACTGCAAATCTATTGCACTCTTACTTGGGAGAAAATCCTGCTGATCTAAGTGAGAGTTACTTTAAAGTAATGATTGGCCTTGACCCGAAAAGTCCTCTGCATTAGATCATTCATACCTTTAGGAGAAACTAGATTGGTCTTTCTCCCTCCCCACCCTAGAAATTTACTGGGGGAGAACAGAGGGAAGGAGGGACAGAGGTCAGCAGAAAGGGAAAGAGAGAGAAATCTTGGTGCCTTTAACCACTACTCCAAACTGGCTCTCAGTTATGTCAACGATATATGCACATACGTATATACAACCAGACAATCTGTTTAGGCCTTCTTGGTAGCTGTCCCACCCTGACAACTTGCCCATCTGTTTGCGGGTTTTGTATTCTGAGTTGTCAGAGAAATTTCACCCTAAACAAAGCATCGCCTTGTGAAAAAAAAATCAAATTAATTTCAATAAAACAACTCTAAGGCAGGAAAGGGGGAAAGTAATTCACCCAGGTTTTCATATAAAATTATTTCTAGGCTTACAAAATGCAAAACTGAAATGGAAAATTGCTTACTTTTTTTTCCAAGAGAGGACATGATATCCATATTCTGGAGTTGGGTTTGTGTTTCATGCTAAACCACTTCTGGTTTAAGTATGATTTATGAAATAAACCACAACCAGCTTGGTACAATTCACTAATTGATAAAGCATGATTCACACACCACAAAGTTTGGGTTCTCACAGCACACGCTAAACCTAAACCAAGCAAACCAAACTTAGAACGCAGCCTGGAGGAGGATCATACTGGAAAAGTTTTTCAAGTAAGAAGCATCTTTTAGACTTCTAACAATGACTCTATTGTTAGAAAAGAAAGGCCGTGTCAATTTCACTCTTGACTCCATTGCAAGGAGGGGGGAAACAGCGCCAGAGAGGATCCCTTACTTGTGATGCATTATAAACAGGGAAATCTTCCACGGGTGGAATGAGTCCTTGTGCGATCAGTTGCCCATAAGAAGGAGGAGCTTCACGCCTTACAAACTCCGCCTCCAGGCGGGTCATCTGGGTTTCAAATGCCCTAGAATCAGGATCAAAAGAGAGGTGAAGGACAGACGACAGAAACCGACTAGGTAAAATCAGTGTGGACAGATGACCACTTCCTCTTTCTTTGCATCAATTATCATTCAAGGACAAATGAGGCTGACATCACAACTGGAAACCAAATTGCCCTAACCCCTAAGATCATTCTCTTGCTGAATGATATTTCAAAAAAGAAGGAGGAGGTATGAATGTTGCAGTGTTCTTGCCCTTCATTTTCCTGAAAAATCAGGAAACCTACTCAGGTAAAATCGTGTGCTACGGCTTCTCATTTTAAGCGTGCACCAGTGCTTGTTGATCAAAATAGCACAATAGGAATGAGAAAAATGTAATGCTCTTAATTCGATCAGCTGTTGTCTGTGAGAATAGGAACGGTGAATGGGTTTAGATGTTCTCTCGCTTGTACCGTTGAAGAGACTTCCTGACTTTTACTTTCCTGTGAAGTCTGAACTACAAAACTACGGCACTGAACTCCTCTAAACTTTATGGAGGACTTATGAATTACAGGGAACTGTTCGTTTTTACTCTGAAAGGATGCGCTTTTGATACCCTTTTCAAAGAAACAAGAGAGAAGAAATGAGGACAGGAAAGCATATGCCTCCAAGGCAATGACAGAGTTCACATGACATCCTTAGCCATGATTAACCTAACCAACTAACTCAATTAACCCAATTTTCTGGCTTGCATGACCCCCAGAATCATCAAATAATCATGCAAGCTGGGTTTGCCACCCATGAGTTTGAGATTCAGTGTGTCATGTGAAGACAGACCCTGCTTTGCTCATGGACCGAGGAACCCTGGTTTCCCATTTCACCTGAATTTGGTCAAAACTAGTTCTTAAGGAACAACAAAAGTGAAGCCAGAGTCAAAATGGCCATTCCTTATTGGCCAACCCCCCCCCCTTGAAATTTATTTCGTTTTTCGAGATTTGGCCTCCTCCCGCTAAAAGCAGCCCTAGTAGCAAAGCCACTCCAGCTTCTTCGCCCCACCTGTATTCCCTGCTTCTCAGCGAGTAGAGCTTAAAGGCACATCCCAAGGCGATCACCAACAGCAACCCGCAGACCAGGCTGCCGATGAGCGCGGCCGTGATGACCTTCCGAGGCACGGCCACCAAGCAGTTGTGCTCATCGCTGCCATCCTGGCAATCCTCCTGGCCGTCACAACGCCAGGTCTCAAAAATGCAGAGGTTGGTGCCACAATGGAAGTTGCCCGGCTGGCACGCAAAGCAGTTCTTCTCATCAGACCCGTTGGGACAGTTCTTCTGGTTGTTGCACCGGTCGAGCAACGAGTAGCACAAGCCGCTCTTCCCCTCGCAGGGGTATTCATCCTTCTGACAGGCAGGACAGTTCTCCTCGTCCTTGCCGTTGGCGCAATGCCACCACCCGTCACAGTGCTGCTTATCGGAGTAGCACTCCTCGTCATCACCGCAAGGACGCTCCCAAGGGAGGCAATACCCTTTCACTTGATACGTTGCGTTGAAGCCATGGCCGGTGCTTTTCGACCAGGCGTAATACAGGATGGTCATCTGCCCCTTTGAGGACTCCAGGCTGACCGAGTGCTTATTATTCCGATACGAGAGCGTCTCTATGAGCTTCTCGGCTTTCTCCTCCAAGCCATCATACACCTTCACATAATCCTTGTAGCCCAGCTGCAAACTGAGCTGCAGAAGGACGTGGCGGTTATCTTGGGTGTCCACCTGCCATGTGCAACACAGGTCGGCCCGACTCCGGTCCGAGCGGAACAAGTCTGGAGAAGCAAAGGACCCATAGAAATTGCTCAGCGTTTTGCCGCAGGACAGATCCGGGCAGTTTTCTTCATCGGAGCCATCGCTGCAGTCCTTAATGGTGTTACATCTCAGCTCGTTCAGCAAGCACTTGGTGGAATGGGCAATGTTGCACTGGAACGTCCCGGAAGGACAGATGCTGGACTGGGGCTCCGTTGGGGGGATGCTGCAGTTTTTCTCATCAGAATTATCCCCACATTCGTCCATGGAATTGCATTTCCAAGTGGCGGGAACGCACTTGCCATTGAGACAGTGGAATTCATCTGGCTGGCAACTGGCTTGGCCAATCTTTCCTGCAAAGTAAATGAGAAGAGTTAGAAACTTCTGCAAGTATGGAGTGATCTCTGGTTGCTGTCCAGATATTAAAGGTCAAGTTTAATTTGAACTGAGTGCCACTTGATGGACACATCTAAGCCAACAAAACAGGTTTACCATAGCCTTTTTCCATATTTTTTTTCCAACATCCACAACTAGGCTACAGCCCAGTATTCCCTGCTGGTCTGCCATCTAGAAGTATCCGTACGAAGAGGCAAAGGAGGATCAGACTCACAAAAGCAGCAACATAATTCAGCATTGAAATTCTATCTCGCCAAGCACAAACGTCTGCTCCCAACTTGCTCCATGCAGAATGTTCTCCCCACAGCTCAGCTCAATCACTTAATCTACACAAGGTTCTACTTATAAATCGGTTTATAACTTTACTTTACAGGAAACCACCCTGAGCAATTGACAAAAGGCATGAAAGAATGAGGAGGAGGAGGAGGAGGAGGAGGAGGAGGAGGAGGAGGAGGAGGAGGGCTGGGTTCACACATCACATTAAGCCATGGCCAGTCAATATCGTTTAGTGAATAAAAAATTATTGACCGAGTTCATACAATGAAGCAAGCCATAAAGATAGTCTGCAAAACTTAAAGGCTGCATTCATGCAACATGCTGAGGCAAAACCAACCACACGCATTACAGTGTGAACTAGGTCACAGTGAGAATTGTGTTGGACTTGGATCAAGGACATTTGAGTTTATTTCTGGTTAACTTTAAGGCTTGTTAGCTTATTCTGGTTCATTGCTCTCTCTTAGACCGAAAGGCTCCTGGTACCCTTGCAAGGATGAAATGGAATTAATCTCACACAGACGTGATATTCAGAAATGAAATGAGATTGGTAAGAAAATTAGCAAAGCTCACAAGGTCATCAACAGAGGAGAGGGTGCTTTTACCTCGAATGTAAGAAAGGCGAAATCCCTGAGCCTGCCCTGAACTTGATGGATCTGAGTGAAAAAAGATCCAGATGTGATCCCTGGCAGAGATGAACGAAGGAGGTATGAAAGATCCGCAGACTTTGTACTCCTCCCGCCTGGAAGAGGGACCCATCATCAGCCAGTCTACTGAACATTTGGGTGAGTCCTCCACATCAAAGTTCTTAAAACTACCAAGACAAAATGATGGAGAAAAAGAAGACACACAAATGAAGGAAGGGTGACCTGATTCACATCTTGCATTCCCTCCGAGACTGGCAATCCTTCGAATGGCTGGAAGCCGGGACTCCTGACCCTCTCAAGGGCTTCAGAAACGTGAAGCAGTTTCTGGCACTGGGAGGACAGGGTTTATAATTTGCCCTCGAGACCAACTCTCCTGAAGACAGCACAAAACCATTTTCACTTCTGAAGGGCGGAATTAAGGATGGGTAAGGGGCTTTGGGAAACAAATCACCCCATTCCCACCATTAACAACCGTGTTGTCAGAACCCAGCTGGTTTGCATTACTGGGTTTGAGGGAAATGGAAATGGTGTAGAGGGTAGGGCAGCATGCATTCTAGAAGTGACCTATTCTTGCACTAGGTAATGGTTTGCTTACCCCTAATCCTAGTTTCTTAACTAAACCAGAAGGCTGAATTCACACAACCCACTCATCCAAAGCCAAACAAACCACAGTATGATTGTATGAACTCAATGATGGCCTTATATTATAAGTTCAGGCAGGCTATTGTGCCAGTTTCAAAGGCAACTTGCTATAGATAATTATAATTTGGGGGTCAATACGATATTGATCTGTCATGTCAAGGGTCCAATTTGAACCCATTTACATCCATTCCCTGAAATTGAGATTGTTCTCCTAGAGCAGTGTTTCTTAAAGTATGGCCCAAGGATCCCTGGAGGTCCCCGAAGATCCTCTCAGGGGTCCGTGGAAATCAAAATTATTTGCCAGATTTTGAAGATATTTGCAAAAATTTAAAACAATGTCACTCTTCTCATTATTATTTTTTATTTGTTAAAAATATAGGTTTTTTTCATGAAAATAGTTTATTTTATTTGTCATTTTTACATGATTCAATATTCTACGAATGAGTCGATTTTAATTTTTAATATGGTAAATATTGATCAATGTAACCCATGCAAACAAAAGCTCTTTTGGGGTCCTCCATAATTTTTAAAAGTGGGAAGGGGTCCTGAGAGCAGAAAATTTCAGAAACACTGTCCTAGAAAGAGAAGAGAACAAGGCCTCCTGATTTAAGAGTACAGTACCACTCTATAGAGTGTATGCCAAAACCAAATAAACCATACTATGCTTAACCTGATGTGTGAACAAGTCATAATGAGTTTTTTCATTAAAGGAGAGTGGAAAGCGACATTTCATAGACTCACAACCTGAATAGGCGTTGGATTCAAGCTTTTTCCTCTTCCCTCCCGCCCAGTTTGCCAAGGACACCCAAATCAAGCAAATTATGAGCTGCTGCAAACCAGATGGATCCCAAAGAGAATCAGGAACCATTGCTTGACCTGTGGATTCCGGGTCCCCTTAGAGGCAAACTGTAAGTCTTGGGTCTGACAAGAGGGGAAAACACAAAAGAAAGAGAGAAAACAAGGAAGTGAACAGGGGGCTCCAAATATGTTTAGGATTACAGGTAGTCCTCACTTAACGAATAACCGCTTAACGACCGTTCAAAGTTACAACAGCCTTGGAAAGGGTGCTTTAAGGCCCGTAAAGCACTTCTGGCCATTGTGAAACATCGCACCACACACACCCCCGTGGTCATTTTGGGCCCTCGGCAAGTGGCTCGCATTTACGACCAGTTGCCAAGCGCCCCGTAATCATGTGGTGCCATTTGCAATCTTCTCTGCAGGCTTCCCCAGAAAGTCAGTGGGGAGGCTGGCAGGGAAGGTTGCAAGCGGAGGGGACGGAGGGGAGGGAAAACTCTTCATGGAGCAGCAGGAACAGAGCTCAAATCCTGAAGATCTCTGCTTTGTTCCTGCAGCCCCACCAAGGATTTCCTCTCCGTGAACAGAGGGGAAGAGAAACCCTTCGGCAGGCAGCTGTTTCACTCCGTCCGCTTAACGACCTGGGAGATCACTTAACAACCGCAACCAGGAGTGCTGGGATTGTGGTCGTTGAGCGAAGTAGTCACATGGGCATCTCGTTTAACAACCAATTCGCTCAACGACCAAGATTCCGGTCCCAATTGTGGTTGTTAATCAAGGACTACCTATACCAGGCCAGTATTACATTTAAAGTCACACACAGGCTGGGTTTACACATCACACTAAGTCACAATGTACTTTGTTGGTTATGAATGAATTAATTAATTAATTAATTTAATTTATTTATTTATTTATTTATTTATTTATTTATTACAGTCATAGACCAATTTGTTGGTTGTGATTTAGCCCAACGTGTGAACCCAGCCACTACATTGTGTTAATTCTGGCCTAGGATTAGGCTGACCCGTTTTTTTAACATTTCCTAACCATCCCGTCATTTTAATATAAAAGTCAATTTTGTCCCGTTTTTTAAAAAAACCTGTCAGGAACTAGCCTGTCCCTGCCGCCAACCGGAACCAAGAGCCGGAAGTAGCTGGAGCGGCGCAAAAGAGCCAGAGCAGATGATTGGAGGGAACCCAGAAGAGGTATCACCTCCGCCTATCAGTGCGCGGCAAAGGAGGTGGGAGTTGGAGGGAACCCGGAAAGGAATCGCCTCTGCCTATCAGCGCGCGGCAAAGGAGGTGGGAGAGGCAGGCCAAGCAGCGTGATAGGTGGAGGCGATTCCTCTTCCAGGTTCCCTCCAATCAGCTGCTCTGGCTCTTTCGTGCCGCTCCAGCTACTTCCAGCTTTCGGTTCCTCTTGTCCCATTTTTGTCTCAAGGAAATATGGTCATCCTACCTAGGATTCAGTGCAGTGCATGAAACCAGGTCAACCAAACCATGCTTAAAATAGACCATGGCTTAGTGTGATGTGTGAGCCAAGCTCCTGCCTCTCACTCAGCCTAATTTTTATCATGCAGTCAATCTGAAGCTAAAACCGCTTTTTAACTCCAGGAAAAGCACTATAGAAGAAGCCTCCACCACAGGTAAGCCTCAACCACACCTGAAACTCTGTTTCAACATGGAATACATTAAAAGAAAATCATACATCCTACCTAATAGTTATGACATCTCCACGATCCCCTTGGATGTACCAGCTGCAGTTGACGGCCGGGAGATAGTTGAGTGGCCAGGAAGGACTATAGATGACCCCTCGCCGTTCGGTATGCTGTTCTGGTTTTCCACTACAAGCGGCTGTCAAAAGTAGCCATCGGAAATGGACGGTTAAAACCCCACGCGTGCTTTGTCGCAACAGCTTTTGCCATCCCAGGGAAAAACATTGCCAGCGTTAACTTGCCTGCTCCTGATCAATTCCTGTTCTCTTTGGTTTCCTGGCTGGAATGCACTGGAACAGACATTTTCTAGGAGGGGATCAATAGCCTAAATGAGTCTGCCAAAAGGACATGATGGAGAACTTTGCACAAAGCTGGCCAAAGACATAAAAATGAGGTGCAAAGCCTGCGAAGAAACCTACTCATAGCCAGACAGAATTCAGAGGCAAAGCTAAGTACATTTTCTTTAAAGAGCAGCTTGTCCTGAAAAGTGATTGAGGTTTTTCCTCTTCTTCTAAGCCGACACACATTTTACTTTATACGAAGACCTTTGAAAATTACTCTTAGAGATAGGGACAGTTGTAAATCTGTTGCCCTGATGTTGTTTTTGGACCCCGAACAGAGTATGATTATGCTACTGACAATCTGCTGAGTGAGTTGTTAAGGGAGTGATGGAGGGAACATCTCAACATTGTTTTTCGAATAATGCTTTTATGCAATACTAGAAGCCTCGTGCTGTTTTCAAATACTTTGAAAGGGACCATCTTTTCTTAACATGATACTTATCTGGGAATGATTTATTAGCCACCAACAAGACTATGATTATTATTTTTTTAATCCATTCAATCGTGTCTGATTCTTGGAGACTGTCTGGACAAGTCCCTGCAGTTTTCTTGGCAAGATTTTGGAAGTGGTTTGCCATTGCTTGCTTCCTAGGGCTGAGAGAGAGTGACTGGCCCAAGGTCACCCAGCTGGCTTTGTGCCCAAGGTGGGACTAGAACTCACGGTCTCCCGGTTTCTAGCCAGATGCTTTAACCACTACACCAAACTGGCTCTCTCAAAATTTAAATGGTAATAAAATTTAAATGAAATTTAAAAGTTAAGGTTTTCCCATGCACAGTCATGTCTGACTCTAGGGGGTGGTGATTATCTCCATTTCTTAGCCAAAGAGCCAGCGCTGTCCAAAGACGCTTCCGCGGTCATGTGGCCAGCATGACGTGTGCGGAACGCTGTTACCATCCCATGGAAGTGGTACCTATTTATCTACTTGCATTTGCATGCTTTCGAATTGCTAGGTTGGCAAGAGCTGGGGCGAGTGCGGGAGCTCACTCCATCATGCGGCGCTCGGGTCTCAAACCGCCAACCTTCCAATCGACAAGCCTGGTGTCTTAACCACTGAGCCATCGTGCCCCTTAAATGAAATTTAAATGGTAATAAAAACCAAACTCATCTTACCTAAGGAAGGGACCGCACTCTCGGTTTTCCCAGTCAGGAAGAGGTTCACTGTTTTGAAAATCCAAAAACATTGATTAATTAGACATTACAATGATGGCAGTAACAGTAAGACGTTAACCAAAAAACCCCATCTACATTGGATGTATTTTGCAAATTGTTGTTACAAACCAGCTTGGGCTTAGCTTTACATGATGTCTGGCTGTATATAAGTAAAAGAATGGAGCACATAAGTGCTAAATTTTGTGGAGACGGAAGCCTTATTGACAGAACTTGTGTCCTCATCCCTTCAAGGATAGACTACTGCAGTGCACTCTCTGTGGGGCTGCCTTTGAAAACAACCTGGAATCTGCAATTACTACAAAATGCAGGTGTCTAGGGGAGGGTGAAAGCTGCGACAGTCCTATAACACACAGGTTGTGCAGGAATTGCATTGCTCCCAGTTTCCAAATATAATTCAAAACGCTGTTTTTAGCTTGGCTCTCAGATATCTCCGGGACTCTCTCCTTCAAGTAGAATGGACATGTCTGATCTACTCATATTGAAGACAGAAACTGGGAATTTCCACTATGCATGGGGTCTTGGGAGGCAGGAGACAATTTTTTCCCCCAGTGTTTCATCCCTGTCTGCTGGTGTTCAGGAAGGTGGTTAAAACAAGACTGTCCTGGAGAATTTTTATTCTGTGATAACAGTTGCTTGTGTTGCAGACCTCAGGGTAGATTGATGGTTTCATCATCATTAATCAGTTTTATGATTAAATCCTAGCTCTTTGGAGAAGTCCGTCACCTCCAGAATATCATCCATCCATCTTACCCTTGGTCAGTCCCTCTTCCTTTTGCCTTCTGCTTTCCCTAGCATCAGCATCTTCTCCAGGGTATCCTGTCTTCTCATTATGTGGCCAAAGTACTTCAGTTTTGCCTTTAATATCCTTCCCTCAAGTGAGCAGGCTGGCTTTATTTCCTGGAGTATGGACTGGTTTGATCTTCTTGCAGTCCAAGGCCCTCTCAGAATTTTCCTCCAGCACCACAGTTCAAAAGCATCAATGTGTGGATGTTGTCTCCCACCCTGGTGCCTGCTGCATATCCACCCCCTCTCCAGTACATTGTGCCTTTTAAACCCTGCTTTTCTCTCCCTGACCTTCCCAACCTTTTTGGACACTTCCCAGCGTCGCCCATTGCTCTCCTCCAAGCCCCATCTGGTCCTTCCCAGCTAACACTTTAGCTCGTTTGTGGCACAGCGGTAACTGTAATGCAATGTGTGAACTATGATTTATAGCTCAGCATGTTATGCAAATCCAGTTTAATGCAACTTATTCAAAAGGCCCTGCTTATGCAAACCACAGCTCAGCATGATGCCTGAACAGTATCGCAAACACACCTCCAGAAGACTTGGCCTAGGCACCCAGTACAAGCCACGATGACACCATGTCACAACGTTGCCCTTTGATTTCATTGATTGATTTGATGTGTCCCGACTCCAAACTACTCTAGGCGGCTCACAATACACCAGAGAATATAACAACAACATACAAGTAACAGGAAACGACAACCAACCAAAAGAAAAGAAAAGAAAAGAAAAGAAAAGAAAAGAAAAGAAAAGAAAAGAAAAGAAAAGAAAAGAAAAGAAAAGAAAAGAGAGGAGAGGAGAGGGGAGGGGAGGGGAGGGGAGGGGAGGGGAGGGGAGGGGAGGGGAGGGGAGGGGAGGGGAGAGGAGAGGAGAGGAGAGGAGAGGAGAGGAGAGGAGAGGAGAGGAGAGGAGAGGAGAGGAGAGGAGAGGAGAGGAGAAGGATGGCAAAGCTAGAAGATACCCTAAAACATCTCACCAACATCTCATATCCAAGTGGAGAGGGCTCCAAGCGGCTAGGCCAGGGCCTGGGAGAAAAGCCAGGTCTTTATGGCCCCTCGGAACGCCAACCTTATTCCCATGGGCAAAGGAAAAACACTTTCTTAACATACCCCATTCTAAATGCACATGAACTCACCTGCCCTCCTGTGGATGCCCATGACCTACAAAGGCTGTTTAAGGTCTTCTTGAATAAGTGTAATGGAATGTGAGAATGACCTGGGGTGGGGAGAGATTCCTGCCTAGGAACGACCAGATAAAAGGGGGAGGTGCCCACAACTGAGTAAGGGGCAGAGAAAGAAATTTAGGAAGGATCCGCCCTAACTTGGCACGCGGTAAATAGGGACGACGGGAGATTTGTACTTTCAGACTTGCAAGATTCTGTTAATGTAGCCTAACAATAAAGCAGAAGTAGCTCGTCTGGTCGTGTTTCCTGTCTGGTTTACCTGGGAGGGCTGACAATAAGCTACAGCCAGCTAGCTCCACTGAGCAGGCCCCGTAAAAGCGAAAGAGAACCATTAAGGCTCTGCAGAATGTTTGACGTGACACGGAAGGGCCTTCGAAATTCAGCCGTGGTGCAACAGCCCAGAGAGCAGCATTGGTGCCTTTCATTAAAACTACATCACAGTGTTCCCAACGACTGGCTTTTTATGTTATTTCTATTTACAGAGTAGCATTCCTTTCGATGGCAGGAAGGAGTAAACGGAGCTGGAGGGGGGGGAGGAAGCTGCTTACATCCCTGTTTTTTGATCCCTTGATTATCCACAAGGGCTAGAAATCTGTACATTTATACTGTACATCCCCACACACACACAATTTTCTGCCTGGCTCCAAACTGTATCCAGTATCAATGACTTCCACTAGGATCTTACCCTAGATCAGTGGTTTTCAAAGTGTGGACTGGGGACCCCGTAACCCTTTCAGGGGGTCCAAGAAGTCAAACAAATAAATATTTTTAAATTTCTCTGTTTAATTTATAATACAGCAAATGCTGATAGATATAACCCACATCAACCAAAGCTCTTTGGGGTCCTCAATTATTTTTAAGAATGTAAAGGGGTTCTGAGACCAAAATGTTTGAGACCCATGCCCTGGATTAAGCATAAATGGCAAGGCTCATTTCTAAACATCTTTGATGTTTTCCATTTGTCTGCCCACAAGATATTCCAACTCTGTATTTGGGAGGTGTTTGCCAACAGAGAAAGGGAGAAACTTACAGAAAAAACCCTTTCAGTCAACTTGACACTTCCTGCTCACAGTCATTAAAAAGGTAAAGGTTCCCCCCCCCCCCCCCGCACATTTGTGCAGTCGTGTCCGACTCTAGGGGCCGGTGCTCATCTCCGTTTGGTAGCCGAAGAGCCAGCGTTGTCCGAAGACGCTTCCACAGTCATGTGGCCACATGACGCGCGCGGAATGCTGTTACCTTCCCACCGAAGTGGTACCTATTCATCTACTTGCATTTGCATGCTTTCGAATTGCTAGGTTGGCAAGAGCTGGGGCGAGTGTGGGAGCTCACTCCATCACACGTGACTAGGGATTCGAACCTCCAAACTTGCGATTGCCCAGGAGTAAATCTATGGATTTCCTCCACATTAATGCATCTTAGAGGAAGTATTTAGTAAAAAAAAAAAGCCTTTACAACAAGAGCATCGTCAATAACTATAACAGAACAAAATCTAAGGCTGCTAACACTATGTAGACTGTGTCTCTCTTTCTTAACTTAAAACTGCTGGAAAAGTGAAGAAGGGTTGTTGCTATTGGCAAGAGAGAAAGTAAGAGGTGGAACTCACAGGAAACAATGTAAAGAACAAAATCACAAACACAGTAAAGGACATCATATCCTGATATTACTCAAGTACTATCCGTGATTTATACGGCTAAAACAATTAGCATCCAAAATGCATCTCTTACATCCTCCAAAGGTGAGCAGGTACAAATTAAAAACAAGGACCGCTATCCTAACCTAGTTCAATCTTCAGAGCCACAACCTGCTAAAAATCCTGTGTTGAAACTGCAGCTTCTCTGAAATGAATATCAGACCAAATACGCTATTATGTATATTATATCTCTACAGCAAAATGTGCTCCTTATTGCAGGTTCCAGTATGTTCAAGTTCAACAGAGACATTAAAGATTCCAGGCATGCCAGAAGAACAGGTTTGCACAAAGAACCATAATTATGAGGACTGGAAACTTAATGTCATGTTCTGGCTTCTGCCACAAAATTTTGCAGACTGCTTGACTTCCTGGCCCAGGAAATTATTAAATTAGATTCCCTTTCTATCCTGTGACAGAAGTCACAACTAAATGTTGCCTTACAGCACAGTCTGATACATCTGTTTAGAAATAATCGCTAATGAACTAAATGGTATTCCCAGGTAAGCTTGCAACCGACTTTACAGTTGCATTATTATCTCATAATGGCTTTATAAACGCATTCCCTGCCTGTAAGCTAACTAAAAATCTATTCTGAAATGTGATTCTACATTTTTTTAAAAAAATGCTTTCTCTATGCATTATTCATATCTAGCAATTATCAATGGATTACATTAATAGAAGTTCTCTTTTTTTTAATGCCAGATGCAGTGATGGAATTATATGATGTCATCAGCAGCAAATCAAGCAGCCTCTTACAGAAACTGCCCAAACTTGTTGCAAAATGGAATTGAGTGGCTTGTCTTCCTTATTGTTGTCTACCAACTTAGCAGAAGAGCTCCACAGAGAGAAAAGACCCCCACACACACACCACCACCACCACGTTCAACACCACAGCGCACAGTCCGACTGCAGAATACAATCACTGGCGTGGTGGGTGGAATAACGCCTGCATTCACTTGAGCAAACAAAGCTGATGTCACTTCATCCTGCAGTGCCCTTGCACGAGGAAAACACGCGTGCTGCTGAAGCTGCAGTCATGCACAACGCCGCTCTCCCACCCTCCCCAGTCGGGGCACTTGGGACCTGCGCTCTTGCGCAAATCATATCCAAGGCATCTGCACCCAGCAGCTTTTCTTTCCAAGCTGCATCCTCGGCTCCAGCTTACAGGGAGCTAAGAGCCTCCCGGTGCCGGGTTCCTGGGCGCCGGTTCCTGTGCGTGTATCTTTGTGTGACCTTAGGAGTCCCCCAGGATGTCCCGCGAGGCGTCTGCGGCTCACCCTGAGCAGAAGGCACTCCTGGGCGCCCAGGTCGAGCGGGCACGGATGGGAAACGCGCGTGCAGGGTATCTGGATGCCCCCCTGCCTGCCTGCCTGCCTGCCTGCCTGCCTGCCTTCTTCTGCGGGTCCCACAGCCAGACGCCACCACCCGCCCAGCCTCCGCCGGTCCCACACCTGGCCACCGCTCCGGGGCGCCCCTGCCTCCCCCGGGGCATCCGGAAAGGGCCCTCAGGAACCGCTTAGGAAGCCGAATTCCGCAGCGGAGCGGGATGGCCTCGACTCACCCAAGCAGAGCGCAGCCAGCGGTCCCAGCGCGCCCGGGGGCCGCGGCTCTGCGGACGCCGGGTCCATGGCGGGCCCCGCTCCGCCCGGGAGGCAGCCGCGCTGCGCTTCGGCCGCCGGGTCCCGCCCGCAGCGCCGCCGCCGCCGCCGCCGCCGGGCTGCGGCTGGGGCGGGCGGGGGTCACGGCGGCGTCGGCAGCCGGGGAGCATCCCGTCCGGTCGCCATGGCCGTCACTCGCTTCGCCCGCTGGCGACGGCTGCGCTCGGAGGCCGCCGCGATCTGAGACCCAGCCCCGCGTGACGCGACGGCTCGGAGGGGCAGGTCGAGGGCAGGCGGTCGCCCGGCGGGCCGCCTCCTCCCCGGCTCCGCCCCGCCGTGGTGGGTTGCCTTGCGCCTCCCCGGCCGAGCCGCCTCGTCTCCGCGCGCCCCGGGGCGCAGGAGGGCGCGTGCTGTGGCGGCAACTGTTGCAAGAAGAGCAACATTGCAACAAAAAGGAAGGCAGGCGTGAATACCCGCGAGGAGGCTTTCTTGAAGGAGACGCGTGTCTCTGGGCGTGCACCAAGTTCTCCCCTGGTGCTACCGCCCGAGCAAAAGTTGGGGACCAGCTCCCAGGCCCCGCTGGATGGGACGAGCGAAAGGGCCGGCGGTAGGGTTGCAATTCGGAACGAGCTGGGTCGTTCTCACGAACGATCGTCTTAGGAGAAGCTGGCGTGGCCCCTTCCAGATCACACGTTGCCCTTCCAGTGTGTTGCTTATAGATGCTTTCATCACTGCTGTATTATTACTACCGCTAGGCTTCTATTCTCAGGATTTGTGAAACGTGAGAGGTTTCTGGCCATGTACAGAGTTCTCCCACAGTGTGCCATTAAGGCAAAACTTTGGGGCTGGGAATGAGCGAGGGGGCTGCCTGATCCCATTTGGAAATGAGTAGCAGCCTTTAAAATCACCAACTTTTGAATCAAAGGTTAAATCCAGGTTTGAAAATGGTGTTATGGCACTACCTTTCCCTGATGCCTGAATATTAGGATGGGCCAGCCCGGCGAAGGAATATTTAGCCTGGCAGTGTTACCTATGTGGCATTGCTTAAAGCAATGTGGTAGGATGGCACACCTTTCATAACTTCCATAAGAACTGACCATTGACCTTGCTGGATAGGCCTTATGGGGAACTGTGATCCAAGCATCTGCAGGGAACCACTGTATTTTTTTCATTCCTAATTTAGGATGAAGAGAGCCAGTTTGGTGTGGTGGTTAAGGCACCAGGCTAGAAACCAGGAGTCTGTGAGTTCTAGTCCCACCTTTGGCATGAAAGCCAGCTGGGTGACCTTGGGCCAATCCCTGTCTCTCAGCTCTAGGATGGAGCCAATGGCAAACCAGGAGACTGAGAGTTCTAGCCCCGCCTTAGGCATGAAAGCCGGCTGGGTGAGCTTGGGCCAGTCCCCCTCTCTCAGCCCTAGGAAGGAGCCAATGGCAAACCAGGAGACGATTGAACTGATAAAAACATTAGGATGAGGGATTTTCCAGCCCATGGTGTTTACTGAGTTCCTGCCCTAATTTCCTAAGAGAATTTATTTGAAGAATATTCCTTGGGTTTTAAAGAACCCAAGCTTCATCATCACTACTACAAAATGTAAGAAAGAAGTAAAACTGCACAGCACAGACTTTAAGAGACACCTTTACAATAATTCACCAGACCCTTCATTGAAATCTATGTGTTTCCTCATTTAAAGAGCCAATTTGCAATGGTGTTATGGGCTTGTGACTCTAAAATCATTACTGCCTAGTTTTGGAACAGTAATCATTAGCTGTGGAGTGATACAAATACCCAGTAAAAGATAGATTTGCCATTCATTAATTACTGAATGTTATTTATCCTCTTTTTTAAAAAAAGCAACATTTTCCTTAAAAAGGGTCTTAATTTTCTGCTTGAAAAATGCAAGCAAAATATTCTAGTCATTTCGTAGATGGATTGCAGCCGAATATAATTGTGCTGCTCAATTATTTATAAGGCAAAAAGGTTTACAACCTGATCCTCTTGCACATCAGGTTCTGCTGAAGTTCATGTAGGGTCAGCTGCAAAGGATTTAACAAAATTGCTTTGCTGGAATCCTCCTAAGATCCATCAAATCCATCCTCTTGCTTCCCATTAATGGGAAGGAGACTGAAACTGAGTTTTGAGTAAAACAGGCATGTGGATGTTCTCTGTCTCTCCCACAGGATCAAGTATTCCAATCTATATGATCTGTATAGCTTTGCTCTACTGATCATTTTCAAGTTTTATTTACTAAATTTGAACAGTACCTTTGAGGATTCTGTGTTCCCTTAAAAAAAAGTACACACATAATATTGGAAAAAGAACATCCGACATCTTCAACCAAAGCCAGCAGATAAAACTCATGAGAAAAGCAGCAATATACAGAAATCCTTGTTATTTGTGGTAGTTACTTTCTATAAAATCGCCACAAATGCTGAATTAGCAAATACTGAACATTGCGCCTAAGGAAATACAGGGTTAGGTTTTACAAGCCGCTGGCCACAACATTTTCATCAACGCTCAATACATAACCTTGTTTTACATGTGTTTCTGTTTAAAGATGCCTTATTTAATGTATATATATATATGTCTTACAAATACAGCCCTAAAATAAATAAATAAAAATCTTACTTTTGATGGCCACTTTAACCAATGAGATCACTGAAAGAAGGCAGACATGCGCAGAGCAGGGACTCAAAATTTTCGCCACCCTGCTCATGTCCACGAATAACTGTGAAGGCACTGTGAGTATTGATTTTGGGGTTACAAATCAAGTTGAGAGAGTAGACGAATCTGCAAATACGGAACCTGCGAATAATGAAGATTGCCTGTAACACAACTATACCCAAGTATAAAGGTAAAGGTTCCCCTGCACATTTGTGCAGTCGTGTCCGACTCTAGGGGCCGGTGCTCATCTCCGTTTGTTAGCCGAAGAGCCAGCGTTGTCTGAAGATGTTTCCACGGTCATGTGGCCGGCATGACGCATGCAGAACACTGTTACCTACCCACCGAAGTGGTACCTATTAATCTACTTGCATTTGCATGCTTTCGAATTGCTAGGTTGGCAAGAGCTTGGGCTAGTGCGGGAGCTCACTCTGTCACGCAGGACTAGGGATTCGAACCTCAGAACTTGCAATCTTCCAATCGACAAGCCTGGCGTCTTACCCGCTGAGCCACCACACCCCTTTTTATACCCAAGTATACAGGTCCTGAAAAATAAAAATTTTAAAATCTCTCTTGATATTCACATGACACAAAGATAAACTTTTGAGGGAAATAAGAAGGTGTTAGCCCTTCGAGATAGTCCAGACAAGAAGCACAACCAGGAGTACTAACTCTATCTTTATTGTAAGGTTACATTAACACAATGTTTCTCAACCCTGGCAAGTTTAAGAAGGGTGGACTTCAACTCCCAGAATTCCCCAGCCAGCATGCCCACTGGGGAATTATGGGAGTTGAAGTCCACCCATCTTAAACTTGCCAAGGTTGAGAAAAACTGCATTAACAGAATCTTGCAAGACTGAAAGTATTTCTCCCCTCCTCTCCTTTTACTCTCCAGAAAACTAGGGAGGGTCCCTTCTAAAACCTTTCCCACATCTCCTTCTGTGGGCTGCGACATCTTTAACACGCTGGTTGTCCAGTCTGAGGTTCTCCCTCCTGTCTCCCAAGGTCATTCCCACATACCATGACGTAAGGCCTGGGATCACCAGTGGAAAAATTCTTTTCCATACTTCTTCTTTTTTTAATAAATGTTATTAAAAGTTTTACAAAGAACCTAAAAACAAACACAAACTAATAAAGAAGGAGGGAGGGAGGGTTGGAAGAGAAAAAGTGCAGAAAGAAAGAATAAATAGAAATAGAAATTTCTTTTTATTAATTCTTTTCCATACTTCTGACAAGGGCACCCAAAGAAAAATCCCATTTTTGATGCGCAGCAGAGATTTTTGATGCGCAGCAGAAGGGTGGGGAAGCAATACCCAGGTTTCCAACCCACTAGAAGTAGGCGTTGCAGAATCTTAACAGCTGTGGATAAACTGCGGGGGCTTTTTATTATCAGCAGGCCCAGATGACATTTGCTTCCATCTACAAACCTCCCATGGTTTCTCATTGCTTTTTCCATGTTTTTATTATGGGATAAAGAGGGAACAGCTGGCAGCAGTCTTTGGCCTGATAGTACAAAGAACCCTTTGCCAACCAGCGCTGTTACACCCCATTCGTCTGACTAACGCTGATCTCTTGATAAGCAATCAAAACTTGTACACGCTGTAAGCAGAAATATTTCTTCGTGCAATTTTGGAATCTGTTCCCCCATCAGCTTCCTTGGGTGACACTCAAATCGCATATGACTTTGAGCACCCATGTCACCTGGGCTCACAAAGTGGTTTGTTTAGCTCCAGTTTTGTGTGTCATGTGATCACAACCATTGTTTATAGCTTAGCCAAAATTGGGCTTATTCAGTAAACCATGTTTAAGCAAACCAAAGGTTAGCAATGATGTGTAAATTCAACTAGGTAAGTATGTGTGTATGCAGGGCCGCAACTAGGGGGGGGCAAGCGGGGCATGTGCCCTGGGTGCCGCGCTGGGGGGTGCATCAAAATGATGCCCAGGGGGTGCCAAAATGACAAAATAACCCATGGGGGGGGGGGCGCGGAATCCATGTTTGCCCCAGGTGACACAGACCCTAGTTCCATCCCTGTATGTATGGGGTGCTGTAGGTGAACGAAGCATATAGATTAGTGTGTGTTACCCTTCTCTAACCTGAGAAGTCTCCAGACCCATGGACTTGAGTCAAAGCTGGTGATCTAGTGTGCATTTTCACACTTGATTGGTTACTCCGTAAAATCTTGCAATTTCTTATTGCAATGATTTCCACACGGAGTTGCAGTTTGTGTACAGCACCTTTACAGGTAAACTAGAGGTGTATTTCATGGCTCAGGCTATTCAGATATAACCTTGGCTATATCCCTTTTAGCCACATAAGCAAGATGCACAGCTGTGCAGAATCGCTCCCTTCAAGCGTGTTGTATTCATTTCCTTTGAGAAACTCTTGTTAAAGGCACTTCTAAAATCCAGTGGGTATTAACAAGAGCTAGACTTGTTTCGCTGATGGCAGTGTTATAATCTTGGAAACCATTGCGAGAAGCACAGCCGTACATTTTTATTGGAGCATTTCCTTAATCCTCAGTACAATATCAGCAGTAGAAAACAACAAAAGACGACAAAGTTTTAGCAGTAAAACATAGCCTGTAAGACACATATTTTTTACCTTATTTATAAGAACCTTTCAGATTTCACTGTCTCTTTATTTATTCTGATACAACCCGGTTTACATCTTATTTACTGAATTTATTTTCATGGGATTCATGAGTTACTTTAAGTGTATGATTACAGGCTTCTTCACAACCTTTTTTTTCTTTTGATATTCCAGATAACACCTGAACCAACTGTGGCATATATTTAACTTTCCACATGAAAAAGGCCCGTCACTTCCACATTTTTCCCAGATGAAAAGAGAGACCGATGTCATAAAATCTTTCTCATGCCACAATTTCAATTCACAAGCCATAATGCTGAAATTGCCTTTAGGGCTATGCAGCCGCATTTGGCATTTTTGTTTCATTTGCAATTGCTCCATTTAAAATAAAGTGGAGTGGCTGGAATTGTGGGCCACAGCTCTATCCCACACTGCTGTTTGCTCGGCTTAATTATTGTATTGGAAGATCATGCCAACTCAAATATCTGTGTTCTAGGGCAGTGTTTTTCAAACTTGGCAACTTTAAGATGTGTGGACTTCAACTCCCAGAATTCCCCAGTCAGCATGCATGCTGGCTGGGGAATTCTGGGAGTTGAAGCTCATACATCTTAAAGTTGACAAGTTTGAAAAACAGTTCTAGGGTATCCACATTGACAATTCAGAAGCAATTGATTTAGATATATTTAGATTTACATAGCAGTGCCTGATTTATTCCCAGAAGGAGAACTATTACAAATTTCTATTCTCTCAACTACAAATGTTGCACTGCTATTATTATTATTATTATTAATAATAATAATAATAATAATTCGTTATATGCGAGTTGGGCAGTAGAGAAATTTAAAAATAAATAAATAAATAAATAAATATTATTGTCAACTGTGTAATACATCAAGGATTAATTTTGCAAGTGGCAGTTTCATGCTTCTCAAATGTTTAATGAGCTGTACCTAGTGCAAGTGACTGGGGAAAAAAAACCTAGAAAGACAATGAAATAAATGACTAAGCAGCTACATAATTAAAAATAAAAGTGTGTGACAAAAATAAGCTTGTTGTTCATTTTGGAAGATCCTCTAAAGGGAATTGAAATATTAATGGGCAAATTAAAAGAATTTGGTGCATTAGCAGGCTTTAGGATTACAAACAGAAGACAAAGCTGTTAAGAAAAAATATTAATATACAAGATCAAATAGAACTGATGAATAAAATGGGTTTTAGGTTTGAGAAGAAGGTAAAATATTTGGGTATCACTCTGACAAATATGAATTGAATGTTATTTCAAAATAATTATGTTATGTTATGTTAATGTTAAGACCTGGAATGAAGTTAAAAAAGACATGTTAAGATGGGAAAAACTACAGCTGTGTTTGCCGGGGAGAATTTCTGTGATTAAGATAAATGTTTTGCCTAGAATGTTGTTTTTGTTTCAGACAATACCTGTTTTGACAACTGATGCACCATTTCAACAATGGCAGAAATATATATATAAATTTGTGTGGTAGGAGAAAAAAACACAAGTTAAATATAAGGTGTTACAAGATGCAAAGGAAAGAGGAGGATTGGGTTTATCTAATTTGAAATTGTATTTTGCAGCTTGCTGTTTGGTTTGAATGAAAGAGTGGGTGCTGCTGAGAAATAGAAGGCTTTTAGAGTTAGAAGGACCTGACCTGAGATTTGGGTGGCATGGATATTTGTGGTATGATAAAGTTAAGGTTAATGTAGATTTTAAAAATCATTATGTTAGATGTGCCGTATTGAGCATATGGAATAAATACAAACCCAGGTTGTACCTGAAAACACCTTTGTGGCTCTCAGCACAAGAAACATTTTACAGACGAGAAATAATATGCAAACACAAATGGCTCACTTATCATGAGATATTAGAATTTTGTCACGGGGAATACAAAATAAAAGAGAAGAACTGGTGGCCGAGGGAAAAGCTTGTCTATGGTTTTCTTATTTACAATTATTAGAAAGATTTAAAGTAGATAAAAGAACTTATGGTTTTGACCGTTGCAAGATGGAGTTTGAAATAGAATTGTGTACAAATGATGAACATGTAATTGCTAAAATGTGCGATGATTATGCCTGCATACAGTACCTGCAGAAAGGTACTGTACTTAACAGAACACATCATGCGACGTGCTGGGCTTGAGGAATCCAAGGCTGGAGTTAAAATCGCTGGAAGAAACATTAACAATCTTAGATATGCAGATGATACAACTTTGATGGCTGAAAGCGAGGAGGAGTTGAGGAGCCTTATGACGAAGGTGAAAGAAGAAAGTGCAAAAGCTGGGTTGCAGTTAAACCTCAAAAAAACCAAGATTATGGCAACGAGCTTGATTGATAACTGGCAAATAGAGGGAGAAAAAGTGGAGGCAGTGACAGACTTTGCATTTCTAGGCGCAAAGATTACTGCAGACGCTGACTGCAGCCAGGAAATCAGAAGACATTTACTTCTTGGGAGGAGACCAATGACAAATCTCGATAAAATAGTTAAGAGCAGAGACATCACACTGACAACAAAGCTCCGCATAGTTAAAGCAATGGTATTCCCCGTAGTAACCTATGGCTGCGAGAGCTGGACCATAAGGAAGGCTGAGCGAAGGAAGATAGATGCTTTTGAACTGTGGTGTTGGAGGAAAATTCTGAGAGTGCCTTGGACTGCAAGAAGATCAAACCAGTCCATACTCCAGGAAATAAAGCCAGACTGCTCATTTGAGGGAATGATATTAAAGGCAAAACTGAAGTACTTTGGCCACATAATGAGAAGACAGGATACCCTGGAGAAGAAGCTGATGCTAGGGAAAGTGGAAGGCAAAAGGAAGAGGGGCCGACCAAGGGCAAGATGGATGGATGATATTCTGGAGGTGACGGACTCAACCATGGGGGAGCTGGGGATGGTGACGGCCGACAGGAAGCTCTGGCGTGGGCTGGTCCATGAAGTCACGAAGAGTCGGAAGCGACTGAACGAATAAACAACAAACTGTACTTAACAAGGGGCGTAGTGGCTCAGAGGGTAAGATGCCAGGCTTGTCGATCGGAAGATCGCAAGTTCGGAGGTTCGAATCCCTAGCCCTGCGTGCGGAGTGAGCTCCCGCACTCGCCCCAGCTCTTGTCAACCTAGCAATTCGAAAGCATGCAAATGCAAGTAGATGAATAGGTACCACTTTGGTGGGTAGGAAACAGCGTTCCACGCGCGTCATGCAGCCACATGACCGTGGAAGCGTCTTCGGACAACGCTGGCTCTTCGGCTAACAAACGGAGATCAGCACCGGCCCTAGAGTCAGACACGACTGCACAAATGTGCGGGGGGAACCTTTACCTTTACCTTACTGTACTTAACAACAGATTGAATTGCATACTGACCCAATGGGCTGGATTCAGAAAATCTACCAAGCCAAATCACAAAGTGCACACATCCATAGTTAAGCTCCTTGGAAGCAAAATCTGCTGCAAACCTTTATAAGCCACGTCCTGGCATTATAAAGCAAGCTGGTTAACATTCACTTTTGCTCTGCAGCTCCTCTCGGGGCCTCCAAAGAACTATGCTTCACTTCTGAGCAAAAAAAAAAAAAAGTGCTGGAAAATTAATGTACAAATTTCTCGCAGCTTCTCTCACTTGACACTGTCCTGGCAACCGATGGATAGAGCGGTTGCGGATTTGTCTTAACGGCCTGCCTCAAGATTCATGGCAATACGATACAAAGTGATTCTGGCCTTATTTAAACAGGCTGCATTTATTGTTTTCTGTGTCTGCTTCCAACTGCACAGTAAGGTGGCAGTTTAATTTGTATTGTTTTTCCAACAACCAAGCCCGTATAATAAGCTGCTGTAAATGCCATCTCAGAGAGACAGACATAAAAATAAAATATTTAGAAGGAGAGGCAGAGATTGATGTGCTAACCAGGTTGAAAAATACAGGAAAGGAGAAAGAGAAGAATCTCTAGTCCTAAATAGTTTCTTGGGGGGATGGGGTTCTTTTTTGTGTGCATTTTTCTCCTTTGCAAACTCCTCAGGAACAGAATTTAGTACATTTGCTTAGGTAATTTTTTGGCATTAAAAATGTTGCATTTTTAATGTGATGTTTTTCTATGAATTGGCTCTGTTCTGCCCAAACATTCCTTTTCTTTAAACCCTGTATCTCATTTGACTTTAAACGAGTCGCAAAATTGCATAATGTTTCATCAAGCCAGGTACTGAAACCATTCATAGCAATTTCCTAATATCCCCCTTGTTCTTGATGCAACCGATTTATCTTTGGTTCCTTAGTAAAGAAAACTAAGACCCACTTGGAAATGCTTGCAAAGCCAATTTTATTATAACAAAACAGAATATGTTAGAGAAGAATGAAACACTGTCTCAATGGGCCTAAATCAGAGGGAGGGGGAAATAAAAGAAATATTCAGATCCCACAAGGATCCAACTTTAAGAATCTGCACTATCCTTCACACACACATACACACACACACACACACACACACACACCACTCCCGTTGCCTTTTCAAATATTAGCCCAGAGTTTTCCAAACTGTGTGTCTCCACAAGTTAGTGTGGGCTGCAGTGCCTGGGTGTGTCCCGGCTGCTGCTGCCTCCGAGCTGTGCCAGGATTCCACGCAGGTCCTAGTGCC